>CM060846.1:269440511-270763011 GCA_030762175.1 Metallyticus violacea | reverse complement strand
TGTCGCACATGTCCTGGGATCGTATGTGCTTTTACAATACACTAAGAAATACATGTAATTGCGCAAGCCTATATTTAACTCTTAAGAGACAAACAATATATATATACTGAAATTGTGACGGTTTTATGGGGTAAGATGATTGTTAATTGATTGATGGTTTTTAATTAATTAGAATATTCTAGCATTATGTAGGTTTAAAGACGTTCTCCATCACTTCTCCCGCCGCTGTCTCGAAGTCTCGCTATGCACAGCTAGATTCGGTAGAGCGCTGGAATTTTGTGACCTTTTCAGGTCAACAGGGGAAAAGGGTCGGGAATGAGGTAATATTATGAACACAAGTCTTGGAATTGGAGATAACGTGATTTATTCACTTGTATTGCCTGTTCATTGTTAAGGGTCGCCTTTTAAGTTCTGTTAAGTGGTTCTTAGATAACACTTCACTATTCAAACTAACCTACCAATCAGCTAACTGATAAATCACTGAGTTCAGCAGTTAATAACTGGCTACTTGTCTAGTTACACTGACTATAACAGAAACAATCGTCTATAACTCTCCCCGCTATAATTCTCTGACAACTGAACTCTGACTTTTTACCTCTCCCGATAACTTAACTCTGACTTCACTCTCTATGAATAAACTCTGAACTTAATCTCTCTGATAGCTAAACTCACTCTCCGATAGCTAAATTCTGAACTTACTCTCTCCGATAGCTAAACTCCTCTCCGATAGTTAAACTCACTCTCCGATAGCCATCTCCTACCATTTCAAAATATTATTATTGAATAATTTCGACAGTACGGCCGAGGCGCGTGCATATACTTTTCCAAAGTTCCCTGATTGAATGTTCTCTTAGGCCTTATATTTTAGCTATTCTTTCACCCTTGGCTCCACTATGTCGGGCTCTGTGATTTATTTCACCCCCAATGACCTGTTGTATCAGCATGTTTCATACTGCGGTTCGCCTTAAGATCTTAACAAAGCTAAGCTTTATGACTTTTCAGAGGGGATTGTGACCTATTCCGTTTTCCTAAGCTTTTCCAAAACCTTAAAGGGGCGATCCTTCTTACACAAAGCCTATTGCAAATACATAAAAGAGGTACATGGCCATCGGACTCATTGTCCAGTCCAAAACACATTTACGATCAACATTTCCTGGAATATTTCTAAAGTTTCTGTCAACAAGTTTTTTCTCACTACCCATGAATTACACAAATAACTGAACTACTAATAGGAATACACATAAATTGTATGCATTAATTATAATAATATTTATAATATATGTAAATGATTATAATAATGTCAGTAATATTTTAATTGGGCACCTCAAAAACACCACTTCAAAATGAAATAAATACATAAATGAAAAAAGGAAAAACCTAATAGTGATATTTTAGCAATATAGATATCATGTATAAATATGTGTTTCATGAAATGCAACATTGATATGCTATTTGTATTTAGCCAGGACGGAAAGCCTCTGGTGTTCTCTGTTACGTTAGATTGGAAAGTCATGGAGATCATAAAACGCATTACAAAAAGCGAGAGTAAACCAATTTCAAAAGGACTGCGGTTGGAGGGTTAATAAACCCAAGGAATTTTAAATTCATTATGGCTTTGAACCCAAAAGGCCATTGTACTATTAGGCTTTAAACTAGCCTATGTCAACAAGAGTTTTAAACGTTCAAATAATAACGAACGGCACGTGCAGGCAGGTGAATTTAAACCAATCAATAGTATAATTATATTTTAAACTTTTAAACCAAGGTGCGGGACATGGGCATGCGTGTGTGACCCGTGGCTTAGTGAAACCAACGACTATTTAAATTGAATCGAGTATATAAGGAAGCGTTTTCTCGACTGCAGTACGCAGTTCCGATACACCACGCAGTTTCAGGTCAGATATCAGATAACAAGTTCTATTTCAACTCATGCAGATCAACGCAGTTAGAGGTGATCCAAACAGACACTTCAGTTTAAGCAACGAATTTCAAGTTCTACACGACGGGAGACGCATTTTATGTTTCATACTCTACGGGGACACTTATACTCGTCTGCAGGTTTTACACGCGGCAAGACGCACTCATTGTTAAAGTCCACACGCTGCGATGCATGCATTTCTAAGTTCTGCACGCGCCGAGATATATGGTGAGACATTCGCTATAAATTCTGCTTCAAACGCGGTTTTCAGTTTCAGTTCATATCCAAAAAGAAATAACGAAAAATATATTTGAACAAAAGGATTTTGGTGCTGAAATAACACAGAATCGAGTACTATCATATACTGCAGTGTTTGGTTCTTACAATTTTTACAGCTCTTTCAGCCGCCTATGAAATCTACATGCACGTACTTGAGCCAGATTTTTCCACTAATGTTTAATTGAACTACAAAAATCAAGCAGAAAGTTCATCAAAACATACGTTTTCACACTATCTGGTAGGAAAGTGAGATTCTTTATTTCTTCTATAATGGTTGGAATATATGAATATACAGGAGGTAAGGGTGACATATCCTCTACACACAGTCATCTTGTCTGCTCAAGCAAGTGTTCCAGCACGTCACAAGATTATGGACACCCTGAGCGAAAAACGTCCGTCGTTGACTACGGAACCAATCTCCAAATAAACGGACTCCCCTGTGTTTGATAACGCAGCAGATGTTCCATGCAAGGAAACTTCGCCGCCTTTTGCTCATAAGAAAGTTGCTTGGGGATCCACTGCGCGCGGCTTTATAGTACCCCAACCGTTAATGGAGAATGGTGTGAACAGTTTCCTTGCTCAATGACAATGTTTCTACAATCGTTCATGTGATGATTCGACGATTCCCCCTTAAAAGGTTGTCTACGGTTGCAATTTATTCCTCGGTGATGGTTAAGTCAGGTTAACCAGGTCCAGGCATGTCCTCAGTACTGACACCTCCGTCACGAAATTCACCACACCATCTGAACGCTGTGATGCGTTACAGACATGCATTCCCATACACATTGTTCATACGACGATAAATTTCGGCTCTACTTACAATTTCTGCCTTTAAAATTTTAATTAGTTTCTCTGGACCCTTTTAGCCCTTCCCTGTTGTGAACGTATTCAGTTCATTATACTCTTGCACATGTAAACAACACACTGGGCCGTTAGACCATATCGGTCTGCTTTCTCGCATGCAATATCACCTACCAGAGGAAACACAAATCTCTGCGTAGTTATGCTACGACAAAAGTTTATCTTCATTACGGTAATCCCCATAATTTCACAATTATCAATTGGAAATAAACTACTATATTAGTGTATTCATCTTTTTAATTCAAAATACTAAACTTTTCTGGCAACACAGCTGATGTCTCTCTGGAGAAGTAAAAAAGACATACACCGCTATCTTCGGGAAAGATTACACAAATATTTACTATCGAGGTACTTTCCACACTAAATTCAACATCTGGAATTGGAATTTGGCATTTTGGGGAAGGAAATGAGTAAGTATCGGATAATATTTCTGATTATATCAATGTAGACCTTCAGTATATTCACATTTTAGTAGAGCAATATGGTATAAAGTAAGAAATGATTAAGGTAGTCAAAAGGTATCTAAGAAGTGATAATGAAACAGAGGTGGATTTAAACATTGAAAAACTCTATATTCTCAAAGGTAGACAATTTATAAGATATGCTGTAGGATAGACAAACACAATTAGTACGGAAGTATGCGAATTTTCCGCTGAAAACCAAGCTGAAATATGGACTGCAGTGAACATATGGAAAGTTCGAAATATAGGAGCCATCCGTTAGCCAGATATCGATTTTTTAATGGTATTTAACGCCCCTTTTTACTACTGAGACACCACAGGCGGTGAACACGGATGATACATGAGATGAATGAATGGTGTTTATCACCCGTTTTTGCTACAGAAGCACCATAGGCGATGGACACTGAAGATACATGACATGAAATTATATATTGGGAAAGGTTTTTTTTTTAAAAGAAGGAAATTTTCCTGGCCTGAGTTTAGATTACCTCCTCCGCATTTGCCATTTATGAGGATTGAAGAAAACCTGGTAAAACCTCAGTCAGGGAGGACAGTTCCGGCGGAATTCGAACCCAGATCTCCCGTATATGATTCCGCACCTTAATGACCTTGGCCACCCGTGGCAGTGCAAGATATCAATGAAGAAACATGCAGTAACACTCCCAGTTTTTCTTTCGGAATTTATTGCAACTCTGTAATGTACATTCATGTGATCAGGGTGCTATAATGAAGTGTTCAAGAGTGATATTGGCTTCTGCATCGCTCACTGTGTTCAGCACTTACATTAACACGATGCATTAGTTCTAAACTGTAAGATTACTGTTGTTTTGCCACGTTTCGTTCACGTTTTGGTGCTATTATTTTTGTGAAAAATACCTACGAATAAATAGTATTTGATTCTCTTTCCGTCATAAAGTTCATATTACATATTTGGTTTTCATGACTTTTTCGCCCTTTTCACGGCAGTGAGAGAGGTAACTTTCAGCGAAGCATACGCGCAACTGAACCAAGTTATACAGTAAACATAAGCTTGTACCTTATGGCAGGAAGTTTTGAAATGTTTTTCTTATGCTGCACCTATCTGTGGCATCATTTTAGAATACTGCCATTCACACGCATGAGTTCATCTTCCGAAATTGAGTCAACTTCTCGCCTAGCATTTCTAATATGTGGGGATTTGTTCCATACACTTTCTTCTTCAATAACTTACGGAAAAAAGGGCATGCTGTCAGAATAACGTCCATCTGCGTTTATGGTATTCTCAAAAAAGACAGTCCATTTTACACATCTACACTAATTTTCACATAATGCAAGGGGGTTTATGCATAAAATCGGGGTTTTCTGCATTTCAGTACATAATATTTGGCACTGGAACATGACTACATTAATGGATAATATTAAGCGTGAATAAAATTTTTCAAATGTTTCGTACCATTAATTTACCCAAACATTAGGGTCACCTGTTTGAAATTCTGGACAACAGTAACGTTCTATGTTTTTAAGTTTAATGTGAGTAAATTTCGAAAGATGAATTAATCTGTATGAATGACAATTTTATAGAAAGATGCCAGAAATGTAGATGTAGTAGAACAGCATTTCCACCATCTTCTGTCATAAAGTATATGCCCTTTTCATCTTAATTGTAGTTGTAATTACAATAAATAGAATAATTTGCGCAGCTATTGCATCCGCTTTGCTGGGAATTACTGTTCTGTTCTGTTCTCACCGCCGTGAAACGGACGACAAGACCATGAAAGCTCCACTACATTTACGACAAAATTTTGTCCAAATTGCCTCACTTCAAAAGGCACTAATAATGTATTTATCTGCATTTATTACGAACGACATAGCTCCAAATCGTAGAACTATACAGATACACATTCTATTACACTGAAAATGTTTTACACTGAAGAGGCTTGGTAATTCCCTCAAGTGCTATAACACTCAACTCTGTTGAAAATACTTAATTGAGAGTACTCGAGAGTCGAAACTGTCAAATGCTCCATGTCTGTTAATAGGGCGGGGAAAACTTCTAAGATATCATGTGATGTGCTTGTGTACCGAGCATGGTGGCTCAAGTGGTCTCGGCTTCAAATCCCTTAGGGCGGTCATTCTGAATTTGGGAGGTTTATCGCGGTCTTCCCTGATCAGCTATGCGGCACAAACATTTTGTCTAGCGTTGTGAACTGTACTTCTAATAATCGAATGTTGAATTTATTTAATTCATTGAGGGGGACTATATAGGAATCAAATTGAATAGAAGGATTATCTTGAATAAATTGTTTTGTCCTACTCTCTGCATAAAAAATTGCCCCTATAATATTAATCTACAGATAGGCCTACCAATGTAAATTCAATCCAGATTTTGGAATTTCTCAGAATAGTTTACTACGCGGTTTCTTCTCATTTTCTGATTTATTGAATTTTCATTTAGCCTGGAACAGTGTGGCAAGCTTTTCTTTCCTGTTCCCATTGAAGGCAGCAAGTCCCTACCCACTTCTTTTCTTTCAAAAAGAAACAATTTGTCCTTACGTATATAATTTTATATATTCATCTGTAATATTACGTTTTCTTTTGCCAACAACTTTCAGAGAAATTCAGTTGGTTTGCATTCACCCAAAATTCTATAACTTGAAGTAACCATTGTGTGGGAAGAATGGCGATAGAAGTCGATGATTTGCGATGCAGCTCACCACTCAATAACTCTTCTAGTCGATCTACAGGGATGTAGCTGGTTTTGGGGACCTCATAGTGCCGGTTTGGGTGATGGGAATTAAAGGTGATGTGCAGAAGAATAACATTTTGTATCTGCCGAATGACGTCTTTTATTCAACACAAAGTGCGTACCATGGCGTTTCTGTTCGGACCGCAGTAAGGAGATGTTTGGCAGACAAACGGAGCTATAATGCTTGACTAGCCGTATGTTTTCTGGCCGCTGGGAAGACGCGCTGAGCAGAAGTGAATCTCGAATGTTTCAATGCGTCCTATGACTTCTGAATGCTGAATACTTGTAAGGCCAGAATGACGAAAAAAGACCAGAGTGCCCAGAGCGCCCGGAAAAGGGCGATTTGACGTCCTTAAATACCCAATATGGCTCGCTTGACCACGTGATACAGAGACGCTCCATTTTCCCGCCACTATGAATTTACACATCCTCATAGGCTATCTGTGACTTCATGCAACTCTCACATTATTGGCCAGTTTGATTATCTGAACTAAACCACTCGGCGATTCGTCCAGCATTTAATTCTCTTGCTACCGAAAGTTATAGTTCAATGTCCTTAACGGTAGTTAGCTATTTAGCAGCGTGGTTCTTTCCCAGCATACCTGACCGGGGCGAACAAAAGAAAGTATTTGCTCCATTTTCTGCCAAAACTGATCCCCTGTTGTCCGAGCGAGAATTACGGCTTCTCGTGACATTTTTGCAAACTTAGAACCCTTCACTTACAGCTAGCTGAAATAAAATATTACATATATTCTAATCAATTTCTCATAATTGATGGAGTACCCCAAAACTGCATCGACCTACTTTATATTTAATCCCTTTATGTGGCTTCTCTTCTGACTTGGACGAGAAGTTTCTACACATGAAGTATATAGGTTATCCATACCTTATTCCCTGATATGCTACACATCTACACATCTTCCTTAAGCTATCTCATGTTGGTGTACAACTTAATTTTCTCAAGAAATAGTGTTCTTATTTTGGATGTAATCTAACACATGTTGAAGTATGGACAGTAACATTATTATTGCAAAGCTACCAAGAAAGTGAAAGACAACACCCAGTTAAAACAGTTTTGCAAGCCCTAACCGTCTTTAATAGTGCTGCGCCCGTTTTAACTACTGAGTCATCGCAGGCGGTGGACACTGATGATATGTGAATTGAAATGATAACTAGAAAAAGTTTATTTTAAAGGAAGGAAGAGTTCCAGGCCTAAGTTTGGGTACCTCCCTGGCATTTACCATTTATGAGGACTGACAAAAAATTGGAAAATACCTCAGTCTGGGAGGACGATCCTGACTGAAAATATGTTTACATATACCTCCCATATGTTTACGTAAGGTCCGTGATAAATCCATTTCCCAATAGTGGAGTTAGTTTTGCACTTGGACAGAAGTTTCACATTCGAAGGCAGGTAAAATTGAATTTAAATGTAAAGTACAATAAAAAACTACTGGAGAGTTAGAAATTCCCTTTTCTATTTACATGTTCATTCCATTATCTTGTTCTGAATATAGTTTTTGATACTATTTTGCGTTTATTTTTTGTGTGTAATTTTATTATGAATAAAAGGACTTGAAATGATGAATTTGTTGTTAACAGTATTTTTCTTTATTTAAGTGTATTGCCGAACATGACTTTATGCTATATGCAGGGTCTGATACACTTGGAACACAACACGCTGTTATTTCGAGTGCACACATTCTCCCACGACGTAGCCGCATAATAAAAAGAGTAGAGTATGGCCTACGCAGTTCAGCTTCAGAAATTGAATTGACGCACTAGGTTCTATTACAGCTGTGATCTGCGAACCACATGGAGTCGGCGAGAAGCTCCCAAGGGGTCCATCCCTAGGGGTCCACCAAGCAATTAGGTTACAGTTAACACCATTTATTATTCAATATATATATATATATATATACAATAAAGAATATTAGAAAACAAAAGATGTTACACATTTGTGGTATGTATTTACTGAGATAAAGTAAATTAGAACCAAACTGAAGGCGACTATTTGTTACGGAGGGAGCTAAAACGTGGACCATAAGAACACTCATGCGTAACGTGAGAGTTTTGTTGGCAACAGTGTGCATCTTTTGACAGTGAACTGTGTGGGCTGGGGCTCCCCTGCCTCAGCACCATCAAAGACGGCCATGAAAGTATTAGTGTCTTTTTGTAATAACGTATTTTTATGTTTATCTGCACTCATTCATATAAAAATAAATACAAAAACCGCTTAGAAAATATAAAAATTAAAACTCAGCATACAAATGTTTCCTATTAAGTTCGATATATCACAGCTTGTAAGTAAAATCCAGCATCACCTATCTCATTTAGGGACCTATGAACGAGTAATGTAACGTCATCATACATTGTTAGTTATCATCAATATAACGTTTTATACGTTTTATCCACATTTTAATGAAAACTTATTGTTATAATTCCTGTGTAAGGATACGCCGAGATAAAAATGGCAATAGTAAAAATGTTGCACTTTCTTGTGCGTTTATATCTTTAATTTTTAAAGAACTTTTAAACGACATATATATGGTAAATTTAAGATTTCTGTTAAATCTTAGGCTCCATGATCAAGGAAAGTTTGAGAACCAGTGATAACTTACATTATGATACGGATTATTCATGTTAATAAGCAACCATTTATCAAGCTAAGTAGCTCAGGCGGTAACGCTTAAAGCTCACATTCGGGAGGTTTCAGGTTCAAAACCCTTGTGACCGGCCATTCTCAATTTAGGGTTTCTTTTATCGAGCTTTAGGCGAATGCTAGGATGGATCTTGCCTTCCCACGAATTTTCCATTCTTCTATTTCATATAATTTTGTTCCGTTAGTTCTGTTACAGAGTGAAAGTGTCATGCGAAGTGCGTTGGTACGGTGTGACGGTGGCTTACGCTTTGGAATGCTCTAGCTGGAAATAATGTTAGTGTATCAGCTTACGTTCATGTCTCACCGCACGCAAATCATGGCCGTTCGATGTCTCTCTTACTAACCCCTTGCATCGGAGGTGCTCCTACTGCATGAACGACCAGACCTTGAACAAGGTGTAAGTACCCAAATGTCCTCCGATCCTAACAATTAAACTCAATCTGATCACAATTTCACTTATAATAATCGGACTGTTAACACATGCTGAAGCTGTAACGTAATAAGTTCAACTCAAGCATATGTGGATTTGTAAATGCTTCTTGTTCTTGCGATGGTGGCTTTCAGATTATATTTTATGAAGTTATGGCACTTTCCATAATGCCGTATGACAAATGATCTCGTTGTGAGCTACCCAGCCCTGTAAAACATTACTTTGTGTTAGACACCATATGCGTATTTTACACTGTAGGAACCTATTCCGAAACAGATGATTGGCACTTGTTTGGCTTTCTGTCTTTTTGTCGTTAAGAAGTCGTAGCATTCTTATTTTTATAAGGGTTTCTGCAAATATATAAATATTCAGCATATAACAATGCCTGTACTAAAAAGTGTACTTGACTTAATAACTGCTGATATGCATTTCTGTGCACATTTGGCTTGCATTAAAACTTTTTGCAGAGTTCAGTTATCGAATAAACAGCCCATCCTATGCGAATTGCACACTTTACAGAATCGCAGCCTTGCTTGATAGTGTAGTATATGGTGCCATGGTTATGGAATTAACTTCCAACTTCAAAATCACAGGCGCAAGTGTTAATGCGTTAATGCATATCTGCTTCATATGCTACTGAGTCAATAATTATTCACTGTCCGTAAAATCTTCTTTAGGTGGGTTCTAATGCTTTCTGCGCGCGCATGCGGAAGCCTTGACCTGCATCAGTCAGTTTCTCTGCTGCTGTAAACATATCTGCAACACAACAGCGTAATTTTAACTCAAGATGCACAGGATGAAATTTATGGAAGTTTTAAAGCACAATACGGGGCAATGATTTATGATGGCGAAGTGTTTGAAAAACTTCTGTCGCGTCATCCAAATGAAGTCAGTTGTTTTGTTGTCAGTTCCAGGCGTTCTTGAAGAAGCGCGCATATCGCTTGTCCCTCAGCTGTTGCCGGATTAATGTGACCTCAGAGTATGTCAAACTACATAGTAATACCCTAGCGACCTGCACTTATTCGTTCAGATCTTGTAATTATATTATTATGATGTCTATTAACCTTGCTGGTGTTAGAGAATAGCCTTTCTTTGCAGCACACAAAACGCTGGATTATGCCAAAACGCACATCGTATTGCAGAGAAATTTCTTCCTGAAACTCTTCGAACAGCATTAATAGTTATGGATGCCAAAGGTTTGCTTTGAAAATGTCGTGCTCTGATACAGCAAAACTAGCTTGTGTATATATGGAAAGGTTTTGAGAACTTAAACATCAAGTACATATATGCAACTAATCTTGCTGACGACATGCTAAACTCGTGCTGCCGAACAGCTCTGATCCAACAACCTCACGACAGAATGCTTGGTTTGAAGACAATCTGGAAAGAGCGAGCTGTAATATAGTTTGCCTTTATCCTTCCTTTGACATTGACACATTTAGGCGTTCTCTTCTGTTTCTCCATAAACACCTGCATTTCACAGAAACTCCACTCGCCAATGAGTCATCCACTGCAGGAGTGAGCATTTCTACTGCTGTGTAACGTTCTTTGAAACTTTTCAACTAATTAAGGTCTGATGCAACAGGCTTCCGTGACTTGTGAAATTAGCCTTTCTTTTTTTTCTCTCTCTCTCTGTCTCTCTCTTCAAGGACCGTATCATTTTAATGTTCCATTCCGAGCCTAATAATTGTATCTTTCCATCTCGTTTCGGGTCAAATTTGCCAGCAAGAAGACAGAAATATGCTTACTTTGTTCACTAAATAAAGTTCTTTCTACATGTTTCACCCATTTGGGCGGGGTTGATTTTTCCCCTGTATACTCAATATATAATCTTTGTATTTAACTGGATTTAAAGTATAAAAATTATGAATACTATTAGCAGAATATCGGTCCCTCACAGTCCCTACAGTGTAGAATGACTGTACTTGGTATTGATCCAATTTACTTTTATATATTATGTTATTATCTATTCTATTTATTATTTTATCTACATTACTTTGGAAATGTTAGTAAAATCGATATATAAACCCTTGCGAGTCTTAGTTTTGTCCTGCATGCTGCCTAAAAGGAAATGCTTTGTTTCTAAGGGAGCCGCATTGCACATGGTTGCATTACTTGGGTCGCTGTTTACTGTACAATATTTCATTAATTATTTAAGTAAAATAAAAATTCCGTATTTAGTGGCAATACGTACATGGTACATAGCACTGACGGGAAGTTAAATCATAAAATTATCCCGAAGGACAGTTACACTGAACCTGCACAAGCGAATATATATATATATATATATATATATATATATATATATATAATTACACATATCTTGTTTATTTACGCCTGTTTTCCTTCGCATTTAATGTCAAGGAATTGTTCAAAATTTACCAATGGGATAAGCATGAGCCTTAAACAATCATCGTGATGAAATATACACATCTTTGTCAATGTTACAACTTTCTCTAGTAAGTGAAATATAAATAACCTAACAAGAGCGATCTACCTCGCCGTTTTCCTTTCTCCCTCTCACACACGCTTGCTACCTTCTGCTTATTATGAAGTTCGCTGTCAAAATCCTGGAGTTTTTGAGCTGTTTACAAAACTCTTGCTTTTCCTAAGTTGATATTCCCTTTCCGTGATCCCCTTAGTTAATTACTTTAGTATACTTAATAAACAGCTGAAGAATGTTTTATTAATTTAGGATTCAGAAGACCCTGCATAGGTTATAGGAACATTCTTGAAAATATTCCGAATATTTACTATATATTATAAATAGGTTGAAACATCCTCTATTCATGTTAAAGTAAGCGAGAAAATATTAAAGTCGCATTGCATTTCCTTCTTTATTGAAATTAAAATAACTGTTTTACTTTTTGTTGCATACTGATCAACCATCTTACAAAGTACAATTTTGTACACATGAGTATTACGTTAGCACAGAGCATGCCTATGTCCAGGAATACAGAAACATATCTTTATGGAAACGCTTTTAATTTATTTACGGTTATGTTACGAATGGCCCCACATTGAACTTTAAAGCAATTTTGCTGCATTCACAAATCGAAAAGAGTATGACTTTAGTGTATTGGGCAACTTAAGCACAGAATAATCTGCAGCTACAAGTCATATATCAGTAATAAGTTGTACTTGCTAAATGTATTGTAATATTAATACTCTATAGTGAGCCTAACATTTTGTTTTCTTTTTTATCCATGCATTTTCCATTGGCGGAACTTTTCCTATTATTAGCCTTTGTGACTAATTGCAATTAATTAAATATGGAACGAAAGAATCTGAAGCATCCTCGCTTTTGATCGTGAATGAAAACTTTGAAAAAAATGAACTTCATTAAAAGCATTTTCTCCAATCGAAAGTAAACGCGGGTTCGAACCCGGCCAGGATCGATGGATTTTTTCGGGCGTAAAAATCCTAAGTATGGCTTCCTTCGGAAGGGAAGTAAAGCCGTGGGTCCCGTGTCGTACATTTACGGCACGAAAAAGAACCTCAAGCCTGAAAGAGAGGCCTCTGAGCAAAATTTGTCGGCCGTTTCACGCCCTGAGTTGAATGGGACGCTGATGACCTGAGATGTTAAAGAGCGTCCATAAATAAATCAATCAAAAAAAAATCAATCCAATCGAAAGTCAATTCCGAGCTGGTCATTTTAAAAACAGATCCTTAACACTTACGTCAAGATGGCAGTATGGTTATGTAACTCAGTCTCGATGCATTAATGTGTTGGAAGTACCCCATTGTAGAACATTTTCGTATAGAATTCGTGTCACATATGTTAATTGAGTCGATATAAAACGGTATCTTCCTGCTTCATCGTAAGTATGGCTTCCTTCGGAAGGGAAGTAAAGCCGTGGGTCCCGTGTACATTTACGGCACGAAAAAGAACCCCAAGCATGAAAGAAGAGGCCTCTGAGCAAAATTTGTCGGCCGTTTCACGCCGATTTGGTTGGGACGCTGATGACCTGTGGTGTTCGTAAATAAATCAAATAAAAAATCTTTCTGTTTCATACACACAAATCTCGATGAATAAATTTCAGTATAATAGAGGCTCATCCGGTTTTCTCCTTGCATGCTGCAAGTTTACCCCAGTCAAATAACATAAGAATTAAGATTTCTTCCCTATAGGGAAGTTATACGCGTGCAATTTGAACATCAACTACATAAACTTTCACAGCAATTCAAAAAAGAATGGTTTGGGATTATAAGAAAAATCCCTGCATATTTTGCAATCGATATTTGAAATTACTCTGGTACATTTACATAGATGTTGCAGGTTATATTTAATGGAATGATATGATAAACAGAAGCATTCATATTCTACACATACACACGGTGTATCACAATCGCCGTGCATTTTTTGAAGCTGTACTCTCGTGTACTTGCATGTCATTTGTGCCATCTCAAGGGTTTTAAGAATGAAGAAAATTAGACGTTGTGTATGCTTCTTTACTTTGACTTCTCTGTCCCATTTTTAGTAACGAATAAGCTACAGAACTGATATTCAATCTACGTACACTTATTAATGTATGTTCATTTCCTGTTTTTTATTCCTGTATCTTTATTACGTATAATTTATGTTAGCTGTTAATGATTCTGGTCTGGTGCCGGTAAAGTGTTTACGCAGTGATAGCCAGTGAAACGAAGGGAACCATTATCAAATAAAATATATGTACTAAGTATCCAGTCAGACTTTCTTTTCTGGTTTGCTTTGTGGGTTTCCTGTTACGGAAAATCTAACGGTTATTCTGGGACACCGAATATATATATCACATGCATAGATAGTTTTTAACTGAGAAATGGTAATAAAACTCGGGAATTTGATCCCTGAGCAACTGTGATAAACATTTTAAAATGTGTTATCTTTTTATGTGCATGACTGTTTGCGTGAATGTTTCCGCTATCACGAATTGTTCGGAACTTCATTTAGCAGCCTTTCATAGCTTCTATGCAACATCAGATTAGACTGCAATAATTTAATTTAGCGCAGTCTTGTTACATTCAATATCCATAAATGTGCATACCATACAAGAGCAAGAGTGAACTAAATGATATAAAAATAGTAAATGACCACCATTTCAATGGTCATATTTCCATCTGCGTGATAGTTATGGACACTTTGTGGAAAGTATTTAAATGTAAACAAGTATTCACTAAAAAGAAACCTCGCGTGGTATTGCTTTTCACTGTGAATTCCCCTGCACCTCTTTGCTATCTCTTGCAATGGTGTTTCGTGTCGTTTAGAATCAAAAATTAAAAGTTAAAACAGTTAAAATCACAAAATTACTCTTACGCAGGTCGTAGGATACAGTACCTGGTCATAGGAGCAGCTTTGAGTGTGTTATAGTTCATGCACTTGATTAGTAGAGCCCATCGAGCCCCCTCCCCTTCATGAGTATAAATTTACCCTTTAAGTTATGTAATCACAAATCAGCTGATATGGAGCTCAAGAATGGAAAAATCTACTCATGAAGCGACCCTCATTGATGAAACATGAGTAGCTGCTCTCACGTTTTAATTTATCTTTACTTTTATCCTGGCTTTTGTAAGGAAATAGCTAACGCTGACATGTATGAGAAGATAAATGTGCACTACCGTATTGCGCAGCTAACCTTTAGACAATTCATTTTACAACAGGATTTAGCTACAGTACACACAGCTATGCTTCATTAAAAGCAATTCATGAGTTGTTTCGTTAGTTATTAGTGTTATTAAGTGGCACCTTCAATCCCTGACATAAACTTCTCATGTTATTTTTATATAGTTCTGAAATATATTATTTACATTTCAAACAACCGTGTCAATTTCTCTAACAGAACTGTACTGAACAATGTTAATTTCATCAAGAAAATCTTATAAAACGGCAAACATTAATTTCAGCTTTTACTTGCTCCACTGCAGTATGTATATATGTTTTCAAATATATTTAACTATTTGTTATGGAATCTTCGTAGGTGTCATTACATTAACGCGTATGAAACACCTTCCGCCCTGATAACTACTACATTGTAATCACTCTTTACCAATCCCTGGCCTGCTCGATTAACCAGTAAAAACATAGTAGCATTTCTCAGAAAGTGTGTTGATAATGCACGTGACCACTGTGACGTCAGAGGTTTCCTGCCGCGCCAATATTTAAGGCTATTTATTAGTGTTCAGCAATAATCGATCTATAATTGTAAAATCAGTGAATGCATACACAAAATTCTGCCTAAAATAAAATTAGTCAATTCATGTTCAACTATTTTTAGGAGTATCCCAAAGAAATTTCAAAAATATTAAGAAAAACTGCAGTTGCTTATAAGCCACATTTTATAAAATAATGGAAAAAGAATGGAAATAAAAATGAAAACATTTTTGAAGCTCACGGAAAAAGAAAGCTGTAATATTGGAGCACCCATAGTGTTAATAACAAGCAGTGTTTTGATATGCTAACCTCTTCTTCTGTGCATCCTCAGCAATGACATAAGCAAGTGTGAGTATCGTAGCCAATGATGAAATACACAAATTTCAACTTCACGTGGACCGACAGCAGCGTTGCACATATTTCCCGCGGAAAGTGCATTATGTCTCACTTAGGAGTCAGTGAGAGCTGGGTTTCTTAGTTCCTACAAGAACATCGGCGACTCATCGGCGGACACACACGATGAGATGAATGCAGATATCTTTGAATGCAGGTTCGTTAACTTTCGTGAATCTTTCACAAAAAAATGTGAAATAAATAATGCAAAATATCACTGCTGTCTAAAAGTTAGGATCCACACTAGGCACTAGGTGTACCAAAAATAACGACGTGGTTAGTTCATGCAAGGTTGTAATTTAGACATTTCGATTCTACTTTCAGTTAAATTTGGTAATTTTATAAATTAAGGCGGCATACATAAAAAAGAGCTTCTCATTGATGAAATTACAAAGTTTCATGGCCATGAAATGCTTAGGCTACTTCCGTATTACTGCAACTTAAACCCGGTTGAACTGATTTGGGTCAGCCTCAAAAAAATTAGCGAGGAAAAGAAAACAAAATGTGATTCCTTCTGTAAGTGGTATGCAAATTTGTAAATGAAAAGTGTTGGTAAGAAGTTGGTATAGAGAGAAAATGAGAATAAAATCCCCCCTTTGAGTGCATTAACATGGTGAACTAGGTGGCCATTGTAGAGATAAAATATAAAAAGATACTTCTAAGAAAATAAATAGTTCCAGCCTGTTAGGTTCTTCTCCAGTGAAAGAAATGAAGTAGTAGCGATTGCAACTGCTGATTCGGAGGTCATGGGTTCAATTCTCTGTCAGGTCAAACTGTCAAAGTAAGATTTTTCGGAGTTTCTTCTTGCCTTCTGAGGGTGAATGCTACATAACTTCAAGCTGCTAAGGACTCCGAGCTCATTTGTGCAATAATTAATTCATTTGTTTTATCCATACTACGTTTGTGTACCTATAGGTTTAAGACTTCTCCTGGTGCACCATAACCACATAAATGTAAAGATAACATTTACCCATTTTCATGTCGATGTATGAATGATCGAATCACATTAGAGATTTTGGCAACAGCGCTTATGCGTTCATCAAGAGAAGGAACTAATTGGAGTTATGATTGCACTAACTTTCATATGCCGCATGTTCCCCTTATGTGGCGAAGTGAATGTAATGTCTGCGCAATTGATTCAACTTCTCGCAATTACAATGAGAATAAGCACATACCATAAGATGTTGGAAATGTCCTCCTACATCAACACATTTTTTGGCATGTTTCTAGAAAACTGTCATTCAAACACATCAGTTTAACTTCCAAAATTTTGTAAATTTAAAATTAAAAATAGGGTTACTGTTTTTCATGAATTTCAGGCTGATGACCCTGATATTCTGTAATTGGATAATACGGAACTTAATGGTGGAGTGATGGATCCACGTTTATAATTTTTATTGCTGAAGCATGAATCTATTTACGTAGAAATGTTTCGACGCAAAATAATAGGTACTGGAGTACAGAAAAATTCCACTTTATACACGAAATCCCCCGACATGTAGCGCAGTAAATACAGACAGAGTAATTGGGCCGATATTTTTGATAAGATAATGCAGAAAGATATAAAAATGGCATACTTTCAGAATACAATGTTTATTTACAGTAAAGTTGAAAAAATAAAATTTGTGGAACATGTCCCCACACATTAGAAGATCTATAAGAAAATATCAGGCGAGAAATTTACTAAATACAAATAGACTGAAGCTTTTTTTTTTTTTTGATTGATTTATTTATGAACGTTGTTTAACATCTCAGGCCGTCAACGTCCCATTCTATTCAGGGCGTGAAACGACCGACAAATTTTGCTCAGAGGCCTCTTCTTACAGACTTGAGGTTCTTTTTCGTGCCGTAAATGTACGACACGGAACACACGGCTTTACTTCCTTTCCGAAGGAAGCCATACTTAGGATTTTTACGCTCGAAAAAACCCATTGATCCTGGCCGGGTTTGAACCCGCGATCTTGGGTTTAGGAGGCAAGTATGACTACCACTACTCCACCAGGACCGACAGAGAGACACAAGCGTGTGAATGACAGTTTTCTAATGTGTGAATGTAGCAGGGAAATATATCCTGTCGTAAGTATGTGTTTGTTTTTATCGTAATTGTAGTTGTAATTACGAGAACTTCAATCAGTTGCGCAGATTTACATCTACTTCGCCGAGAGTTACCATTCTAACTGCCGAACCGCCAGTTGCCTTGAAACGGACGACAAAAGCAAAGGAATATCTCTACGCTCTTTGATAAAATTATGTTACAAAAACGAAACTGTGCTTCCGATAGGAATGTTTGGAAAAAGAGACAAAGCGTAATTTCTGGAAAAAGAGTACGTAATTTTCGCAGAGCAGCTAAATGCAAAACATCATACCGAACACTACTACTAACTAATTTCTGGAAAAAAGAGTACGTAATTTTCGCAGACCAGCTAAATGCAAAACATCATACCGAACACTACTACTAACTAATTTCTGGAAAAAGAGTACGTAATTTTCGCAGAGCAGCTAAATGCAAAACATCATACCGAACACTACTACTAACCTCAAAACAATTTACAGTACGCGAAATATATCAATACCTCTTTAAAATATGGTAGAAATGTGATAATACATGTCTGTCTTTGTTGCCATTAGAAAGCATTTTTTTCTTTTTTAAAATAAAATATCCAGATTAATACAACTGTCTGCAGTATAAAATTAAACTATTCTTAAGGCGTGACATGACAAAATAAATTCTTCAGACTGCTCACAACGTACCGCTGAAATAATGTATATTTAAACATGGTTGCATTTGAATTAAGATGCAGCAGATAAAACCAGCATATCTTTTTTCGTAGTCGACAGCGATAGAATTTCATATTGCTTCTAAAGTTCATGATTTAGATAGTGCCGTGAGAGAGGTATAGTGATAAGAGTAGTAAATCTATAATTAATTATATGGTACTGTGATAAATATCCAAGTATTTGGCCTGATTTGATAAACATTTTAAAAGACTTAAAGAAACGAAGGAAATTCAAGTGAAATTCAATTTAAAAAATAGAATTTAAAAATTGAGTGCACATAAATAATCGTTTTAAAAATTTAAAATCCATACAAACTGCTTGTAACTGCGGTTGGTACTAAAGTCTGCAGTGCATTACAGGTTTTCTTCTCCTCCTCAGAAATGCTATGTCATAGGTTCTACTTCCCCTTACACGAAAGAAGGAATTTAATAAAAGAACAAATACAAATTCCTGACAATGGACGTACTCTATCGGTCCTTCAATTCAACCAGGATAGATAAGCTTCTTTAAGTATTTAATTAATATTTCTTATCGGCCCTATATAATAAATAAATCAATAAAAGTCAGATGCTAACAAAAATGAATAAGAGAAAGCTATTTACAAGAAAAGAAATAATAAGAGAAACATTTCTTGAGAAAAATTGGCTTAGCGGTTGCCAAGACAAAGCCCGATGTTGGTGCATTTTCTTGTTAATTCAAATCCCATAACCTCTTACACTTCTGTGCTTAAACAAAAAAGACTCCTTAGTAGGAGTGTACATTTTACTCAATAAAGCAAGAGAATCAGCTAGAAAATTAAATATGGAGAAAGAATAAAAAGGTAGCTGAAGAGAATGGCGATTATTATTATTATCGTTATTATTGTAATTATTATCATTATTATTAGAAGGATAACAAGAATAAATGTGTATATATTTTCATCCATTTTTCTAAGAAGCATTATTACTTATAGTGTATAAAAAGCATTATTTAACACTATAGGTTAACATTCGTTGATTTTAAAAATTAGTCTTGTTCACCAAAAAAAATGTCAGAAGAAAAAGTTTGACATTGTTCATGAATAAGCTCTGTAGCTTTGAGTTCTAAACCAGCGTACACTTGCGTGATCGCCGGCAAAGTCGTCACCGTGGGATGGCGAATACAGGACTGATTGCACAAGTGATAAATGGTAAATAGTTAATTACATAATTGTTATAAGAAAAATGAGAGTGTATTAATTTCACCTCAAAGAAAAGGATGATGTGGCGGAAAATGAAAAAGTCCAGAAAAGAAGATGATTTGGGGATATTATGCATTCACAGCCACTAAACATTCCTTTTGATGGAATGATTAACTACGACAAGTACATTCTAAATTTAAAGAAAAAAACCGCCCCAGAACTGAAGATAGGCAAAGGAACTGAACATTGAAAAGGCGATTTTCCAGCAAGTTCTTGCCCCATGTCGTGCATCGAAGAATGTTAAAGACTTCATGAAGAAAATGGATTTGAATGTTTGTACTGCTCTGGAAATCCACTGGAAAGAATCTTTGTGCTGTGATAAAAGTGCGTTTTCATGATACAGAAATAAGTGAAATATGTAAGAAACTCATTAACACTATGCTCAAACGAGTGAAAATTGTTTATCAAGGCCAAAAGTGGCCACATTAAGTTCTGAAAACACTATTTAGAAATATTGAAATTTTGTGAAATAATTGAAAAAGTACAATAATATTCTTGTTCGTATTAATTTGCACAAGATTGTACCACATAACGCTGATAATGTGCTGCTGTTCGTAATAACATGTCTCAAATATCAGAAAATTAGCAATGCATATAAAGAGAATGTTCAAAATGACAAAGAGAGCCAAATGCTTCAAGTTTTTAACAAAGCAGCCGAATTGAATTGAACAGTAGGGTTTGAATTATAATTAATATTATAAAAATGTAATAATTACATTTTATTTTTACTCGTACAGAAAATTTGGAATTTCTGCACGAGTTTAAATTTGAAGTTATAGCTATTTAACACTATCATATTCTTCCTAATTCAGGGTAAGAAAGTTATGCAAATCTTTATGATTTAAAGTAAGTTCTGAAGTATATGATATGGTTTTCCATTTCGGTTCTCGTGTACGATGGCGATGTTATGAACTCATTTTTGCTGAAAGTTGTTCATAGTTGTACCGCAAATGTAACTCCGGTTACGTCTAAGCACGTAGCAAAACGTCTGTTGTTTTCTATGCGTGAAATTTCTTATAATGACAAGCTAAATCAGTATCAGTAGATTTAGTAGATAATTCGGCCAATTCGGATAAGCTCACATAGAACGTGTATCGTATGCGGGTTAGTGAAAAAAGTGCAGTAAAGCAACATTTTTCTAGTTATTTAACAATACGTTTATGTCACTCATCTGTTCAAGAGCAAGACTCATTGCTTGTTGAAACTCACTGCTTCCTTTTTCGTCTATTTTAGTAGCGTCGGTCTTGATGGTGCGCTACTAGTGGCGAATTTCAGTAAGTACACATTCCATTTGGCGCATTAACAGAAAAGTACCTCTATTTTTTCATTACTGTTTTAAAGCAACCATTCATAAATATAACAACGATATTCTCAATAAAATAATGAATTATCCAGAGTTACTTTGATTCTAACGCAATTGAGGTCATCTGTTTAAAGTCTGCCATTCACAATTCTAAACATTAGAAACATCGGTGACATTTCAGTTTTTTATCATTTATTTATTTATTATTTCTGTGTCTACTACGAATTCCGGCGCAATTGTAACTTCATTTAGAAGAATCAAAGCACTGATTTATGCAAATAGCGACAGCCCTTACATTAAAATGTGTATATTTTCCACTAATCCCTGGCTTAAACAGTTGCCCTTCGTGTAGGATTGGTACTTGATGCGTTAAAAACATGGCATTTAAAACTCTCATAAAACGCCCAGTTAACGTAATAAATGTAAAATATCTCTCATGAGCTTTACACCTTCTCCATTTTGTATTTCATATAATATTCAGGAACTTGACCTGGAGTATGTTGATGCAGATTTCGAACCTCAGTACGTAAGTAGTGATGACCTGACGTCCTTGAAAAGTTAGCGCAAGTATAGGCACGCAGTTTAACGATTTAAGAATACACATGAGAGGTGTCAGGTGGGTGACCAACCGATCCCAAATCATATTACTTTAACCTCACGACATGTTGAGCGAAGCATTTACTCTTGAGAAGTCGGAACCTTCTTGACGAGAGCCTACAACCTTTCAGAACTAAACATAAATTCAAATTATCTGATTAAAATGGAAAACCTTCATCCTGGGTACCATAAATACAACCATAACAAAAATAATACCAGTTATAAGGCAGATATTAAAAAAAATTAAGTAGTATCGCATTAATTTTTCTTTGATGGAATTTATATTTTCTAATTATGAATTGCGATGGCAGAACTCTTCAAACGTATACGGAAAGCTTAATTTTCTTCATGTAAGAGATGAAAATAAACATTGTGATAAATGTTGATTTTGTGAAGTTATTGTTAGAATACAGAAAAAAGAGCTGTTCTTAAGATCCAAAGATGTTTCGGAGGGGGGCCATGAGGAACTCTAAGAAACTAAGAAATTTTGCTAATAAAATGCTAAACATTCCACTTCATTTGAACAACTGAAGAGGGTTTTTCCGAACTGGTTTTTTGTCCATAATGCAAACAGAAAAAATACTTTCATATAAAAACGAGACATGCTATTGCATGTTTATTATACTTTTCAAACTAAAGAAATAAATGGATGTGATATTTACTGCTATGCCAGTTAATTAATATTCAATCGCACAGAATGCTGAAATTCTGATGGCATGTTGATAATACAACGGAAGTGATTTGAAAAAGCAGCAATCAAGTTTTATGATACAGCAATATTTTATACATCTTAATTCAGCTAACTGAACAAAGGATACGCTTTCTATTATCAGAGAAACTAATCAAAAACTGTTATTTACTGCAAAGAATAAAGTGAATAACTTATATTTACAATATTTTCTCTCTAGTAACACACACACACACACACACACACACACACACACACACATATATATATATATATATATAATTTTAAGATGAATTAAATAAAGGGTAATAAATATATCTAGTAATTAATAACTAAACAATATATTTTAAAAATGTACGTTGTGTATTAATGAGCAATGAAGAGTAGTGAAATATGGAGAATATTATTTGCACGGAATATTTTGTAAGCCACCTCATTAAGAGAAATTTGCACTTAATTTCTCAAAATCGTTTAAATGTTAGTGTATTACTCCATGAAATAAACTGTATTTTACATTACGCATTTACATGTAAAATTCCTACAGGTAGTTTACTCGTTCAATGCTGCCTGTACACTAATCTAAATGCTGTTAATTGCAACATTCCACAATTACGCATTCACTACACATGGCCAATCGCGTCATGTTCTAAACACCTCTATCTCTAACACGACTGTGCCCTAGGACATTTTCCCATTATTTTCACTTGTACTAGGTTCAAGTAGTAAAAGAGATATTGTGATATGATTTATAAGCAAAATTTCATACCGTTCAGCACGATTTGCTTTAATTACTAAGACACAGGATAAAGAAGTAATGTATCATTTGAAATAGTAATAAAATACTGAAAAAATATAACTACCATACACAGTTTAGAAAAACAGCACACGAAGCAATATTTAGGAGATACAACAATTAATACACACTAAAAGGAAAGGGTAATTTGCCACGCATGCTTCATGCTACAATAACTCAAGAACTCTGTTTCCTTACCACTGCCCCATTGAAAGAATTTAAGCATCAGCAATAGCAGAAATCAACTGGCAGAATCTAGAGGCAGCCCAAAGTCCAGAAGTCCTAGATAGAATTGCAAAGCGGGATCATGAATGGATATCAAACGACAAATAACTTAATGAAACGAGAGTACAATATGCCATATTAAATTTTCTTAGCAGATGTAACACCTTAAAAGACACCAACCTCTGAATATGAATATTGATATATTTATAAGCACTAGCTCAACAATTCGTTGAAGGTAAATCGGGCAAACTCACAAAATAACGAGTTTTTGTCCAATTAAAATCAAACAAATTGGTAAGCAAGGCACAAACAAAATTAAATGTTGAGGGCGGCTGCAAAAGCAATTACCATGCAAACTTCGTTAAACGTGGAATAGCTAACATTTCCTAAAATCAGCTTCATTCCGTAACAATAATTTTAAATTGCGTTACCATGTATTAACTTCAGAGAAAAATAAAGTATTAAGAATTTTAATAAAATAATATTTTTAAATACCTGTCATAAAACTTCAGTATAGCCAAGCCCTGGCCCAATTAAATGGTAATTCGTAACAGGACAGCTTATCTAGAAACTATCAAACTAAATTGAAATTAAAGCTAGTGAACCGATAGTGGGACAAATATAGAAGCCAAAATGTTATATAGTCTGCGGAAAATTGATGTACAAAGAATTTGTGTGTAGACACTAAATATTTGAAAATGGGAACAAATAGTTTCAGATGCTTCAACACGGAGCAACAAGCATCGACATGGATCAACATCACAACGTACTTGTAATGTGGCATATGTCCATAGCCAGTCAAATGTAAATCCGACGGCCATAAGCAGCCTATCCCTCAATCAAATCGCAGTCACGCATTGTCATAAAGGAAGGGGTATGGCGCTTTGAGAACCAAAGTAGTTAAGTTTTATGAATGATTACAATGCTTGAACTTAAATGAATTATTTTATGGTACATATTTTGAAGAATACATTATTTGTTTAAGCTAAGTTGTGTTTTCAGTCATCTTTACCGTCCATAAATATATTTGTAGCTTTGGAATTAACCCTGCAGTAACCATTTGTTCCTACTCTTGAGGCTCATAATTTTAACCACTTTCTACTCGTATATTTCGTATATATATATATTTGGCATGTGATAGGAAAAGTTAGATTAAACATAACTGTTTACTCTCCACCGCTCAAGAGAAAGACCAAATACTGCTTGCTATTATAAATACATAATAGCACTGTCACAAAATTAAAAGCTCACAGAATCTTTAAACAGTGGAAACGAATTTGCAGAGGAAAATTACTGAATAACAAATATGGATAAATCAGAGAGCAGTTGTGAAATGCAGCATGCTCATTAAGAGGACGACTCACGAAAGAGCAGCAAAAGTCGCTTGTTTTGGAAAACCAACAGGAGAGAAAAATTTAAAAATTATGCACAACGATAGAGAACTAACTAATTAATACTCTAGTTAAAAAGATAACACTCCTAACAGCAGAAATACAATAATATGTTTCCCCAATAAAATCTTCAATCATTGAGACACAACTTGTGTTAATGACATATTCAGAATGCCCTGCGTTAGTTTCATTCTAAAACTAGTATCGCACCCAAATGCGTTTCCTATCTTACTGTGCTCTGGTATCTAGCGTTAGCACAGAAATCTGTTATACCGATAGGTCAAGGCTGAAGAACACTTTTTGGCAGCTCGTGAAGTTTACCAGCTCATTGTGAGTCCCTGTGTCATATAGGTATTATTCATTGTTGTATTCCAATAAACAACTTGAACCTTTTTCCACTAGCTACAACTCTTTGTTTTCATTGGAGATACTAATATAAGAGTACTATTTAATTATAACAAAAGGTAGCTTGAGCATATATTTTACTAACAAAGTGTATTTCAAGTAAAACATTTAAGCTCATTCTTTTATTTTGGCAATAATATACGGCACATCAACATACGTTCATATTGGAAAAGTTACCCAATTATAAATTTTCCTTCGCGAAACCGTTCCACGTGCAGTTGGCCGCAGTTGACTAAGCTCTGCAGTTTTAGCCTCGTTCCCCCGCTTGAAGGCTGGCCGGGGAACCGGAGGAGAGGTCAGTATCAGTTTATTTCTAGAAACGTTAATACAGCTGAATTCAGATATTCTATTCCCCAGAGAGTATTTATTAACGATTCACACGTGCATACAGAACCTGCTCGTCAAGTACGGAGATTGTTTAAAGAGAGACTGTCTGATACTCAACTTCCAAGTCGAAGTTCGGTTCACAGATTAGTAAATAAATTCCATGAAAGGGAAGTATTCATAACAAAAAGGGTATACAATTGAGTACTCACAGAACAAACGTTAGATAATACTGGACATGCTGTGGATGTTCCCCTAAAAATCACTTCAGCGTCTTTCTCGGCAAACGGACATTTCCTACTCCTCTGTTGGAGGGCTACAAAGCGACTAACATTAAAACCCTATAAAATTACCGCAGTGCAAGAAATTAAATCGGGTGACCATGCATCCAGAAGTAGATTTTGTGAATAAGTTTTGAATAGTGAGCATGACGGAGAAATTGACCTTAATCTATTTTTAGCAGACGAATCTTGATTTTATCAAGTGGGTATGTAAATACACAAAATAATCGATACTGAAGTTCAAAAAATTCTAATCTGCTTCAAGAAGAGCCCCTGCAGGATCAAAAGAGGGTGTTGCCGCATTAGTGACGAGAGAATTATAGACCCTGTGTTTTAAGAAACAGTAAATAGTGACACGTATGTGCAGAATGTTTTGCAACTCTTTTAACGTGAATTAATTATGAGGGAAGGTAGGTTGGCGACTTTCCAACAGGACTCTGCAACGACGCATACAACCCTTGTCTCCTTGCATGCAATTTATGAAATATTCGACGACAGAGTCATCACTAACAAAATATGGACCCTCAGTCACCCTATTTAACGCCCTGCAAAATTTATCTTTGGGGGGGGGGGGTGGCGGCATAAAAGAAAAAATGTACAAGACAAATCCACACACAATAGATGAAATGAAAAACAACATTCCTGAAGAAATTTCTTCCATTCCTCTGATGGAACAGCAGATAAATTTCGCACGCCATGGTAAAGCCTTATTTTCATTATCATAGATTCAAGAATTTTTAAAATAAATGTGTTTTATGAAGAACAATCTAAATGTTTATTAGTATTTTACGATTATAAGCCCTTCACAATGTTTTCGATTCATTTACTTGCCCGAATTCTGTTCGTTAAATTCTTAAATTTTGTTTATTTCACTTACTGAGTTGTGTAGATAAACAACTTCATTTGCATACGATAGTATTGCTATGTGTTTGTGATTGAAAGCCCGTCTGGCGGTTAGCTACGGCTTTCTTTTGTTCCGATTTCAAAGCTTCTCATTTGTCGCTCATTGAGGAAATAATAACTGAAACGTTGTTGCAACTGGCCGCATTTCTAACAAAAAAATCTCCGCATTCACATAAAGTGTGATATTAAATATTGGCAGTTGTGTTTTCGATTAGTGTTCTCAATAAGTATAAAGTGAAGGAAAGTACTGCATGCAAATTAAAAAGCTTTGTTTCTCAGTATGGCAACAAGATTTTACTATTGCAGATGCAGTAAAATGCGCAGTGTGCTGTGATGCAGCATGTGAATAGAGATAAACGTGTGTTGCAGCATGTACAGCATGAGAAGTGAACCAAGCAATTGAAAGTGTTCTACAAAACAGTTATATTTCCTTGAGCATCATTGTGAAGCCTTTATCCCTTTAAATAAGCTCAATAATGGAACGATGTCAAACTTTTTGGAATAATATTTAAATAATTGCCAGCCCTGTTCTTCTACTTAAATAAAATCTATCTCGTATGTTGTTACGATAAGAAAAATAAAAAAATAAGTACAGAGAATTACGGGAGCACAGAAATGCTGTCGGACGTAGTGGTAAGCACATTGATGGAGGAAAAGCCAATGGGTACTTCCCTTTTAAACCTTAAGCAGCTTGAGAAGATTAACCTCTCGAATCTGCAAAATTTTGACCACTAATGCATTTAGTCTAGGCAAATTATGTGCAACATTAATGTGTACTTCTGTTTTAGACGGACTTGTTGAAAAGTTAAAACCACTGCAGTAAAAGGGTCCATTAACATGCTTCGCACATGCCTGACACCGAGTAACAGAGAGGTACAAAATCAATTTCTCAAGGTGGATCAGATGATTGGAAATGTAAAGAAGGTGTTGCTCAAATCAGCGATTCTAGTCCAAGGTCCCTGATGTCCCCTTGCCACCTTCTCCTGATCTCACAAGATGGGGGTGTTTGGATTGAGACATACAACTGCAACAGTGAGTACTTCAAAACAGTGAAGAATGTTAGTCATCGTCCAGATGATGTTTAAAGTTGCACAAAAAATACGTTGCGACCCAAAAAAATATTACATTTTTGGTTTTCTTTCAGTGCAATCTCGTTTAAGAAATCTGAGTAAGTTGGTTAAAAAATTAATTGATAAAGAAATCTGTTAATAATTTGGATAATGTTCCGGGCAAAACTACAGATGCAAGAAAATAAAATATGAATGAGGTAATAAAAAATGTAGGGTTCAAAAAACAGATATTGCTGATATTCTCTCTGAGCAACAACTTTTTTGAGGAATTAAAAGAAACGTTTTGTTTTAAATATGCCCTAATTTGTTCTATAACAATATAGAGAACATTCTCAATGTATAAAGCTGTGCTGGCCCTAAATGTCAACTTATTTAGTTTTACTATTTATCTCATGAATCAAGTGACCAATCCGTATAAGTATATCAGGAATTCCAACCAATCACAACTTTCTATCTCCACAATTTTGTGTTTCCGTTTCATCACTTTCAATTTATGGCATGCAAACCTATCAAACAGCGTACTGAAATGTTTGTATAGCTTGTTTGGACTAAATATCAGTGTGGGCTATTTATCAATAATCAATTTGGTAGGAAATTTAAAAAGTTTTGGCGAAACATCAGATGCGCAAAATTAGCTTATTATTCAAAGTTCCAAACCAACCTATACTAAGCAAAATATAAATTCTGTGTGAACCAATTTAATCAATGTCATTTGATTTTCGAAATTAGGTTTTTAAAAAGTGTACATTTAATTGGTGGTGTACTTTTTATGCTCCAGTTGTTTTCAATTTGTTACCAAAGAGTTTAAATATAAAAATAGAATAATATATTCCATTAATCTTGTTAATTTCACCCTTCATCTGTTCGACTGTTAACGGAATTTGAAATGCCAGACCGAATATATAATCATAATCATAAGTATATTTTAAGGATAAATTATTTGGTTTTTATAATTTTATTAGCTAAATAGTAAGAATAAATTTAACTAGGGTAATATGAGTTACACGCCACCTGAGCGCTATTCCCAATACGCATCCGCGCTTTGCCGGCCAGCAGGTTCTGCTGCCTCTGAAGCAATAATGGGGGTGCGGGGGCGTAAGTTTGATATCGCTATTAGTTTCAGATGGAGCAGTATATTTATTATGGAGTGGGTTTTGGTTAGGTATGTACGGTGGATGCAGTTATGTTGTCGAATGCTGGTCGTTGTCTCGTTGTTTCCCCCTCTGTTCGCTGTGACGTCTGCTCCAATTTCTGTTGGGTTGGACCTCAGGGTCCTCTGGAATGATTTGTGGATCAATTTAGATCCACGGGAACGAGAAATGTATTGCCCAAAAGATACATTGAGTTGATTTCTTCCGAATAGTTTATTTAAATCTAAAAATACTGGTGGTTACTTCCCCACTGCTCGTCGCTGTCCTCACTATACTAACTGCTAACTAACTATTCTTCTCAAGACTTCCTACCAACTATCTCTCACAACTCATTGCTCAAAATCTTCCTCTGTTAATTTCTAACTTCTTACTGCCCAAAAGAATCAAGAATCCAGAATAATCAACTTCTGATCTTGTACTGCAGATTTTCTGTATCATCGCCACGCCTATCGCTAAATTAAATTCCCTGGTTTATTATTCTCTTCCCGAGTTATATGTTCACCGTTGGCTATCTTAAAATATTTATCGTATCGCAAAGTTCTCCTCATTCGTTGATTTTTATTAGATGCACAATGGCTAAAATTGTTCCCCCCTTTCTGATCTACACTATCTTCCCACAAGCCTGAATCTTCCAAGAACAGCCTGTCATTAATTTCGACATATTCCTTAAATGCTAGATTTCTTAAGTAACATCTTTTTCCTCCCTTGGTTATAGATTGCCAAATGTTCTCCTAGATAACGCACGTTTTTTTCCCATTTGCTTTCACATACTTACTCTTGGAACAGGCGGCATAATACTTTGTACTCCCGGCTTGCCTGTAATCAAATATTTACGTCTCCGTTCAGACATTTCCATTCCCTTTAAAATTGACCGCCACGGGTGGCCGAGGTCGTTAAGACGCGGACTCGTGAGCGGAAGGTCTGGGTTCGAATACCGCCAAGACCGTACTCCCTGACTGAGGTTTTTTCCAGATTTTCCTTAGTCCTCATAAATAGCAAATGCCCGGGAGGTACCCTAAACTTAGGCCTGGAACGATTTCTTCCTTAAAAATAAATCCTTTCCCAATATATCATTTCATCTCATATATCCTCGGTGTCCATCGCCTGTGGTGCATCTGTAGCAAAAACAGGCGTTAAACACTATTCATTCATTCCCTTTAAAATTATTGCTATATCTTATTTTGTTCATACTTTGTCCCTTTACGGCCATGAATGTGTTTTTCTTACTGCGAATATCCTTCCTAAATATTCCCATGGACAGAAATTTTGTGACCTGACAAAGGAATCTTTTCCCCTTTTGTGTTTTAACAACCATGTCTATGGAGCAGTCAGCGTACGAGCCGTCAATAAGGGCACAAGAGATATCTCTGTCTCTTTCTCACACCTTTACCTAAATTGTGACTCCAGCCAATGTTTACAATGCCTTTTGTAAATTACAGTTACATGCCAAATGACATATATATATATAAGCACAAGTCTCAAATTATATCAATCCCTGTTAAACCTATCTTTAAATTATTTCATTGTACATACACATAATACATATCCTTATCAAATCAATACTTTTATAAATATAACTCTCCCCTATTTAATTATCATAATAACCAATTCATTAATTTAATAAAGATAGCCTTTATTTCGGCTACACCTCGCAGCTCAAATAACTCCAATGTATATGTAAATAACAGTATTTGAAATCTATTCTTATAAACTGTGTATTATAACTTTATTTTATGTATTTTTTAAGTTTTTTGTATAGATTAAAGGGTTTTGTTGCAATTAAATACTGCAGAAGAAGGTTCAATTCTGTTAGCAATAACAAAACTGAATCATGTATAGAAATAGTCTTTCACTCTAGTCGTGTTTAGAAGCATAGCTGCAAAGGAAGAATCAGACTTAAAAATTCCGGTTACGGCTGGAATTCAAGTCACATATGTTTGGTCTTCCGTACCGTGGCTCTAACAAACTGAGCTACCGTGTTACCCTCCAAGCACGGATCCACGGATCTCTTACATTCAATACATTATTCAGATATCTGGCCTATAGAATCAAAAGAGAGCGTTTCGCGATTTTATGCCTGGAGGAAGCGCTAGTTCAGTTGGTTAGAGCGTCAGCGTGGAAGGCTGAAGATCGGCGGTTCGAATCCCGGCCGTGACCGGAAATTTTCCATTATTTATTGTGCTCTTGTTCTGATTGTATATACTGTAATTTATGATTAAATAATCACTAACATTTGTGTTAAATATAGGGCGTATTTACAAATTGGGTGACAATTTTAAAAGGTTTAGAACATAAACGCATCCTTTTAGACCATCAAAATCCTAGTCCTAATTATAACGCATTCACCAAACTCTAGTTACAAATATGGCATTTTTCCCGCCGCCCATGAAATAAGGTAGCCACTCAAGAACTGCCTCGAATTGCAGGGACCTCGCTGTTTTATCAAAAGTCAATCCGAACGTCTCATGACGCCATAAACATTAGGCGTCGAAATTTTTAAGTATTGTGAAAGTAATTTCTCCCTCCCCCCCTAATTGGTTACTGGATTCGGTGCTTCTCTTGTCATTGGTCACTTATTTCGCGCTTCTAAAACTGTATTTAACTGTAACTGTATTCTGCAAAGTTCTTTGACCTAAATTTACGCAATACATACAGTAAGACATGTTTATATGTTCTTGAGGAAAGGACTAGTGTTCGAACTATTACAAAAGATAACTGTTCCTCCCTTCTTCGTCTTTGGAAGTTTTCTATCCAGGGTTTTTATGGTCCTTGCCTGGCAAAGAGGACATAAATCCATTGAGCTGTTATTCAATCTCGCTCCCCTCACATTTATACATGCACAAACATTTTATTTTGCGCTTTCTCTTCCGAGGAAAATATAAGCCAGTTACTCATGGTTAATTCGAATATGTTAGGCTTTCCAGAAACATGAGATAATTTACTAATATATATTACATTTAAATACCATCAGCCGTTATTACAATTTATGTTGCTCGTGATAATAATATTCCGGTCTCACAGATTAGTAAACACAGTGATGCATGTACTTACCAAGCTCAGACGTATAATCTGAAACTTTTGTCTCATTTTTTAAAATATTATCTTATACCTACAGATGGAATTTATCAACTTCACTGCATTTCTCTTTAAGAAGCGGACGTGATTTCGTGATGAAGGTTTAGTTTTACCGTACCGTTCCATGATGCATAACATAGAAAATGCATCATGAGAAATGTAACGTGTAAATAAAAGGCTACAAACAAAAACAAGAAAAATCTTCCCTTATCTCCCTTGTTCGTACGTCACTCTTTATTTTTTCTCTCGTTGTTTAAAGTTTAGTGTGCTTGCTAGTAAAAATATGTGGGTTTTATAAAAGTTTTATCCATTAATGTGTTGTAAACTATGTGAGTGGAACAAATTTTGAGACAGGAGAAATATTAAAGGTGAAAGAATAAACCCAAAGAGGGCTCTGTGAATCGCAGTAACATTTTGTCCCTGGGGAACTTGAATCCCCCAAAACAGCGTTCTCAAACTTTCCTACACCGCGGACTCCATTTAAATATCACTGAACTTAAAATTTAAATCCTTAATTTGTCTTACATAAGTTTTCAAAATTTATATAATTTTTAAAATCGTTTCTTACTGGCTCACAAAATTTGAAAGTGTAAACAAAATAAATTCAATTTTCTTCATTATTTGTCTGTTTGTTGCATTGTATCTTTACACAATAGCAAAAATGACAAAATAATGCTAAAAAGTATCATAAAACATGCATATTAAAAATAAGTCATTTACAAGGGCACATTAATCGTTAATTATTAATTCTGAGTGATAAAGATGATGCAACTTTTCACTTAAAAGCCTATATATATTGGACGTAATAAGAGCAACTTGTATTCTACGTTTTCCAAGCGGTTTCTATAACTGTGTTTTTGATATACGAGTTCTGAGAATTATTTTTCTCACAAGTAAGTTGTTGCGGAAGCATCAGTTCCTCTATATTCTTCTCTGAAAAAGGTTAACGAGATACATCCTACACATTTTGCTGTCAATAGCTACGTGCTTATTCCAGGAAAGTATTTTTTTTCCAATATCAGCCCATTATCCCATGAAATTCTGGGCATTCGTCATTCGAACGGAACACGCACAGGGCACCCCTACGGTATCCCAATAAAAATGGTAGTGAAAGTGATATTGTTATTTTGCACCAGTGATATCCTTAAGCATATGAGTAAATAAAATGAATTAATAATGGCGCAAATGAGCTGGGAGTCCTTGGTGTCTTAAAGTTATGACATTCACCTTCCATTGCAAGAAAAAACTGTGGAAAAAGCCTTACCGAGGCAGCTTAACCCGACCAACAATAGAACGCTAGAACTTCGAATTAGTAGTCGCAAACTGTACCACTAGACCAAGGAAACGGTTGTAATACCGCCGGCCGAGATGCCACCAGGATGTTATTAAACGAATTCCAAGCTGTGAAGTCCGTCGACCGACTTACAACTTGATGTTCTTCTGTTTAAAGCGGTGCTACAATTTCCCTATTCAGTCTCGATGGCTAAGACGAGAAGGGATGTTATATTGGGATAATAGACATCACTTCGGGGAATCGAGCTAGGTGTCCAGGAAAGACGAGGTGTTTCCAGACGAATATTGAAAAATTCAACCAAGTATTTATTAAAGGGTTTTCTGATACAGATGGACGTGGATTCCCCAAGCAGCAAAGCTACTCCTCCCTCTGGCTAAATTCAGGGGCCTTTTATACAATTGTAATGCCTAATAAGGGGTAATAATCACCTAGTCTAGACATAAGAGGTATTGTTAAAAACTATGAGGTTAACAGTTACCAGGTCCTGTCATCATAAGTTCTAAGAGGTGCATGGTTTGGGTTTGTTAATCTCAAAACTAAACAATACTTCATCAACACAATAATTCTGTCTCTCTTTAACATGCACACGTAGACATAATATTTTAAGTGAGTGGAAAAGAGGGTAGCTTGTTGCTTTTGTTTATGCAAGCGTTCTCTGAGGACCCTTTAAAGTCAACCTCTTCTGGATGGCTAAGCGTCACCCTAAATATTTATTACTTCTGCGTCTTACTATGATTGGGTATATAAGTATGTTTCACTAACTAGGATATACAGTGTGCTCTCATACAATATCAGGTTCTTATTATACCTTATCTACATTACGATTCCTTATAATACTACGTTTTCGTTACAAAGCCGACTCCCCATTACGTGGTCTTGTCAGAAACTACAGTAGTACACATGAACATTCCACCTGGTGCACCTTTTCCTCTTATCCATTTGAAAGCTCCCTCTGGAATAAATTATTGCCTTCAATTTAATTATAATTTACTGTACATCAGTAAATATGCATCGTATTATCTTTCGTTTTTTTTATAATTCATTTTTTGTATATATGTATTCAGAAACAAATGCTGATAACACATGCACGTGAACCTTTGTTCCGATCAGCTGCGCCTATATGTATAACCCAAATAAGAAACATTCATACTACTTATGCACTACTTGGATCGCAATGCTAAAATGAAATAAAAACTATACAATTCTACTGGTGAATTACCAATGTCTCGTAAATCATAAAACATGAAGTTCCTAACAACTACTACCTAATAATAAGACAAATTGAACAAATTATTCTTTAATATTAATTAATGCGATGTTAGACTACCACCGTTTCTAACAATAGCTATTCAGTATCCCACGTGGCGGGTCGGCATTCGATTTCGGTTGGGTGAAGTTTTTCTTTTTTCAGGTTTTCCCTCAGTTCTTTAGGTAAATGCCTGGAAAAATAAGTTTCAAGTTCTGAACTCATTTTACCAAGTTATCATCTATAGGCACAACACAACCTTCAGGTCACGGTGCCGCGGTCACAAAAAATAAAAACAGGCTATGTTAGGCTAAGGTTTGCAATCGGAATACAACAGCAAAGCTTCGAGACCATGGCCGGAACTCAAACAACAGATCTTCGGTCTACTTGTTCTTTCATCTAAGCCAACTTGGTGTCTGACCGCGAATCTTCCCATATACCCTTTTATTTTTCATTTGAAATACCAACTTCCTCCACCTATGTATGTACATATAGTACAATGAACAAATGGTAATTAAATAAATAAAAATGTTATAGCTAAAATAATTATGATTTAAACATTTTAAAAGTTCACAATTAGAAAGTTATTTAGAAATGTAATGAAAGTTACTAATATGCAGACACTAAATGTATTGAGATTAGATATTGGCTGCCCACAAGCAATAATTTGTACTAAAAGTAGGAGTATTAACTAAAGCTATTAGCATGAATTTATAACATAGTAATTGATGTGTTACAAAACAGTTTATGCAATATTACTCTGTAGCATGATATGAGATGAAGCAGGAAATGTTCCAAAATTTCCTATTTTAAGTATAATTACTTCTGACAACTACTATAATAATAATTGTATATTATTTCAGGTAATCAAGGGTATTAATATTATAATTAAAAGGAGGACCCCAGTGCTATGTGTATTAATGTTATGTTTGTAGATATGTCTTTTTGATTAGCAAGTAATATTCAAGTTATCTTTCTGTAATACCATATGTTTGTCATGTTTGTAAAGGGAATGGAACTGTTGCCTTTGTCGGAAGAAAAAGTCAGGACGTTTACCTGGGAAAACATTACTTTGTTAATCATTACCCTTTTAAACCCTCAGACAGTCCAGCCGAGACACGTGCTCGGCGCCAGGGGTAAGAACACTGCAAATAGCTGGGGTTCAATTGGAAACGGTACTTGCCCTTTTTCAAAAAGATTTACCGCGGGCAGAGACACGCTTTTCGTAGAAACTAAAATCTTATCTTTAACTAAAAGGGGAAAAAGATTACTTTAGAAATCAAGCATGTAAGTAAAGTGCCGAAATTTATGACATGCCGTTCTTGGAAAACTTAAGCGTGTGGGAAAATTTCTTAGATAAGAAGGGGGAAAGTAATTTTAGCCAATGGGCATCGAATAAAAATCAACGAATGAGGAGACCTTCGACATAATGAATAATTTTAAGATAGCCAATGGCGAACCTGTAGCTAAGGAATAGAATAATAATCAAGGGAATTTAATTTAGCGAGAGGCGTGGCGATGATATAGAAAACTGGAGTACAGGGTCAGAAGTTGTTGATTCAAGGGTTATTTCTGCAGTCATTTGGTCATTTGGAAAGCAGGCAGTCTAATTCATTCAGTCGTTGATTCAAGAGTTATTTTCCACAGCAGTTGAAAGTTGGTCATTCGAAAGCAGGCAGTCAGAAGTTATTCATTCAAAAGTCATTTATAAAGTCAGTCGAGGACAGTCTAAGTCATTCTAAAGCAGTAAGAGTCAGTCAGGCAGTGCAATAATAATCACCATCGTGTTCAAGTGAATAAATACGCGAGTGGATACCGCGAACTATAATCCGCCGAAGCACAACATGTTCCAGAGCCTTCCAAGTTCTAAAATAAATTAAACGTTCAACTAGTGCCGGACTTCATTATTACAGTGAACAATTTCCTTCCCCCCCTAATGACTTTACGTCATTAAAAACAGTCCAAATTTACCATGAGATCCCATTCCATTTCCATTACATTGGAACAACAAATATGGTTCCAAAATTGTCGACCTACCTTGTGGGGCCATAAAAATTCGCACTTCAGAAATAACCCTGAATTTCACTTGGAGCCAATTCCAATTACTGGAGGTAACAGAAGTCTCATATAACAAAAAATGCGAATGTTATGATGTAGGGTAAAATGTTAAAATTGTAGTCAAAGTGAACTGAAGTACAGTTTATATAATAGATTAAGAGTATGCAAAGTACGTCTTAATCAAAAATCTGAAAATACGGTACTGCATATGCAATACTTATAAGTGTTTGATTTTGTAGCGAACAAAGAAATTGTTTGCTAGGAGATTTGATATATAACTTTCAGCACATAATGATCGTTGCAAGCCCTTTAGAATAATTTTATACTGGCTTGCTTTGAGCTCTCGGCCAGAGTAAAATGGAGTTCAAATCAGCACTATTTTAGTAGTAGCAGCATTGCCACTATCAAATCAATAGTGAGTATGTATTTGGATATTATCAGAATAAATATGATATTTACTTTAGAAATGTCATCAATTACGCTGAAAATAACAGCAATCCATGGCAGGCCCTTATGACACGATAGTCCTTGTGGTACATCCAAATTATTATTATTATTATTATTATTATTATTATTATTATTTATTATTATCATCATCATTATTATTATCATCATCATCATCATCATCATTATTCGAAACACGTCCACGAATGTAGAAATCGGTCTAGGCTGTAACATCGCCAGGAAAGTGCAATATTCTTAATATGCAATTAGTTTTTTTAATTTTATTTTGAGAGTGTTTAACGCTCGTTTTTACTACTGAGACACCACAGTGTTTATTGGATCCATAAGCTTGAAACATCTTATTAATTGTATTATACTTGCCATATAAAGCACACATTACACTACAGTTGAGACTGAGAATGTTACTTAATCATAATGTAAGGCAGTGGCTTCTCAATTTTACAAGTTAGTGACTGTATATAATAAGTGATTTTTCTCTCAAAGGACCAAATTATTTAGTTGAATCTAGGATGACAGTAAAATATTGTGTAGATCTTGGCTATGTTATTTGACTGAAACAAAATTCGAACGTGAGCATTCCATGAAAATAATGATCTGATTGCAAGAACGACTTCATAGAGAGTCGTTAATATATACGGCACCCGCAGCACGGAGTCTGACTCCCGGGCAACAGGCCGAGCATCAGTCGGTAAACTACTCCGTACAACATTGGAAGCACAAATGTAGTATTATGAACCTTGAAGCAAATGTTAAAAAATACTACTTTCACTCGAACACCGGTTTCATATTGTTACTCGTTTAGGCTCTCCAACCGAATTCTGCTTATTCCGTACTCAATAATATCCTGGAATTCTTCGTGCGAAACATTTCGTCTATCAAACAACCCCACAGATCAAAATCAAAATTAGTAGTGGGAGGACCATAAACCAACAATAATTTCTCTCTCTTCGAACACCTCACATATTGATTTCATGATACATTAGTCATATGTGCTGTTGCACAGTCCTGTCAGAACCAACCGTACAATGTTTCCTCTTCTGTTAATTGCCGAAGAAACGACGCTAAGATTAGTATTTAATACTGATTTGCATTTATTATCTGCTATGACCAGTACATACTGTGCATGTATTTCCATCTAATGAAGCGTGAATCACGTGATCGTGGCTGATCCTAAGATTATAGACGACTTCAATGTCACAGGGAGTAGGGAAGAACGCCTAACGGAAGTATCTGCCAATGCCGTGACCTGCCTCAAGCACAAACGCTACATATATGGCAGCCATACATTTTAATGAAGCTAGTGTAAAATAAGTCTCGAAAGTATACTTTGTTCGTTTATACTTATTTTATATTTCACTATTACCACGTTTCCATCATCATTACTGGTATACTTTCTCCTATTTTGTTCTCTATTATTTCCAGTACCAGACACGTTTCTATTATACCAGGTGGTATTTATGTTGAAAATGAAAGTTAACGCTAAGTAAAAAGTAAATAGTGTAGTACATGAGAAAAACTAAATACCTAAAAAATAATAGAACACTTCTAAGTATAACGAGATGCGTTGCTTTAAATCAATGCTTTTAATTAAAAAGGAGTATTGTGTGCCTTTTATAATTACGATTAAATAATATTGAGTTTAATAGAAAAAAGAAACATGTACTACATTTATTGTCATATCTAGCATAGAGAATGAAAGGAAATGTTAAATACTTTGAAAGCAAATATTAATCTCAATTTCTAATGTATTCAGCGATAAAAAAATCCCACTTAATGACAGTGAAATAAACAAATTCCTTCATATCTTTATTTCCAGTGTTGCCTGTAAATAAACTATTGTAAATAGTAAAAACTCACACTCATTTTAGGGAATTTCCTTTTCTGCATTAAGACATTCCTAATTTAAAACTGTGCAGGGTAATAGAGAATTAAGAATCAGTTTAAAACTGAAACTGCGTGATTTATAATGAAAACTAATGCATAATGCATTAGTCACCATTTATATTTAGAAACTACTAATGGCTATGAGTGGATTGAAATCGCTCCTTTTATTTTCATTTTTAGTTTTGTTTCGGTTTGTTCGTGGAATATAGATAGAAAATATTAAGCAAAAATTGTCCAAATGATTATTTATTTTAGGTAACAAGTAATTAATATTCTTCTTTGTCTTATTTTTCAGTCCTTTTTCTAAATTCTTTCTTTAACAAGCTGGACTCCATGTCTACTATTAATTGAGTAATATGGAACTGTGCAACCCACGATTACATAAATACAGTTAAAACAAACATACCCTTTCCTCAAACTTTCTACCCACTAAGAAGCATCGATGCTTAGAATTCAAAATGAGAGATTTTTCAGCTGGATATATCTAGTGCTATAGTTTCACGGAATTCTCTGGGAAACTAGACGAAAATTAAATAACGGAGAAATTTCGAATCGGTACGTTGCTGTGCGATGATCAAGTTTAAGGGCTTCTTATAAACGTTCTTCTTATACTTTGATATAAGATATTGTATACAGATAAAGAAGCCTGAAATGATGAACTCTTGATTTTAGTAAAGGTGAGTAGGCAAGGTCAGAATTGAACCGCGTGATCAATATAATCTTTATTTTATATAGAATGATTTACATATAACTAACACATTCATTTCATTATTTCAAAACGAATAATGCTGCTATAACTTATTATGTCTAAAATGTAGAGTAATTTTGGGAGATTATTAACCTCTATAGAAAATGTTGAAAATGCCCTCCCTGCACAAGGCATAATACAACGCGATATTTATTGTGCAAAATCCTGGCATATTGTCCATTGTATGGTTCACAAATGAAGCATGGTTCCGTTTATATAACCACGTGAACTCACAAAATTCGTGCTATTGGGCTATCCAAAATCCACAGGTCATTCATGAAACAACATGCACCCAGTTAAAACAAAAGTTTGGTGCATAATATCCGCACAGAGAATCAATATATATACCATACTGTGGACACTGCAGAGTACCACTGCAGTTTGTTGATCAACTGGAAGATGTAAAACAGAATCATGGAAATTTTCAACAGGATAGCGCTACATGCCATACATCAAGCCATGGAGCTAATTGAAAGTTTCTTTGACGACCGGATAATCTCCAAGAATCTGTCGCCACAGATAATCTCATTTTGTAACACCGGACTTCTTGTTTTGTCGTCATTTAAACCCCAGAGTTTATGCCACACGCCTCCAGACGTTGGATGATCTGAAGCGCAATATTACAAGGAGATTAATGTCATTGACAACACAGTCCTCCAACGAGCTGCCAATAACATGGAACGACGTGTTTAGTTATGCAGGAGGGAGGATATATTCAGAAAGTTCTATAAAGATTAATAATCTCACAAAGATACTCAACATTTGAGGTATAACATGTCAAGCTACTGCCATTAGTATTGAAATAAATAAATGTATTAGCTCTATATAACGCACTCTGTACCTTTTCCAATTTCTCCCTTTACGACTCTCAAGCTAGCAAAGGAGAGATAACCACGCTCCCTTTCCCCACGGCCTCTTTCACACGACATACACGTGTATGCGGTACATTATGTGAAGTTAAAAATACATATAACACAGTATCTTCATGTCAGTCGTTTGTTTCTGAGTTGTGGCAACATCTTGTTACTCAACACATGCTTGAGAACAAGTTCATTTTGATGAATGATCTCGAAGTGTTTACTGTTTGGTTCTTACATTAAAGAACTGTTAAACAGAAGAGAAGGAAAGGGAACTTTCCATTCACTCTTTGAAGAACTTCCAGGCGATCTCAGTAAATTCAATTAGTTCCAGAAGTTTGCCACCTAATTTTAAGAACCTCTTGAACGGATACACAGAAAATTTATTAATAGGGTGACAAATGTGGGAGCCAGCATTCAAACTTCATCTAAATGTCACACACATAAGCATCAATATTCGACATAATGTGTAGGACTGTATTCACATTTTACAGGATTGCTTAAGGACAATGAAATGATTCAGAATATTTAATAAAATATATTTTGTCAAGCAAAACCCGATTTTATTCATGTCGCATGATACAGAACAATTTTGAACTGTAGCAATAGTTGTCGGAAACAATGTCCAGACTTATAAAGGTGCTGCAGCATGCACAGAAAGTAATACCTGTATGTTCGTGTGAACGGTGCAATTCATTGCAATGATGATGATACATCATGACGTTACGGCCACAGTGGAAAATGCATAAATTGTTCACATTTACAACCAAGTGTGAAATTGTATCAAGACAGCGTGGGTTAAATTTGGATTTATATGTCTATTGCTACTTCAGAGTCAGTTTTAGCTTCATTTCTGAAATTACCTCATCTTTCGAAAACCCAGTTAAATAAATATATTAGTAAACAAGTGACTACTGATATTCGCCATATTGCTTATGTTTCGTTAAAGTGAACGCTGTTGTCGTGTCATATTTGCAAAATAGTTATTTAAAAATATTTGCAAACCAGAAGAAAAGGAAGAAGGAATTAAATATGACTTTCAGAGAGCGTAGGTTCTTGGTGGAACACTATTGTGTAATAAAAATATAAAAACAATTGACGACGTAACGACGCAACTGAAAAATGCCGAATGGCAGAAAATAACTCGAAAATATAATGCCAGAGGCAACATTCCTGTGTAAAAGAGGGGGAACCTGAGGTACATATGGACATTTTTTATACCCAAATTGCAAGAAAATTTGCTTTAGAAGAAACATATCAACAAATAATTGCTGATTAGTGTGTCCACGTATTTACTATGTAATTTTAATGTGCTGTGTACGACAGTGTGCCTTGCACTGCCTGCTGAAAAGTATCATTTAGACAATATGTTGTATATCCAGAATAATTGAGTTTACCTTTATTCATCATATAGAAACCACGTTACAAATATTACAATTTGGAAGAGACGTGCTGGATTGTCATATAAAATAATTCTCCTCCTTCAAACATGATTATTTTTCTCTATTTTAATAATGAATGTAGACCAAAAGAGTTCACTAAAGAGAATGTAATTTTAATAGTATAATGTAGGGATAGAGAGTGGGGCAAAGTCTATATTTGCGCCACTATTGCAGATAATTTTTAATATTAGGATATACACTTTAATGCATGTATATACGTTCAGTTTCTACTATTTTTTCCGATATACGGGCTCTGATAATTATTTTTCACACAAATAAGTTGTTACAGTCTTTTCTGAGAAAGGTAGGCAAGACGCATCTTTCGCAGTTTGCTGCCGACGCGTGCTATTAATAGCCTATATTTCAAGATTACTGCTAATCGATTGAGAAAAATGTTCAAAATATTAGGAAAAACTCAGTAACATCAAAAGTAATTCTATAAACGCATAATATTTAAAAATAATCTGTTAAGATATATATTTATTTCATCGTTTAATTATATATTTTACAACCGAAAATAAAATTTATTGAGGAGACTGGAATTTTAAGGGGGTGCGAAATACTTTTTTCGTAGATTTGTCACAAAACTATATATTGTATTTGAACGTTGAGTTGTAAATATGGATCACATTTATGTTAGTTTGGCAAAAATATACATTTTGTCTATGCATATTGTATAAAATTAAATAATATATTATCTCGAACTTCTGGCGATGGTCGCATTCCAACGTTTCATTTATTCTTGTTGAGCTTCTTTCTGGAATAACTCCATATTATGTAGTTGTCTTGTGTTCAGCCACGGCTCCTCTGAAGGAATATAAGAGTATATGAACACTCAAGTTGGACTAAACTGTGTTTAAATCCTCGTGCCGTTCGCGCTATCTTGGCAAAATAGATAGTAGCATATTTTCTCTTGTGTTCCAGAATGATCTTGCATGTGCATGTCAGAAGGAGTGTGACGGCACTCTCTAGTGAGAGAGATACATTAGGTAGGAGTACATCGCATACTGTGAACTTTGTCTTAACAATCGGAGGCATGGAAAATTTTGCCATCAGTGAGGAAGTCTCGACTTTCCCGATTGAATACTGAGTGCTTGTGGCGAGGGATGCTCAACAGAGATATATTACGTTTTTTTCACAACTTAACTTTATTCTTGCTCATCATTTTGACGATCTTTCTCAAAGTAGTGCCGGTTGGAACCAATGCATCTGTCCCAGCATTTCCGATAGTCTCCAAAAACATTTTTGTCATATTCTTCAGAAGCGCCTCCACAGCCTTCACCACTGCTTCTGGTGATAGAAAATGCCTCCCACGAAGGCGTTTCTTCAATTTGGGGAAAAGGAAAAAGTCACGTAGGGCTAAATCGGAACTATAGAAAGAGTTGAGGGACACATTTCACGTTGAAGTTTGTGAGATATTCAGTAGCATTTGCGATGTACGGTCGTGCATAATGGTGCTGTATCATCCAGCTTGGTGCACTGAAGTGTCACCTTTTACGTTTTATATAACCTTGCAGATCTTTCGAGACATCTCTATAGTTGTGTGTGCAGAAACCACATACTGGTAAACAGTTCCTTAAATATCGAAAAATGAGATGACCATAACTTTTCCAGCAGAAGTAGCCACTTTCACTTATTATTATTATTATTATTATTATTATTATTATTATTATTATTATTATTATTATTATTTTCTTTGTTAGGTGTGTGTAAAAGAGACAGAGCGATAATGGAGATTTCTGCACTTTACCGTTAGCTCTTCGGATGGAAATCATGCAGTCAAAGTTCATCATTTGAAAGAATCTCCGCATCTTCCTGTAACGTCTTGTTCAGCTGGATGCAAACCTGCACGCGAATGTCCTTTGTTCGGTAATCGGCAGTCTTGGAAACCACCGTACTTTTCAGTTACCTACATATGGGTTGTGCCCAGTGGAATTTCCAGAACTTTTGAAAGCATTCTTATAGTAATTCTGCGATCATCGCTCAAAATGACAGCAACGGTATGTTTTCTTCCTGTAGAGCCCAAACTGGAGTGTGGAAACCAATTTCCCTTAAAATTGATTGCCTCCACTCTTAAAATATATCAAATTATCTTCGAAATGTAGTATAGGAAAACACGAACTATCCATTAGTCTCAGCTGAAGATTTGTTTAGACGAAAGCAGAATACCATAGCTGACTGTTCGTCGAGTGTCACCTCCATGGAACTGAAATGTCTCAACTGGCACACTCCTCTAACAGAACCATAGTAACAACAATGGAATAGTATCTCGTGTACATACGTATTACGCTAACAAAGTGTTGTAAAGTTACATTTTAGCGCCACGAGTTCTGCCTCAGCCCTCGTAGTAGGTACCAGGTACTGTTATATTGTTTTCTATAATGAGCTGGCAGAAGTTGTGTGTGTGAAGCCTGTAGGATATACTGATGTACTACTTGCCTAAATTCGAAATATTGCTACATAAAATATTCCTTATCTTGCACGTAATGTACATTATTCAGATATTACCTAGACTTACAAATGTATGCTACTTAAGCTATTTTAAACAATAGAAGTGAATTATCAAAAACAAAATAGCAAATAAGGAACCTTAAATATTTGAATAACCTGATTTAACAATTAAAAATTCCACGAAACCTGAAACACGAGAATACTGCGCATATTCAAGAAATCGGTTTGTAGCAAGCATAAATGGTTATGCAAGTTCAGTATAAAAATGTACTATTTTGTTTCCTCTTTAGATATAAGTTAGGAGAAAATGCATGAATAAATATGAGTTTAATCGATCTTGCTCTTATATTCCACAAAATAAGAACGTCCACAAGATAATGTTCGTTGAACTTTCCATGTTAGACAGAGTTGATAATAGCATTCAGTTCAATAATGCTGTAAAACATCCTGCTATAAAACATAATAAACGAATTGATAGGAGCATACATATCCCTCCATGTTAATTTATTGATTGTGTGAACATTTTTGGATCATGGAATAGCATTATGAGACGGATGAGATAGACGGGTTCGAAATCTGTGTGTTTGGGATTGGTAAAATTGATTAGTGCTGTGAAATTGACGAGTATCCGCAACTAAAATACATGCGAATACAATATACATACATGAATTTTGAATCAATGAACATGAGAAATGGAGGCATACATTTACATGTAACAGAAGTTATGAATTAAACTGTACTTTAAAATAACTAATAAGCAGTACCTTTTTTTAATGAAGTTAGAGTTAAAACTTGTGAACACCCAACTTATCTCACGAGCTGCCACTGGGTGCATTTACATCTACATGCCCGGACAATGGAACGCCTGCTATGTTTCAATTGGCTCATGACTGGCCAATCAAAGTGCTTTAATTTACTAGAGTCTTCCAAGCCAAGTCCAGAATTTTTCTGGCTCTCTTTATGTTCAAATACATCGTGTAAATTATTTCTAAAGAATGTATAACAAATGAACCACTGCTACTGCTAGTACTACCTAAATGAATATTTCAATCTTTTATCCAATAACTATATGTTAAAAATAACGACTATTTGATAGAATTGCTCTGTTTTAAAAGAGAACTTGGTGTTTATTGTTAAATGACATTTCTGCTATGCTGATTTTTCAGCTTGATTTCTGACATGCTCTTTCCGGGGTGTAAGAATGGATATGCCAGTTTGCCCTTTATTATTAAAACTAGGGTTTAGGATGTGCAATTTTCTTCCATATGTATAAAGAGTACTGCTGATGTTTGTTCAGAGATTTTGCTAGTCTTTTGGTAACTTCCTGAACATTGGGTTGTAAAACGAGTCTGTTTTTCCTGGTGGTTGGGATGTTTGTAGCTATCTCCTTATTTTTATGAATTCTGTTGATGTGGCAATGAGAACACCCGTTGGCTTCAAGTATATTATTGTGTATGTATTTAATTTATATTGGTAAATGTTGATAATCGCGTATACCCTTGTAGCGTTGGAATAATGTCTTAGCCATGGCAAAAATCACCTGTTTAATCATTAGATGTATAGTACAAATTCCATTCTCTTTGTTTAAATTGCTCAGCACTTGTTATCCATTCGTGGCAACATTGGAGTGCATCTTCCTAGAACACATGGGCAATAAATCATAAACTTTGTTTATTTTTCAGCTTGTTTAGGATACCTTGAAACTGTGTGGGTTTTTTTTTTTCCCTTTCCTCCACTTCTTCATCACTGTGAGTAAGTGCATATCCTGATAGCGTATGAGTGAAGCCATGGCTCTCTTTTTAACATTTCTAGCTCCCTTCCCTACTCCAAATTTCCTAGACCAGTATTGAGCAGCATACCCACTGTTCACTGATGTTGGGGCCAGGTGTAAGGGGAATATGGCCTCAGACCAGGTGGTGCATGGCAACCTGCACTGGAAAATGAGTTTCCATTCCGTGCCTAACGAAAACTGAGTCACAATGTCAATAAATGCGCGTGGAAGTTGGCCGTGGCACTAAAGTCGTATTTCTTCTTCTTTATAAATAATTCACAAAACATCTGTCAATTTAGCTGGTTATCTAGGTTATTGTTTATTAAAATAGTCAATAAACAGTTGAAAGAAGTTTTCCAAGAAATATATATATATAACTGTCCTAAATGATGTACTGATGAAAATACAGTGTGTCCATTGTGAGACTAATACGGAGGTGTACATGCCTTACCCCTTCCACTACTGTTCATGTCCAGTCATAGTGCTTCCACCCCCGCTGTTCTTTTACTGCGTGGAAGGATACAATGATTGGTGATAAACTTGCCCGTTTTCGGTAGAGAGGGAATAATCGATACAGAGGAAATAATCGAAAATGCCTATTGTTATTATTATTTCATAACTGTTAGGTTGATTCATTTATCCTTCTAACATACAATTCATCGTTGTATTTATGACATAAATTACATTAATTTCATAAAAAGTGGTTTTTAATTAGGTCTCTCTCCTACAAGCATTGATTGACATGCCCGCTTGCTGTGTGTTCACTGTCTTGAGCCGATATGTTTGGGGGATCTTAGTCCTGGCAGGTACTATTAAAAATGCACTTAAGAGGGTGTGCGGTTTTATAATTATGAAAGTGTTTCGTAAGGTTCACACACGTGATTGTGCTATTAAACCCGTCTGCTGTTAATGGATAGCACTATCTTTAACTATAGCAAGGGTGTATTACATGGAATTCATATCTTTTTGCTCGGTTCAGCGCTATAAAAGAAACAACTGATTCAATGACCACAATATAAATTACATCAAGTCTTAATAAATAGGAAAAACTGTTGCCTTAATGCACAGATGAGAAACATGTTTCACGAAACGCCGCTATTTTGAAGCGAAGGCACTAGTAGGAGTTGACATCTTGAACTGAATGCCCGAGGAAGAGACGAGATGAGTGAACGGAAGCGGGCCTTCTCGGCCAATAGCTCTCGGCAGCAAGCAAGTCACGTGAGTAAATAATGGAGGTTTAATCAAGTGACCACAGGATATATTTCATGAAACCTGCTATACCTATAGTGATGGAGATAGTTGTAAGTAGTGGGGAAATTTGTAAATATAAAGTTAGCAGATATTTTAGAGGTATAGTATGTTCCTTTCAGCATCGATGCAAAATTCTTATCTCTTTTTAGCATAATTATCTTTTTCCTGTGCCTATAAGTGGAGATGTTAAAGATAAATACGTAAATAAACCGAATAATAACAATAATAATAATCACAATAAACGAAGAGGTTTCCTTGCAGATATATGAAGAAATTTCACCAAAAAAGAAGAAAGGGGAAGAGAAAAGAAATTAGCAGACGAGAAAGGGCGAAAGAAAACCAAGAGGGGCATTTACCTCTTCAATTCTTTTTCATTTCTCATCGTTTGAAAACTTAGATAAATCATGTATCTTTTTAGATTAAAGTTATTACAGTGAGTTTTTTGCCCAGCATTTCAAAGTGTTTCCAATGCAGGATACAACAAAATGAGGTACAAAAATTCGTTACTACAAAATTAGCGGCTGCTTAGGCAGGTGCCAACTGAAAGTAAGAAATTCTGCTTACATTATTCAGGTAACAGCAAAAGCATTGGGTCACATTATTGAAGAGTTTTTAATTAATAAATCCTCTATTAATCGAATGTGACAAAAGCTAAGAAAAGAGCAATTTGAATCCATTAAATCTGCATATATAAATAATATTCTTGGAAATATTACTATACATTGGCGTTGAAATGTTATTCGCATCAAATGTCAGGGAACCAAAAGAAGAACAGAGCCCAATCGTTGTTAAATTTGGAGGCATAGACCAGCTTATTGATGTTCTAAGCTTACAAACTACTCCTGGTAAAGAACTAGCGAAAACCGCCTAGATTGTATTAGGGTTCCAAAGAAACGTGCAAATTGTTTGCAGTACCACTGCTACCTCAGATAAACCTATTAATGGTGCATAAATTGTTCTGGAAGAAAATTACATACAGAGTTATGGTTTTTCCCCTGTCGTCATAAGATTTAACTGTAATAACTAGTTTGGCGAAGAGTATTTTAAAGTGAAATATGCGAAATAACAAGTAAACCTGACATACATCTTGAGAGAAAGCTGAGAAACTGCCATGCTAATAAGGTTCAAAGTGGTAAAAAAGGGGTTGGGGATTGGAAGAGCTTTTTAATGAGTTACGAATTAAATGTTGAGAGCTTTATGAAAGTGAACTACAAAACCAAACATTTAGATATAATTACCGTCTACTTAAAACTCTCAAGAGATACTAAAAGGAAACTCTAAAAATCGTCCTCTCTTGTCGATGCATCGAGCTAGAAGATGGCAAGCGTAGTTTATTTCCTGCATATGTTTCTGTTAAGGTGACAATTTATAAACCAGACATGAAAATGCTTTAAGCGACATTTCTCAATGAAATATTTGGCCGAAATTGTTAAGAGCGGACATTTGAACGGGAGTTCTGGGGTTCCAATCCCAACCGGGATTTTTTTAGAATATCTTTAGTTCTCATTAATTTGTATGTGCCTATAATGCATATTTTCTGATTCAGTCATTTCCTCGTTTTAGAGAAAGCAATGAAGAGTGGAGATCTGTTCTGTCGCCTGCAGATACACACTAGCTTCCTGTAGGAGTGTTCAGCAACTTTAGTTTGGAAAAACAATATTTCATAATTAGAAATGAAATCTATACTTATATTAAAACAGGAATTGACTCAGATGAAGAAAGTATTAAATTCATGCAGAACTTACGCGGAATGTTGGCTATAGATGAAGAGCAAAAGTAGTTTGTGTAGTGCTATGTGTAAATAATTTCAGAATATACCCAGATTTCAAAAAAATAGTTGGACAGTTCAATAAAGAATTATTTGAACGATATACCTATACTCACACTCTTTCGCAAAGTACTCCTCATAGGATGCAATGTATCTGTCTCGGCCTTTCTGCCAGTCTCCAAAAACATGCTGAAACCATTTATGACAGATCCTTTAGAATCGCCTCCGCAGCCTTTCCCACTGCTTCTGAAAATTGAGCATCACGAAGGTGTTTCTTCAATTTAGGGAAAAGGGGAAAGTCATAGGGGGTTAAATCTGGACTATAAAGAGGGTAAAGGACACACGTCCCATTGAATTTTGAAGGATATTCAGCAACAAAACTTGCGATGTATACCGCCGTGAATAATCGTAGTCTACCATCTGCCTTATTGCACAGAAATGTGGCTACTGAGTGTTAAGATTTAAGGGCACATCTGTTGTACTGCTGGGTTACAGTTGCGTGTGTAGGTACGACATGCTGGTAAACCATTCCTTGAATATCGAAATCTGAGTTTCCAGCAGGAGCAACCGCTTTGATATTTTATTTAATTGTTTACTTATTTTTATTTTGTTGGTGACTACACAGCGCTTTGCTCTTTGCTCTCAGGATCGAGATGATGTATGAATTTCATCAGCAATTATTACCTTTGAAATAACTCCTCATTTTCCTCTAACATCACCGTGTGGTAGCATTAAGTGAAATTTTCAGAATTTCCGAAAGTCTTGTTAATGATATTTGACAGTCATCTCTCGCAAAGACAGCAGCGGCATTGCTGTTTTCTATCGTTAGAGCACAAACTGAAATGCCAGTTCCACCTTCATTTGAAATTGATTGATTTCCCTCTTTAAGCACTTTAAATCATTTTCAAGCTGTGGTATGGATAAGAGCAAATTTTCGATTGACCTATTTTAATATTGCATAGGCCTCAACTGAAGATTAGTCGAGACGAAAGGAAAATTTCAGAGCAATAATTTGTCGTGTGTCATTTTTAATTTTGCCTAGTATTCATACACTATAACTAAATCAGTCAAAGAAATGGATCATTACCCAAATCAACTTAGCAACAAATATATTTACTTTTAAGTGTTTTAATAAGTTATACGAGGGGTGTTCAAAAAGTTCTCGGCCTGACTCAAAGATGTTGTGAAGTTGACCAAATTATTATAATAGTTGTATAATCCTTTAGATGGCGCATTGAAAAGTTTCAGATTCGAAGTGTAGTCACTTAATTGTGACATTCGTGGAAACAAACTAGTGTTAACATGTCCTACAAAATGGATACAATTCAAATACAAGCTGTGATAAAGTACTTGGTTTTGAAGGGTTTAATCGCAACATAAATACAAAAAGAGTTAGATTTCGCATTAAAGGACTTTTTCCCTTCGTTTTCGACGGTTAAAAAGTGGTCTGCTGATTTTAAGCGTGGTGGTACATCCGTTCAACATGATGAGCTCTCATGGCATCCCAAAACTGCTACGACTGACGAGACTGTGACAAAAATTCACAATGTCGTACTCAATGATCGCCGATTGAAGGTGCGCGAAGTGGTTGACATTGCAAATTGTCGGTAGGCCGTATCTACTACATTTTACACAAAGTTTCGGGTATGGGAAAGTTATCCGCTCGATGGGTGCCGCGCTTGTTAACAATGGACCAAATCGTATACAAATTAACTTTTCGTAAGAATGTTTAGACTTGTTTACACTTACAACCAGCGAGTTTCTCCAATGTTTTTTAACGGTAGACGAAACTTGGACTCATAGCTACACATCAGAGATGAAAGAGTAATCCAAACAGTGGGTGGCAACAGGAGAAAGTGCACCAAAGAAAGTAAAAACGGTTCCATTTGCAAGTTAGGGCAACAGTTTTCATGAATTCTCATGGCAAGGTGCTCGTCGAATACCTCCAGAAGGGCAGAACCATTCTTGGGAAGTTATACCCTTCACTACTGGACCAACAGAAGGATGCCATTCAGACTAAACTCCACACCTTGCGCAAAAGAAAGTTCTCTTTCATCACGATAATACGACTTCACACACGTCTGGAATTGTTGCTGCCAAACTGCATGACCTTCATTTGCAAGTGCTTGCACATCAGACATATTTGCCACATTTGGCTCATAGTGACTATTTTTTGTTCCCAAACCTGAAAAAATGGCTGCGTGGACAAAGATTCATATCAAATGATGAGGTTGAAGTTCAGACAGATGCTTTTTTTCACAGGTCAGGGCGAGACATTTTACTGGTTATCCTCCTCGCTCTCCCCAAAGCTGGAGACGAATTCATTTATAGCGTGGTATCTACATTGCACATCTCACGTTTTTATTCATTGTCTGCTGGACACAGAATGACCACAACTCAGCCAGTTTAAGCTTCCTGATTACCTGATTACTTCATACAAACTTGCACTAAACGCCGGTGTTTCATTTTTCCCGCTCGTAAGTTTTCGGGTGGGTCCAAACTAGTTCAATGGGGTTGAAAAATACAGTGATATGTTGGAAGTTTAAGTACTAAGCACTATATAATCTTTCCACTTTGAAAAAGCATCAACTGTAAGCTGTTTGCTAGATTCGCGGCTTTAAAGCTACTCACTATAGTTGCTTTAGGTGGTAAGGAGGTACAGGAAAAAATTTGATACTGCATTTTTTTCTTTTTTTTCCAATACCAGCAATTGTTCTCAAAAACTTAGTTGTATTCCCACTGGCATGGCGATACTGTAGCGGTCGAAAAATTATGCAGCCGTTAACAGGAAGTATTATTTATCTAGAGTAGCAGGTTCCTTTTTTTAATACTATAACAAATTTCTTCCGCTAGGAAGATTCAGGAGCAAGCTATCAGCAAATCAATTTTCAAAACTTTAACGTTCACATTAATGTAAACTTTGACGTAGCTGAAGTTTTTTGACAAGCAAATATTAACCCAAACCTTGCACCAATATGAGTACGATGATGAACTTTCTTCTGTATACTATTATCTCTTTCTGATGAAGACGTATCATTTCGTCTCCGTATATAACTGGATACTCTTCAGAAAACACAATTATTCAATACGTTGTAGGTATTCATATATCCGTGATACGAATTCTTGCAAATCATACCGGTTGTCTCACCTAACTCTGCGACCTCAAATGCTTTTGAAATGAAACAGATGTGAAAGATCTAGCTGCCCAGAAATGTTCCCATATCAGGAGCTCATACAATGGGAGGGTATGCACAATTCAGAACATAAACTAGAAGCTCAATTAGTGATAGTAGAATTGTTTTATTTTTCTAAAAAAATAACTAACTTCCTATAGCTCAGAAAACCCCCATGTTTGTAAATGTTATCCAGCACAGAAAACGCACTCATAAATAATCAGTAACGTCTTATCTGATGAAATTGTGTCACTTCAGCATATTTCAAAGTGACCACCGCTGCATCAATACACTTACGGAGAGTGAGCAAGCGACCAATGCACAGATTGGAGTGCTTCTACAGATATTGCACCAAACGTCGCGGTAGACACTGTTTCATATTCTCTGGTGTCGTTGGGAATTCCTGGCCCACTCTATCTTTCACTGCGCTCCAGAGAAAGTAGCCTAATGTCGTCTAATCGGGGCACCGAGCTAGCCATCTCACAGAACCACCCCATCCTATCCATCGATTTGTAAACTTTAAATGCACAACTTCTCTGGGAACATGAACGAAGTGTGCGAGGCACCCATCATGCTGGAACCACATTGATAGACGCGTTTCCAGTCCCACGTCCTGATCGAGAAGGGTTAGAGTGTCTTGCAGAAATGATGCGTATCACTGTCCGTTTAATGTTCCCTTATAAAAATAGGACCTACAATGCGGTTGCCAATGATACCGCACCAAACATTGACACCCCATTTTCGTTGATGAGCATCCTCGCGAAGACAGTGCAATTTTGCATGGACCAGTAGTGCATTTTCCTCAAATTTACATCACTATGATTTGTGAACGAAGCTTCATCTGTAAACAAAACATTACTAAGGAATGTACTATTATCTTGCCACTGCTTCCATATATCCAAATATCAATATGAACTAGAGTGTGCTAGACTGATAATGTTTTGTTTCCTGCATGTTTTGGTACAGACACATTGCAAGCAATCCATGCTCTGTGTAGAGACTATACTCTTTGCATAATGTCAGAAACAGTGCATGCATTCCTACTTTTTAAAAGTTTATCTATTTCAAAAGTTATGCCATTTATAACAATGAAACCAGTTCTGCTATCATTAATTGGATCTCTGCTTTCGGTTCGATAGAAAAAACATGCATGCTCCATTTAATAAACGTAACTTTAAGTTAAAAACGATATTTTTAATTATCTGGATTGTGCATACCCTACCATTGTGTGAGCCCCTGAGATGGTTACAGTCACGTGCAACTAGATTTTTCACATCTTGTTTCATTTCGGAAATATTTGATATAGCAGAGTTAGGTGAGACACCCGGTATAATTTACTTCCATTGGGTCTTTTCCTTTTATTGCTTTGTTTTTCAGCGTTCTACGTCTTCATTACACTATCTTTCCAACAATATTATTTAGGTTTAAATCTTTCAGACGTTTCTGTAATTGCTCCTATAAAAAGTTTATTTACATTATATTCATAGGTGTTAAACACTAATATTTGACTTTGTTTATTTAAAATACCTGACACTTTGCTCTATTTTCTGTTTGTGTTCAATACTCTCGCGGCTCATTACTCGAACTTACACTTGAACTTCCTTCTCATGGTCTCCACATCTTCAAGCAATTACATTAAATCATTGCAAATACTGGAAACATTGCAGACCACAGGTACAGCTGCTTAAACTTCCCCATTCCCTATGCTTCTTTATCAATGTTTACATGTGGCAAAGAAATTTCCACAATTTATTATTGAGTCTCCTCTACCCTTGCATAAGCATATCATATTTGTCGCAAGTAATCTAAGTCCGTGTTTTTTGGATGGAAACTCTTTACTATTAAAGCGAACCTTCTATGCAAATCAGTTCACAACGCTGCCACCAAAGTCGGCAAAACGAAATAATCGGATGATAGGTTGGCGTTCTGCGATCAACGTATCTGCATCAGACTGCGAAGGTGTAGCCTTGTTTACTTTCCTTTACACGGCAAGGAGATACGCTGAAGCTCATCCCGAGCGACAGTGGAGAGAGGAGCGATAGAGGAGAGCGGAACTCCTCGCGTGACGAGCCGCAAACAAAATGAAAACGGCATCCGCTTGTAACAGTGTAAATGATGGACGTATTATTTTTTATTTATTTATTGTTAAACTAACCTAACCTATACATTGTCCCCCGCAACATTTTGGTTGCAATATGTAGTTTTTTATCACAAAACTGAGTTTTTCAGGTATATTTCAACTTGAATTTATTACTTGACTGTCTTTTTGGAATTCGCAATAAACTCACAGATACACTAACCTAAACCTAACTTTAGATAAATCCTAGAAACCGGCCGACCCAGTGATTTGCTGCGGCTCGCTACGAGCTGACGGCCTACGCTCGCCTCCTTTTTGTAAATAAAAATTGATAGGGGTATTGTGCTACTGAGTAGGCGAGGAAATCATTTTAATAATGGCAAATCTCCTTCAGCTCCAGCCAAAAAAAAAAAAAATAAATAACAACAACAACAACTTTGCGCTATGAGTATTTCAACTCCACTACCTTTGCATTTATTGCACTGCGCTCTAAACATCTGAGCTAACTTGCCATTGTGGTAATCTGCGTTATCATCTAATTATCTTTATCCCGTTTGGGACCAAGAGGAGTTCGGCTTTCTCCGCTATCGCTCGGAATGAGCTGCAGAGGTGTCTTCGCGTTTTAAGGGAAGTCTGTCTGTCAAGCGAAGTCTACGTATCCAAGCGTATCCGAAGATGGACTAATCAGGTATACTGTATGTGGACTTCCCTTGAAAGGAGAATCTATAATGGTTAATAAATCGATCATGTTATCAACTCCAGCAAAAGACTGACACACATTGTGTAAGATATTACTTTCCACAAGGACATAAGACTGTCATATATGTATTAAAATATATTAACATTAATTTAATCCATGAACTGCCAGACCAACTGGATCAAAACGGAAGGCTAACATACGTGAATTTGTGTTTATCTATTTTCTTCTTCATCAAATTAATGTCATTTTTCGTGAAAGTGTTAACTCATTTGTTCTATCCACAATTATTTACAATGTTGCGTACAAATACCATTTAGCTTCCAAAAATATATAGTCGGAGAAACCGTGTGATCCCTTCAGAAAATATATTTAATTTTTCTAGAATATTTTGAACTGTCTATGTAAATGTGCATTAGGAACTTAGTGTAGTGCTGCAGTTTTATTTTATTTAACCTTTAACAAATCGTATAAATATTAGCATACATGTATATTTACCATAATTCTATCTCTCTTTGTGTTACGATCATTCATTGTGATAGATTAGGTTAGAATACATAAAGTAGTGATTTCTGGCTTGTTCACAGGTATTAGTATGCTGCACCGTGGATAGAGCTTCTGTTTTCACATTAATAATACAATAATTATATTATGTCATAATACCAAGGGTAGTAATAATGTAATAGAGGAGGATGGAAAACATGTATTAGAATGTGACCTACTTGCTTTATCCAGCAATAGCACATTCGCCGATTGTTTCGAGACAATCATATTTCTACAAATAACAAGAAATTACTGTTTGAAATTTACGAAAAATACTCAAAGCACAGTCAATCCTGTGATTGGTTTTTATGCTGGATCATCTAGTGGTTGACAAGCGATAATTGCTCGAGGAGATGACAGAACACTCACGCAAATGGATCCAGATATTCTGACAAATAAGATAACAGAATTCTCTTCAATGGAGACAAATTTCCAATGTGGAATTCATATATGGGCTGATCTTAAACATTAAAGAATTGTGATAAAGCTCTGAGAGATAAAAACCAGGTATACTCTTAGAAAAGCAATAATACATGAATGGCGCTCGTGTGCTAATATAGCAGATAAATTGTAACAGTGGTATTTCATTTTTCATATATAGAAATTCAAGGCATGTTAACAGAACGGTATACATTAACACGGAGCGTTGTTTGCGACCTATGGTGACAAATTCAAACATATTTAACTTATGAAAAAATCACCAGTGGTGATGTCTTACGTGGTGGTCTCGAGCGCGACGACCTATTGCTCTCCATTGTAGTTATTACCGCAGCAAGCTGGTGGGAAGTACAGAGATGTCCAATTTATTCCAATCCTCCTGGCAGGTTTCCAGAGACAGTCCGTAACTCGCGGTCTTACTTCCAATGGCCCTTTTCAGTAACCCAAATGTACGTAAATCCACCGGCAATGCATCAGGTGTTTTAATGGGGATGGACCGTATTCCCGTTTCTCTTTTCGTGGCTCTATTCCACAAAAGTATGGTATCTCAAATTACACGTTATGGAGTTTAACTTGTAGTATTAGTAATGCTCCAGAAAGATTTTTACTATGCTTGTACTTTGTAAACCCATACTATAAGTTTAGGGTAAAAAACTATTAAGTTTATATAGATGCAACAAAAATACGTTAAATGATGTAATACGACGATAGAGAAGGATTTGCATGGTTCAGAACTGTAGTTGTAATATTGAAAGGAATAGGTGGAAGGATCAGTGTATAAATATGTAGAATTGTGCAGAGAAAGATAATATTTAGTATAGTTTATTAGAAAGTAATAAACTAGGATATTGAGCGAGAAATCACTTTTAAAGAATGAAGTACTTCTTCCAACAGAAACAGAAACAGTTGAGAATAAGCTGATGAATTTAAGAGCAGAGAAATCCGATACAGAAATAAGAAATTATTTAGGAAATGTGAGGAGCAAATGGAAGGGTAGTCAACAAACAGGAAAAATGATTTAAATATGACGATCTTAATATTGTGGAATTATCGAATATCCTAAAACTACAGTGTGAATATTCGATTAAAAAGACAGTCAGCAACTAAATTGAGAAAAAATATTAGCAAAAAGATTTGTAATTAAAAAAATACAAAACAGTGTAGAGGAACAGGTTGGTTGTATAATTCTGTATATTTTACTTTGTATTTGCTATATTGAGTACTGAATAAATTCATTCATTCAAATAAGTGAATAAGTGGTTTTTCATTGTTTTGTTCCTCACTACTGTTAGTGATATCACCTGCTGAAGTCAGGGACTTAATTACCAATATATCTGCTAAAACATTTAACAGGTTTAATTATTTAGGCTTTCACGGCCGGCGTTAATCCAATAAAATGATATTTCCGGGCTTGTTGGCCGTGGTCCAAAGGCTGTAAACACACCTGACGTTTCGCCCGTGACTCCGCCGGGCATCTTCAGAGGAATGACTATCACCTCTCGTTGTTGTAGCTCAAGTCAACAACAACAACGAGAGGTGATAGTCATTCCTCTGAAGATGCCCGGCGGAGTCACGGGCGAAACGTCAGGTGTGTTTACAGCCTTTGGACCACGGCCAACAAGCCCGGAAACATTATTTTATTGGATTTAACAGGTTTATTAAGCATCTTTAGAGTTGTGGGCAACTTAAGAAACAAAGCCGATTTTAAACTAGTAGCGGCGCGCCAAAGGAATTACGGTGATTCCCAGCCTTTCCTGACAAACAGGGGATCAGCAGAATCAGGCGAATGTTTCCGTACTAAACTTAGAAGAATTATTATACATATAGGTCAGAGTCTCCCAGCATTAGCTAAGCAGAATTACTGGTGAATGTTCGCAAGGCCAGCGTAATGCAGAAAATGCAAAACGCCCGCCCCTCATTCAACGGGATGAACTAAACTAATAACGGGCCATCTACAAGTTCCTCCGCACTCCTTTCTTCCTTCGAAAAAAAAAATTAAAAGAACTTTGGAGAATGTGCTTGTCTTGGTGGTAAAGTGAAAACAATAACTATACTCTTGACACGCGTATTGCCAGCCGAATTCGCTTCCCCAGTAACGTTTCGACTACACAATGGCTGCAAAGTGACTTCTCGATGACCTTTTAAATTTAATGAGATAAAATAATTTTGAAATTGAATGGAAAACCTGAGCTGGAATCGTGCAATTCAGCCTTGATGGCACCTTGTATTTAAAGATGGTATTTTTATGCCTCGTTCTCTTATATCTCAGTCGTTTCATCGTTAGAAAAATCTGCCGAAGGCTTCAGCCAACACAGTTCCTGGAGATAAGGGAACCATTTTAGATCCAGACACTCACTTTAAAAGTTATTGTAGTAATAAATTCATATTTTCCCTTCTGCTAAAAATATCCGTCTGAGCTATGCCTATCGTCATCTCTAATGGTTCGTGACAGTTTAAGTCAGCTCTGGTAATATGTGTAACTTTCTCTACAAGCGTAGGAATTAACTCCAAATACTAGCGAAATTTAATTTTTTTAACAATAACCTAAATATACGATGCAGTAGTAGCGAAAGTGAGCATGATAATGAAAATATGTGTATAAAGAAATTGTAATTTAATGTAATGTAGAGAGAACATTTTAGAATAAGTGCAATTAAAATAGGCATTATTACTCACATTAGCCTTCCGTGTTTCACAAATTTCAGTTCAGCTCAACTTGGTACATTTTCTTAATTTCTGATTAAATGCCACACTAGTTGTTTTCACCTCATTTTCTTCTAAAATTAATACTCTGTTTGACATCTTTTACTCTACTTTTAATGAAAAATGAATTGCCAAAAAAATACAGACATATATGTATATGTAAATGATCGTATTGATTAACACATAGATGATCGGGAAGATTAATTCTTGTATAAACTCTTGACTAAATTTTATACTATGATGTAATATAATGAATGAAATTTTACAAATATCATAATAAAGCATTTAAAGTCATAATTTCTGAGAAAAAATTGTTCCAATATAGTCTTCTTCATCTGCACTACAGTCCGGGGTGAGCCTTGGTCTGCCGCAGCGACCTCGGCTTCCTCTACCTCCGTCTTACGACTTCATTAATAGAGGGCAGCACTGGGGGGGGGACATGTGATCAGCATGCCGGCACCTCGTTGGTCGTCTATCACGCAGCTCTCGAGGTCAAAGAATGCCACTTCTCCATTAGCCAGTTTCCCAATTTTCCTCATGAGGCTGGGTGGACTCCGTAATAAAATCCTAAGCAGTCACCGGCAATTGAGTCAAGAATAGTAAACACTAGACCAAGGTGATGGACGGGCCAATATAGTAGAAAAGATAATAACCGATTTGTATATTAAAAATACGAAATTATTACTAAAGGGTGAACATAATTTAAGGTTTGCCGTCATTGACAAACAGCTCTTCCTCTATCTTGCTCTTTTATGACGTCAGTTATAACTCTTAACCAATAGTTTACATGTTGTACATTATTTTGTGTAATAGAAAGTTACAACTCCATTTTACAAGGATTTGAGTACACTTGTAAGAATGTTATATTAAGCTTTTGTGGAATAGGGACCATATCTTTTCAAAAACTAACGGGTTGAAGCAGGCTTGGAGCCTTATTCTGATGCAGCTAAATCGCTTTTAGACTCAAATCTCGGTTGATAATGGCGTTTACGATTGCACCTAAGATCATAAATTTCATTTATACGACTTTCTGATAGGCTGTATTCGGGCCAGAGACAAAGGGCTTCCTTACAAATTATTTCGGGGGTAAGACTGGCGACTGGTCGTGGATTTACCTGTTTCTTGCCCTGTGAAGTAACTCATATTTTGATTATACCATTTATGTTAAGCACACATGAGTAACTTTTTTGGAGATGAAACCTTTTACATTGTTTGATAATCTTATATGTTAAAATTATTTTGTATTGGAAAGGGCAGTGAATCACCCAAACCAGAATGTTTCATATAACGGAGCTATTTTCATATAAGAGAGCACACTGCAGCACACTAGATACATATTTTTCACACTGTTGAGGTTAGATTCGCTCCGCAGGTTAAAATGGGGCGTTACTGTGAACTTCTAAAACCCTGCTTAGAAACACAAAAGATTGAAGTAATTTTTACAATATTTGAACTTCTTTATTGTGTTCAAGCAGACCTTTTAGATACATACATTACCACTGTGTTAAGTAGTAAAGCTCTCTGCTGTTTAGGTAGCTGTACTAAAAGTCAGCAAGTTTCTCTACATGTCCTATAAATCAGTTCTTTGGTTACTGTTGCAACCGCTCTTCTGCACCTCGATGTAATTTAAACGGCGTTCTCGTTTCAAACATTTTTAGCAGTTCGATGTTAAAACGAGAGATCCATGAGGTATGGACTGCAAAGGACTTTAGCCACTATATGCGCCAGATGAGTTTCTGAGTTATCACGCAAACAACGCCGACAGACAAAGTTTTCCTTCATCTGCTATTGATGTTTTTAAGAGGAGCTAGTTACCATGAAGTTGTTTAGGGCTGGTGTAAAAGAAATTTGCTGATCATTGAGACCGCTTCCCAAACAATGATTGTGGCTACTTTTAGACCCACTAGTTGTATATGTTTCGTCAGGATTTACGTTAATTTTATAAAATAAATATTCTGTTAGTATAATCCAGTCCGTGTTCCACTTAAACGACTCTTGTATCTCAGTATAACACAAGTTAGAGGTGTTAGAAGTACGAAAATCTCAGCTTATGATATACGTGCTTCCTGTCATAAATAAATGCATATTAACATTTGATTGAAGATTTTCAGATATACAAAACTTACAAACAATATGTGACATTTCGGATATTTGCTTATTCCTCTTCCAAAACTGAGTAGAATGTTTGGTGGTCTTAGGTTTGAAGTATTATATGGTGAATTGGTGATTCACCATATACAAGCCACTAAGAACGAGGAACAGTGCTATCTCGTGAATAAATGTAAATGTCTTACAAAACATTTCTTTCTCCATAGTTGAAGTTTACCGAAAACTATATGGCATCATGTATTATGAACTGCTCTCTTCTGATGTTTCACTCAAATTCAATCAAAAGAGTGGATCTTTTGTCGTCTCTACAAACTCAGCTGAAGGACTTCTTCTCAAGACACATCACTCCTTGAGTCAAATACTCCCATATTTCTTATATAAAGTTCATTAAATGAACTGTGAACTAGTTCTGATACTCCATCTTGCATATTTCTGTCCTAGTGTGTTCTTGGTTTCTGCCATATTAACTCCACTTACAGAATCAAACAATAAAAACAATAAAATCTTTTGTAATATATTCAATAACTTTAGCCATATATTGGCCGGTAACCATACTATAAAGCACGGGGCTGGAAATATTTGTATATTTATTTTATTCATACATTCATTAAGTATTGTTGTGAAAGTTATTTAGATTTAAAGGGTTATATAAAAAGTTTCTTCTATGGTTGACACAGTCCATAAGAAAACAGAAAGGGGTGCACATTTGGATCTGTAATTGCTAATATTCTTGGTCTTTTATCTTCCTCTATGTAGAAATTAGTAGACGTTTAGAGCAAAAGAAGTAATTTCACTATAAGTCTATGGGCCAGTTGAATTAAAGTTAGTAAATTCTTTTATACAAATAAATTTTCAGCTAATACTGAGAGAAAATTGAACAAAACATAAGAAATGGCATGCTTAGAACTCACTGATTACTGATCAGTTATAACTTTCCTTTTGTAAGAGAAACTAATTTTTCTACTGAACATTCAAAATAATATTAAAACTGATGTATTATTTAATAAAGTAATGAGTTACACAGTTGATAAAATGTTTACCTGAAAAGAGAGTAAGTTGTAAAAGGAAATGACAGTTTTTCTACCTGTATATCAAGAAAGATGTGCAACAGTAGAAAGGATATCCGTCCAATTATTAAAGAAGCTTCTGAGATATAAAATAGGAAGTGCCACTTTCTCAAGGGACTGTAAATGAAGCAAGAGGTGAGACATAAACTGCACAGTAGAAAATGAGGATTTTTCATTATTTGGCTTAGAACAACATTGAAAAACTTGGTGCTCATAAGTCCGTTGTGTGCACCGAGCGAAGAGGCTTAGGCGGTAACGATTGGGCCTGATATTCCGGGGGTTCTGGCCTTGGTTTTTTCGTAGTTTCCCAAGGTGCACTAAGGCAAATGCGTGTGCCTTTCTCGCATGCATCCTTCCTTTCCTACGATACATTAACTAGTTTTTGTTCTTCCTCGTTCTTATGTCCTCACGCAAGCACAGTGTAATTGAGCAGACTAGTTGGACAGTTGGCCCAGGTAGATCATATGTTCACAAAATCAAGGTAGACCTTGCTGGGTAGCAACTTCCCTTCTCTTTCTACGACACACAGCAAGGAGGCCTTGGCTCAGTTGGTTGCAGAAACTTTTGGATCTTCAATTCTAATTGTTAATCCTGGGACCTCCTTCGTAACTTACCTTCAGTGACCCAGGTGGAATAGGTACGTAAAATATTTCATTGTAAAGTTTGTTGTATTTTATTGGCCTATGGTTCCATTGTTATAAAGCACTCGGCAAGAAATGTGTATTGGTAAGGCAGCATAGAAGTTATTAAAATGAAGACACGCATTCAAAGTTCATTATCATTTGTTAAAGCAAAAGATTTTGCGACATGCTCGCCTTAGTATCTGTTTGCCAATGCCTGGGTTGAACATTATGTGGTAAAAGCGGTAAAGATTTCAAGATTTACAATTAAAGATTTGAAATGTATTATTTCAATTGTTTTAATATAGATTCAATTATGGAAGGCTGAATTACATTTACACAAATCCTGCGCTAAACTTCTTTAATGTTTTATTACATTTCATTGTTATTCAATATTCAAATCTCTTTATTGTGTGTTATATTTCTTTTATTTTTCAGTAAAGTATATTGGTTTTCCATTATTCTTCTTTTCCAGCATTGCAAAGTTACTTTTCCATTGTCACATCTGGGGATTTACTTCCAGCATATTCTCAAAGTTTAAACTTGTGTCACACATCAACGGGACAGTGCCGAACTAGAACTAACAATACCACTTGCTTGAGACATGGTGTTCATGGATATCCACTATTCACGAATTTCCCGCTTCCTTTCATTCCATTTCGATGGTTCTGTTGCAGGTTTTAAAGTATCAGGTTGATGGGCTGTGTGAGGTTTGAGTGGTTTGAGCCTTGCAAAGGTGTCCATCTCGTCTGGTATGGAAGGAGCCCTTATGAGGGACTCGAACTCCATGGAGGGGATCTTCGAGGTATTCTATATGGAAATATTAAGAATCCTGTTTGTGTCCGTCCCTCACCAACTTTTTATATTAAAATTATCAAGCAAATTAATTACAAAATATAATTCTTTTATACTAGTTACATCTCCTACCTTTTTGCAACGGTAATTGTTCTCAAACAACCATAAAGATATTAGAACATTATATTTCATTTTTGGAGTTCCTGAATGCTAGGCACTCGGTGTGTCCCTACCACTTCCCCTCCTCCCGGCGGTGCCCCCAATGACGGTGCTGGCACAAAAACCAGCTGTTGAGCAAGGCTGAAGTAACCAAAATGCCTATTCCGTCTCTAACAATTAAAATTCACTGCGAGGGAGAACGTACGCTTTATGGCACAGGAAATCAAAGCGAAGACAGCTGAGTGAATTAAGATTCCAACTTCAGCAGTCGAAATTCAAAAAGCAAAATAAAAATGGCCATCTCATTTCAGATTTCCTTCATAATGGTGCCCTTGACACATATACAGATTAAGAACCCAACAATATTTTGTGATTAGTTCATTAATCCCAATGTTATTTAATTGAAAGATCTAGTGATATTGATGCGCAATGGACAGAAGTAGAGTTTTCCAGCTTAACTCTATTTACCAAGTACATTTTAATGGATCAGCATGTTTTCCTGGAGGCAGAGGTTACGGATTAACATCATGGTTTCTGACCCTATATACTGCAGCTAACACCAGGGAAGAACAAAATTTCAACATGCACTCCATGGCAAGAGCTGTTGCAGAAAGGTGTTTTAAGTAGTTGAAATAGTTTCTACGTCCTTAGGTATAGGGTTCATTTATAACTGTAAAGTATTCCTAAAATTATTATACGAGTACATAACATCTTCAAATACTTGAATGATGAATTTATTATCCATGATGAGGAAATATAACATTTTATTGCTGGTGAGGAATACAGTGGTTAAGGAACTGGGTGTTGGATTGCAAGCCTGTTGTCTGCAGAAAGGAGCAGATGCAGATGTCGATGGTTATTTAATGGATCAATTAAATAACAACAGTGCCTAATTGTATTAAGATTATTGAACGTTTACATTCCGATTGGACAGTTTGGTTGGATCAGTTAATGTAAGAATGCCACTTTCACCAATTTCACTGTCACGGATTTGAATATAGGTATTTAATTGTAATATCTTAATTTAAGATAAACTTAAACTTCACTTCATTTTTCATATTATTTAGCCTTTTCTAATTTTTGAAAAGTAACTGAATTCCCTGCAGTAGTTACACAGGTATGTTGAAATCTTGCTGAAGCAATTTCTTTGGAGGTCATCACTGATATGTTATTAATTACTGGGTATCTTTTCAGGAGTAGAGAAAGAGCCTTTCTCTTCACTTTGACATGTTAACAGGAAAAAAAGATAGAATTATATAAAGAAAAACTGTATGAAATCAGCTTTCCATATATGATATAATTATATTCCTTAGTACTGTTGTGCATGAAGAGATATCTATAGATAAGAATAATACAAAAATTGTTCTTTTGTTTATACTATCACAACCTTCTTCATTCTATAAACGAGAAAGCTGTCATTCAAGTAGTGACTGCATTTACTGATCAGCAGGGCCCGGATGTTGATAGCCTAAAAATGCTTTAAAATGTTGTACAAAATGACTTTAAAAATATGCGCAAGGGACTTAAAATTTAAAAAAAAAACCTGAAGAATAATATAGGTTGCTTTATGTGATCATTTCATTAAGTGCAGGTTCTAGCTTTTTTTTAAAAAAAAAAGGTTCACATTCACTTGCAGAAAACAAAAGGGCACTGAAAATTTGCATTGTAAAAATGTAGCCCCCTTATCCTTTGCCACAAATTACAGTGTTCATGTGCAAATTCTCAAAAGTAAAGAATCTCCAACTATCGGTAAGAAAATTCCAATTTTCAAAAGCTCTTTTGAGCATTGGCACTTACAATGGGAACATATTTAAAGTATGCTATGTCGCTAGTTGTGAATACTTTTTCGAAAACTAATGTGTAGAAGTATTCACCAGTTAGCTCTTCAGAAATCAAGCACTGGAGTGATACTTCAGATTTTTATCCAGCTCACTATTCATTTTATTTTTCACCATTTCCTGCACCTTATTGCACAAATTGCTAAGTGCAACTTGAATTTGCAGGCAACTTTAATGGTTTCCAGTTTTACATCACTTTCTTGAAGTTTTGCAATTGAGGGTAGGGAGCAGCATTGTGGTTTTTTTTTTTTTTTTTTTTTTTTTAAAGTATGCCAGCTATTTCTCCATTTCACTGTTGGAAAAAGCTCCTGACATTTTAACATTTTGCGTCTTGATGACGTTAGCCATGAATTTCACAACAGCATCGATCCAAGAGCCCCATGTAATGATGGGTTTCGGTGGAAGGGGAAAACCTGAAGCTATGAATCTGAAGGATTCTCTTCTTGGTGGAACTTTAACAAAGATTTACTTTATTTGAGACATAAGCTGGTCGACTTCAGGAAATTAGGAGCTACTCTGTGCATAGCGTGCGCAAGGAAAGCTGGGTGAATGATCTTTGAGTGGGAATATTTAATTGCTTAGCTTCAATAGAAACAAAGATCTTGTTGACTTCGATCTTATGGTGTCTTCATAGCACTGAGGAATGTACTTGTTCTTAAAGTCATCTCACTGGGAATTGATGGGTCAGCGTAGCATTGTAGAAAAAAATCCGTATCTTTGCACTACTTATTTTCCATATAGGAATGTTCACTGAAACGTCACACAGTTCTTGAAAACATTCTGAAAAACACTACTTGCATCTCATAACATCAACTGTGCTGATCTTTTCTTTTTAGCTTTTCTCGGGAGCATGTATGTTGTTTCATATTGTGTTTACACGGCTTTACATTAGACATTTTTAGAGAGCAACTAACTGAAACTGAAATGAATTCTTCTGCTGATTCTGATTCCTTGGCAACTAAAGTAATGTTTTACTAGCTTTGCTATTTCCTGAAAGGAGGAAAATTGTAAAAATATGGCTGTTTAGTAATGCAGTAAAGCACTGTAGTCTCTGGTCATATAACGTAAATCGGCAGCAATCTGATTCCAGTGGTCGCCTGATAAGAGGTTCTGGTTACCCATTGTGTCACGTCTTAGTTCTTATTTCCCAGAATGTGTGGTTGACTGTTTAAATAACACTTCCTTGAAAGTTACTAAGTAAAGTTGTGAACTTAATACGTACCTTTTCCTACTACTGCAGCAATTTAAAGGTTAAGGAATGTCTCATTTAAAAAGTCTATCCCCGTTTTGCTTAAACGAGGAAGGCAACAGTACTGCAGAATAGAAGAAAAATTAAATCTAAAAATAAATATGTATATAGCTAAAAGCACACAAAAAGACCAACAATGCACTAAAATTATAACTATTGACCTAATGAGAAAAATGGCATTATAAGTTTTCGTTTTACATCAACGACCAGGATTTATGTATATATTAGCATTACCTACGACAATTTAGTGGAAGATGACAATCATCAACATCCGGGTTCTTATTGATCAGTAATAATTTTAAGTGCCAAGTAATCGCTTTATAACAGTTCACTAACCTTAATAAACTATCTCAATTAAAGAAAATTTTCAGTATAAACTCGGAACATTTTATTTATTTGGTTAATTGACGTTTTTATAGTTCATAGAATGTTATTATATATGTACGGCTGTAAATGCAAATCATGATTATTCACAACCTGTTATGATAGGAAAAGTCATATATAAAAAAATTCAACAATTTTTATATGCGTCTTGCATATATGTGATAGCTTGAAAGCGCTGCAAATGATAGTATTGTGCATTATTTTGTATCGGAGAGTCGCGATTCTCAGTTCAGCGTACTATACACAAATTGTTACCCATGCAGCTCACGACGACATAAAGTCTCTGTTATTCCCGATGGTACTTCAGCTGCATATCAATTAGCTTTCTGTTTCCTATTCATCCGTCACCGGTACCCTTATCCGACTTTTGTAAAAACAGCGTTGCACGAAACGTTTTTAACATATTCAGTAATCTCTTAGTTGAGGAAACACGGTTTTAACTTCTTTCGCTGTATAAATAGTTGTGACATTCTATAGTGCAAGGTAAGATTGCGATCACGGCAAGCATGTTGTTGCGTGGAGCATGTACCGAGTTCAGGCTCATGCATTAGGAGTGAAGACTAGTAGTGATGATAAATAGTGCAGAAGCTTGCATTGGAACAGTGAGTAATGAAACGAATGCTATGCAACAGTTGTATTCCATTGTAAAACTTTCAAATAATAATAAATGCTTCTACATATAATATTAAAAAATAAATATTTGCTGCAAATATACGTAGATATAAATATTACTTGATAAACACTAAAGTAAAATATGTTTGAAGTTGCTTAGTTTTCAACCAAATATAAAAAAGATTCAGGTAAAATTGCCATATTAATAAGTACAGTGTCAAAATATTACCTTGAAAATATAAAAGTAAAATTTTAAAAGGAAATGACAAATCTCCTTCAAATAAAAACTATCTAACAAAACATTTTTGCATATAAGAAAAATTATAAAAACTTCTAACATGGTTCTATTTGGGTCCTCTAAAGTATAAAAATTATTAAAATTATAGTTCAGAATAAATTAGTAACGGTGTTCAAAGCTTAAAATAAACTTACTGCCACCGTTTTAGTATTTGTAATGAAAGTACTTAATGCGACATATACACCAAAGATAAGAAGCAGAAATGAGTAAAACATTATCGCCACTCTGATAATGAACATTTGGGCGAGTTGTTGCTCTCACCAGGCCTACAACACTTCGCATCACAAGTCCCTGCGCATAGACATACGACTACGAAGATGTCATATAGTACAATAAAATTACAGCGCCCTAAAGCGAGTTTTTCTGAAGATGAGCAGTGTCTATGGATTAAAATTGAAGTAGATGGTGGCAGAATAGCGACGGAATATCACACGGTTCTAAAATAAATGATTTGCTACTCCTTTCAAACTTTAAAATAATTTGCGTGCGCGCGCGTGTGTAAGCGGGGTTCCAGAATTGCCGTAGACTTCCTGTAAAGGCAACTCACATTACGCTGTAAGGTTGGGTATGACAGGTAATTTAACAACCGCCAATATCTGACTACTATGAGCATTATACTGTTTTTGGAAACAGTTTTCTTTGTTTGCGTTATTGCCACTGCATAATATTTTACTCTTATGGACTGGCAGTAAATTCAGCAGGTCAGAATCACTAACAGTTAAAGGAAATTATATTTAACAAAAGTAGATAAGTAGAGTATAAAAGGAATGTGCATTTATAACCGTGCATTAATTGAGTACTTGGTGTATAGCATATTTGACAATTAATGTTACAAAGAAAATTATAAGAAACCTACGCAATGTCCAAATTTGTTCATACAATAGATATCACTAAAAAGAATGGAAGAACTGGTGAAAAAAGAGTCATGAGGAAGTTGAATGAGTTGACATGAAAGAATAAAAGGAAAATGCAGATGAAGCTGAAGATAAAATAGAGAAAAAAGAATTAGATGAAGAAATTGATGAAGGAACAGACTACATTCATAATTATTTTGACAATGGTGAAAGATGAGGAAACCCGTCAGATGGACCTACATATGTACTAACATTACATGCCACAAAGCAGTGACTCAGTATTTGTTATGTAAAATTCTCTGCCTCATGATAAAATGATACTAAAAAAATAAATTGGTCATCAGTAAAACCAGTGCAAGGTGCAACCGACATGGCGTGGGTGTCATGAAATTACACGAGGGTATAAGTTTAAAAACTGTACGGGGATTGTGGAACACAAGAGTATATGTATGTATGCATATATATTAGTATTCACTTTTACAGCTTTCCCTTGTTTTCTGCATTAGAAGAACACAAGCGGAACGCATAATTTCGCTATTTGTATTACTGCTTCATTCTGTTTTTCTAGTTATTATTATTTCAGGTCCACTGTTCTTTACGAGATATTTTATCTGTATGAAGCACATATATGATATATACTGATATATTGTTTTGCACCCAAAGGTATGATAACCTTAAGATAAATGTCAATATTTGGAATATCATTTGTGACTCGTTAATTTTCAGTATTGAAATGAGTTGATCACACATGACCAAAACAATGATTGAGTTTGTTCCTCTTTAATGTATTTTAACAGGTAGATATTTATAATAGTGAAAGGAAGTTTAAAGCTAGTATTAGAATTTAAATAAAAGGCTCAAGTTAACCTTTCCAGGTATAATGTCAATATTTAATGAACATGGTGTAATGAGTAACAAAAATAATTTTAAGCCTGAAGTAATTATTAATGATTCTTAAAATATTTAACAAGAAATGACAAACGTTCAATGAACCTTTTAAATGCTGGTTCCTTTAGGTCTGAAACTACAATATGCAGTTTTAAAATACATTAGTGTATGTGTTTGCACATACATTTTACACTGGAGAAAGGCACGAAGTACTGCAATAAAGAGAGAAATTCCAAATCTGAAATCAATGGCGGGTCCGGGAGTTTAGAAATGAGTTAATCTTTCATCAAGAAGGAGCCTGATTTGTTCTTCCAGCTCGGGAAATTGTTCAACGGTTTTGCCTCAATCTTTTCACGGTAAAGAAGTAAGTTGAGCGCGGAATGAATTCGTCTAGGAATTCTCTGAGCTGTCGATGATTTAATACAATTGATCTGAAAAAAATCCATTTTCACTATGAATTACAAGCCTTCATACTAAGTACTTAAAAAGACAAATATTCTTGTTGCAATGCATAAGCGTAACAAGAACATACTTAAAGCACGTGAATATAATTTGAATCGCAGGAAAACAATCTGAACTGAGGGAGTGTCATATGCAGCAAGCGAAATTTGTTTACTGTTTCAGTAACAGCTGCGGAAAGGCCTTCCCCCGTAGCTCTGGCTTAAAATATATTATATTTGGAAATTCTTCCTTATTACACAAAATTTGGTTCACGGCATGCATGGAAATTATAAACAGGACTTTATCAATTATATATGTATCTATTTGGACCGTAGGGAACACAACATTCTATTATTTTTTGGTAATAATACAGGTTCGATATCCGTATTAAATAATCCTATACGATGACCACCGTTCGGGCTGAGAGACTAACCATGCTAAATTTAGAACCTTCTGCTGGAGCTAGCACATCAGCAGCTAATTTAAGCACTCTCACAAATGTCCTTCTGTAACTGGTTGGCATTCTCTAGCAATTAGTTATCGATTTTGTAATTAGCTTGAACAACAGTTTAATGGTTCGTTTCTTGTTCTGAATGTTAGAAAATCTATGTAATTAGCAGTCAAACCATTCTTCTACTAATAACACTTTAATTAGCATGATTTACTTATAAACTTTAACAAATCGCAGAGGTATACATTGTAATAATAAATAACTAAACACATGCTTTTTCAAGAACGAAACATTTTACATTACTTTAGAGATTTGCAATAAATTTTTTGAAATTCCTCATTTTATTTATTTGTCGCATTTGGCCGGATGAGTTTGTGCATACATATCGAATATGCTTTTTTATTTATTTTTGTAAAGCAGAGCAAATTCGCTAGTCATTTGTTGTATAATCGTCTACTTGTGCTTTCTTCTCATTCAATAATTTTTTTTCCTTTTGTTGTTTTTCACCCATATGTGCTACTTCTTTACAGTTTGACGACAGATAATATTTCTGAAATTGCTATGCATTTCCTAACAAATCTCGTGACTCTGAGATTTTACTAACCATTGGCAAACCGAACGGGGTGGCTCAGGCGGTAATGCTTGTGATTTGATATTCGGGTTGTACCGGGTTCAATTTTAGTTAGGCCGGACATTCTGACTTGGGTTTTTTCGCGATTTCCCCATGTCACGTAGACAAATATTGGAAAGGTTATTTACACTCTACGAAATTTATGCACTCCCATTTCTTTCATTTCATTTAATAGCATCCCTTATAGGGCCGGAAGCGTCAGGCGATGTGTTGTGGTTTACGCTCAGGTAAACCTCCGGTCCTAACGCCTGGTGGGTTCTGTCCGGGCGCCTTGGTGGGTCTCGCGGGCTCACCGGCGTCTGGAATTTATCATCTGTGAAAACGTTAAGTAACCCGCTTACCTTCCTCGGTATCGTCCATTATATTCCTCCCTTCTGGAGATGCCTCTCGGGGGCATGTGTACAATACGCCAATTAGCAGTCGGTCCTAGTGGTGTAGTGGTAACCATACTTGCCTTCTAAACCCAAGGTGCGGGTTCGAACCCGGCCAGGATCGATGGATTTTTTCGAGTGTAAAAATCCTAAGTATGGCTTCCTTCGGAAGGGAAGTAAAGCCGTGGGTCCCGTGTCGTACATTTACGGCACGAAAAAGAACCTCAAGCGTGAAAGAAGAGACCTCTGAGCAAAATTTGTCGGCCGTTTCACGCCCTGAATAGAATTGGACGCTGATGGTCCGAGATGTTAAAGAGCGTCCTTAAATAAACAAATCAGACTTCAGAGGCCAATTAGCATCCCCAGTGCGAACTCCTCCGTAGATCAGAAGAAGCAGCATTCAGATGAATATGACATATATTACTACGAGAAAAGAATTCACGATGTTGAACATTTAAGTGAATACCTTCTTGAATATTTGGACTAATTTGATGAAGAACAATATCTTCTGTTATTGGAAAATAGAAAAGACTCCTGCAAGGGGTTGCTCAGCCAAATTGTGATCACGTAGAACATCATTTTCAATGCTAATAATTTGAGAGGTAATTTATTTATTTAACTGCCAGCATTAATTTAACATATTTTGAAGTAATAAACTGTCTCTAAAATGATTTTTTGCATGACGTTATATGAACTTTCCTGAGGTTATAAATGGGACCCAAATCAACGTAATAAATATGTCTTGTTAATCTAGAAAGTTCATTCTTTGCAACAGTACATCAATTATAAATAAATATAAATTTTTCAAATGACGGAGACTAAATTTTATTCTCTTTTTTTTTTGGCGCTCTGCGTGCGCGTGTGTGTGTGTTAAAACTGTCCTTACAGTTTCTAGTGAACTTATATGAATATTGAAGTCATACTTTAATTACTCAGATCATATCTTGTCAATTGTTTATTCTGTTAATATAAAGAAAGCATTCCCCATGGCTGATATAATAATTATGTGAGGAGCTTGGATTTGTATTCTGGTGAGAATTATAGCTGAAAATAAAGGCCATATTTGATTAAATTAATACGATTATAATCGATGTTAATAATTAATGTAAATGTGATCTGATATATGTATGCGATCTGTATTAAGGGTATTCTATTTCTTTCGATAGCACCTGTGTTAAATCTTTATTAGGAGGCCATTATGTATTTGTGTGAAAGTTCAATACCGGACTGCTCCTCAAACTATGGAATGTGTCGTTTTGAAGTTTGCCCCAATGGAATTTTAAACGATTCGACCAGGAAGAAGGTAACTTTTTGTCACGAACTAGTCTCTTTTGAAAGGACTTAGGGAAGACAATTTTCCAACCCGAGACGCCTTTTTAACTAGCGCAGAGAGAAGTATTATTTGAATACGTAATGGTAACGGTGCATAATGACAATAAGGAAAGAATTCTTTCGAGAAAGGAACACATGTCAACCTTAGCTGACAGCATATGTTTTATAGCCCTTTTAACAGTAACATTTAGACACGTCAACAGGTTTCTGACATGACTTTAGAAACAAATATATGCTTCTTTTTTATGGCCGAGACGTGGTCTATCGCGATTTCATTGTGGGTAAATCTGAAAGGCTAGAAAAGTGAAGAGATGTCAGATCGGAAAGGTTTCCGAATATTTATGGAAGGAATGTCCGTTCTTGGAATTATTACAGCGTGAGAAGATTTATTTTACAAAAATTAGTCCAGCTCAACCAATAGGGATCTTCCAAAATTGAGCGAATCAGAGTGAGCCTGAATAATTATAGATATTAAGGAAGGACCAATAAAGCAGTTAGAATCGAACCGAGCTCCATAATTTTGCGGATCTATTATTTCGCGTGGGGAGTTTCCTAACAATATAATAAACTGTACGAATAATAAATGTAAAATTGAGAGGAGCAGTTAGCAGATTTGAGTGAGCAGTCGAGGCAATGAATTGTGAGGAATCAATGGTTGGAGTCGGAGGAAGGAATGGTAGGAGCTAATTGGAATAAGTGGGTGTAAGAACAGATAATTAGAATCGAAGTGCGCTAAACCTGTAGAAGAGGAATAGTTAGCAGTCAGTTAAAGTGTTCGCCAATTGTGAACTGATACATTGTCTAGAAGTCAACTGAGGTCTTCGAAATATTTCCAAGCCAATACGAACGGCCCGATATTCTTATAACAACAGTGAATAAATGATGTCAACTCAGAACTTTAGTTTTTCCGTGTAGCGCGCTAGATTTCCTACCCTTCCCCCCTGACTCAAACGAGTCACAAAATTCCAGAATTTCCCTGAGATAAATATTCCTAATTCCGAAGCAAAGGGGCATCCAACGAAGAAATAAAATAATCGGTTAATTTCTTCCTCCTTATCTCACGAATAACGGCCGCATCCCACATACGGCCCCAGAAAATACTGTGTGTTTTTAAGTGTTAATTTGCTCCCCTAAGACCTATAGCAGTCTGCAAGGAACATAAACACTAAGTGGAACAATATGAAAACTTGCAATTATCAATTAAACACTTACTTATGCAGCGTTATTCATACAAAAATGGGTGTTTTAAATTGGTCCCAGTGCTGTTTGATGAACACTGTGAGCATGCAACTCCACGTACTTTCTAAATGTAAACTCTGGGAGAATTGCTTATACAGATAATAGGTGCAGAATAGTATTTCTGCTTTAAGGTCTGGTCAAAACCGTTATTTCTGTCTTTAAATTGTCCGTTTTTCCACGCCGATTTCCATAATTTCAATTTTTCATCAGATAGTTCTATTAGTAGTATTCTGTAATAGTTGCATAAGAAGCATTTTATGTTAGATCGGGTGATCTGGGAGCCCGAAAAGTCTTAGAAATTAAGCAGAGGTCAAAAGAAACTGAATAAGGCAAATGACTCGGTTGACGCCAATTCCATCGTTAGCTTTTAATGAGTTCAAGTTCAACAAGTTCCTTGAAAAAGCATTTGTACTGGTGTGTTAACTATGTATTTGGCTTGGCGAAATTATAATTGTGCAGGGACAGTTCATGTCAAGGGAGCAGGATGTGCGCTTATTTTGGAAATAGTCCTCGTCTATGAGGGGAAAATGTTGCAAATGGGCATCAATGTGTCTGCTACATTGAGCAAACAAGAATTGCGAAGTTAGCCATTACTTCCAACTTCTTCACTAAGATGAGTATTGTGTTTCTCGTGAGAAACACGTGATTTGTACTGTGTCTGGAATGTCTTTGTAACGTCAGCAATGTTGCATGTAACATTTTGATGAGGCAGGGCGAAACCAGTCTTCAAGTAAAAGAAAAACAGGAAAATATCCCTGACGGTGCCGACATAATTGGCACACACACAGTTCCAGCCTCGTATAAATGAATCCTCTTCGAAACGGTCCAATAAACACAAAGTTATGCAAAACATAATAAATAACCGTTTTATATGAATCACCCTGTAATATCCTACATACATGTATAGACCAATTCGTATTAATGACACATACCTTTCAATGTTGCCCTCTTCACTCTCTCACACAAATCTTACTGTGTCCATTGTTTCAAAACGATTGCAGAGCAACCAGCTTAGTTCTCATTGCAGCTATCAATCGTATTTACTCCACTGCAAATAACAAAATGCAGAAGTTTTGATTTGTTCTTTAAAATTTCCTCATCAGATAAAACACAAAATAATTGTAAAAAAATGAAAATCATTAATAGTTTTTTGTGTGGACTTTAATTGGATTTAGTAATTAAATATAATTTCATTGGCATAAAGAAATCAATATAATTTAAAAATAATTGACATTAAAACACATACAATTTAAAAATCAACTATCTTTGTTTCTTTGATTTAATTTATCACACCCAATTCTCAGTGATTGGATTTATTCTCTAAAGCTTATTTGGAGTTCCTAAACCCTTCTAACGCAAATAAATATACCAGAGAAACAAATTTCTTATATAAGATACAATTTTTTTAACAGAGTTCAAGTTTATTGTACTTTTGTTATTTTCATCTTTCATAAAAATCTGTAATTCATAAACGTGCTTTCCGTGTATTTTGTCAAAGTTAAGAAGCCTACAAACTTAGGACGTTTTGATACCAAATAATATATTAACGATATGAAGCAATAAGGAAAAGTAAAATATTTAACCATTTACATTTTTATTTGTAAGGGAAGATAAGATAAGACGATAGCAATTTGACACTTGACAAATGCTGGACGGATGATAAGATGGATTACCTGGGACAGAGGAGGACCCTTTCGATACTTGAGCCTCGCCCAAGGCTGGCGCTTTGTGCTTACGCAAGGGATGAGATAGCGGAACAGCAGGCGTTCAGGATCTAAGAGAGGTGATTGCGCGGACGCAGATATGGTCCTTAACATGTTTTTAAATAGAACTCCCTACGCAGATGGAGACCCTCCCCCTACCTCATTGTTCGAGCCCCTCGGAAGGTCTACTTTCATTCCAGAAGCCCCAGGAACATTTCCAAAGCGCAAACACTATCACACTGCTCCAGCCTACCTGGCTCTGGCACTTTTGACCCTGTAACAAAACCAATATAATAAGAAAGGGCAAAAAATGCGTGATGATTATTTTTCAAGGGCGTAAACTGCTAAGGTAATTAGCGCCTAAACACACAAAAGCTGTGCAATCAATATAAAATAATCAAATAAACTATTTGAACTGAAATAAGAAAAATTCGTGTAATGTAAATATCCATCTCAGCATTCGTCTAAGTGACATGGGCAAACCCATGGTAAGGATGCTGGTCCAACGGGAATTGAATGCCGGATGTCGGGAATGGGAAAGTCGCCTGACCCACCCCACTCGGTTCAACAAATGCCTACTAACACCTGACTGACAAAGGGGACGGATATGTTTCTTTGTGCCTGCGAGTGCGAAAATGGGGGCCGTTAAGAAGCTAATTGAGCAGGTGAGGGAGGAGATGCAGCGCGGGTTCGAAAATGTCATCCGAAGAAACTGGAGAACAGGTGCAACGTATTGCGATCATGGAGTGTAGGTTCCATTATTTAACAGAACTATTTATAGCAAAGCAGAGACATTGTCAAACACTAGATACCGTGTAGAATTTCATGTACCTTGGGCTAATTTTCTGGATGAATGGAAATTGCCGAAACATTTGATATGGCGAAACTTAAAGCGAATATGAAAGGTGCGGAAATTCTCCGTATGCGAGGCAGAATTTCAGATGTGCCGGTAGGGCTGGCTGTTAGAGACAGTATATTGTGCAGTAGTACAATCTAATTGGGCCGAAATTTAAGGTTGGGAACGAACAGAGAAATTGGATTGGGTGAGGACCGATTTTCTGAAAGATATTTTAAGATTGGGGAGGGGTACAGTAAATTGCGGAATTTTGTGCCTGTTGCGATGCTATAGAATGCAGAATCTCAGCAGTGAATTACTGGCTATGAATTGATGAAGGAGATCAAACACTAATTAGGGTGTTCTGCTACCAGAAGTAGCTGAGAATGTGGGGAAATAAGACCAGCCTTCAAAATTAATAACGGGTCTGCAAAATGTAGAAATGAGTAACATTTGGATCGCAGAGCGAGGAAACAGGAGAAGGGGGGTTGGAGAAAAATTAAGAAACGCTTGAGGGACATTAATAGACAGCTGACTCTTTCAGAGTGTGCATAAAATGTTTCGCTGGAGATATAATCGGAGCTGAAAATCAGATACGGGATGGAGCGTTACATCCTATCAGGGGCTCGCTTGGTTCAGGTTAGGCGCATGGGGTATGACTAGAGTAATGGACAGACTATATGTGCGGAGAAAGAATCGTGGGAACATATTCTGGCACACTGCAAGGGGATGGAAGAATAATGGAATTTGTTAACGTGGGGAGAGGGCAATGGCAATGTTGGACTTTGCTAGTAGATAAGAAGTAGGAGGTGGAGGAAGTATATAACTTTTTAAACAAAGCAAGCAACTCAGATCGGATGACGCAGACAACCGGGAAGGGGGGTAGGGGAACATAAGTTACAATACTTTTGAGGGGGAAATATGTGTACATATATGTGAGGAAGAAGTTATTTACTTTCGTAATGTTCTCTTTTCTGTTTATTTTATTTAGGTATTAATTTTTTCTGTTAAATATATTTTTTCTTTTCCCATTTATTTATTTCATTTTATATTATATATCGTTTATCTCATAACAGTTAAATATTGACTTGTGCAAATTCATGTATATCCCAGGTATTGGGAAAGCACGTACGGTTCCAGGATTCGTGCGACATGGATAAGTTGTAATAAACATATTTTGTAAATAAATTCACTACTACAACTATTATTAAATATTACTAAAAAAAACGGCACTTTGCTCGAATTCTTATGATAACCTTCCACACTCTAGGAGAAAACACACACACCATATATATTAAACATTTTTGAAAAAATTAAGGCATTATGAAATAATTATTAAAATATAAATATATGACAGAAATTAAAACAAAACATATATTTAAAAATACACTCATTAGAAAGCTATATATAAGTTACTGAAAGGTTTAAAGTTAAACTAAATAGAAAATTAGTAGGAATAATTGCAATTATTGCCATAATTTTATTTTAATACAACGCTGTCTTATATACACCATTTTCCGCTTTCTGTAAAATCCAGCCTTATTTTGTATCTTGTGATTTGGATATTTTAAAATGATACTGCATATAATTACTTTAGTTACTTCATATATTCTACATTTCTAACGATGACCAGTTCCCTGTGCCATATGGCAGTATTGCAGGGACTGCAAATGATCAGCATGCCAGCACCCCGCCAGTCGCACATATCAATCTGCTTTCGAGATCGAAAAATGCCATCTCTCTATCAGGCAGCTCCCTAATTTTCCTAACGAGACTGGGTGGAACCCGTTCTGATCTACCTAACTTAGAAAATTCCTAAATAGGTGTCGGGGGTTCGAACATGGGACCTTCAGCCAACAGTCCGCAACGTTAATCACTTGACTGGGGAGGCGTCTCGTTAAAGGCATAATGAAATTAAAGTGTGTGTTTGAAGCAAACAAACTGGCGGAATAAAATATTTAAAACTTTTTCTTGCTGCCTAAGATGATATTAGAAAAAAATACAATTGTGTTTCCAATACATGTTAATAAAATAAATTATATAGCTATATTAACAATTTTAATTTCATAACCATCACTTAGAAAACGATAAATGGGGAGAATTCAGACGTGTAATAGATTAAATCAAAACAATAACTCATTAACTAGGCGGGATCGAGACAGAGTAGTTACACAGCGACCTGGATTCAATCCCAGTTGCCGTAAGGCGAAGGCGAGGAAACGGCACTGCAGTGTTCCCTGCCACTTATTCCGCCGTTGTTACATTATTTTATCTCCATCTTCGCAAGTAATGTAGACCAACGATTTTCGGTGTGTGCATTAAAATACAATATGCTACTGCTTTCTACCGATCGTGTACAGAGCTTCAATGCTGAACAGGCGCTGGACATTCACCAATTCATCAGCCATGTTCCAGAAAAATGTGAGGTAACAATTCGGTAACGATAATTATCGTTCAATTCGAAATTGAAAGCTATATGTTCACTGACAGCATAAAAATAAGTTCAAGAAAATTTATGTTTTGTCTTCAACCATGTACTGTATTGACAGCTAAAAGTTGGCAAATAGTGTGTGAATATGAAATCGCAAGGGCTATAGGCTTGTTTTGGTATGTGTGTGTGTGTGTGTGTGTGTGTGTGTGTGTGATATTTGTTACCTCATTTTGAGTATGAAACGTGTGATTAATACAGAATGCACATTATATTATGTGTAAAACATCTCACAAAATGGAATTGTTCCGCTTTGTACAGTTTGCTGAATCAATGGTTGCAAGGTACCTAAAAATCACCACCGTTGTTTCTTTTTTTAGTAAACTACAGACCGTATCTCAAACAAAATGTAATGGTAACTGTTTATATACCACCTGCATTGAGGCTATACCCTGCCCATGCACAGAGACAATAAGTAACAAAATCAAAGCATCTAGAAAGATAAATAAGTGATGACAGCCCAAACGAGCAGTAAAATATTCTGCACAGATGCACAAAATATTCAATTTTTACATAAACGATGATTGACAAAAAATGGATCTGCAGATGGCTAATAGTTTTAAATTTTTTTAAAGGAGGTTCCCGATTGTAAACTTCGGCCAAAAATAAGTAACATTCTTTAGCACAAAGAAAATAAATCGCTATCCATAGCTGCTTATATGAAGCAGACATCTAAATATATGTAACCGTTCTTGGAAAAGTTCCAAAATTAAAACTGTGCTTGGCATGTTTGTGGAGATTTGAGTCCAGTGCTTTCTTACTTGATTTGTACAGTGTATTGTTCTCTTACCCTTGTATGCAAACGCAATAATTCCGGGAGAGAGAAATGAGGAACTTTAGTCCACACTGTCAAGTTTTTCTACCTCAATTACATTTAAAGTTGAACTAATATCAGTCTTTTGATGCTATGAATCTCATTCGTACATGAAACACACTTTCTAAGTTTCGCGATACTAAAATCAATGGTGATGGAATATTAAAATTGAAACAACTTGATAATCGTTCTCAGTAAGTGTATTTGGGGGTGGCTGAATATGAGGGCAGTTAACTATTTCCAAATACGCGAGCTGTAAAATAGTTTGACACGTAAGATTTTATTAAATTGAATTTATTGATTTGCATATAGCAATGATTTTTTAAAAAAATATCTCACGACTGTGAGCGGTTGCCAAGGGGAGCACTTTCAACAAAATTTAACATTAGGAAATAGTATGATTCTTCCATGTTTTATTTTTCTCCCATTTTAAGGCAGCTAGCGAGTCGGCAGGCAAGAGTGGTAACTCCCGGCGAAACAGATAGAATGATTCAAATTCTCACAATTTCAACTACGTTTACAATAAGCACCCACCTTATGAAAAGTTTGGTTGGAAGTGTTATCTGCTACATCGACAAATTTCCAGCAACTTTTTAGAAAATTGTCATTTACAAGCATCAGTTCATTCTCTGAAATTGAGTCATTTTAAGCTTGAAAGCATACGTCACTGTTGTTCATTATTTGCAGGCAGGCGATCCTGATATTCGGGTAAATTGGATGTTAGAAAACGTTAAAAGAGTATTTGATCCACGCTTAATATTCTTTACTAATGAAGCATGGGCCCTTTAAATCGTAATGTTTCTATGCAAGAAAACAGCATTTGAATACAGAAAACCCCCAATTTCATACAAAAAACTGGCTTGATAACGAAAAATTGTTTATATGGTGCGCATTATTGTATAAAGAGTAATAGAGCCATCTTTTATAAGAATATCATTAATGCCATATGTGGGTAAACAAAAACGATATCGAATTTTAAACATTGGACATGCAGAATATAGAGGCTGATCAAAAAGAAATGTAGCCAGCTACATTTTTGACAAGACCAAGAGCTACTCTCGTTTCACGGATATCCATGAAAGCAAAAATGATTCCTCCCTGGAGATACCAAACTTTGTGCGCCGTGGAAAAAACAATATGGAGGAAAAGGTAACAGAACTGGACGATTATGACAAATGCTTAGTACCGGGAACGGTTTTTTAATTCAATGGCAATGGTGAAAGCGCAACAACAAAAAAATTTGCTGCTAAATTGTAAAACAAAATTCCATAAATGGGGTTTTAGTTCTTCCGCATAAAGAACTACAAAAATCTTTGGTTGTAGATGAAGGCCAATTGTGAACAAAAATGTATGATGAAAAACTGACATAATTGCTGTAAGACACAATTTCTACAGACGATGCACAAAATTCGGAATTATGGGGGCTCTCGATCTATATTTTACTGTAGATGAAGCCTAAGTAGAAGAAAAAGGATAGTGGTAGTATATAGCAGGATTCTAAAAAACAGAATGAACCAACAGCTTCTATATTTGGTTGTAGATGTAGCCTAGGTAGAAGAAACAGGATAGTGGTAGTATATAGCTGGATTCTACAAAACAGAATGAACCAAAATCTTCTATTTTTATTGTGGATGAAGCCTAGGTAGAAGAAACAGGATAGTGGTAGTATATAGCTGGATTCTACAAAACAGAATGAACCAAAATCTTCTATTTTTATTGTAGATGAAGCCTAGGTAGAAGAAACAGGATAGTGGTAGTATATAGCAGGATTCTACAAAACTGAATGAACCAAAAGCTTCTATATTTGATTGTAGATGAAGCCTAGGTAGAAGAAACAGGATAGTGGTAGTATATAGCAGGATTCTACAAAGCAGAGTGAACCAAAAGCTTCTATATTTGATTGTAGATGAAGCCTAGGTAGAAGAAACAGGATAGTGGTAGTATATAGCAGGATTCTACAAAGCAGAGTGAACCAAAAGCTTCTATATTTGATTGTAGATGAAGCCTAGGTAGAAGAAACAGGATAGTGGTAGTATATAGCAGGATTCTACAAAACAGAATGAACTAAAATCTTCTATATTTTATTGTAGATGTAGCCTAGGTAGAAGAAAAAGGACAGTAATAATATATAGCAGGATTCTACAAAGCAGATTGAACCAAAAGCTTCTTGGGGAAAGACAGAAAGCTGATGGTATCGGCTCATATAGGCTTGTTGCGGAAAGTAATTGTGTATTTAAAACAAAAGAACAATAAACACCCACAAGAAATTACTACATTTAAAAACGATTATTTAAATAGATTTATTATTTTTTGAAAGAGGTCACTTTTATGGTCTTAAACAATGACAATTTCTATTCTGTTCCTAATAGTACCAAAATAAGTTCACGTTGAATAAAAGGACATAAACTGTCTAGACAGAAACAATATTCACCACTCAAGAAAAAGGAAAGCAGTTCGGTATTTGTGCAGCCCTACAAAAGTAACGAATTATATAGGCTAGTTAATGAAAGAGAACATCAGATAAAGAGACTAACACTTATCACTGTCAATACAATGCAATTGATCTTGTAAAAAGGGAAGTAAAAAAACGAAGTAGAACTTTTAAAGTGACAAAGAGTATAAGACGACGACTTTGCAATAGCAATACATCCAGACGAAATATTACAGACATTATAGCAAATTTACAAGAAACGATCTTAGACAATAACAACGACGATGACAGTGACGAAAACATAAAAAGAGAAAAGGCGACACAGATAAATTCAATGCTGGTAGTGAAGGCGAAGCAGGTGAAAATGCGGCTATTAAATGTAAAAATAGAGTAAAAATTGCATAAAGGATTTACCTGTTTCTGCTGGCTTTAATGGGGGCGAACTTATAAATTAGCTGCCTATGCCTTACTATGTCATAATCTACACACTCTCTGCACTTGATTACATTGTCTCATTCAACGTGTTTAACAATTGACTCAACTTGTTTAACAATTGACAAACAGATTATATATGGTTTCTAATGCAATACAATCGTTTTCCACGTATTGTTCGGGCTAATTATTCACATATGTAATTAATAATATTCGAGCTACACAGCGTATATAACAGTGACGCAACTATACCATGCTGCTCGTCTCTCTTTTCCTCTAAGCACTTCTGTTTTCTAGTCAACAGCTACACTAGGGATCCTATTCTCAGCGGAAGGGCTGACTGAAACGAGTACTATTGCATGAAAATTTTAAATCTACTGTTAGCTTACTATTGTATTTTGCTTCCTTGGATGTGTTATTCTTGGCCTTGTATGATCACTAGAAACGACTACAGATAAAACAGAATATGTCATATTCGTCGTGAATTTATGAAATTTTCAAGTTATTGAATTGTAAAACTATTACCTGTCACCTGTCGATTTGTCATCTTTTATGAAACAGGCTCCAGATCGCAGTGTAGCTGATAAAAGGTGACAATTTGTGAGAAATATTTTGACACATTTGCTTCATGAAACATAATATTGTCAAACACAATAGAGACAAACTGAAATATTCGTAAAATTGACACATTCTACAGGAGAATGTTTATCTGCCACAGCATGTACGGCAGCGATGTGCAATATGCGATATAAGTTTAGCCTTAATGTAATATACGATAGTGTCTTTAAGACAATAAACAAAATAAGTTATTCATATTTTTTCATAATTACATTAGAAAGAAGCGAATATTATGTTTTATTAATTTCTCCCGTAGGTTGTCTGACATTTATTTTATAGCTGATCTAACAATGTCGGCCATAGTTAACTTATCGTTTGGGTTGTTCGTTTACGTTTATTATAAAGTACACAGTGAGAAGTTGGAGATCATTCTTTTAAAATACATTAATATACATTATTTCAGATATAATGTGCTAATAATAATAATAATAATAATAATAATAATAATAATAATTTCATTGGTTAATAAGTATTATCAAACACATTACAAGTTAATTTTATTTAGATTACGATATAATATAAATGATTATAATATCAAAGCAAAAAAGTAAATATCACGTAATTATTAATGCTGATAAATAGCAGAAAGTATTGAATGAATACAGTCAATGCTTCTATGAGCGTAGCCATACAATTATTTGTTGACAATTTGTTTTTACATAATTGTCATCTTTATGAAACAGCAATTAGCCATGTGACAAGTTACAATTTTATACCTACCATATTTACATATTATATCAAACAACGGTGTAAACAGGATAAATGGAAATGTTAAACCAACCAAAAATAAAAGGAGAATTAATAAAACAGTATGAGATGATGTTACTCGGTTAAAAGCTAAGAAGCTAAAATGTAAAAATGTAAATCTATATTTATAGCCAAATTCTAAGGAAAATGCTGTGTAATGTGCTTAAGTCACTGTTGCACCAACAGTAAGAAATACACTAGAAACAGGAATAAGGGATAAAGGTGAATTAGGGGAAATTCATAAGCCGTGTAAAAAGTTACCTGAACAAAAAGTACGTACAGATATTATTACTAGATAAAATAATGATGTTCCAAAGTAGCAAATAAATTACAGGTGGAATAATGGGTTATTGGTACATAGCAAACTACCCGTTTCCTAGACGTTGCGATATTAACATACCGAAATTGCACAAGGCCTTGTTGAAATATAGTGATGTCAGAAAACAAACGACTGATGCACAAGTGCTAACAATGATACAATCGAAAAAATACAATTAGTAATTAGCTCATATACACATACACACAACCTAGAGCTAACCTCGAGTTAATCCTAGAAACTGTAGGTCCTAGCGGTTTACTACGGCTCGCTACTGCCTGATGGCCTCCGCTTGCCTTCTATTCGGAGAAAAAAAACATGCGAACATGTTGCACATCATAAAATTATTTAACAGAAGGTTGACAACTCTGAAAAACAAAGGTGCAATTGTTGCAGCAGAAGAACAACGTTGAGAAAAACCTGAAACTGAGGCACAGATCGCCCTAGTGGAAAATATAACATACAGCAGAACAGTACTCTTTGGTGTTGTCAACCCTGAAAAATAAAAGACGAAAGTAAAGCTACCATGGTGGGGAAAACGAAAGATAAGCCCATAAACATAACAATGCGAAAATGTGCTACATTCATCTAAGTTTACCACTGGACACTTGCGACCACGAACTCCAAATAATAATAATAATAATAATAATAATAATAATAATAATAATAATAATAATAATAATAATAATAATAATCATTCTCCTGTAATTAAACTTGGGTAATAATGTGTCCGCTTAGTTTATCATATTTTTATAACTTTGATATTTGATAATTCGCTCTGTTCGTAATAAATAATTCTATGCTCACAGTCGGAACGTATTTGATAACTAACTTGCCAGTTTACTTACAAAAGACCTTATGCTCTACTTAACCTAATGTAGTCACTCGAACTGTTTAACTGGCAGGCGGTCCCAACGATTAGCAGGTTTCTTTATATCTGCCGTAAAGTAATTCGTTGCCGACTGGAGTTCTGAATTGATTAGTTGTGAAACGAACTCGTTCACTGGTGGTCTGGTAGCCTGTATCTCTCGGTCTTTGCATGTGTTTATAGCTCGGACTGTTACCAATTAATGAGTCGAGTGCATTGTGCGCAATAGTTATAATAAGAAAGTTCCGTGTGTTAAATTATGGGTGCACTGCGCAAAAATGCATTTCTTAGTTCCATACTGACTCAATTGTAAATCCTGTCTTATCAGAAAATAATTCACAAAACCATGTCAACGTGGTGGGCAGTAATATAGAAAAACTTTGCAATATATGTAAATTTAAATCATTGGAAGACTTTGGCCACAGAACTGTCTATATAATTGGAACCTATCCAGTAAATAAAAATTATTCCATTGCAACACAGTTACAAAGGTGAACGCAGAAAGAGTTTGCCGAAAAGTTTTAGTTCATTTAAGGAAGTTTTGAATACATTAAATAAAAGTAATATTGTTACCAATAGTTTGTTTTCCTTTTGACAGTATTATAGTCCTGATAAGTGAAACAGATCTGCAGTTTTTAATGAAGTATGGCAAAGTACACCACTATGATGGGTATTTCCAAGATACTTTTTGTTTCTTAATGTCACAATCAACTGTTTGCTATGAAAATATGTGGAACTGTTTAGTCTTTGTGTAACGAACAGGTGGATTCGGTAAATATTGTCTTACATTTTTAAATAGGTACACATATTGCAAGCATAATGGTACTTCTAAAAGCTACACTTTGTTGTTGTCAATTCCATTTCGGACAGACCAGTGGTCTAAATTAAACAATGATTAATAGATGTCTACACTTTTCCAGATAGCAGCTAAATTGAATAGGAATTAGAAAGGCATCTATGTTAAATGCAAAGAAATTGAAACTGTTCTTTGGCAGATGTAAAAGATGGCATTGCAGTCAGTGAAGCAGCAAGGAGATGCAATATACCTGAAACAACAACATACCCTGAGTACTAAAGTAACGGCATAAATGTTGCAATTAAATATACAGAAAAAGGAAGTGACTCCGTCCCGTATCTGCTACCTCTGGAGATGTTTTATGGTTAAGGATTCTTGTTACTTTTACTCAGCAAATGGAAACATTTATTACTTTTTTCTATTTAGCACAATTAAAATACTTAGCTTTAAAAATACATGACATGTTATACTATCAATAGTGTCAGCAAATTATTAATTGCCGATTTCCAGGAATATTGCATATAATATTTCTTCTTTCTTCCTTTCCAGTCTGATTAGAAATAATGTTACAAGGCCTTCCTTTGAAATAGCAGAAATAAACAAAATCAATACATGTTTCGACAGGGAAAAGACATTAATTAATAAGGTATGGTTTGAAAACTATGAAATATCACCCTGGACTGAGCTTAAGGTGGCCAGAATTATCATCTCGTTTAGTATTACAGGCTTCAACAACGCCATAGTCTGTCAAATTTTTGTACTGGAGAAGATATTGAACAAATATAAGCTGATGGAATTTACAACATGGACGAACTTCACTTACGGCTGTGCAACGTCCTGGCAAAATCTTGGCACAGAAAGCTAAGCACCAAGTAGGAAGCATCACAAACTGTAAACGAAAAAAGCATGGCGGGGGTGAAAACGTTCAGCCCACCTGCACTCTATATACTCAAAACAAAAGTTTACTGTAGAGAGTATGAATGAATAACTGTATTTTAAGGCACCGCCGAGTAGCTACAATATTTTGCTGACTAAATTTTTCTGCCAATGGATGGAACCTTCTGTGTCAGTAGTTAAACCTACGTTCGAAATAAAGCTTCTGATATGTTTATATGAACACGAAAGCTGCATCAAAATTTGACTGCCGTCGAAGTTGTACAGAGGCATGGAATTAGGTTGTCGCTACTGTCTCATTACAGTCTTTTAGACATGTCTTTCTTTACAGCATTAAATACACACATGAGATCAGTAATTGAGACAACCTGGAAACATCCTACAACGGAACACAGTGTACAGGCGTGTTTAGAGACAACAAATGTGGAAACAACCTTAAGTGTCTCAGAGACAGAGGAGCGTGGCGGTGGATCGATATACTTTTACTGAGGATGACTCTCTCATCTGTCACCAATCAGCCTCAGTTCAGAAAGAACTATTACAGTTCCAGTAACTTCGCATGGTTCACATGATATTATGCTCCGGCTGAAAAAAAAATGTGCTCTTTTAGCTCATCAGTGAAGATGGTTGGAAGAGAAAGAATGGAAAATGTGGAATAACATCTGCAGTAGTCCTCACAGAATTCACCGTCAAGAAAACTCTGCGAACATCAAACTCGGCGGAACATAAACAGGAAAAAAGAGGGCCTTTCGGGAAAACAAAAGTTTTAAACGAGATGTCAGAAGAAATTAATGATACAGAAGCTCACTGTCTAGCGTGTGTAGAGAGTTATCAAAAGGACTGGATCAATGTGAAAAGTGTGAAGGTTGGTTTCGTGAAATTGCGACAATTTAACAGATGACATGTATTATTACTGTGTTTGCGAATATCTCATTACTCTTTGATAGTGTTGTTATTAACCGCTTTGAACGGTATATATGTATTTAAAAATATTAATAACAGTTTTGATTCCAAACTACACAACTAACTACCTAAATTGCCCACTAAACATTATTTTACTTGGCATATTCGTATTAATATTTTCTTCATAAATGAATAACTTTTATTACTGATTAATGACAATTCACTAACAGTATTTTTCACTGTTGCTAAAGATTATGCCATGAAATTAATCATGACCACATTTAATTTTGTGATTTAAATTTAGGAAAATTCCTGATTCTCTACGTATATGTGTCAATTAATAATCACATAAATCAATTTATATAATATCAGTGAATGTTATACACATAATTATTTGTATATATATATTAGTTTCCCAACATTTGCTAGATAGTTGTAGTGTGATATTGTTCTATTTTTTAAAAATGTTTAACATAATAAATACAAAGAGTATTTACGAACCATTTGAAAGCATTTAATGGCACGAACAATATAGACACGATATTGAACTATTAAATAGTATACTGAATATTTGTTGTTCAAAACTACTAAACGCTATATTGGCATATCCGCCTAGCAATAGTTGATGTACCGTCCGATATTTTGATAGAGTTAAGCGACTCATAGGTTAAAGCAGCGGACACTGTTGGTTTTAATACTTTATTGATTTAAAAGAATGTGCAATATTGAGAAAAATATATTTATATGTGTTTTTGCTATTTGGATTTCCAGAAGGCAGGCTTTCAAATGATTACAGAATGAAAAGAAAAAAGAAAGGGCTCAGCATTCCAGGAAAAAAATGAATTACACATTCCTAAATAGGAAAACAAATGAAGATACGTTAGGAGAGGTTGATGTTCAACCAACTGTTACCTTCCTGCATAAATACTGAAATAATTGAAAGAGCTAGACGCAAAAGAAAGATGAGCAAGAGGGGTAATGAAATACAATTTTGTTGGCAGAAAATATACGGGAAGAACCCTTGAGGGACGTCATGTCTCCCTTGGAACTGCAATGGATAATCAGATCCAATGCATAAGCGAAAAGGGGTTCAGTGGTAAGAAAACAACTCCATTTAAATAAATTTTGTCATTGTATAATGAAAGGACAGCATTTTAAGCTACAGGATATTGTGCACTAAATATTTAATAATGACAGCTGCACGCGCTATGCATAGGAGGGAAAGTATGAAGGTTATCAAACATACAGGCAATTATCCCCTTATGCAAATTAATATGAAAACAATTTTTATGGAAATTGACTTATTTATCAAAATTTGACACCTTTTATGAATTCAGCTTTAATTTGATGAATTGTTAATAACAGGTTAGCATTAATTTTGCCAGACTTTCACATCTGTGTGCGTGAATCCACACACAAATTATATTACAACATATTCCTCTTTAGTGGAGCAATAAACTTTTCTGAGCCTGTCTTTAAATGTAGTCCATAAATTGTTTAGGATTCATGTCATTCCTTCACGTGGTACCAAAGAACCAATGCCATTATAATATGACAGACAATCTCATAATATTTTCTTATTTGGATTTCTTACTTTATGGAATGTGCAGGACTTGCTGCTTTTCATCGTCAAGAGTTTTGTACTCTAACGCCCTGAACGTAAAACTGGGATTCATTCTGCTCCTAACCCTCAACGGTCTAATTTTTACATTTTCTTGCCTATTTCATAGACCTCATCTTCATTTTTTACTGTCAGGAGCTGTTTTTTTGTTTGTTTGTTAACGAAACCCGGGAGTTTCAGTGCAAGAGTACGATTGCAACTAGTAATGCGATGAGGTTGGAAGGAGAATGGGATGGAATCTTACGGTAATAGACTGTAAACTGTAACCAAGACATGCCCAAGCGTAATCATATTAAGCTGCTATGCTCAGACTGTTATTGCACCGATGCTGTTACCAGTTTTTTTTAATGTGGATTTTGTGTGTGTCTGTGCGGCTTAAGGTTGGATCGCGACTTGGGAATACCAAAGTCTGCATTAAATGCTACCACCGAATTTGCCCCTACGCCCCATATATTTGTCTGCTCAGTCGTTCACTTCATGTACTAATTATCTTTGTTTTATACGTAGCGTACAGTCAAATGGAAGGTTACGCAGGGAATGAGTTAACGGAAGTGTATTTGAGCAGTATTTTGTTGTGGTCGTGGTGGCTTAGAGGTTTACCAAAAACGGTTCTCAAACCTACGAGTTTCTCATCACACCACATTTGCCAGCATAGACCACAGACTACATGAGATGGGCTCATTAAATAGACGAGCAGAAGGTCAAGAATGCTGGTTTTCTGTACGAATTTCCGGGGTTCAGGAAGCCGTGCTGCGGTTTATAAGGCAAGCCTTCTACGAGTATTCGCGCAATCGCTCACCAATTGAACAATAATTGTTACACGGTCTGGAGAATTCTGTAGGAATGGTTGTTGAATTCCAGTCCTCTTGAAAGCGTCAGTGACTATCCATTATGACAATTTAGTTATTGACTTTCGGATCAAACTTTGCTCCAACACAGATGAAGATGCTTCTCACTTGAGGGATTGTATAATTCTCATAATTCACATGTTTAGGCTTTCAAAAACTCTCATGCAACGTTTATGTGATTACATCAGATGAAAGTAGACGTCAATTATGACAGCTTCGGAAAGAAGAATGATGTTTTAAAATGTCTAAATAAAATAACACTAAGGGAAAGAAAAAAGTCATTGAAATGGAGTTACTTTGAGGTACGAAAGTGTAAAATAAATATTTCCTAAATGATGAAAAATGCAAACTTCTGTAACTAATCTAACAAGAATATCTACTTAAAACGTACCGTTACATATTTAAAACGCAGGATGTTGAGTGTAAAGGGTAAAAAATCGCGCCAAATATTCAGTGCAATAGATATGTTACGATAGAAAACTATTTCTTGACTGTTGCATGTTTGCATTTCATTCCTGATTTTGGACAGCTTGTTATCGTCATTTATATCATGACAGGAACACTTCCAAGCCTTTGATCCAGTCCATCAATTTAATTTTTCCAAACAATAGCATATTTTGGCCAGACGTTTAAATAGTGATTTCACTTTCTATAATGAACTTCAGTGTATCTCTGTTGCAGACATCACAGTTGAAGACACATCAAGATTAATGCAGATACGTACTGGCGTGAAGCATTCGATCGCTATAATGCGTTACACTGTTGCCTAGTACAGTTCTCGAAGTTCCCTTGTGGAGAAGTAATTTCCTATATTTCAATTAATAGCTCCGGCGGACACAGCTTGATTTTCTGTTTACGCCAGTGCAAATCCTATATTTTTATCCATTGTATATAGTTGTCAATATTGTTTGAACGGAATGATGACAGCTCGAATTTGAGATGCACTCTGGGTACAAACAATAAACACGGAGACATACAGGAAGGATAAGGCCATAAAAACGCTAGTTCTTGAAACATCGTGATTTTGTGTGTGATGTCAGTGCATAAATACAATAGACTTCTAAAAATTACATATTATGTTTACATTTCTGCCAACTAGTAATTTATTACAAGTGCTATACCGCTGTCAGTACTTTAATTACTTAGTGCATTAATTAGTATTCTACTTTCTTTCTTTACATATATATATTTCATGTTTCTATCTTTCTTCCTTGAATGCGTCGCTAAAAGCTTGATCAAATATTGCGGATGGCTATAAAATAAGGAAAGAGCAGAATAACTACTTACAACGTATACATTTTGAAGAGTACAATTAATATGCTGACGAGTTTGCAAAATGTTATTCCTTGAAGACGGAAGAATTGGCTGATGCATTGAATTCAATTCAGCATTGAATAATTGAGGAATGTAACAAAATACATAATTATAAAATACAACATATACTATTACTATTTCTCCTAATGGGAGCACATTGAGGTGGAATCAGTTTCTAAGGAGCATTATTTACTATCCCTTCTCTCTGCTCTCACATTAGCAAAACGATTTTCATTTAAAAGTGTATGAATGGGACACTGTTAAAAACTTAGTTGTATGAATAACTAATCGAAATCAACAGCAAGCTTTTAAATCTTGGTGATGTTGTGCCTCTTCTGAGCTGTGAACTAATTTGCTACGATAAATTTAAGTACTAAATAAAATGGCCATGCTTAAACATAAATTGATTACATCATTAATGAACTCTTTTGTTCTTTGTGTTTAATCCAAATTGTCTTTTTCAGTATGAAATATGAATGTCTGCCTGATATGGGCTTCCAGCTGCATTATTATTATTATTATTATTATTATTATTATTATATTATCATCATCATCATCATCATCATCATCATCTATCAATACTAGCGTGTCCTTCCATATGGCAGCAAGGCGCTCTGCTACTGCTCTTCAATATTGTAACCATGATGCTCTTTCAAGTATGTCGCTTAGTATAGGAGGACATATATACCGGTTTTCGTAAGTGATGATGGTCTCTAAGTGACCGACCAATAGGGAATTTTCAGATATTCAGGTGTATTGTTTTAATGAGGTCAGGGGATCTTAGTTCAATGACTAAACACGGGTTTCTTGCCGAGGTTCGCTCGAGATAGTTTCCTTAACATTATTGATATTAAATCATGGCAAAGACCAATAGGGAATTTTCAGATATTCAGGTGTATTGTTTTAATGAGGTCAGGGGATCTTAGTTCAATGACTAAACACGGGCTTCTTGCCGAGGTTCGCTGGAGATAGTTTCCTTAAAAATATTGATATTAAATCATGGCAAAGCTGGCAGGGTTCCTACAAATGCTATGTATTAACCTAGTTTTGCTTCAGAAACTTTGTTGTATAGCCTCAACTACAGAAGTTGCCGCTTCGAGCATACAGACTTAAAGTAATAAAACTGGGGGTTGCAGGAAGCTTACTGAACTTTTTCTTTTGATATTACTTTTAGAATGTCTGTAACTTGATTGAAAAATGAAGACCAAATATTCCTAAGAGAATAGAGTTAGTATTTTATTCTAGTATATTGCGTAGAATAAGTTTTAAGTACGTTGCTAAAAATACAAACAGTTTAAACTGACCTTTGGATGTGATGCTTGTGGCGCATTGGTGCAGTAAATGATCCATGCTTGCGTGGGATTAATTACCAGTAGGCATTGAGTGTTGTGAAAAGATAATGCTGCTTCGCGTTCAAAACTCAGTTTGTAACTGCGTGGTCGTAAACAAAATAGCTTTCCCTTTCGGGCTTATGTGCTAGTTAATTACAAATTGAATACTTTGGAGAGAGCATGAGCATTGACATTGCAGCGAACAATACCTTAAAACCGCACTAATAGTTGTGTGTGTAACGAACACGACGTGCACGATTCAGCACACATTTCATTCCGGTTCATTATGTATAAAGTGATAATGATCGTAAACGGGGCTCAAAAATTCCAATATTTACAAGTTTAATAATATTATTCTTTATTAAAATGGGTTTTCTTTCATAAAATTGTAAATTTATTTTGAAATAAATTCGATGAATGCGCAAAACTGATATTTAAGTACCACGCAAACTTTTGCACTATTACAGTCAAACTGTGTATCTTTTATGATTTATAGATAGAAATAATTTCCATTTTACTTCCCCTTCCGCGATATACAGGGATTTTAAAATACGTCCGTACCGTTTGCACATGTTTTGTATCTCGGTAGCTGGACATACCACAGCCTTCCGCGCCTGTGCTCTGACTTCGCTACTTAAAACTGCGTGTGAAATCTCATTTTTAGCAAATACTGCAAATGTCACCCTTCTTCTGTTGAATGTTGTATTGTACCGGGTAAATATGCTCATATTGGCAAGATTTTTTTTTTTTTTTTTTTTTTTTTTTGCACTTTGTCTTTAAGGTTATCCCGCGAATAAAAAGCACAGACTGTAAGATGTTGGTGCGAGAAAAGTCATATATCAGCAGTAATCATTTTATCTTCAAACACTTCCCTAATTTTACTCATGGACACCTCTACTGCATGGGCAATGGCGAAATCTTGTTCAAACATACATTTATTTTCTTCCCTCAGCTGACTAAAGAATAGCGCAGAATGTCATTTTGCGCTGCTCCCTAAAATTCGGACCGATTATGAATCTTTCGCTAGTGGCACACCAAACTCCAATTTTCTTATCATAGAGAGGGGTTTCTTGCATACAGTTTGGATATTTAGAACACCATAGCAAGTATTACGAGTGTTCACACTACTTTTTGATGAAGCCATGCCCTGTCTGAAAAGAACACAAGCTGTGGTCGATTAACCCTTCAGTCATTGATGAAAGAAATCACTCACATAACCCACTCGTGCTACGGCATTAACTTTAGTAAACAATGGATACATGTACATTTGTAAGGTTTGAGTTTTAAGTGTTGTTGCTGTATGGGCAGAACACACTGAAACCCCATCGTGTAATGCTGATTTTGGTATTAATTTTTTTCGGTGAACGTTCAAGATTTGCAGCAATTTCGTCTAATTTGTCGTCTGTTAAATGTGTATATCTTCGCCTGTTTTTTCTTATTTTGCGCTAAACCAGTTGCATCAAATTTATTTACAAGTTCATGAATTGCGTTTCTGGGAAAAGGCAATTGCCAAGAGAACTTCCGAATAAATTCTTATGCAAGTGGTAAAGACATATTCTGGATGCCCGATATATGTGTTGTTTGCCATCCTGTCAGGTTGTATCGATAGCTGCAACCTGCGAGCTTTTAACATTGTATATTCTGTTAACGTTTTTGTACTAGATACAATGTGCAGTATCAGCTGTTAGTAAAAATACCGTGCATTAAACATTCCAACACAAAACACAAATTCAGAGGCAATTACTTCGAGCGTGTGGACAAAGCTTTAAATATGACGAAGTAAAGTCTCTGTGACAATGTAAAAATGAGTGCTTCAAAGAAGAAAATTAAGATTATAGCATCAATTAATATAAAGAGCGTACCTAGTGATACAACATATACCATTAATTTATATTTACTTTGTAGTTTTTAAAAAAGTATGCTGCAGGTAATATATTGCAATGGTGAAATATCTGCATGAAAATGAAGCAAAATAATAATAATAATAATAATAATAATAGTAATAATAATAATAATAATAATAATAATGTCAGAAACATAGTTCTTGACTGTAAAATTTCACTGGAATATAATGACATATAATAAAACTAAGAGTAATTTATGTGGTATATATTTGTATTGTATATGCTGTTAAACATGTTGGAATGGGCAGAGATGCTGGTAAAATGCTTTGTGCAGTGCTAAATATTCCCCAGTCTCAATCAAGATTATTCACCAACAATGAACGTCTTATTGCTGCTGCAGCTGAGATAAGTATGATCTGTATGCTCAATGCTGCAAAAGAAGCAGTAGAACTAAAGGATGAAGATAATCGGAGACACACTGCTGCTGCCTTTGATGGTAGCTAGCTGAAACATAGTCCAAATTTCTAAATGAAACCTGTAACTGTCATTTCATTCTAGACCGATAAAGTACTGAATGTGGAAATATCAATAAAATTTTGTTTCGCATATAAATATTCGCCGTTTAGAGTGATAGTTCAAAATAATTATGGGGTAAAGTTGGAGAATGGAAGTTGATGTGCTATGAATGTGGATATTTTCAGGCCCTCTTTTTCTGAGAGAGAACTTCGCTATACTCGGTATTTAGATGGTGTAGATAGCAAGGTCCATCAGGATGTAGTTCAATGACAACTTTATCGCCCAAACATAGAATACAAAAAGTTGGAGTGAATTGAACTTGTTTAGAAAAACTGGGTTCAAGATTGAGAAACATTTTAAAGAAAAGTCTGGTTCTAAGATGAGTGATGGTAAATCTTTAGATAACTAAAAAAGAAAAAATAAACTTTTACAATTAAAAATTACTATGGCCTAGCCATTAGAAGAAATGTTTGCATGAAATGAAGAAAGGAGCTTTGTCAATATATTTCTACAGACTCTCAACACACGCCTCAGCATGGTCTCTGACCCAAGTAATCCTAAAAGTTTGTGCACGTTCAAAAAGGCAGCATTTACAGGGTACATGCACACACACAAATATTCTTGCCAAAAACCGCCATGTCACCAATAAAACCTGTTTGGAGCTATTACTAAGAATGGGTCCTCCTTGCATAAATGAAGCTTCAACTATTTGATGTAAAGGCCATAACAAAGATTAGAACCTGTGAGCCTGACAGCATTAAGTTTAGTAGTGTATGATACTTTTTTAATAACGAGGTACAGAGGAAAACATATGTTCTCGTATTCTGGGAGTGCAATATGTTTCAAACACACTCAGAAAATTCAGAATCATATACATAAAGAACTAGAAGTGCTGAGGTGTCCATTCCTGAAATTTTAAAGGGTGCGAGGAAAGCAAGAAGAACCAACAAAATGACAATAGAAGACGAGCACGACAGAGAAGGTCTTTTAATGTATTAATGGCTAGTCTTCATCACAGAATGTATCGCTAAGGGTGGCCGAGGTCGTGAAGGTGCGGAATCGTGAGCGGGAGGTCTGGGGTTCCAATCTCAACAGGACCGCCCTCACTGACTGAGGTTTTATTCAGGGTTTCCCCAGTCCTCATAAATGGCAAATGCCATGTAGGTACCCTATACTTAGGCCTGGAACGTTTCCTTCCTTAAAAAATCCTTTCCCAGTATATCATTTCATCTCATGTATCATCGGTGCCCACCGCCTGTGGTGCCTCAGTAGTAAAAAAGGGCGTTAAACACCATTAAAAAATCATTATACATGAGAAACTTAGAATATTGGAAACTTTAAACTGATGTTTATGTTTTTTTCATTTTTAGGTATCATCACAAGGTACATGAGATACATCTCAAAATTCCAGAGCTTGTATCGTTTAATATATTTAAATGTGTAATAAAGCTTTCAAACAGTTCTACTTATACAAATATACTTTTCAGCATGAAATATGATAATTTTGTTTTTTTCATAAATGTCCTGTCATATATTAAAAATGAACTGTATCTTCTATTCCATAAAATTACATTTGTGAAAGTCAATGAAAATAGGAGACAATATACAAAATATATTGCGTGAATTTTCAAAGTTCTGTTACATTTTGTTAAAAATTTGCACCTAAATATAGTCAAATTCCACATTCTGATCACAGGGCAATACTTTTGTGATCGTGCTGAAACCGATGCAAAATTATGAGGAATGAGTGACGAGATTTCAAACACACGGCTTTCTCTAGCTTGCAACTTAAGTAGGATGTCTCTTATTTATTCAAATTTCCTAAGGTGAGGCTTGGATCCAATTGCACTTGAAAATAAACAATTTGTTAACTAAATGCAGCTTTTACCTGAGAACAAGTTTCAGCACTCTTCAGAAACCGCCTGAAGGATACAGACAGGCAACATACAATCGTGCAATGAGGAGAAGATCTCTTTGGAAGTACAATCAGGATTAAAATCTGGATGGGGTATGGAGCAGTACACCAGAACAGGGCTTAGATTCATTGAACAAGGTTTCACTTAGTTTAGGTTTGGGGTATGGCAGCAGATCAGAATCTCTCATGAACGTGGATTGAGAATTTGTTCTTTGTGTAGCAAAGAGGAATCGTGGTCGCACAACCTGGTAAACTGTAGCAGCACTGAGACATGGATGAAGAAGTACCTGCCTCATTCCTTTACTGATTCAACAAGAGGGCAAGGACCTTGCTCGGTTCTACTGGCAGGTAAGAATGAGCAGCAGGTAGGCGAATTCGTATCGAAGGTGAGACAGCTCAGGTATGAAAAGGTTAAAAGCTGGGGAGAGGGGAACCAAACTTAATTAAAAATGTATGTATAGGTATGATGTTGAATTCCCTAATTCTACAGGCTTAAGAGCGTTTCCATGTTCCGGTCGTTTTAGTATGCCAATAATTTTGTTAAATTGATATATTTACGAACTCTCTTTAACATCTCAATTCATCAGCGTCCCATTCAATTCAAGCATGAAATGGCCGATTCATTTTGCTCAAATGCCTATTCTTTCAGGCTTGAGGTTCTTTTACATTCCGTAAATCTACGCCACAGGACCCACGGCTTTACTTCCCTTCCGAAGGAAGCCATACTTAGGTTTTTTACGCTCTAAAAATCCACTGAACCCGAGTTCTTGGGCCTATGAGGCAAGTATGGCTAACACCAGACCACAAGGACAGACATACCAATAATGAGATGATTTATATTATTATTGTTATTATTATCATTATTATTATTATTATTATTATTATTATTATTATTATTATTATTATTATTATTATTAAGTAGGTAATGTGTCACATTCTGAATAGTTTTGTCAAACTGTCTCTAATGAAAATTCCAAAAGTATATAGCTTCTTTTGTCAGAATAACTTATACTTTTAATATAATTATTTATTATTAATTGAAAGTATGAAGAAAATGCAATGGCGCAGTAACTCTACTGATTTTAAACACTGAAGTGATTAATAACTAAAACTACGACAAACCATATATAGGACTGTTGTTTTTACACGCGGCTGTTTGCGTCTATATAAGACGACCATTAAACTGTAAACATATGGAGATTTAGGTACACAGATGATAAACAGATGTAAAAAAACACGTGCTTTTACCCATACGTAAACGCCCACTTCAAAACACAATTTTGTACCGTTATGGAAAACGAAGGTACCCATTCCCGTCTAGTACTTATTCCGATGCACCAGAGTTGATTTTTATGTTCCACCCGTGAACAATTTATAGTTTATTTAAATTTTGTTTTACATAGCGTGCAAATATCTGATATGCTTCTAAACCGAATTACCAGTTTTAAGTCATTACTGTGCATTGCATCTTGGCGCTTGCTTACATGATAGACTTGCGAAAATGTAGCAAACACAAAGTATTAAACAAAGAACAAAGAAAATACTTCTCGAATTCACCAAGGAATGTGCTTTGGAAGACCCTTCTCTGGCTTATGACATACGGGGCATAAGTCATAAGTCACGGCAACTATTTTTTTTTCTCGTGAATAAGAGACAACAAGAAATATCTAAGATACACAATTGAAAGTATATGCATCTATTGCCGAGTGGTGCCACCATTGAAAGTCTGGATGCAGGTGGCTCTCGTAGGGAATAAGCAAAACAAGGCAACAGGACAAGATTGGTTTATTATGGCATGAGCAAAAGTTACACAAAACTACTTGCACAGGCTTACAAATCCGTCACAGGACGGATCTCCCAGGTTATCCAGGGTGTTTAGCAGCCTTCGAAGTAGTCATAATGCACATTTTGTTCTGAATATGCAATTATGTTTAGTAACTACATTCTTAAATAAAGCATAAACATTGTTAACCAGGATTATTTTATATAAAATATTAATAACTCGACTAACTTTATTTCTTGAGGTAACATCTTGCACCAGTAACGAGAGAGCATGCCAATTGTTTTAGATGCACTTTTAAATAAGACAGCAACTTTGATCATGGGACAGCCATTCCATGTGGTCTACAACTGTGCTAAATATGTGCGTTCTTAAGGACCATTACATACGTAATATAGCAACAAGCGGAGAAAAATATCATAAAATACTTGGGAACAATGAATGCTTTACGGTTCCTCCGATTTAACACGATAACATTGGAGAATCCCACATTCACAGTTCCCATAATGGCCATCTCACCCACAACTCAACATTGTTATCTGGCGCTAATGGAATGAAATACGAACTACTGGCATTTTAAGCCCACTTACCTTATAATAATTTCGACCGTAGAATTTGAGATGGAAAAGTTAACTGTAAGTTTGGTACTTCGAATGATACGGAGAATTGTACAGTGCAGGAAAATGTCATTTTGTGTTTGCAGTGGTCCCAGTTGACAAAATAGGCCTAGAATTGATAGAACACGTATTATTTGCTCGCTACCGTGACTATAGAGAATTCCCAAACCGAAAGAACGTCATCAAATATACAATAATATAAATATACCTTTCATTATATGGTGAACCACTCTTGCCGCCACGGGTGGCCGAGGTCGTTAAGGCGCGGCCCGTGACAGGGAGGTCTGGGGTTCGAACCCCGCCAGGACCGTCCTCCCTGATTGAGAATTTTTCCAGGTTTTCCTCAGTCCTCATAAATGGCTAATGCCGGGGAGGTACCCTAAACTTAGGCCTGGAACGTTTTCTTCTTAAAATAAAAAAAAATCCTTTCCCAATGTATCATTTCATCTCATGTATCATCCATTCATGTCTACCGCCTGTGATGCCTGAGTAGTAAAAACGGGCATTAAACACTACTAAAAATTGTGAACTACCCGTTTGACGAGGTTACTCTTTCTCTAGGAAAGTGTGGTGAAGTTACAGCATCGTTGGAATAAGCCTTCAAAAAACTATGCAGGGCGAGACACAGAAAAAATTTTCTGGCATAACTCAGGAAATGTACTTGAGAATTTTCATTTAGGAAGCGTATGCCCGTCGGGTTAGATGAAATTCCGCCTAACAGGTTGCTATGCGCTTATTCTCTCTTGGGGTATATTCACAATGATGCAAATTTATTAACATGAACGCTACGAGACATTGTATTGCCCAAATAGCAGATGAAAATTTAATACATTAAGTGGCGATATAACCCTGCAAGGAAACGTGACGAAAGATGAATTGGAGTTGAGTATTATGATAGGGCATTGAGAAAATTTTTGAGTGCTATACATATTTTATTTTAAACTATGAAGAAAAAAGACTGAAATTCATTGCATAGTTTACAATTCTTTATTTAATTACATTACACTGCATTTATGTGCTCTGAAGTAGACCAAGTGTTTTTTCTTCTTCTTTTTTAATTTTTACATTTTAATTCTGACCGATCAGTACAGGTCATTGTTGATGGTAACATAAATAAATAATGTTTTTAAACAAACTGGCTCAACTATCATATAGTTAACTTGAAAAATATTTTGAAAATTTAAAATTTATAAACAATGTTCAAGACTCCAAACAGTGTTAAATCTACCAGGCAAAAAGTGAGCAAGTAATCTAGTGCTTATAAAGGAAGCTCAAAATGACAACTATTGACTTTGGAGAATAGTTGGTAGCATGCATATAATGACTGCCGATTTCTTTTAAAAATACCTGGCATATTACAGATAGCGTCAACAATGATTCTGGCCAGTTTTTTGCACACATTAGTCTGAACAGGTATCCAAAGAAATATCGAGAGAGATGAGATCGGGTGAACATGCCGGCCACGAGTTCGCACCTCCTGCACTATTTCACTTAGAAAATCTCTTACTTCGTTTGCAGATTTCTCATCACCACTGAACCACACATCTGACGTATTCTCGAAGGAACATCCTCTAGAATTTCTGGCAAAGTATGTTGTAAAAACACTAGGTAATTCTGACCCATCAACCGTACATATAGTTAATAGGACCCGATAAGGTGTCACAGAATGCCAGTTCAGACGTTCATTCCAAAACGCTGGTAATGTGCAACCCGAATAGCTTCTAGGATTTCCGTTTCGAAAACACGATTGTTTAACTGCACTTTTGTGTAAAAGAAGGTTCTTCTGTCTACAGTACAACAGCTGGAAAACTTGGTTGGTGAATACATTTCTGACGAAACCATTGTAATCGTGCGGAAGTCTTCTGGCCCCAGTGCTTGGACTATGGTAAAGTGATAAGGATGCAATTGCTGTTCATCTAACAACCGAAGCCCGGCTTGTATGCATGCATGCATGGCATGCGCTATTGCTCTAGTACGCCAGTCAAGACACAATATGCTATAGGACGTTTGCACGCTATGCACGTGCTAGTTGTCACCAGCCCCCTGAGGAGAAGTCCAGGGGTCAGATAGACATTATGCACGATCGGACGTAGTTTTCTGTGTACGCACACAATTTCTGGGAAAGGTAGACGTAAAGTCAACAGCAGATTTGATGCGGAATAGTCAGTCCTGTTGCTTAGCCGTGAACACAGTGGAGAGGAGCATCGTTTAATTTGCAAATAAACTCATTGTTTTAAAAATACAATATTAATCGGCATTATCATGTCTACCAAGCAGATAAATATGGCAGTATTCAGGGCGCTGATAGAACTAAGTGGCTAACGCAATTTACAAATAATGTGAAGGCCGATAATCTATGTTCGTGTTAATTTAGCCCTAAAATAATGCTTCTATTTACCCAAACGGACAAAATATGCAGTTTCGCTTCATTTCATCTATTTATCAACCTTATTAATATTATTCACGAATATTCTGTTAACTGTTTTTTTTTTTTTTTTTTTTTTGATATTTTGCAAGAAAAACTCTTAATCACAGTGGATAATTGGCAATAAATCTTGTAATTGCCAACTATCCACTGTGATTAAGAGTTTGTCTTGCAAAATATACGAAAAAAAACAGTTAACAGAATATTCGTGAATAATATTAATAAGGTTGATAAATAGATGAAATGAAGCGAAATTGCATATTTTGTCCGTTTAAATCGAATGAACTTATGAACTTACTAATGAGTTTCACACAAGATTTCCAAATTTTGAAATCCTTTAAGAAAGGTAAAATGTGTTTGCTATATCATTTAGTGTCAAGCAGGAGGATGCACCCGAAGACTAACAAACTTTTGAAGTTAGCATTGAAATTAGACCCATGCAAAGCATACAACTAAGAGCTGCTGATGACACATCACTTGAAGTCGATTATATGTGCTTCGCATTGAAGCAAAGTTCAGAAAAACCAATATTCCAGCCATTGTTATGAGAAAATTTGCTGGATTAAGACGAGAAATTATGAATTAAAAACCAGTACAGACAGGCCAACAAATTTCAGATTCCTCTACGGAATCCCGAGAACATTGATTAAAATATATCCTATGTTGCTCCAAGCACAAGTGCTAGATTTAAAGAGAAGTTGGTAAATCTTAAAAAATTCAGGATAATATACAGATGATATTCACAACGTGATAAAACAGGAATAAGAAAAATATTATTAGAGTGAAAAATATTCACTCTGAAATATCTTGTAGCTCGTCTGAAACATCAGCATTCATATAAGTTTTTAATAAGGAGCTGTTTTTCATTAATGCTAACGGTATTATTAATTGTCATTATTCATCGTAGAATAGTTTTTTCTGTTCAAACGACATAATCCAAGAAAATAAGGTATTTTTGTTGATTGAATTGCAATTGCGTTTATTCCTGTAGTCAAGTTTACCTATATAATGTACTATCACGCCTTTATGCAGTAAAATAAAATATGACAGGTGCTCCTGTCACTTACGCTTATGAACCAAGGAATTATGAAGAAATTAACAGAAAAAATGTCAAAGTTTGCTACTGGGAGAAAGTACCTGGGAAAAGCCATTGACACTCTAAAACGTTTAATCTCGAGAATATCTCTACACGTTTAAAAGTGCCTGGAACAAATTTTAGCCTGTTGCAGTAGAAAGCGAAGGTACTCTGCATCAAAGAGAAGCAGATGAACTATTAAATGATGCATCTTCTTTTGAGTATTAAACTTTTTGTAGGTTATAGTGCGGTATACTGTACATATCCACACTATCCCTATCCCAATCAGTTCAGATTATTATTATTATTTTACTGTACTTAAAAGCCTGTGAGGTTAACATGATGCTCTCTAAATTATTTTCAAAATAACTTGCAGCTTACACATAGGTGTTGTATGCTGAGAACACAGTTGAAAGAATTAAAACGCGGAGCCTCTTTCAACACAAACTGGACAATATACTACATTTGTTAATTTTCAATAAGTCAAGTTTAATTTACTGTGTGATCTGTTCAGGAGAGCTTTAATGGTGTTTTTAACTCAGGCACCACAGGCGGTGGACACTGATGATACATGAGATGAAAGATATATTGAGAAAGGATTCTTTTAAGGAAGGAAACGTTCTATGCCTAAGAATTAGGGTGCCTGCCCGGCATTTGCCATATATGAGGACTGAGGAAAACCGGGAAAAAAAAACGTCAGACAGGGAGGACGGTCCTAGTGGGATTCGAACCACAGACCTCCCTTTCATGAGTCCGCGACTAAACGACCTCGGTCACCCGTGGCGGTCCTGTTACGGAGTGCTTGTTGATTTGATTTATTTACGGACGCTGTTTAACATTTCAGGTCATCAGCGTCCCATTCAAATCAGGGCGTGAAACGACCGGCAAATTTTGCTTAGAGGCCTCTTTCAGGCTTGAGGTTCTTTTACGTGCCATCTAAGACACGGGATCCACGGCTTTACTTCTCTTCCGAAGGAAGCCATACTTAGGATTTTTACGCTGGAATAAATCCATCGACCCTGGCCTGGATCGAACCCGCGATCTTGGGTCTACCAGGAAAGTATATTACCACTACACCACCAGGACAGACTTCCGGAGTGGAGTGGAACTTTATATCACAAAGGAAAGAGGATGAGTGGTAATTTGAAATGTATACTTGCATAGCAAAAGAATTTAAGGATGAAAAAAGGATGAATCTTATTATGAAAAAGCCTATTTTTCCTTAGAAACACGCTGATTGTTATCTACAACTAAAATATTTGCCAGATTTACTGAGAAAATGAAACATTACTCCTCTTCTGTACCTTTTATTTAAAATGTAAAGCTACCATATACATACCGGAGGTTAACTTGCTGAATTTCACATAGTTCAAGCTTCATCCTGGAAACACTGGGTTGGCACTTACTCAGTTATAGAAGAAGTCAGTCGAGTGTTATTTTGATAAAAACTAAATAAGCGACACAAAATAGGAAAACTGTAAAATTTCGGGGTTCTTATTCAGCACGGCTAGCATTTCATGGCTAGCACCACCCACTTCACCTGATACAACACTAACATTCTGGATTGGATCTTATATGACTCTCATGGCTTCTTGAAGAGACGTATCTAAAGTCTTTGATACCGTCGGAAAACCAGTTGAAATCGCAAGTGATGTTTCAAACTGAAGGGAACACTTAAGAACAGTTGAATACCGACAATGATTCACTCACAAAAACTGCAGAATCAGAAGAAATGTTCTCCATCTGCCTTACAAACTTCGAAGTGCTTACTGTAGAAAGTCACAGCTTTGATTCAAGTTCCCTGTTTGTAATTACCGAGCGGAATGGCTGGCGGTAGCACTCGAGAGGTCTCGCGTTCAATTTCCGGTGGGCCGGCTACTTTGACCTTAGGTTATTTTCGTGGTTTCCCCTGGCCACTAGGGGAATGCTGGGATGAATATTTACATTTCACGAATTTTCCGCTATTCCATTTCTTATAATTTCACTCTGTTGGTTCTGTGCGAGCGCGAGGTGCGCTGGAGCTGTGTGATGATGGATTTAGCTTTGAAAAGGTTTCTGTCCCTGCGTCTGGAATGGAAGCGAACTTTTTGAAAGGCTCGAACAACTCAGGTGAGGGGGGTCTACAGGATTCAGGGTGTTCTAACTGGAAACCTATCTGCATCCGCGCAGTCGCCGCCCGTAGATCCTGATTTCCCGGTGTCCATCGGTGAGTCATCGCTTCTTCTCGGAGGTGCCTCCATTGTGCCGAGGCTCAACAAAAGTAAGCCGTGAGCATTGCTCAAGTACCGAAAGTACTCTCCCCGTCTCAGGTCATTCATCCATCGATCCATCTTTGTAGAGGGGTAGAGATACGAGACATTTGATACAACTTTGACAACACTCTTTTACCATCTGTTGTGAAAGCACTGCTCATACAGATTTTCGTGTTTATTTTGAACAAAAGTGAAGACGAGCGAAGCAATTATGTTAAAATATATGAAAGTATGTTATAAGCTGTGAAATGTGTCATGTTATATCAAATATTTTAAAATATATCATCAAATTCATAGAAAGCATTTTTACTTGTGTATACCGTTAACATTCGTATATTTTCGAGTATAAATATATAGCATTAAATATTCAGTTACATTAAAACCGGGCTCCATTGAAAATACAGGGAAACAAAATAGTGTACAATGTCACATTTTCCTGGTTTCTTAAGTCTGTGGGTGTACAAGTGATTCTTAAGCAGAAACACATATCAACGGTGAACTAAAGTGCCTGTTCTTATAACAACAGATAATTCGTTTCTTTAATCAAAACAAAATGTATAAAGCCTTATATGAACAATAATACGCATATACCAAGTTCATTCAATTATATTCGTCTTATTATTAAAACAAATTCATCCCTGCCATTAACTCATTGCTAACGAGTGTAATTTTTTTTTTTTTTTTTTTTTTTTTTTGCACCTATAGGCGAACTTACCCAAGATATTTCGCTTCTGTATTTGTAAGTATTGTTTCAGTTTGTTTCTGTTCCTAATTTGGAACGCTTCTTTCTATTGGCTTTAACCAACAAGACTTCAGCAGAATGAGCAAATGGGCACTTATTAGCCCTTACATAAATCTTTTATAATTCTTAGATTGCAATTTAGTTAAGAAAACAGTTTACCCCAAACAGAGCCTAAGCCCACTCTTCTGGATTAGAAAACAAAAGTTTAAACGAAACGCTTTTTTCCTATATCATAAATGTTAGGCAAGGTGAAAAAATTAATCCTAGTCGTTGGGACAAACTAATATGCCCAATTTTGTGCATATGACACCAAAGTGTGCTCTGCAAGAATTAGGCACGTGTACTATCTATATATGTGCAATAATGTGAACGATGCCATAAACAGTTGTCGTAGTACAGTAAGATGCTATGCTGCGTATTGGAAATCGCATGTAAAATGGAATGAAAAGGAAGAAAATCAGAATGATTGGATCTGATAAATTCATGAAAAACTAGAATTCTGTAAAAGAGTATGTCAAATGTAGCAATAACATCACCAAAGTTTGAAAAATATCCCGAAGTCTTTCATGGCCCAGAAACTCAGCAAATACTACAGACATATATACACTGCTATACATTAAAATTGCAACACATTGTAGTGTTCATAATAGCCATGCGGAAATGGCCTCTTATCTTCTTATTCGGTTTTTTTTATGGGACCGTTGGGATCCTTCATGTTTGTGTGTTCCTTCTACCTCTTTACACTCATATTGTTTCACTGTAGACATATTTTGTCCAACACTAGCATCAATTTTTTGGAATGACATTCCGAACTCTCCGTATGCCACATTTCTTCCTTGATCAAATTCAGACCCAGATGGTATTGCTTTTTTGGGGGGATAGTGTTTAACTCCCGTTTTTACTACTGAGGCACCACAGGCGGTGAACGCTTACGAAGTATGAAATGAAATTATATATTTGGAAAGGATTTTTTTTAAAAGGAAAGAAGCGTTCCAGGCCTAAGTTTAGGTTACCTACCTGGCATTTGCCATTTAGGAGGACTGAGGAAAATCGGGGAAAAAACCTCAGTCAGGGAGGACGGTCATGTGGGAATCTCATCCAAGACCTGCCGCTCACGAGTCCGCACCTTAACGACCTCGATTACCCGTGGCGGTACTAGTATTGCGACACATCATACAAGTTTCTCCTGAGAGGGTTTGTTGTAACGCGTTTCTTATGGGCGTTACAATTTAAATAGCTAGTATTGTGTGTATAAATAAATATGTGATATCAAGATTGTTCTGAGTAAATTTAATATTCACATTCAAGTATTAAGGTATCGGTTAAACTGGTCAAGCGAAGCTTTTTATTAGTGCAACAAATAATTAATAAACTAACTTATTCCAGAATATGATTGTAATTATGTTCGTCTTTGCATGTCCGGTTTAGATTTGGCGAACATTTGTCACTATAGTCTTGGCTACCTCTTACTTTGGAATCTGAGCTTCAACATAAGAACTTCAGAAACTTCCTGAGTTTATTCAGATGCAAATAAAGATGATTTGTATGAAGAAATCTGTGGGAAGTTATACAGATTCTAATTCAACTATGCAATTGAAAGTTGACTTCACCTACGGGAACTTGCTGCTTAACGGCTCATTCACGTGGAACTCATAGCATGCCTCTTTTGTTTCTTTCGTTGTTTACTACCAGTAAATAGTAATTTATATCGTACTTGCCATCACAATAAATTCTCGAAGTAGCTACCCTCCGTTGAGAGATATGCATGAACTTCCGGATATTTTATTTCAGCATCTCCAATGACTTTATTTCACATATTCAGCCTATTTCATCAAGATTCTCCTATGTTAAACCTAGTTATTTGGTCTCGACTTCTGTGAGCTCAAACGCCTTGGGTTAGAACCTTGTTCACCAATCTGAAAATTGCACTTCCCGCTCGGTGTTACTCCTGAAAATTTAGAATGGAACTCTCTCCTACAGTTCTTGTACGAAACACATATACCTGTATTTGCATAGAAAAATCAAAAACATATATTATTTTTCTAGCATATATCTAATTATCGGCAAACTCCACAATACAGAGTAGAGAGTCTAAGTACATTACACAGAAATTTAACTGAAACAGTTGGCATTAAAAATACCTCTGAACACGCTCAATTACCTGCTCAGCAAAACTTAATTCCTTTATTACTGGAAATCTTGCGTTCAATGAAGGTAAACCGGTTTCCACTTCTGTATACATACTTCGATTGTGTAACGGAATGAAGGCACGGTATTTTTAAAAGGAAATGCTATAAAAGGGATTTTTATTTTCTGTTTTTTTTTTTTCAGAAAAACACAAGTACATTAGGGTGTAATGAAAATATCTAATATATATTCTTATTTTCTAATAGCAAAAAAGGTGTGTACCGATGTCATTATTAACCAGAAAAAAAACTGGAATGCATTTATTATGGGGGCGAAAGGTCTAAAGCTGCCGTATATTACAACATTCTGAATAGATTTTGTAACTGGTTCCCATGATTGTTCTAATGCATGTGAAATTATATGTGTACCCCTTGTTTCACTCTAGGACACACAAAAGGTCATCTCCATTTCCTTTCCACATTAGAATAGCAGCAAATACCAAGATCAATTGTCTATTGTCAAGTTAATTGTTAAAGGAAACGGGAGTTGTGAGTTGTGACTATAGGCTACTATGTTTCATTTAGGTGGTCCCTTTTATGTATTGTAAATGTATTTAAAGGCATGTAGATTACAAAATATAATTATGTTATACATTAGTTAGCTTATGTTTTGACGTTAGAAAAAAAAAATACAGCCCAGGAAAGGAAGGTAAGAATATTCTACTCAAAATCTGTTACACAGGAACATATCGGCTTATTAGAAGAACTTTAATCAAAATTTTCGGGTCACACTACATCCCCCTTTGGTTTATATTTTCATATAAAGGAAAGTATAGTTAATTTTTTAAATGAGAACAAAATAAGTATGAAGAATGCTAGGTGATGTAGCTGCAACTAATAATAACCCTAAAGGTGGAGTAATTGTGTTTCTGCAACAAAAATTTCGAAGACCCTTATGTTCGCTTTACGGAAATGGACTTACCTTGCGTCACCTCATCCATAATTTAGATGGTAAAACTGCAGTACCAAATGAATTTCCTGGATAAATAGGAAAGAGCCTATATCGTTATAAAGACCTGCAAGTCACATTATATGAGCCCTATGAAAGAAATCTGCCCTCATTTCAAACCAAGGATGTGAACAAATTTGTTGGGCCCCAGCTAAAGTGCCCCAGGTTAGGCACCAATTTTGAAGCGGTTTGGTAAGTTGATGAATGTTCGGTTCGGTGTAGCTACTTACGCTTCAATGAAAACAATTTCTCAGGATGAATTCAACTATTTTGTTGATAAGGACTCAACAGGACTGGGAGAGGAGTTCAATAGCGTAAATTAGCACACAAGGAGATATAATATATATTGGTACATGATTACGTTAAATTTTTCGCGTCCTCTAGTGTTTTGCGTGCAATAAACTTAGCTAATCAAATATAAGCTTAGCTGCCGCTACTCAAACTTAAGTGAAACTGAGTACTGCATATGTCTTGGTGTATATATTCCAACTGAGTGCCTGCGTCCGAATCAGAATAAAAACAAGTGCCTCTCGCCATGTGTAGAACTGATAAATGAAAACTGCGTAACCGATAACTGCTTCTCAGCAGAGTTTCAACTTAAAAATGCCTAACTGATGTATCAGTACTGCGTATCCGCTTCCAAAGTAGAACTTGTTATCTGCGTCTGAGCTGATTCTGTGAACTGAGTGCCTCAGCAACGTCGAACTTGTAAGTGCTCCAAACGAGCAAACGATTCCTTATATATTAAATTCAAATCAGGTAACCGTTGGTTTAACGAGAACATGGGGTCATAGAGGTACGCACAAGATTTGCTCCTTATCTTTAAAAGTTAAAACATACATTTACCGTTGGCTGGTTCAAGTTCACCTGCCACACGTGCCATTAGCTTTTTTGAAAATGTAAATCTTTTGTTGACGTTTGCTAGCTTAAACTAACAGTACAGTTGCCCGTCAAGTTCAAAGACCTAACGAATTTGAAAGTTCTTCAGTTTAATAACCTTGCAACGGCAAGTCTTTTTAAAATGTATCACACCCGATCCTTAGGTTTCTTCTTCCTATGGATAGAGTTTTACGTCCCTCTTAGCCTTCCAAGCTACCGTGATACAAAATACTTAAGAACTTTCTCTTTTGTTGACATTCAACTCACATGTTGCCATTATGCAGTATTATATATATATATCTACATTGCTAATTACAATACAAGAAATATTATATAATTAGGTTTGCAAAACACATATTATATTATATTTATATTTCAATGAGGGCGGGACCCAATAACTCTGTTAGACGATAAGTTCAAATCAAAAGCTCCTTTTTGAAATTTACCAAGATCTTACAAGCGAAACTTATTCCCCTAACTTAAGCAGTAAACATTCTGGAAAACTGGTAAATCAATATGGTTGGTAGCTGTCAACCAAATATTGCGTTTGTATGTGAATGCATAATCTACTGATAAGTATGACTTCCTTCGGAAGGGAAGTAAAGCTGTGGGTCCCGTGTCGTACATTTACGGCACGAAAAAGAACCTCAAGCCTGAAAGAGAGGCCTCTTTGAGCAAAATTTGTCGGCCGTTTCACGCCCTGAGTTGAATGGGACGCTGATGACCTGAGATGTTAAAAAGCGTCCATAAATAAATCAATCAAAAAAAATAATAATCTACTGAATTCCTTCTATTTTAGCAATTTTCATTGTTAAAATTAGGTTTTACATTAATATGAATCCTTCATGTAAAGACAGTCCAAAGCATTACTGGTGCATCATTCAATAATATCGTCACTTACCAGAAGATTTGAATGCAGTAATTGACCCTATAATACCGAGAAATGTCTACTTTTCTCACCCTGAAAATGTGATTTTCAATTAAAAATTTGATTAAAGAAAATGTATGAGCTTGTTAGGTCTCCGCCAAATGTTTTAAACTATAACTGAGTGTAAACCAAGCAACAGAATGCTTCGTGTTCCTAAGGTCAACTTTACTGCTGAAAACTTCATTGATATTGGTTCATGGCAAGACGGTCAACTAACGGAGCCTCCTACCATCACAAGGAGCTTAAGGAGGAAGAGATTCAACAACTACTTACGGACGGAGAGATTTTATACTTCAATAAATATAATAAATCTGCTTTGGCATACTCAAGCTGTAAATAGGCATATAAAATGAATGACTGAGGCAACAATTGCTAGTTGTGCAGTCATTTCAAGGAATGGTCTGTGCGAGCAACAGATTTCTATTTAAAATCCTGTAAATACCATAGTATTTGCCTATACGTATTTCGCCACAATAAGCTATTTTAACTACATTTATCAGGTATAATGTAGCCCTCCCGCCCTATTAGGAACCTTATAACCCGAAATAAAAATGGCCTGTTTTTGTTTCGTCTTAACGTACATATGTAATATGTTAAGAGTAGGTGGATTTGTCCTCACATGTCTGCGGAAACATTAAGTTTTCCAATAATGACGCAGTTAACGAAGGACAGTAACAGAAACAGTGTAGTTCTAATAAAAAGCGAGTATCTGTAAAATTTAAATACTAACAAAAGTTTGTGCATTTTGTAAAACCAGCCCAAGACACAAGTACACAAAGAAATATGTTTTGTAAACAAGTTAATTCAAAATGAAGCAATTTTTAAATTACTGTAAATATTTCTCCTGGGCATTCTGCTTCCTCTCGAATTTGTTATGGTTTTTCTGCTGTCACAAATGCATATATTTAATTTTAAATCTAGAATGTTAATGCAACATAATGTTACTAATAATCAAAACAAATACTTATATTTTAATACGTGTTATATTCCTGCTATTTACACGTCGATTCTACCTTCCCTAGATATCATAATTTCACTTTCAATCATATTAATTCCATAACGTGCTTCATCATGATCATTCCATTATTACAACGCTGTACAATCCTTCAGCAGAGCACGCATATAAAATATACATTTTACAACTGCAGTCTATTGATCAAGCATGATATTTCAAATTTCATCATAATAAATAAATTGCTTTAAAATTGAAAAATATATATGACTTTAAAGCTAATATGGGCAGTCTCAATTTGTATGATTTACTACCTATCTTCAGATATGCTTGTTTCACCTAACTAGAACACTGTGCATTCGAGCTTGTATATAATTCGGAGAAACAATTGATTGTATCGGAGAAGAGGCCGACGTGTTTCAAGGTAGCTCGCAAATCTACCCATTCCATTGTACTATCATACCCTAGAAGACCGTACACTTTATTTCACTTGTTGAACTACCCGCATATTATAACTTGGGCACCACTCATACAATGATAAGGTATTTATGGTTGACAACTCTAATCTGTAAGAAAGAATTGCTGGTAAATTCTACTGAGCTACAGTAAAGGGATGAAGGAATGGTTTATTGATTATATATTCAGAAATGAAGTCTTTTATTGAAATTTGCATCATACTCATTGTAAGGCTTTTTATGCCCCTACCTTTGACCTTACTGCTGTTTCTAGCACTTAGATAGTGTCTGCTGGCGGACTTAAAACATAATCACTACATTGCTTCATCCTAACAGTTTTATTTCATTATTTCACTAAAAATGGGCTAATTTCGTACAACATAAAAAGATATGGTCACATATTTGCCCTACTGAAAATCGAAATGCAGAACTTTGGTTGTTATCAATGCAACCAATAGTAATACTCTTCCGACAATCAGTCGTGAATAATCTAGAGCTGAATCCCTCTCAAAAGCCATCTAATTTTGCACGGAATATGGATTTTGGATTAGTACGCACACGAGTATCAAACAGATTATTAAATAATTCAAGTGAATGGTACATTTATTACGTGAGCGTCAATGGTGGACATGGGCCTGATTAAGACTCGGCTAAATGATAGGTAATACCAACCAATTACGATACTGTATACACCGTATAAGATGTGAAATTGACTATACTTGAAAGATATGCATGGTACACCGAAACCAACATACTTTTCTAATGCTATATTTTCCTATGGGACATTGCTTTTAGAGGACGCATCTCAAGTTACGTAATTCATTTGTCCTGACAAACCTGCAAAACGTTTAAAATCACTTCATTGTACAAAAGAGGTTCAAAATTGCCTCCATTGACTTCTATACAAAGGTTACATTGTCGGGACGTGGTCAAAGACTGTAGGATTTCCTTTAATTTCCTGCTGATGCAATCATCCAATCCACTAGGATACTCTTCTCAACTTAGAACTCTTTATAAGATCACGCATTCAACCCCGAACAACAAAAAGGTCCAGAGGAGAACGAACATTCATGAAATTGGGGAAACATCGTAAACAAGTACTTCTGCCATTCAAACTGCAAATCGTGGATTTAAATACGCATAGATCATGTTCGCTAGTTCACTTCAGTTGTATTGCTCCAACATACACTGGATCACGACGTACAAAAAGAGCAGTCATTAAATCTAAAAAAATGGACACTCCATCTAGCGGTTTGTAAACACATATGGAAATATGGTACTGGAAAAATTTTAGTCTAGTGCCCCGTGCAAGCTCTGAGATGTTATTTGTGTTCTCTACAATAACAATCCCGGAGGTAAAGGAAGCGCTACTACTGAATATAACAACGGATGCATATACTTCTCATGAATTTGCTTGGCAGTTAGCGGCTATGGGAGATTTACCCAGTTAAAAGACATGAATTCGCTCTTAAGCTTTCATACCTAGAGAATTTACCTCTGATATATGGAGCCATACCTAAAATACATTCGTTTTAAAGATAGGGTCATAAAGTAAACTGGCGGGAGGTTACGATTTGTTATCGCGAACTGAATAAAACGGCTTTGCTGCAGGATATTGCTATATCGTCATATAGCATTAAAGTAAGAAACCTGGAATGAATTACAGAAGTTTGCCAATTCAGCTGTTTGACGAAAAATTGAGATTTTCTTATGCACAGTAATTTCTTACCTATAGCCTAAAAATTGGTTTGTGATAAAAGAATCACATTATCGGATTAGCATGCGATTTTATATCACTGTAAGCGGAAAGTGGGGAAATTAAATCTAATAATAAACCCTAACTGAAGTTTTACGGGGTATTCTCTCTACAATATCACACATTTCAGCAACCTTACCAGTTCCATCAAAGACGACTTTTGGTTGACTTTTTATCCACTATGCACCGTTGATTATACTTTTCGTTACAGACTTGCTATTATATTTCAATTTGCAATTTTAAGGTCCTTCTAAGTAAATGAGAACCCCTTTTCATAGTTGACAAATTTTTCCATGAGAACGAAAAACTCATGGATCATCGTCATTCACGGTACTGTACAATTTCTGAGCCTCTATCCATTCGTACCACCTCATTTGCATTACACATATGTTAAATAATAACGACAATAATAACTAACTCTTGCCGAGTCAGTTATCGACATGAGAGCGCCCTAAGATGTTACGTGGTCAGCGTAATACAACTTAGAAAAACCTCGGCTATCCAGACGTTTGGTAAAACACATCGCATTTGTCCTCGTGAAGCTTTTAAACTGCGTTACAAACTTATCTTTTTCAGAAATATTCCAGCAGCCAGACACGCTGACTAGTAAACGTTGCCAGTGATCACCTCGCTCTAATATTTAATAACACAATTCTATCATGGTCTACTTGTACACAGAGCTATTATGCACGTTTTTCAGAGTTGATACGTCATAATGTATAGCACACGTGTCTTTTCGGTTAATATTTTACAAAACGGGACATTAAATTGATTCTGTTGAATTGAAATAATATTTAATAAATAACAATTTATGTATGATGTTTTGCAGACTAATTTCGGCTTTTTTATTTAATGAAATATCGACTCAATTGAACCCCTTTAAAAGTAACAAATCGCATTCCATGACGATGCTCTCATTCTTGCGTCATTTTAAAGCACTGGATATACCTGGAAGAAGGCGCTGGAGAATTAAAAACATGTGTTCATCACGAATATGTAAATTACTGCCAATGGTAGTAGAAAAGCAGCAAGAAATTCATATTAAATCGAAAAGACGATAAGGTCACAAATATCATCACTAAGCTTGGAAATTGGGATGATTTGAGGTTGTTGACTATTAGGGTATATCTGACATCGTTAAATCTGATCGTTCCACTGCAAGTACAAGCAGGTTTGTAAACAAAGATTGAGCATTTACAATATAGGCATAGACTACAACTCACAGTGCTCACTTGTTTCATACGAACATGGTTCCATTGCATCGTTCACTATACGTATGTCTTATTTAGACTACACGTGATTAGTTAATAATTATAATGCCGAAGGTACAGCGGTCAGCTCAAATAGATGGAATCTACATTAGAGAATTATGGAAGTAATATTTTTACTTTCAAAAACAAAACGTTGCAAGTGAAGTTTGTGAAATAGAACATAATACAAGCAATAGACAAACTCTGCAACAGTAAATCATATAGGAAATATGCTCGACGAATTTCAATGGAATATGTGCCTAAATCATCTAATAGTAGTGCACCTTTTATAGAATAACAAACAATTTCATAAAATGTTATGCAACATAATAGCGAGTACCAATATTTCATATAATAAATTTAGTAATTCCCAATTTAGGGCGTTTCTGGAAGGAAAAAAAACACATAAGGACATCAGTGAGTTCGCGATACTTAAAGACCTGTTTGTTTTGAAGATAAACAACATTAAGGAAAAAAATTCGTAATGATAAAATCTGGAAGTGCATCGATGAAATGAAGGGTGTGAGTGATATATTTGTTGCTAACGTATTTGCTTGAATTCTGTCACCAAACAAAGCAGAGAAAATATTTTTATTAAACCTGTAGTTTTGCAAAGGGTGAGTCATACAACAATCAAAGAACTGTTTGGAACGTCTATATCTTTTCTCTGGCCAATTGGAATTTACTATAATAATATATTCCTGAACCAATGTTGTGAAACAGCCAAAAAATTGCAAGTTGGTTATAAAAACACGGTTCATGTACCTGTCTAGAGCATGGGTTTCATTGGAAGAGTTAAAGCTATTTGCGTGCTGACAGCTTCATAGCAAACATGAAGAAATCGACACGAGTTACCGAGGTCGTTAAGACATGGACTGGTGAACGGTAAGTGTCGAATTCGTGTCTCACCAGGACCGTCCTCACTTCATGAGGATTTTTCGAGGATTTTCTCAGTCCTCATAAATGCTAAAAACCAGGTAAGTACCCTCAACTTAGGCCTGGAACACATTCTTTCTTTAAAAAGAAATCCTTTCCCAATTTATTGTTTCATTTCATATATCATCAATGTCCACTGTCTGCGGTACCTCAGTACAAACGGGCGTTAAACACTATTACAAATGGAAAAGCACATTTTTCTAAAAAGCCTCATGTAGAATATTGAAGTTCAGTAAAATACACCTGGAGTTCTTCCCCCGAGTCCAGTATTGACAAGAAGGGTTTCGTGATTAGATGATGCATTATAAAGGGACATCGAAAAGGCGCTCCGCAGCCATTGTGTAGCCGAGATTTCACTAGGGAAGCTAATTCGGGTGGCAGCACTGATCGCGCGCCGAGTATATTGTTATTGTGTTCACTTAACCACCAAGGTAAGCAAGCACTGCAAAGCCCAAACCTTGGCAATGGTGGGCGGATTGCCTGCTAAAAACCAGTTTCAAAGGAAAGAATGTCAGAAATGTAGGTGAATACCAACTTTCTCCTGTGCGGTGCAAATTATCAGAGTGCGGAGGAAGTTGTCGATGACCCGTTATTACTCTGAGCAAAGCGGAGTCTTCCATTGCAATTGTTAAAGCGCTGCAGTCCTAACAAATAGAAGAAACCCTACAATATAAAAAGTCACTTTGGATGTTTACCGAAAGTCAATATGCAGTTGGAAGAATCTACATTATGCATATTCAAAAACATATAAATATAACTGAAGAAGTGTGCGCGAAAATTAATTAGACACCACCTTGACTGGTAACTGAAAAAGTGAAGCAGAATCTCAACTCTTTTCGACTCAATAGTATTTTTAAAAAAAATGGTGTGACGACGGATGAAAATTCGTTTGATAAATACCTAGAGCGTTCAAAAATGACAAACTGCCCCGCAACTCTGGAAAAGTAGCCGTTTGAAATGTTTGCCCGTGTGTGGGTCAAGATAAACTACAGTACAGCCTATTGCCAAGAAATAAAGTAACTACGTCCCAGATGTAGACCAGCACTACGTCATTTGCTGCGGCGTGCTATTGAGCTCGTGGGCAACGAACACACTACATGGAAGCAGACAATAATGGGCAAAGGTGGACAGGTGGTTTCTGTGGGGAGGAGCAGCGGCTGCTTCAGACATTCTGCACACGCACGTGTTTCGTTGGATATCACAGTTCGAAGACGGCAGGGACAGTGCTGAAAAGCGCAAAAGCACTGGGCGTCCAATTACAGAACATGAAGGTAACACCCAACTTCTGTCTGATTTGATAATGGAGAATAGGCGAATCACTTTTGATGAACTACAGAATGCAACAGGTCTATTACGAGCACACTTCACACCATCATGCATGAGGACTTGAAGAATGGAAAAGGTTTGTGCGCAGAAACAGAAGAGTGTGGATACACGACAACGACTGATGGAACTTCTTAAACGAAAAACGTACTTTGTAAGGCAAGCTCATTTAATAACCCACATTACCTTATTGCATTATTGCTAACTTTTCTCATCCGGAGTTAGTAGTACAAAAACAATACCTGGCTGAATCTTAAAGGATACGAATGAATACGAGAGCAATATCTTTGATAAGTGCACTACTGTTGTCAAAGAGAAGGTGATAGAATTTACTTCAGTGCTACAATTGAACAACTGAAAGTTGAAGTGCTGCAAAATTAAGCATAATGGTACTCATTTCAATTGGATTTCCGATAATCTTCTGAATCTCGGATATAGAGAATACAGTCGAAGAGAGTAATAGTTGTGTTTTAAGCATCTTTGAGGACAAATATAACATTACAAGAAATCTAATATAGTATTTGTAATCTAGTATTTTCATATTGATAAGAAGTACTGCTTTCGTTTACACTGATCGTGAAAAATGACAATAAATTTAAGTTATTCAAATTCTCAAAGCTCAGAGAGATAATTCAAGTGAATAATTTTTAAGTTGATAGAATCTTCAATTAATAATTGCTATTAAAGACTGGAAAATTTAGAGGTAAGTCGCTTGAAGTTTCATATAAGTTGTGGTAAAAATATGCACAAAGATCAATATCATAGCTATGTTGCAATGTGACAAATGTTGATAGCCAGTCAAATGTAAATCAATGCCATTCACGCAGTCGCAGTTATAAACAGGGTGCACCTCAGTCTAGCCACAAATCGGGACTGTCGCTCAATGTTCAGGTTTTCGTGAATGTGGTAAAACGTTTTATGATATAGCTAAGTTTATAAACGACTAGAAGTTCAATTAATTAATATTATGACATTATTTTACTTAATAAGCTACAAGTATTTTTAGTCCTCTTGGCCATCCAATACGTTTGTACCTTTGGAGTTAACGCCTGTAGCATCACAATGAAACCATTTGTTCCTATTCTTGGGAGTGATTATTTTTCAATCCGTTTTAATCCGTAAATTTTTAATACATATTTTCTGCACTATAGATTAGGGTAACCGCTAATGTGCAACACGGATTAAATAAAAAGCTTTCAAACTAAAACTCATTGAACTGTGCATTACTAAATTATCCCTTTTATAGCCAGATATTTAATTTCCCTTGATTCAACACGAATAAAAAAGAAAACATATAAGCTGCAGAGGCGTAATCTCTTGGTAACTCTTAATGTGCGATTCAGAATAGGACAAAAAGGTAAAACAATGTAAAAATTATTAATATCCCGCTAATTCCTGTTTTTAAATGAAGAAATAACAAAAACCTTCTAGCAGAGGTGCTGATAATGCCTGGTCTTTTAGATAAACAAAGTCATATGTGTTCATTTAAAACTCAGATTGTATTAATTTTTTTTAAAGTTGATTTTTATGTCCTACGATTCCCAATCCCTTGATGAAATTTTACAAATATCACCAAAAGCTAAGTTCAAGTTGCCGGTTTGTCTGCAATTTCTGGCCTTAAAATATTGTATTTTAGCCTCTTAATTCGCTCAAGATTAAGAGCCATATCATTGCTAGAAATATATATTTATTCTTTTTTTTTTTTTCAAATGCAGTAGTACGTCGATCATGGAAACTAATATTATGAACTAAATGTATTTTGCATAATCAGACATATAACTCAACTGTATAAAAATTATTTTCATGTTATGCACCCTGAACTATATGGGCTGTACATTAAAGAATAATCTTAATTTTTATAGACATAATTTCTCGCAAATATTAAATGCACAATATTTTGTTAGTTTAATGTGTAATGTATGCGTGCTGCTATCTTCATTTTTGTCACTTATAGTTCTCGCCTGTGAAAGGTGTGCAAGTTGAGACATGTTCAGTCTACAGAAAAATGGAGGTGACACGCGACGAACCACACGCTGCTCTGAAATTCTACCTTCATCTCAACAAATCTTCAGCTGAGGCCTCTGCAATGTTACAGGATGTCTATAGATAATTTGTTATTCCCTTTAGAGTAGCTAGAACATGGTTTTACATGTTTAAAAGGGGGAGGCAATCAAATTGAAAGGACGGTGGACATGACGCACCAGTTTGTGCTCAATGAAAGAAAGTATTATTGTGAGAGAGGCTCGTCGAATAATATTCAGAATACTTTCAGAAGTTCTGAAAATTTCACTGAGTCATACTACACGTTAGTAATTAAAAAGTTGCACATGAGAGGTGTTTGTGCACGGTGGGCTCCAAGAACTACTAACTCCTGAACAAAAGGACGTTCGCGTGAAGGATGGGATGCAGTTGAAGATGATGTTACAGGAAAGATGCGGGGGTTTCTTTCTTTCACTGCTAATGAAACCGGCTTCACCTTTGAGAGCAAACAGCAAAGCTCTATGTAATCACTGACATAAAAAAAAGTAGTTGCTTTGCCTGTAAAGCTGGTCATCCTATTTTTCGATATTGCATGTCGTAGCTGCACACAAAACTGTAACTTGGCAATACTACAGAAATATCTTGAAAACTCTGTATGGTCATTTCACATGCAAACGGTCACCACTCGTAAATCAATTTCGATGCAGTACAATAATGTATGGTAGCAAATTGCAAATGTGTTGCTGAATATTTCACAAAAATCAATGTGAAATATATCTCTCACCCTCCATATATCCATATTTAGCTCCATGTGACATTTTCCTCCAGTTTAAGAAACATTTTTGTGGGAGGCATTTTTCATTATCAGAAGCAGTGGGGAAGGCTGTGGGGTGGAGACGATTCTGAAGGACCTGACAAAAAATGTTTTCCAGCATATTTTGAAGACTGGCAAAGCTCTAAGACAGTTGCATTGCATTCAACGGGGATTACTTTGGGAAAGATCATCAAAATTTGAGGATGCTTAAAGGTATGTTAAGAAATAAAAGTATGAAAATTCTTTATTAAACAGCTCTCGCATAATATAAAGTTAAATATAAGTTGATCACAATATAGTAGAATAAGTCATAATAAATAAAATGCAATGAGGTGTTAAACAGCGTATTCAGTACTTAGAATGACTCAACTCATCCTGTGAATTGGAAAGTTTTGAAATCATGGCGTTCGTTTTGTAGGCCTTGCCGTAACCTCTGTCCCTCTGTCATGTAGTTCCACCTAGACTGCTGTAATCACTTCAAAGAGTGCTCTGCAGCGTAGTGACAGTCTTACTGGAGTTAAAACAGCAGGGTTAAAATCCCAATATATAGAAGGCTCTAGTTATCTAGCAAAAAATAGAATGAATAAGCTTTCTGGAACTTTCAATATGCAAACTTAATTATGCACTGTAAAATTTAATTAAACTGTAAACACAAATAGCTATTACCGGCTAATTTACTGGATTAAACGAATTTTCTTTCATAGCAGTAACATAAATTTAATGTGAAATGACAAGCACAAGGCACTCTATGAAGTTTATATTTTATGTAGAGATTTTTAATGCCGAATAGTGCATTGACCATTAAACACGCGTAGTCAGGTATTTAAAGGTCGGTATAGATATCTGGAACGTTGCATGTACTTGCATGCTGGTGCAAGGATTCGAACTCCTGATATTCGCTGCGATATGTCTACGCGTTATAGTATATTGAGAGAGCGCCGCTTCGCAGTCGAATCGACCGAGCTGATGAGTGGTGGACGTACTCACGAGGTGACTATCTGAATTTCGTGTCGTGTGTAAAATGTAGGGCTGCCTACTTACAAAGTAGTAGCATAAGTTGATTGTATGCGATAAACTACTTATGTACAACACGGCTGTGCTACATGACTGACGCTGAGTTTAGGGACATACATAATGTACCTGATATTAAGTTGTGTAATATATGAGCACGTACTGCTTTCTGCTACGTTGAAGCAGCTTTAGCCGCAGGCTTGTTTAAACGATAGTGTCAACTTTAACACTGCCTGTCTTTGTTCATTTGTACGTCATCTCATTTACAGTACTTGTTCGTCGTCAGCAGCATAAGGTGTTAATCAACCTGTCTCTGAAAAATGCGTTCAGAGCGCCCGACAGAAAATGCAGTTTAAACTTGCAACAAAATTGAGAAATGAACAAAAAGGAAGCTGCATAAATTGAATCGCCTTTGTATGAAACATATCATTAAAATTTTCCTATTAAAAGCAAGAACCAAAATTACTATTTCCAATTATTAAAACATCAGTCGTTTCATTTAGCTACACATCACTTGTCTTGTACTGGTGCCTGCGAAATGGCTTCTAAGTGACATCACATTGCTATGAAAGAGACTCTAGGCCCCGGGGTCCGGCACGAGCAGACCAGAAAGAGAAGACACCTGCACTCGAACGCGGGCAGACATTTTCCTCATCCACCTGTAGGAGCTTTTTCTGATTTTAAATTTTTGGTGGTGACTTTATTTAAAGTATAAAACATTTTCGACTCATAAGCTCCCCCGCATTGCTAGGATTGAGGTAATTCGGAAATCTCGCACTTTGAGATTATAAATGGACAAGATGTTAGGTAGATTGCTTGGAAAAATTATATTTATATTTAATTTGTCGTGTGTTCTGAATAGTTGTAACTTCCCCTTTCATTCTTAATGCAAATTAATTTTATCCCACGTTATATAGAAGGATATTTTAAAGCTTGTTCTTAATGTTATTTTATACAGCGGTCCCATTTTACTTTATGTAAAGCAAGTTCTTAGCCAGGTTTTCTGTAACTGATTTGTTGTGGCTACATATTAATATATTGTTATGAGCCATTTTGTTTCCTTTGTATTTGTAATATTTAATCCTAATATTTTTGTCAGTAAATCAACTATCAACTCCACTATCCGGAATCTTGTAGCAAACAGAAGGGTCAAGGCAGGTAAAATGTGTACGACAGGAATATCATTCTCGTCTACTATTGAACACAACAAGATGCCATACAAAAAAAAAAAAAAAAAAAAAAAAAAAAAAAAAAGGACACAGTCAACGATAAACTGAGGAGTATATTGCAAGTTAATTCTGGAGTCTTTCATAGGAATGATAAACTTTTATTTTTTCAGTGCTTAAAATGTTCACAAATATTTGTTTTCAAATGTTTCCATTACGCTGAAAAGGTGACGCTCTTCCTCTGGGTATTTTTGCACAAGAAAATTTGCATTTTATTATCGGCAAGTTGGAAAGAGTTCCAGATATTGTAAAGTGCTTGAAAGTTGCCATCTCATCCGATGATGTTAGTTGCATTTTATAGGGAATGCAATGTTGTGTGAAAGACACATTATAAATCGCTGCTAAGAATGTGCAATCGGGACGCTGCGGAGAGTTAAATACAACTAGAAATGCTGACCTGTGGACTGAGTAGCCCTGAGTAGTTCAATTGATAGACAATTTGAGTCATGTGCACGATGCACGTGGCATCAGTTTCTAGAACACCACTGAACTATCAAGGGTAGTAATATCAAGTAATATTTCCAAAGTTTTAATATTTTTTTTTTTATTTTATCCAAAGATTCGAATAACGGAAAAAGAGCAAAGACTGAAGTTTTTGAACCTCAAATATTTTTTTCCAATATTCGCGGAATTCCAGTATTGGAATATCTATTCCTAGTAACCATAAATGTGCTGTAATTTTTACTCTGGGAAATGAAGGACCTTATTTTATGTTGGGGGAAGTAAGTAAACAAGGTATGGCTGATGCTGCGAAGTTGTTTATCAATATGGGAGGAAGTGATGAATCACATTCGAACATACTGCTGATTTCCCACGTCGCTCCAAATGGACCTATTAAGAGTTTAGTGAAATTGTTTGACTTCATTTCATCTCCTAAAAGAATATGCAGTCATCCGCATGGCACTCCTATAATAATTACAGCTGGAACATTGGAAATATTACACATTCGTTTGGCAACCCTGCAAAGACCCTAGTGCACCTTCCCATCTCCCTCAACTAATCGAGCCTGGAAGGTACACTATTCACTTCACCGTGGAAGTTGACCAGTGCAGGATCGTATTGAGACAGCAGAGGCATTCCTGAGTTAACTATGACAACAACTCTGGTTACGTCCAGTTGGGCAATGTTTTGTCTTAACTGCTTCGTTAATAAACGCAGCTTTAGCTACTGGTCAGAAATGAACCGCAATCCATCCATGAAAAGCCTCAGTAGGGCACAAACATCGTCTTCTGATAAGCTATCGAAAAGGATGGGCCGTATTTTTTCAAAGTATTCCGGGTGGTCAGTATTACGTCTGTGATCCACATCTGCAGGCAAAGGATCCTCTACACACCACATAGTTTCAACAATATGGGGCTACAGCCCATATCTTGATAAATCTCACGATTCGGGATATCCCATTAGGGATAGATTTCCCGATCTGTAAGTGCACACTTTCTTCCTGTGTGGTTACGTCAAGGATACGGTTTTCTCCCGGTGGCTTCATAGTATTGTTTAATTGAAAGAAGCAATTCAAGAAGAGATCAAGATAATTCTCCAGGAAATGCTTCAAAACGTCTTATGGAGCATTTGCAAACGTTTACAGCAAAAATATTGGCGCCGATGAAAGCCCTTTGCTGATGTAATCTTTAAGAAATTAACTTGTGTGAAGTGTTTCGGTAATTTCTGTATATATGTATCACCTCTCATTAAAGAAGTTATGCATAATTTCCCATGGTCCACCCTGTCATTTCTCGAGGGTCCTTTCATAGCTCCAAGCAAGGATATTAATAATCAACTTGTCAGGAATGTTTCAACGTCAAAGCAGATCCAATACATATCTGCATAAAGGACCCCAAATACCGACATCAGATATGAGGGCAACTAAGCTTTAAGTACCTCACTAGAACTTTAGAGCATCCTACACAACTTTCGAATTAATTTCATGAAATTTACAGCTCTTATGATAGAGCAAAGAACTTTCTATATTATTCAGTTGCCAATGTAACATACATTAAGTACTTTCTTGTACTGTTGTGACAAATATGTAAATGTTTTTAAGTGCTATTTTTTCCAACCAATTATAAAATATATATAATTTATAACGCTGTATAAATATCTGCATCCAGGTGTCGCCAGTTGGTTTTAGTTATTTTTCAGGGGTAAAAAGATTTGTCAGTAGCAGTGAGCTATGAATCTAGACTCAACTCCTTCTATCGTAAAATCACTGTAACATATTTTACTGTGACGGATGAATATTTGTTAATATTATATTTGCTTTGAGAGAGTCGCCAGTACAACATGACCCGTTCTTTGATCAGAAATAGTGGAAGTTGGAAAAAATAAATTTAAAAGATGGAAGTTTTCCCTATAAGTCAAAATTATGTATTCCTGTGACATAAGTGTTTTCAAGTTACAAATTACTCTTATGAGTACCTTAACAATAATTGATAGAATATGTAAGTTTGTATGTACTGATTCTGTACATCTTCGGAAACACAAAACTGCTATGAATGTACATGAACAAAATTTGTTTGTTTCTATTAAATTATACTATGCATGTTTCGTCACAGGTTAGGCTCTAAATAGGACAAAGTACATTTTGTTCGGATTATCTCAGTTAGGGGCGTGTTTATTCACCTAATCATATTTTCCTCCAAAACTTACCGCCACGGGTGGCCTAGGTCGTTAAGACGCAGAATCGTGAGCAGGAGGTCTGGGGTTCGAATCCCACCAGGACTGAGGGTTTTTTCAGGCTTTCCTCAGTCCTCATAAATGGCAAATGGCAAATGCCGAGGAGGTACCCTAAACTTAGGCCTGAAGCGTTTCCTTCCTTAAAAATAAATCCTTTCCGAATATATCATTTCGTCTCATGTATCATCAGTGTCCACCATCTGTGGTGTCTAAGTAGTAAAAACGGGCTTTAAATACCATTCATTCATTCATTTCCCAAATCTTGCTGTATCAGGGACCTTGAGAGCTGGTAATTTCTAGTGAATTCAAAATGAAAATAATTCACACATATAACAAGTATTTAATAAATTATAACCGCCTAAATAAGAGCTTATCCCTCATTTAGTTGTACTGCTGAGGTACGACATTTATCATTTTAATTAGAAAAAGCAGTTAAAATGAGTGGAAGATTATTCTTATTAATCCCTTTAACCACTGAATGAAAATTGTGTTAAATATACTTCACAAATCTATTTAATTATCGTACAAATGCTCAATGCAAAATTTAGTGACTTACTCCACAAAATTCACTTTGGTAGTTATTAACTAATTAACCAAGGACTAATTTTCCCCTTCGTCAAATTAATTTCGAGTCTACTGAGATAAAAGAAGCCTTCTAGCAGTATCGGCAGGACAAAGTTACTTAAAGTGTTTCAACTTATAATCACTTTAATAATACGTTGGCAGACGCTTCAGAAATTTATCCCGTTATCATTTACAGGTTTCTTCAATAAAAACACAAACCTTTGGATACTCGGCCGACACAACCATAGATAGAGCCATGTTACTCAGGCAGTAACGCTTTGAACTCACGAGAGATCTCTGGTTCAAATTCATAAATGCCGTTCATCTTGCCTTTGTTTTTTGTGATTCCCCTAGCTTCGGCAGATGCTGCAATGAATATTTTCTTTCTACAAATTTTCCACTTTCTCATTTCCGCTAATTCATTCTGTTCGTTCTGATACACATTCAAAAGTATTAGGCGAGATGAGCTGCTGCTGTGATCCGGTGAAGCGGTGGCTTGCGCTTTGTATAGGTTTCTATCCCGGTAAATGAGGAAAAAGCAGTCCTTGGAAAGTGGTGGTTCCGCCCGCATGGGTTTCTCCATCTGGAAAAAAATGTTACGTCTGCGTTTCACCATCCCTGGATCTGCCCGGCCGGTGTCTTCCGAATACTCCTCCATTAGGCATAAATGACCAGCGCTTTAGCACATCTGAAGTACCGAAAATTCCCCCTCCGTTTCTACAAAACAACTTTGAACAATGTAAAAAACTGAGAGGCAAGAAGTGTTTGAAACTCCAGGTTTACCAGACGAGCTTCTTAACAACTTTTATTAAAAACAAAGCACCAGATTTAATAAAAAAAATTATAACTAAATTTAGAGTCATGAATGTTCTTTTTCTTGCCTTTTCTGCTTCTTTGTTGTGAGCTTTTAACATCCCACATCGAATCGCACGTTGCCATCGCCGGCGAAGAAAAACTCCTGACAAATATATTTTCTAATTTATGAAAGAGAGCATGAGAGATCAAATGAAGTTCTCTTAAATCTTTAAATGTTTTATGCCGTGAGTGAAGCCAGTATATACATTAAAATGCTCGTTATCTTTTTGCAAGTGTTTTAATTTCCTTACATGTATTCGACAAAGAACAAATGACTGTGCACAGGTATTAAATATCTGGACAAAGTAGCAAGCAGCAGTTTTAGTTCCAAGGCATGCAACCAAATAATGAATGATAAAAACAAAACAAAGAATGACAACAACGGATAAATATGTTTGTAAAGAGTCAAGAATCACTAAACGAGATTTAAAGGCTTTAAAGGAAATAAAAAACTAAGTTCAAAAATAATTTTGTTTCAAAAAAACACAATGCACTTCGTGCTGTTTTAATAAGTGGGATGGAGATTTCGGATGATTATTGATGGATTAGGTGAGTATTAATTGTTTCTCTTATAGCCCCACGTTGGTTGCTCATATAGAGCTGTTTTAATAAGGGGGTTGGAGAGGTTTATTATGTGTGGGTGTTGTATTAATGGCCCACGCTGATTGCGTTGTATGGAGCGGTTTTCGGGTAGGTGTGTTTGGGGGGTGCGGTTCTGTTGTTGACTGCTGGTAGTTGTCTCGTTGTTCCACCGGCTCCTAGCTCAGTCGTCTGCTCCAACTCTATCATGATGAATCTTAGGGTTCACTGGAATGTTTTGTGGAGCAATTTTGATCCACGGAAACAGGAAAATATCACCCAAAGGATACATGAGATTGATTTCTTCCTAACAGTTTACTCAATTTTAAAACACCAGTTTTAAAAACCTGACTGCTCGCCACTGCCTAATAAATTCCCATTATTTTGTTGTTCTGGTACAATGTTTCCTGCTTTAATCTCTTACACTGACGTAAACTGATTCCATACTCTGACCGACACACAACTCTGTCCGTCTCTGAACTCTCCTCACTAGCCTTTTACTCCCTTCACTAATCTTTTCTCCTTTCACCAATGTTTTACTCCTATCACTAAACGTTTCGTCCCTCTGACATCCCGTTTTCCTGTATTATCACGACGCCCTTCGCTAAATTAAATTCCATCATTTATCATTTTATTCCTGACTTATAACTTCACCATTGGTTATCCTAAAATATTTATTATATATCTATAATATATCTATAATAGCTAAGTTCTCCTCGTTGGCTAAAATTAGTTTCCTCCTTCTAACATTCACTATTTCCTAGAAACAGCCTGTCATAAATCTCGGCATTTCCCTTATATGCTGGACTTCTAAAGTAATGTCTCTTTCTCCCTTAGTCATTTTAAGATCGCCAAATGTTCTCCTAGATAACGCACGCTATTTCCCATTCATTCTCATGAATAGGCGACATAATCCTTTGGACTCCTACCTGCTTGTAATAAAACAATTCGTCTCCTTTCTGACATTTCAATTCCCTTTTAAAATTATTTCTCTACCTCAGTTGTTTTAGCTATGTCCCGTTACAGCCATTTCCTCACTTCATCATCTTTGCCTACAATCTACCACACCCTACTAAACGCGTGACCATCTAAGTTATTGTGTCTTCTGTCGGCGAATTTCCTTCCGAAATATTCACATGGTCAGAAATCCTGTGACTTCACAAAGAAATCTTTTCCCTTTCGTATATCTCTGCCTTGGGTTAAAAAGGGCATCTTGACAAGCCGCACCGCCTTGGGTGGCCGAGGTCGTTAAGGCACGGACTCGTGAGCGGGACGTCTGGGGTTCGAGTCCCGCCAGGACCTCCTTTCTGACTGAGGTTTTTTCCAGGTTTTCCTCAATCCTCATAAATGTAAAATTCCGGGGAGGTACCCTAAACTAAGGTCTGGAACGATTCCTTCCGTAAAAATAAATCCTTTCCCAACATATAATTTCATCTCATGTATCACCAGTGCCCATCGCCTGTGGTGCCTGTGTAGAAAAAACGGGCGTGAAACACTATTCGTTCATTCCTTTTTGACGAGCTGTCATTAGGGTACACATATAAAATAGTTATCTCTGTCTCTTTCTTACAGGTTTACCTACAGGCGTTTACAGTCAACACAAAATGAATACAATGCTTCTTGCAAATTACTGTTACCTGCCAAAATTGCATACACGTACATGTCTCAAACCATATCAATCCATAGTAAGTGTATCTTTAAATCATTTAATTATATACATACATAGTAAATATCCATGTCAAATCAATACTTTTATAAATATAACTGTGCATTCTCAATTCTTAGATCTATGTAATTATACCAACAATCAATTTATTAATCTAATAAAGGTGGCCTATAATTAGGCTGCAAAGTAAAATGGTTTTAAAACATGCCGTTGGAAAAAATGGAAAAAAAGGAAAATATTGAAGAGTAGATGTTTGAATCTTCTTTAAAAATATGATAATTTCTAATAACCTATGCACTATCAACATTTCAGTTTTTTTTTTTTTTTTTTTTGCTTATTTTGTTGTTATTCTTTTTATTGCCTACAGCAAACGCTGCAGTATATTACTCATATATGCTGACAATGTTCATAAACTCAGGCTGTCCGAAAAATCACATCATAATCAATTACCAACAGCTGTGAATACCTGTATTTAATATTCTCAATTAAAACAACAAGTGCGTAAGTATTATCCAATTAGTTGTTTGAAAAAAACCAATGTGTCAAGCAGAAGCGCAAAAACGACCACAAATGCGCTGTCGTGCGGAATTCCCTGCACTTAGGGCCCTAAAGTATTTTATTAATTAACTTTATATTTATAAAAATTATTCATTAAGGTTTAATTGCCCCAGATCCCTTCATTACCGTTCCCACAAACAAGCATTTTTATCGGCTCAGCATATAGCTGCATAGGTACAGCGTTCAGCATTCCCAATCTCATCAACAGTCAACCAATCATTTTGAGCTACTCTCAATCATGACAAAAAAGGGAGGGAAAGTAAAAATGAAAAAGAATGAAAGAAAGAAAGAAAGAAAGAAAGAAAGAAAGAAAAGAAAAGAAAAAGCAGTTAACCAATGGAGAGTATTCGAAGGTAAGCTTAATAAACAGTCGGCACTAAAATTAAAAACGTATTAGATGGAATACTAAGGAAACTATCTTTAAAGACAGATATTTACTAGTTTATAATTATTGTTTGTATTATTTTATTAAAACAGTACGAAAATTGGACGGTTTCAATTCCCGTATTTTAAATGCAGTAAACTGTAAAGCCGATTGTTCGCAGATGAAAAGAATTACATGACAACAGTTGGGTAAATAATTTGAAAGTTAAAGGTAAAATAATATATTAAAGTTGCACATTACACTTAAATGTTTACACTATATGAAAATAGGAAAGGATCTTAAAATTTAAAAAACAACTTACATTAAAAATTTAAAGCTTTAGCTGATATACAGTACTTGATATATCAAGAACGTTAGAATTATACATACATTGCGAAATAAATATGCAAAAAATTATGATATAAAAGGGGGCCTGGCGGTAAGTACTATGACAGGGGGAACGACTGGTATGTTTGGCACCGATACAGATCAACCACATAGCTACGTTGAAATGTGACGTAACATAATCATCAAATGCAAATTAATGAAATTGACGAAGGGGCAGTCAAAAGTTGGCTGCACCTAAATCGAACAAGTCACGCACTATAACTCAGAAACAGGTCATCGTGAAAGTGGTAAGGCGTTTAAGAATTGGAGTAGATGCGTTTTATGAAATATTACTGTACTGGATTTTTCATTAATTATCAATCAAAAACGATTTATAATTCACAAAAGTAATGTTCTGTATTTGATAAGAAAACGTGTTTATTTTTTTCCATACGCTTGACCGTCCTTAAGCATATTAATTTTTAGTTTTAGAACTAAAGTCTGCAGTACGACATCGCAGTTTTGAGACAATTTATTCCTATTCTTGAGGTGTTGTTTTTCGACCCCCTCTCTACTTATACATTTTTTACTTGTTTTTCCGGTCCTTTATGACGCATCTAAAATAGCCTCCTAAAACATAAGACATTTTCAGCGATAGAGGATTTTTAGGCGAAAGTTACTTCGATTGAGAGGGATCAACATGTGATATTGTTAGTTTTCAAAGGTGAACGTATCGAGGAGGTATGAATAAGAACTTCTTATTTTAAAAGGATTGACATGCTTTTTATTTAACTTTCAACAGTACTTTTGAAGACGCACACGACTGAGTGCAGATCATTCCAGACCTTAAGTTTCAAATTGACAGTAACAAAACATTAAATTTACTAAGAAAAAAGTTCAAAACATCAGAAACATGGATAATAAAAGATGTCAATCATGCAAAACAGCAACCAAAATATGGAAAGGATTGAATTTTTAAAAATATAACACTTCGTTGACTGATCCCACTGTCACGTTCAATCTTTCTCCAGTTGGCACGTTAATTGTGTTTGACAGTTGCTAAAATGTGAATTGCATTTCCATCATCTAATGCACTAGTTTATTTCATTTATTACAAGAAATAAGATTAGAAACTAGATATTCCATATGCAATATAAAATAAACATACATACTTTACAATAAAATGAAAATAAACATGTTAATAAAAAACGAAAAACGATGTTTAAGCAAATAACAGTAACAAAGCTGGATCCACACAATTTGCTCCCTCACCTTTTCAGACCTGAGCTATCTGACTCATCAGAAACGTACCTAATGTCTCCTTTTTCTTCTTCCCTGCTAGCAGAGGACAGTCTGATCATCTTCTTCGTTCGATTTGATTAAGAGTCGTGGCAAATACTACTCGCTCCATTCTTCCATATCTTTACATTCAGTGAGTTTGTGCATTCATATTTCCTCTTCCTAACAGAATAGTGAATTTGGTTCATGTTTTGAGGTAATGCTCCCTCCCCCATTCAGATTTAAGCATCTCCTTGCATTGCGCCATTGTCTGTTGCCTATTCATCCCTCAAGCGATTTTAAACCTTCCTCCTTGCAGTCTTTGTATTCTCTTAACCCGCTAAGCAAATGCAGCCCAGCCCTATCGTTTCCAGTCCCTTTCTTAATTTGGATGCCGATGGTAGCACGATGCCTATTTATAATTCGCAGTCAATACTAAACTGCTGTGACTCTATGATTCGATATAAGCCCCGAATTCTCCTTAATTCCGTAATTCACTGCGCCCCTTTCCAAAACAAAAATCACTGTCAAAATCGTGTTCTCATGAATCTAGGTCCACGGTCACGGTTTCTGCTTCATGTCACGTTAGACCAGACTCACTGCTACATAGACGGTTTCCACTAAACCTATAGGTATGTGTGGGATTCTGCTTAGTAAGCGGGGAATTTAATCTGCTTTATGCTTTGCAATGTCAATATACTTCCATTCAGGCTAGAAGTAATGCCAAAGTATACGAAATGTGTAACGTTGTCTAGCATCTGTCCCACATACGTCCATGTCATCGTCCTGCTACAAACCGATACGTTCCTAAAGTCACTGTTTTCATTAACGATAAGTAATAACTCTTTGCAGGAGACCAGTCTGTCTAGTTCTCTCTGCAGGGGTTAAATGTCTTAGGGCACATTATAATCCATCAGTGATATGGAATGAGAAAAATTAGAGCTTGGCACTAAGATGATTTGAAATCTTGTGTGTCACTAACACTAATTTAACTGCACTTATTGTATCTGAGCAATGTATTCCGTGTAACTGAAAGTTCAGCTGCTCGCTTTCACGCATGTATTCATTATTTTAACACTTTTGTGTTGGATAAAGTCAAGATTTTCCGTTTTGGATTGTAGTTCCATTGCTAATATTCCACACCATCAACACCTCTCTCCTTTTCATGTACTTTAGTTTAATACTCTGTCATTGTAATGCCTGAAGTAGATCATGACATCCGTAGGCTCCAGTACTATGAGATTGTAGTTTTGACTTCCCCGTATCACCTTGAAGACTATAGTTTCTGAATCCGAAAGTGGTGTTTGGGGCGCTTCAACGCAAGCACTAGTTGTTTCTCCTATACGGTTTCCGCAGCCTGGAGATGTCTGATGGGTGATTGGCAGATAGTGCTTGTGACCCAAAAGGGTTAATGCATCCTCACGAGCGAGAGCATAATAAGCCTGCTCATAGGCTTATGTACTTCAATGCTCACCCACATATCCCCTAGAACATTTCTGATCCATATTTTTAATGTGAGTTTTGTTTTTCCAAGCACAGAGCTCCAAAAGTAGTTCCTTAGAATCTCAAATATTTAATATAAAATAAAATACATACGTTTTGCCAAATAAAACACATTGAAACAAATCAACCATTCCCTGTTAAATTATTCCATCCACAAATGAATAAAAAAGATGTTCATAATTATTTAATTGTGTTCAATGAATCACACATAAGATGATAAATCAAAGTAAAAAATTTAAATGATAAAATATTTGCCTTCCTCTTTGATTAATATTTGTCAAATTCGAGCATTCCTGGCATATATGCAGAGATCATTTTTTCATTTCCTTTTTACGCTTATTGTTTCGGTTGATTTTAAGCCCCCTACTTACGAAAGACAAGGATAAGAAGTATACTATGTCCGCACCATAAACTAAAAGTGAATGAGCGCCTGTCGAGATATGTCATTAATACAGACGTAGTCGTGCGCTAAAATGCTATTTTTTCATAACATAGACACAATATAGAATTTGCAAAATAGTAATGAACTTTTGAATGAGTCTCTAATAAGGGAAGCGTATAAGGGGGCTGCAGATACTCTCTGGTTTCGCTCCATTTCAGTAAGTTTAGTGTCTTCTTGGGAAAAACGCCTGCTGCGTTTCTATTTTTAAGAAATAAGTATTTCGTTTTTGTTCGTCTCTAATGACCTACATTGTATGTCTAAGTTATCTTATTTCAACTACTGGTCTGTTCTTCTAAGCTTCCCCTCTCAGTCTACAGCTAAGGTGCAGCGAACTTTTGAAATGACATCCAGACGATGATGTGCCGAAAGCATATACATTTAACGTCCGACTTAGATCATATTTAGAATTATATTACAAAATGCAATTTTAATACTTGTACAGCTCATAGAGCATTCTTGTAATGAGAATTCACTGAAAATATTATCTTACTATTATTGCATCAGCTAAACTAGAATTTATATGAATTAAAATGGTTAAAACACGTACGTAAAATTAAATTTATTTTTATGGAGAAAATGCGAAATGCCGAAGAAATTAGAGTGCAATAATGTTTTATTTAATGATTTAAATATATCTTCAATAAAATATAATTGTATAATTTCCATTAAATGATTAATTTTATTTTTGCAATATCATCATGGTAATGTTAACTTTTCTGCTTTAGTTAGTATTTTTATCCATATTTGTTATAAATATTGTGTGCTACAGTTTCAGATGTAAAATGGGCTTTATCATAAAAAAACAGTCATTATGTGTTGGCCAAATGTTGCTAAATGTGACAGGTGCACATATAAAAGTAAATTGCCAACAGCTAATTTAAGCTATAATTTTTATTCTGCGCTTAATATCGCATTGGTTTCGTATTTTTCTCTGAAAAAAAAACTGATCTACTTTATGTTGAATTACAAGTTAGATGTCCTTATTTTAATTTGTCCCAATGGGAGTGTTTTCAGATAACGGCAAGTTTCTTATTTTGAGGCTTTGAACGGGTTTTAATATCCTAGTTTCAGTTGTTTGGAATGAAAACAAAATATTTCAAATCAAGGGAACTTCATTGTCATATTACTATTATTCTATAAATTTAAATTTTATTTTTCACTTGTTTAGCCTGGATCTTGGCGATGAAGATATCTCGGTGCTTTCAGAAAAGCTCCCTTGCAATGGGTATTAATTTATACCCCTTTGGGAAACTCTATTCTGCTTCAACAAGAGGATGAGTTGCGTGGACGGTACACGTTAAGTGGATCAATTTCGAACATGCTTTCAACGCTTTGATCTGTAGTGGTCGGCGTCAGTCATATTAGCAGCAAAACTCGGCCATGCTTTACATCATTTATGCCTTAATAATTTATAACGCTGCTGAAAAGTTTTGCGATGTATCTTTTATCCCATTTTCAATAAAGTTACAGGTCTATGATATGGTTTGTTTTACACCCCACTCTCATGGAACTGATAATCGTGTTGCGGATATATCGTATTTCTTCATTTATAGTTTTATATAAAGAAACCCAAACAAGATTATACCTGTATCTATAATCTTATCTTCTACAGATCTTTCTTTTTTCTTTCATATTTTAGTATTTCTACTGTGTTAATTGATTTGGGAAACTATATCTAGAAACTGAATTAAATAACCTCTGTTGAATTTCTACAGTAGTAAATCTGTTCCAATGGCAACAAAGCAAAAGTTGACTTCAACTCGTTTTCTGGAGCCATCTTCAGCCATTGGTGCATCCTGATAAGGCAATGTATTACAATTCCGATTAAAATACAAATAGCCTTGCACTGACATTTACTTGTCAGCTTATGAATATTTTCACACAGAAAATGGAATACCGATCTTAGCTCACCACTAGGTAACGAAGTATGCACACTAAAACATTGCCTAGATGCGACTAGAGATTGAAGAAACGCTTACTGTTGTTTATTTTATTGGTGTACTTGGGAAATGTAAGACGTCGCGTGAAAGGAGCTCTGACATGATGTAAACAACACCTGATGTAGTTAACTTCATACTTACGCGAACTTGCGTTTCTGCTAAGCACAAGAATCCTGTGTTTGGACACCAAGAAGCTCCAAGCAATAAGCAACAGTGTAACAGTGCATGGAGTATTGCTTGACGGCAATCTACCCCATTTACTTTGCTCCCGGATTTTACTTATTTTAGCCTATTATTTGGAATTAGGTGGACTTTTTTGTGTTTAGATGTTTTGGTTGTTTTTGTTTTAGTAGTTCTAAGTAGTAGAGAAGAGGCGTCTTCACTGTAGCTTAAACTGTTTTTACTCACCATGCTTTCTGATAAAAACAAAGGTTCTGGTTGACGAACATTCAAGTGTATTCAAAGTGACCAAACGCGTAATTGACAATATTCTTTTCAGAAAGGGGTTTTAAGAAAAAAAAGTCTGTTTTTGCGCAATAGTGTACTACTGGTGATACATACATTTTCCATACAATATATATATATATATATATATTTATTTCCCTTACTTTCATCATATATGTAATGGTATTAGGTATCAGTGTTGGCAATGAATCCATGACCCTTTAGCACAGATTTCATGTTACAGTAGTTCAAAAGGCAAAAATTTACAAAATCGTTCTATTTTTCACACCATTGTAAAATTTGTTTCATAACATCATCAGATAACAAAGAGCTTAATAGTTGAATAATCTGGTATTCAGTTAGCTTTCGATTTCAATTTTCCATTATTTTACGTTCTAGGGTGATTAAATTTTGTTTAAATATTTTATGGAATTTCAGAAGATTTACAAGGATGCATTTGTCAGATCGATCTCACAGTCCGAGCAGGGACTTGAAAATGGAAATATCCTTATATCAACTATCTCACTTATACGTCCTGGATGAGCCAGAAATAATGATTTTGCTTACAGTAGCATATTCCTTCATTTGAGTCGTTTCAAACATTTGGGATGAAAGAATGTTGTGCATTTTATTTTAAGGGGTTTTCCCCTAGACGCGCCGCCTAGTATAGGGAAAAATATATTAGAGGACTGGAATTCGCTCAAGCTGTTAATTCTGCTTCATCATCGTCATTTACTGCACTGACTAACACGTATGACAGTGTTCCAGTTGGAAGATAATCTATTAGCAGTACACCCTTGGCACTCCATAAAAATGACGCCATGATTTTCTGGGCCAATTCCACACATTTGGCGGCGGAGAATCGTGATGCTTCCATTGTTTAGACCGCTGTTTTCCTTCAGGTGTGAAGTTGTATATCCACAAATCAATGCATAAAGTCGGCGGGATCCCTCTGAATATGGGCCAAACTTTGCTGAAACATTTGCACTCTGATTTGTTTTTGATCCTGATTCAAAGATCACGGCACCCATCGTTTTGATAATTTTTAAGCACAATTCTTCCCTCAACGCATATACATTCCCCTGAAATGCTCAGAGTTTCAGGCATTTCGGACACATTTAACCGGTGATTCTCCACAGCCACGTCGTGCACCTAATCTTTAATTTCTGATGTTGAGACGAATTTTAGTGGGTCATTTTCCAATCTTTTACGGCCGCTTTTAAACTCCGTGGTCCACTTGGAAACGGTTGAAAATGAGAGTGCTGAGTTTCTCAGAGATTTTTACCACATCTGTATGGATTTCTCTTTCATTCACACCCTTCTTTATCATTTACCTAATAACCGCATGATGTTTGATATTTTCCATTTTCGTGCACTGCAATAATCATCTATAACTACTACGTTTTTTGAGCAACCCATGTATTATTGCACAAACATTTCCATGGAAGATGACTGCTACAAACTGTGCATCATTCCGAGAACTTTTCAAATAACCATCGTAGATAAATAAAGCTAAAATCAAATTAAAATAAAAAAAAAACATTTTATAGATGGTAGCTGTAATAATACCTTTATACACATTTTAGTATATAACTAATAGCATGTTATAAAATATTAGGTATATTATTACAATTGTATTAATACTCTTGCTACTCTTATTAATAGCATCAATATCCAGTTACATTTTAGTTTTAGCTTCATTCCTCTATTTCCGTAGTGTTGAAAGCAAATTAACTGTGGCAAATGTACGCATAAAATCGTTGTTATTAATTGTGTCTGTGACTGTCTAGCGCTTAATTATAAAAGCACCTGCTACTACTGAGCACTATAACTAATTCAATTCATTTGAATTACTATTTCGCCTTAGAACTGTCGCTAATTTTGCGCATATCTCTCAATAAAATAACAGAACTGAATCATGGTGAATCTCTTAGCAAGTGTAGTCTTCGGTTTAATATTTTGGTCCCATAATGTCACATGAGTTTGCGAAATTATAGCCTATTCAAAATTGAGTAATATGAAATATTCCAATTAACATTCAAAACTTTATTTTAATCCTCTGCCATCAATTAACTAAATACTTTCAATTATTAGAAATGATTCTTGTAAATTCTGCTTTCTTTAGTAAAATGTTAAGAATGAACTGTTTGAAAAATAGAAAAATTGCACATTCTGTTGCACATTTATCATTTAGTAATCATGGGCTGCACTAGAGAAATGCTAATTTAAAATGGTGTACATATGTTCGATTCAAGATCATTATGCGTTAAAAACCATTCTTAGTTGTGAAGTGTTTCATAATAACGGTAAAATTAAATATTTTATGTCATTTATTGTTATAAAGTAAAAAACTGAACACTTTCATCATACATCACTAGAGCCTTAGGATTGGACACCGAGAAGCTTTAAGCAATTCGCAACAGTGTAACTTTGCATGGCGTATTGCTTGGCGGCAAACCACCAACTTGCACAACTCTCCCACAAATAGCAGAAGAGAGGCAACGCCGTAGCTTGAACTGTTTTGACTCACAATGCTGTTCGTTTGAATCGAAGGTTCCATGATTGACCAACACTTAGCGCGTGTCCAAAGTGACTAAAAGTACCGCTAACGAATACTTCCAATGTTATTATTCTATCAAGCTTTGTTTGTCAAAATGTGTGCAAAACCAAATGTTATATATAAGAAGGCCAGTATAATCTACTTCCAAAGAATATTGTTCAGTCAAACATTTTATGTGCATTTTTGTTTTATGTGCAATTTTTTATTTTAACTATTCATAATGTATGTATGTTGCGCTGATCTTTTCTTTCCTTTCCTTTTCCTCCTTCCATCTTCTCGGTACGTTCACTAGCTGTTATTTGGTGAAATTGTAACTTTCCCTATTATGTTAAGAGGCAGAGTGTCTTCTATGTGACGTCATTCTTCTCATGTTATAAAATATTTTCCCTTCACTTCTAGTTTGATTTGGTTCGTTTTTGGTAGTGGATTCATGAGAGAGAAGCCGGCATTGCGGGAGTAGTATTCTAATTAGCCACTCTTCGTTAATTGCACCTCTAGTCCGGCTACTTCTAATGTTTATAAAGTGACCCAGTTTCCAGGTAATTTATATATTTTAGGGTTATTAAATATTTGGAAGTACTATGTGTATTACAGTCGTAATAGCTTTCACAATATGAACTGAAATCTTTTCCTTTGTTTCTTATGACATTTGGGGTTGGAAATTTCTTTTTTTTTTTTTTTATTGAATTTTCATGAGAATTCCTGTTTAAAAGTCAATATCAGGCACTTATATTTATACTTATCGACTTTTTTTTACTTGTTTGTAAACTATTGGTAACATATCGAGTAATTTCCATTATAGTGTATCACTGTGCTTATATTTATTTGTATTTTCTTATTTTAAAAATTCAAAATTAATCAAAGTGAAATGTTAAAACATTTCTTGCTGTCGTTCTATAGGCAATTTACCTTTCCTTGTCTTTCACTGCTAGGGAAATAACGGGAGAATGCCAAAATAAGCTGAACCTGAACTCGTTTGTTAATAACAGTAGTAACTTAAGTTGGAGTTACATTTTATTGAAGATATATTTAAATCATTAAATAAAACATTGTTGCACTCTAATTTCTTCGACATTTCGCATTTTCTCTATAAAAATAAATTTAATACTTGTACAGCATATAGAGCTGTAATTCTTGTAATGAGAATTCACTGAAAATATTATGTTACTATTATTGCATCAGCTAAACTAGAATTTATATGAATTAAAATGGTTAAAACACGTACATACAATTTCCAAATTTGGAAAGAAAGTAAAGTGTAAATAAAGTTACGGTATAAATTCCGTCTCCTAAGCTTGATAACACATGCCATTTAGATGATCATTAGTATTGAATTAGTTAAAGAAGATTCAGATGACGTTACGCAGTAGCTTCCCCTACCTACAGTCAACAATTCTAGTTAATTAGATAAAAAAAACATATCTGTTTGGATTATATCAATTTTTAGTCAAAGGTAAAACAAAAAGAGTGAATATAATAGTAACTTGAATCCTCAGACATATAAAGTAATTTCCAGGAAAAATATTTCACAAAAATTAAAAATAAACACAACATTTACAAATAAAATATTTTATAAAATGTAAAGGTAGTTCTATTCTCAACCTGAGTAATATGGTAAACTTTGGCAAAAATGATGTAGACCATTTACTAAAATATTAAAACATATGTACGTGGCTTGTGCAAACTGTAAATGAAATATTTTAACTTTATAATATAATAAAGTGCTAACAGCCGGTAGTATCCACATTAGTATATTACTTTTCTATTTTTTAAAAATAGGCACAGGTATTGTTTCTCAGCAAAAAAGAAAATGAAGATAAAATTGCAACATAGTCTCATTATAATATTATACAAATTCAATGTTTAGATTTAGTGAAACCGTTACATGTTTGTAAAATAATTTTGAAAGTATAGTAATTTTTTTCCAGTAACGACATTAAAAAGGCACAATTATGCTATAAATGTATAAAAATGCAACATTTCCAGTTAATACCATATTGAGATGAAATGGATTAGTTTTCATTTTATAACTTACACTTTCTTATGAAAAATAACATTTTGGTTTATGGACTATCATTAAGAATTTTAAAATGAACCGGGTGCGCATATACCACTGAGGAATAGAAAGCGTTGGATAACCTGACGTATGCTTGAATTAATTATTATGGGAGATATCTCTATGTATTTCTCTAGACATAAGCAAAATCACTTCGTTGAGAATGATTTAAACACATGGTCATAATACAGTCACGCTACAACCGCCACGGGTGGCCGTGGTCGTTTAGGTGCGAACTCGTGAGCTGGAGGTCTGGGGTTGGAATCCCGCCAGGACCGTCCGCCCTGACTGAGTTATTTTCCGGGTTTTCCTCAGTCCTCATAAATGACAAATGCCGGGGTGTACCCTAAACTTAGGCCTAGAACGTTTTCTTCCTTAAAAAATTTCTTTCCCAATTTATCATTTCATCTCATGTATCATCAGTGGCCACCGCCTGTGGTGATTCAGTAGTAAAAACGGGCATTAAGCACCATTCAAAAAACAGTCACGCTAAGGAAATGACAAATTAGTTAGTTCTCCTGCTAGTGTTTGGGGAGATCTATGTAATTATAGACAAGCACACTCGCTTTATATACATCGATTTCCGAAAAGATAGCGTAAAAATGACTGTTTATTTTACCAGTTACAGGAACAACTGTGTTAAGTGAACGGCCTTATAGTATTGTCCTCCAAACCAGCCGTTAAATTACATGGCAGGCATTTGGAATTCTGTATTTTCTTACTAATATTGGCACTAGTTAAGACATTGCCATCGAAAGTTTACATTACTGGAGCTAAGTGTTTGCATAGTTACTGAGTCAATAGCTCTGAAAATAATTTTAATTCTACAAATTGGTTTTAAAAAGCATTTCCTCCATTTTGAAGATGATTAAAATAACTATACTTTGTTAGTTAGATGATACACTTAGAAATATCAAGAATTAAAAACTAAATGATTACACAAAAGAGGAAAAAGTTATTTGTATCTTACATCTGTTTGTTCACTATGAATGGAACGAGTGGAGCATCTGTAGGGCAATTGGGAGTGTACACGTTGAGTTGCATTGACCATTCCCATAATTTAGAGCGTTTTTACATCACTATGTGAAAAAGTATATTATTAAACCACTATTTGAACTTCAAATTATCACATTTTCCGGTACCTCTATTCAAAACACACTATATCCATGATTTAAGTTACATTCAAACTTGGATTGTTACAACATACTCTCATTAATTTTAAGACAATTCCATCAGAATATCGAACTCTTTGACGCAGTCATTGTTCTGATGGCGAAATGAACTCTAGCTTGATAGCTATAAAGGCAAGAGTCTATCAGCCTTTATAGAGATCCATTCCAAAACTAATATCACGTTTATCAATTCATTATTTTCATAGTAAGGCCGCTCTATGGCTATACTTTTAAATCATTCTCTAAGAAGCAAACTTCAGCTGCTTGCCATGGTAACGTAATTAACCAAGGTTCAGTCATGCATCTATACAAGTAGTTCTGCAAATATTTTAAATAATCGGTATTAGCGGGTCTTGTTTTAGCGTGTTACGGAATAATTACGTCAAAACAAGTGGAATAAATTATCATATTTTCAATTATGGGTACTCTATTATATTAATATTTCCAGTAAATTTGTCTCTTTATTCTTTATTATCACCGGCCATTTTATTTGCTCTTCTGTTGCTTGGATGCGTAGAATTTGTCATTTCTTTCAGTGTATTTTTTTTCTCTGGCTTCGCTTCGGTTTTTACTTCTTTTTCTTCCCAGATTTATTTTCTTCAAAGGGTAAGTTCCTGCACATGCTCATGAATGGAGTATCTTTGTGAAGTTGTTGTTTGCAAATATTCGCTCAAACTTCATTTTGCAATCAACCAGCCCATTGCTCTCGCGGACTGGCAAATATCCGATAAGCTGCACATTCATGGAAGTCTCTTTTGTCATTATAATAACGTGCGTTTATTGACATTGATTATTAGAAGTGTAACACTCGTTCCGTGAACCACTGAATGTGCATGCTCAATTATGGGGCACAATTGGAAATTATAGAGAGAAAAACAAATATAAGGAATAAACCGCCAGCTAGTTGAAATAGGTTAATTCTAGCCATATGCACTTTGACTGGGAAAGTGGCTACTCAGCCGATCCGTGTGCTCAGCAGTGTAATCGTTCCAATTATGCCGATCTATTCCTGTTATCCGACATAAAATATTTCAACCTTTTTCCTACAATTCCGAATGAGCTACAATAAAATGGAAATCTTCTCCTTAAAGGTTCATTATACTTTTTCTGATTCTCGGTACCGGGAGACCTAACCCTTTGGGATTGATTTGAGTAAATTAAAAAAATACCGTATATAAGTCAAACCCACATGCACGGGAAGATATGAAATATCAGCAGGGAAATAGTAGCATTATTCAAAACAAGTGATGCATAGGTTTCTGAAGAGCTGAAAATAATGTATGGACAACGATAGAAGCCAGTTTTAATTCCTCCTTTCATAAAGTTAGTAAGTAAAGACTTTCAAAATAGTGTGGCGGTGGTGATTCCCATCATGCCGATTTACTAATTTTACCTGACATAAAATATTTAAACCTTTTTCCTAGAATTCCGAATGAACTATAATAAAATGAAAATCTTTTCCTTCAAGGTTCATTATACTTTTGCTGATTCTCGGTATCGGGAGACCTAACCCTTTGCGACTGATAAGATTACCTTTGGAGTAAATTTAAAAAAATACTGTCAAACCCACACACACAGGTAGATTTGGAATGAAATATCAGCCAGGAAATAGCAGCATTATTCAACGTGAGCTACAACATTTGATGCACAGGTTTCTCAACAGCTTAAATAATGTATGGATAACGACGGTAGCCAGTTTTAGTACCTCCTTTCATGAAATCAGTAAATAAAGATTTTAAAAATGTTTGGTCGTACTGGTGGAGGTGCTGGTATTAGATAAAATATTTCCAAATAAACTATAAAAAAAACAAACATATATATATATATATATATATATATATATATATATATAATTGCATAAAACAATTAAAATGAATAATTAAAATATACACATAATGCATATACAAAAACAGAAAGATATTACGATAGGAATTAAACACACGTGACTGAATTCAATCAATTTGTTTCCCACACCCCTGCCCGTTTTTTCAGACCTAAACTGTCTCGCATTTATCAGTTATTCACTTATCCCCCCTCCACTCCTGGCCTAGCAGCACAGCTCCACATGACTCTGTCTCTCTGGTCGATCTGATAAAGAAGTGTGGTAAATTTTTCCCTCCATTTTTGCGTACCTTTACATTCAACCAGTGTACGTGTCCACGATTTCTCAAAGATGGAGCAAATTCCCCGCTCATATTCGTCGGTGATCATCATTCGCCATGCCCCTAGTCTGAGTCACGTGAGCCCCTGTCTAGTGAGTTTGGCCCCTGTTAAGATGGACTGTCCCCCCCCCTTTCTTGGATTTTAGCCTCGATTAATTGGTTACGTATGAAGAATGGATGAGAGGGGTGAGAAGGCAGGCGAGTCTGTGCAGGACGTTTGAGATCATCTCTTTAACTGTTCTCTTGTTAGTATTATTTAAGATGTTACATTTGATTAAGATCTCCCACTACTATCGTACAAATGAACACTAGAGGGTATTTGGAATTTTTACGTAGTATTTCTCAATAATTTATGTAGAATACGTTTAATTTGGATATTTTAAAACCAACTTGGTCCTCAACGTCCATATCTTTAATACGAGTTATCGAGAAGGTTCTCTACATTCTGGTGATGTGCATCACATTGGAGAAAGTTGATACTGCTACATTTCTGACATTCCTTCCTTCTAAACCGGTTTTTAATAGGTAATCAGTTCACCATTGGTAAGGTTTGGACTTTGGAGTGTGTGCTTACCTTAGTGTTTAATTTAACACAATAACTACACATTTTTTTGTCGGTCCTGGTGGGGTAGTGGTTACCATACTTGCCGCCTTAACCCAAGGTCGCGGGTTCAATCCCTGCTAGGGTCGATGAATTTTTTCGGGCGTAAAAGCCTAAGTATGGCTTCCTTCGGAAGGGAAGTAAAGTCGTGGGTCCCTTGTCGTACATTTACCGCACGAAAAAGAACTTCAAGCCTGAAAGAGCGGCCTCTGAGCAAAATTTGTCGGCCATTTCACGCCCTGAGTTGAATGGGACGCTGATGATCTGAGATGTTAAAGAGCGTCCATAAATAAAGCAATCAATAAAAAAAACTACAGTTTTTGTTAAAGTCGACGGCATGCAAAAATACAGGAATGAATGTACCATCAACTTTATGGGCATTTATTTCCTCCGCTAACAGAGAACTCACAAATAGATATAACTCTATTGCACATAATACATTACCAATGAACTCCTCTTGGCTGGTCTACATTTCGATGTGTTTTGGTCAACCTTAACACTAAATTTCACGCCTCTGTTTATCTGTATCAAAGTTATTATCATTGTGATGGAGACACCTTTCTGACACAGTTTTACCCACAGCACATCTCTCTGAAAGACTTTTTGCTTAGCGTGGTAGTTGAACTACACTCAGTTGTGTTTGCTCTGGTAGATGGTGTTGTATGTCATACGAGAGATTGCAGAAAAAACATTATAAGTGAGCAAGGGAACTGCTCACACCATTTTCCATGGAGGGTTGGAATATCACAAGGTTTGCGCTCAGCGGGTCCCCTAGCAACTTTCTGAAGAGCAGAAGGCTTGGCGAATCATGCCTTGGAGTATTTGTTGCGTTACCAAGCAGTGAACGGTCCGTTTGAAGATTCGTTCCGCAGTCAACCGTAGATAAGTATCCATGACATTGTGACGCGCTGGGACACGTGCTTGAACAGACCAGGTGACTATGTGTGGTGGATATGTCACCCATGTATCACTCTTACTCCCTGTATGTCATATATACCAACTAATAAATCATTAAAAAAATAGATCTTATTTTCATTTTTATAAACCACACGGATTGCTTACTAGCTATACATATATATAATATAAATGAAAAATAATGTAACTAAAATAACAATAACTAGAAGAGCAGAAAAGGATAAAACACCAAGAAAAAGTCACAGATTATTCAGCACTATCTTTGGAACTGCTTCAGTACTTCTATGGCGCGTTGTCACAGTTATATATCAAAGCCAATGCCTCCAAATATTTGTGAAAAGGCCTGATTCGTTTTCAATCTTTGTTTTTCTTTCTTTCCTTTTGTCAAGTTGGATAGCGATTCGGTCCTTATTTTGGCCAGAATGATTTTCGGAGCTCATACATATACTCTGGCCTCCGATATTACAAGGTTTGAAACCCCATTATTACTTTGGGCAAAAATTATGGAGTCTTTCTCGAGGTTCCAGGTTCAGACCACCGCGCAACTCTGGCACAATTGGGTGTTACTAGGAGAGCAGCCCAATTTTGCTAAAAGGTTAGTGGAAATTCGGGGCAATTATTAAAAAAAAAAGTATTTTCTTCTTTCTTCCTTTTGTGCAGTTTGTTACGAGGGAGAGAAATTCAGATCTCTATGAATAATTGTATTTGTTTTTCTATGTTACATAAAACGAATAAATACCTTACATATGTGATACAGTAAGCATAGTATTATAAACGTAAACAATCGGAATATATAGTGATTATATGAATAATTCATTAATAAAAATAATTCGTAAATCACTAGATTCAAAACATCTCTTTCGTTATTACAATGAATTTCTAGCTCAGTCGCAAGTAATTGCTGAAATGGAGAACACAATCTTCTGTTAAGATACTAATGTAATAATAATAATAATAATAATAATAATAATAATATCGCCATAGGTGGCCGAGGTCGTTAAGGCGCAGACTGGTGAGCGGGAGGTGTGGGGTTCGAATTCCGCCAAAATCGTCCTCCCTGACTGAGGTTTTTACCAGATTTTCCTCAGTCTTCATAACTGGCAACGGGGAGGTACCCAAAACTTAAGCGTGGAACGTTTCCTTCCTTAAAAAAATGCTTGTTAGCATTACCTTATTGAAAAAGTTCATAAATGACATTGCTCATTTTTTATGGTTTGGTAACGTCAACGATATGACAAATTAAACTCAACGAAGCCAAATCTAATTTTTCCAATGCAAATGATTTTTATAAAATTTTTCAAGTTAATTTACGTCATAAAGTTTCTAGTTATGAAAAAATAGCAAAATGATATCATTTATTTTATTTTTGTTTCTCTATGCATTATAAAATCTGAATTTGTGAATTGCGATTGATAAATGTTGCAGCAAACGAAAGATAAAGCACGGAGAAAATAAGTTTTCTTGGGAAAGCAATATAAAATTATGGGGTTGAGTTCCCTCCACCTGTACCTTTACTTACTATCTCGTGAAAAAAGGAATATGCATAAATAAGTTGCCACTTGTGATAATGGTAAGGAAAATTAAACCATAACATGAAATTTGGAATTGGAGAGCAAAGGAAGAAATGTCAATTTCGAGTGTCCAGAGGTAAAAATGAATGACATTAACTTTATGATGATAAAAATAATCAAGTTATGTTTTATTTAAAGTGAAAGATAATAAATTCTGTGCATTTACTTCAAACAATTTTATACTTCTTGAGATCTTCTATTTTGGTATATTTATAAATATTTTTAGTAAATTCTTACACAAATTGCCGCGAACTACATTCCTGATAATATGAATTGGTGACATATCGATAATATGTAAATTTAAGGATGTTAAAATAATACAAGCAATAGACATTTGGCTTCCTGTTACTCTCTATGTAAAGTTCTGAGGACACAGAAGTTACGATAACTCAACCGACTTCAGGTAGCGTATGGCTGGATGACCTTCTGTCTTACATAATCCATGTTATGAAATTACTAGACAGATTAATTTGCTTCTTGTCACTATGTCTAATTTAAAATATCATGATTACATTTGTGCAAAGTACAAAGGTACTAATGCAGTTTCCAACTTTAAATTGGAGTTGGGTACGGTCGGTAATTTAAGAAAGTAATAGAAGGGAGACGAGTCAGAATAGAGTTGCCTGGTTCAGCGCGTTCTTCATTTCCGAAAGTAAAGGAACTTAATATTATAATGCTCATATACTTATAAACATGGTACCATTATTTTCGTCCTTATCCTGATGACATTTTAAATGTGCGGAATAAACAGCAACATTGATGCTGTTTTGTCATATACATAAAAACAATCGCTCTCGTCAGTAAACCTTAAACGTTTAATTCTTTATATTTTCATGGTAACGGCTTTGCGAACCTATTAAGAGCTAAGTGGTAATATTTTAATAAATATTTTTTTTCGGCAATGACGAATTCTGTTCAATAAATAATGATAATTTTGGTGTGACAACATACCTTTACTCGTTCTCATAATGTTGATGTTCTTTCCCAAAGTTGGATGTATTGCAATTGCCTCAGCGTTTCTGCCTATCTTCAAAAATGCTGGAACCGCCACGGGTGGCCGAAGTCGTTAAGGCGTGGGATCGTGAGCGGGAGGTCTGGGGTTCGAATCCCGCCAGGACCGTCCTCCCTGACTGAGATTTTTTACAGGTTTTCCTCAGTCCTCATAACCGGCAAATGCCGAGGAGGTACCCTAAACTTAGCCGTGGAACGTTTCCTTCCTTAAAAAAATCCCTTCCGAATGTATCATTTCATTTAATGTATCATCAATGTTCACCGCCTGTGGTGCTTCAGTAGTAAAAACGGGCGTTAAACACCATTAAGAAATGCTGGAAACTTTTTTTTCAGCTCCTTTAGAATCGTTCCCACAACCTTCAATACTGCTTCTGGTAATGAAAAATGTCTCCCAGAAAAGGCGTTTCTTCCATATGAAGAAAAAGACAACTGAGGATAATCCTGGACTTTATGGAGGGTGTGGAACACTTCATATCCATTTTTGTGACCTATTCAGTAAATAATTTGCCATGTGCAGCCGTACATTATCAAGGGACAGCATCAGTTTTTTTGCATAGAAATGTGGTCTTTTGAGTATGATACGATTTTGCAGAACTTTCAGGACTGCAGTATTGCCCAGTTACGGTTGCGTGTGCAGGTACAACAGGATGGTAAACCGCCCTTGATAATCGAAAAATGAGATTATCTAACTTTCCAGCAGAAGCAAACATATTTACTTCTTTTTTGTGATTATGAAGATTTCGACACAGAACTTGGCTGTGTGCTCTCAGGATCGAAATGATGTAATCAACTTTCACCAGCAGTGATTACCTTGGAATGAAACTCTACATCTCTCTGTAACATCATCTTCAATTGCATGCAAACCTGCAATTAAACGTAATTTTGTTCGGGAATCAGCAGTCTTGGAATCCACCGTGCACAAACACATCTCACGTACAATTTTTCTGTTACCAACATGTGGGCGCCACTAAGTGAAATTTTCAGATTTTCTGAACGTGTTATTAGTGTTATTCGACGATCCTCTGTCACAGTGACAGCAGCGATGTTTTCTTTTGTTACAGTACAAACTGAATATCCTGGAACCGGAACTTATAACTCCTCAATATTAAGTTCATATTTTGATTGTTATTAAAATTAAGATTTCATGTTTGTAAATATTCGAACTGATATGTACATATTTAGAGCATAACGGGATTCTGGTGGAAGTATTGTATTCATTTGATGGTTCTACTACTATTGTGTTGACGGTGAAACACCTGTATGAAAACTTTTTAGAAAGAGACCGAGTTATTGTATATGTTTAAAAGTTGTGTTGTATGTATAACACAAGGATTCTTCGCGAATAGCTATTAAGCTAGATCAGGTAGAAGCGAAGGCAGAGTTTAGGGGAGAATTGTTATTTTCAGTTCTATGTAAATATTTTAGAGAGAATCTTACGGGCAGATGGTAAGAGAGTCATTCTCGCATTCCGAGTAAAAGTTAGCTATATTGTTTATCTAACGGAGCAGAGAACGCCAAAGACGAAACACCGGTTTTAGAAAGTGCAGTGTTCAGGGAAATCTTTGGACATGGTAGACAGCAAGTGTTATATCGAACACTAAAGGTTCTTGTCACGAATTCACAGGAAATAGAGGCAAGAGACAGATGGCTAAAACGTGCTTTATCTAAAGGAATATAGTTGTCAATCTAAAAGTAACGAAGGGGGGGGGAGCACTTATAAAGGTCCAGCATGAAAGATGAAGGCCGAGGTTTATGAAAGAAACTCTTTCTTGAAAAAGACCAGACCGAAGAAAATGTTGGAGTGTAGGCAGGGAAATAAGTAAAAGCCAATGAATGTCATTCAAAATTGTCGAAATCAGATCCAGTCTGTACGGTAAAAATTATAATGACCTCCAATAGGGAAGCCAGGAATTCGATATGATTATATAATAATATAGAAGTATTTATCGAGTAGGAGGGGCTTACAAATAGAAAACCGAATGTCAGAGCAGTATCAAAAATTAGTTTTCAGTTAGTCAGTTGGAAGTTGGTTGTGAAGGAGACAGAGTAGTAATAGAACGGTGTGATATGAGAGCGACATGGGGACGGTAATAGTTAAATGCGATGGAATAGTAACAAAATATAGATCAGGTAATAGGATAACTGAACAGTAAACTTATAAACAATTGGAGGTAAATCATAGTAGGAACAAGGAGAATTTACACGCAGTGATCTGTTAGGGAAATTGATAACAGTGAAAAATAACAGAGCGAAAGTCAGTAGAAATGCAACGTAAGCAGTAGTCAGAATTCAAGTCTCCACGGACAGTCAAGCATATAGTAAGAAAACCTTAAAAAGTTAATAATTTGTGGTTTATAGGGGCTGTTGTGTTTTCTGTAGCTGGTGACAAAACCCTTCTTGTCCCGTTGACTCCAACGAGTCACAAAATATTCAGTATATGAATCCCTAAAACCCAATACCCACCTGCTAACTCAAACAACTATTCATCGTCTCCTTCGACAAAGTTCAGCTTCGAAAAACACACAATAAAACTCCTTCGAATGACGCAGCAGTGTGAGACATTGAAATAACTAATCAATAATTAAAAACATCCCTCGTACTCACCCCACACCCCCTAAAAGACATCAGCCCTGATTCAATCCTTGTCCACATTCCTTTGAAGTGATTGCCTTCCCTCTTTAAACATTTTAAACCATGTTACAGCTGTGCTATAGGGATGAAAAAATCCCCAAAGACATCCTGAAACATTGCACAGGCCTCAGTTGAAGATTTTTCGAGACGAAAGCAGAATTTCAGAGCAGCATGTTGCTCGTCACTGTTACCTCCATTTTGATGTATGTGGAACAGAACACGTTTCAGTTTGCACTCCTCTTATAGGCGGAAGTAGGAAGAGACATGAAACTAGTACCGCGTGTACATTACGCACTATGCTAACAAAATATTGTAAAGTTAACTTTTAGCGCGAAAAATGATGGCTGTACAAAAAATATGAAAATTTTATAGAACAGCCCTTGCATTGTAGGCATACAAATTTACAAACAATTTAAGTATATATAGCACTATAAATAATGCATATGCAGGATGGAAAAAAGTGAACAGACAATTATTATTTTAACACGATATCTTCGTACTGAAGTTTTTTCAAACCGCTTGATGGCGTGTGCGTTCTTTGAATGTAATAACTGCTCGAAGCTCCAATTTTGTTCTACATCTTGACCTATAGTACATTATTTGTTTACTAGCATGAAGCCCGTAATCCTGAAATATGCTAACGGACATGGTTGTACGTAATTTCAAAGGCAATGGAAGGAAAGAGAGTGGGCCTATGTGATGGATCCCCTCCCGATCTCCTGATTTGCTTCCTAAGGACATTTTGTGTGGGGTTGCATTTGTGATCTGCTTTATTTATTATGGCAGAATTACCTGCTCTTCAGTTCTACCAATATAACAATATTTACACTAAGTTTCGGTGACAATTTCACAATAAATAATATAAGCTCTTGCGATGACAATATTCACATAAATGTATGTAAAAGACGAGTGTAAGTAAATTTTCTAGTAAAACATGAACAGTGAAAACGAACAAATATAATCAAATATAAATCATGAAAGGGAGTGGAAATAAATGTGCTAGTAAAATAATGAGAAACATTAACATTGTTATGGAGATGATGGGAAAAACGCTTGCGCTCACTTCCTTCGTTCCGAATGCCCTTTCCCTTTCCATCATTCATCTTTATTACCTGACTACATCCGGAAGTCTCGCCGATTAGTATTTTTTGTTTGCTATCGACTGTCTAGCCTAGCTTATAATCCGAAAGGGGTGACGTAAACATCCTAACTGCTGTGCTCTTTCATCCTTTTAGAGAACGTTGAGCCTTCTCCGGAATATCTTAAGTATTAGTTTGTATTTGCCTTTACTGTAAAATGTTAGGTCCGGAGCTTTCTCCGTAGAATAAACCTTGTGATTCAGGTATAATATAACATTTAAAACAATTTATTGTAGTTTGCTGTTGCACTTTGTTATATTGACGTAAAGTTTCCAATTTTAATTAGTTTAAAAGATAAGGGCTAGGTTTAAAAAAAAGCTGATATTACATTTTGGGCAAAGTAAAAGTATATTGTTCAGTGCTTGAGAGGGCGATTTTTTTAAATGCTTGCGCCAAACTATTTCTTTGAATCATTTATTCAGTTCTTATATAATTAAAGAATGTGTTACTTGTTAGATGCCATACTGCTGAGTATACAAAAGATTGAAGCTGAAAACTATTTTACATGTACGTTACATTTGACATTGTTCAATAAATTGCCTTATAATTGTATCATTCTTCTCCCACTTTGTGAAGTTTACTTTCTCCAGCCATATATTGGGGGTTTTCCTTCCAGTATACATGCAAGAATTTAACTTCTTCAGACAATAACGGAAGGGTTGCTTCTGTTTATTGAGTTACAGAATAGCAATGCATAGCACAATAACACTGAAATAACAATAATGGTACAATAAATTCTACAGCAAACTAACATATGTATTGAAAAATAAAAAATCTCAATCTAAGACGATGTAGTATTTCTAATCACATTGGAAAATGTCTTACGAAATGCTCCTAAAGGGGTGCAGTGGTTACGTTGAAAGATAATACATAAAGTCATATGCGCTGCAATGCCACCGGAACCCATGTTGAAACAGAAGAGATTAGGTAGCCAGAATAGTTGCAACAGCAGGGGACAGTAAAGAAAATTCTGCAGTCTTTGTCTGCGTAGTATACTTCATGTCCCAAAATTTAAACTGTGTATTAGGCTGTTTTGTAAAAATGAATCGATTATAAATATTTTGTAAGTCCGGCAAATACATTACGTATCTTAAGATTTGGTGTCCTTGAAAAGCAACGCCTAAGAGGACTGTATGCCACTACAAAAAGCTTCTGTTTTGGTATTTTGAACAAGCTCTCAATGTTTGTGGATTTAATTTTCTTCTCCGTGTATACATCATTTTATGCCAAGGAAAAATGCACGCTTTATATCTCTTACTACACTTAAAAATTAATATGTTAAGGTTTCTTAAGAATCCTTTGTTCCTTAGAAATATGTTTAATACACTGCTTATATGGCACCTGAATTCTTATTTTTATGGTGGTTGCGGCAGCAGCTGGAACTGTGAGCTTAACTGTGCCAGTAATTACAGCCCGTTTATTATGGCAACTTCATCCTAATACAGCGAGCTGTTTACACAGGTGTTTGTAAGAGTACTATATTCATAAACGCTAAAGAGTTAGCCTGTCCGAGTACAGACCGCATTATGAATAACGTTCTTTAGAAGTAGACGTGTTTTAGGTTAGTAAATCCGTGAAATAAGCTTTCCGTGCCTATGCTCGTTATTGCAAGTTGTTTTTGAGGGCAAGATCGTAGGTTTCAGTCCCCTTTCTGTTTATTCGTTGTCTGCACAACGATATGAATATTGAACTGACCTTACAGTTTTGAATTCTAATAAGTATATATCTAGGATACATGCTACAGCATACCCTCGGGGACAAAAGGACCCGGACATTTTTATATATGCTTATCATAAAATATTATAGAAGGCATTTGTTGTCATGGAGACATGTAGGCTATATTGAAGTTTTTTTTTTGTTTGTTTTATAAACAAGCCATTGTAGCCAATTATTCCAATTATATGTACAAAGTCTCAGATGCAGTAAATTTGTCTGAACCATTTTGGGCTTCATTATCATTATTTCTTTATTGTTACAGGTTGTAAATATAAGTAGGATTGTGCCATTTTACCTTAAAAAAATGCGACCTGAAGATGTGACTCGAGCTGTAGCCCTAAACGATGATGAACGCAGTGTACGTTACATTGCAAATGTAATGAATATGGCTAGAATCACAGTCCATGATGCCATAAAACGGTTTAGAGAAATCCCAGAATATACCAGAAGACCAGGTTTGGGTCGTCCGAGAGCTACAAATCAGAAGACAGGTACATGGTGTTGGCAGTTATTAGGGAGCGCAACCTGCCAGCTATGACTGTAGCCCAGCACTTTGTTAACATGCATGCCCGATTTCGGCTTAAAAGGTTAGAAGAAGGCTGAAAGCAAGTGAACTGATATCAAGTATACCTGCAACTGGTCCCAATTTGTTCAGAATGCATCGAGTCGAACGATTGTGTTTTGCAAATGATCATGAGGGTTGGAGAAATGAACAGTAGAGCTGTTCTGTTCACATACGAGTCCTGTTTCAGTCTGCGCTCTCCTGATGGAGTGAAAGAGTTTGGAGAAGGAGGGGAGAACGATTTGCACAATGCTGCATTTCCGAAAAGTTACCATTAGGAGGTGGTGGAGTGATGGTTTGGGCAGGAGTGTCTATGGATGCTAATAATGAGTTAATTTTAGTAGAAAATGGAAGTCTTAACACTGAAAGATACATAAATGAATGTTTCAATAATCATGCTGTACTATTTCGCCCATTTACAGGCGATCATTTTCTTTTATGCACGACAATGCACGTCCGCATAGTGCCCACGTGGTCAGAGAATATCTCCAAGAATTACGAATCTGTTTTACCATGGCCAGCAAGAAATCCCGTCATGAATACGCTTGAATACTATGGGACACGCTGGAAGGGCGTTGCTAAAGCAAGACTGCCGTAGCCAGAAACTTTACAGGAGTTGACCCGAATACTTCTTGAAGAATGGGAGCATATTCCTCATGAAGCCGTTGCTAACCTGATCGAAAGCATGCCAAGACGTATGAATACAGTTCTTCAAGTCGAAGAAGGCGAGGCTCGTTAGTAAAATACGTTTTAATGTTTTAAGCACCGAGAAACGTACTCACAGTTAAAACAAAACTTCTCATTGTTTTATGTCTTTTCTAACTTTTCTCAACAGAGTTAATTTTTTGTTTCTATTGTTGTAATTTAAGGTGCTTAATAAAGTAATATTTTGTTTAAGTTTGTATTCTTTCATTTTAAAATAATTAAGAACAAAATATAATCAAATATAAACGTGTCAGGGCTTTTTTGTCTCTAAGTGTATATAGACGAACTTTTTTGTTAAATGTGACATACCTACGTCTATTTTTGTGCAACCATTTACATAATTTGTTATATTGTATTACAATTGTCTTATTTACATACACCGATCTCGAACCCATTAAAATATAAATCTGCATTGATATGACATTATTTGCGTTCCTTCCGTTCGTCGGAACGTTTCAATTCTTGCACAGCAGTTACGTAATATTCCTACATCAGATGAATTTAGTTTTTATTTTATTAATTGGGAAAATGGTTAAACTAATGTCTGATAAATATTGATGGTAGTCTGGAAAACAAAGCTGTCTTTTTGCAAGCGTACTAATGATGATTTGGATATACTTTTTTTAAAACAAATTCATTGACAACTAAGACCATCCCTTGTGATTTCAACGTCGTTTTCGATACTGTAGTTGCTGTTATTATTATTATTATTATTATTATTATTATTATTATTATTATTATTATTATTATTATTATTATTATTATTATTATTATTAACGTTATCGAAGCTCATTCAGACAGTCAAAACATAGCAGGGAAAAGCTATTTGTTGCCACAATCCATAAAATGTGTTACTTTTTCTTCATTTCGACACTATTGCGTTATAAATGACAATACTATTTTATTTTATCAAACTGAAAACTAACTTCTAGAAAACTACAGCGAATTTGAGTGAATTAAGAAATCCATTCCTGCACAACTCGCTACCGATAAAACAAACAGACAATTATGTGATATGATTTGTGTGATTTTGATATTTAAAATTTAATATTGAGGTATTTTAAAAAGTACACTTAATTTTAATCTCAGGTGCAGAAATAAATCAAGCCAGAAAATAATTGTCTCTGCGTTTCAGGAATGAAATTGCGAAGCTTTTAAATAAGGATACAGCGAATATATCTGAAATGACACAGGTCTCTGCAACTGACAGGAACATTGCTAGCGTGAACTTAGTGGTCTGCGCTCCTGACACGTGTCGGCATTGTGGCCGCCAACCGCGATCAAGGCAACCCCTTCCAACCCCCGAAAAAAAAACACCGTGCTAGTGGGCAGTTACCAAAGCGTCAGTTTCAAAGTAGATGTGAAGGAAAAGATATTGCTTGCAAGAAAGTAGCAGATTCAGTTAGTTCAAGATGAAATAAAGTCAATTTGTGCCATCGATCCCTGAAGCGTTGTTCTTCACTCATTGTGCAATATTATACAAGCATTATCATAAACACGCGAGGTTACAATTGTCTCAACAAATAAGAGAGGCTGGAATTTCACAGCCTGTGCCTTAGAGCGTGTTTAAAACAATGTCTTTATAGTAAACTTATTTTTAACTACTAATATTCGACATCATATTGCTTTTTGCAGAAGCCTGTGCATTCATTAAATAACAGACATAAAATTCAATGTTTTAAAATCTGCTAATAAGTTTGAATATATGAATTCCTTTGCAGTTCAAATCATAAATAATCAAGAGTCACTAGAAGAATATGGTGCAAGTTTTAAAAGAATGTACTTATGAACGTTATATGGTTTGGTGTATTTTCTATGATTTAGAATATAGTAAGTAGCTATGAAAGAGTTATTTACCGTTTTGCCTATGTCTAATTGATCTATGCAGGTATATACTTCAGTTGCTAACTGTGCTGTTGTGAATATTATTATATAAACATTGTCTATATAGAAAATATGTGGATAATAACTGAAATGTGAACACATTTGGATTTTGCAGCACCCTCATAAAATTTATTTTCCAGGCAATAACTCCCATTTAAGGACAAAGCTGAGAGCGCGTCTATTTTATTTATAAAATGTAACATTTGAAATATCTTTTAGATACTACTTCAAAAACGATGTTGCTTGCTATAGAGATTTTCTCACACTATCCTTAATCAAATAATGTTTTTTACCTTTCAAACTGTTAGAAATGAACTATACATTTCACCTTTCTACAAAGTATAAACGGCAGTATATAGCGTAGCTGCACACATTCCAACCCGCCTATTTGCTTACCTCTTTCAAAGACATTTTCTATAATCTTATATGGCTGCAGTATTAATACTTTTGTAGCATTATGTGCTGATACACAGCTGAACCCTGCTTGTTATGCTAACTTTGTGAGAAATCTTTGCGGCGAATTTTCCAATCGATCCTTATCTGATTAAAAATGACGCCTTCGTCTCCTTTTCTTAGCCAATAGTATTAACATAGTTTTTGAATTTATTCATATTTTATGAACCGTAGTCCTTTCAGTTGGGTCAGCTCCAGGGAATGTTTTTAAATTCTGCACGATACAGAGCAAGTGATTTGTTAAAGGTTACAGCAATGGAAGTACTTTATTCTGGAAAAGAAATGAAACTGAATACTACATACAGTAACAGACTTACTGCTATCAAACTGAACACAGTGTTGCACATATAACAAAACAGCCGTAATCTATGGGCAACTATTTCGCCCATGAATGCCGACGCAGGTCCCGTACGCAAGCGTGAAAAGATAATATGTACGCAGTACGTTTATATTTCTATTTTCAATTATCTGAAAGAATTCATGTCGGAGAATTAGTAATGTCTTTTTGCGCTCTTGTTTTGCACAAAACAGTTGAATTTCCTGGAAATTTAGTTAACACATCCTAATATATGCGTGATTTTTTACTTTTTTATTTTCGTATCTCAATGTCATTTGAATTGCTCGGCATTATTTATCCTGATTCATCACAAGTTTCCTTTACACGCTGCAAAAAGAGGAATAACTGCAGACCCCTTGTGGAGTAAGTTGCAATGAAAAATCTCCTGAAGAAAAACAGTAGAAGTACCTAAAGTCAAACGTATTGCCACCAACAGCAATGGGCGTGGTTGCTCTTTAATAAACCATCATCAAATAATCTATATTGCACACCATGCCATTTATCTAATTCGTGGTATAATCCAGCATTTATAGGCGATGTATGCAAAAACAATATAACAGCTATCAATGATCCAAACTGCATCTTGTTCACAATGTACTCATTTATTAAACAAGTCCATATTCCGTACAATTAATTTATTTCTCTAGCGTCCATGTAATAACTACAATGAACTGTAAGCTTTCAGGGAAAAATATGTCATTTTGTAATGACCAATATTTACAAAAATTTTAAATTTATGCTAAATGCTCAAAGTTGTATCAACTCAACTCTAAACATGTTTTTGATGTACAATAACCACCGAGTTCCCCGGACGTGGTTCGAATTCCTCACGCTGAAGAATTATCTCTGGCAGAGATGGTATTCGAAATTTCCGGAATATGCAGAGTATGTTGCAATTCGGGTCACGTTCTCGGGAGACATAGCTCAGTGATTAGCGCTATTACAGCTATTAGAAATTCAATAATATTTAACTGGAGAGAATACTTGTAGCATGCAGTAGTAATACTTTCCAAAATGTTAGCACAATGAAAATTAAAATGCAGAATAACCAAGCTTTACACGTCTTTCTCTGTTGCAAACATTAGAAATAAATTATATGATTTTTATTGGGCAAGCTATAATGAACACTCATTATGAGTGTATTTTTATTCTTATAATTCTTTAAGGAATATTGTAGGTTGCTAATTAAGAGTCAATGTCTTTGATTTTTTAATAATGAGAGCCCTAAAACAAACTCCTTAATGTTAATATTGCTACAACTGTTTGTGATACGAAAAATATAAATAGCAAGTTAATTTTATTTTAATATCCATATAGTATAATATGATTATGCAAAAATTAAGCGCTATATTTATTTGAGCTGAGAATTATTTTGGCTCATTCGGTTATGTTACAAATAGCTTCTTTCTGTTTATTCTACTGCAATAGTGAATTTGAATAGGCTTTTGTAACACTTTAAAATTTATAAATTTTAAGGTAATCTATATATTATTTTTCTAAGTAAGAGCGAATGAAAGATGACTTCATGAAGATAATGTTTATAATGGCTAACTCTGAAAAGAAACTGAATAAGTATAACAGGTTTCTTCGCTCTCTGTAATTTTAAACTAATGGAGTTATTGTTGTTAACCAGCATTTATTAGAGAAATAAGGCAGAGAATTCGTAAAAATACAAACTAAATAAACCCCTATGTCCATTGAATTTCAGAAACAAAACGTAAAGACAAACGGCACCAGCAGAATTTGAGCCGGAATAAATGAAATATATATATTGTTGCCTCATATACCTGAGCAATAACGCTGACGATCATCACTGCACACTACATCGTGGCTCATAAAACGGAGTGGAATGCGATGCGGCACATTGGATGTCAAATTGGTGGAGCGGATTGATATTGCTCCGCGTGGATGAGCCAAATTTATGGAATAGTTTCCTGGTAGGTTATGGGCTGCGTCAGTGTTGTCGTCCACGCTCCAGTGACGACAGTTTCTAAACGCGATTTCGCTTTGGGGCTCAACAGGACTGGAAGGGAAATTTGAAGGCGCAAATGAACATTCGAGGCAACATAATATGTTTACGTACTTTATTATGTCCAAACTTAGTTCGTCCTTTGGTGTTCTCTCGTTTGGTTTCTGATTATAAATTTGATTGCCGCGTATAATACTTTCAAATGAGTAGTGCGGTCTGTTTAACTGAATCGCGTAGAAATAAACTGCGTAACTAGTGTACGGAACTGATTGCACGGTGCGAATTTTTTCAACTTCTTAACTGATGTTGCCCCCTAAAGAGCTGAATAAAACTGCACACTGAAGACTGATAAGTTAAAACTGAGTACTAAGTGATTTCTGAAAAACTGGCTACTGACTACTGGCTGCATACAGAATACTTGTCGCCCAGGTGGGATGAAAGCCTCCTTATTAAAATCGAATTGAAATTCGTTAGCCAGTAGACGCTGGCAAACGACGCATATCTTCGCGCTTTCCCTTAACATTTCAAATAAATGCATTTCATTGTTGGCTGATTTGATCTACCTCACACTTTGGCTATATTTGAACGTGTGTAAGGCGGATCTCACATTGGATCCCTTTAAATGTTTAACGGACCATCAGCCATAGGGGTCAGTGCCTCCTTCCCCTGGACGGTTTAAAAGTCCTTCACTAAAATTGTTTTCCTTGAGAGAGAAAGCTTGTCTTTTTGACTCGAGCGAGGATAAGCGCACCGTTAAAAAGTCTTTGAAAAGTTTTTATGACTGTTATGAGTACAGCTGTTTCAAACAAAAAGATACCAAAGAATGTTTCTACGTTCAGTTCTCATGTATTAGTTATAGCTAAGTTTATAAAACATTATAACTATAGTTATATATATAATATAAAATAAAAATAAAAATAAAGTAACACTATTAACAATGTAACAAATTAACAGTAATTATAATAATACAAAAGGATAATAAACAAAGAAAAAGTCACACTTGAGATCGCTATATTGCGGACTCGTGGAGTCCTCTATGGCAAGAAGACAAGTCATATATATATATTTCCTTGGAGTGGGATCGGAGGAACTGGTGCACAACACAAACGCCTCTTATATGTAGTGCATAACTTGGGAGGTCATGTGCCACATGTTGGTGACTGCTTTACTAAGACCAAGTGGGGTATTTTCACCTTTAGAGAGATTTCTAGCACTACTGTAGTGTAATAAAAAGCGTAATAAGAGTAAAATGAATTGCTGCAGTTCAATAAGAAGTTTTGCCTTAGCGAATAAAGTTTGAAAAGGCAATACATAGTAATAACCCAGAGTATGTGCTGCCTCTCTCTGCATTATTTCCCTCAGCTGATAGTGATACCGTTACGCAGTAACTTCCTTTCAGCAAAATAAATTTCCGATTGCGTAGCAGAATGAATGCCTCGTAGCTATTTCCAAACGTTTTGATAAAAAAATTAACGAAATATATAAAAATTTAACATGCATGTATCAAAAATAGTTCTTCTCACTGTTTCTCTGTATATGACACTTATAACTGTTTTGTAATTTGCTTATGACAATAAAAACGCGATTGCTGCTTGTTGCTGCATATTGCTGTACCTTAAGTAAGGAAGTATCTTTAACAAAAACTAGAGCGATAAAAATGAAACGATAAATGTTGGCTAATGCCCGTCTACTTGAATTATAATATTTCCATATTTCAATAGCCCAAAGTAGTAAAACTTTGCAAAAGGAGATGGTCCTACACAAATAAGTGCAGTGTTCGCAAAGAAATGACTTAAAACGGGCTCTTTTACATTATTTATATTATTAAATGAAAAAGCACATTGAATGTACATGCAAATCTTCTTCGTAAATTTTCTTCAACCAGATGGGAAGCAATGATTCCCATTTTTGTCACTTGTTATATATTAAACGCACGAGATACATACACTCTGTCACTTTTGGAAAAAATACAATTTCTTAAATTGTTGTTAAATGTGCTGTTGATTTGCTTTATTTACGGAAGCTCTTTAACATCTCAGGTCATCACCGTTCCAGTTCATTCAGGACTTGAAAGGGCCGACAAATTTTGCTCAAAGGCCTCTTTTTTCAGGCTTGAGGTTCTTTATCGTGTCCAGGACCCACTGCTTTACTTCCGTTCCGAAGGAAGCCATACTTAGGATATTATGTCCAATAAAATCCATCGACCCTGGTCGGGATCGAACCCACGATCTTGGGTTTATGATCGATATGGTTACCACTACACCACCAGGACCAACACTCTTAAATATGCAATTATTATTGTAGATATTTAGGACATTATATAAAAACACTTACATTCTTTATGCAGCATTTTATGTTATATTGTTTGCATTACGTTGCGCAACTTTGACACTACATCAACTTTGTCTATGCGCAACACAACGGGTTTACAGCTAATTGAATTACCATGACAGCATAAATAATTATACATGGGGTTATGTAGGTTTTTTTTTTGGGTTATGAAACTGCTAACAGAACTGCAGTTATTCTACAGTCTGCCGTCATGTCAAACAGTATCGTGAAACTTGAAATATTACAAGAATACGTGAGACTGAACTACAACACATAATATATATATATATATATATATATATATATATATATATATATATAGTAATTATAATAGTACAAAAGGATAAAACACCAAGAAAAAGACACACTCGAGATCGCTATATTTCGGACTCGTGGAGTCTTTCTATGGCAAGAAGCTAGACAAGTGACGGTGATAAAAGTAAATATTGAGTATCGAAGGTAGCGCTATGTATGGAAACAGATGAAACCAGAAATGAGCGTGTGTGGGGGGGGGGGTTAATACGTAAGATTTAAACCAGGAGGTATACGCGCTTTATGTAAAAATATAGCTGCCATTTCTCCATGTCTGAGTAAACTTTCAGAGCATGTGTAGGTAACGCATCAATAAGTGTTAGATTAAAAGCATCATCAAAATCCTTACGGTGAGATAAAGCATGTTGGGCAACCGGCAAGGGAGACTTTGTTTTAACAAAACGTCTATGATTGTTCATACGTAGCGAAACAACAGTAGAAGTTAAACAAATATAAAATGCTTTGCAAAGCTTACAAGATAACATATATACGACATTCTTGGAGGAACAAGTAGCAAATGAAAAAATGTTAAATTCTCTGGATAAATTAGGGCTGTGGAATGAATAGCAAGGCATAATTAGCGCGCAGGTTTTACATCTAGGGCGTTGGCAAGGATATGAGCCAGCAAAGGTACGTGGTAAATTCGGAGGAGATAGGTTTCGGCGAAATATACTTTTAAGGTTAGGGAATGAGTGAATGAATAGTGTTCAACGCCCGTTTTTACTGCTGAGGCACCACAGGCGATGGACACTCATGATACATGAGATGATATGATATATTCGGAAAGGGTTTAATTTTTTAAGGAAGGAAACGTTCCAGGACTAAGTTTAGGGTAACTTCCCGGCATTTGCCATTTATGAGGACTGAGGAAAACCTGAAAAAAACCTCAGTCAGGGAGGACGGTCCTGGCGGTATTCGAACCCAGACCTCCCGCTCACGAGTCCGTGCCTTAACGACCTCGGCCACACGTGGCGGTTAAGGTTAGGGGGTGTTCTAAAAGTAAGGCGAGGTACAAATTATAAAAAATCATTTAAAGATGAGTGCATTAACAAAGTATCATGACATTCTTTCAAAATAGGTCTGATGCTTTCAATTCCAGGCACGTAAGTAGTAACAAGGTTAATGAAGTTCTTATAAAAGTTTTAGGTTTGCATTGGAAAATTTTGTGCGCTGGGATTATACGGGATTTTAAAAGAGAGGAAGGATAATTTTGGTCTTGGAACTTTTGAGCTAGGTTTTTAATATACTTGTCAAGAGATGAAAAGTTGTTACAAAGACGGTGACCACGGATTGAAAGAGAAAAAGGAATAGATCTTTTGATATGCAAGGGATGACAACTATCAAAATGAAGATACGGTTGTAAATTGGTAGGCTTAATGTGTACAGACGTAAGAAAAGAGCCATTACATAAAGAAATATCAATATCTAGGAACGTAGTATCATTGGGAGAGACAGAAGAAGTGAACTTAACTGAAAATTTGGAGTTAAGATTAGTAAGGAACTGATCGAGAGATTCTGAACCAGAGTTCAAAGCACGAATATATCATCAATATATCTAAGCCATAATAATGATGCCAAAGGTTCTGACTTAAGAAAGTCCTCTAAGCGAGACATAAAAGCATTGGCATAAGAGGGTGCCATTCTGGTGCCCATTACAAAACCTTTAATTTGTAGATAATATTTATTATCAAAACTAAACGCATTGCGAGTGAGGACTAGATAAGCAAGATGAAAAATAAAATCTGTGGATGGGGTATGAGGAGGTGCTCGAGAGTTCAAGAAATGTCTTATAGCAGTTAATACTTCATGATGGGGAATGTTAGTGTAGAGTGACGTCACATCGATATTGGCCAGAAGTATATTAGAATGTGCCAAAGGATCAACTTTCTTTAGTAAACTCAAAAAATGGAAGGAATCTTTGATATAGGATGGCCTAGATGTAACAAATGGCTGTAACCAACAATCTACTAGAGCGGAAATACGTTCAGTGGGGTAATCGTAGCTGGCTACTATCGGGCGGCCTGGACAGTTCTTTTTATGAATTTTAGGGAGAAAATATATGGTGGGAGTACGGGGGACATGAGGAGTAAGTAGAGTGATATCTTGGGAACTAAGTTCTTCGGCAGTACCAGAAGATGCAATAAAAGAAGTTATTTCTTCATTAAACTTGACTGTAGGGTCGGAAGACAATAGTTTATAATACGTGACATCTTCAAACTGTCGGTAAGCTTCAGCATTGTAAGAAGAAATGTCCTATAGTACTACTGAGGACCCTTTATCAGCTGGAATAATAATAACATCAGGAATATTAGATAACCTTTAAGTGCTGATTTCTCACGCAAAGTTAGGTTATCTTTCGGGGTGATCTTGTCTAGAAATTTGGAAACACTAATCGAAGTTAAAATCGATTAATAAACATTTCTAAAGGATGCCTAGAAGGTAAAGAAGGAGGTTCAAGTTTGGAGGGAGGACGAAACTTGAGAAAGCAAGGAGTAACATTTGAAGAAGGCTGAGAAGATTTAGTATGTCTATAGTAACGCCATCTTAAATTATGGCAAAATTTAATGCCATCGGAAACAAATTTAAGGCGATTAAATTTGGGAGTCGGCGCAAAAGATAATCCTTTTTGCAAAAGCAATGTATCAGCATCTGAAAGTGAAATAGAAGATAAATTCACAATATTAATAGTAGGAGAAGTACAAGGGGTACATTTGTTATTGGGATGCTGGTATGAAATACCGAAGTAAAATTTAGATGGACGAGGTAAATTGAAAATAGAAGCCAAGTCAGGAACTGACGCTACGAGCGGTGGGGAAAAGTTTTGGAAGAAAGACGCGGTAACTGAATAGGAATACCTGCTCTTAAATATTGTCAATATAACCGCGATAGTTTAAGAAAATGTTTTTGATCGGGGGAACATGATAATTTATTCGCACTCATCAAGATGCTATTAACAGTGGTAATATATTTAGGAGAACATGCCAAAATAATTTTAATAAAACTAATTAATTTAGACAAATGAAATTGCTGCAAATATTGACAATTATTGAGGATCATCCGTAGAAATTTCTGAGAGATATGGTGCCTAAATAAGTGAAATTGGCTATGAGTGCTAGGAGCTATAGCGGACAATGGAAATTGAATTAATATTCCGTAAGGACAAACACCAGTAATAACACAATAAGAAAGAAAGTCAACATGCCTTGCATATTTAGCTAATTGCTTAGAATGGTACTTACATATATATATATTGTTTCAGACATCTTAGTAGATTTTATTTTTTCTTACGGAGCTCGATTAATCGTACATTGTCCCTTGTAAATGGGATGCTGAAACATTTCTAATTTAATAAATATGCCAGTAAAACAACTCAAATGTATTATAATTTCAGTTTTTACGCGTTAAAACAATTATTTCCCAAAACTTAACATACGTAATGTAATTTTCAGTGTATTTAATATCAGGAATGACCTCTATAGAATACACAAACACTAACAATTTAAATATAAGCCTTTGATTAATTATTATATTTTCGAACTTTGAAGAAATGAGTTCAATCCTCGTTGAATTATAAAAGTTTGCAAATGATAGCACAATGAATTTATTTTTCAAAAAAAGCTCACGGTTTGTACAATTCGACAGACTGAAAAAACATTTGCAGACACGTGCAGTTCAGTGTTTATGTGATATTCTGTGAACCTACATTAACTCATGGGCCACGTCGTAATTTCTCATTTGTCGGTCCTGGTGGTCTAGTGGTAATCATACTAGCCTCGTACACGGGTCGCGGGTTTGACCCCGGCCAGGATTGATGGATTTTTTCAGGCGTAAAAATCTTAAGCATGACTTTCTTAGGAAGGGAAGTAAAGTCATGGCTCTAGTGTCGCAGATTTAAGGCATATCACAGAAGCCTGAAGAGGAGACCTCAAGCCTGAAAGAAGAGGCCTCTGAGCAAAATTTATCAGCCATTTCACGTCCTGAATTGAATACTGAGCTGATGACCTTTGATATTAAAGACCGTCCGTAAATAAAACAAATCAACGAGTTTTCTCATTAAGCATTCTCACACTTGAACTGCACTAGCTCAGTTTGTTTGCCTATTGAAGCGCTGAAATCACGTTTTAGATAGCCTCAAGTATGCATAATACCAATAAGGCAATTTCCATTAATTTAAACTTTTGCGCGTTCACAATGAAATGTCGAAAACCTCATATAGAATTATATGAAATTCTTTGAAAAAATAGTTGGTTAAGATAGAGCTGAACAAGGAACACATCTTATAAGAAATTTATTTGAGGTCCACCCTTCAACTGAAGATGAAAACAAATGTTTCAAAATCTCGAATGGGAATGAATGTTGATCGGCTTAAGCTGGGATAGTTGACAATGCTGGCAACGTTGTAGTGATTTTTCTCCGATCCCTCACTTGATACTGCTGCTGTCACTGACATTGATAAAGAACTTTGGTGTGCTTATATGTACAGCATAAATGAATTAATCTTTAGTGAGTATGCCTCAACTACTGTAAAACTTTTTGTCAAAAAATGTCCTTGCTATTATATGCTGCCATCTGTACTTAACATTCTTCTATATTTCCGACGCACTTTTTCCAATGGGCAAACATAAGAAGTCCAAAAGGCCAGAAATGAGGGTATTAAATTCTTTCATAAATAATTCGAGAAAAAACTTAAGAAATTCTACAAACGAAGAAAGGTTTTAAAGACTGGTATAAACTTTAGTTAACTTTCACTTTGAAAACACAAAGAAAACCTGAAAAATCTCTTCCATCTGAAGTACTTCAATTCATTAATTAGCTGGCATTTAAGATGTACCCAGAAAATGCCGCTACGAGAAAAGGGAGGAAAAGAAAAAAGAACCTACGGCTGTAATTTTCAAACTTTGTGAATAAATACCAGGTTGTGTATAACATTGGCACCTCATCATTTCGTGGTCGTTGCATGTACAAAATGTACTTTCCTAAGAAACCTGCCAAATACGGCATACAATGGAAATTATTACTTTATCGAGGACGTGTATATGCTGGTAAAAACTCAGATGCAGTTACAACGAGAGTTCTTAAAGGCAACACAATGTTTAATACTCCTATCGAAGCCGATTCAAGAAACAAATAAGAACGACACAAGGGGCAGTTAATTTTCTTCTGTAGAACGTATGTATGTAATGAAGACCAAAGAATTAACTTACGTTGGGGCAATGAGGCAAAATAAGAGGGAGATACCAAATGAATTTCTCCCCAATAAATTCATATAAATTATTACATGTATTTTTTGGGTTTAAAAGGCAAGACTACGGTCTCTTGCGTGCCTAAAAAGAACAACACAGTGATTGTAATATCATCATGAAGTATCTGTTCACACCACCATCCACATACCGCTAGTGAGTGAATTTTACAGAGGAGTAGATTCTCTGGCTGAGATAAGCGCCAACTATTGCAGTGGTCGACGTGCTAGATATTAGCACTTTCAATCCATATACAGTTAGCAGCTAATACAGAGACAAGCCACAACTAAACAGGCTTAATTACATGAAATACCTGCCCAAAACTCTCATCAGCTACATGTAGAAAATAAACCGTGAGCTCACGGCATATATTTGAAGGTTCCTAGGGATAGCAGAAGACATCATTGCCAACGCAGTAGAAGAAACATTTGAAAAGAGAAAAACCTGCTACTTGTGCAATCGTCATATTATAGCATAAATCTAGTACGTTTTAATGAGCAATAACCATTAGTAGAAGTAGCCTCCAAGTTCATAGACGGTTCGTTGCCTCCAATGGCGAAGACGCTGAATTCAATCTGCTACATGTGAGTTGCTAATGTAAGCCTTTAATCCTCTTTCGTATAGCCTTTGATTTTTTAAGATAACAGACGGAATAAATAGTTATTTTCACCTACGCACATTGTTCACTCTTCGTGACCACTGTCGCTCACCAACTAAATTTCGGGATGTACTTAGACACGTAGCTCTGGTTTCTTCATTCGAAAATACATATTAAATCGTATATCGTAAGGTTTTTTTATGCTGTCCTTGTTTAAAAAAAAAAAGGAAAAAGGAAAAAAGAAAAAAAGAAAAAAAGAAAGAAAAGTAGTTACCATGACTTAGGACTTATCTCTCATGCATTAATTATCTAAAGAATTGGAGTATGGAAAAAAGAAAGCAGAAGAAATTTCCAGAAACAAATACTAAAAGTATATGGCAATGAAAATTGGAGAAGGTTTTATAATTTTATACGCGAAGAATGGGAAATAACGAGGTAATGACATTGTTGAGCAATAAAAACGCAAAATAAATAACGGATGATAAAGGAAAAGCTGATTTATTAAATTCATATTTGTTCGTATTCACAAAAATGATGACAACAACAACAATAATAATAATAATAATAATAATAATAATAATAATAATGATAATAATAATAATAAGGGTTGTCACACTGATGCAAAAAGCTGATTTATTAAATTCATATTTGTTCGTATTTACAAAAATGATGACAACAACAACAACAACAACAACAACAATAATAATAATAATAATAATAATAATAATAATAATAATAATAATAATAATAAGGGTTGTCACACTGATGCAAAAGAGAGAAGTTAATCGGCAAAAAGAGTAGAGAAAAAATGTACAAACTAAAATATCAAGAGGCATGTGGTCCTGATTATATTGCTATGGAAGCCTTAAAGCTGGTTGGGGGAGATAATAATTTTGTACCTTATGTGCTTATTTTTAACATATCTCTAAATCATTCTAGTCTACTGGAAGAGTGGAAGTTCGCTGCCGTAGTTCCTATTTATAAGGGCGGTATTAAAAAAAAATATTTTAAAAATTACTGGCCAGTTAGTCTCACATTTGTCATATACAAAGTTATGGGGCATTTGATAAGTCAATAAATTCGTAGTGTCCTCAATTACAAATACCGGCTGTGTCATCGTCAACACGGTTTTCTTGCGATAGTCAAATTATTTTATTAGTTCAGCACCTAGCTGAAGAGATATATGTATGACATAGGATTGATCATAAATTTTTCGAAAACTTTTGATTTAGTATGGCTTAGAAGGTGAATTGAGTGGACGAAAATTATATAAAAGGACTGTAATTTTGGATTAAAAAACTTTTAGAAGAGTGAGCCAGAGAGCTATGGTACGTCAGGAAATGTCACTTACCAGGAAGGTGATGTCAGGAGTTCCACAAAGTGGGTCATTATGTTTATTATTTGTGTTTATAATCTTTGCGTAACTATAAAGTCAACAGTACGATAATTTTCAGACGAGCATATTGTTTATGAAAGAATTAACAACAGTTCCGGTATTAAAATTTTACAGAGCAATCTTAACAATGTTTCCAATGAATGGTTAAACATAGTATGAAAATAAATGGTTCTAAGAGTAAGACAATAACGTTTTGCAAAACCGAGAATCAAGTTATCTTAATATAAATTAGATGAAGCAGAAATTCCCCAGGAAACTACTGTAAATACTTAGTAACTTATTAAGTTGTAAACTTGCACAGACGAACAAATTGAGTGTTACGAGGAAAGCTTGGAGGGGATTACAGTTTTTTATAAGAATAAAAATAAAAAGTAAAGAAAAAGAAAAAAAGAAAAGAAAGAAGCCGTTCCAAAATCGACGGAAATGGCTTATTTTTCATTAGTTTCCACTGGCCCTATTGGAGTATAGAGCAGCTTGTTGCGATCCATACAGGATATATAAAATAGTTTTCCGAGAAAAATTTCAGCTTAGAATAGCAAAATTCGCAAACGGTATAAAAGAACATGGGAGCTAAAATGTTAAAACATTAGGTTGACAATCACTAGCAAAGGGAGGTAGAAAGCGAGGACAACGTCACTGTACAAAGCGTACAGAACAAATGCATTGAGGGATATCACAGCTAGATTAGAAAAACCAACATACATATGTAGGAACGATTACACTTTTAAAAGCAATCTTAGGCAACAGAGAACTGGTGTATCGTATGTAAATTCTCTTTCGTAAATAAAACCATAAATGACTGGAATGAACTACCTGCAAGTGTCTTTGAGGGTTGCTCTTCTCTGACAGCATTTAAAAGTAAGCTTAAAGTGTGAGTGTATAAACACTTCATTGATATATGTAGATATGAATGTAAATAATGTTCACAATTTAAGTTTTTCCGGGACTACTTGAAATAATGTTTAACTTCTTATTGTGTTTCATTTACTAACTTGGCTTAACTATTATTACTCAAGTAACTAGGCCTAAAATTTTAATTAGGCTAATAATTTTATAAATGTATTTAATGAAGTTAATATGTGTAAAATTAAGTTGACAAATATTTCATTAGTTTGATACATTTAACTAGGTTAATGTGTACCTAACTAGATTAACATGTTTTTAGTTATGTGAAATGTATTTAATTAAGTTAAATGGTATGTAAATATGTGTAAAATTAGTTCAAAATGTATTTAAATAAGAATTATTTATTTAATCCTAGGTTGGCATGTACTTAATTAAGTCAAGTTATTTCTTTTTTCAGTATATTACTGTAAATAATAATTGTATTTTCATTATTCTTCACTACCACCGGGTGTAAGCCCAATCGCAATTAATAAATACATACTTAGATATATATCTAGCTGATTGCAGCTTTTCTGATTTTTCAACGGAAATCCCGTTGCAATAGCTCAATTTTAGTTTCTGATGCAAAACATTCAAACTCCCTTTTTTGTAACCATTCTATAATTTGGACATTTCCACTGGTTGCATTTGGAATTTTATTTTGAACAATTATGCGGTATAGTGTATTATTATTATTAGTATTATTATTATTATTATTATTATTATCATCATCATCATCACCATCATCATTATTAAATGCTCTCTAAACAGATCCTACATAACAAATAATGAGCCCGCTGCCTTTCCCAATAGATACAATCAGGCAATCCATTTTGGAGGGATCTTGCCAGGAATTTTGTGTATGGTTTTTATTCGCCCAACCCTCGTTAAGTAAAATATATGCATCTCATCACCCGAAACTCTCGTTTTTCGTACATTGTGCGTAAGAATCTTATGATTGTTGCAACAATGTCACTCGTCTCCCATAAAAATTGCCGGCCATCATTTCTTAACTGTCCTGAAACCTAAGATTCACAGAATTAGAACCCGTGCATAGTATTTTATTTCTTAAAGTGCCAGTTACTTTTTGTACTATTGGAAATTTTCCATCTTCAAAAAATTCCAATACAGTTCCGTGTACAACACCCTTTGACAATGTCATCTAAGTTTGTAACTCTCTTGGGAGATCCAATATGTTTCCTTGGCGTCCTACTACTAGGATCAAGTCGCAAATGGAGACACAGTAGCTCTGCTTACATCATTCGCCTTTGTAGTCAGATGCTGAGCAATTTTAAAACCCAGTTTATTCGAATCTTCCTCATTAGCGCATTTTTTGAAGAAGGCATACACTTTAAAAAGAATATTGCAATCCTGGCTTCGCAACACCTGCCTTTTCGAATCGCTATTTTCACCATTTGCTTTACTTTGAGCCACTGCAAAGCCTTCTGCTCTCTCGCTAGCAAACCCAACAACTACCTTGAAATATAACTCAGTTTTAAACACGTCATAGCTTTGATATTCTGCAGGCGCAGCATTCCAGATTCCGTTGCAAAAATTCGTTGCACACCTTTCAGAGATAAGAGACCACAGTATTGTCACTGAAAGGAATTATTATAATAAATTGCAAATTCTGGTCCAGGCGAAGCCGTTAAGAATCAGCATAAGAGGGTATAGTATTTCTGAAAGAGAGTGAAAATTGGTTCATAGTATTAATAAACGATAAATTAATAATGTTATTTAGAACTAGGTGATTGAAAGGGAATTTAAATGTTCATTATGATTCAGAGAACATCACATTTCATTTATATTTAAATCTTCAGCTTTATAAGTCCGGTTTACTCTTTGGGTTAAGGCAAACTGTATAAAAACATTCATAAAACTGGAAAATAAAATTAAAATGCTCCTTCTGAGTTTCAACTTTCTTCATCGTTAATTGCTAAACCGTAAGTAGATTTGTTTCCCTGTAACATAATATTGACGTCTCGTTTAACCCGTAATTTTACAAGAAATTGACGCTTTAATTTTCTACGATGACATTTATTATACAATGAACAAAGAAAAACCTAAACCCTACCGTGTTTCCTTAGTTTAAGAATAATTGCTATTGAAAAGGAAATAAAATAAATGGGAAACATAACAATTTGTTATTTTAATAGGTTGCGGCGCAATACTGTGATAATTGTATAATAAATCCGATACTAGGAGATTATGGACTACGACCAAAATTTTGGAAATATTTTCTCGTCTGTATAACAAAGTATTTCACTTAAAACTAGCGATTTTCACAATCATATAACAAAAATAGATCTCTATGTTTCTCATAGAGTAATTGTTGCAAATCTGCAATACTTTCATTTAGCGTAAATATTTGCAAGAGAGAGATTAGCGACGAGGAATACCTTGGGATCTCATTGAAAACAATTTTTTTTTTAGTACTGTTTAACGCCTGTTTTTACTACTGAGGCACCACAGGCGGTGGACACTGATGATACATGAAATGAAATGATATAATGGGAAAGGATTTTTTTTTTTAAGGAAGGAAGCTTTCCAGGCCTAAGTTTAGCTCCCCGGCATTTGCCAGTTATGAGGACTGAGGAAAACCTGGAAAAAACCTCAGTCAGGGAGGACGGTCCTGGCGGGATTCGAACCGCGGACCTCCCGCTCACGAGTCCATACCTTAACGACCTCGGCCACCCGTGGCGGTATTGAGAACAATATGACTACATTGCAAGACTCCCATTGGAAAACGCGCACGCGCTGCTCAAGGCCATGCATTATTCTATATAAAAAAACCACTATAATAATATTATTCATATAGTACTCTGCCATCCATGTCTTATTAACAAAATTGTAACATTTCTTGCACTCCAGAATGATCTGGTGATGTATAAAGAACAAATAAGGCGTAAAAGGAAGATTTGAAGTGTTAAAATTAATGCAGTCACTTATATAAATAATATTGTGGAAGAATAACCTTAAACTTACCCCAAAGATATGTTTCGACGAAACCAGATATACATTTTTCCACAAGATTTTGTACCATACAACAGTGCTAAAATTATATGTAACATTTAGTATCCCAGAAATGGAAAGAAGATAATGTTAACACAGTAGCCAAGTTGCTAATGTATATGTTAGGGCGTTGTTGCTCTGTGTAAGTCTAGAGGAAGAATATGGCTATTAACGTCATTAGTCACTAGTGCACTGCTTGTAAACGGATGAATACAAAGCTATCGAGTAATGATATAAATCTGGACCGCTTAAAGCAATGATTTCCAAAAGAGAGCACTGGCATGAATTAAGATTGAGATGACACGTAGCAGAAATATTCTCAAAGAAGCCGTGGTAATGAAACTTGCCGTATCGGACGGTGGTGCTTTGGCATTTTTTCTATAAGAATGTGATAGTAATTGCAGCAATATATGTAAGAAAGAGATTGGTTAATTAAAATATGTCATGGATGGAGGAAAGTATTTTGGAAAGAAAATTTGATTTGATAGTTTTTGTATGTAATCTCAGGGTAAATAATTCCTTCCTCTCCAACGATGGTAGCCGATGTCTTACAGTTTTGCATCTGCTGTTGAGATTATGCTGCTGGATAATTTTATGGTTCTGTGACCATTCGGGAAGAACTCTTGGAGATTAATAATATTGTTTCGTTTTGGAAGAGGACACAATTTATTGTTCATAAACTATTGCACTTAACTATAAAGCTCATCCACTTAAATCTCTTTCAAAACTAACTATAGCTTTCCACTAACTGAACTGAACTGAGAAAGCCCTTCCACTGATATTGCCTCACTAAATACTCTTGCAAAATGACTGCGGGTCACACAAAATTGCAAACTAAATAAGTAGGTCTATGTTACTTTTTCAATGTAGAAATAACTCCAGTGGTTGACTTCTTCCCTTCAAGAGATTATCGGCTTGTCTTTTCATCCGTGCAGTCGCCAAATGTTTTATGGTGCCTACCCCACTTAAGAAAGTTTCAAACAGAATATCAATAAACATCTTGCTCAACTATTCTTTACAAATATTGTTACAAAGGGCAACAGAAATTACCAGGTCAGATTTTATGGCTGGGGTAACTTTCTGCACACTTGGGAGAAAATAACATTTTACACATAATAACTCAAAACTTGTACAGGAAAAGTACATTACCTTCATGGTTATAACGAAGTTACATAAAATTACTTGTATAATTTACTCTTAATAAAATATGAGATTCGCAATCCATAAATACTGTCTCATAATAGTGTGAAAGATGCGCCACCTGCAGGTCTTCCTATCCATGAAGCTTATTATTTAATTTGATTCAATCACCCTGGAGATAGCAGGAGCAGGAGAGAGCAAGAGTGTTAGCCACATTACAGTGTTGCAGAAGGGCGCTCCTTCTCAGACATCAACAAGAACGACGAGTGTGACTCAGCATCTTCCAGAAGTGTAGCAGTGCGTGATAAATGTGGCAGAAACTTTGAAGGAGTATACAGGTATTCAGGTTCTAGAATGTATGGCTTGCAAATTATGAATATTGTGCCATTACTTTCTTTTCAGCCCTCATATTTACTATCTAGCAATTAAATTCCTTAATGTTTATAATTTATAAGTATATTTTTGTAAATTCTGCACATGTTATGACATGCCCAGAATTCGGCTACACACGTGCTGGAGTGGCCAGGAACACTCCGTATATAAACTCGATTGCACATTATGGGGAACAAAATAAGTAAAAACAAACTCCAGCGCAAGAAAGGAGTACAAAAAATGATAAACAATATGCGGAACCATGAACGTGAACCTGAACATGTAAAAAAATCTTTAAAACCCATATCTGAGAAGTAAACGGCTGTAAGGCAAGGTCATGGAGGTCATAAGTACTTAAATAATGTTTTGAGCGGAAGAACAATTAAAGTTTAATTACCCAGAGTTCACTTATTACTTTCATGACTGTAGTTCAAGAAAAATTTAAGATTATGGCATTATTTACGTAGTCATCGTTTCCAATTTTCTGGAGGTATTAAATTAAGTGTGAAATATTATAAGGCATTAATTTTACACAAAAATTGTCCTCAACGATTAAATATACAAAGAAAAATAAAACGTATACTTTATAACATTAGCAGAATTATAAAATACCATTGCTGCAGTTTGTATAGCCAAAGTTGTGCATCAGTGACACAGCATTTCGTTAAGATAATTTCCACACGCCATAAAATACATAAAAATAATTTATTTTGGAAACTATAATTTTAGTTGCTCGTATTGTTTTCCGAAAGTTTGTTGTGGATCGTCGGGTTTCATATTGGTAAGGAACTTTCTGATCCAATGGATTAATTAGCTTATGCAGGTAGGAATAGGCCAGGTTAAAATAAACCTGGACTCTAACCTAAAGCTCCATAAACGAACAATATTTATTCATAAGGGCCGACTTATTGAATGACTACTTGCAGGTTTTGCTCATAACGTGAAAAACCAAAAAAAGAAACTGGAAATGTGAAAGAACTTCATGCAGATGTCTACTATAGAAATAGAAGATAAAAACTTTCCAAAGGAAAGTAGTAAAGGAAGAAAGGAATACAGATATACAGGAAATATTACTCACATGAAAAGGAAAGAAATGAAAATAAAAATAAGACTTTGCAAAGAGAGACCTGAGACGGAAAGTAAGGAAAGGAAATAGAGGAAAACAGCAAAGGGCGGAAGAACGTTAACCACTTAGAGGGAAAAAGCCCTCGGTAAGTACTGAAAGAAAAAGCTTAAAAATGCCAAAAGAAAACCGAAAGGAAAAGGAAAGCGGTAAATAAATAAGGAATGAGCTGAAGTGCTACATAGGGAAAGGAGGTAAGAAAGTGGAAGTTCTTTCAGAAAATAATAGAAAAGAAAAAGAGAGATAGCTAAGAAGCGGAAAATGGGAGTTTCTGTTTCGGAGATAAGCTTCGGTTGTCAAAGATTCCCGTCAGCTCGCATACAGAAACAGGCAGAAAAAAAGCTCATTCCGTTTTTATTACTAACATTTAATTGCTGGAATTAAACTGCTAAACATTAATTTATACAACTTGTGTTGTATAAATTTGAATTATCGATGAAAGCTGTGACTTATAAGAAGAAATAATTGTTTATACAAAAAACAGTTAAGCAAAGCAAGCAATAGCCTGCGATGTTTTAAGTAACATTTAATGAAATATTCACCTCGTTCATTTGACTGCAGTTAATATTATGAGGAATATAATTTGCAATAAATTGTTCATTTCTTTTCATTTTATACACATATCTAAAAAGTACTGTTTGTAGTAGTAGTGGTGATAGTGGCAATAGGGTGCTGGTAGTAGTGTTGTAATTGTAGTAGTAGTAGTAGTAGTAGTAGTAGTAGTAGTAGTAGTAGTAGTAGTGTTAGTAGTAGTAGTAGTAGTAGTGTTAGTAGTAGTAGTAGTAGTAGTAGTAGTAGTAGTAGTAGTAGTAGTGTTAGTAGTAGTGTTAGTAGTAGTGTTAGTAGTAGTAGTAGTAGTAGTAGTAGTAGTAGTAGTAGTGGTAGTAGTAGTAGTGGTAGTAGTAGTAGTGGTAGTAGTAGTAGTGGTAGTAGTAGTAGTGGTAGTAGTAGTAGTAGTAGTAGTAGTAGTAGTAGTAGTAGTAGTGTGATTGTGGTATCAGTAGTAGAACTGGTGGCAGTGGTATTGGCGGTGGTGGCATGTTTTTTAATAGTGTTTAAGTATTAAAAAAGGCATAACAGGCGGTGAACACTGGCGTTACACGAGACGAAATGATAAATTTGGAAACTCATGTGCAGAGTCATAGATTCGCTGCTCATGTCACAAAACTTACTGAGATTTTGAATAGTCGCAATAATATAATGGGTTTGTAGATAAGAGACATGTTTCAAGATAGATATTTTCTGTTGATGAGACCAAGTAAATGATAAATATAACCCCGCGTTTCAACACGAGAAGCTCCAAGCATTCCGTAACAATGTAACTGTGCATGGAGTATTGCTTGGCTGCAACAAATTCCAATTACAAAGTTCTTCTGCAGGTAATGGAAGAGAGGTGCCTTCACTGTAAGTTGAACTGTTTGGACTCACCATACTCTCCATTCAAAGATAAAGGTATATGACTTACGAGCACTTGACGTATCCAAAGTGACTAGGAGGGGTTCTAGTGAAAACCTATCCGTGATTGGTTCATTTTTGGAACAAAGTAAGTCTGAAGAAGAAAATATTGTGCAAAAATATCTTTATTTAAACTTTTTTGTAATAATGTCCACACGATGGGATAAACTAAACAACGTTCATTGAGGCTATACATAATGTCTGACACTCATCTTTTAGTAGTGGGGATGAGTCGAATAATATGGTTCAAAGGGAATCTCAAACAGAAGTTTTTAAGAGCTTTTATCATAAAGTTAATGCTCTTTCCTATCACGAACGCAATAAGTGCCGAGTATCCAGTTTTAATCTCACGTCTTTTGATAATTTTCTTATCTTTCAAACATTTCGGATTTGCCATTATAACTTTATTTAATTGGTTGGCCTTTCTTGGTAGGAACTCTTGACAAGAAATAAAAATGATCAAAAGCAAAACTATACCAACTTGAACGGAAAAGTCTTATTGTAATGGTGTAGTGTTAGTTATCCTGCAGGTTAATAGCTGGCAACTTCTGACTGAGGATTACGCATGCAAACTATATAAAAGTTGCAAAAATGAACTCATTATCATGATGCACATTTAATATCTATTACTTTTATTGTTAATTCGCTAATTTAGTTACTCTGCAAATTAACACTGCAGGAACCATGAGCGCCTGAGTTAACGTTACTTGGGAAATGTTGTCTTACGTGAAAAATCTTCAATTGAACAAAAGTGAAACCTAATCCTGTGGCATTAAAACATACCTTTTTATTCCATAATCACAAAAATAGCCGTATTTTAACCGCTTCCATTTAAAAATTCTGCTGTCCCTCAATAACATGAGATTTACTGACAGAGCAAAATTGTACTGTTTTTTGTGTTATAATAACAATATTTCTAAAAGTTGCGAACATATTTTTAGAGTTCTCTGGTCATTTAGAAGTTTGGATAGGACTTTTCAAGAAAATTTGCATCTAAAATGTCAAACTAAATGTTACAACATTAAAGGATTTTGTACCTTATTAATGAGCCCTATATTTGTTTGTTTCTTTTGGGAATTTTTTGGGATTGGTTAAATATAACGGTGTGTAAACATTGACTGAAGACCGCCAGCACGAAATGCAATTTCCTTCATTTCCATTTCAGCTGAGAGAATGACAGGCTAACCTCTCGCATTCCCAGTAGTCCAATTTACGTGAAGAGCTGACACTTGGAACAAGAACCAATCACTGCCCGGACAGCACGTGCGGCTGACGCTGCGGGAGTAATCAGTAAATTTATTGCAGATCTGATTTAGGCCGGAACTTAATCACAGGTAAATCCACACAATCAATTCTCCGCTTCAAAGTGTCGTCCTTCTCAAGGCAGTTCAGAGTTACTGGAATATGCAATTAGTATGATTGTTACTTTTCTCTTTTTTCAAGCAGTATTACGTAAAATATGTCTACAAATAGTTTTACAAACCGCTGTACATACAATCTATTGTTGCTACTTGATTATGAGTAAAATTTTCGGTCAGTAATGTTTTACTTCTTACAAGTTAATTACTTAAAACAGGTGCTGGCGGCATATCACAGATTCCTCAAAATAAAGCCCTCTTGCAGATTTAAGGTCCATTATTTGAGAATAGGATTTAAGTTGTTTATACTTTGAACACTAGCCTATTTTTTTGGGAGGTCTAGGAAGTATTGGAGCGTAGTATGAACGCAGCTTCAATAAAAAAAAACCGTGTAGTATATCAATAGTCATCAGTGAGCTTGCGGGCAGAAAGAATGTACATGTCCATGCTAATAAAACCAGCACATAAGACCTAGATCCTAAAGCGACTAACTGTAATCTAAAATTTGTTGATTAATAGCTTTACGAGGCGCTATCAAAAGTACCAAGACTAGTCCTATAGTACAAAAGTACTATGAGGATGCGCTCGCAGCCATCGTGAGTTGTGACCTTCACTACTCATTATGCTTTGTGGCGTAATTTTGCGAACACCAGTACTGCATACCTTTTTTATATCCCGTGCAAGGACAGATTCTCGATTTCTTTATGAACTACAAACTAAAGCAGAAAACTAACTTCAAATTTTGCGTTAGACTCGACAAATCTAGAACGGGAACCTTTAAAATAATTCGATAGACTTAAGACAATGAAATAATACGACGTGTAAGCTGTTCTCAGTGGCACTCACACATCCAGAGTGGCAGAATATCTCTGGATGAGGAAAAAAGGAGATCAGGGCGACAGCCAATGAGCACGGACCCGGAAAATGTGGGTAAACTTACAGAATTTGAAACATAAAGACATCCAGAATGTTGATAACATCTTTATTTGGCAACTAAGGAGATTATTTGGTGGGAAATATCTGAAATAAAATGGAATCTGCAACACGATAACGCAGCAGCTCACATAAATGTAATAACAAATGAACCGCAACCTCTCCTCACCCGAACAAGTCGCCAGACTTTGGTGTCTCTTCCAGAAGATGCTAACAAGCTTAAAGAACAGCATTTCCAGTGAGTTTCCACAAAGTGGAAAAGCGGCTATCACTGCACAAGGAAACTATTTAACCCAGTGTCTACTGTATGTAGATCTAGTCTGCAACATTTTGAGACCACCCAGTTTACAGCACATTGCTAACACGCCTATTTTATTTATTTTTGTAATATTCTTGTAATTTGACAAGGGAGTGTAATTCCTAGAGCTTGCAGTTTTTATCCATCCTTGAGCAGAAATTCTACGATGTAAGCAAATTGGCTTCAGCTAACAGTCAATGACAGCTGGGTTCAAAAAAGCATAAAAACTATTTAACTATACAGAAAGGCGAGCCTTAACACACTAAGGACTGCAAAGCGCTCTATCGAGTTGTAAAAAAGAAAAAAATGCAGATAATATAAGAGCTTCTAAAGAATTCGTCAGTTTGAGTTAAAGATTTGATGAGTCACTCTCAACTGTTTTGTCTTTCACACGAACTTCCTGAAGCAAACTGGAAAACTTCTTATCGTGTTGTCATTTCGACCGGTGACATTCTCCTTGATTTGTCTTCCGTTGTAAAGTTCTTTGCTGTAGACCCGAGTTTGATGTACAAATTGCGAAATCAGATTATAATTCTTCTGAAGTCAACATGACTATTTATGTATTTCCAGGGGTTTTTCTTCAGTTCACAGGAGGGATATCGGCTAGTTTAGAACCCGGTTTTCCGTATTGGTTGTAAAAAGCGAAAATATGGAAAAGACAGGGGGAATGAGAAAGGGAAGACTTTAGAGTATTCACAAATATTACCGAAGACAGTTTGCAGCTTACACAAAGGTAATCAGGAAAAGAGCTCACATTTCACAGAGCTACAAAGTGTCATATGAAAGCGCGAAACCATTTCCCAAAAGTTCAAGTATTCTTATTAAGCATTAGATATAAGTGATATGACAGAGTGTTAAATGTCACATCAGTGTAAATATCGAAAACATTCTTGTCCAAATAACAATTGAACCACACTTATGGAAATATAACTCGAATATTTCAGCATAAGGCTTGAAATTTCAGTAAAGGAAAATTATTTTCCAACTTAAAAGGAATTTAGGTGTACATTGCACATTGAAAAAATAAACCATTTTGCAATATTTTTGCTTATTTTTATTGTATATGAAAAACTAAATATGTTACCTTTCTAGTTTCTGAAAATTTTTTCAAAAATATTGATAGCATGATATTGGCAGAGGCTATTTTAGCATTTTAGGTAAGTAATCAAATATTTATTGAATTTTGAAGTAAATATTGTTTCAGCATAATGGTCTTTATTTATACATCACTGGTTGTATTAAACAGCAATGCATGCTATTTGTATATACTTTTTAATTATTACAAAACGTAAAATGCATGAGCTATGCATGTTACCTTGGGGATCATCTTATAAATCAATATATCCTTTCTACATTCATCTAAATGTTCGAATAATATGGGAAGTTACAAAATCAGCCCAAAAGGAAGCACAAATTAACGAATGTGAACTCTCAGAGAAGTTAGATGGAATTCATTTTCATTATTTGAAACAGCAAAGAGTAATTTACTACCTCTGTCGCAGAATAATTGTAGCATTTCCTCAACGGTCTGATGCACAGAGCATATGAAACGTATTTGGAAGTTGGGTAAAGTGTTGAAGTTTTCATCTATATTGGCATTAGGTAAGTGCAGTGGTTAATTAATAAATATGAAGGTTTGTTGCTATTGTGGTGTTTATGTGGCCAGAAAAGCATATTGTTCAAACAATGGGAGGAATGAGGAATATTGTAAATGATCAGCGGCGGGTCTTTTCTGATTATCTGCTTCGTGGCAGCAAAGAGGTATCTTGTAAAGAGGTGTCGGATAAAGGTTTCATACAGTCTCTCCAACATCCGAAAGTGACATCCACAGTTGATGAACCTGTTACCATTGTTGTTAATACCTTCCATTCATTGGTAATCAGGTTTATTTCAATTAATAACGAGGCATAAAGTCTTTTCTAAAATGTTAACGCCATTTAGTTTTTGTATGAATTTCTGAGCAACCGATTGCAATTATTTTAAAAGCTCACAATTTCGACATTTTATATCTGTTGACTCTAGGTTTTCTATTTCAAATTATTTGTCTAAGACTGTGTTACAGTGGAAATACTTCGATGTTGCCCAATAATACTCTGTATATACTAAATTTTAAAAATAGAAAACATCCACATATAAATAACACGATGTTCATAAAAATAAAACACTGAAAATTAGTAAACAAGCAAATAAAGAATGCGGATAGCTCTTAGCAATTCTCTTCCACCTCTGAAGGATATTCAACTCTTACATACTTTGTAGATTAGCTTCTCCATTTTTTGTTTTACTCGAGCCTACATTCTAACCCAAATTCATGTTCTCCTATATACGGTTATTTGCATCTTGGTTATCTGGTGCCGTGCTTTACATCGACATTGCTTAATAGAATTAATCTTTCATTGTAGGGCCATACAATGTTTGCTCTTATATCATCGCTTACCCCAAGAAGGAAAACTAACTATTTGATATATAGGTCCTTTTAATGTTTATGAATAGCTTTAAAATGTCTTCATTATACAAGCGAGAAGTACATGTAGAAATATCAGTAACCAGAATGTATCCGAATGTCACTGAGAACATCTGATAGTAATGTTGTTAGTTATTACAGTTTCAATGTGGCACAGATGGAACATTTAAATCAACTTTTCTTTTTATACACACATATATGTAAACAATAACTAGAAAAGCAGAAAAGGATAAAACACTAAGAAAAAGTCACAGATTAGTAATAGCTATATTTCGTAATGCTTGAGTTCTTCTATGGCAAGCGCACACACACACATACACCTATTGGCAAACTATACACTTGATTGGTGATTGACTACAAGAGTTTACCTTTTAGAATTATGACGGCCAATTTACCTTTAATGCTTATTTGTTTATTAATTAATTACCATAACTGTACATGGTTTAAGTTTGCCAATTTATGAACATCATAATATAAGATAATTAAAAGTTCTAAGGAGTAGGAGACAAAGTTTAAGTGAAAAATATAATAAGTTGTTTCTCTTCAGGCACTGATAAGACGGAAGTGGGTAAGACGTTTGGCTATGTCCTACGAAACTGTAAAGAGTGTTTACTTTTCCTCAGCCGTTCTGGTTGGAAGTAAGTAAAGCCTATGCCTTCCTTCTAACACCTCTACCTCCACCCTCCTCTCTGTCTCTCTGTGCTCCAACTTTAGAGCACCATCGTTAAAATATCTTTTAACTTCCGCATTTTTACTTCTAATGCATGACTAAAAGGCTAAGTTCTTTTAAGAAATGTCTCACAATTTTTGAACAAATGAGAAGCAGTACTGCAACGACTTCAAGTGGTTAATCATTATATAACTTTTATTTCTCGCCAGAGTTCTGTCCATGTTCGATAATTGTACAAACGTCTTGAATTCTTGAATGGTGTTTTAACACCCGTTTCACTACTGAGGCATCACAGGCGGTGGGCATTGATAATACATGAGATGAAATGATATATTGGGAAAAGAGCATTATTTTAAGGAAGGAAACATTCCAGGTCTAAGTTTAGGGTACCTCCCCGGCTATTGTCATTTATGAGGACTGAGAAAAACAGTCACGAAGGACGGTCCTGACGGGATTCATACCCCGGACCTCCCCACCATGAGTCCGCGCCTTAACGACCTCAGCCACCCGTGGCCGTCATTCTAGTTGCTGCAGCAGTGGTAGGGGATTTGGTGGTAAAATCTGAATAATGCTTTAAAACCAATGACAAATCTGCGGATGATCACGGGGTTGACGGGTGTGGGGCCGGCCCTAAAAAATATAAAAAATTGACAAAACTATTTAAAATATTCATTTGTCCATAAGAGTATATAGCTTCAAAATATGCATTCAAATTACGAATTTAGCGATCTACTTTAACAAATTAACAACTTTACCGTTTTTGCATGAAAAGTGCGAACTTAATCCTTTTTTTTCCTTTCTCTTTCTTTGGTACTGTCACTTGATCGCGGTTGCGTCATATTTCAGGTCTATTCGTTATTGGTCATTTCCTGCCTTGACCGGTCCGTCAGTTAGTAATTTTTTTCCGTGACAATTACGGGGATTCTCTCCTGAGCATTTGAAGTGAGTGGACATATTTAAGAAGTTCCGGGGGACGGGAGTTCGTTTCGACTTTTCACTAGAAATTAAACGGAGCTTATTGACTGCCTTACTGTGACCCAGATTTGGTATTAGTTGTGTTAGGATTCTTTTTTAGGAAATATGATGGCGCAATTAAAAATTTAATGTTGTAAAATAAGTTTTCTCTTGTGGAACTTTGCCATTTTATTGTATTGCGTTTACTGGGTGTTAAAGTTCAGAAAAGTGTTGCTGGGCCTCACATTTATATAAATGCCTACAAGTTTAACAAGAAGTCAACCACTATTTAATAATTGTATGTTTTACGGAATTTCCTAAGTGCAGTTTTCACATTTAATGTTTCAAGTTAAATAACCACATATACTATTAACTGTTTAGCTTCCTTAATAAGTTTTTGTAATAAAAGGGGAGTGAAATTAAATTTTAATTTACTTCAAATATTGCTAAATGGCCTTATCTCCTATTATAACTAACCACACATATCTTCCACAGATCCTCGGGGGCTTTAACATTCTTTTAGCACGTCATCCAATGCAGTTTATATTATTACTTGCTAGACAAAAGTTAAGTCGCACATAAAATAATGCTAGTTAGTGCATGGTGCTTCAGTCTTGACACATCAAAGATACACCACATAGTTAAAGAGCAATGTGGTTATTAAAGTTATAATTAAAGCAAAGTTGTGTGCTTTCGGTCACAGAAACAGAAGGCGAGGCAGATAGTGATGGTAGAGCATGGTCATTAAGTAAAAATTAAATTTACTAGTTAACACGTCATAGAGTGAATGTTTAAATGTGGTAGTTTAAAATACTACACGGGTCGCCGATGTAGTGCACAATATCTGTCCCCAGTTACCGTCACTTTAACTTTGTAAACTTTTTAATGCCTTATGGATAAAAAAAGAATCCCACAAGGGAAATGAGAGTTCCCCAGTGCCATTTCAACTAAACTGTGCGCTATGTCCTTTTTAGTTCGGCCATAATTAGATATAATGCCTTTAGCTTTGTCAAATGATATATTTTACAAATGTAATGCATGTTCTTCTGATTGACCCAAGAATTTTGTTTGCTTATTACAGCAATTATGCACAAACATACCGATACTCGAGGTATCGACATCGAACGAACGAATGAACGAACGAATGAATGAATGAATAGTGTTTATCGCCCGTTTTTGCTACAGAGGCACTACAGGCGATGGACACTGATAATACATAAGAAGAAATGATATATTGGGAAAGGATTTTTTTAGAGGAAGGAAACATTCCAGGCCTACGTTTAGGGTACCTCCCCGGCATTTGTATTTATGAGGACAAAGAAAACCTGGAAAAAACCTCAGTCAGGGAGGATGGTCCTGGCGGAATTCGAACCCCAGACCTCCCGCTCACGAATTCGCACCTTAACGACCTCGGCCACCCGTGGCGATGATATCGAACGATGCCACTGCAAATTAACTATATACTTTTTCTACACTGTTGTATACAACAATTTTATTTAATATTGTCACAAGTAGCACACTTTAAAGTGGTTGTACGTTTCTAAATAGCAGATAACAGGTATCAAGAAACTGGGTGCGCTTCTAAGCTCAACTGTCAACCCCAGTAAAAAAGCAGCTCCCCTCCCTGCTTCATTATATTTCTGTAGATGGTGTGGCAATAAATTGTGATTATTGTAGTTTGAAGTAGATATATTCCAATGTAATATTACATTAATTTCCAGCTAACTTTTCACTTTTCACGAGTAGGAAAACCAGGCTCCGCCTATACATTAATCTCAGCTCTGAGCCTAACCAATAATAAAACATACTATTACTTTTTGTAAACATGTCACATGATCTGTTAAACTACCTAAAAACAAGTAACTTATTGTAACAATATTGTACTTCAGCGTATTTAGCATGAAAACTAATTTTACATTAACTACCTAGTTCTTTTTTCAAGTTAGTTGTTATTTTGAAGTGACAGAAAATGGTTTAATGCATGATCTACATTTTTAGGATAACATGAATTAGGTTATGAACTTTATTCAAGTGAATTCTGCATTTAAATTAAGAAATGTATTTAATTGTATAAATTTTAGCGGATCATTACTACAATTGTAAAGTTTACAAATGTTCTATAATAATAAATACACTCAATGAGTTAGAAAATTATGGTCTATTTGTTTTATATATAATTTGAAACACTCACAGCAATAGAATGAGAAATTTGTGTTTTACTTGTACCGAAGTATCGGATACCGCGATTACACCGTGTATAGATATCGTGTTTCAGGAAAAGTTTGTATCGAACTATCTCTACTTAAAAATTAAATAGTCAAAGGAGTTCCGATTCATTTAAAAGTTATCTGTTCCTTTACTTTAGCAAAACATTAAGCGTTTGCTGTAACATAAGGGCGAACGTACACTCGGCAACCGACAAAATGCCGGCAGTAGTTCCGAACTGTCAATCATGGTTGATAGTTTTTTAAAAGTCCAGAACAATTAATTTAATCAGTGTTTAATAAATAACTGCAGAATATGCTTGCGGTAGACGATAGAATAGTTCTACATTATTTAAAATGAAAGTTAGTTTTGCGGCTTTTCTTGATTAAATGGTGTGAGATACAAATCATCGATATTACGGGTTATAAATAAAGTATTTTTCAGTACTAAAAAAGAAACCAATAGATTCATGCTCAGAATTACTTATCTTATCGTGCTCTGCCATATTATAATAGGTGCTGTATACCCAGGTGTGCGAAGTTCTATTAGCGGGACGTGCCGCAACATGGTAATCATTTTTAAGAAGTTGTACATTTGATTTCAGTCCCTTGTTCCCTGGAGTGTTACATTTGTAATTTTCTGCATCATAAGCAGAGGCATGGCAGATGACTTAGGTTCGATCTCAGCGGCCGTATGTGGAATTTGTGGAGGACAAGCGGCGTCTGGGCAGGCTTTCTCCGGGTACTCCGGTTTTCCCTGCTACTTATTCGGCCACTGCTTCACCAGCATTTTATCTTCTTATTACGAAAAGCTACGGGGAACTACCGCGGTATCTCTCCCCAGAAAAACTGTAAGTGTGAATGAGTGATCTCTGTAAGATAGATATTTGGTCTTTAGGACATGCTGGAGCAAGGATGCGGCAAACTTCGGGCATTTTAATTGTTTTCTTCACTTTCAGGTACATTAAAATTATTTTAGCACTCCTGAAATGTGTAATCATTTGCATCAGCGAAATCTTAACGTCGTCTGAATGTTTTCATCCAAGACGTTGTAGTATTTTTTGCATGATATTTTCAAGGATGGTCACAAACTGTTGAGTCAACAACTGGCTTCATGTTGCTTGCAAACATATATCTAATTCCAGTATGTTATATGAAGGGTTGAGAAGAATAAAGTCCAAAGCTTAAACATACATATATATGGTGGCAAAAATGTATACGCACATGAAGTAAAGCAAAAGCCGTATTAACACAACGAAACTGAATTTACACTAACAGAACATGATGAGCAATAATCATCTTAGACCTTTACAGTCACAACAGTTACAAGAGTTACTCAAAATGCCCACCATCGGCGTCGATACACTTCTGCGTACGTTGAACTACTGATTGAACAACGTTTGCGAAAGAGTCCTCAGCGCTTGCAGCAAATGCCGTTTCAACTTCTTCCCGAAGTGCTGCTAATGTAGCTGGTTTTCTACGGTATACAACATCCTTAAGAGTTCCCCATAGGTAGAAGTCCAATGAAGTTACATCTGGAGAATGTGGCGGAAACTCAGTCGACCCTCTTCGTCCCATCCAGTGCTTTGGATCCAGTGCGCGTGGCTTGTTGTTGTGCGAACTCTCCCTTATTTGCCCTTGTGAAAGTCGCATACGGTACCATGAGTCTCAAATTTGTCTCGAATGCGTGCAATTGCTACTAGCGTTGGCGATTCTGTGCTCTACACACATCTCCATTATCTTTGAACTTTAACAACATTCTCGGTTTTCGAATACCACTTCAAAATTGCTTTCCGCTGTTCAAACGATAATTTTGGCTCCATTTTTTTTTTGTAGCAACGCTAGCATAACGTAATGTGAGTCACGTCTGTTTACAGAACATCATATGATAACTTTGGCTCCATTTTTTTTGTAGCAACGCTATGCATAACGTAATGTGAATCACATCTGTTTACAGAACATCATACGATAATCTTGACTTCATTTGTTCATTACTTTGTATACGATAATCTTGGCTTCATTTGTTCATTGTTGATTTACCTGTCACGTAGCAACGCTGTCATAACGTAATGTGAGTCACATCTGTTTACAGAACATCATACTACACATTACTGTTGTTTTTCGGTTCAACTTTGAAATATATTAAATAGATATTTACTGTGAAAGTGTGTATACATTTTTCAAAACATGTTTAAAGCGTGAAAATGGCCATAAATTACATGTTTTTTTTTTTCTAGTTGTCCAACACAGGTAATTTATTTCTTCATTGTATTGGGTTACGCATACTGCTGACATAATTTTGAGCTTTTGTGTGTCTCATACTAAAACAAGTGTATGTTTACTAATTCTGATCATCTAAATAGCATTATTCGCAATTAAACTAGCACTTCAAACTGTGACAACTTGAACAAATATAAGCAAATTCTATCATTTCTTTATCAAAAATTTCATTCTCTTCCTTTCTTTTACATACATTCTTGAAGTATCCCTTTGAGACAGCTGGAATATATTCCAGAAATGGCATAACATTTTTAGTTTCTTCTGGCAATTTGAAATGAGTTTTAAGTAATCTCTGGATAATTGGAATGGATTAAGCTCCCGATGTTCTCAGCCTTTTCTATTGACAATTATGGACCTGAAGACCACAACGGAATGATATTTCATTGTGATGGCATACCTTCGTCAAATCTAAAATCTGTCATCCTGAGATCCCTCACCATGTTTCTTCATCTTTCAATATTTATCAGCAAAGTGTCAAATATTTAAAGTCCGATTGTATGAAGTCACCTAGACCCCCAAAATAATGGAATACCTACTGTTTATATTCATGACTTTTGCTCCAATGTTTGCTTTTACATACAAAACCAATAATTTTAGCAATAACAGTTTTTCCGTTTTTAACAATGTATATTCACCTACCTTTACGTACAAGTGCTAACACACTCATTGACACTAACAGAAGCAAGATCATAAAACGTCACCACCAGCTGACTTTGTCGTGCCGCCCCTAGCCGTCTACCCATTTTTCAACAGCTACAAACTATGTACCGCCACGGGTGGCCGAGGTCGTTAAGGCGCGGAATCGAGAGCGGGAGGTCTGAGGTTCGAATCCCGCCAGGACCGTTCTCCCTGGCAGGCTTCATCCAGGTTTTCCTCAGTCCTCATAAATGGTGAATGGTTTAGGGGAGGTACCCTAAACTTAGACCTGAAGACTTCCTTCCTTAAAAAAATAATCCTTTACCACTATATCATTTCATCTCATGTATCATCAGTGTCCACCGCCTGCGGTGCCTCAGTAGGAAAAACGGAGTTAAATACTATTAAAAAACTATGAACTACATTGATATATACTTTATACTTTCCTCCATCCACGGTTCACCATTTGACTTGCGAAGACAGTCACAAATAGCAAGCACACAGTTCCACTGTCTGTTAGTAGCATTTGTCAAGGGAGTGCCAGTAAGTGTAATACCACATCACAGTTCTCAAAATCGCACCATGTGGAGATATCATAAAGGACAGCTCGGAAGACTTGGTTTTTCTGGAAAGAGAGTGCTTAGTTGTGGCAAAATGTGGAGAAAATGCACCTTCACGGAAACGATTTACAACTGGGTGGAAGGCTGGACACGAGGGCGCTTATCAACGGAATAGGGGATCAGTTTCGGAAGGAAAGTGACTATTTCAACACCAGTCAACATTGCCCGGCTAGAGATGACTATCCAAGAGAACAGGTGCATCACATTTTCAGAACTGGGGGAAGGGGTCGTGAAACATGGTGCACGGCACTTTTAGATGCGTTTCGAAAGCAATGGATATCAAACGATCAAACGATCAAGATCTAGCAAACTTCATGAACAGGCTTGTGACTGTATTGACCCATGGCTCGATTACCATGAGCCAGAGACCAAGTAGCAACAGCCTTCAAGAAAATTCTACTTAGTATCATTTTGCAGACTTTGAAGACCTGAAAACAGCTGTCCAGGCATGGATATGCTGCACTCCAAAAGAATGGTTGCAGAAGGCCTGGAAAAGCTATCATACATTTAAAGGAAGACTATGTTAAGAAGTTGGTCAGCTGATGTGTAACCTGTACGTATACATAAGACAAAATTCTAAATCAATATAGTATGCCTCTAGTATTTATAAGCCCTAGCTAATTTTATTACAAAAATACTATTCCCATTAAATTTTGGATATTTTATTCGATCATACTACACAGTTTCGTTGATATCAGCTTGGTCCAGACATGTTTCCCTTCCCTGAGAAGTCCCAAACCGACGGTTGGTACATACGTGTTTCAGTATTATAGTATAATAGTGCTGTTATAATGCCAAAAAGTCCTTATACTTTAGCGACACAAAATATTAGATACTGGAGTGCAGAAAAATCGAATCTTGTACATGAAATGCCATTGTATGATCAAAAAATTGATGTTTGGGGTGTTGTGAATGTATACAGAAATTAATGCGCTTGAATTAAAGGAGCAATAAATATTCAACTCCGCCGGCAAATAACATGCTTTCCGGTACAAAGCAACCATTAAGCCGGCCACGCGTCCAAGCGAAGTCTCTAAAGATACATTCAGAAACCCGATGAGAGTCTCCATTTCACTCTGATCTGCTTTTACCGTTCAGTTAGTTTGTGCAGCGTCTTCACTTGCTTGATGGTTTAAACGTCTTGTGAACTAAACGCTAAGGCCACCTCAACGACTTTGAGGATTACCTTGTAAATTATATTATTGTGACTCATTTAAACTTATTAAAATCATTGTACGAGTATGTCTCCTCTCAAGCACAACTTTATACATTTGCTGGTTTCGAACAGGTCAGACCCGAGTGTACCACGGCATACAAGAACGGGACTTTTAATCGGTATATCAGCTTAAGACATGGCTATTCCCAGATTGTCATGCCTCAAAGCTTACCTAGTGACCCTGGTGCATTCTTATTAACAGATTTACAAGTTTGGTAGCTGATTTACCTTCTAGCACCAGTATTCACATTTTGCCACTTTTCTTCACCGTCCCATCTCTCAAAATTCTCTTGCCGTTTATTTCTTACTTTATTCTCCCATTTCGCTGATAACGTCTTTGTTCATAATTTTGCTAAATTTCTCTCATTCGTTTACTTTTTCTTTATTGAAGTTCTGTTGAAACCTGTTTTCCAGATGAATCGAGAAATTTCCTCCTTAAATTTACAGAGTAATCTTTCAATCTGCAGCCTTTTTTGCAATTATTTGTATTTTTTAATGTGTTGTTAATTTATCTAATTTTTAAAATACGTTAACCTTCCGTAATATCTTCATTTCACATTTCCAGAATTTTCTTTCCCATCAAGCAAAGGTTTGATGGGAAACCATTTGGCAACATCGTTGTGATTTAAGTTTGTATAGCTCTGTGAAAAATTCATTAAAATATCAAGTTACTGTTTCATATAGTTTATTGAATACAGATTTCTATACCCAACTTGTTACCAGTATTTCATAAAATGGATAAAATTCTGTTTCCTGCATTTTTCATTGTGTTTAACAGCAGTTTTTTTATTCTCAGGGCATCAAGGAGCGCACAAATTGATGATACAAAAGTGAAATGATATATTTTGAAATACGTTTTTTAAGTCAGGAAGCGTTCCAGTTCTAAGTTTAGGGTACCTCCCACCCATTTATGAGAAGTGACGAAAACCTGGGAAAAATTCAATCAGGGAGAACGGTCCTTAGGAATCAAATCGCAAAGCTCCTGCTCACGAATTCGTGCATAAATGACTCAAATCACCCGTATCGTGCAGTGATAAAAGTTCTTTGTAAAAATAGTTTGACGCCTAATGAAATTCAAACCAAACATTAAAAGTTTATGAAGACCCTGCTATATTTTCAACAATGAAAAATGAGTTGCTGAATTTAAACATGGCCGTACCAGTCTTGAAGATGAATCACGTGCTGCAAAACTGCGACAGCAGCAGAAGCCATTGAACAAATACTGATAATAATATAAAACCTGCAAGTTGAGTTGTGTGAAATTTTTGAGGCATTTCAAAGGAATTTGTAAATTGTTTTATCTGAAGTTTTGCATATGAATAGCTTTGTACAGGATGGGTGCCTAGCTTCGGAACAACAGATCAAAAGAGTTTTCATATGAAAGTACTAATACTATTGCGCACGAAACTGATTTTGTGAGTAAATTTGTAACTGTAGTTGAGATTTGAATTCACCATAACAAACCAGAACCGAAACAACAGTGAAAATAGTGAACAGAAGCCAGTTTTTTTTTATCGCTAAAGGAGAAAAATTCGGTTCGAACTACAGGAAAGGCCATTGATTGATCGGTTGTCTTCAGAAAGGTAACAACCATAACCGGAGTGTAATATTCCGCGCTTTTAAACCAACTGGATGAAAAAAAAATTGTGAGAAAATACCCGGTTCTCAGAAGAAAAAAATGTGTTTTGTTCTAGATAATGTACATGCCTGTTGAAAAGAAAGATTTAGCGATGGGAAAATTTAAATATGAATTGTTGGAGCACCCGATGTAGCATTGGCCCATTGCTGAAATTTAAGCATTGGTCTTAAGAAAAAAAAATTAAAAACAAAAGTAATGTTCAAGTTAAAATCTCATTCTTTCATCGTTGGGTCGAAAGACTTTCAGAGCGCCATCCTGCATTCAATAACAAAGCAAAAAGTTCACATATTCATAGAGAGTTAAAGAAGCAAGTAAAATACAATATTATAAACCGACACATGACATTGCGAAAAGGGAAGCAATGCCATTTAAACACAAAGCAGAGGGTTTAACATCATTATGAAATATGCTGTTTAAATCATGTTCAGTTTTTATTGGGATTTAAGGAGATAAATAAACTTAACGGTTTGTTGTACAGAAACTACTGAAATACTTTTAGAACTATTTTTAGGGGACATTCTTAACATATGGTATTAACCTTAATTGGAAACTTAAATCTTTCATATAGTTTAGAGATAGTTATGGGTTTTTAATAAACACATTAGTCCATTATTCTTGTAACTGAATAAATTTATTTAGGGAAATTTTGCCACTCTCACAAATCCTTATGCACAGCAAGGGTTCTATCTAGAACTGATATGAAAGTGCAAATTAAACAGAACAAAATAACGCAACAGTTTTTATAAACAACTGCAGACATAGGTGTTTTATGAAAACAAGTACTTCAGAGGAAGAAGGTCAACATGCATTCTACAAGTGTTTCAACTCCTCTTCGCCTTGAGCATTATGTAATGATTCCTTTCCTTCCATTGCAAGATTACACTCTATCTTGCTTATGTGGGAAATTGTTTTGGAAGTGTTTCTGAATTTACTCTGTATTATTATAGTGGATGAGTAGGAGCGCCCATAGGTCTGTCAGTAAGCAGGTCTAGTTGCGATGTCGGCCATCCAAGACTAGGATTTGGCAAGCGTCATCAGTTTCATTGTCAGTAAAACGGCTGTTGAAACCGCACGTGTACAAAAAGGTGCTCAGAAAGCTATATTTAATAATAGTCAGCGTATTCAATGCCACAACCAATGTTTATTTACGAATCGTATTTGTATTTGTATGTAGAATCGACTCGTGCAGTCAGGAAATTATTTCAAGGAAAATTCCGTGTCGTGCTTCAATTCGTAAATTGGGCTCCTCGACTACTCGTACAGCCAAGTTTCAATGCGAGCAATTGACTAAGTGTTAAACAACAGAATTGTCAGTAAGAACATTTGCCCACCCGCTCCTACGATCTAGTTCCTTTTCTCTGGGGTTCAATAAAAGATAAAGTATATAGGATCTACAATCGGCGGATATGAAGACAAGCATTCGTCAAGAAATAAATTCAATTTCTCAAAGGAAATTAAGCAGGAGGATGGATAATTTCGTTAGTCTACCAGAAGTATTTGGAAAATGAAGGAAAGCAGTTCCAACATCTCCTTTGGTGACATGTGACAGTACATGTCTATTTAATTGCTAATTTTTGTGCGGAGGTAATAGACTTAGCCAGTGCTTCTAGTATTCAAGAGTTTGGTAACGGTCCAACTTGTGTTGTCGTGAGTACAGTGTGCGCGGCCCATGCAATAATCCGCTCATCCAGTATAATATCTGTTATGCTAAATATTGATGTTTCTCATTTTACTTGTGCGGTCTGTAACTATGCATAGAAATTTCGTTTGTGCAGTCTTCCTTTTTGAATAACTCCAGTCACTACTGTTTCTTGTTGTTGTTGAACACGTTAGAATTTTCCCAGTTTATATTCTACATCCCTCATGCAATTACAAATGTATAATGGTCCAGATTCACCCACCAGATAACACATGATCTTCTTCTCATCGGCGTTACAGTCCTGAGTGAGACTTAGCCTGCCTCAGCAAACTCTGCGTCCTCTACTTCCGTCTTAGGCTTCTTGAAAGAGGGCAGTATTGCAGGGGGCATTTGATCAGAATGCCGGCACCCCGCAAGACGCCTATTCACTCGGCTCCCTAGAACGAAGAACGCCACCTCTCCATCAAGCAGCTTCCCAATGAATATCCTCACTAGGGTGGTTGGACCCGAAAAATTCCTAAGCAGGTACCGGGAATTGAATTCGGAGTTCCCAGCTAGCAGTTAGCAAAGCTTACCATTAGATTAAGCATGTGATGGAATAAAAATTTTAAGATTGAAATCATGTTTCAAATCTTGACTAGTTTCTACTAAGTTGACGTTTAATTTACTTCCCGCTTTCAAAAAAAAAATCTATTGTAATGTAAATGTTAAACAATTCCAAAAAATATTTCTCAATTATATATTTTTTAAAAATATCTCAATTTTATCTATCAATTCTATTAATGTAAGAAGACTATGAACTTATTACTATCTTTCTGGACTAAGTCAATTTATTTCTTGTATTAAGCGAGCTTTAGTTAGGTTTAATTCTGACATCAATTATGGAATCTTGGAGTGTGTATATTCGTTCTTCAAATACTTTTTCCTCTGCATCTGTGTAACCTGAGTTTACATTACAACGAAGTGCTTGCGGTCCCTAACGTTGGGTTGGATATTTACTTTGATGGTGGGTTCCCCTGGTTACTATCCATGAATTTTTAGCTCTCCGATTTTGTAACATTGGTTTTGATGATGAGGACTTGCGCTTTGGAAAGATTTCTGCCCCGTCGTATGGTAGGCGCTGAGACGCTCGAATTCCTTTAAGGGGGCTCTCCAACTGCGTTCTATCTGAAAACATGTTGGGAAAACCGCTACGTCCACGCATCATCGCCAGTGGATCCTGGCCACCGCATGTTTCCCTCACCACACCCCTTCCTCCCGAAAATGTCCCCATTGGAGAAGTTGGTACAAACATCCGTGAACAAGGCTTAAGTAAGTACCATCCTCTGCCCCAAACAATCCAATCCAATCCTTCTCCCGATGCTATGGCTGCACTTTCTCTAGAATGATTCACGTACAAAAAATATGAATCAGCCTATTTGGTCGTCCATCACATACTTGCTACATGTGCTTTTCAGTGATCTTTACTCTGTCGTTTTCTTTTCTCCATTTTTCTGCATTATATCCATATTCCTTCCACATGCAAGGTCAGAGGTAGAAACCACAGGAAAGAAATAGAATATCTATAGAGAAAGTGCACAAACCAAATGAAAATACATATAGTTGTATAATGTCTAGTTATGAACGAAAGCACTGAAGGAAATGCATTTACTTTTATTTTTCACGACCATTTAGTACAAAAATATTAAACAGTTACCTTCACCTAATTCTTTATTTTCTGTACATACATGCCTATAAAGAAATTAATGAATTTCTCTGTTTTTGATTTTGATAGCGGAAAGCTATGAAAGGCAAGAAAAACAATTAACAATTATGCCGTTTATCGTATGAGCAGGAAAGGAAACTTCTTGCGCTTGCGCATACCAAGGTTTTCTAAATACTTGTTCATGTATGGCCACAGAATATTGTTGCAGAAGGCAATTTATATCACAATTCTGTGATATCTCAATGTCAAAGCAATTCGGCATGCTGCTGTTTGCCACTTGGGTAATGTATTTGTGCTTTAGCAGAGCGCGACATAGCAAGCAATACGCCCAGAGCCTGACTGTGGGTGGTTTAGGATCAGTTGACCGCGCACTGTACTCTTAGCGGAGTATAATACACATATACAAATAACTATTTTCGGTGTCCCGTTCCTGCGCAACAAAAGACAGTACCATTATAAGTAGAAGAAGTAATGGACTTTTTATTTTAACAGTTTTAAAATATACTCAAGTTAAGTACATGCTAATATCGTATTTGTAATAATCAAAATGGTCGGTCTCTCTCTCTCTCTCTCTCTCTCTCACACACACACACACACGCACACACGCGCGCGCGCGCGATTGCATACAAATATACAATCACATCGATATACTTACATCACACGTTTTCTGTGATTAGTTATACAGGGCTATTCAACAAGAAGGAACAGATTTCAAATATTTATTTCTTCCAAACTACAAAAGATAAACACAATTCCAACGTTTCTGGAAAGAGAATAGTTTAATTTTCACTTTTTATGCATTTAATATGAGCACCATGTGTTACACGACAAATATCAAAACGGTGGTTCATTCTTGCCACACACGAATCAGCTGGTCTCTAGTTATCGAATTCACAGCTTCAACAATTCGATCCGCAGACTTTTAAGAGTGTCAGGCATACCGGGCATAAAAACACGGTCTTTTACGTAACTCCACAGATAAAAGTCACAATGAGGTCTGGAGACCTTGTAGGTCACCCGCGATGAAGTTGATCTTCTGCTCCTCCTCTTCCAATCCAACGTTCTGAAATGGTGTCATTCAGGTAACGCCGGGCATGCTTAAGGAAATGAGGCGGGGCACAATCTTGCATGAAGATGAAATCATTTGAATCATCTTCAAGTTGAGGAAATAACCAGTTTTGAAGCATGTGTATATAGGTTAGTGCTGTCACAGTGCTCTCCATGAAGAAGAAAGGTCCATAAACTTTGTTTACAGACATGGCACAGAAGACGTTAATGTTCGGTGAATCTCTTTCATGTTCAATAACTGACATAGGATTTTCACTTGCCCAAATTCTAACGTTATGCCGATTAACTTTACCGGAAATATGAAAAATGGATTCATCGGAAGAAATAATCGTTCAGAAAAATTGTCCTCTTCCATATCATCTAGCATGCTAATGCAAAATTCGTACCTTTTGTTGTGGTCGTCAGGGTGCAATGCTTGCAATAACTGCAGTTTGTACGGCCTCAGACGGTATTTCAGAACTCGTCATACCGTTGATTGAGGAATGTTAAATTCCTTGCTTGCTCGTGCTGTGAATTTTTTGGGGGGATCCTTTCGTAAACTGTACGAATACGCTCGACATTTTCATTCGATGTGCGTGGACGTCCCGTACTTTCCCGTTTTCAGATGCAACCATCTTCTACGAATTTTCGATGCCACTGGTAAATCTGCTTATGAGAAGGCGGTTGTTTATTAAACTGACGGCGAAAAGAACGTTGAACTACAATAATGAACTCTAGTTTTGCTAATTGCAGCACACAAAATGCTTTTTCCTGTTGTGTCGCCATTAAACTACAGACCATAAACATGGCAAGCAACAGCGCCAATGCGACCATGCATGACAATCAACAGCGCCAATGAGGCCGAGATTGGAACTTCTACCTGGACGGTTCAAATTTTAAACTTTTGTCTGTCCAGGAACGTTGAAATTATGGTTCTACCTTTTGTAATTTGGCAGAAAGATATGTTTGAAATCTATTCCTTCTTTTTGAATAGCCCTGTATACACAAAAACATAAACATGAATGGAGCCCTTACTCTTAAGTCCCCCCTTCCATTTACCCACACCTCCTCTGCAACTCCCCCCTTTTCACTACAGCATTAACCTTCTTTGTCGGGTCTTCGCTAGAAATATTCCCAAGTTGTGTAAGTCGCATGCCCAACACTCCCCGCAGATGTCAAACTTCTATTGGAATTAAAAAAGTACGGTGGTAAATGCTCCCTTCTTAAAATCTCCGTTTTCCTGCATTTTGCCAACATATGCCTCCAGGTATCGTACCATTATAATGTACTATGTTCTTGATGCAAGCTTTTAGTACCACTAAAGGGAATTAATGAGAATGTTCCATCGCTATAACTCAAGAACTGAGCGTCTGTTACAAGTACGGTTGAAGCAATCTCTCTACATTGTAATTTTTCAACTATACAAAGACAAATATCGGCTATTTATACCCAGATGCAGGTTCCGGGTTCACTTGCATGCAAAATCGTCCCCAAAACACACGCTAGTTTAACATCTGTTATGCTTAACAAAAATATAGGAATAAGTAGCACTGCAACACCAAACAATGTACAATGAATAAATTTTCTTATACAAAATATGCTTTAAGTATTTTTAAATCTCAACTTGAAAATGTATTTAGAACCTTCGCCTCAATCCCACAATTGGCGTTTCCAAGATATCCCCTGACATATTTCGTTATGACTTCAGTACCTGCCTTCCTGTGTCAAGATGTATAGGTGTATACTTTAAAAAAACACATTTCGGTTAACTTAAGATCATGCTCATGAATATTCCTTCAAAGCCCTTGATATATCACATAGAACAAGCATTTCAACCCCTACACTTTGTATACAAGCCTCCCTGCAAGAAAAAACTCAGCCATCAGCTTTTTTGCTGCGCACCCTGAAACACATTAGCTCTTATAGGTGACATAGTTTTATAGCAGTTTTCATCCATTTTGTGCTGTTTTATATCATTTAAAATAATTTTGCTGTGACTCCAACCTTTGGACTTGCATTGTGCCGCAAAATACAGTGCTTACATGTTATCTTTGCCGTTCGCTGAAGTAGAATGCAGGGGCAGTGGATATAGCAGCTGCCGCGCGATCGGTAAAATAAGGAAAACGTGCTTACCTTTTTTCAAAGACAATGCCGCAAATGTTCCCCGTTTAGTACGAGGCCCCTTAAAATAACGATCAAACCGTTCTTAACCTCAAGGAGTACTGGACATAATAGACAAGCGTTATATTAGCAAGTATGCGAGTCTTTAAATAGCAGCCCGCAGCTTGTTGCTGTGGTTCCATGCGCAAACATGAAGAGCTACAACTTATGTACTTATATTCGAAATAGAGTGTAGAACAGTTGAAGAAATGTGGTGAAGTTAAGATTACCAAACGTGTTGACAGACGATGCGATGGTAGACCAAATAAAGGGACATAATTTCTTTGGGTGGCGAAATCATTTTATTGGAAGCGAAGGGAATGGTACGGATAGAATGGATTTGGGAACTACGCCCGGCACAAGAAAATATCGTCATTATGTTTTCCAAAGTGCATACTCAAGTGAGGATTTAATGCATCAACTTTCTCAATCCAGAGGATGTATTTTGCACCAGACACACTCACTTTTTCTCAGTCACCAGTGCAACAGCGACAGTTGATGCAATCTTACTTACACACTCTAAGACAAAAACGACAGATTCTTGAAGCGTAAATTTATAACTCCTGCTCGGATTCACGGTACGTTTCTGCGTGGGGTTCTTACAGCCTTTAGTACACCGAATACTCCATGACTAACGTGCGATGCTAGTCGAGCGGTTAAAAGCAGGGGTCTACTAATCAAAATGACTGGGGTTCGAATCCTATCCAAGCGTGAAATATTTTATCTGTTATTTTTGTATGTGAAACTAATTTTTATTATATAGATAATAATATAATTTCTAACTGCAAATTCTGATTTACATTTTAAGGTTTTTATGCTCACACAAAAAAGCAGAGGAATTTTTGTTTCAAAGATAAAAGGAAACTAATATTTCTTCTTAAATGAACAAAAGACAACTTATTTTTTTACTTTTAGATTTACGCTTTGAAGTAACGAGGATTGGAAACAAGGTAGTTCTTATTACTACAGGCGTGCTTTTGTCCGCTCAGCCTTCAGAGCAAACTCATTTCCGGTTTATAGCATAACTTGAACAAGGAGTGAGACAGCATTAAAACGTGTATTGTGAACCCACAGTTAGCGAATGCTTATGTCGTATTCCGAATCAGTGATTTCTGGCCGTTGTTCATTTTTTGTTTAAGGGTGTACTTTACGGAACAAGATCTTCACTTCTTATATGATATCACATGCGCTTTCTGGAAGGATTTGTAAAAGTGTTCGCTTACCTCTATGCGATAAAGCGTATACTAAACGTGGGAAAGTATCCCTGAAGTTTACTTTGAAGTCGAAATTTGCAATTGCCACCTGCAGAGCAGTATACAAAGCTACTCACCATGCATGATCATAATATCCAGCATGTTAATGGCAGTGAATCAATTAACTCTGTAGATAAAAAGAACTGATCAAGAAATAACTTTGATTGGCGTACAATCAAAGATACAATCGAAGGCTTAACAACAGCTCAATACACGTTAGTGATAGATTGAAAGGTAAATGTAAATTTAGCTTATCTATTTGTACTGAGAACACGTACTCGCTATTAATCGCAGGGTCATAGATAACTGGTCCATAAATCTGTCACGATTCCATACATTTCTCTGAGGAAAAAGTTCTCTTTTATTGTTCTACCGAAGATAGCACAGAAATTTCTTCTCTTTTATGGCCGTTTAAACTATAAATGCAGCCTTCAAGCAAACTGTCATTTAATGAGAATGAATTATACAAAATACAATGATGAGGTTATATGTTTAAGTATACATGAATATTTAAAAATTCTAAATTGAGAAACATAATGTTTCTTTAAGTGGTATTTATGTCCTAGAACATTGCCGTAGTGTTTTAATATTGTTCTGCTAGTGACACTTAGTACACTTTTTTCCTCAGATGCCATTTTAAAAATTACATTTCTTTGATACAGTATTGAGGTTTGTTTGCGAAATGTAGATTATTTGAAGATTTTCTTTAAAGGAGCATTATAAATTACTTTCCATTAATGCACAATTTATACTAATTGATATTCAATATAGCATAATGTAATTTAAAGTGTATTTTAAAAGCGGTATAAGACTACAGAAAACGAACAAGTTGCTTTGTTGTCTGAATTTAATGCTGCTGGATGTACAGCCTTATTGTGCCGATTATTTAATGTGACACTTAGGTACACAAAATATTTACTGAGGGTAATTGTCCGGTATCTTAAATTGGAAGTCGAACACGTGACCCACGGAAACAACTGTACTACGTGAGTGTTAAACTTAAAGAAATAAAGTTAATTTTCCATTAAAATGCCGAAAGAGAAGATAGACTGCATCCGCCCGAAGCGTTGTGATGTTATCAGTTAAGTTTCTCCCGGCTCTTACCACTGAACTGCTTAAAAAGGTAACCCTTAGGTTAAATTTAAGTATCATTGACATTTTGGGATGATGAATACGTGTTCAATTAGCCTTAGGAAGCAAGTGTAACATGTATTTGAAATAACAAACCTCTGATACATTGCCTACACAATTCCTACATCACAGACGAGCCATTCATGATAGTTGAGTTACATGTGATGTAATTAGTAACGTCAGGGCTTATCTTTTTTCTCGGGTTAAATACATTTTTGCAGGGTTGTGTAAGTCGAGTTTTGTGCTCCGAGAAGAATTGATCTGAAGGACATAATATGGTTTTCATTTACGTTTAGATAACCAATAGCGGCTAGGAGAACTATAAGAAGCAATCAAGTATTAGCGTTAGAATAATTGCTATTATGAATGTGCACATTCTTTAATAAAGTTTAGACACTGCACATCTGTATGTCAGTCATCCTTTACAGTATTCGTGAAGTCCAAATGCGTGGCGGATTTGTGTTCGTACATCTTCCGCCCAGCACCATAACGCAAATATACCCAGAGAAATATTTCTCTTTGTGATGGCAAATTTCAATATATGATATTTCTCTTAGTTCATTTATTGATTGCACAATTTACGTATGTTATCTTTCTTCTTTCATTTCTCGGAAAATTTGTGTATATAAATCGAGATCTAGGCCACTAACTATAAAGAACAAATAAAGCAATAACCCTTAACTTCTCACCCAACATAGGGCTTTATTGAAATGTATCTAAGAGCTCCATTTCTTTGACTTTAGGTAAGTTACTTGCAAAGAAGTAACCTGGTCTGTAAGAAGAAAATACAAGATCTCGGAGGAAAGTGGAATAAGTCAAACCAAAAAAAGAAATAACGTTTACAATATAGTATACGTAATTACTAAGAACACAGTCTCCGAACTGAAACCGATTTTATGAATAGATAACTAAAGGCAAGGAAAGAAAGTGCACACACTGGTATTTTATTAAACAGTTTTAATTTTTGCAGTGTAAAGTACATACTTATTCAATAGCTACTCATTCAGGGCGCCGATTTTGATAACATAAAGAAGCGCAAAAAATGACCTATATACCCCCACCAAAACGAGAAAATTACCTAAAATGGACAAACATGACATAAAATGCATACATTAATCGTTTTATGAATAAACTACGCAAATCGTACCTAGAATTATGTTCCCACCACTTAGTAGGTGACCGTGTACAAGCGAAGATTCTTGAATGTGAAGGACTAGTGCATTTTGCACATAAACTTCTTTCCACTTACGCGTTGACTACAGAGACAAAGATGCTCTTCTTTTTGACATTACCTCTTATTCAGGCCATAATTTCGTCAAGCGGTTATTGTTTTTTCTAAATCTTGGCTCCTCCGGAATCCAGCACCCTATGTAGTAAACTCCTTAACTTTCAGTTGTTTATCTTCTTTTACAGAACATTCACTGACATTAATACGTCACATAACTCCTATAAAGTTCGTTTTTGCTCTGAACTCTGAAATAGTAGTAGTGTTTTTCTTCTTTTTGCCACTATTTTCCACTGCAAGCTTAGGATTCTCCCGCCGAATATATTTCTGCACTATAAATCTTTTCTCAGCTGCCACCTAAAGTTAACAAATTTAAAAAATAATATTGTTGCTCTGTTGAGAATATTTCCTCCGCAAACACAACAACAATATTTTTAAACAAGTAGATTTACTAGTTTAACTTGTACAAGACTAATAAGTCACTAGAGTCACTATGAAATCCACGGTGCAGTGTTCCAGTCAAACTCAAGCGCAGATATCCACCTACAGTGTTCCAACCCACATCCCGTTTCCTTTAAGCATAGAGGTAACAAAACAATTTATTTCATATCATTAATTTATTCTATCAATTTCTGGCTTATCTCCTCTCCGAATGTCAAGTGCATACTGTCGGCCGTGTTTAACCTCATTGTCACATCTTTGGCTTTCTTATTTTGCTATGAGATAAATGTGAGAAAGTTTTCTGCTTCTAGTTTATATTATCAGCAGCTAAATGATACACCTATCATGCTGTGTGATACCAAGAGGCTAAACAAACAAAAAAGAATTTTATTATTATTACATAAATGAAAGATATAAACATTCATCTTCACCTTTATAATAATATTCATGACGTCAGTGGAAGCAGTTCTGCTGGATTTCTTTGTTAAGGTGCCACACTCAAATCCCATTGAAACTATAATTCAACTCTACCTTTTACACCCCAGGAAAATTATTATTCAATATCCTCCATTCTTCGATAAAGAAAAAACAGTCCGCCTTATCGGTTCTGGTGATGTCGTGGTAACCATACTTGCCTCCTAAATACAAGATCACGGGTTCAATTCTAGCTAGGATGGATTTTTTCCGGCATAAAAATGGCTTACTTGAGAAGGGAAGTGGATCCCATGTCGTAGATTTACGGATGTAAAAAAACCTCAAGCCTTAAAAAGAGGCCTCTGAGCAAAAACTATCGCTTGTTTCACGTCCTGAATTGAATGGGGCGCTGATGAATTGAGATGTTAAAGAGCATCCGTAAATAATCACATCAAAAATGTCTTCCATTCGGTATCAGATCAGAGTAGTACAAGTTATTCCCCGGAAGCAAAAGATATGCCGATGGACAGCATTCATTTGATAGTCGAAGAGCAGGAGTTGAGAACAGTCCATTAAGGGAGGTTCACTTGGCATCCACCTATAAATTAAGCATATGGGCTTACTGTGTTGTGCACCTCCACGGATCCAAATCCGTTAACAATGAAGAAACTGGCATTGTGTCAATTCTTCCTATCAGACAAGGCTAACGGCGATATGGTCGTTAGGGGTAACAGCAGCGAAATAATGTTGTCACAATCATAAAAGTTAATGAGCAACAAATAAGATGTATATAATTTTTATCCTTATGACTTTTAATATATTTAATTTGTTAGTACTTGCAATATCTTGTTTTGTTTTACAAAATGAAACAAAACATTGGATTTAGCAGTATTGTTGTACACATTAAATATTAACATTAATTTATATAAAATAAATGGCTCACCTGTTATCTTCAAATGACAATTCATTTAACAAAAATGACGTTTTAATAATTTATGAGGAAAAACAAGCATGAACAAATCTAACGTGTTTTTAGTGAGTGGGAAGTTAGAAGAGAAAAAGAAAAATGAACCTGCTTCTGTCGGACACGGACTAGACTATAGAGCAAAAAGGCAAGCTGCAGTGAGATAAGAAGCAAAACCTGCAATTGTATTCGCTTATTGTCAATTTCAATGCACAACGCAGAGAAAAATTCCACACAGGAGAGGTTCCCCTAAATTGAAATTAAACCCAGGGTTTAAGGTATATATTTCATTAACTTACTAGTATTTAGATTTGCTGTTTATTTAGGGACGCTCTTTAACATCTCAGATCATCAGCGTCTCATTCAATTCATGACTTGAAAATGCCCATAAATTTTGCTCAGTTATTTTTTTTATCAGTCTTGAGGTTAATTTACTTGCCGTAAATCTACGACACGGGGCCCAACTTTACTTCCCTTCCGAAGGAAGCCATACTTAGTAGTTTTACGCCTCCCCCCCCCAAAAGAACTCATCGACCCTGTCCGGGATTGAACTCACCATTTTGGGTCTATGAGAGATTCTTCGTAATATTACGCACTTGCCTTACTCTCATGAAAAACCAAAATGCTTAAGTCAAGATGACATTTAATTTTAGACCGCGGTATAATCATATTTACGATGTAGAGCTAACAAGTTTCCAGCCTGATTTACATTTAAAGTCTTAGTTCAACACACTTCTCATAGCTTTGAATTAAAATCTCTATGCCCTTAAAAATAATCTGAACTTTTGCTACAAATTGTTGTAACTTACTTCCTTCTCCTCACTGGCATTATTAAGTTTTCTTCTTTGTATATCTTTCTTCAATACCGAGGAACTATAATCGCTGAGCTGTAGGGTGGAATGGTCACTGAATACAGAATTCTTCCCATCATGCATTACAATGTTGAGCAGAGAGCACTGGCCCATTGAAGATGACGTCATGGATCAGCATGCCGTCTCTCTTTTCTGTAATTGCTGCTCGCAGTTTAAGTGGAAGGCTGCGGTTGTAATCTTCCTTGATTCTGATGTATCTCTCTTTGAAATTTATTAACAGAATTCTCCTACAGTACCAGAAAATTGTGGCCATGACCTTTCACCTGGAATGGATAACCCATAGCGCTTGGGAGGGGGGCTTTGTTGTTGATTTGTTTTATTTAAGGACGCTCTTTAACGTTTCAGTCACCAGCATCCCATTCAATTCAGGGTGTGAAACGGCCGACAAATTTTGCTCAGAGGCCTCTTCTTTCAGGCTTGAGGTTTTTTACCGTGCCGTAAATCTACAACACGGGACCCACGGCTTTACTTCCCTTCCAAAACCATACGTAGGTTATTGACGCCCGAAAAAATCCATCGGCTCTGACCGGGATGAACTGGTGATCTTGGGTTTAGGATGCAAGTATGGTTACCACCTGGACTGATATTTTGGGGGGCTTCTCAAATAAGTTTACTCTACGGGATTCCTTTTTGAAAGTGGGTCACGGTAAGGACCATAGTTTTATCCTCTGTCGCAAATTACTCCAGAAGAATTTGTGTGTTATTTACCCAATGTCAAAAGATGACAACACTCCGTTTGATTGTATGAACTGCATCCATATGTAATAAACTTTTATATGAGATATTCATGCAGAAACATTAAGATGACGTTTTGGAAAGGTCCAACTTTGCCTCAGCTTCTTTACTTTTGGCCTCTTTTCTCTCAATACCTCTTCAACAAATCGTCAGCATATGTACAGATTTGTTTTCATTGTTTTCTAGTGCTAGCCGAAGCTGTTTGGCCCCATCGTGTACTGTTGCATATGTTCACCATACCCTTCATCTAAGAGCCGCTTAACTTCTGTGAAAGTAAGTGCTTTCATAAAAAAAAAAAAAGTCATCCTACGGTACTCAGTTTCCAAAATTACGAAAGTTCATTCTTTCTAAACATGACAAACATTTTTAATTGTGTTTAACGCCCTTTGTCACCCCAGGCGGTGAAATTAGCAGACATTAGTGTTACGCTTTTGTTGCATAACAAAACGACATTTCATGAGCAAAAGATTTTGAAATTATTTGCAACTTGGTCAGGTCGGAAACTTATGAAATCTACCTCGGTATTAGCACACTTGTATATAAATAAAACATATAAATGAGCTGGAGATAATATGAGACAAGAAAATTACAACGAATCGTTTACACTTGCTTTCTTGCCAAGCAAAGAGCACGCTTATATTTTAGTCCGAAAAAAGATTACGGTTTCATTTTTTTTTTTTTTTTCCCAGTGTCAACGCCAGGAATTAAAACAATGGAAAAGAATGGGGAATAAAGGAAAAGGAGACAACACTGCATCACATTCACATGGCTGCGAACGTCAACGGCAGGCCTATGTTTCAGCCCGCAAATAATGCCGCCTAAAACATTAGACGAAATGTCATATCGCGTAGTACGGCTCTCTAGACATTAACCGTACAGACTTTTACGACGTAGATTAACCCGGAATCTTTACCTATGGTACACTGCCTCTGAAAAGGCTATTAAAGGAGGATTAATCCTCGAGTGTGTCAGAAAAATATATATATAATGTATCTGAGGATTAGAATCTGGAAATTTAGTTCCTTTATCCAGAGGCTGAGGGAGCAAAATTTGTTGCTCCTTCATGACTTGGAGCACGCAGAACGAAATGAAGAAAGTACCTTTCCATTAATATAACGCATGAAAGGCAATAAATTTACTATGTACTATGAAAATATCACCAAATTACATTAAGCCTTGTAAATTTTTAATTGCTGTAAAAAGATTCTTGTTCACTGTACAGTGAATTCAGGTAATTGTAAATAAAATGTAAAACAAAATACACACAAGTAATATTTATCACAATAGCATAGCAATATTCAATAAATAATTAATGATATATAATTATACTGTTATTATTTATTATAATATGCAGACTGCGTAAAAACATGTATAAAGAATTTACGAATATAAACGGAATCCATAAATAGCCTATTCAAACATATAAACAAATAGTATTTTTGTTGCAATGCGGACGTTAACTCCAAAGCTAGAATTGAAATTCTAAATTAAGCAAAATGCTAAATGGATTTAAAAATATGATACGTTTATAAAAATACAAGTTGGGCAATGAACTGCAAGACCCGGACTAGAGTGTATATATATATATATATTAATTTTCGGTGGGGAGGGCTCAGAGGAGAAAAAGAGAATAACGCCACTGACGTGCTCTCAAGTCCTTGCTTTAACCCCGCCTAGACTAGAGCGCGGTCGTAGTTTTCTAAAAAGAATCTGCCAACATGCACCTCAAACCTCTGCATGTGTTTCGTGTCGCGATTCTCATCGTAAGTTGACTTTATTTTCACTAAAATTACATTCATAATAAGGGATTTAAGTTTTTATGAATAATGGAAGTAGTGAGTTAAAATACGCATTCTATTGTGATTTATAAAGCGAACTACATTTTAATCTACTTTACAGAAGTTAAATGGCTCATAATACGAGTTTACATCGCAATCTAAAGTAAGGGCAAACACGGAGGTCTTAAGCAGTGCGACAAGCATAGCTATTAACTTTCCTCTCTCTGTACTCACTTTACTTTTTCTTCTTGATATAAGAAAAAGACATTCTACATACTTAACACTCTTCATTTAGTTTAATATTCATACTTTAAGTTTTTACACACTTAAGTAGGAAAGAAAAAATTGTGTAAACATTGAAGAAATCTACGTAAGCCCATGTTATTGTGGGGACTATGGAAATCAACAGCCGGATCAAGTATTTCTGCTAACACGGAAGTTTTGCAAGCAGTTAAACATTCAATAATCTGTAGACTTCATGTATCTATTGTGAACTCGGGGAATTCGACATGACGACGTCCTGCAGTTTGTCACAACGCAGTAACGTATATAGTAAAAGCTGCTAAAGTTATTAAAGGCTTATATTTAAAGAGGGTACACCTAACTTGCCTCACGCACGCTATGCACAGCGTCGCAAAAGATGTTCGCACTCACTTTTCTAAAATCGACAGTTTGTCTCAAACAAAACGTTTTTATCTTTGTAAAAGTTCCATCGAGAAGAGCAGTCTTCAGGTCTACAGCTCCAGGTGTTCCCCTGCCCGGAACACAGCATTATACAGTGGAGTTCCTGGATCGATGCTGCTGTGTACTACTGCAACAGCTTCCAAGCTGTTGGGCGGCATTTCTTAGCTTCAACCTCCCAGTAATTTATAAGTGTCTTATTAATGAATTATGATTAACGTAGATTTAATTATGTTTGCATTACTTTACTTGTTTCGTTACAATTAAAGATTTGTTGTAATGATCATAATACTCTCTAGCTAGGGTGCACATACACAAGAATTATATTTCACTGGACAAAGGAGACATAAAACTTTTATTCCTTTGTACTTATAGCTTAATAGCAAGCCTCGAGTCAAATGGGTCATGTACCGTTAGGAGTAGAAGATTTTCTATTGAATACGGTCAGAAAGTTTTAGCTTTGTTCCGTTAGATAACAGGAATAATCAAAAAACGTTATTGCTGCATGGATGGATAAAAGGCAAAAAATCTTTAGAAGGACAAAACAACGGTATACGATATAAAGGCGAGCAAATGGATAACGCAATACAGTATCCAACCAGAAAGAGAATGATCGTAAGTAGGCGCAGAAGACGCAAATCAAAGAAAAGGTTGCTAGATTATTCTAAAGGAAGATTTGAAAGATCGGGTGTAGCGTCTAGATCGACCGACCGTGATGGTTATATAAGATTAATTTCGAGGTCCTTATATACTTGCAGTGATACTCGAGAGACGTTCAGTTATAGTTGGTCAGAGTGATAGATATTTACTTATAGTCAGTAAATACTTACTCAGTGATATTCAGATATTCTGCATTCAATTATATTTAGACTTTCCTACATGATAGTTCGTATAATCAGTTCAGTTGATACAGTGAGTTTTTAAAGTTCAGCAAGACTTCAATTCAGTGACATGTCATTTACAATTGCGCTCAGCTGAATACGTGTTTTGTTAATAGTGGAAGAAGTGGAACAGTACTCGAGATCAAGCCCGAGAAGTTAATAGTGCATTGTGATTGAGCCTAGCGCGTGGGAAGCTGATTGTGAACAATTCGATTAGACCGCGCGAAAGTGCCTAATAGGAACACGGTATTCTCAAGAACTAACGGTGACTCCCAGATTTGTTAAAGACCTCGATCATAATAAATGTGTTTATCATTAACTTCAGAAGCTTATCAATATCCTGCAGCTTCCCCATTCCTTTCCCTTTGGTCAAAGACCACAAAACTCCAGCATCTTATAGCCCAACTAAGCCGAGGTAACAAGACTACTACAATAGTATGCGGGGGAAGAAGAGATCAACAGCATCTTTGCTATAATCAATCATAATTAATCCATCTTAATTAATCAAACATCCCCCCACATATATTATACACCATATTATTAAAACCACTTTAAATGGTTCTCAACGTAGGGCTTAACTAATCAAACATCACTCCTCTTAACCAGCCATCCATTTATTAAAACCACTGCACTGTGAAATCCATAGTTGACGCTCTGAAGGTGCAAGCAAGATGCTGAAGTCATTCAGCGAGCTCAGGAACTGTTTTAGACAGTAAAATGGCATGTTTAGATTAATAAAATAATTATTGTAATGGTGATTATTATGTAGATAATTTACTCTTTTATTGTAATAGCCTTTTGATTGGAAATCATTTTCGGCTTCCTACTCTCTACATTTTGAAAATGCAAGAAAGTGGGGTGAAACTAAAAAGCCTCCATTGAGTTTGTCCATGAAACTCAAGTTCTGGTTGCCGATGTGTGTGGTGAAGTTAGTAAAATAGCGAAAAATCAAATGAAAGGTGTGCTAGATAAAAACCCCGGGTACCACTGTATGTGCTTGATTTCTGAAGTGTTAACTGATGAAAACTTCAAGAGATTAGATTTCTAAAAGGAACTGAGTTAGCATACTTTAAATATGCTCCGATTGCAAGTGCGGAAGTTGAAAGTAGCTTTTCAAAATACAAGAATGACCTTACAGCAGTTCCTTTACTTTTGAGAATTTACACATGTACTTTACGGCAATGTAGAATAAGATGGCTACATTGTTACATTGGAAGTATTCAGTACTTTTTGTTTACTCCAACTGAATGTAATACATGTGTTTTTAAAAAGATTAGAAACGCACATTTAATAAAGCAATGATAAACGTTAACCTACCTATAATGGATTCTCAAAAATGTTAGCTCATTTTATAATTTTTAAGTCATTAAATGTGTTTTAGGTGATCAATATCCGGGTCCTGGTGATTACTTACTTAAAAAGTAAAGTATTGAATATGTAATATTAATATTAATGATGAAGTTGACCATCTTCATCATTAATATTGTTTGTATTATATTATTTCTGAGAATCAAAGTCAATTTAGTCTTGTTATGGCTTTCAAACAAATTGTATTATTATAGAGCAATATTTATGCTCGTATGGATTCGCTCTTAATGAAATTCCGAGTCTGAAATCAAGTGTAATAAGAACTAGGAGAACGTTATGAAAAGATCCCCATTTCGTGTACCATTTCCCGAAAAGAAGGTCTTTCATATCGAGTTCCTTAGCGATACGTCTCTGACTTTTCTGAGGATGAGCGTAAAAACTTTTGAAATGCAATTCCCATATTAAAATTGTGGCAGATCGCTTTTGTCCACTTCTTCCCTTACGGAGACACAGAAGAGTTCCCGTGCTTCTGAATTTGCTTTACAATTTTCTGCTTAGATAGTTGGTCTATATAAAACCCTCCCCTGAAGCGTTCACTTACTGCTTTCAGATTCAGTTCTTCATTTCAACCGAATTCATGTGAGCATATGTAAATATCCTGAGAGTCATAGAGAGATTATCCAATACAATTTATTTTTCAGAAAAATAAAAGTCAAGATAATATATCAACATGATTAATAATTAACTTCCTTTAGTTTACATATTAATTATGTAAGCAAATTCAGGTATATTATTATTATTATTATTATTATTATTATTACTACTACTACTACTATTGAGACTCTACAATAGTTTCATTTTCACATACAAATTTAGTCCTGATCGCCATTTAAATTTGTAGTCATTTAAGGAAAGTACTTGAAATAAAGGGAAAATTATTCCATGATAAAGGATAATAAACATTTTCTAAATAAATATATGCACGCATGATTAATATTCGCAAAAATATGGTTATAAAATGGTCATACAGTAAAATTTATTTTGGTTTATTTATGAGAGGGTCATGTTTTTTTCATTGCATTTAGTTCTTATTCTATGAACATAGAGCTTATTTAAAAATTTTTGACATATTTGCGCTATATTTGTTTTTAATATACACAGAAACCCAATGAACTAAGAACCGATTTGCGGTGTTTCGCATATAGGAGAGAGCTGCGCTTGTTGCCCATTGCGGGTATCGTACATTAGTGCTGAAACAAGCATACAAATATTTCTTTCAGTGTACTAAAAGGTTTTACTTGCTTATGGAAACATGTCATGGTCATTTTCTATATATTTGTTTAAAAAATATCCACCACTCGCTGTGGTTCACATTGCGTAATGCTAGCTTTCTGGTTTTGTTTCAATTCTCCCAGGATATGTGGGTTTGTGTTGAATGAGGTATTTTTTTAATTTAACCTAGACATAAATATGCAAGAAGTTAAATCGGGGGCTTGGGAGGCCACAAACCCTTACTAATAACTCCTTCATTCTGAAACCTCTTTGCGATTTCCAAATATTCGCTGTATGAGCTGTGGCAGAGTTTTGCTGAAACACGGCGAAATAATGCTCCCTGTAGGTTAATTCTTTAAAAAGGGGGATTTTTTTATTCATACATGTCACAGTTTTGAGGCGGTTAACTTTAGCATTGTATTGTCTCTTTGCACAAAGCCATACAAAATTTATGTTTGTTGTGACAGATGTCTAAGTGATGCTTGGGGGAATTCTACAAACCATCACCAATGTCATGTTTCTTTTGTGAGAACGCTAAGCTGTTTGGTAGGTTTCTAAACTGAATGCTATCTGTGGCCCGATATTTATTATAAAGATAATGGATTGCGTGCTATCTGGGACTTTATATCGAGAACTCATTCATTAAATAATCTTTCCAGTTGTCAAACTGAGTTAACAATTATAAATCGTAATAAACAAGTTTTCCAGTAAGAAACATACACTAAGTCATAATTCACATAGCGATTAAATACAAATCTAAACACATCACTCATTATAACTCAATTGAACTCAACCACTATCAGATCTACGCTGTCAGCCAGAAGCTAACGTGACCTTGTTCCAGTCAAAGACATATTTTTCCTCAACAAATCCCACTTGTGGCCGCTAGGATCGAACTCGATTTACCTTGGTAAGAGGCGAGAATCTCAACTGTTCGATCATATTTTTCGAAAGTAAAAAAAAAACAAAATCAAAAACAAAAAAACAAATTGTATGAATAATATTCCACATTTAAGCAATATCTTTACTATTGTGAAAAGTAGTATTCAAAATTACATTTTATTAATCACTACGTGTCCTAATTTGAGCAATCATTTTAAAATAGTTATATTCCATTTTCGTGAAGAAGTTTAGGGTTCACGATAAACAAACAGGCAACCATATGTGCACTTTTTCTTGATTGATAACTTAGTCAATTACTAACAATGTTACTAATATACTAACAAGCAACAGCAGGGAGAGAGAGAACGACAACATGCTAATATTATATTTGAAGCATGCCAGTGGAATTTAGTTCAACATGTGCACCTAACAGGAGTTTCTGCTCATGCCATGATTCAGCGTCTGCGATTTTCAGCTGTTAATTTAAAGTTGTTTGACCTGGGTGGGAGCATACCTTTCATGAAGAAAAATGTAATATATTCCAATGTTCTTTATTGCGCATATTCAATATAAGTTTTAATTTAATTAAATAATTAAATTAAAATATACATTTTGCAGATTTAAGGAAAAACAAGTATTAAACCAACGATTAACAATATTCATTACATTTTCATGGTAAACGCTAACCATTTAAAGTGTGATTTCTTTCTCCTAGAGAAATATAGTTTTTGTACTTCCCCTTTGCACCAATGCAAGTTTCAACATTTCCTATAATGTATGTTCTGAAGTGTATGAGTAAGTAATTAGGCATTTATTTGCTTATTATTTTTAGTTCCTCCATTTTTGTTATATTTTGTGATTTTGGTTATAGAATTGAAGAATGATTGCATGATTAAGTTGTCAATTGTTGTTGCACTTTTGTTCTACTGAAAATCGTATAGTATATTGGCTACGATTTCTGGATTATGTCTTGTTCTAGTTGCAACCATCGTGGAATATGTTCAGCATACGAGAACGAATTCCATGAATGATAGAAGTTCTAAATGAAAATTAATAAGACTGTTTTTTGAAGATCTGTGCGCGCTGAAAATAGGAGCCTATATAATGGTACACTGTCTCCAAAGTCCTTTCGCTTGCGGAACTTCGCAAATATAATATCAAATTATTCAATATGCATTATTTACCTAACTTAGCTACTAAAGATTGATATAATCGAATCCAAAATACCATTTTTTTCATGTTTACATTATGCACCACTCGCTATAACTCGCTTCGAATGAATTGGCGCCATTGTGAGGAACGATCTTTATCTGTGTTTTTATTCTTTCTTGAACTTTATAATTTATTAAAATATTCTAATTTTGTTATAGATCACTTCCTTTTTGTCAGTACTAGAATTGTAAACAAAGAGATTACATTAAAGGAACTCGAGAACTGAAAAGTGAAAACCAAGAGATGCCGAAGAAAAAAAAATTAGCAAAAAGTGCAGTGAAATGGACTCACATTCCAGCGTGTTCATTAACACCCCCCCCCCTTTTACATTTTGCTTGTTATATGTTACATTTTCCATCATTCGCTTTGTTTGTTAAGAGCAGAAGAAAAAGGCCAGAGTAAAGGACAAATAGAATTGGTATGGCAGTGCCAGAAGAGATGGTTAGCTTTGGTGCCTGAGGCTCTGATACACTTACCATACTTGCCTCCTAAACCCAAGATCGCGGGTTCGAACCCGGCCAGGACCGATGGATTTTTTCGGGGCATAAAAATCCTAAGTATGACTTCCTTCGGAAGGGAAGTAAAGCCGTGGGTCCCGTGTCGTACAATTTACGGCACGAAAAAGAACCTCAAGCCTGAAAGAGAGGCCTCTGAGCAAATTTGTCGACCGTTTCACGCCCTGAATTGAATGGGACGCTGATGACCTGAGATGTTAAAGAGCGTCCATAAATAAATCAATCAAAAAAAAATCTTATACACTCATGAGGATGTCGGAACACTCGGGCATAAATGTGCCAGAAAGGTTGAAACGGCTCTTTTTATAGGACCGGGACTCTTTATTTCAGTATATTTTTAAGAATTCCTTGCTTTTAATTAAAGACTTTCATTTTCCATGGAAAATATAAATATATTACCATTACCGAGTGATTTTGATTTCAGGCAACCATTATTGTTCATATATATATATATATATATATATATATATATATATATGAACTCATTCTCATTCTTAGCACGTGACCAAGAGCCAAGCTGGAAATATCGTGTGTTTTTAGAGTTCAATTTTACGGTTTTTAGTGTGAAATTTTATATGAACTTTTTATATTGCATTCTGAGTGTTTTTTATGAATTTTATGCGTTTTAGAAGTTTTTATTATTCCATTAATAATATATATTACCATTACCGTGTAATTTCAGGCAACCATTATTGTTCTCCGTTTGTAGATTGCAAATGTAATGACAAAGGCCATGCATATATATATATATATTGCAAACCTTCTTTTTGAAAGGTTGCCAAATGACAATGTACTGGTATCATAATACTATTTAGAAATAGCTAAATATACCGAAATGATAGATTATTCATATATGAAGGAAAAAAGTTGAAATTTGTATTATCCTCGTTTGTAAATGTTACCAGAATGCGGTCTTTTCTCCGGTTCTTCAAGATATTCTGCTACACAAATTTATCTTTATCTCAACCAGTTGTACTTGTATAGTGTAAGTCGTAAAAGGAACATATTTGCGTAAATAAATAATTACCGGTTTTCTAGTTATTTCTAAAATCCTAACTTATCCTTATAGTGGTAAAGAGGGACAATGCCACTTACAAGGATATGATATTTCAAAGCTTAGGGTTTCTTTGTTACAATAAGATATTGTAATGTTTTCAATTAATTTTGTTCTGCATTATACAGAAAAGGCCGGAAGATACCGTTATTTATCACAAATAACCATTTAACGCTACATTATGCTGCAATTCTTGATGAACTCTCAGATAGAGGTGTTTAAAATGTTTTATTAAAATCAGCCTGCAATTAAAGAATTAAACATTGTAATGATTTAAGCAAGCCGTTAATCTGATTGTTTTCAGAGTATCTTGCTACTGTAGGTCTAGAGTCTGTGTAACTAACCCTTGCATTCCGATGTATTTCACATAAAACTAATTATTTTCTCAAATTTGTTCATTATATTTTGTAATATTTTAGGAGAAGAAAAGTATTCATTTGTTGTATTAATATTTCCGTTTCTCTAGATCTTCACCAACTACTATTATTTTCGAATTCCGAAGGAATGCAGCTATTGCCGTTGTACACATGAAAAAGTTTTTTGAATAACGATTTGAAATCTCCATCCATTCTACTTACTAGGTACCAAAATTGACGATGAAAAATGTACATATATGTATATATAATATTTGTTTTTCTCAAGAAACTCTGCATATAAACCAATTAAAAACCGATTTATCGATCTTGCTAACCAATAAGTTTGGATCATTAGGGGTGGGGGTTAACCTAAAGCGAAAATTTAAAACAGCTATTTAAAAAGAGATTTGGATTAATATTTGAGATGCATGATAAATTAACAAATGCATATTATAAACAAAATTACAGCCAAAATAACATCATGTTTATTAAAACTGCACTACTATTTGCATTATTTCTGAAGGAAATGTTATAAGTTACCAAATGGTGCTGCAGTTTTACAGGGAAGGATATGTTAGTACTCCCGTATTTTCCGAGTGACTGTTAAGTAACTAACACAGCCGCAATATGTTCGCATTTGGTATTTCTGTGCCATATCTTTTTCTTTTAGGCTGTTCCCTGCGAATAGTCCAGTTGATTGAATGAATGAATGAATGGTGTTTAACGCCCGTTTTTGCTACAGAGGCACCACAGGCGATGGACACTGATGATACATGAGATGAAATGATATATTGGGAAAGGATTTATTTTTATGGAAGGAATCGTCCCAGGCATAAGTTTAGGGTACCTCCCCGGCATTTGCCATTTATGAGGACTCAGGAAAACCTGGAAAAAACCTCAGTCAGGAAGGACGGTCCTGGCGGTATTCGAACCCAGACCTCCCGCTCACGAGTCCAAGACTTAACGACCTCGGCCATCCGTGGCGGTCCAGTTGATTGAGATCTGGAAACTTCCATGACTCATACAATGAGCAAAGAATTTGACAAAGGAAACGTCTTACTTCTCTGCTTACTTGTAATGATGCTCAATCGTGAAGAAGTCATATCATTATTCTGAGGCACAAATTCAAACTATTCTAGAGGCGTGCTTTCATTTTTAGAAAAAGCTGAATATCCAGGAAGTGATGTGTAAGCATCGCTAAGCAAATATTAATGATTTTCTATTTGTTTTAGCACCTGTTCTGACCTGTAGACCCCCGGTGTCCCGTTTCAATGTTTGTTCCCTCACTTAGCGATATTTTGCCGTTGCACCAACTGCAGTGGAGCAGCTCTGGGTGTCATTACTCTGTTTCATCTGAGTTCCACTTGAACAGCTGCAGAGAGCAATCGCTAAAAGTGTGCATTCTTTGCACTTGAGTACTTACATTTAGAATGGAGTGCAGTAAGGAAGACATTACACAACTAATCAATGAATACAAGGTAAGAGATGTGATTTGGAACCCAAAACCCCATAGGTGACCATCGTTGCTTGAATTTGGATCCACATTGAAAAGCGGCTGGGAGGGTAAGCGTCTTATCGTATTACAATAATGAAATACACCCGGGATTACGCAACAAATGTAAACAACACTTTAACAGATTTATTATTGAATATATATTTACAAACAATGATTCAAAATTACGATGTTTCTTTATTGAGGTAGCATAAATTAGAATCAAATTTAAGGCGACCATTTGTTCCGGAGAGAGTTTTCAAATATGTGCTCTGAAAACGTGAACCAAAGGAACGCTCATGTGCACCATCAGTTTCCCTAGTAACAGCACATGTCATTCGGCAGATAACTGCGTAGACTGCGGCTTGCCTGCTACTCTCCATTTTCCGGACTATTAGAGAATGCTACAAAACTATTGATGTCTTTTGTGAAAATTTACTTATGAGAAAAAACATTCTCTGCACTCATCTATCTAAAAATAAGCATGGAAAAAGTTTGCCAAACGTAGAATCGGAACTCCAAACCAAAGTTGTGCCATTAAGCCAGACATACCCGGCGAGTCTTCTCATCCTGCGGGTTGGTAACTAAGCAAACCTGCATTTTACAGTTAATGGGAAAAGCAGTTGCTCTCGAGTGACCCACCGCATTCACCAGACCGTCCAATAGTGTAGTTTACCTTTATCTACCATGTACATACTGCTCCATAACTACTGTGTTTTATATTTCTTTTGTATGTAAGAATATCTACAAACAGTAAAATATCATTCAATGGCTTACGATTCCATTTCACATTAATGTAAAAGTATTCGCATTTACTTATTGTGTTCAATAAAGCAGATTCTTGTAGTAATTTGTGATTTAATTGAAATTTACATAATTAGAATTTTACATTGTGGTTCACGGATTCGAATACCAGGTGGCATCTTAATATTCTTACTATGTATTACTTAGTGTTGTCAAATAAACGGCGAGCATGTGCATTGCTCACCTCATTGCCATTGAATAATGCCACTGTGTTCGTATCTAGTGTAATTCCGAAACAGACCTTACACGTTATCTCTGCAAATGATCATGAGAACGTTTAACCAACCACCATTGTCTAAATATTTTTGACAATTTTGTTTGAAACAACGCATCAGTTTTATGTGTTTCCCGTTGAGAAGTATGGACGGTTTACCAGTGGCATAAAGTTTCAGTTGGGTTTAACTTGCATGCAGCCCGGGCAATATTGTTCAATCATATTCGAACATGATCAGTCGATCTATCAATGCACATGAATTGCAAGTAAATTCGTTCGGCGACAGAAAACATACATTTTGTAATTTATAAAACTTTCCACACAACAATAGTCTACTAATTGATATGTGACTGGTGTCATTTAATTTGCTAAAACTCAGTGAGCAAAGCTCTGCCGGCCGCGTGAACACATGCTGCGTCAATGGCCGATATTTATATGGCTTAACCCGCAGTGTACAGTGAGTTCTAAAATTCGATGCTTAACTTCTAAAGACAAAAATATTTCTTTTTAAAAAACCATGAGCTTGAAACCCGCATTGGGCGAACCAGTCAATCTTCCCAGATAAACTAGAGAAGGTTACTGGATAGGTTGTGTATTGTATGATATATTTTAGATTAATTTCTCATGGCATTCAGAATACGGAACTATGTACATAATAAAAGTTTAAAGTGACAGAAAATAGCATTATTATCAAAAGTTAGCGATGCAGCGAGAGTTCTGTACGGGTGACTGTAGTTACTGATGTGTAAAGTGTTCTGCAACATACTTCATCTCTCTTTATTTGCCATTGCTGTTTGAGCTGTCACGCGTCCAAACCAGGGCTCTGTAGTTCACCTTATATAAGTGTTTTTTTTTAACCTATTGCTGCACGGAAATACAACGATTTTATTTTCCATTTGGGCTGTTTGAAGATCGTAATATCGGAGTTACAATGTTCTCTTTATAGAAAAGAGAACATTTCTTACCTAACTGAAACACTCTTAAGAGAGAGTACTGCTTGTTACCACATACTCTCTTCCGACACAAAAAGTATCTATTTATTAAAGATTGAATCTGCACACTATATATCATCATACTGTTTTAATATCTTCTCTGGGGAAAGATACTGCGGTTGCTTCCCGTTGTTTTCCGCAATGATGATATGGAGCAATGGCCCAATGAGCAGAAGGGGAAAATGCGAGTACCCGGAGAAAACCTGCCTAGGCGCCTTCGTCCACAACAAATTCACTTATGGCCGCCTCAGTGAAAGGCGAGTATCTAACCACTCGGCCATGGGGCCTCCTTTTTATATATATATATATATATATATATATATATATATATATAGAGTAAAATATTCTTTTGTTGCAAGAATAAAGACATTAAAGTCACAATGCAAATGAAGAAAATTGTTTATTACATGAAGCGAACCATCTCCAGTGAATAAAAACATTTCCTCCTCTGAACTTCACTGGGAATACAAAGATGTAAAGGCGCATTAAAGTTGGCGTGCAAACGTTTCAGAGAATAGAGGAGATAAGCTGAGAGTGGGGAAGGTAAGGGAGAATAAGCAGATAAAAGTCACTGTAGCACGAAAGAACAAGGCAGGGTTGACACTAACAAAGCACATAAAAATGAAAATAATTCATATGTTATCTGAAATTATTGCATAGAGTACACCGATTTTCCTGCCATATTTCGTGTATAAAATCGGGGTTTTCTGTATTCCAATGTCTGTTAATTTGCGTTGAAACATGACCCATCTAAATGAAAACCCCTTCATTAGTAAAGAATATTAAGCGCGGATCAATTGCTCTATCATTAACGTTATTATATTGTCCAATTACATATCTTTACTCAAATATAAGGGTCACCTGTAGGCAATTTATTTATAGATGTGAGCTTCCATGCTTTCAAATATAAAATTATAATTTCGAAAGACGAGCTGATGTTTGTGAATTGCAGTTTTCTAAAAAGATTCCAAATGTATGTCTGTAGCATGACATTTCCAACATTTCCTGTCATCAGGTACGTGCTTATTTTCATTGAAATTGCAGTTTTAATTGCGACAACTTGTATCAATAGCGGGGATGTTGCATCCGCTTCGCCAGGAGTTATCGCTTTCACTGCCGACTCGCCAACTGTCGTGAAAAGGAGTGACAAATATAAAAGATCCGGCTATCTACTGCAGTATCGACAAAAAACGCCAGAGGCCAGGAGCGGAAATAGCTTTTGTAATAGTTTCACCTAATTTACCGCCAGCTACCGCTATATCTGCAGGTATGCATGAAACTTGCTGGCTGATTGACACAAGACGCTTAATCAGTGAACTTATTAGATGAGGTAAAAATGACACTGAAGGACTTTCATTATATTTTTCAGTAGCGTTCTTCCACTTACATTATGATCCGTGTGAAGCCGTCTTAAATCATGGGTTTAATAGACTGTAGACAATATTTATTTCGGTGGTTGACATGCTGACTTAATCCAGTAGAAAGATCCTTAGTGCATAAGTTACAAGTACTTGCAATTTGCTTCACTGTCTTCTATTTGCCGAGTGTCATAATATTACCGTACTTCAGCAAGAGGCCGCATTTCAGCAAGACAGTTGACAGCTAATGCAATTCTAGTTAGACCGTGATTTATACACTCGCTCTGATGTAGCTTCCAGAAAGTTTGGGAGTTCCAGTATCATCTCTTGTGTTCCACTAACTAGTTCCATGCCCTTCCTTTGTTTACATCCGATCTGTTGATCGATGTCGAAGGGCAAAATCCAAAGCTATACTCCTGTAGTTTATGCGAAACGATAAATATGGAAGCGCTATACTTTGCATAGAAGTATGCCAATAATACTAGAAGTAATATGGCATTATACACTGTACTTTCAGTTTATATAATTGTATCATATGTTTACAATCCCACCTATAATTATGCAATTCTGGAAATATGTAGGCCATGGATTACCATACAGTTTGGATGTTTGTGGTAGCCTCACAGAAAATGAGGTTTTGACTCTATTCCATAAATTAGCAGACCGAATATCAATTTTCAGATAGGGCAAAGAACAACCTGGATAATGTAGTCAATCCATAAAACACAATAAAAATGCTGTTGAGAGGAAGCAATACATGGCACTATTTCAGGCACTGAATGGACATTAACTAACTTTCAACACAAAATATACATATAAAATTACAAACAAGTTTTAAAAATGAAATTTAAAAGCTCTAATGCTTAGAAAAGAAATGTTTAATACCCCATAACGTTTAAAAATAATAATATTCACATACAATATCAATATTTTTAAGAATAATGTTAAAATATTATTTTCAGTTTTTGGTTTTAAGCACTTATACTTATTCTCCCCTACCCAGTAATGACCCTTGGCTCTTATTGCCTTCTGTTAAAAAACTTTGAGAGTGCTCTATGGGCTATCTCACTGCTGTTAACTGTGTTATATTACAAAATCCATATTGCCAATAGCCATGAATTTATATATGGAGTATTATCTTGTTTGGTACAATAATTTGTCTTAACATGGAGATATACAAACATGTCAGGTGGAAAAAGTATGAACTACTGGGCAGCACTAATTAAAAATGTTGTTTTTTACAATAATTAGAGCAAGTATTATTAAAAAGCAAGTGTTTCCGAAGCCTTTAAGATTCATTAAAACCGTACTTTGGTACATCTGCTGTTTGTAGTTTGGCTGAGAATATCCGCGGTTGAAATTTAAAACTTAAGTACAACTGAAGTCGATGCACATTCTAACTGTGCCATGAATATTAGCAATATTTAATATGTGTATTATATCTTAGCAATTGGTTGCTCGGGGATTGTTATACATTCACTATAAATTGGGGGAAACTAACTAGGCTAATTCATACACATTTATTGCTGTACTTACAGTTAGTTGACTGTGGTCCTGTTTTGTGTTAAAGATCTCCTATCTTGTAATGACAAATGGTGTTCTATCTTTGTATGAAAATGCAGCATCTTCATATGCCCAAAGAGCACTAAAATCTGATAATTTTCCGTAAATTATTCTGTGGTAAAATTTACAGCATATAGAAATGTGCTTCATAAAAGCATATCAGCGGTCACCAATTAGATTTAATGCATCTTCATTTTCAAATTACTAAATGAAATTTAGATCCAGCACCGCCAAACATAAGAAGATATTAAAGGAATTTCTTTTATATAATATATCGGTGAGTTTTCTCATCCTGCAGAATATTAACTAGGCAAATTTTCAGTTTACAGTCGGAGGGAAATGCAGTTGCTCTCAAGTGACAGCCTCATTTACCAGACCGTTCTATAAGGGAGTTTATTAAACTAGTGTACATATTGCTCCAGAACTACACATATTTTTGGTCCTTCTTTCACATGTAAGAAATCTACAAAGAGTAAATATCATTCAATGCTTTGTGTTTGTCAATTTATATGAATGTAAAGTTACTCACATTTACTATGTTCAATAAACAGATTCTTGTAGTAATTTGTGATATAATTTAAATTTGGGTAATTAGGGTGTTTATATTAATAGATATAACAGAATAAGAACTCTCTGTTCCGTGTCAAAAAAAAGGAATACTTTATGGGCCAGCATTTAAACCCCGGAACTCTACTGCTAAAGCACAGTACACAGTGCAACATAAGTCAAAACACATAGCAGCCAATTCGGCCGAAATCGATACGACGCTGGGACACTATTATATCCATTTTCTAAATAGTTTGTATGAACTATTCGCCGAAAGACTTAAGCTAGTTTTCAAATGTTTAGTTTCGCAATCAAATGCTGCGTGTGTCTTGTAAAGCCCTCAGTTAAGAATGTTATTTAGTTTGTAAAACTCTTTTCATAATCACTCATTTCTCTGCAAACCATTCCCGCTGGATGATTTTCCTTAAGAAGGATACAGACTGGTATAAATGTTAATGATATAATCTCTCTGACTAGTTTCCCTACCCTCTTCAATGAACAGAGCTGAATTCTATAAATGAGTGAGAGATTTTTATTTATTTTCTGGGTTGAAATTTAAAACTCAAAGAGAAACGAGGACGTCAAGAGGGAGAACTACATGAATTAGATGTTGAATGTAGCAAGTAAACAAAATTGACAAATACAAATATATTCCGATGTGCTATGATTACTATTGTAATGGATGGTATGGTCATAAAAATGCAAAGTTAAATACATTTCCTACCAAAAATGTCCGCTTTCTCATGCGCTCTGTTTCGGAATATTTTCAAATGGAATCATTATTTTCGTTATTTTAATTTCAGTCAGTGCTCCTTTCTAGATTAAAAGAAAAATTTATTTATTTTAATTCGTGGTTCTATTCTAATAGCCAGAGAGATAGAGGTAGTACATAGAATGTGGGACTGCAAAAGATTTTCTTTATCCGACGTGTATGTTATTTCCAATAGCTGTAGTCTAAGCTCAGCTACCTTGTTTTACAGTTGAGAACCAGAAGCTACCTGCCCAGCAAAGAGCAGAAAATTATTATTAGGCTGCTAATTTTTAACATTGTTTTAATAATAGTTATTTAAAAATCTGAAAAAACATAATAAATATGCACAGCGTGGTACCTACAAAAGAGTTCAAAGGTTTATTTTGATGTTTGTGACGATGTCCTGGATTCAGAAAAGTATATTAAACCACCTCTCACTACAATCCCGACTACTGTATTGCTAAAGGTACCTTAAAAGTTTTAACTACGATACACACGAGCGAGTTATTGTGCTCAAATCTACTCTCTGATATCCCCTATTTCCAAGGAAAATTCACAGGTAGTCATTTGGATAGAAAACCAAATAGGTATAGAGAAGGTGTAAAAACCCTTATCAAGATCCAGGATCTAGGCCGGGTCTGCCAAGTGTGTAGTCAAGTACCTCAGCATATATTTCTTTAAAGTATAGTTTAGAATAAAATGATGAAACGAATGCCTTTGCCCTAACTGTATAGGATATAAAATAGTGACAACTTTGTCGTCACACTGCTAATGAACATGTAAGGGTGTTGTCCTCAACACAACCAGAGGAAGGGGCATAGCTGCTCAACATATTCGGTGTCACTTATGTACTTCAATTAGAAGAACGAATACAAAAATTTCTAGTAATGGTGTAAAATTGGACCGCTTTAAAGCGCTGTTTTCTAAAGGTGAGCAGGAAGTGTGGATTAAAATTGAAGTGGCACGTAGCAGAAAGGCTAGGGAATATCATTTGAGTCTCCAAGAAACCCTATCGAGAAAGCCCTGCCATATTAAACGGTGGACCGTTGGGTGTCAACCTTTCGACAAGGACGTAATGTGGAAGGTGCGCTACATGCAGGTTGTTGTGTTCTTGAAGTGCATTACATTGATTTGATTCAATCACTGCTGGGGGTTCATCGGTAATGACAGAGAGGGAAATAACCCCAGAAGTGAAAATAAGCCACACTACAACCTTCTCAGGCATAATCAAGAACGTCTTAGCTACAGGTGTCCAGCGTCTTCCAGAAGTATGGCACGGAGATTACATTGCAGGAATATAAACGTCTCCAGGCTCCAGAATAAATGACCTACTTATAAATGCATTGCTATTACATTCTTTCCAGTCCTAGTAGTTGGTGAAACAGGCACCTGTCTCTCCCTTCTTACTTACATGGACGACAACCATATATTTCCAAATCTTAGTTAGGCTTAATACAAGAACTTCATGATTGTTTAATGCTCCAAAGTTGTTATAATCCGTTTCTCGATCGTTACACAGGTGGTGCCTCGTCATGTGGCTTAATTAAAAATGTGCCGGCTTAACTCTCATTTTCTAGCTATGTATTTACTATCGAAAGTCATATTGTTGTTCGGGGAAAATGTATAATACTGGTCGCAAAACTTTATAAAGCATATTAACGCTATTTAATAATTTTAGAATATCCGTTATGGTATTCCATTCATAGTGCAATATGCCATTCTTTGTGAATATTATTTGCGCTCACCATTATCATTAAAATTTCCTATTAAAAACAAAAGTGTTGTATAAAGAGAGTTCAGTATTGGGATACATGAATTAAGATGAAAAAACATGCTGTTTTTTGGCAAACATATTAGCTCTTTCTCTTTCCCTTCCTCACTTTCTTTCTTTTGTTGGCATAGTACGCCCTTGTTCGTACTATAGATAATGTGTTCAAGCTCATAATGTTTCATTGTCTAAAGCACATCTGTAAAAGGCACGAGTTTATGGACGGACAAGCAATATATTTTCCTACTATAAGAAATAAATGTAAACATCGTGTGAATGTCACACGTTGCCGTAGCAGAGTAACAAGTCATAAGCATAAAGTTAAGTTTGTTGATAGAAATAAGATATTAAAAATACAAATCAAAAACGGCACAAGATCTTAATTGTCTCTTTCCCATTTGCCAGGAACTTATTTAATTCTAAGTCCTTAGAGAGCATTAATTTATAATCTTGCTTTCCAATCAACTTAACTCACAAGTTTGAATATTCTCGAATGGTTTCTATTCTATGTAGCACTGGAAATACTACAATTAACACAAAAACTATTACTCGATTTCAGGAACTCATTCTTTGTTCTAGCTATAAGAAAATTTATTAATTTCCTCTGGTATAACCTTACCATCATCAAACTATTTTTATAACCGAAATTACTGAGAGTGGGCAAAATTGTCCACCATATTAAATTTAAGTATTTAACTTTTAAATTCAACAAATATTATATTGAAATCATAGATTATTTGTGTTTTATCATTATTTTTGTCATGATTTATTTCACAAAGTTCACTTTACTCCTTTTCTCCACTGCGTCATCATTTTGTTTACAAAATGCTCCAGCACACACAATTTTAGTATCAATATGGATTTTTATACATTTAGCCCACAGGCTCTTCCAAACAAGTCAATCATAAATAATTTACAGAAATTATTTGATTATTGATTCCATTAAATTTTAAAATGTCACTAAATGCACACTTTCATTTTTAGGAAAACTTCTTTCCTATCTGCCCTTTTATTTGTGTGCTTGACAATTATGTCGACAAACTCCGTAATGAAATTATTTTGGAAAGAATTGAAGATATTTGTTGTTAAGATACACTTTGTCTTTCCGGAGCTTCATACTCTAGCAAGATGTTTTTTACAGTCTCATTAGACTGTTCACATAGACGGCATGAAGGTTTTCCATCACAAAATTCCATCGCCAGTAGTTGTTTCCGGAATGGCCAATGCCCAGTCATTCATTCCATAACTTTCCTGGTTTGTTTCCTGTCAGGGTGTTATTGAATAGTTTACCCAGTTCATGACTTATGTTCTTTCTTAGTCCGTTGATACACCGCGGTTCCAGCAGTTTTCTTGCCAATGCTACAGAAAGTTTATGATCCTATGAAGTCCTTCTCTTTGTTAGTTTAACTTCTGATTAATATATTAATGTCCAGGCGCCCAATGACGTTCTGGTTGATTCTTGCGGAAAGTTAAATGAGAGCTTGGAGACATTTTCATACAAGTCTAGAGTTCTTTGGAATAGGTTTAGCTGCACTCAGGATAGTTTAACTGTCTGCGAAGATGACTATAGGGTGGTTAACAAGTTATTTTCTCAAAGGAGTTAAGGAAAGTCAGAAGTGCAATTACTTCGGCCTGAAAAGTTGTAACAAAGTCAGAAGTGCAATTACTTTTGTCTGAAAAACTGTAACAAAATGCCAAAGTTTACAGAGATTTTTTTAAATTTTTTTTAAAAGAAATAATCCATAACTCCAGTTCCTGAAAAGTTTCCTACCCTTAATCCATCTGTAAAGAATACCAGATAACCCTTAGCTAGGGTAGGTACATTTTCTGTCAACCAGTCAGATCGTTCCCCAATTCTGATACTTGTTTGTATAAAACCGTGCTTTTTAGATATGTAATGAAATGGCATAGCAAGCATTGTGTTAGGTCAAACTGTGGTTCTTATAGAAAATTACGCAGCATTTCTCATGTTCTGATTAGTTGGTCCTATATTAGCGACATTTAGTGAAAATACATATTCTAACATAATAATCGTACTGCCTCGAACGCGAGTACATACAAAAAAGTCATGAGTCACTGCTCCAAACAAACACGCGACCACCAAATGCCTTAATACTAAGTCGCCTTGGTGCATAACCAGAGATGAACTTCCAGATTTACTAAGGTATTTTATATAAAAGTGGAAGGATGCATTAAAGTTTTTTGACTTGTTGTGAAGGTTAAGTGAGTATGTGTGTGTGTATGCGTAAGGGCTGCGAAGAAAGCAGTGCCAGTATTGTTACCACGCTGCTAATGCCACGGGAGAGCTATATTTTTCTCAGCACATCTGAAGGAAGGTCATGGCTAATTAACACACTCAGCATCACTAGTGCACCGCATGTAAATGGACGAATACGAAACTGTCAAGTAGTAGCACTGTTTTCTAACAGTGGGCAGCTTGGTATATTAAAATCAAGGTGGCATGTGGCAGTAATGCGAAGAAGCGTCATGCTGGTCTTCAAAAAGCCCGTGGCAATGCGGTGGATCGTAGGGTGTCATTTCATAAAGAGCGTAATAGCATGGAAAATGCATCACGTGCTGGTTTTCTTGTCCTCGAAGTAGATTACAATCACTCCTGTAGGTGAATCGGCAATGCACAGCGCCGCAGAAGTAATTGCAGTGGAACGCTCCTCAGATGATGTCCAACGCCTTCTAAAAATGTAACACGGTGTGATAATTATGGCAGGAGATCACACTAAAGGAATATAAAAGAATCCAGGATCTGGAATAAATTATTTTTCTCATTATGAACATATCGTTATATTCTTTTCAACTCTGGTCTGTTTATACATAACAAGAAATAAAGAAGCAGAAATAGATAAATACTTAAATAATAAGACAAATATAAATATTTCTACTTGTCTTCTGCCTTTTAAGTACTAGTGGTTCGAAATATTGCGCTATTGTGATACTATTTAAGTGTTTTACCTATTTCTACCTCTCTAGTTCTTATCATATAGGCCATAATTTTCCAAGAGCCACTTTATTTTTCATACAGAGAAAGAGAACTGATCTTGCTCTAGAGCATAAAGGAATAATAACAAATAGAAAAGAAGGTATGTATTCTGCATTGACGTATAAAGGTGAATAACGTTTACAGTGGGGGAAGCGAAAAAGAAAGAAATCATATTTATTGCAAAACAAAATAACTTTTGGAGAAATTGCCCCCCTCCCCACTGTAACTCAGATTTTATTCTTGCCAACTGGAGTATTTGGGTATGATTCCATATTAGAATATTATGTAATTCAATTATTATTTTCAGATTTTTCCTTTTCTACGATTTTGCATGTGATGCTAAAAGTAAAAATAGGAATGAAAATTTACTCTTACAAAAAGGACTTTTTAGTCATGAAAGAACACAAGGAAAGTATGTAAACTTTTAGAATTGGATAAATTAAAGATGTGGTTTAGAACCCTACTAGCAAAACCTATGTTCATAAAAAATCTCATATGAGAGGATCAAAAGCAAAACAGTAATCCGTCGCCACTCTCGTAAGATTCCAGAGCAGCCGTGTTTGGAAGTTCTGTACGATAGACCACTCATATCCATAATAATTGCTGTAAAATCAAGAGTTTCTCCGTGATGAACAATTCTCATGAATTTATTGACATAGTCTGAGGAAACAAGTTGTGCAGCTGTAGGTTGCAAAAACACCAACTCACATGTACCAGATTATAATGAATAGAAATGCACCTGTTATTTCAGAGATTCATTTCAAAAACATAATTCTAGTTTAAATCATCAACGTTATTTAACATGGTATTAACCAAACAATCTTTATAGCCTGCTGATTTTATTTCTGATTTATATCAATCAAACAACTAGTAATGTCTAACATAAGCTGAGATACAATGTAAACAAAAGTTATATCTTGCCAAAACAAATATCTTGTTTGATATATAGTGTGTTGTCCTTCAGCATGTGCGCATTGAAACAAACATCTCTGCCTCCTAAATGGCTAAAATTAGTATACACTACACAAACTCCATAAAGTATTAAAACTAACTCACGCCTGGAATAGAGTTTTGACTCCTTCATGGATATTAAAACGTTAATTAAGAAATGTTACAAATTAAGATACAGATTACGTTATTGCTATGTTGAAATCCTATGTGTTTGTTTGTTCAGCAGATAAAGGATACTTTTGCGTTATCCATTAAGAATATATTTCCTAGAAATTTGCCTCAACCAGAAACAAACCAGCCTCTGTTTATTTCATTTTATTTTAATAATATAACAAGATTATTCTTTTAATTCGCGTTTTACTTTGTTGTAAGCGTGCTGTATTCGAAAAGCACAACACGGGCTTTAGAAGCAAGTCTTAAATGTACATTTTGGTTTTTAACGTAATAAATTATCAACTACAAAAATGGAAACTTCCGTTAAGGTTCTTGTTTGTTGCCCTTAGCAAGAAAATTCTAATATGTGAAAATTACACTTTCCAACACTTAAATGTCTAAGTTATAAAGGGTTTAGAACAAAAATACTTAGTGACGTGTCGCACTTGTGTATTGAAACTTTCAAGTTTACTCTACGTGCTCTCCAAAGAGCACGACTGTTAACGACTGTGGGAGTTTCTTTATGCATGGTTGCCAAACCTAAAGCTCAGATACTCTTGTTTCCGAAGCGTAGTCGCGAAGAATGTGAAACGGCCAGGAGAGCATTTTAACGTTAAATAAAATACATGCAGTCATTTACATACGGGCACTGAAACCTTCCAATATTGGGTGAAGGCAAAAATAATTATAAGGAAAAATAGAAACATAAGAATAGCAATGGAAACACCTACATGAACAATCACATAATTGGGAAACATATATGTTTACCTACAAGATAAGATTAAACCACATTAAACATACAATGAGATAACTTGAATTACAGAACTACCGAGCGCTGCTGCTTACTGGGAGAAGGTAGTTAACGCTTATAGTGCATGTGCAGGTAGCAGCTTGTACGTAGTTTTGAGGAAGGCTTTGTCAGCAAGTAGTTGTGCGTCGTATGTTACTCGGTGCTTTCACTGTGTTTTCATTCTGTGCTAATTGTTCTTCGTTAGTTAAGCCTCTACATAAGTAATATAGTTTTCAAGAACTGGTGTTAACTCGCACACATATTTGAAAACGAATTCTTCCACAGAATTAGTAAGGCGATTCGCAAGCAAATTATCTGGCAATCATGTTCCAGGTAGAGAAACTTCGTCATATTATTAAAAAGTTAAGCGAGACAGGGCTTTTCAATGTCTTGAAACGAGTTACGGTTCAAAAGGCTATTTATTGCTGTTGAGGAACATAATTTTCAAAATTATAACACAGGCTAGTGTTCATTGTTATCAGTTTTAAACACAGTATTACTTATGCTTTCGATTAAATAAATAAATAAATATACTAACTTTATGCGCGGTTGCTTTTTATGTCCCCTTTTCCCCAGTAAGCAGCCGCACTCAAATAACTTCACATATTCTATACGTGATATTTCATGTTGCTCTTTTTGTCTTAATTTTACTCTTGTTCCACTGGCGTTTTCAAGACTTTATTTTATTATCGGTATTGATGTACACATCCCATTTTAGTACATTTTCTGACGAGTATTTTTCGTACTTCAGGTTGTTGTGTCTGCTGTAAGGTTCAAAGTTCTCAAACACTCTCATTGGAAAGCTGTCTTTCACAGACAATATGTTTGATTTCACTCCGATGTATTTCCAAGTACTTGTTAAACTACCTTACGGTATTTTAAGCGCTTTAACTTCCAACACTCCTATAAATGAAATGAATAGCATGAATCTAATTTTCAGTATGTTTTCAATCCCCTTTAGAGATTCGAGTCCCTTAGAAAGCGAGCGAAGTAATCATTGGTAAAAAAGAAAATTCCAAATAGGTTGGGCGCGGCTAAAGAAATGGTTTTGCCTTCATACGGAGCTTAGTAACAGAAAAGTTTGATAGGGAACACCAACCCAAATAACGAGTGGAATATTCGACTGAGATAGAGATAATGAAATTCTTCAAAAGAACGTATAACTTAAGTTTCGCTGAAAAGAAGTGAATTGGGGGGCATGGAGCGCTACACTGTTTTCTAGTCTTGTCTGAAATTGGGTTACCTATTTACTCTAGACTGCACTGCAATACTAACTAACTACTTCAAAGTTTACAACACTACTAATCTATTACCCTTCTACGCTATGTTATGGAACGCTCTTAAAATAAGCAGATTCTGGAGGACCGAAACAAAACTGGAAATGTCTACTTTAACTTTATTAAACGTAATAATTAAACTATTATATAAATTGATAACTTGAGTTGTAAGCCTACTTAACATTATATATTTTGCAGGAAACATGTAAGCTATTTAAATATACATTTTAACCATTCAATACCAGCTCACCATTTTATCAGCCACTTTTACAAATTAATTTTAACATTGCTCACATTTGATATTTTTATACCAATGCTTTTAGACATTTGTTTATGTTGTGTGTCTGTAGTATGAACATTCCAAAGTTTCTTTCTGTATTTGCAATTCTTGCACCTCTGAAAAATGTTTCCACTTCTAAATTAAGAAATACGGAGACCTTTATTTGCTATATATTCCTCGTGTTGGCCATTCTATGTGGACCAGTCATTTAAAACCGAAGGCTTGGTGAAAAAATATAATAATGTTGATTCAGCTAGACATAGTCGCCGTATCTGCTGAAACCCAACGTGAAATGAGAAGCTGAATGCCTTTGTGAAAGAGGTTCTTTGCCTTTGATAGATGGTGCAGTATTGGCAGTGAGAGTAGCCCTGGACCTTTTTACTTTTATCACCCTACGCAACTTTGTTAAGTGTTTGGGTATAGCGCACGGAATTCACAGTTGTTCCTCTTTCCAGAAACTCCTAAAGATGTAGATCACATTGATCGTAAAAGAACGACACTATTATTTTCCATTTTGCTGATTGGACTAATGCCAATGGTGCTCGATTCCATGCTCTGTTTCATCTGACACGTGATATCATTCGTGAAGGTCAACTACGTTGCCTGGTGTACTACCTTCCTTCCCATAGGACAAAATCTGACAGAATTACTTCATTTCTACACCCAAGTCTGTTTAAACACTTACATATTTACTGGCCCTTTTGATGTAATTTCATTTCAAAACTATATGAGATCTGTCTTTGGTTTTCATTTCCAGCTCTTGTTATGATATATAGTATTAAGCAAAATTATTTCATGCTTTTTTTAAAAAAATAAATAAATAAAATCACATACTTGGATGGTCTTTGAAGGAAAATGCAGAAGATTCCAGTGACCTACATTAGTTAGTATGCACTCCCTTTGGAATATCTGAATTATGTTGTCTCAAGTATTGATATTGTTAAATTATTTTAATTAATTATAGACTAAGAGAATTGGAGCTAATGAAAATATCTGTTCTAATAATAAGTCTCACTTTTCAAATGAATGATGTGCATTTGTTAAGAAGCCTGAGAGTTCAGACAGGGCGCTTCAATATTCCCCAAGCTCTTCCTTAGTTTCCAAAACATTTTCTGGAAGGTCAAAGGAAAATACGGGGCAGAATATTCCAGAAGAAGTTATTTAACCTACGATTCGAAAATAGTTTGTGGCCTCACAAACAAAGAAACTAAATCTGAAATTAGTGAGGTATTTTCCTATGCAAAGAAATATACCGAGGGCGCCAAAAATGTGTACACACATTATAGTACATATCTGTTTAATATATTGCAAATTTGGACCTAAAAACAGTAATGTGTAGTACGATGTTCTGTAAACAGATGTGACTCACATACATTATGATAGTCTTGCTACGTAACAAGTAAATCAACAATAAACAAATGAAGCCAAGATTATCGTATGTTGTTCTGTAAACAGACGTGACTCATATTACGTTATGCTAGCGTTGCTACAACAAATCGGAGTCAAGATTATCGTTTGAAAACAGCGGAAAGCAATTTTGAAGTGGTATAGGAAAACCGAGAATTTTGTTGATATTCAATGGCAATGGAGACGTGTGTGCAGAACAGAATCGTCAACACGAGTAACAATTGTAGGCATTCGAGACAAATTTAAGACTCATGGTACCGTATGTCATGTTCACAAGGGCAGATCTATGAGACCTCGCACAGCAACAAGCTCCGCGTCCTCGGCTGTGGCTTTGGAACGTTATGAGCACTCACCGCAGAAATCTACAAAGCCATGTGCACGTGAATTTCCACCGCGTTCTCTGGATCTACTCCGTTGGACTCCTACCTATGGCGACTCTTAAGGACGTTGCATACTGTAGAAAACCAGCTACACTGGCAGCACTTCGGGAAGAATTGAAACGGCATGTATGCAGTCGCTGAGGTCACTTTCGCAAACGTTACTCATTCAGTAGTTCAATGTACTCAGAAGTGTATCGACGCCAATGGTGTTTTTTTTTTATTGATTTATTTATGGACGCTCTTCAACATCTCAGGTCATCAGCGTCCCATTCAACTCCGGGCGTGAAACGGCCGACAAATTTTGCTCACAGGCCTCTTCTTTCAGGCTTTGAGGTTCTTTTTCGTGCCGTAAATGTACGACACGGGACCCACGGCTTTACTTCCCTTCCGAAGGAAGCCATACTTAGGATTTTTACGCCCAAAAGAATCCATCGATCCTGGCCGGGTTCGAACCCGCGTTTTGGTTGTAGGAGCCAAGTATGGTAGCCACTACACCACCAGGACCGACGCCGATGGTGCGCATTTTGAGTAACTGTTGTAACTGTAAAAGCCTAAGATGGTTAGTGCTCATCATTTTCTGTTTGTATGTATTCGGTTTGATAACATTAACAGAATTTTTTCTTTGCTTGAAGTGTGTATATATTTTGGCACCCTCTGCATATACACGAACCCAAAAAATATGAGAAGCAGGAGAAAACACAATAAATAAACCAGCAACTAAATTATGCTGTAAATATAATTAGCTGGTGCTCTACCAACTACATTCTTTAACAAATACGCCCACAAAGAAGGTTTACGACACACAGCAATAGTATAGTCAAATATCTGCCAGTTAAAATGTACAGATTAGGCAGCTGAAAAATGATAAACCACATCATTAACTATTGTATGCAACCCAGAAATGGTCCCTGAAATCATGAGACAAACACGAAAAAAAATGTACTGAACATAAACTTAGAATATGTGAGAACGCATAAATTCAAAAGGAATATGGGATTTCAGAGCGCTCAGAACATGTTGCTATATAGAGCAGGCAAATGAGGTGACTAGACCACAGCAGATGAAGATACCGAGATAGTGTTTGGGATTCCAGGACAGGTCACAGAAGGAATAGAGAACGGAGAGGAAGAAAACCTGAGAATCATTTAGCAGCCGATTGGATGACTCATAGCAAATACATAAAGAAATGGCCAAACAAACTTAGGGATGTGTTGAGATGAATTTTCCTATACTGACTAACCAAAATCACCTTGAACAAGGAACAGATCTTTGCAGGTATTGGGACTCCTCAGGCGGGGAAAAAGTAAATAGTTAATAAACGCTTCTTGAACACTTAAATGACAGTCAATTTAAGTGGCTAACACAAAAATTATTTTAAGGAGTTTTTAAGGCAACTTCATGCAGCCCTAACTGCTACGAGGGACTTATACAGGGCGAAATAATATATGCAAAGAATTTACGTGTAGAAAGAGTACTTTAAATTATTTTGATAATGGGATTGGATGGTTTCAGACGCTTAAATATGGATATATAGATAAACGTCATAGGTAAGTTGCGATTTGACATGTATTCATAGCTAGTTAAATGTAAACCAATGTAGTTGGCGACGGTGTAGGCATAACAGGCTACACGTGATTCTAACTACAATCACACACTGTCGCAGGCGTTTTCAGAGCTAAAGCGTTAAGTGTTATCCACGATTACAGTATTTGAACATCAATTAATTAATATCGAAACCAGATGTATATGATACATGCTTTTAAGATAAATTCTGTGTTTTCAGTCTTCTTAACTGTCCATAGACACACTTGTAACTTTGGAGTAAACGCTTGCAGCATTACAATGAAGCGTCCCAGGTCATTTGCTTCTATTTTTCCACTCCCTTTTCCATTCATAAATTCTTTGTACCCATTTCTGTTCATCCTGCTTTGAAACAAGAAATATTTTTAGCCATTTATAGCCATGTTATACTTAACCGGATTAAATTTGTGATATACAATGCTAAAATTTTCAATTTACACATTATCGGCTTCAAACACAATAGTTAAAAATAGATAATGATGTCCATCATAGCAGTAGGCAGATAAATAATTTGCTAAGCTAACTAACACAGGAAAACTACATGCAGTTAACGTGCTTTATAAAAGAATATTGTTCTTTAACAAAAGTATATATTGAAAACCATCAAAAGGTCATATATTCAGCTGGTATGATAATCTTTCTCAATAAGGGGTTTCGGATGCAATGACATTAGAAGTTCCCATTTTACAATTTAAATTTAAACATCTTCGTTCTGAATTCTGGGTATTTGACTGTATACTTAATGCGTATAACTTTCAAGTTTTGAACTACCAATATAGTGTTTAAGTTTAAGATGTTGTAAGTTTAAGAGAAAACTGACAATGTGTAATTTAAATAGATGTCAAGTGTTTTAGGGTTGTGTTATTAGTGGCAAGCATATAGAATCATGTGCCTGAAAATACTTCGTTTCAGAGTTACATTACTATGCTAACAAACCAGCTAGCTCATGGTACAATGGAAAAATTAAACCACATGCGTTACAGAAACTGCTCTAATAAGTGGCTTCTCCTCACTTCGATGCATTCTCTGAGATCGCTTACTATACTTTAGTGTACATTGTTGAAAATTCCTGAAATGTTTCATATTTACTCAATTACATTTTGAACATACTATCTCAGGTACAGGAGTTGCATAAACTAAAGACTGTTAAAAATCCATTGGATTCAAATCTGGAGATCAACCAGCTCATCTTACTGGAAAATGATTATTCAAATAATGAGAATTATCAAACCAAAGTGCGCTAGATTGCCACTGTGCATAAAACAAATTCTTCAGATGACGTCTAGAGGCAAATAATAAATTAAAATTTTCTACCCACTTGAGAAACTTCAGCTTGTGTTAGACGTGGAGGTACGAAATAGGAACCAAGAAGATAATTAGGAACGATTCCAGCCAAAATGTTTAGACTAAATTTCTGTTGATATTTGTCCTGTCAAGCTTCATTCGGGTTTTCATAGACCCAGAAGTGTAATTCCTGTGATACTTGAAAATATCATCATGTGTAATTCCAGTCTCATAATTCTGTTGGCAGAATTTTCTTCGTAGCCGAAAGTTCGCGCATTAAGTCCTTGCATCCATTGAAGATATGGATTAGAAGTTTTTCATTCGGAATAGTCCAATTTATCATGTGACTGGCTTCTTACCCAAATATAAATTTTTATTGTGAGTTTTGTACCCGTTACGAAGAACTCATTCCTCAAGCTCATAGTTTAATACTTGTCTTGGTCTTCCAGCATCCGAAACCATCCTCTCGAATGAGCTTGTCTCTTGCAAGCGTTGTTAGATTCGTGATAATGTTCTTGCACAAGGAACAGCCAATCGAGGTGTCTTTCTATTGAGATCACGTGTTCCTAACGCATACCTATCTGCAAAATCTTAGATGTAGTTCATAATTACAAATTCAATAAGCGAAAACAGTTTCTTCTTATTTCTTCGCTCAGCAAAAAATAAAAGACAATCAAACAAAGGAACAAAATTCCATAGTCTACTTCAAAGAAGCAAGTTATTATAAAATGAAACAATTTGAGTTTTCTACTTTTTGGGGGGTAAATGTATAGAAAAGCACTTAATAATTTTGTAAAAAAATATTTTAGACCTATTTTCATGATTTTTTTTTTTTTTGGGATGCATGTATCTAAAATATTTTACATAATTAATGTAAATTCTATGTCATATATGATATGCGTGAAACCTTGTGAAAATTCAACAAAGCAATACAATGAAATTAAAAATGTGTGTACTAAAATTTAGATGCTCCAGTAAAGTAGATATATTTTATTTTAATAACGTAATGCGTATATAATGAAGAAGGCAGCAGAGTGCTTTTTCTCCAGTCTTACGTATTTTTCCCCAGAAGTGGCCTGAGATTCACTTCTTCCATTGAAACGAGTGCTCTGGGGTTTTTCTTTTCTAAAAACTCTCTGGAGAGGAAGAGACGCTTTATCTTTATCTAGTGCCGCAGTCGACATGGTCTATCCGGGGAGCAACATTTCCGTCCATATTCTGGAGGTACAGTATAAGTTCCGATCAATACAGAGGCTGCAGAATTCATTACCACTTGCCCTGTCCTCTTTTATTTCTTCCGTTTAGATTCCTTTAGTCTTTTATACTTATGTGAAGTAGAAATTGCCAACATGGACAACATTGGCACTTTACAATATTGATCGTGCTGTCGTTATCTGAGCTATTTTACATGTCCTGTACTTGAAATGTTGAAATTATTTTTAAGTATGTGGCTCATCTCCATACTGATGTTATATACTGCTCCATAAGCTCTGTATCTTTAGTTCATGTATTTTCTTTTCTTTATTCCCGCTTCCGAAGTTTATTGCCATTTGAAAATGTTCATCTAAACTAGCAAGGACAATATGTCAAACCTCTGTAAATTTTCAGATGCGTTATTTTTAGTTGTTTTATATCCTAAACGTTTATTCATCTCCCACATCAGTCGTTATGTCAAAATTGTGTATTTTATTGCATTTTATAACCTATATTACTTGCCAAATATCTTAAAATATTTATTAATATTTCATTTATTTTTATCTATAAACTTATATTTTACAGACCCATACTTCAAACTCTATAGTGTGTATCATTAAAAGGGTGCAAATATTAAAAGATGATAGACGTGTTATTGTGAACATTTTGAGATAGGGAACGTGTAGTTTGCGAAGATATGGGCTTAAATGTTTGCGGGAGAGCCCAAAAACTAGGCAATTTATGATGCGTTATTTTATTCACTTATTGTTCACAAGGAGATTTTGTCTTACTGAATATACATTGTTACACAACAGAGCATGCTATGATATGAACCTTTCATACAGGCGAGCAGGGAGAGGCGCAGTACCGGTATAGTTTTGCAGAGGTGACAGACAATTAACCTGTATATAAGGAGGTTTGTAGCAATGTCCTCACTGTACAGGGAACAATTTCCAAAAAGGCATCATCCTTCAAGACGAACGTTTATTTCTGTAGATTGAAGAGTGTGGCAGCTGGTTCGTTGCAACTAATAAAAGAGGGACCTGGTAACAGAAGAGCCATTGTCACACCCGAGTTTTAGGATGAAGTGCTGAAATGGATTGCAGTGGACCCCACTACAAATACTCGTCATGTGTAAAATCAGCTGTAAATAAAATAATTGTAAATGACACAAATATTAAATAGAAATAATGCATGTAAAAATATACTTAAACATCTCGAAAAGACAGTAATACTGGCGCACATATTTAAGCCCATGTCTCATTTAACTGGCTTTTCAGAACCCTAGGTTCCTTATCCCAAAAGTTTCATTACAGAATCCCTATGTGTTTGCTGAAGTATTCAATATATCCCAGATGTAGTAATATTTTACTCTTTCAATGTTTTCGTAATTAGATTTAGCACTTGGCTACCTATAATTTTTATTATTTATAGAATAATATTGAACATAAAAACTGTGTTCTGTGAGAAGGAGAGTTCTAATACTGCAAACTTCCTTCACTTTTATCTGGTGCTCGAGGCAGCAAATCCAAAGTTCCAGAATTAGCAACGCTTCTGTCGGCAGAGAGAGAACGTTTAAACTCAATTTGCAGTTCATGTAGACATATAACTCAATTTGGTCTTTGTGACTATAACGAAAAATGTTTGAAGATAAAAAAACAGCAATTAAACTGAACCAAAAACAAGAACGGAAACAATTAGCAATGTTCATGTATGCAGAAACGAATTGGAATGTTTAATATTTCACACGCTATTTATAGGAAATTAACAAACTAAAGTGTAAACTTAGGCAATAAAATGTGTGCTTATTTAATCAGGTACTTTGAACATTATCTACTAAAGCAATTATTTAGGTATTCATTCATTTATTAATTAAAATTATGATATAAAACAAGATAGTTAATTTGGTTAAAACCAAACTGAGCACAATACAACATAGTAATTACTAATTATAATTTAACTCTAAATTGAAAATAATACATTATATATGGCACAATACGACAATCAGCCTACAGCTAGCAAACTTTCCACTTACGCACCTGCATTGAGATAAAATGAACCAATTTTGAAATTGAAGCTCAAAAAATGTTCATAATATGCAAGAAATACTTGCAGCAGTGATCATTAGATTATGATGTTGCACTTAGACGTTAGTAGTGTGTGTGTTGGCAATATTGTGGCACATTGTTAACACATACACTGAAATATGCCCTGGAACGGGTTATTAAGTTTCGTTCATTACAAGGAGCTTGGAGAGGGATTGTGGCGTGTGCGTAGAAAAACATGATGCTATTTGAGATTAAGTAACGCTTCCTTCTCCTACGAGGTGTAATAAGGGTCGGACGTGTCACAAATCTGAAGGGCCATCTAAACCAAGGATTCCTATTATCAGTCAATGTGTGTAAATATTGAATAAATCAAAAGTATGTATAATATTTTACATATCTTGGTTTATAAGAACGTTTAAGCCTTAATTATTCTCTTTTTTGGTTATTTGTGGTAGAGATGTGTTAGATTAGTGGAGATTGAGAAATTAGTTTGCCCCCATGTCCGAACGCGTCGCGGTAATAAAGTAATGTAAGTTGAGAAGTTTGCGAATATCTCTTAATTTGGTTCGATACAGTATTCCAATCACATTAAAATAATGTCAATGTTTATCTTACTCTATTTATATTCTTTATATGCCATTGAGAATACCTGTCTTTATAAATGTTAGTCATATTGCATTTCCATTTATTTACTGTCCACTTGTGTATTGAGAAGGAGATATCGCCTTTTAATAAATAAGCAATTAATACTTGACCCTTCTATGTTGAGCTTCAATATTCATGTAGCATGTGCCTTTAAACGTCGCTACTAAAGAAAACTTTTAATGACCTGTACTGCGTCGCATTTTCAAACGTTTTGACACCGGAATCACGCGCTGCAAACTGATATCGCAGGTAGCAGCATGGAAATTTCCCTCTACTGTTTATTCTGGAATATCGGCAAAATGCTCATTTGCAAGTGTCCGGTTAAAGTGGCCTTATCTTAAGTCATGATAGTAGTCCCCATTTTAAAGAGAAAAATGTCAATAGGATATTTTTCCAACTAATGGTGTAAGATTAAAAAAGAATATTACTGTCTAGAGATAGGATTCATAATAGTTCTAACTTCCCAGATACCGTTGCTTCTGATTAACTGTGCAACTGGGGATGTGTTAAATGTTCTCTGTCTGTGTAATCAAATGATGTTTGATAAAATTATTTTCATAATAATTGAAATATATTTCTCCATTGTGTTACATATAAACACTTTAAAAAAAAAGCTTTAAAGACTGCTAAAATCTCAGCGAGAAAAGTTTAAAAAAAAAGCACAGTTATGGAAAGTTCGTGTGTACTGCTAAAATATATGCAAAATATGTAACATTCTATGTACAGATTGGAAAAATTAAGCCGAACAATTCTGAGAGTTTGCACGGAACATCTGAAAATATTTTTTTTTTCTAATAACTACCAAATTTTCCTTCTGGGGCTTTTGCGGACCTCTTGATGCCATATGAGTGCTACATGGTGTTAGCAAGAATAAATCTTGGAAGTAGCAATAGTATTCTAGCGATGACTATTGGAATAAGCAGAAAATAAAATAAAACAGCTTATAAAAATGCCCCAGAATGCAACTGAAATATGTTGGTACATTGCCAAATGACTGGGAAAGTAGTTTACTGGGCGCAGACAGCAGCAATATTTTTAAAAGTTGTCCGGTATAATACCTTGGAAGTTACACTGCGCCAGACATCAAATGTGACGAAGTGTCATATATGTTTCAGCCTTCTTCAAGAAATTCCTTGAAACACATTCTTTACCTTCATTAATAATGTGGATCAAGGAAGTGCTTTCCTCAACAGGCGTATTGAATATATTTATTCAATTGGAAAAATAATTTCACGCACACTTTCTAGTGGTTTTGTTATAAAGCTTGATAAAGGATGTTTTAGTAAAAGTCACGTTATAGATATTATTCATAAACTAGTTTTACGTTAAATCAAGTACCGACACGGGTGACCGAGGTCTTTAGAACACGGACTTGTGAGCGGGAGGTCTAGAGTTCGATTCCGCCAGGACCGTCTACCCTGATTGAGGATTTTTCCAGGCTTTCCTCGATCCTCATACATGACAAATGCCGGGGAGGTACCCTAAACATAAGCCAGCAACTCTCCCTTCATTATGAAAAATTATATATAACTTCATTTCATTTATCATTAGTGTCCTCCGCCTGTGGTGCCTCAGCAGTATAAATGAGCATTAAACACTATTAAAAAATTACATCAAGTATTTTTTTTTGTGACAAGACAGATTAGAAGGGAACTGAAATTATTGAAGTGCACTAAATCTGCTTTGAAGCTGTGTAGTATATCTGAGAAGCGTGGCAAGTTAACAGAAACATAAATACATTCTATATAGCCATTATTTTACCTCAAGAGTGGTTAACATTGAAGGAGTAAATAGATTGTAAAATTAACAACTTGAATGATATTTATATGCTGCTCTGTCACTAAATTTCCTCTAGATTGTTTCTTTTCCTATTATAGTTATTTTACAGCATTCCGATTTCTAAGCAGTTATGTACTAATTTCATTGCATTTTTGTATTCTCGTGGTATTACTTGAAGTGGCACTGCCTCTACTACATTATTTTGTGGATTAAGTGTACGGACAAGGTCTACACAAACAAATTTGTACTACTTTGATTTGATGATTATCGGGTGTAGAGGAGGAGCAGGGGAAATGATGAAGTTTAGATAGAAGTGAGTCTTCTGAGTTTGTTCTGAATATTCCTTTTAATTATTAACCACACAAATTTATTGGAAACAAGTTAAGAAATACCATTGCAGCAATCAGGTGAAGTTTTAGCGATCCAGTTACAGAATACATCCACCGCATTGGAAAGGAGAAAGTTAATATTCTTATTCACCACGTAAGACACCTGTGGCATGTATCTATATAATCAGCCTACTAGATGCTTTCAGAATTAATTACAGTTCTGAAAAGTGGATACTCTTTTCACTCTTCGCAGTTCGCTCAAAAGTAGAGGCTTCGTGTTGATAATGAGTTTCCTTCAGTTTCACTCTAATATGCTCTACATGAAGCAGCCTTATGAACATGAACCTTTCACTTGGGACATCAGTGGCAAATTTGTGATGACTTGAAAGTAATTGCACTCTTTATAGGTTTGCAATTAGTTAATAAAGTTGTTGTTCAACTCTTAATGAAATATAAACGTTCAAAATGAGTCACTGTGGACTAAAATTGTATTGATTTCTCTTTATTTATCAAACTAGATCTCTGAAAACTTTGAGAATGGAGTGAGAGGCCTTAGGTGCTTCAGGGGAAATTTCTCTCTATTGTGTAATGCCAAAAAGTTAGATGATATCTTAAAATATTTTAAAATTCCGGAACCTTTAAGAGAACATTCATTCTAGAAATTGAAGCGATTTAGTCATGGTGTGTTGTTGTTGTTGTTGTTGTTGTTGTTGTTGTTGTTGTTGTTAGCTTTACGTTGGTAAGTCAAATTATGAAGAGGTTTGATTGGGCGCTAAATTTTTAGATGATCTCGTATGGCCCCAGCTATGTGCCTCAGGTCGGGCACAAGTCGGTCCTGGTGGTATAGTGGCAACCATGCCTTCTAAACTCAAGATCGAGGGTTCAAACGCGACCAGGATCGATGGATTTATTCGGGCTTAAATCTAAAGTATGGCTTCCTTCGGAAGGGAAGTAAAGCCGTGGGTCCCGTGTCGTACATTTACGGCACGAAAAAGAACCTCAAGCCTGAAAGAAGAGGCCCCTGAGCAAAATTTGTCGGCCGTTTCACGCTCTGATTTGAATGGGACGCTGATGACCTGAGCTGTTAAAAGAGCGTTCATAAATTAGTCAAATGAACAACAACAGGTCGGGCACCAATCTGGAACTGATCTGTTGTTGACGTCGAGTGACCTCACGCTGTGCTACCAACTTTGAAGTGGTTTCTTAGATTGATTATTGCTTCGGTGTTGTTGCACATGCTTCAATGACAATTCTCAGAGTATTCTGCTATTTTGTAGTTGACTTGTATTCAACAGGATTGAGAGAGGATTTCTATAGCGTGAATAAGCACACGATGCGATATAATATATAAATACATACTTTCTTATGTCCAAATTCTTTCGTGTCCGGTGTTTTGCGTATGATAGACCTGGCCACTTTGAATACAAACTTATAAATGAGTGCCGCGGCGCGTGAAACTGAATGTCGAACTTACAGTGAATACTGAGAACTGCGGGTATCTTGCCACGAGTAAAGACTGCCTTCTAGTGGCGTGTAGAACTTGTAAACTGCTTCTGCATCGAACAGAATATCTTATAACCGTTTCCCTCGCCGCGTATAAAACTTAAACTGCCTGTCTCGCGGCGCGTAGAACTTGTAAACTGCCTTTTGAGAATAGCTTCTCGCCGAGTGTAGATCCCATGCCTGATGGCCCATTGGCTGATTCAAATTTACCTGCTCCACGTTCCATTCACTATTTTTTGAAAGTTTTAAAACAATCGTCAGCATTGACTGGATTTAAAGGGCTAACGGGAACACGCCTGTAGGGTTTAATGACCTTAACGAGTTTGAAGTCCTTCAGTTTATTAACCCTGCAGTGGCTGTCCTTTTAAACGTAGCATAATACTCAACCCTTGGATTCATAGCATACAATTTTTATGACTCTTTTCCAAGCTACCGTAACAAACACCAAGAGCTCTTTCTTGACCATTGGATTGGGCTTACATAAATACGCATTATATATATATATATATATATATATATATATATATATATATAAATACGCATTGTATATATAAATACGCATTTTGTATATATATATATATATATGTGTGTGTGTGTGTGTGTGTGTGTGTGTGTGTGTGTGTGTATTTCAGTGGTGACGGATCGGAGGAACTGTTTCAAAATCCAACAGAAGACTGCGTGGAAAGTGTTTAAGAACGCTTGTTCGCAGAATGAAACTTAAATCAACTTGTAATTGAGCTGGTGCCGTACTATGAAAAGCTTGGTTTTGTAAAAATCCACATTGACTTCTTCCGGAACAGTAAATGATGCACATGGTCAGTGATTCTAATAATATGCTGCAGCCATAGAGAATTTCTCTTTTAGCAATGTCCTCAGGTTTCTCCGGAATTAGCCTGAAAACGCCAAGCCAAGAAAACGCTTAACACAAAGTACCGTAATTCAAGAATTTTGAAACTTTATATTAGAACACAATTTGTAAAATATATATATATATATATATATATATATATATATATAGTAATGTATTGTATTATAATGTTCAAACTGCAATATATTTTTCAACATTAATTATTTTAAATGTTGTATCCTTTTCCTCTACTTTATCTTACTTTAGACATCGTAAATATTGTTTTTACGTTAACTGGAATGTAAAAACTGTGCTTATTTTTTTTTTAAAAAAATCTTAATTGTTCTAGTTGTAATTCAAAACTGAGAAATAATGTTATCAGTTTCTATAAACTCATATCATTTGAGTAATTATTGCCTTAAAATTTTGAAAATTCTTGACAATTTTTAATGCAGTGGCAGATCTTTAAAAATTAATTTCATATTATATAAAATCTGAGATCTGAGCTAAGTATATTAAATGATAATCACATTTTATATGTGATCAAATCAATATAAAATTCAAAGTTAAAAAATCAAAATCTAAATAACATTTTATATGTATGCTGCTACTGCTACACACAAGTCGTTCACTACGCCTGAAGGGTACCAAACTCTTACTCCACAGCACCATTTACGTCTGTCTGAGGTGGTCCAGCATAGTGCAGAGGATGTCTTCTTCCTCGGGGGATGACGTGTTATTTTTCTGACTATTTCGTCATGTCACACTGTTCATATGCAGTTCTTAAGCTTCTGAACGCATCTCACTTTCTAAAATTCATGCCAACTTGGTAGCTATGCTCTTTGAGGTGAGCAGGTCATAACGAGAGGGTGGCGAGCTCGAGTCCCACTTCGGCCTTTAAAGGATTTTATTGCATCCGTTGCTTTTGTTATATGCTGTGAGGTGTTGTATAATACAATGGACATTTCTGTGGTTTTACCATTCTGCCGATGTACCCCATGATACATTTTGTTTACTGCTACAGGTTAAGGCGCGGGCTCGTGAGCAGAAGGTATGGGGTCCGATTTCCCAGGTTTTTCTCAATACTCATAGATGGCAAATACCCGGTAAGTACCCAAAATTAGACCTGTAACGCATCCTTCCTTAAAAAAGTTTATTTCCAATTTATCATTTCATTTCATGTATTACTCCATCGCCTGCGGTGCCTCAGTAGTAAAATTAACTTTGGTTTAAGCTCTGTGACGTATATCGTGGTAGTGACTTGCAGTATTTTCTTGCAGAGGTAGTAGTCACATTCAACTATTAATATTTCACATTTCTTAAATATTAGACAAAGTTCGCTGAGTTGAGTACAATATTAAACTCACTGAAATTATCTGTTGTAGAATAGAATTGAATAGAATAGAATAGAATAGAATAGAATAGAATAGAATAGAATAGAATAGAATAGAATAGAATAGAATAGAATATTTATTTAATATATCCATATAAACTTTAAATCAATCACATTTCAGTTACATTTGTTTGTACCCAAATATAACTATATACCATTATACAATTATCTGAATGTTATTAAACAATTTAATAAAGTATAACTAACTATACTTCACTACCTACGTTGCTGTATTTCCTGGGGCCCGATGAACTCAAACACTACGGTTACGAGCTATAGCTTCCTACTATTTCAATCTAGCTCTTCATACTCTACACTTGGTTTGTTGCAATGCTTACTAATTTTTTTCAACAATTTTGCTCTCTCTCACTTTACCTACATAAATGCCGTTTCCGCCTTGACTTTTTTTCAATTAGCATTCAAAGTAACAAAGCTAAACAAGAGGCCAAATAAGAACAAAATCAACCTAAATTAAACAAATAAATATATGTAACTAAGATATGCTTTGTAAGCCTACTACTGAATCTTAACGCAATTTATGTGGCCAAATTGTTACCTCAATCACATCTCAGAATATATATACACCCAGAAACTATATTTAATAGTACCTCTTCAAATTTGAGTTTGTGAAAAATTATATACTCTGGAACAAAATTATTTAATACCAAATTTTGAAATATTTACAATATTAGAGGAGTTTGCCTACGTAAATAATGTCAATGCAGTATCTTATCAAGACTTTTATCGTCTAGTGAACGAGATACCTTAAAATCTGGGAAGAAACGCTAATATTTAAATATATGCATAAGGTACTTGAATTTATAAGTTTCTTAATAAGTAGTTCAACAATGTGAAATAATTCTTTACAAATGCCTCACGTTTTTAAGGATTATCTTCAACAGATAAGCATTAATAAGCATAACTGCGTGTTGCTTCCACTTCTTACACAGTATGGATGCTGGTATCAAAAAACAACAGGATAACTGCATTATCTATGAGAGCTGGTGTCTATGCCCCATTCCTGCCCTATTTCCAGTTGCTCTACCGCGCTTTTCAATAAGTTTCCTTTGAAGACTGGTGCACTTTTCCAAGCGATGCTCTTAACATTTATATAGCTTTCTAGAAACAGGGATGTCCACTTACTGGAAACGGGCTTCCATTACTTATTATACGAAGAAATCTCTTCACATGCGGGTTTTTATTTGGTGTTTGAAGCAGCCTATTATTTCTAGGAGCCAGATCTGGTGAAAAAGCAGACATTTTGTTAGTTTAAAGCCTAAATTATTTACTGTAGGCATTGCAAAACAAGGTCTGTGGTTTAGGTACTGTCCTGATGAAAGACACATCTCCCATGAACTTGAAATATGTCTCCTCAAGTGTACTGTACTGCATTTAAGTAAATCTTACATAACACGCACCTATTAATGTGACTTGCCTACACAAGTTATCGACCAAAATAACACGCATAGATATATACTATAAATACAAAGAATTTCTTTGGAAAAAAAGCTATGTTTTGTACACCTTATTTTGAATATGACTTCAGGGTCCTTGGTGAACCAAAGAGTCATCTACAGGACGAGTTAGGATTTCTACAACAAATCCAGAGAGATAAAGTACTCAATGGGGAACATTTTTTATTAAACGACCCATTTTCTCTGACGCCTCGTTTGGTAGGCATACATCATCAAAGTAATCTCAGATGTTAGGGACAATTAATAAGTGCGCCATGTTATTAATTTTATGCACTTATCTTGGTGAAGATTATAGTGTCTGTCCAGATCTCATTCATTCACCGTCGTAGCAGTGTCTATCGAACTCTTGCCAATTTCAGACCTGTCGTATTTTATTAGAAACAACAAATATTTGCTCAACCGGTTCGTGTCTCAAGCCATATGGGTCGTGTACACGACACTGTGCACGTGCTCCCCCAAAAGACCTAGGAGTTTTAATTAAGTAGGTTGCAGCTTCCTCTAGACTCTGGAACCGGAATTCGGAGCTCCTAATATTAAGTTAATATTGTAATTATTGTTAAGATTAATATTTTATGTATGTAAATATCTGAGCAGACAGGAATATTTTGTGCATATCAGAGCAAGGTGCAAGTATTGTATTCACTTTTCAAATTCTACTATTGTGATGGCTGAAAGACACCTGTATGAAAGCCTTTTTAGCAAGAGCTTTTGTATTATGGGTATAAGGAAAGGTTTGTCGGCGGTTGACCCGGGGGAAGCAGGTAATGAAAGAGATAGAGATAGATTAAGGATTGTCACTTTTCATCTGTGTGAACATTTTAGAGCAAACATTGCCGGCATACTGTAAAAGGGTCATTTCCACTTTCAGGGTAACAGCTAGCTACATTGTTCATCTAACGGAACAAGGAAAACAAAGGCAGGTGTGTCATACGTAGGAAATAAGATTTTGAGAATGTATCGAAGATGACAGATATGAAATAGTAGAGGACACATTAAAGGGCCTCATCGCAAGAATAGCATTTGCCCAGGAAACAGAGATAGCAACCGCGTAAGTAAAAACGTGCGTTATCTATGTGAACATTTTGTCGATCTAAAAGTAACTAAGGGAGAAAAGAGCAATTACTATATAGGTCCAGCATGAAAGGTGAAAGCCGAAATTTATAACTTAGGTTTTTGCTGGGAAAAGAACGGACCGGAAATTTTGTAGGAGTGTAGGGAAAGAAATAAGAATAACCAATGAACACCGTTCTAAATCGTACAAATCGGAGCTAGTCTGCACCTGAATAGATATTAGGGGATATCAAATAAGTAATTTACTGGAATTTACTCTAATTTCAGAATAATATAAAAGTATAATTTGCATAAGGAAGGGCTTAGGAATAAGTAATAATGTTAGGTTGTTCAGAAAGCAGTAGTGAAGGAAGTAACAAGAAGTAAGAATTCGAAGTGAGGCAGTAAAAGGACGCGGAGCTAGAATAAAGAAGTAAGAATTCGAAGTCAGCCAGTAAGAGGGCTCAAGAGTTGTATAATAGTCAGGATCTAGAAAAAATTATAGCTAGATCTCAGGTCTCCGTGGAAAGTCCGACCTATAGTGAGAAAATATTACTTAACGAATAAATAGTGATATACAGAAAATGTCGTGTGTCCTCTGTGGCTAGTGTTCGAAACCTTCTCTTCCCGTTGACTCCCCCAAGAAACAAAACATCCAGTAAATACGACCCTGTGAATTTATTATCCACAATATCAACATAATCCTCCTCTCAAAGCCGAGGCTTCAGGAACTTCAAGAACCTCGAGAGCTCCAAGAACATCCACCGTACACACCAAGCACAGCACCCGCCTCCACATTGGAATACCGCTTCACCACCTCGTAACACACCCATGTCGGTCAAATCAGGGTAAGCACAGACGTCCATGTGCAATGGATGTTTGCATTCAACTGCACACAAAAGTACACGACGAGGACAAGTGTGTTTTAACTAGCGTTAACGTTTGAACTAGCGTTATTGTCTCGCTATGATGGAATCAATCTCGTATCTTTATGTATGCTTCATCCGTATGAGCATTATGGGCATTAAAACGAAATTCTGTGACAATAACCATGCTAGGGATCAAGGATTCCCGCTCGATTGAGTCGATCCTGGTGGTGTAGTGGTAACCACCCGGTCAGGACCGATGGATTTTTTTCGGGCGTAAAAATCCTAAGTATGGCTTCCTCCGGAAGGGAAGTAAAGCCGTGGGTATCATGTCATACATTTACGGCACGAAAAAGAACCTCAAGCCTGGAAGAAGAAGCCTCTGAGCAAAATTTGTCGGCCGTTTCACGCCCTGAATGGGAGCTGATGACCTGAGATGTTAAAGAGCGTCCATAAATAAACCAAATAAACAAACAATAAACCGCTCTATTGAACCAATACATTTACTGTACAGAAGCGGTTGTCGTGGTCAGAATATAACTTGTATATAGAACGAAGTTTGTGTTTATTTTAGTTAATGTGGAGGCACTGGGAAAACATTTCTAGATTCGTACCGACCTTCCGCTAACAATGACCAAGCACAATGTATGTACAACGTCAAAATAAAAATCTCATAATAAAAATCTCATAGTGACGACTAACGTTTATAAACCGTGTCAGCAGCTGATCTGGAAAGCAATATCGGGAAAGAGGCCGTTACTGAAACAGCAAAGATAGTAAAATGATCTAGACAAACGGTAAGTACTTAACAGGTGGCTCAAAACTCTTAAATTAAAAACAAGCAACCAAAAGACAGCTATTTGCAAATATTAATAATTTTACCAATGATTTGGTTAGAAAGAAATTTGCGGTTTTTACCATCACTAACAGCTCAAAAACGTTTAATCCAGCTTCAGCACATAAGCCACTTTGCTCAAAAGGAAGCCCCTATTATAGAAAATAAAAGAAACCAGCTTTATTCCCCAATTTAGATGAAAGAGCATTGTCATGGAATCAGGATAGCAGTGTGGATATACTGTTACTTAGAACTTAATCAATTCAAAGCAGCTGGAAACATGCACATTTTTAATTGTGTTTAGTTCGCTACCCATGTTGTTGTTCTTGTATTATGAAGGCAGTTATATCTCCTGTTAAAAGAATTGATTCTTCATAGAGGTAATGATGGAGGCTGAATCATAAAAACATGCATCTTTCTTCAAAAATATTAAGGTAGGGAAGGTGACTATCATAATAAATGATCAAAGAAATTTATATAAGGGAATTGTTTTTTCCCACTAGCCTTCGTTTCCAAATTATATCCTACACAGATATAAATTAACCCCCTGTAAACTAGAAACCTGAATCATAAGTACTCCTAACATCACGAGTCGCATTTTAAGGAATTAATCTCTTATAGTAGAGAAACCTTAGGCAGGTCTCTGGGAGATAAAGAGTCAATTTCGAGAGAGGGTCGTGGTTCCGTGCTTGAAGGAGACGATTAGCTCAGTTGGCACTGCGCAACCCCAGAAGGATGGATATCCGTGGTTCGAATCCCGGCCGTGACCCAAATATTTCAAGTCTGATTCATTTTCATGAACCAAGAAATATTTGACAATTAGTTCCAAAACCCACTAATGAAAATTGTCCTTCTAACAAACGTTGTATGACTGTTATTGAAATAATGCGGGCTGTTATTCATGACTAAAGACCTCAACATTACCAATAAAAGAGAAGAGCTTGTAAAGTTTATGCATGATAATTTGCAAAAAAAGTTACGTTTACTGCTATACCATTGTTATTAAGTCCTGTCTGTTGGTCTTGGTAATTCGTGATCTTGTGGATATAAGTAATACTCCAAATGTATGACTTAAATGTCTTCAACATATAACAGAGACAGAAGAAAAGTAAACAAACCAGAGGGGCCTTGTCAGCAGTGCGAGGAGTGAAGATTTAAATGAATGTATGTTAATTTTCAGCACTTTGTTATCCAAAGGATATTCAATTTCATGCAAACCTATTCAGAAACATATTTGTTTGTCAAGTACCTTATTTTATTATATTAAAAATTTAATTAACAATCGTTAGTAATAGCAATCTATTTCTTTTATATTTCAAATTCTAATAACGCATTTGAGAGTTCAGTCTCTTTCCAATGCCACGAACAGTGGCAACCTTTGCGTGTTATTCACCAGAATGATAAATTGAGCGGCATATCCTTTGATAACGGGGTCAGATGAAGAACATACAAATATAAGGGACTGTTGCCTCTTCAGAGCGAGGCAGTAATACATTTATAGGGGTGCACAACTTCTAAACGACGCATCAAAGAACACAAGTTGTTTAACAAAATTTTCCTCATTGTGAGATCTATCTGTGCTCCGAAATTGTTGCAAAAGTCCTCAATCACGGTGGACATTCCCTAAGAATTCAAGGTAAAACCTTGGCTTTCCTCAGCTGTTACTCCCATATCGCAACAGTCTTTTTGAATGGGTGTTAAGATTCGTGACCCACTACCTTGCACTTAACTTTTTCATGTAAAATCCTTAGGCCAAAATGTTCTACACGAGATACAAGAAGTCTTTATCATTCATACCATTCCTAGAGGTGACTGTTCAAGCTGCGCTTATGCAAAGACTTTCGCTTTAATCATCTTCACAGGATTTCTATACAGGACAAAAGAGGTATACGTAAGAAAATAATTACACGTAGACAAATTAAAAATTTGATACATTTTGACGTTTAAAACATTTGAAGAAAATAAATCTTGAGCACTTTCCACGGTCTTATAATTCAAATATGGAATGTGTATGACAAAGCATATTGAAAGACATGATAGAACAAGGCTGGCCAGTATATTTTCTTCTCTTCACTTTCTTCCTTAAGCGCTTCGTTATACAGTTTAGAATTTCTATCCTGTATAAATCGTCATTTAAAAAGCAAGTTCGATGTTAAGGGTGTTGTTCGACATCGTACACTCCAAACAAGAGGGTGAGCGCGTAGTGTAAAATGAGCATTTGCACGTTGATCGTTCAGTTATAACTTCAATTTTGCTCATAAGCACGCAATCATGGCTTTACACACTTAATGTTTAAATACATTAGTTTGATTGCATTCTTCAAATTATGAAATAAAATCTTGTTGCTTTTATTTTGTTTTATTGAATGGTTACGTAAAAGCATGTATTATTTATTTTCTTTTATTCATAGCTCAACTAAAATGTATTGTACATATTTCAGTATACTTTATGTGTAAGTACAATACATTTCTTTTCTTTAGAGTTTTCAATCAAAGCTACAAGAAATGCAGTTTTTTGGGAGGGGGGGGGTATTTTCATTAAACATTAAAACTTTCTCTGTAAAGAAACGAAAGAATTCTCTTAGGAATTGTCAAACATTACAATTCCCATTATATAATTAGTGCAACGTATTCGCGGCAACGGTCACATTTCCCCTCCAAACGCGAAACTCCCACACTTTCATTTGCATAGGCGCGGCTGTCAAACGTCTCTTTCTTCAAACACCTTTTTCTATAAACCTAGGAAACATCGAAAAAAAGTGTTCATAACCATTTTCAATGCCCTTATCGAGATCTATTTCTGGTTCCAAGGATGGCATCTTTTGCTCCTTCCATTCGATGTTTTAATTACATATTTATTTTAGTTTACAATAATTCACAAGATACAGTATATTTCCCTAAAGTTCATGAATATGTTGAAATATTGTCATTTTTTAGGAGTCCCTCCCCCACCGCAGTTCGACACGCTCCATTTTACTATTCGAAACCCATTATCCATCAAACAGGTACTATGACCAAACAAGAACGTGTACACCTTAAATTGAGCATTTATATTTTGAATTCTATTATGAAACACAAAGTATATGCATCAATAAGAAATACGTCAGAAGTAGAATACAGAGACGGATATTTAAGTGCGGTAACTGAGAATATACATTACATTTCATTATGGGTATTTGGTTCCTATCCTCTCTGCATTTATTGCTATATTTTCTCTTATTGTATTACAAAAAATATGACATATTCTTCTTTTACATAAAGCATTAAATAATATGACTTATTTAATCTCTTGTTCCATTAATATTAATTAGCATAGTAGAGTTGTATAGGTAATCCGTTTACAGAACATTTAAGGATTAATAATCATGAGTGTTACTTTAAAGCGTTGTATTTCCGAATGGTTCTGGATGCATCACACTCATATCGACAAAGGATAATAGCAATAATTTATCAAGTATAAAGATGTTAGAGTTGAGTCTCTAAGAACAATTAAATCTCCGACCTTCGCTGATTTCTGCAAACATCTTCAGGGCTCCTCAAAAAGTCGGAAAGGATGTAAAAATCTTAGTTATATTTGTTCTACCTAAGCCGATTAAGGCATTTTCTTTCGAGAAAATCATCTCTTGATGCCACACATTGAGTACTGTATTGTGCTATTAACTTTATACGCACTGAGCATACATACTGTGTGCTACACATGCAACAACATAAACAACGTAACTCTTTACCCTTCTTTCTATATACTATGCCTCATTAATTTAATAATTCCCCGATACTTCTAAGAGGAACACAAGGAAATAAATCAACACACGTGTCGTCAGTTACAAGGAACAAAAATTGCATTTTTCCATCAATCTATAAAATCTGGTTTTAATAAATTCTAGCAAACTGTAAGCATTTGGTTTATAACATAAACTAATAACAACAAAAATAACAAATTTATAGAATAATTGCAGCCTAAACTTTGAGAATAGCTAATATCTTTCAGAACTCACTGCGTTTCTTTAGAACCAATGCACATCATGCAGTACCTGGATTTATCTTTAGGTAAAACCTCTCCTTACTATATGTAACCCACACGGTATAGCATTGACTTTGAATTTTATGAACTTTTTTCTGAAACACTTTCCCTTCAATATAACCCAAGTTTATTCTCAGAAAAAATCACAAAATCACAATTTACTCCCACCATATTTAAGAGTTAAAAGAACACGCTGTTGGAAAACCTGCTCTCTTTTACATTGGAGGATATATATATATATATGGATTCACGTGTGAAAAGTACTGTGAGGCACTTTTAAAACCTTCCATTCGCAAATCGACTGCTTAGCGGTGCAACCCCCTGCAATCGTCGGCATCCGCCACCGTCATCTCCGACACAACACTTAACTTATTTTCAAAACTTGGATACTACAAACAAAATCAATTAATTCTGTACTCATTTTTCTTATAGAAGATGCTGGAAGTGTTGCCTATTTTGTACGATAGACATGTGAATCTTAAGAAACTACCATTTACACTCGTCAACTCTGTTGTCCTAATGAACCTCATTTCTATTATTTCCATTTTCGTAGCGAATACCTCACCATTGCACAACACATGGCGTTCAAAGTCGATACTTTGTAGCCCAATACAGTTTCTTATTTAAGTTAATAGGGGTTAACAATTGGTTTCCTTACTGCCATATGCCCCTTCAGAACAGCTCCTTATTTTTTATTTATTTATTTATTTATTTTTTACTATTGAAAAAGATTTTTGTTCATTTCTATTAGTTCTGCACATATTTGTAGTGCAGTTTTGAATCGATTTCTTTTATCGGTAATTCTAATGAATTTAGTATCACTTTTTGCAATTTTGCGAGGCTGTCCTTGTGGTAAATATTGATTGCTATCAGTTGTTATGTGGCGGGTAAGAGAAAACAATCACGCAATACTGTTTCACATTCTTTGGCAACTGACAGATCAACAAAATCTACCATTCTAAATGTTGCAATCGCGACACATTTTTAAATGATATTTCCAGCCTTGGAGTTATTGCAATCATACAATCACTTTAAAGTCACCAACAAACTGAACTGCATACACCGCGTTTATTTAGCAATACTTGATGCACGCCGTGTCATTGATACCTCTGCATGGGTCAACACCGATGCTTAAATTACATAGGCTAATATGTACATTTGACCCATTCTTAAATTTCAAGGTTTCTATATGTTATGTTACTCTAACACAAACAAATAACTTCTTAACAAAGTGTAGGATGAACTTTTAAAAATAGATGCTATTTATTTACTAATTTAACATAATAGGCTGCATAATAATGAATCTTAATTCATCTTAATGCCCACTTCATGTAAATGAACAGGTGTGTTGAAATTAATCAGCGGCAATGTACATAATATCGTTCCAATTTATTTTTCTTTTGTTCCCACTTTAGGAATCAAGTCTGATTATGCCTTGCCGCAAGACATCTTTCTATTCTTCATGTATATTCATTCCCTGTTACCAGAAATTGAAACGTGCTACTGAATCAATTAAGCGGCTATATGGCAATATCATCATGCACAAAATTGAACTGCATGGACAGTTATTTAATAGACCAATTCTGTATTGTAAATTCACAAACATGATAAAATGTCGATTTTTACCGTATTTAATTTCAAAACGAATTATCATACACACTAATTTATAATTATTTTCACACACATTACTAGCTCTCATTCATATTCACACTCTCAGTAATTTTATAGCGACTAATTTACGGTGTACCAATGCATTATTAAGTCAACACTATGTTGTACTTGGTATATAATATGCCAAATTATTATTTTGTAAACCTAATATTCACGTAAAATACTTTTATTTGTGTGTAAATATTTACTGGTTAAATTTCATTTCTATGCTCAACAAAATTCAGCTGTGTAGTCGTAACCTGGCATTATATTGTGGTAGCATTGTATCACTGATGGATTTAAATTTTATTAAATGTAAGAGAAAAATATTATAACAGTTTATAATTTCAAATTAGAAACGCTTTAGAAACAACAGAATCAATTGGTTATGAAAGTAGGATGACTTTTAATACAAATCGTGACTGCTTAGTAACAAAATATACGCAGCTTGTGCTGATGTTTTATTCATCAGTAGTCTTGCCTTGTAGAAGATATTTTAAACATATTTCTTTCAGAAAAAATAATTTGATTCAAATATACTAATTACTGCTTCGAAATATGACACCGCTAAAATTCCATGTGAATAACTGAAGCATGAGCCAATCAAACACAAAAACAAGGTTAACTTATTTACAATACGTATTCAAAAAATTACTTATTGAAGATTATTCTGATCATTTTGGAACTGCAAGCCTTTATTGTCCAAATATTTTGGTAAGTAATTGCTCATCACTATTGAGTGCGACTCTAAATAACAAAGGCAACATTTTCAACAATATTGTATTAAGTTTTTGTGCGCTTTGTCCTACAAAATTCCCAAACAAATCATAGTCTTACTGAGTAAGATCCGGTAATATAGCGGATGTTTCTCATATTATGCTTTTCATTAAAAGCTTCATGAACTGTTTGAAACAAAACTTTCTCTGTAGGAGCTTTGGTAGAATATTGTTACAACTAGGCATAATTATTCTCCATATCTAATAATTAACAAAAAACTGGAGTGTACAAGGGTAGACATACAATAGAGTTAATAATTCTTTAAAATAAAAACGATTCTATTGTTTTTAACCAATACTTGTACAACAAATTCATACTTTCCAGTCATATGAGAGTACAATATAAGTCACTACTATTTATATTGGAAGTTTACTAACTGTTCACGTTTCATCTGAATTAAAAATACAATTTAGGTCATATCTCCATCATGTCTTGTTTAGAGCCCTCTCACAGAATCTACGCCTTTTTAAAGGATCATCCCACTATAGCTACTGTGCCTCAGTAATTATGTACGTCTTTATCCTACATATGAACGATTAGAAACTACTGTTTATACAAATTACACAAAGTGACTTTTGAGGGAAGTTTTCTTAATGATAACCAACAGATACTTCTTCGGTAAGGACTCTAAACTGACTTTCTGGACGTTTAAAGCTCCCCGTCTCTTGAAATTTATATGCTAGTATATGAATAATGCTACAACTGGTAACATTTTCATCGAGAAAGCTTTGTCGCACATATGTTTATGATTCTCACCTCATCTTTTCACCCAATATAACAACAGTTGAAACAATTTCTATCAAATTAAAATTTGTAACAGCATTACTGTAAAATCGTTGTACAGTTAATGAACAAAAATCAAAAAGTGACTATTCATTTGAAACGGTAGATTTCTACACCACGTACATCCCCAGGTAGTCACCTTAACTAGGTGAATATAAAGTTATATGAATATTAAAATAAAAAAAATGGTTAGCATAACATTTTAAGTGAGAAGTTGAAAATTAGCCCCTTCTAGAATTATACTAGGCCGTCAGTTTGGCGAGCACCAAACTCTTTTAGGTGCAGAAAAAACGGAAATAGGCCATAAAACAGACACCCTCTTTCTTGCAAGAATCCCTGTGACCATGAAACTAGGTACCGTTAGTTGTAACTCGCACAAAGAACTTTGATTTTTCACCCTCAAGGAATGCTGTTACGCAAACTTCTGGTAAACAAGAAACGGAAAACCGTTAAGGTATATTTTTCCCGCAAATAGAAGCTATCACCCCACCTCTATCCAGAGGGACCGCGAAAAATATACCAACCAGAAGATTGCGTATTACAAATTTATACACTACAGCCAATAGCAAAGTAGCATAATATTGTAAAATAGTTTAACTAAAGTTAGAAAGCGTCGTCACAAACCGACCGACCGCCAAGATATAAAACTTTCCGATTACGGCAGTCTGGGGGCAGTTTTGTGACAGTTTTTGGGGCCAGTTGAGTTGGAGGCAGTTTGAAGGCAGTTGAGTCGTGAGAGCTTTGAGGGCAGTGGAGTCGTGTACAGTTCTGTGTGCAGCTTGCGAGTTGAGAATTGTGGCGGTAATCAAAGTTCCTTATTGCAATAGAACCATATTTAAAATAAACTTTAACCCTGAGTGTGGAACGGACGTTTAATAAAACTTTTTCCTACAACGAACTGATTGTTTTTTCAAAAATGTCTACGGGACATAGGCCTATTCAAATTTTCTTCTACCCGTGAATTGGTTTTTCTTACCTTCCAAAAATCCCCATTTTGAGGTCTTATATAGCCGGAACAGACGGAGGCAAGGAGCAAGAGGAACAATAAGAAGATTTCCACAGCCAGCCGACCACCCTAAACCGACAACTTCTCATCTACTTCATCTCTTCACCCATAAATTAATCATCATCGCATATGGCACATAACAAAGTATAATTACCACTCCTTAATTTCCTCCGCACATTTAAAAATACACCACCAAATATAGATGAAACGCTCAAGTCTCTTGTCAAAAAGCAATCGATTAAAACAAAGGAGAAGAGATCTCATACTCATGAAGGTAAAAAAGGCTTATTCGTTGTTCTATAGCAAGGCTTCCTCTATTCAGTGACTTTATTTACAAACTGATCCCTTGCGACAAGTCAAGTTAAACGTATGAGAACTCCGGCAGCTGCACCACAGTTGGCAAAGCGCGTTCAATATTTAGTTGTTATTCTACAAACACCTTGCTAGGAGCGCTCAATATACTGTGTACTTGTGTGTCCATTGTTTACATAAGAATGGTGAGCCTGTGCAACGGATGTTTAATATGAAGAATATAAAATGTATAATCGGCAAGGAAAATAAAAATGATCAGAAGATGACCCACATAGATATATTGTTGAAATATTGAAAAGAAGTTCAAACAAACAGGATCAGAGTTGGACAAAATAATCACTTACTTTGCGGTTTTGCTTGGAGAAACTTGCTAATATTCAAAGGGAACGTTAATGCAATAAAGCTCTAGTATACCTTAGTGAAATGAGCAGCTTATACCTTAAGCAAGAAAGGCATTCATACTTTTAAAACTTGTGATCTAGCTTGCTCTTACTAACATTATTATGGCAGCCAAGAAATATTTTAAATCGAGTACTTCAAAGGTGTGCATAATACCGTGTTCATTTTCTTATAGAACTCATTTTCACTCATGCCTCTACAGCTAATATAGGGATTTCACGTAAAAACTATCCCGCACGCGCGGTGTTTTGATTCTCGGCTGCTGGGCGTGTCGTGGCCGCCCGAGAGCACACTTTAACTGCGCTTCTAAAATTGTGTTTATTAGCTTACCTCATAGAAGATGTTAAAAATGTCGTCCCCCTTTCGCAAAACAGGCATTGTATCGGGAAAACACATTCTGATTGACACGTTTACATTCGGCCACTTTATGTCCCTGATTTCATTTATAATATTTTCCTTCAGTTCCACCAATGTGTGAGTTTATTTTATAAATCACACACTGTTAAATCTGTCGAGCGAGAGGGCCGTACACCAACACTAATCACTCTTATCTTCAAATACTTTCTTAATTGTGTTCATGGACTCCGCTGCTGTATGAGCAGTAGCAGCATTCTGTTGAAACCACTCATATGATGTCTCTTCATCTATTGTCTGCTAAAAAATTGGGTCAAAATGTCTCTTTTCTACCTTTCTGCATTTCGCAAAAAATGGGACCGATAATACGCCTTAAGGTAACATCACACCAAACTCCATGTCCTGTACATGATGTGGAATTTCGGTAAACTAGTAGCGTATGTTTTGATTGTTCACACGTGCGTTCAGGTGAAACCAGCCTTGTATGAAAAGAACAGAAGATGGAAGAAAAGAGGGAAAAACACACACACATGCACACAATAAAGCATTCTTGCTAATGGGTCGCCTTGTTTTAAACAAGGATAACGTGTACACTTGTATGGTTTGAGGTTTAATAATTTTGCTGCTTTATGTGTTGAATCTACTGAAACCCCGAAAATTTGTGTTAATTTCCAGATTGATTTTATTGACGAGCGTACAAGGTTTCCATCAGCTTCGTCTAGTTTACCCTCTCTTAAAATTGTATATTTCTACACATGTTTTTGGTGTGCACTGATCAAGTAGAATCAAATTTATTTACAATATCGTAAATTTCTTGTCTGGAAGCAATTGACCAGGGAACTGCAAATGATATTCTACAGGAATACGATGAGCTGACGCGTATTTGTGGTAACAATTACACACAAAAATACGCTGCTCTAGAGTCAACTGCTCCATCTTGACGAAGTTCAACTACTGCACTGCTTCAAAGTGACGTTCAAAGACAGACAGGGAGATTTTGGGGGGGAAAGAGTGGGGATTGCCGCTCGCAGCCAATGGTATTCAAAACATTGCGCGTGCGGAATAGTTTTTACGTGAAAGTTCTGTATCAGCTAAGCTACCCAAATAACGCTAAATTAGCACTTACATTGCTGTAGGTCTAAAATATGGTATATACAAATAAGAAGAAAGCGCCAAAATATTTAAATATTTTCTTCATACAAAAGCACAACATAGATGCTATTTTATATTGGATATTAAATGCACTTCAATTACAAAAAAAAAATTGCATACTGGCGTTATTAGTAACGGTTGAATCAATTAACGCTGCCTCTTTTCCAATACAGAATATTAATATTCTTTTCCTAACATTAGGTAACTAAAATGATAATATTGCACTAAATTTCAGTTCCTACTAAAAATTATAAATATTGTATCAAAATTAAGCTCTTCTTGGTCTAAAAATCTGACCTTGGATGGAAAAGATAAATATGATTTAAATGTCGCCTTTAAAGGGGGAGAGATCGGTCATTTCGGCGTTTTCTTTTTATGAAATAAACAGATAAAGCTAAAGAGGCATTATTAAATAAATAAGAATTTCCCCCAAATAACCATTGTGAATAGACTAAAATATTTGTAGACCTTCATCGCCGCCACGACTATCTTTGCATTTTTAAATTTTATATACATCAGCTCACTTCTCTCTATACAGAAAGCATTAAAAATGAAAAATTACATAGTTATTCTCAGCTTAAAAATAAAAGTTTCCTTTATCTCGTTATAATGACAGGCTTTCACTAATTACACAAAATAGCAAACGGCGGAAAATTTCAATAGTAAATGATGCCGGAATTCATTAATTCATTTCATCACTGGATGGCATATGAACTACTGTAGCGCATTACCACAACTGGTATAGTTTTTATTAATTAGTTTTTTAGAGTTAAAGGTATTACACAGTGTTATCACCTTGTCACCTTTGGGGCACAGAATTCCCTTATATATCATAACAGTTTGAGTGAAATACAAAATATCAATATGTCCAATGATAACAGCAACCTTGGTCCCTAATGAAAAAATCAAATTTGAAATCTAGAGGAAAACATTCATAAACCGAATTTTAAACTCGTGTCTGATTACGAAGATCAACAGATGAGATTTCTTTAAAGAAGATTCTTTACTGATCGTTTAGGTATGTCTTCAACAATTTAATTAAAGAAAAATGTTTGTAGACAGTTATCAAGTATTGTATTAAGGCCAACTTTTTTGTTTTTTTAAGATAAAAAAAACATTTTCCAATTTTCCAGTAACTATTCCGAGAGTAACAATGCGTACATTGAAAACGCGTCCATGTTCGGTTTTATATTTGTTTCATTTACTACTTGTCACAAAGTGCATGAAACGAGCCATATGCAAAACATTTTCAAAAAGAATCACAAACCTACAGTATGAAGTATAAAATTCGTTCTTAGGCAAATACTTTTTGGCTGCTGCGTGACGTCGAATGGGTAGCGATATCTGCCCGTCTTAAGGTTGCAAATGATAGCGAAGCATCTTGGAAATTATTTCACTGTATTAATAGTACTATTTTCAGTCAAATACTTTTGTTCTATTTTTATATGGTTAAATATTAATTTTGTCAAATATCTAAGTAAACGTAATTTTATTATAATTCATTAATTAAGACGACAGAGGGGATATGTCGCAAACCCTGCTTCCCTTATTAAAATTAACATATAATTGAAAAATCAACAGTATTAAAAGTTTACTTAGTCACTACGCCAGGTTTATTTGTGACGCTGAAACTGCAGCATAGGCCAAATCGACCTGCTCCCACATTCTCAAAGAGTTTATAAAATCTGTGCCTTTATCATCAATATTTTATAATAAACGATTTCACTTTGCTTAAACATCTATAAATATGAATATTTGTCGTCTGTTCATTTTGAGACTTGGAACTGACTTACATTCCTCATTCTGCACCATTTGTTTACTTGGTGTTCCCACCACTAATTGTATTTCTCTAAATTAATGCTCTACGTGCCAGTTTACGCCCAGATTTTGCTGCAAAGCACCTTTCATCCAATTATTGGATGACCGAAGCTGTGAAGGTGACTGCATCGGCTGAAAAACCATTGCTCACGGCCAGGCGGGCTACACTAGAATCTGTGCTGATGCGCGGGGCAGCACAAGAGTTGATAGTAGAATAACTATAGTAAAGTAAAATTGATTCTAATTCACTTTAAAAGATATGTGTTAACTCATGTCACGTAAAGATATGCTGGAACTTCTCTAGTCCATTTTCCACGAATTTCTTGCATCTACTTATGAAATTACCCATTATCCTTCTTAGCTCTCTTTGGGATATGAAATGAATCTCTCGGATGTTATTCTCTAGTTCGTCTAGAGTGTGTGGATGCTACTAATTTCTAATTAATGCATCGCATTACGATTTGGATTTCGATTACCTGGTAATTTCTCATCAAATAATCCCCTGACAGCACGAGCAGGCTCAGTACGTTGATGCAAATTATAAATCAACTGTAATTGAGAACTAAAATAATTTGGTCTGGTCTAGGAGATGCAATTTAGTATTGTTAGCATAGCTTACTTTAGGATTAGACAAACCTTTCTTTTCCAGTTCAAAAGACACTGATTGACCGTCATTAGACCCCCGGTCAACCTAGCAGTTCGGTAAACCTCGACCACCGCTACTCCTGTATCCAATGCAATGCCCCACCCCTGCCTCGTTCATTAGATAATTGAATGAACAAATATTTTCACATAAATTTTTTTGGCCTGTTCAATCAAGGGAGTTAGCGCAAATACACAGAAGTGAACGGTGATGTAGTTTGAGTTAATGACGACGCCAAGTGATTTTGGGGACGTTTACTACTAGAAGTAAAGAATAAGGGCAACCCTGAAAAGAACCCTCCCTGAAAGTTTAACCTAGCCGTCAACCAAACCTGCGTGTGCTAACAGACAAGCCAACTCATGCCTAGTGAGTTGCCCTCATTGCTTCAAACATCGGCACGCAATGGAGTAAAAATAAACTTCTGGGAGAAAAATGCGGCTGAAGCAATTAATGGTTTCAAACACTTTACTACATTGTTTTTTCTCCGTTAGATCAAATAGAAGGAATTTTGTCATTTATTGATCCAACAATAACGAGCTGAGTTGGTCAATTAAATGCCCTGGACGATGGATTGCTAATAATGAATAATACGTATATTACGCTACACGAATTTGGAAACCAAAAGCGCTTAAAGCTAATATTTTTTGCACTGGTATGAAAAGAGAATAAATACTATTTCATAAAGAGAGGTTGAGGCAAGTGAAATTGTGCAACTTTTTCCATTTCTTTTGTGAATGAAAAACACGTGATTTTACAAAGGTTATTAGCTTATGTTTAATATAACAACGATACATGCTAAATTACAATAATTTTCGTGCATTTAAAAATAAAAGGTATAGGAAATGTTAGAGTTTTTAATAAATTTAAGGTTGTTTTAAGGCAGTTTAGGTCATCAACATCGGGGCTCTGGTTATGAGTAATACAATGTTATTTAAGAAATGAACATAAGAAATGTATCATTCTAAGCATTACTCAAGTTCGAAACTTTTCGAGAGTGTAATATCGTATATTTTGTATTTAGTATGTCGTGCTAAGGCATTCCTGCCTCCAAAACAGGTTTTAATATGAAAACTATAACGATGAAGTTAAAATCAATAACATTTCATATTGTTCACATAAAAAATTACAGCAATATTAATAAAGAGTCTTTTTATTTATATTACAAACATAACACATATTTAATTCTAGTAAAAAAATTGTTTGCTTTTGTACATAGTTTCATAATTAAATTGTGTTTTCCTATATCGGATTTAACCTTATGTTCATTGTACTATTACTAGAGATACACTTTATTATCCAAGCAAACAAATGCTGATCGATAAATGTTATTGAGGTCAACTGCGCTTTTCTAAGAACAATGTCTAGCACTTGCATTTGGAAATATTTTGTACTTATTTTAAACTCCTTATACTTCCATACACTTGTGATTTTTGCAAACGATGACATTACTCTTATAGATATAGTTAGGAAAAGCGCAGTAATGTGCAATTCCTACATTAAGTAATATAAAATGCCCAATTCCACAACTCTATAGATAGTAGGTATAATGCCGATATCAAACTCGTGCATAGTCTTTGACCTAGAATTTACCCTTCTGTTGGATGTTAACGTAATACACTTATCGCAGAAACTATTGGTTTTTAATTATACCGTGCGATCAATTTTGTTTTTCCCAGAAGTGTTTTGCCTATGGGCGAGCACGCCACTCGCTAGCTGGTTAGCCGTCCAACGGGATCTCGGTGATTAGCGGGAGGGTAAAATATTAAAACAAACCAACCATACAATAATACGCCAACCAGTTTCAGAGCTCATTACTTACCAATTCCGCGCCGCGGGGGAAAGCATCATTGATCGCACTGTATTATGGTAATGGAAGATTTACACACCTCAACCAAATATACCTACTGCCTATCGGCAGATGTGGCTGCTCTTGCTGTTTATGTTCAAACCGGCCGGCTAGCGTCCTTGGCCATTTACTACGGTAATTTTTCTTTGTATTTCAAGTCACATTATATAGGGCTATGCAAAAAAAATCAAGGCGATATGAGAATCCCTCCCAAACATGTTGCGGCACGTCCACTGAGTTGATTGCTGTTGTTTTTCAGTGTTTAAGAACATCCAGGTTTGTAGGTAGTGGCAGAACAAAATCATTCTCCTTGACGTATCCGCACAGAAAGAAGTCGCAACGAGTTATGTCTGGGGATCGCGGAGAGCAAGGTCCTGAGTCCTTTCTAACCAAGCAATCGTTCAAAAATGCTGGAGTTCTTGGGAGCGTGCATGTAGCCGTAGTTTAATCTGCTTCTAAAAGCACGCTGCAGAATGCTAGCAGAATTGGTTTTCTCAAACTACAGAACGCAAAACGCCTTTACTGAAGTTTTGTCATTCTGAGCGTCACATTGCAACTGAAGTCTCTAGCTCTGGTGGCTACTATTCAAAACTTAGAAACTCGCTCTACGCAATGGCACATGACCCACCCCGAAGCTCCCCGAGAACTGAAAAGTAAGGCTTAAAATCGGTTCACTGGCCCTGTATAAACAACTGTACCCCAAACATTCTTCACACCAATCATGCCAAAACAATTTAATTTTATTTGTCACATCAACAAAAATTGGGACACTTTGTTATAAGCCTGCTTCTGTCCATAGTCCTTAATCATGCATACGTTAAGGTCAAAATAGAAAACGGGCTATTTTGAACAATTGCTGGTAAATGTTAATCTTATACAAATGGGCAGGTAGATTTTGGAAATAACTTAAGTTCACAAGTTTTTGAGGGAGTGGTTTAAATTTCCATTCGCCTTCGGTGAAAATTGGGAGATACTTTCGAGCTTGTTAAGACATGTTTTCCCGCTGAGTGACGCTATTGTACTAGTATCTGCTGATTAATATATTAATTATTATTTTTGTACTTTTAGTTAGATGCCGATTTGTGCAATTGAATGTTTTATTCGTCAATGATAATTGCTAGTGTACTATTATTTTGTCTAAGAATTTGCTGTCTTTCTAATTAACTTACGATGTTACAAATTAAATGCGGTTCTCGATTAATATTATAGAACTCCATTGGGCATCTTCTAGTGAATTTTTATTTTATTTTGATAATTGTTTCTTTTCGTTTTACTTTATTTGAGAACAATTTACTTGGAATTCCATTCTAATTTATGGTACCGAACTGTCATAATCTAAAAGGTATAAGCCATAGTCAATGCTAATTAAATATGTTACCACTGCCCGCAAGAATGTTTACGTTTCAGCAATACCGAAACACCGTTAGACTAACACAGGAGCAATGCAACAATCAACATTCGGAGGGAAAGATGATTCTCAGATCTACCAACATTTACCACACTGCCTAGGTGAGTGTGCACATTTCCTGTAAATGTGAACAATTAATGGCCAAAGTGGGTAAATGTAAAATGATTTCTTTCTGTTGCCTATATTTACCACTCAACAAGACAAATGTTTATAATAGCCAGTAACTGATATTTACTGCATTTTCCAGCATGACCTTAACTCATGGCATCAATGCAAATATTGTATTAATCTAAACACCCACAGCCGTTATGCATGGATTATGGATTATCAGACGTTCACATTTTTCTAGAATATCTAATTGATAATAATACTGTAAGAAAATTTAAGTTAATTACTGAAAACAAAATAAGCCTCAACAGCCCGATAATAAAATTGAAACATTACTACTATGAATCAAAGCTATAAAACATACAATTATATTTTGAATTAAAAATAAAGAAACAACCATTTAGGAAATTACCAATGTGCATACCTGGCTTGCTCTAAAGCTGTTTCTGTGTAAGTATGTGATTAATTCTTGATTAGACAAGTGTCACACCACCTACGACTCAAGGTTTCTCTCTACCAGATATTTTAATTTCACTTAGCTCATAGAATCTCGGTCTACAGATATGGTTGAAAATGGCGAAAGTATTCTCAGGTACATCACTAACAGCAGGAGATACTCATTCTCTAATGGTGACACGCGTATGACCTCAAGAACTCAGTTGTACCTCCTCTCCAGTTAATCAGCTCTTCTGAATTTTAAAAGCAGCAGCTACACTAAACATGAATCACGCTCCATTCGTTACCAAAGCTGTAGAAATATTCTCAAACTTGCTGTAAAGACCATTTAAAACATCCGAGAAAATTAATTTTAAAGTTGTGTTGTTTCAAGAAAGCACAAATTTAGAAGGAGTTTAATGGAACCATTTTCACAATATTGTAACAATAATATTATTCTCTGAAACTCTTTATTTAGAAGTTTCCTCATCTTTAGCTGATCATTTTCTATTATTTTCTATTCTATTCTTTAGTGAAAAATATTCTAATAGACAAGCTCGTTTAGGTAACCAGCATTCTCCAGAAAGGAAGCAGAAATACCTTTTGCTTCTAAAAGAGTTCATTAACTTCTTTATAACAGCTTTTATCACGTTACTACCATCTAATCTAAAAATAATACAGAAGGGACAAATAATCAGATTCCTTTTTTAAGCATACAACTGAATTAACCATCACGATTTCAAGTCAATTTTGCTAACGTCAACCAATGCTGACATAAGGGCTACCTACGTCTTAGAAACAATAATAAAGCAAACAATTTTTTATGACTTGCCTCTGGACTTTATTTTCTAATTCTTTCGCTTTCCTCATGGACGATACGGGGGTCTATTCATACATACAGTAGGCAAACTTGCAAACTTGAATTTTTTTAACAAACACCCTCACCTGCAACTTGAAAACTTTCTTTTATCTATTCTTTTACAGAACAAAAACTTGGTTTTTACAGATTTAAGTCAATTATATGCACTGAACTGAAAACGTTTCTTATGTTACACCACTCGTGGAATGAAAAAACTTCTGTAAAAGTTTATCACTGAAACGGGGTAACATTTGTTTGAATTGTCAATGATTCTAAGACTTGCTGTGTCTTTAAAAATGGAATATCTATAATTTCCCTATGCGTGTCTTGATTCTACCGCTTTCCTTACCATAATCAAACAAGGCATCTTTATCAACTTTTGGGCTGCTGTATGAGAAAAGTTTCTATTTAGCACTAAGTAAACTTGTAAATTAACGCAAAACATGAAAGTCAAATTCGTGTTGAATTTCTCACAAACGCCCACTTCCAAACTGCAATCCACAAAATCCACAGACAAAGAAAAATCGTAGCACGTTCTAGTAAACCTCAGGTACCGAACAGTGGATGCTGTCTGCCCTGGGAATTAGATTTGCCAAGTCGAATAGGGATAGGTTAGCATGTTAGGGATCTTTTTGCACAGAAGGAAAACTTTCTTTTCTATGCAAAGTACGTAGAATTAGGAGCGCTTTGTTGGAGTATACGGTTCTTTGAATTTGAGTGTGTGTGCGTTTGTGCTTAGGTGATAAATGTAAAGGTATTTTGTTGTAAGTGCAATCTCTTTTTCTGCAAGTGTCTGAATAGCGAGTACGTTCAAAAGATCCGCGAGAACAATGAATCATAAATACATATTATTACTTACGAAGTGATGACACCCGCTTATGTATACCTTTCTAAAGAGGAACTCATCAAATTTGTTTGTACTGCACTCACCTCCAAGCGCGCAGTTCCTTAGATTGCGCACGCGCGCACGTGCGCACACACACACACACCGTTAGTTGCAAAGTTGTCGACGTTCGGTGCCGAGAAAGAGCTTTGTGAATGTTAGAATTTCATAGTTATAAGTGCGCCATGGTTCTTCAACGGAAATTTCGGACTAAGTATAACAAATAGCCATCATGCAGAAGTGCAATATTCCAGGAGCATGCGAAATTTCTAGATACGGTTTGTTTCTACCGCCAGAAGAGAAGTGGCCGTCCTGACGTGAGTGAAGGGAAGGTGGAACGAGTGAGAGAAACTTTCACACAAAGCCCGAAGAAACCAGTTAGGTGTGTGTGTCTCGTGTGATGCAAATGCCGATAATGGCAATTCTGCATAAGAAACTGACTATGAGGTGAGGTCATATAAAATTCATTTACGACACATGTTAACAGAAGCTGATGAAGAAAAGCGCTTCCAGTTTTGTTGTCAGCTACAACAATAGGTAGACTTCATGAACCAAATCATTTTCAGTTACGAAGCAGCATTTCACCTACATAAACAAACCTATTGGTCACATTTTTAGGTAACCATAAATTTATGGAATTAATCAAATATCAAGATGATTCGCCGAAGGTAAATTGTCCTGTGCAGTGTGTAACCGAAATCTTCAATGCTTTCCTTCTTTGCTGAAGTCTATGTAACTGAACATTCCTGCAGAAAGATTGTGACACTTTTCTCTTCCAGCAGGACGGGATCCCATCCCATTGCCATAAAGGTGCTTATGCTCAACTGAACAGAGAGATGGGTAGCGCTGGATCGGACGTGCTAGAACAGGGGACCGTTTTAATGCAAAGATCCCCTGCCTTGACTGTGCGACTTCTTTCTGTCTGTGTATGTGTCGCCTTTGCTCCATGATGTGGAGGAATTCGAATAGAAAATTCAGAAGTTATCTCCATTGCCACAGAAGATATGTTGACATTACATGAAAGCACTATAATGTGCAACAAACTTGGTGAGTTTCTTTTCAGACTAGTATAAATATGAGAATCATATCATTTGTAGAAGTGTGAAAGTGTTAGCAGATTTTATGTAAACCCTGTACTTTAAAAGAACGTTATTAGAACAAATAGCACAATAGAACCTCAGAATACTCAGACAGTCAACAGAATGCTAAAAACAACTGCTTTCAAAGTTACTGATTTTTTTGGAAACTTCATTGCACCGTTACGATTCACTGCTAGTAAAATGAGCTTTCAGACAATAACCCCTTTTGCGACCTGACATTTTTTGTCACTGGAAGTACCAGTGGAATCTCTAGCATCGATTTGCGGCTAAGAATAAGAAGACAGTAGAGAGAAACAACCGATGCCACCGGAGAGGATAGGAACTGGAATTTGCTACTCTGCGATGTCAATGTTTAAAGTAAAGTTTAAAGTTTTACCATGAGCATGTTAGATTGCAAATATTGCAGCATACAGAGTTCAAAGTTGCGGAGGAACAGCACGAGATATTTGAACAAGATATAAACCACTGAGTATAGAAAGTTTTTTACGCCATATTAAATCCAAGGCTACCCAGGAATGTTTGGTCGAATTTACATGCAGCTGCTTTATACAAGACAACTGCCCACACAACAGTGAGACTTTATATCTTGTAAGCGTTTTATCTCCAAGCTCAAGACTTCCAATCTTTGGGACACAAATCAAACACAACCAATCCTCAATTGCTGTGTAAGATGTACGAGAACATTCAATTCAGAATTTCAGTAATGTCGACAAGCTTTTAAGGAGGGAAATCATTTTTAATAACTTCAGTAATTTAAGGTAAAATTTAGGTGTAAGTACTGAGGTATAGTTGAACCTTGCCAAGCAATATATGTAGTAACGATGGTACGCACAATCCGCGGTTTGTTATTTATTTATTCCTTTGTTTTATTTGCGGACTCTCTTTAACAACATCCCAAGTCATCAACGTCCCTTCAATTCAGGGCGTGAAACGGCCGATAAATTTTGCTCAGAGGCTTCAACTTTCAGGTTTGAGTTTCTTTTACGTGCCGTAAATCTACGACATGGGACCTACGGCTTTACTTCCTTTCCGAAGGAAGCCATACTTAGGATTTTCTGCCTGGAAAAATCCATGGACTCTGGCCGGGATCAAACTCCTCAACCTTGGGTCCAGAGGCAAGATCTAGATCACGAGGACTGACAGAATCCATGTCGGCAAGTTTGAGTGATGATTTTATAGAAATTGCAGAGTGGGTGCGACATCTCATATTAGGCGTAGAATGTACTACCTGCTCGTGTGTTTCCCGTGTAATGAGGGCATGTAAACACAGGCGATAAGAATAGACAAATAATCGCAAGATGTAGTAAGTGTAGCTTTATTGTTATAAAATTCTATACAAACATTACAAATATATTTTATGCAGGGTCGTCAACTGTACGGGATTAAGTATGATACCAATAAGAGGAAAAATAAAAATGTACAGCAGTAATAATAAATAAATAAATAAATAAATAATTTTAAAACGGGAAAAACTACATTTACAGATATATGAGAGGAAACAAACTACAAGTTATTTACAAGTATACTAGTTATTTCGTTCTATCCAGAAAATAGATTGCTTCTAGCTTCGCGCACTTTGGCTAAGAAATGTCCATGTTCAACCAGTTAGTGTAATTCACAAACAGGTGCCACGAAAACTCCAATTGCCTTTAAAACGTTTTTTCTCATGTGTTCTCAGTGAGTACATTCGGACAGAATATATACCCATTGCTCATCCCTCCACAAAACGGACAGATTCTCCTACCAGAATTATCCGTCACTTTTTAGCCTTCCAACCACCCAGTCTAAACTAGGACATTCTTGATCTTGCCTTTCTCCCTAGAAATAACAAGTATACCTCTTTACCCTAGGTTAATTTCATTTAATTCAATAGGCTCAAGGAGACTTTATGTTACATTCTGCCTCGACTTACTGCCTGCTGATATTCTCTAGCCTTGTTTTAACCTTCTTCCATACATGTTTAATATTTTCATTGCCTTGTTGCCCAGACCAATTCCTCTTGAATTCTCTTTCCATCACTGCAGTTCAAAACGTTGGTGTTATATTTTGTATCCGGTGTCTATAGCATTTAGTACGAAGTATGGACTGGTCACTCTGCACTAGTCTAAGCCAGTATTTCATGATCCTTGTTTTATTATTAACCGTATCTTTATAGCGACCCAGCTCCCTCGTGACCCCCCAAGGTTTGACGTTCCTTTGGAGAGCCCGATAACGCTTTTCCAAAAATCGATTTTTTTAACGTGTTTAACTCTTTTCCGTCCCCATATTTCACTTCCATATAACACAATGGACTTGATGCAGCATTGCACATCCTCTCTAGTGTATCTGGAACGCGAGTCATAACACGTAGTAACTCATTTAGTTGACCTCGTGTTTTATAATTAATGACAGAGCTTATTCCATAAATCACTCATATTAAAGGTTACTCCTAAATAAAAAAATTGTTTAACATTTTATATTTCTTGCCTACTGTGGTAATATTTTTCAGTTATGTCATACACATAGCCATTTTTAAGCGTCATTGTTTTGGTTTTGATAACATTTACAACCATTTACTATTTCAGGAAACACTCGTTTATGATGTGAATACTTTTATGCAAACCATCTCTTGTTAGCAATGTAGATGTTGATCTCCAATTCAGTTGTTAGGAAATAAAAACAGTTGCCTTTAGATTAACCCGACCAGGTCTCACATTATTCATTTTTTCCCGTTGTCCCCCAAAACCTTAGGGAAAGCTTTCGATTTTTTGAAATTGACGAGATTTCGTTTCCGAATACCACGGCGCTGACAACGGCTAACAAGACAAATGAAGTATTTCCGGATTTTATTATTTGTGCAATAGGCACCATTACCCGAATGTATGTTTAATAGGGATTTAGGGACAAAATATTCTTTTATTTAAACAGCTGCTGAAGGCACATAAGCTTTAAACTTAACTAATAAAAGAAAACCAGAATTTTCACTTACAAGACCGCACTACGAAACTAATTCAAAAAAAATTTGATCCCATATTCAAATGCTCTCAAACAAAACGTGAACGTATTATTAACTTAAATAATTGTTCCGAACAAGTGAAGACCAATGAGGAATGCACACAGTTTTTTTCATTGTTAACTGATGCGTCAAACTGAGAAATGTCGTTTGGTTCTTTTATCCCTACATGGAGTTTAACTTGAACTACTAGAATTTCCCAACCTGGTAAAACATCGGCATTCTTTATGAAATATTCAGATAAGTGTTGGAAATAACGATTTTTATTCTATTTTCCGCTGAAAACACAAACAGTGACTTTGGCAGAGCAGTACGGAAAAAGTGAATAATACGTTTAGAAAACAAAACAGTTTTTTTGGGGGAGGGAACTGTTTGAAATAGGATGTGCTGCACATATTTTGCAAAATGTCGTAAGTACAGTACGACATGGGCATTCAGTGTAGGTTTGTATCCATTTGAAAACGATGTTAAAGGAAGATGCGGAGTTCCTATCAAAGGTGATGAAACTTGACTACATCATTTCGATCCTGAGAACAAACAGCAATTTTTTTTGATTGATTTATTTATGAACGCTCTTAAACATCTCAGGTCATCAGCGTCCCATTCAACTTAGGGCCTGAAACGGCCAACAAATTTTGCTCGGGCTCTCTTTCAGGCTTGAGGTTCTTTTTCGTGCCGTAAATTTACGACACGGGACCCACGGATTTACTTCCCTTCCGAAGGAAGCCATACTTAGGATTTTTACGCCCGAAAAAATCCATCGTCCTGGCAGGGTTCGAACCCGTGATCTTGGGTGTAGGAGGCAAGTATGGTAATCACTACACCACCAGAACCGACTACAAACAGCAAAGCTCTGTGTGGAAATCTAAATCGTCATTAACGCCAAATAACGTAGTTGATTCTGCTGAGAAAGTAACGGCCATCTCATTTTTCGATATTCAATGAATGGTTTACCAGCATGTAGTACCTGCACAGAAGACTGTAACTAGGTAATACTACAGAGATGTCCCAAAAATTCTGCAAGGCAATATCCATGCAATGACCACATTTCTGTGGAAAAAATTGCATGCTGCAAGACGATAAAATGTGGTCTCACTTTGCAGGTGTTGTTACTGAATATCTCACAAAATTCAATGTGTCCCTTGATCTCCACATGGTGCAGTTTTAACCCGTGTGATTTTTTATTTTTCCCCACATTGAAGAAACACCTTCTTGGAAGACATTTTCCAACCAAAAGCAGCGATGAAGGCGATTCTTAATCTCCTGTCAAAAATTATTTCCAGTAAATCTTTGAAGACTGGCAGAAACACTGGGGCACGTGCATTGCATCCAACAGGAACTACTTTGAGAAAAATCATCAAAATTATAAGGATGCGTAAAGTTATGTTGTCAAAAATGATGATTATTCTTTATGGACGAATTGGTAGTTGCTGTAGACAAACGTTGGAGGAAGATATTCCTTCGCTTTAAGGAAAAGTTGAAAGAATTTTTCCCACGTGAACAAAAAGATTTTGTCACATGAACATCTGAGAAATTTCATCTAAAATTAGATAATCTCAAAGCTGTATTAATGACCAAGATTAATTTTTCAGACACTTGTCTAGAATTCTATGATTTTTTGAAATCGTCTCCTAAACTGTTTATAAAATTTGCATCTAGTCACAAGTATGGACTGGTAGTGAATACAAGTCAAATTTCCGTAGAGTAAGATTGTAGGTTTTGATACAAATTATATTTAAGTGACTGATAATAATAAAAAATATTTGATATAATTTTTAAAACCCAAAGGTCTCTTAATGGTATTTTATTTTACACAGAATTCCTTGAAAATGTCATTAAAGGTTAAATTATGGTTACTATTAAGTACTACCAAGTAACAGAGTGAATCAAAACGAATCTTGAAAATTTGAATTAAATTGGACAACTATAACACTTTATAAACTTAAATTAATAGCACACAATAAAAAGTGAATTTTTCTAAAATTTAATCTCTATATTTTTAAGCCTTTCAGATTTTCACCGTCCCCCTTTTTTCCTCCAAAAGTTTTCAGCTTAGTTCAGTATTTTATGCTGTTGCAGTATGCGCAGTGACGAAGTGTTATTTATGTAAAAAGTAATCAGTGATTAAAACATTTAATTTTATATTTAAAGTCACGAAGCATATGAAGTTAGTAATGTTACACATATGATACAAATTACGCAAACATATAAAATTATTTAAAAAATACATTAAAGAAGGAATTTCAAAGCTATTTCATTACCGCCACGGGTGGCCGAGGTCGTTAAGGCACGGACTCGTGAGCGGGAGGTCTGCGGTTCGAATCCCGCCAGGACCGTCCTCCCTGACTGGGGTTTTTTCCAGGGTTTCCTCAGTCTTCATAACTGGCATATGCCGGGGAGGTACCTAAACTTAGGCCTGGAACGCTTCCTTCCTTAAAAAAAAAAAAAATCCTTTCCCAATTTATCATTTCATCTCATGTATCATCAGTGTCCACCGCCTGTGGTGCCTCAGTAGTGAAAACGGGCGTTAAACACTACTCAAAAAAAAGCTATTTCATTGAATATTTTGTTGCCAATAGTATTTTACTTGTACTGAAGTTAAGGCGTTTTGACTACAGATTTATATACAGCATAGTTTATACAAAAATAAAATAAAAAATAAAATAAAAAATTCAAAGCAAAATAAATTACCTATTTTTATTAGGCGAGTTAAGCAACACAAACGAAACTGGATCATACGAGTTACTAAGAAATGTAAGTATGCCATTATTTGAAATTGTTTTAAAGAACGGAAAATTGGGTTCCAAATTTGTTCATATTGTTAATATGCTGGTCATATGGAAGCCAGCACTCAAATCGGTTGCTTCAATCGGATATAAATACTTTTTCGCCTAACTGAACTGTCACATCACATATTTCCCGCGGCGTAGGAAGTTTCTGTGGCACAAATTCCAGTCTGCTTTCCCGAGGGAAAGGAAGAGGTGTATTTCTTTGCCGTTCTTTTATAGTGAAAACCAGCACTCGGAGTTGACTTATCAAAGTCAAACTGCTGACAGTATGGAAAGGATTTTAAACAATTTCATGAACAACTGCTGCATCTTGTTTTGCATTTTACCCCTGCTTTGCTTTCAGTGGTCTCTTAGGGCCTCATCACCGCCTGTTTGCCATACGTCGATCCACCTCCATACTGTCTTCAGTTTACATGACATGGCACTTGCGATTATGTGTCTCCCACATTCCAACAACTCGATCCCTATTAACTGCAAAAACAGCGGAGCCACAGTAGCGACGGAATTGCTTGTCCTGCACTAAACAATGAGAGCGTGTTATGTACTTACTATCCCTTTCCCGGTATACTCTGCGGTGTCTGCTATTTTGTTTACATCTTCCGGTTATCGATATCCGTCTGTATGCAAAATTCGAACTAACTGGTATTCAGGTAGAGACGACCCTCCATTGTAACCAGTAAAATGCGAACTGGAAACACTCAAGCAAACATGAAAGGAATGAGGAGTTTAGGGAGGGGAGAAATGAGCAATATGCAGCTACTAGTATTTGATTGAGTAATCGAAAGTATATTGCTTACTGCTAATATACTAAGCAATAAAATACGTTTTGTTTAGCATTTGTTTTTACAGTCAGTAACAAACCTAAACATGAACATGTAAGAAAAAATACAGATTATGGAATTGCTGATTATCTGATAAGATTATAATTATACCATTTCACCTCAAAATGGTCGGATTTTGCAGCAATGCATGTGAAAGCTTCTATTTCTAATTTAATTGTTACTTTCAACATCCACATCCAAGTCTATTTTTGGAAATAGTACAGATATTTCGCACGATTTGTTTGCCAAAAGCGAACTAAGGCTGAATACCAAAGGAACAACAGCCAACATGATGTAAATATGAAATTCTGCAGAATACACACCTGGAGTATCTGAAAGGTGTTATTTATCTTTCAGTAGTGACACAAATCAACAAGGAAATAAATAAGTTTTCAACCACACCAGAGTTTTTAAAATCTACCAGACCCTAAGTTTGTATTAAAGTGGGAATCATTTCCAATAAGTTTTCATTTTACATATCGAATGATATTCGATATAATCTAGATTCGCAAATTACGTATAGCGCGACTTTCCCACCGGCACCCCTTCTCGCGACACTGAACCTGCCGTAGCTAATTACTTTTTCTTCGGGTAGAAAAAATTTAAGCCTACGCGCTGATGTTTCCACTTTGCATATGATTGCAACGATACACAGTTTCACTGTTGTGGGCTATATATTCATAAAAAAAAAACTACATGTCACAGAAAAGTATAATTTAAATCCATTTTCATAGGTTCTACAATGAAGCATACATTTTGTGAGCAAAGCTTATTAGAGCAGTTTTCATCCTCTATTTCCAAGTCCTGGTTTGTGGTACAAGGACAGCTGTTAACCGGTTTTTAGCTTATAATGGATGCAAGAAAATAAATTTGAAAGATAGCATCAACCTATTGACCGCACATGCGCAGTTTGCAATGTCTGTAATTGTTCCCGTAATCCTGAAGTGTTTGATAATATACATTGTATCGCGAGGAATGCCCGTGCCATCATAACATCACATTTTTCTCTCTCATGTCATACATCATTGTTTTTTACCAATATTAGTAATGAAATTACCATTTAATTGTCTAGTTTAACGCCCGTTTTTACTACTGAAGCACCACAGGGGGTGGACACTGACGATTATGAAATGAAATTATATGTTGGGAAAGGATTTTTTTTAAAGGAAGGGAAAGTTCTAGGCTTAAATTTACAGTACCTCCCCGGTATTTACCATCTTTGAGGACTGAGGAAAACCTTGGGAAAACCTCAGTCAGGGAGGACGGTCCTGGCGGGATTCGAACCCCAGACCTCCCGCTCACGAGTCCGCGCCTTAGCGACCTCGGCCACCCGTGGCGGTAGAAGGTTTCTTGAGGTCCAAGCTGGAGTAGTTTTTTTTTTTTTTTTGGTTGATTTATTTATGGACGCTCTTTAACTTACCAGGTCTTGTTCCTCAAGTCTTCCCATAACCTGTATGTACGCGGATTTACCAGAGAGCAGTAGTAGAACTAGTGGTAAATCCTGAACCATTTTTATTTCTGTGCCCTGCTTTAGTTGTCCGTGCCTTATGAACCGGAGGTGGGAATTGTTGACAGACCCAACACCTTCTATGGGAGAGTGTTGTGTTTAAGGACCTCAAAGCTTCTTAACCCTGCTGACTCCCGTTTTTGCTGACAAAAACAGAGATATGTCAATATCTGGTGCAACATTCCGAGGAAGTTCACAGCTCAGTGAATATATGTCTTTTGCTTATTGCATTTTTTCTCTATCGTAAACATTTTCTTATCAGTAAAGAAGATAGTTTAGCGATTATTTAGAGGATCACGCTTAAAGAGCCACTTGGCCCTTCACGCAGACAATTCTCTCTTTAACAGTGCACAGTAAATATCAGCTCCCAATTCTTCTTCCGCGCCTCAAATGAGATGAATTTTGGCAAACCCCCTGACGCACTGCTTTGAAGATCGTTGAAGCCTTTGTGGTGTGTGGCCAGCCAGATGTGACAATTCCTCAGCAGAATTAAGTTCTTAAACATACATACTTCAATAAAATACGCATTAATTATTTCAACAACTGGAAATTATTTACGGGCATCTTACTTTCTTGTGAAAAGAAATTGCTTCAATTCTGTTTTTATTTACACCCCATTGATGTAGCAGATGAAGCTAAGCACGTTTAAGAAAAAGTTAAAATTAACACAGATATCAATACATTTTCCCCCATAAGTATCAGAGTTACCAAAACAAAGGACAGAGCTTATAGCAAGACTATATATGCATGCACATACACTTACAATGTACAAGTACACTGTTGGGTTATTTGAGTTACGACTCGTATAACGAACTGCTTACTGATAGAAGCCAGTCGTCAAACAACTGTAATACCTTTAGCAGGCTTGGATTGGAGTACATGGGGTGGAGGGTACTTCGGCACATCAACCTTGCTCACGGTTGACCGTTTATGTCCTTACGTGAGGGTACCCCCGAGAGGAAGGAACTAGACGAGGGTGACATCGGACGACCAGAATTCACGGATGGTGATGGAGGGTCCCTAACAAGTTTTCAGACTGAACACCCCGAAACCCGTTGAATTACCTCAGAAGAGTTCCATACCAGGCGCTAGGGTAGAACACTTTACAAAGCGCAAGCCACCATCACACCGCGCCAACCCACCTTGCCCTGGCGCTTTCGACCATGTAATAGAACCAATACGAAGTGGAAGAGCAGCAAACCCGTGAAAAAATAAGGCTCCATCCCAGAATTCGCTTAGGCAACCAGGGAAAACACGTAAAACCTAAGGTTAGGTTGGCCGGCCCCAAGGGATTTGAGTCCGGGACTTTCCGAATTGCAGTCCCAAGAATTACCGCCTGAGCCACCCCTCTCGATAATCTTGTAGTTAAATTTGAGGCTTCGCGTGTTACTAGGTGCTTTCAATGTGTGTAAATTGTGCTAATTGTTCTTCGTTAGTTAAGCCATTACAAAAGCCTTAGAGAATGGGCCTTTAAATACGATGTGTGTGTGTGTGTGTGTGTGTGTGTGTGTGTGTGTGTGTGTGTGTGTGTGTGTGAAAAAGCATTCTTGCAGAGAAGTAAGATGATTCGTAAGAAAATATCCCGGCAATCGTGTTCCTTACAGGTAGGGAAATATTCGCTAAATTGTTAATAAATTACGAGAGACAGCATCTCTCAATGACAAGAAACGTATTCCCAGCTGCCGTGTACCTACGAAATAAAAGTTGAGATTAAATATAGGAATTTTCTACGCAGATGCCGGCAACATATTGCCGCTGAGAAGCATTTTCAACATCTCTTATAACACAGGTTAATGCTTATTATTATGCCTGGATAGGGGGAGAGAGGGAGGGAGACGAAGAACATTGATGCGCTCAACGTAAGAGCAAGGATGAATATTGAATACCGAAGGCAGAGAATTTCTGGCATTTTGTGACGCTTCCTCTTTGGAGATTGTGAACGGAAAATACGGCCGCGATTCGAAAGGGGAACTTACATTCATAAATGCAAATGGTGGCAGCGTAATTGACTTTCTTCTGGTCAGACAAAATGTAATAGACAATATTAGATTTTTTTTTTTTTTTGTGTGTTTAATGCCTGTTTTAACCACTGAGGCACCACAGGCGGTGGGCACTGATGATACATGAGATGAAATGATACATTGGCAAAAAAAATATTTTTAAGAAAGGAGACTTTCCAGGTCTACGTTTAGGGTACCTCCCCGGCATTTGCCATTTATGAGGACTGAGCAAAACTTGGAAAAAATCTCAGTCAGGGAGGACGGCCCTGGCGGGATTCGAACCCTAGACCCCCCGCTCACGATTCCGCACCTTAACGACCTCGGCCACACGTGTCGGTGACAATATTAGAGACTTCTAGTTTGGGGACCACATTGAGTTATATCACTGCTCGGTCATGCTGAAACTAACAACAAAAGGAGTAGGATGTAACACACGAACGGGGGGCAGTAATACAAAGGGGAGAGATGCAGGTAATAGACAGATACATGTAGAGATTAGAGAAAGCGAAAGTGTTTCTGAATAACACACAGGAGGATCGAGGCAGGAGCAGCTGTCGAAATCATTAAGTAGTTCAGCTGTAACAAAGAAATATAGAAATGGAAGGAAAGGGCAAAAGTAATCAGAGTGGTGAGACCAGGAATGTAGAAGTGCCAAAGAAGTACAATGAGAATGTTTCGAAGAGTAGAAAGGGATGAAGTACGCTGGGCTTTTATTCACAAGCGAAGAAAATATAGAGACATTTTCAGCAAACGCAAGCAACCTGGCAGGATAGAGAGAGAAAATTCGGCAGGCGTTGGGAAGGGGAAATACCATACACATCTGGCAGTTGGTCAAAAAAGTTCGATTAAAGGGCTCAGCATGGAATGAAATTTCGGAAGAGATCTGGAAGGAACGTTTCAGAGTAGTGTTTGAAGGAGAAGGTTGGGGGTCCGATGGGATCAGGGAGGGACCTCGGGAGGCAGGAGGGCGATGTGCTGCCATGAGCAGTTGAGAATTGGAGGGGAGGAATAAGACCTGGGTTTCAAAATTAGGAAGGGATGTGCAAAATATAGGAAAGGGTAGAGCTGGTAAATAGTAGGGGGTTTGGAGGAAAATTAAGAAACGCCTGAGGGACAAACAATATCATTTATAATATAATGCATTCTTAAAATAAATATTTGGAGTTTATTGTGAACCCTGAAAATAAAAGGTATCCTGCTATGACAGCAAATAAACGAATATCTGGCTCTTTTGGAGTGTGCAGAAATAGTTTAGTTGGGAATACAATCGGAGCTGAAAATCTGATGGAGGGTGGAGCGTTACATCCCAACAGGGCCCGCTTGGTTTAGATTAGGCACGTGGCGAATGACTGAAGTAACAGACAGAGATGGTGCAAGAATCTGCCCTATATGGGCGGAGAAAGGATCTAGGGAACATATACTGGCGTAGTGTAAGGGGACCTGCCGGGCCCGTTTGTTAACTGGAGAAGAGGGTAGGAGAGTGCTGAACTTTGCTCGCAGATAGGAAGGATGAGGAGGGAGTAGGCAAGTTGTTAAACAAAGTGAGACAGCTCAAATTGGAAAATCCAGACAACCGCGAAAGGGGTTGGGGAAACATTAGGCACACTATTCTGGAAATATTTGTACATATAGATGCGGGGATGTAAGTTATTTATTTTTAACTCTTTTCTGTTCTGTTTATTTTATTTACATATTTCTGAAAAAGTATTATTTTAATTTAATTATTTATTTATTTAATTTTTGTATACATGCTGTTTGACTCTTAAGAGTTAAATATCGGCATGTGCAATTTTCTGTAGTGTATTATAAAAGTACGTACGATCCCAGGATCCGTGCGACATGGATGAGTCATATTGGTAACAAATATATTTTGTAAATAAGTTCACTACTGCTACTACAAATTTTAAACGCACTATTTTATGTTTTCAATATAAACATAAATAAAAATAAAAAAATCATAATTTTATGCGCGGCACTCTACTTCTCTTTTTCCAGTTGCGGTGGCTGCACTTCCCCAATATGCAGCCGCGCTCAGGTGACCAGCAACTCAAATAACCTCACTATATTGTGGTGCATTTTTGCTAAAATTCGCCCTAAACCGTTTTTGGCTACATCATATCACCTCCATAAGACTATGTAGTAATTAGATGTTAATAAATGCAACTATTCAATTAATTTAAAACTTGTGTTATGGAATATTCAAAAAATTAATATTGTGCAATAACAATCTCACTCTGCTTCAGAAGACAAAGTTTCTTTGTTACTGGAATCCAGTTGTTGCAGTTTCTTTTTCTAATCCTTAACCGCAACTTCACTATCATAAACTCTATAAGATTAACAATGATTATTAAAAAATCATAGCAACTTAAAATAAATACCATCACAAATATGAATTTTTCAAAATGAACAAAGATGTTATCTCAACGATGTTGCTTACTATTAACTAGAACAACAGTCCACAAATTGTCCTCGAGGCCCTCCCTGGAAGTCCACAAAGTATTAACACTACTGACAACAGTATTTATTCTTGAGTGTATAGAGACAAACGTCGAATTACAAGAAAACAAAATATTATAAAATGTACGACGTATATTTATTAAGAGGTAAAGTAGATTAGAATTAAATTGAAGGTGACTATTTGCTCCGGAGGGACCTTTCAAAGAGGTAAACCCAAAATGTCGAAGTAGAGCACTCTTATAACCGTCTTCTTTTACGGGTAACAGTACACTTTTTAATAGGCTTGCCCAATTTTTCCCGGATTATCAAAAAAATCATGCAAATGTTGATGCCTTTTGGAGCAACTTGTGTCTGTACCCGTTTATTTACAAAGTAAGTACAGAAACCGTTTGAGAAATGTAGAATTAGAAATCAGAATACAGTTTTCTCCTATTTCAGTCTTATGAAATGCAACATCGTCCCTTTCGTCCAAGAATTAAAATTAACAGGTAATGTTGTGCCAACATTTTTTTAGTTTGTATTAATGTTTTTACGCGTATCATAGGTTTATTGTAACATTGTTGTTATGTAAGAAAAAGTTACAATAAAAAAAAAAACATACATAAAACTGTGCATTGATTTTTTTTATATTCTTTGAATTTTGAAAACCATTTGCAAACTACTTTAAGCAATACATAGAATGCAAATTTTAAATTTTAAACTACGAGTTAAAACGTAGCAGTCGTGACAACAAGAAATATTTAAAGCGAGACTGAGGTCAGGAAAGTTTAAGAACTTTCAACTCTTATCACCATCCCTCTCGATGAAAAATTTAGGGACTTACTTGTTTGTTACCTCGAGTTAACATATTATGCTTTTATTTTCTCTACCCTTAATATATTTCAATTCAATGTATTACCATGTGTCTCACAGCAAAAACTGAGCCTTGAATGTAATCGTCTAGTTGAGGTTATCCATGGAAATATTATTTTTGTATTAAAAAGTCACCCTTATGTAATTCCAATAAGCCTTTTATAAAAAAAAGTTTATGCATTTGATAACTTTAAGTAGAACATTTCTAAATCTGAAAATGGTTTCGGTGTAGCTGAACATATTTCTTTGTTTAGTAATTTTTCTGAATGGTTTATTTTACAGATTTTTCACACTAAGCGCTATGGTTTTGTCGTTTATTTATATTTGATAATGTTCTAAACCTGACGCTTAGCAACAAAACTAATTTTCAGAAATATAGAACTTCCATTGATTAGCAAACGCTGGCAAGAAAGCCAAACTTGCTTTAGATCAGGAAGCAGATATTAGTGTACACTGAGACCCAATAAAGACAATACATTTGCAATTATGCAGCATTTACCAGTGAGTATCTTCTTTTAAGTTGCAAATTATCACAGTCAAAGTCAGTAATTTCATACCTCCATGTCTAGGAACTAATTACAAATATCCAATTTGATATGCCGGTAACAAAGTGCTCTGTGAATTATTGCACGTAAATGGATAACAAGCAAAGCAAGAGAGTTCAACTGAACGGAATATATTAGAGGAGCTACTCTGTGTTCAGTCATGTAACGTTAGATTATTGCCAAAGTATCGGACATAGTACTGTTGCTGTTATACTGTGATACAGAAAATTTAACAAGCAAGTATTGATTTCGTAAAGCCGAAATGATAAATTCCAGTTCAATTGCACCAAAATATGCCAAGGCGTATCTGAGGTCTGATTTTTCAAAGCATATGTAAAACAATCATGAGAAGTTTCAATTAAGTATTTCGCTTTGAACAACGTAACTCAATTACATTTACATATTTGACCAAAATATAAAAGCTGCATATTTACAAAAATAAAAGTTTTGTCTCTGCTGCCATCTACATGCATCATAATTGAAGCAAGAAACATTCCCCATGTGGGAGTCCGCAGTGCTTAGCTAGCAAACCATTATGAGAGCTTCTGTTAAAATGCATCACAAGTATAAATGCAGCCTTAGGAATGTGTATGTTTGTGCGCGCGCGCGCCCGGCAGAGAGTGTTTGTTGCAAAAATGTCTCCACAGTTTCGTAAGTCACATTAATAAACCATGCAAATATAGATCGGACCAGCCAATAGTTTACACATTTTCACGGGCAGTATGAGAAGCTCGCCATTTGTGAATATGTGACTGTTTCGTATTCATTTTGTTCCCTCTGAAGAGAGTGGTATGCGTTGACATAAATGTGTTGAATTAAATATTTACTCCACTAATTAATAAGACAATTAAGTAACGGTATCCCACATGATTTTCATAGTAAATTCTGAAATATGTCATTTTCGATCAAACACAAGAAGAGACGTTTTGTGACACTAGCTGCAACTCTTTGTTATATCACTGACCACTCATGTGCCCTTGATGATAAAGTTTACGAAACTTACCTACTGATTGGCAAAAATAACGCAGAATTTAAGTTGCGCATCATTTTTGTTCCTTTGAACTGGCAGAGGCCTACGAAATCAGACCTTGTAGTTAAAAAAAATCGGTTTGTTAAAACTCGATACATTCGGGATGCAGGAACACAAAATTTTTCAAGTATGGGAAGAGTTTCGCCGAGACTATTACCAAATAAATTGTCATTTTCGCTCAAAAAAAAAAAACTAAAACGCGCCAAATGTGGTTGATTGCCATAAACATAATTTCTCCATGGGTCATTACAACTTGACCTTTTGGAGAGGCACCATGCGGCGGATGTTAATGAAAGATTTGTGTTTGCACCCTTTTAAGATTCAACTGGCTGAATAAATCGAGCCTAAGGGTCATTTGATGCGCCACATATTCGTCGATTAGACAGCAATTTTGCTAACAATCGAGGCGTGTTTCCACTCAAATAAGTACATCAATATCAACAATAAAGATTGTTACATTTAGGACATGGAAAATCCAAGAGCAGACGATGCATACCCAACGAGTAACAGTGGAGTGGTTCGGCCTTACTTCTTTAAAGATAAGGTAGAAATGCAGTGACCATCAATGGTGTACGTAATGACAATTTTTATTGTCTCGTTTGAACGCAACGAGTTTGCAACACTTATACTTCACGCAGGCAGGGCCAATATACAGTGGGAGAAATCAGGTTGCTGCAACAGAAATTTTAGGAGCGACTCATTTCACTCAACAACTATCAGAATTGACCACTAAGATCAAGTACGATCTTACGCCTTCTGATTTTTTCCCATAGGAATTCGCAAAGTCCAAGTTTACGTTGTAAATTGTTGATTTGGTTTATTTATGAACGCCCTTTAATATCTCAGATCATCAACGTCCCATTAAATTCAGGGCGTGAAACGAACGATAAATTTTCCTCAGAGGTCTCTTCTTTATGACTTGAGGTTCTTTTACGTGCCGTAAATCTACACTATGAGACCCATGGCTTTACTTCCCTTCCGAAGTAAAAATCCAACGACCTTGGCAGTAACTGAACCCGCGATCTTGGATCTTCGATGCGAGTATGGTTACCACTAGACTACCAGGACCGACTACACTGTAAAAAAGGGGTACCTGAATGGAAATCAGAAATCCAAAAGTTATTGACACAACTGAATTGCTAATACGTGAAAATGTGATTAAAACGTTGTCAAAGAATACAAAATAATTAAATAAATTACGGAACATCGGCCAGATATTTTACTTCATATTTAATAACAATGCTTTCCTCTTAAAATTATACAACAATTCCATCAATTGTTCAATGAATAAATAAATAGGCTTTTAATTAAATTCCACTATTAACTGTGTCGAAATCGATAAACGTCTATGCAATATAATCACATGGAACAATACTTCATTAAAAGGTATGTCTTAACATATTTACATATTTACTATTTGATCAATAGAACATTGAATTATAACTTAACGTTTGAAATGTTCATTTCTTCTGGGAAAAATTAATATAATGTACCTTTGTAATGCTGATATAATACTAAAACAACTCATTTCATTTTTGCTGTTATTTATGCCGTGAATAGCTTAATATTATATAACTTGTCTGTATTATTTACCTTTATTCGCAAGGAATGGGTAACTTCACTTATGTTTAAACAAGATTTTCATGAATTCTTGTTATAGAACCTTAATACGGCATAAACATACTGCATTTATGTATTAACTAGCACAATTAAAACACTAAATAATTTGCTAATATTATTTGTATAACTTTACTCTTTATTAAGAATAGGAGTTACTCTATAATATAAGCCCAAATCCATACTTCATTAACTTTAATGCGATCGATGAGAACAGGTTTAATAATGAGCAAATTACATAGCTCCCAGAGATAAATTAAGAGGTGATGTGATCAAGCTTCCCAATTTTACTTATAGACCAAGAAAATGTTATTTTTATAATTATTGATGATTAATGAGTACCTGAATGTCTTAATAACTGGGCTGGGAATGTTTTGCTGTTCCTTAATGCCTATTAAGCTGTTATATAATACTTCCTATGTTTCTTTTAACCGAAAATTTTATTTTAAGCAACAACTTTCATGAATGACTCAAGAATGGCAAGTAGCACATATGAATAAGGTTCAGTAGCGAGCGAGCGTATCTTCAGTTTTACAATTTCAATAAATGACTCCCATAAACATATAATTGTTAGTTACTGTGTATTTTGAATTTAGTTTCTGCGCATTATGTGAAATTTTCGCTGCTTATAATAAGTTGAAATTTATATGAAAAGTGGAAAATAATATTTTTTTATAAAAAAAGGTAATTTGTAATATTCAGTTGTACAAGCAATGATCAACCAAAGCGTGACCAGTGATTTGGTTTTCTACTTTCATGTTTATAGTTGTGAAATGTACAGCTGTTCGATAGTTGGGGAAAATGTGACATATCTGAAAAAATTATTTTAATAGCTTTTTATTTATATGTAAATGCTCGCCTGTTGCGCCTCCTTCATGAAAACCATCACATCCTATTTTGCTCACCAAAAAGGGCTCTGCCATGGTGAGCCACACTCGAGTTCGCATACAAGACAACGGGGGGCCGGATTTTCGTTGGCCACTCTGTAGTTTACATTTCTAGCGGTCCTGTTGCATAACGAAGAGAGCCTGTAATCATCGTTTAATACTTATTATGGTATCAACTGATTTGCCTGAAAACATTGCGGGGCCATTTTCACGACACAATTCAATACGTAAACAACAAAACCAGCATATGCGAGAAAGCAGAAAGTTATGGAGCGCTATTCTCCAGCTGTTTGAAAGTTGAAATATTTTCTTGTTTGTTAATATTTAATTCTGAATGAATTCTCTTTTAGGGAACATATGCAATAGAGTGCATCTGTTACATATTAGACACCTACAAGTTACAACGTACTCTAACATTAGCCGGGTGTATGAATTTATATATGAACTCTTCAGAGTACTAGTGGTATAACATGTGCAATGTTTTTAAAATATTTAGTGAAAAACGACAGTGGTTGCTGCTCTAATGACAAGTACTTATTTCATTTTTTTAAAATACTGCATTTCCCCGTTTTTACAATTTTACAAAATTTTGGCAATCACTTCTTCCTTTGGATGAATATAGTTAATGCAAAAGTATGTAGTATTACTTAAATTGACAAATGCCCATATTCAAGAAGTAGCGTGGTTCGCAAATAGATTCCAGCATGCCAATGGTCTTTTAACTGCCTTAAAAATTTCAGGAAACGGCGTTTTTCTCAGGTGTTCCCTGGATACATTCTATCAGTTCCTCATCCCCTCCACCAATTGGGCAGATTCTCCTACCAGAATTATCCGTTATTTTTTTAGCCTTCGAACTTCCTGGTCTATACCAGGCCATACCTGATGTCGCATTTCTCCCTAGAGCGAGCATATATGCATCTTTAACCCAGGTTAGTTTAATTTCATTCGATAGGTTCAAGGAGACTTTCATGTTGAATTCTGCCTCGATTTCCTACTTGCTTATACCCTCTAGCCTTGTTCTAACTTTCTTCCATACGTTTTTATTATTCGCATTGCCTCATTGCCAAACTGAACCAAGACTAATTCCCCCCAAGTCCTCTTTCTGCCTCTGCCACCTAAAACGTTGTGTTATATTTTGCGTCTCGTTCTTCCCATTTTAATGTTTATTATTATTATTATTATTATTATTATTATTATTATTATTATTATTATTATTATTATTATTATTATTATTATTATTATTATTATTATTATTATTATTATTATTATTAATTTTGTTATTATTATTGTTTCATTTGTATTATCAATTGTTTCCCTTTCTATTTGTGTATCATACTTAAGCATGTACGGTTTAGGACACATGCATAAAATATATTTGTGATATGTATATAGAATTTTATAACAATGCAGATACACTTACTACCTACTTAAATTGTTGAACAAGGTAGCTCATTGTTTGGATACTATTCGTTTATTGCAACGGTGGTATAACTCCATAGTTGCAATATATGTGTTTATTGATAACTGGGAAACAGATTCATCTTGTTCAAATTCAAATTAATAGCGTTCTTAAGCAAGATATTATTACAAATTCCAATAAGTATTTAAAACAAACAATTAGCAAATTCAATACTTGGTTTTAAGGAGTAAAAGCACAAATCCTGTATTTCATAAACGAATTAAAATACGTCGCGTTTTCTCTTAACGAGTCCCATGCGATAGCCTAAGCTGCTCAAATGATGACACTTTAACACTCAAATTTCGATGGATCTAGAAATAATATATATACAAACAAGAAAACTAAAATAATAATAATAATAATAATAATAATTTAAAATTTTTCTCCTGACAACAACATAACTGGTTGAGATTTTATACTGGAAATAAAATTGAACTCAAAGGAAAGCTTGTATATTTCGTTATAAGAGAGGTCGGACAAATTAATGTCATTTATTTTCTAATAAAACATCTAAATATTATTTTTTATAAGAGTAACCAACCGGAAGAGACATTATGGATATAAATTTCAGTTTCTGTTAAACAGTATTCATATTCACTCATTTGGTTTTTCTTGGTCTGGAAATGAAAAATCAAATGAAAAAGGTAAATACATCTTGAATTCAGTCTTTTTGAAAATAATAATGCCCCTTTCCTCGTTTTCTGTACATATAATAAATATGTATGTTAAGAGATAAGAAGCTTCATAAAATAAATAAGTATTCTTGCACATAATGTTCGTGGTTAAACCATAATATATTTAGATCTGTTTAGAGTCACTATGGGCCTACAGCACTGCCGATTTATGTTTAGCAGTATCTACCTGTTTTTATAATAGTTTGAAGTTTTATACACCACTGCTACAGAGAAGATTCAATAATCAAATATATATAGTTTTATGTAGCCGTTCTTAGCTGAATCCACAAAATAAAACCTTCCTCTTACAACATTATAGTACCGCCACGGGTGGCCGAGGTCGTTAAGGCACGGACTCGTGAGCGAGAGGTCTGCGGTTCGAATCCCGCCAAGACCGTCCTCCCTGACTGGGGTTTTTTCCAGGTTTTCCTCAGTCTTCATAACTGGCAAATGCCGGGGAGGTACCTAAACTTAAGCCTGGAACGCTTCCTTCCTTAAAAAAAAAAATATCCTTTCCCAATTTATCATTTCATCACATGTATCATCAGTGTCCATCGCCTGTGGTGCCTCAGTAGTGAAAACGGGCGTTAAACACTACTCAAAAAAAAAAAAACATTATAGTAACATCCTTTCTGTAGCTACACACATATGGCGGAAACAACGTGCCAATAGTAAAAGACCCCGGGCTTCATCACCAAATGATATGTGATTCAGATTCCTTTAGCGGATTTCAGAAATCTGATTTAGTTTTCAACATTTTCTCTTCGCGTTAAATAGCGTTATTTGGCCTTACTTCATAAGGCAAATTATGATCTTTTCAGAAGCAAAATTATTCGCAGCTTTCTTAGAGGTTGTTTCCCATGTACATTAAATACTATTTCAAGATAGGTACAAAATAAGCTGAATATAACCAAAATAAAACATGTACATTGTACTGAAACAGTCTATATGTTAACGCATTTGAAAGTTTTACATTTATTTTGCGTTACATTTCATTTGAGCAGTAGGATGTAATTTTAGTTCAAATTTAATTGTTGCTATCGCTCTAACACGTGTTTTAATAACGCAAAACACAACGAAATGCAATCCATTATACTGGCATAGAGAACAAAACACAAAAATATCAGGCGCACACTAATAGTTAAAATAAAAAATTGTGAAACATTAAAATACGGTAAAATGCATTAAAATGTAACAAAAGTTGACGCTTTTTCTTCCACAGAGTATAGTATATAAATTAAAGTCACAGAATTAAAAACAATGCTTACAACAACAGTAACAAGAATAAAATACTGATCCAGTAATCGTAGCGCCAAAGAAAAATGTGAAATCCCTCCATAATTGCTGTATAATCCACCACAAGTGTAGGAGACAGGCGTGAGGAAGCTGGGAGAGGAATAAAATGTGTGGTCTTCACATTGTGAGCAACTTAGAAATTCTGTGTGTATTTCTGTTTGTTTGGTTTTTTCTGCTTTCTCAGCATTTCAAATGTGTAAATAGGAGCACGAACGGTCTGACTAGACCCGAGCCTTGGTTAGGTATGTAATTTATGCATCCGCGAGCCATTATTGAAATAAATACATTTATTACTACTATCTTTAAGCAGGTAACGCTAAGTAAAATACAAGTGTCCCACAGACAAGCTGTCCATAATCACTTTTACTGACGGACATACAAGAACAAGTCGTAATCTCCAGTGTAATTTATGAGATAAGTGTTGAAACTGTCTTTCACGGTAGGTAGCCAGTCAGTATTTATACGAGGGAAAGTCAAAAAGTAGGTTTATTGAACTGTTTGCAACTGAGTGAGTAAAGATAAGATAGAACGCTGTTTTAATTAGTCAGCACTTATTTATTTTTCACACATATTCACCGAAGCAATTCAAGAATTTTCTTAGAGCAAAATAGCTTTTTTCCATACATTCTCTAACGATAGAAAGTACGTTCTGTTTGTTGAGCCATTTCACCAGTTCGTCTTTCACTTCTCGTAAGTAGAGAGTCAACCTTGGACATTTGTTCATTTTCCCAAAACAGATGAAAAATTAATGATTCAGCGTCACACGTCTATTCTTTCCGATCCTTTTATGAATGGCATTAACGAATGCGTCTGATGCTGAAAGATAGAAATTCCGCTTGTCTTTCACGCCGTTCAACACCTCAACTCATTCACAACTCACTCACTTGTTGAACAGACATCGCTTCCTCTTCCTATACAGACAAATACTCCTGTGATGATGGAAGGATATTGTCCTCAGCTCGCAGAAAACGGATCACTGTGCGCAATTCTTCCCTTGGGAGCTCATTCAGTTCCCTCACCGTTTTGCTACTGTTTCTGCTTCAAGATTTCGCTTCACTGACTTGCATATGCGGAATACCTAAATTGCAGCGAACTCCGTTCCCTTGATTCGAAGTAAACAGGGAAACTTACTTTTTTACTTACCCTCGTAAATAAATTAGAAATTGGATTTTACTTTACTTCAACCATAGTCAGCAGTGTTTTCCAGTTGTTTGAATAGTTTCAAGTCGTTTACGTCTTGTAGTTTTGTTTTTAGTTTTCAAAGCAACCACAGCATCGTTTGTTGATGTTTGAATCGTTGAAAAGTCTTACTCATTTTTCGCATGTTTTCCTAGTATATTCCATTTTAATATTCTTGCCTATTGTTGAACGTCCACTTTTAGCAACGCTGTTGTAAATTGTGTCATATGTTCTTTTTCCCCCTTTTGCTTTAACCAAAATATGCACTGTATGTAACAGAAAAATATCAAGCAACTACTACATTAATAGTACAATATTTTAATACTTCTCCAGGTTCAAAAGCAGACTGAACTTTAATTACACGTTTTCAGTCAGTTTTCCTGAATACAACATGTAATGAATACTGAGGAAGTTATTGATGGCGGGAAGAATGGTGATTGGAATTTGATTATATACAGATACGGCTTACCACTAAATAAGTTTTCTTGTCGATCTATAATGATGTTACTGGCTTTTGGGACTTGATAGTGCCGGGTTGAGTGAGGGGAATTAAAAGTAATGTGTTGATGAGAAAGAACACCTTGTTATCTGCGAGTTGGCGTCGTTTATTTTTATTTTTTTTTTTTTTGAGTAGTGTTTAACGCCCGTTTTTACTACTGAGGCACCACAGGCGGTGGCGTCGTTTATTGAACTAACAAGTGCATACCAGGGCGTTTCTTGTAGGACTGCAGAAGAATGACCTCTTATAGGACGCGTGGTATCGAAGTTGCAGTCCAAAACGTCGAAGGAGAAGTAGCAGCAGCAGTAAAAGGAGTAGTCATAGTGTCCTTTTCATGTGACTGCCGGTCTTTAAATACCTTATACGGCCCGCTTGACCACGTGGAAGCTCTATTTTCCCGTCACTACTATGGATTTATACATCCTTATAGGCTATCAGGGACATTATGGAACTCTCATATTATTGGCTAGTCATATTACCTAAACGTAATAACTTGGCGATTCGTCCACCGTTCAATTTCAGTTTCTACCATACGTTAGAGTTCAACGTCCTTTAAAGGTAGCAAGGTGTTAACAGCTTTGGTCTTTGCCAACATACCTGCAGGGGGAAAAGCAGTCCCCTTCCAATAAACAAAAGAAAAGATTTATCTATTATCTGCCAGAACGGTCCTTCTGCTGTCCAAGCGAAAATTCCTGCCATTTGTGACATTTTTTTGCACACTTACAGAATCCTTCACTTACAGCTAGCTGAAATAACATGTTACATATATACTAATTAATTTCTCACAATTGATTGGGTGCCAAGGACGGTATCAATAGCAACATTAAGTTCAGTGGTGATCATCACAATCCCGCTTTTAGTGGTCAAGACCGACCAATTCCCACCAAGACCGTCCTCCCTGATCAATGGTTTTTCCTGATTTTTCTCAGCTCCCATAAAGGTAATTGCCGGGAAGTACCCAACTTAGGTCTGGAACTCATCCCTTCTTTAAAATATACTCCTAGCTCTCATTTCATCTGATGCATCATCAGTAAAAACGGGTGGTAAACACCATTAAAAATACCATCACAAACTTCATAATTCCACAAGAGCAACAAATCATACCTAATTTTGATATATTATGCCCATCTTCAGTTGCTTCATCCCGCATACCATATGATTTAACACTAAATCTGTTTTCTGCTATTGCTTTGCAACTTCATTGCAATTTAATAACATAGACTTTTCCTGAACGAAAATTGATGCAGACCATACTATTTGGTTGCAGTTGCCATTCTGGTTTTTATTTATTTTCTTCTATGAATGCCATATCTTGCATAAAACCTGCCTGCGTTTCCTTTCGTCAACATTAACTTCAGTTAGATCACGATCCGTCCTTTAAAAGCATATGCATGCGAGTGTATGTGTGCGTTAGAGAGAAAGAGAGACCATTCCAGGAATATTGTAAGTGTTCGTTGACTTCAATCATATATTAACTATTTCCTTTTAGTCGGTTCTGGTGGTGTAGTGGTTACCATACTTGCCTCCTATACCCAAAACGCGGGTTCGAACCCGGCCAGGACCGATGGATTTTTTCGGGCGTAAAAATCCTAAGATGGATTTTTTCGGGCGTAAAAATCCTAAGTATGGCTTCCTTCGGAAGGGAAGTAAAGCCGTGGGTCCCGTGTCGTACATTTGCGGCACGAAAAAGAACCTCAAGCCTGAAAGAGAGGCCTCTGAGCAAAATTTGCCGGCCGTTTCACGCCCTGAGTTGAATGGGACGCTGATGACCTGAGATGTTAAAGAGCGTCCTTAAATAAATCAATCAAAAAAAAAATTCCTTTTAATGTCAAACATGTGAGAAATCAGTTCATTTATTTATACAGAAAGCATTCGACCTAGTCATGTTCTAAACAAATATTAAAAATGTATATTTTTCGCTAGTCATCTAAGGATCAAGGTGAATTTAAAACGTTACACGATGAAAGCTATATATGATCATTGTTATTCATATTACATCCTGAAAGGTATTGGTAATTACCTGAAAAGTCTGACTTACTTCAAACATATTACTCAACTATTAATAACCTTAAAATTGTTTTATGAAAAATTGTGTGGGTGTACCCATAGTTTTGAAAAGTTGTCAGGGATTCACATTCATTTTCCGAAAATCCTTTGAATGGGCATTATTATTATTATTATTATTATTATTATTATTATTACTATTATTTTATTGTTGCAGGAAATATTTTGTAAATAGATGTTAATGACATTCACGTTCCTTTCTCGTCTGGCTGAAAGTATTTTCATAAGCTTCTTTGACTACAGATAGTTCTGTTTATGGAATATGTTATTTAAATTTTATTGTATTAGCAGGATTTAATAATTGTTATTTGTCGTCCCTGAACGATCTTAAAACATGAAGAAAAACTTTTGGAGACCCACCAAATACAAATTCCTTCATTTGTGTTATAAGAAAGTTTAGGGTTTGGCATAGAGGGTGCCAAAAGTGTATACACTTCAAGCAAAGAAAAAACTGTGTTAACACAACAAAACTTAATTCACAAAGACGAAAATAATGAGCACTAATCATCTTAAACTTTTACAGTTACAACAGTTGCTCAAAATGCCCACCATCGGCGTCGATACACTTCTGAGTACGTGCAACTGCTGATTGAACAACGTTTGCGAAAGTGTACTCAATCATTGCAGCACATGCCGTTCCAATTTCTTCACGAAGTGCTGCCAGTGTAGCTGGTTTTCTACGGTATACACCATCCTTAAGAGTTCCCCATAGGTAGAAGTCCAACGGAGTTAGATCCGGAGAACACAGTGGAAACTCAATCGGACCTCTTCATCCTATCCAGTGCTTGGAAGATTGTCATCAAAGTACGCAAGTGCATCTCGATGGTAATGTGGTAGTGCACCATCCTGTTGCATACGGTACCATGAATCTCAAATTTGTCTCGAATGCGTGCAATTGTTACTCGCGTTGGCGGTTCTGTTCTTTATACACGTCTCCATTGCCTTTCAACTTCAACAACATTCCCGATTTTTCAATACCACTTCAAAATTGCTTTCCGTTGTTCAAACGATAATCTTGACTCCATTTAGTTATAGCAACGCTAGTATAACGTCATGTGAGTCACATCTGTTTACAGAACATTATACTACACATTATTGTTATTTTTCGGTCCAGCTTTAAAATACATTACATAGATATCTTACTGTGAAAGTGTCTATACATTTTTGGCACCCTATTATAGCTTTTTAAAAGTATTTCTTGCCAAAATTATAAAACAATCCTCAGAAAAAGTATTACGAGTTGGGAAATTAATATTACTTTTGTAAGTTAAAGTGCAATAAAGCACGGACGATGACATTTCTAAAAGGCCTCTCATTTTCATTTTGGTCATTGAAGACGTTATTCTTTAGAAAGCTTCACAAAGATTGAATAATGAAAGGCAGTTGTTCAAAGGTCTGGTGCATATACTGAACAAAGTAGTTTCATAGTTCATTCAGCTTCTAGCGTATTCTTTGCGAGAGGTGTGGCCGCGCGTTATCATGAAAAAGAATAGACCCTATTTATTGAGAATAGCTGTATTTGTATGCATCTTTGTCCATTTCTTGACAGTAACTGTACCAAATAATTGTTGTGCCACAATGCAGAAGTTTGTAGTACATTAAACCAGCCGCAGATTACCGTACAATCATCATAGCTTTCCTGTGATGTAATTTTGGTTTTGCGAAATGTTTTGGTGCTGTCAGTAATTGCGTTTGTCCGCTTTTCATCTAAGGTCACAATATGATCCTAAAAGTAAAATCATATTTGACAATTTAAAATAAAAAAGTATAAAACCGCTATTAATTTCTGAACGATCTGATGCATAAAATTTATCAAATATACTAAATTTTAAATTATCGCTACAAGACGAAAATAAGAACAATTTAATTCTGACTGGAGAGCGAATTCAGTAGGACTCATTTTCCCGTCGCGGAAGCGGCAACTTAAATATCGGCAAGTGCGCACACATATGCCGATAACGGAAGCAGCTTAATATCAGTGGTAGGACGAAAGGCATGATGTTAATCTAAAATAATGTTAACATATGCAATGAGAATTTATATTAGGGAAGGTAACACTGAAAGTTTCAGTTACGTTCTTTTAAACTGCTTAAGAACGTACACATCACTCGCTGCAATTCTTGAGAAGAGTTCAGTTATTATGGTTCAGTTCTTGGAGTACATTGTTAGACCATGCTTTAACTTGCTTTAGGGAAAAAAGATTCATAGTGCTAGGTCCGAAGATTTAGGGAGTAACACACCCTTACTGAGAAAGCGACGAAATACTTTTGTGGCAATATTTCCTCGATAAGGACGTTACCGCCCCTTCTATTCTCCCTATTTCTAATAATTCGGCATCCTAGAGAGGTCTAGAAAGGCTGCGGAATGGTGAACGATCTGGAACAATGACTCTGGGTATATTTCTGGAATCGTTCTGGAATTTCATCCAAGAAATTATCCTACACAAGCATCCGGTTTTCAATATATGGGTGTCATTTTCTACGCTATTTAAAACAAAACATTGTAGAAATATGCGAATATTTGCAAAAGACTAAAAGCGCGGCAAAGTGAATGAAGAAACAGTGGAGATTAAAGTATATTTCCGTGTATCTTGTGTAAACAATAAAGTGCTATAAATATTCTTTATAGTCACGAGACTGGCATTAAGATAATGAAACTTTGGAAAAAGTAAGGCACAATGTACAAAAAGCCCAAACCACGAATTTACTGAGAGTTCTACTGAAACTACACAATACTCATTTCGCTATGTAATCCGAAAATTGGTTTTGTTACGGGACGTTGCTGCGTAACGACCTCGCCACCTGCCAAAGATAATCCTGTTACGTGAAACACATTTGTTTAAATTTTTTCGTTATATATTAGAGGTAAATAGTAATCAACATTGTACTCCCATTCATAGTAGATGGTAATTCCCTCAAATGTGAGACAGGCTTGAAATACTTTTGAAAATATTTGGAGGCATTTCCTTCAATTCATACCTCCGAATATCGTAAACTACCTCCCGGATGTTTTGTTTCACTGCCTCCACGGGTTTTATTTCAGGTAAAGATGTAGCAGCTGAGTCACATTATACGCACAGCCAACAGATATACAAACTTGCTGGGCTAATCGTGTTAAAGACTTCCCTGGAGACGTTTCTATTCGACAGTCTATTTTACCAAGCTACCTCTTTGTTAAAACCTGGTTTTTGTCTCGGCTTCCTGTCAATTAAAACGCCTTAAATTAGAGCTTTTTTCACTGTTTTGAAAATTGCACTTGGCAATGCAGATGGTACTACTCGAAATTTACCACGAAATTCTGTCTTGCAGTAGATGTACAATTTCTTTTGCAGCTAACAATTATAAATAACTATTCTGTCTTCTAGAGTATATCTCACTCTAGGAGTAATCCACAATAAAAAACATAAGTTCCTACATGCAACTGAAACTGTTGACGTGAAAAAATGACTGAATAAACTAACTTGCCTACATCAGCGGAATTTTAATTCCAATCTTACCAGAATTTGCGCATCTACCCAATGTCAACCGTTTTGCGATTGCGTAACGGAATGAGAAAATGGTAGAAAGAAGGCAGAATCTATAAGAGGTCTTTTAAGGGAATGAAGATTATATGGCCGGAATGTTTAAAAATATATGTTAAAGACATTTTTCATATCTTTTTGTTCCAATCTACAAAATGTACATTTCCCCTTTAAAAATCACAACATAATTTAAATTTCCGGGATACATTAAAATAAGTTTGTTATATTATTAAGCGCATAGTTTTAAAATTCAACTTTACCAAAGATTCTAATTTGATAATGCGGTAAAAAGTTCAATTTTGTATTTAAAAACTGGCAATTAATTCATTTTACAATATCATTAACAATGTAATAAATAATTTGTTAATATGTGACATGTCAGCTCTTATTTCTTTGAAAATATACTTCAATAGTACGACAAACTATAAAACGCAATTAAAATAAAGTGATGTTTCAGGCATTTGCACCACAGACATTTAAACTAAGCTATATTCTGCTAGGAAAATAACTATTTACTATTAGAGAATGGCTAATGGAAGTTTGCAGTGAAATGAGGAAGCAGTGTCTGACCTCTCTGATGTCACAGGACAGTTCCGTGAAACCGGCGGTGCTGCACTAAATAAACAGAAAAAGGTAGGTGTTGATGAGGAAGGATATGGCATGTTTGTGTGGTTAATTTGGCTCGGAAACCAGGGGCTAGTTACTGGATTAAATTCTGTATGGGAGAGAGAAAGAATGTGTGTCTGAATTCTCTATCCGGGATGCACAAGATATCGTTTTTCCACAGATGGCGTCATTAGACATCGAACGAATGTATGTATGTACGTACGAAAACGTATGCATGCATTTTCTAGGCACAGCAATTAACTCCTGATGCTGCATTTAACACTGTGATTTCACTAGGTTAACCAGACATAGCAGAATGCCAAGTCAGGGATGCGTTCATACACACACTGCTGGATGTTACTGAAGGGATTTAAATCACGAAATCTTTTCTATTTCCCTCTTTTCTATTAATCGTACATTCTTGGATTGGAAGAGAAATCTTTTAAAAATACAGTATTTTTTCCTATATTACTTTAATTTTTCATTTTACTCTCCTGCTTTAAATGGTGCAAATCGTTTATTTATTTATTAAATACTACATGCCTTTTCCTCTCACAGAAATATTAATAAATTCAAGTGTTATTTCAATTTTTACTGGCACTGTAATAGTAAGTGATACTCTATGCCAACCACCAAATCTTCGAAATAATGAATAGAATGAATTAATGATGCCGAAAATGCATTTTGAATTCGTTGGCACCTAAAATTGTACTGTGTTGTTTTTTGAAGGTGAGACAAAACCCCAAAGACTAAAAAATAATTCTACCTGCTTTCGCGAGCACTTTTGAAATAGTTTTGAACTCGTTATCAAGTTTGCCAAAATTAAAGTGAGATTGTATTTATTTGAAACGGTTTATTGTATGAAATACATGGTCACACAGGATGACGAAGTGAAGTATGGGTTACGTTGCATTTGCACATAGTCGCCTTGTCTGTTCGAGCAAGTGTCCCAGCATGACACTTGGCTATGATACCCTGAGCGAGAAAGGAACATCTTCAACCGTGTCACAGAGCTCAGTATCTTTGGCGAAAGTAGTTCTACTACGTAACACACATTTTCATACGCATTCTTCATTTGAGGATAAATATTAACTCCATTAATACATTGTGTCTTGAAAAATTAAACAAGTGCTTACTGAGCATTTTTGTACGAATCTATATTGATGACCGGACAAATTCGACATGCTTCTGCATATGAAAACAGAACACAACACCTTCCGACAACACCAACTGTTTCCCAACATAAAACTCATCTAATAGAGCAAACGCAAATCTGTGTATTGAAGCAAAGACGCCGCTACAAAAGTCTTACTTTCATTTGGGTTACCCTGACATTCTGGTTAAATGAATATCAATATAAAAGCATAATATGAATCATACAGAATTAAGTCAGATTTATTCATCTAATTACAGTGGTCTTTAAAATAGGTTATATATCGTCCATAAAATGAGAACAAACCTCACTCTTTAAAAATTCTGCATTTCATTACAGCAAAATTATTTGACTTGCTTTATAGGGCAGTGCAAAGAGTTACCAATTTTGGTTACATTTCTTTTTTAATTTTTTAGCAAAAATTAATTTGTCAAACCTGCTTAAGTTGCCAAATGTTAAGGTCCTACGACCCTTGGAATTTCATTTAATGACATCATATTTAAATGACTGCGCTCTTTAAATGCATGTTACTAAAATAAAGGGTTTTCCACTAGCTACCAACCCCAGAATTTCTTTGATGAACTTAAAACTAATGAAAATATTGCAACGAATTTTGAATTGAACTTAACCACATTTGCAATGCAATGTCATAAATACGTGTGCTAGTAGCCACCATTATCAACGTCCAGATAGGGATGAACGTGGCCCCCTATACATTTGCAAGTCCTTGGCAGCACTGTTTGAATTACCTCGGTAATGTTTTCTTTCAAGTTGTCTATGTTATTTTTTTTTTTTTTGGCGGTAAACTCTCCTTTTCAGATATTCCCATCAAATAATCAGGCGGTATCAAATCAGACAAATGCAATGGCCGAAGTTTCTGATTCCTGTGAAAGTCGACGCAGTGACATCTTGAGAAATGTCAGTAGATAATCCTTCACATTCCAGATCGTTTCCTATGACATTTGTTTACGCCCTCCTCCATGGTCGTCTAACAAAGCTCCCTTGGTTTTCAGTTACCTCACCTAAATGCTGGATTTGCTCGGCAAATGTCGACCTCTAAATTGTTACAGGATTCATTTTATCCATTCTGTTTTCTAATAAATGCGAACGATAATCACTCGCTGCTCCAGAGTATACCGGCATATTTTCCAACCATCCTGCATGAAATGAAAGGTATTCGAACTCTCAAGAACAACTCTATTGTGTAGAGGCCTTCAGACGAATGACAGAAGAAACAACGGGCCCAGTACTGAGACACTTTAGAGAAGCTGACGAGTCATGGGAATGGCGGACCACTACTCTGTGCCCCACAATTAGATACACATTGTATTTCATCCCTTGCACAACGAATATATGCCTGTTCAAATTTCATAATTGTTAGAGGCATTCCAGAAAAGTCGGGTTCGGTAGTGAGTAAAACAACTCAATCTTGTTTAATAATCATTCAAATATTTAAACTCTGTTTTCCGCAAAATTAATTTCATTTCGGAATGTTAAACAGTTATCTTCTACAAATTTTAGAATGGGAATGTGTCAGTTTTGGTGAATGTTCTGTATTCAATGATTAATGAAATTGAATATCCATATTGTAACATTGACAGTAACATCTCTTAGAGGTATCAAAAAATAAATGCTAGAGGAAGATATTTTTATGATTTGCACCTTACAAGATACAGAAATTTTCCAAGTTTATATAACGTGTGCATGTATGCATGCGTGCTCACTTGTGTGCATATGCACCAATGTTGAATGTGAGAACAAGCCAGGCGCTCATATTCAGTAGAGAGTGCAGCAACAGACATGGCCATTTTTTTTAACTAACCCTACACAAAAGATGTTGGCTGCGTGCTTTGGTTAGCACAACAGAAATGATGACGCGTATGCAGCGATTTGTTCGCTGCGAATGGAATGAATGCAGTCTACATGTCTGAAAGCGCATACATTGCGTTCCATTGACCATTCCTCTAACGTTGGATTGTTTCTATGTCAAGTGGCGTCAAAGAGTTATGTTACTAATCTGTTATTTACACGTCACATTATTACTTATTTATCGATATTTCTAAGCTGAACGCCATGTTTCAAAATAAAAAAAATGACGAACATAAAAATCAGAAAAAATCAATGATGGATACATTCGTTTTTCCCTCTCTTAAGAGGAGAAAATTTTAAAACTATTTTATAGATGTGAGGCTGCATAAAATATTTGAACCTTTTGCAACGGAGATAAAATTGAAAAATTACATTTTTAAACAAAAAAAGCAATGTCCTTTAATCTCTTTATCCAAATATTATGAAACTTTGGCATATTACTTAGCACGTTATAAAGAATTGTTTTTTGTGCGAGAAGTTTGCAGCTCAATTGCTGCATTAACTACATTACATTCATTGCCTCCCTTTAAATAGAGCAAGTTCGTGTGTTGCACCTATAATAAATTAAAGGGACGCACTTTTGAATGTATGGGTTCATAAAGTTAAGACAAGGGACTCCAGGGAAAATTTAGTTATTGGTTATGTACGAGCAAAAGCAATGGCTTTCAGCGAAATTCAATTCATTAAATGCAAATTAAGACTCTCTCATTTCGATTGACATTTTCTTCATTTTAGGAAAAATGCTTTTAAGGCTTCACATGAGACACGAGTAACCTAATTTTGTGCCATACTTTATTTGGTGATAGTGTGTGTTTCCTCCATCACAGACTAAGAGTACCTACAAGGAGGTTGCAGTTTCACTTAACAAATGGTTTTAAGAGTTTAGTTTCATTTTAAGCTCTTTGGTGCAGCTCTAGTCCTTAAGAGGTGAGCAGTAGAGAAAGAATGCGGAGTATATTCAAAACACATAAGCTTGCCATTGCTGCTTTGTTAATGTTCATAGCGAATGCTTCTTTTTAACCCTCCTATAAGCGGGAACTTTCATTTTTGTGCCTGCTACTCAACAACTAGAGAATAGCAATGCAATGCTACCAGACTATTATTATTATTATTATTATTATTATTATTATTATTATTATTATTATTATTATTTACAATCCTATGTACCTTATTAGATATTTTTCTGTAGGTCTGTTTCATTTCATTAAAGGAAATTATTCATTTAAGGATATAGACACAAAAGTTGTTGGTAGCATTGCATTAGTTACATTAGATGTGGAATTTGACATTTTTCCCTTTTGGTATCATGGAATAAAGCATTGATATTTTCCTCTCATAACTTTGGGAAAATTATTCTGTTCTACGACTAGAACCCTCGAGTAGTCATTTTGACAATTTTTAAACATTTAAACTGCCAATGCTACCATTAATTTTATTTTATTATGAATTTGTGACTTTTCAAAGTTTTTTCATACATGCTTTTGTCACAAACTTTTATTTATTCCAAGTTAGTTGTTGACTTGCCGGAATTTACACTCGAAATCGACAAGCTGTGTTTTTCTAGTAATAATTGCCTTGTTTTAAACAGCTGCAAAAGCGTCACGGAAATTTGTTGCAAGCATAGAAAATTATAAGTGCGTTTTAAGCCTCTGATTGTTAGTAAAGATACCAATGTTATCTGAAGGGAAAATTATTTTCGGCGATGTATGTGATTCACATCTCAGTATCTCACAAGTGAAGCAATGATAAATATTTTCAATGATATTTCCGAGGATCTGTCGAATATGGAAGACCTCTGGATATAGACGATATGATAAGGGAAGCATTTTTTAACTCAGATAAAATGATCATACTGGCCAAATCACCAATGCAGAAGGGAGAACACAACACTTCCAGACTATGTTCAAACACAACCTTTATGTAGAAAGAAAAGACAAATTAGGAGGAAGTTACTTTCTGAACCGGAATAAAAGTTATTCGGCAAAGATGGAATCATGGAGTGCACTTTGGAAAATGTCGATGTTACATCTTCAAGGTAGGTTTTCCTCAACAAAACATCTTGAAAGAGAGGCAAGGATATATTACGCGGAAACTTATTTTTTGGAAGAAAGGCAAGGGCTTACCAGCGACATGTATCTATTACATTACCTCTGTCAGTTGATGAATTAAAGTTGAAGCACATAAAGAAACGTACAAAAACAGAGGCACAAAGGGTATTGGAAAATAATGACTGGAGTTTGTAGAGCTGAATGCTTTTATTGTTATATTATAAGTTCGTGGTGCTTTAGGAACGGAGCAGAATTTAAACCCGGGGACGTAATTTTAATATATTTGATGAATTATTGTAGTAGTTTGTTGCCACAATGCCCTGTATTGGTGCTCCGTTTGATGGTGTTTTTGTTGTGGATGTTAGGATCTCAGGATTTGCTATATTGAATGTTTTATGACCCGTTAAAGCCAGCGGAACGAGGTTTCGAACACTAGCCACAGAGAACATATGGCATTTTCTGTATCTCACTATTTGTTCGTTATGTACTATTTTCTCATTATAGGTTGTACTGTCCTCGGAGACCTGAGTTCTACCTATCACTTTTTCTAGTTCCTGACTATTAGACAACTGTTGGCCCTCTTACTGCCTCTTATGCCTGATTTCGAATTCTTACTTTCCTCTGAACTCCCTAACATTTGAAATTTTTATTCCTAAGTCCCTCCTTATGCGCATTCTAATTCTATATTGTTCTGAAAATAGATTGAATTCCGGGCTTCCTTATTGGATATCCCCTAATGTTTATTATTGTATAGACCGGCTCCGATTCGTGCTATTTTAGGCAACGTCAATTGGCTGTCGCTACTTTCCCATGATTTCTACAGTCCGTTATTTTCCCAGAAAAAGCCTGTGTTATGAATTTCGGCATATGCCTTTCAAGTTGAACTTATAATGGCTCCTTCTTCCTTTATTCACTTTTAGATCCTCAAATGTTTTCATAGATAACACACGTTTTTACTCACCTGTTTGCTATCACTATATCCTGGGAAAATATTATTTTTGCAGTGAGGCCCTTTAATGTGTTCTGTATTATTTAATATCTGTCATCTTCGATACATTCTCAGAAATCTGTATTTCCTACGTATGGCTCACCTCCCTTTTTCTCCCTTGTTCCGTTAGATAATTAATGTAGCTAGGTGTTGCCCTGAAAGTGGAAATGGTTCTTTCACAGTGTGCCGGCAATTTTCGCTCTAAAATATTCACACAGATGAAAAGCAACAACTTTTAGCCTATCTCTGTCTCTTTCCACTACCTGCTCCCCCAGGTCAACCGCCGACAATTTCCTTAAACATATAATATAATAGCTCTTGCAAATAAACGGAAGAGGTGTCTTTCAGTTATCATAAAGTAAAACCTGAAAAATGAATACCGAATTTCCGCCTTGCTCCGATATGACAAAATATTCCTCTGCTCAAATATTTACATACATAAATATTAATTTAATAATAATTACAATATAAACTTAAAATTAAGGAGCTCCGAGTTCCGGTTCCAGGAACTAGAAACAAAGAGAAAGATGAACTGTGATCTACTAAGCGGCGACCTCCACTTTTCAATCAGATATTAGGTGGAATAGGTTCCACGAAATATTTATATCTTTTTTCTTTCATCTAAAAAGCAGAAGAGCACGTTTGAAAACAGATAAATTTGGATTAATACTAAATACTTGCAAAAGATTCATTAATAATTGTTACAAATATCACGATAAAAGAGCAAATTTCCCCAGCAGAACACGATGACCTTACCTGCAATACTTTCCAAACAAGTTCGATAAATTTGGCATCAAATTCAAACTTATAGTAGATATTCATACAAAATATATTTGTAATGGGTCCGCGTATCTTGGTAAAGATGATTAGAGAGCAACTGACCAAAAATTTTCCCAGAGCGTAGTGATGAGGTTATCACCACCATATAGCAATATAGGAATGTCAATCCAGGTAATTTTTACCATCGTGGAACCTGGTAGCAAGCAGAAAGCTGAAGAGACTAGTTGGTTGGTAAAAAGAAACGTATAAGAAGGAAAATAACTTATATTATTAAACGCATGAAAACTCCTCTGTACATGTCAATTCTGGAACTTAAAAGACACCTCCCTGACTGTTTATCAAGGAAAAAGAAAAAAAAAACATCTTTATATTTAATTGCATCCTGATGCTGAGGTACAGAATAATGCAAAATACTTTCGGAAACAACTAGTTTCTACAACAAAACAGGAAACAACTAGTTTCTACAACAAAACAAAGTTTACAGTCGTCATGGCAAGAAAATATTTTGTTTCTCCAACATCGTTGTCTTAGCAAACGTCAATTCATGGACTGTGTTCAAGGAGATAATAGGAAATAGGATAAGTAATAGAAGGTGTGTCCTAGAATAGAAGAACTACGCTTCGAATACATGAAAGCAAGAAACCGAACAACAGGACAGGAAGATGAAAAACAATCTTTGAAGAAACCCAAAAATGATAATCAAAGACAACAGTGCCAAATGAAAAAATGTCGAAAAAAACAAATACTAATTGCAATGATGCAAAAAGCGCTTTTGTGGACCTCGACAAAAGAAATAAAGTAATTTGTAACTGAGTGTAAATAGAGAATGGTAATAATATTATAGCATTGCATTTTGTGTATTGTATTTTGTTTGTTTTATCTAAATATAATGGGAAATAATTTAGGATATACAAACACCTATTTTACAAATGTCAATAGTATTTCCATAGGCATATTATAACCGTTTATTGAGTTGCATTCCTGGGAGTTCGTTTTTAAATACGTCGTAAAGTGATGCATTAATGTTTAATTTTGTTATAACACAAATGGAAACCAATAACGGTATTAGGTTTCCATTTGTGAGTGGAATTAGTAATGGAGAAAAGGAATATACCCGCTTCGCTTATACATAAAGCAGAGTCGAAAAGGATTTCGGAAGTAGAACAGGTCAGATATGGTGGAAGCTGTTAGACTAACTAAGGAAAATAGCGTGTCAATCTATAAAGCTTCCTAAGAAACAGGCGTACCCTGGATTTCCCTGAAAAGGTTCCTTGCTGAAGATAATGAAACGAGCTAAGGAGCTTTGAAGAAATCCTTTTTCTTTGGGGTTCAGAAAGAGAGAAGCTTGTAAAGTATATATGTTATTGCAATGCAGAAGCTAGTCTTTGAACTGAAAGCTAAACTTCGTATCGTTGCTTATGAAATGATGGCGGATTCTGAACGAGCGCTCTCTTTCAATTAGAATAAAATAGCGAGCAAAGGGTGGTGGGAAAATTTTAAAGACCGTTATGGGTTAATTCTGAGAGTCCCTGAGAATTTATCTGCTTCGCGCCTCTGTGGCGAACCCAACAATAACCAGTGCTTTTTGATAAACTGAAGGATTAAATGATAAAGTTAGATCATTTTGAGCAGCCAGATTACATATAGTATATAATATTCTTGCCCACTTCCTTGGTCTTGTGGTCAGCGTGTCTGCCTGAAAATCCGTAGGTACGTGATTCAAATTCCAATTGTCAGTTTTCTGATTTTTTTTTTTCGGAATTTTTCTTCCCCTGAAAAAGTGAATGTCAGTTAACTTTAAGTGTCGTGAACTACGGCTCGTTGATGCATTGATTTCATCATTCAAGCAATGCCCAATGCCCCTTTAGCAGTTCATTTTTATAGGTGACATTAAACATTAAAGATATAACACTATAGTTTTCCAACGTTATTGCACATGGTGAAAACAGGCTACATATACAACCTGAAGTAAATTTGGGAAAGACTTGCACTTTATTTGGATGTGTATGCGCCAATTTGGGCATTAGATCTGCCCTTTCAATATCTTCAAAGCTGTGTTTACACGAGGCGTAAATATAAGAGGGACATGCCTTAACTCTAAAAAATGATGTATTGCGAAAACAACTATTGAATGCATTATTTACCGCCATGGGTGGCCGAGGTCGTTAAGACATAGACTCCTGAGCGGGAGGTCTGGGGTTCGAATCTCACCTGGACCGTCCTCCCTAACTGAGGTTTTTTCCACGTTTTCCTCAATGCTCTTAAATGGCAAATGTTGCGGAGGTACCCTAAACTTAGACCTGGAACGTTTCCTTCATTAATAAATCCTTTCCCAATATATCATTTCATCTCACGTATCACCAGTGTCCACCGCCTATGGTGCCTCAGTGGTAAACGGACGTTAAATGTTATTGGAAAAAAATGCATTAATTTGTTTCTGAGGAGCACTGGGGACTGCATTAGACCAATCCTGTTTATGGATTCTAGTGGAAATTACATATTTTCTTAAATACTTGAACTTTCCCCGCAAAATCCCAGTATATAAATGCTAAAATTGTTTTCAATGCTTGGGAGAGAATCCTCTGTAAAAGCAGACAAAACAGAACTTCAATTCTGTTTCCATTTTTTTTTATAAAGGCAGTTTCTTAAAAACTTTAAAATGCTTTTAATTGTTGTGGAATTGTAGCATTGAACACAGGGTCATTCTTAAATAGAAGTTACAGCTATCACTTCTTACTGAACATGTTGAAATAAGCGAGGCAGCGCCTCATGAAGTGTTGGACGAAGTAAAAGACCATAACTATGTTGCAATTTCATTGAAAGATTCTGTCATTTCTACAACAATTGGGTTCAGCGTGTTCTCGAGTTCGAAACGACCATATAAAAAAAACATTGTTGGATTAAAATCTGCGACTGTCATATTAAGCTTTAAGTTGAGGAAATGGTTGGATATGCAGAAAATGCAAAATAGGATTTTCATCAAATAAAAGGGAAAAAATTGGGAGAAGTAGATTCACTGATATTTTATACCCACGCTTACCGTGAAAAATGTCAAACTGATATTCATGTAACTTCACTTACATATATGTAGCAGCAAAGTTGATGTGGAAAGAAATTTTATCTAAAGTACTGTAATCTTTTTCTCAGGACGTTTATTTTTAATGTACATTTTTATCCCATATTTCTGTTTTTGATGATGGAGCGTTTGTGCCTGAAGTTAATTGCTACTTTTTCTTATAACTAAATAAATAACAGTACTTACGGCCCACCCCAAGTATAATGTATATTTATGTAAGTCCAGTATATTTTGGCATTATAATATTAATATTGTGTATATATCTGTGTCATAAATTTTATCTTCGACGTAAGCATTGTACAAAAGAAAAAACTCCTCTGGTGTTAACTACCTAAGGTAGCTTGGAGGCCGAAAGAGTCATATAATCTTTACAATAGGGAGACTGAATCCGAGGGTCACAGTGTAAAGCCCCTACTTCGTTTTAGGACAGCTACTGCAGGGTTAATAAACTGACGAAGCTTTAACCCATTTGGGTCTTTCACCCCGACCGGCCGTTGTACTGTTAGTCTTTTAAAAATAGCCAATATCAGCCAATGCCGAAAAGGCATTTTAAAACTTTCCAAAAATAGCGAACGGCAGGTGTAGTAGATGAATTTAAACCAGTTAATGGAGAAGGTATGTTTGAACTTTTAAAGATAAGCGCGAAGATTGCGCGTGCCTTTTGGAATCTGACTAGCCAACGATTCTTGATTTGCATTTTATGGGAGAGTTTGCTCGGCTGAGGCACTCTGAAATTTTATACGCGGCGAGGTACATGCAATTCAAGTCAGTTCAGTTCGACGCAGAAGCAGTTCCAAGTACTACATGCCGCAAGGCTCTTCTTCAGTTCAGTTCGGCTCATTCGTCAGTTCGACAAGCGGAAATACACGTACATGCAGTCCGCAGTACTCATTATAAGTTAAGACATTCGGTTCCACGCGCCACGGCACTCATCTGTAAGTTTCACATGCGGCAACTAAGTTTATATTCAACGTAGCCAAGTCTATTATACGCAAAACACCAGAGGCCGCGAAAGATTTTTAAAATAATAAAATACTAATATATATATTATGTCGCATCTCGTGCTGAACACCGTTCCCTGTCCTGTTGAGTTCCGACCAACAAAATAGCAGATTTCACCCCTAAAAATTCTTCCCATTGAAGCGTAGGTAATAACACCGAATCGACCAATACTCAATCTACGAAACCACTTAAAATTGGTATCGCGACATGAGTCGCTCAACGTCAACAACAGATCAGCCTGGGTCGCATAACGGGAACCAGTAACCATTTCACGTTTTGGCGCCCAAACAAACCGCTTCATAAGTTGATTCACTAACGTGGGTCCAACAACATCCCATGACCAAATCGCTTCGCAGTCCAGTCCCTAAGCAGTTAAATGGGGCAGACCACTCTTTAAAAGTGTCTTATGAGTAAGGCTGGAATTTTATAACTATCCAAGATAAACTGCAACACACAGGCTGGAGTTCTGCTTGTATTTGACGCCTAATTGAGGTTTGTTCTTGTGCCCATAAATCTATCATCGGAAAGATTTAGCATTGGTTATTCTTGAACTGTTAGCAATCTCAAACCAACTTTAGTGTCAATTAAAGGGAAGATGATTTATGTAATATTAAACAAATACTAAATGTTATAAATTTTCTTCACGTTATGCACTTAGAGCGGCTAACTACTAGATTGTAACTATGAATATCACAGGTTATATCAAACATGAAGATGGTCAGTAATATTTTAATTAAACACATATACTTTAATCAAAAATATTTCCGATCTTTTAAGAGCGCAGTTCTTTCTGAATAGTGACTTATTTTTGATACACCTTGCAAAAAAAGTGAATAAAATCCAAATCTTTTTATTTACACTGCCCTCGATGAACCAAAAGGTGTCTTTGTAAGAGAAATCAATCATCCCCCTGCTTACGTACAGCGTCTGCAACAATCCAATCAATGTATAAACATAAGGAAACATTTTGACTAACCCTGTGATAATGTATAACAAAGTAGAAATATTCACTTCAACTGCTATCATGTTACGTTTATAAATAGCATTTTCTACACAGTTGTTTATACTGTTAACGAAGGGACCGGAAAATATATGTCAGAAGTCTCATGTTGAACACGAGGTTTTGTACTGCCACGGGTGGCCAAGGTCGTTAAGGCGCGGACTTGTGGCGAGAGGCCTGGGGTTCAATCCCAACCAGAACCAGGGCCTGACTGAGGTTTTTTTCCGGTTTTCCTTAGTCCTCATAAATGGCAAATGCCGGGGAGGTGCCCTAAATTTAAGCCTGGAGTTCTTCCTGCCTTTAAAAAATCCTTTCCCAGTTAGTAAATTCATCTCATGTATTATGTTCACCGCCTGTAATATCTTAGTAGTTAAAACGGGTGTTAACAATATTAAAAAAAGAGGTTTCGTAATAGACAAAAAGAACAGTGAGTACGAGATTAAATCGTCCTCGTGCTCTGAAACTTCATTTGATTCCTGACTGAACTAAATGACTTTGGGAGTAATGTTGAAAATATTCATATATTGCTCGATGTTAAGTTTTATTGTAGTTGAATGTTAGGATTGCTAGGTATGTTGTATCAGCTACGCTATTCTTTCTCCTACCACTCATATCTTACTCATTCATTTTTATTTTAATTTTCCTAAACATTTTGCTATTATTTTAATACCTGCTTCTTTTGTCCTTTTTGATATTCTTATTTTTACTATTTATAGCGGTAAATTATCCAAGCTTGTTTCCAATGTTTCCTCTCTCTAAAATGCAACTTCCTTACATTTCAATATACAACACTTCTACATATGCGACATTCATCTACAAAAGCATTTTTTCTTAAACCTCTCAATTTTATAACACCCGTTCTGTCCCATGCCATTACATTTCTTCGTAATTTGTCGCATACATCCACGTATTTTCTCTTTCCTGCTGTGTTTTTAATCCTCTGTAAAGCTTTAGGGAACTTTTCTCCCTCAAAGTGCTTAATATATTCTGTCTTTCAATGTCTTCAATTCCCTTTTTCCCATTCCAATTCCTTTTAGTTTTCTGTAATCAGTTTGTCCAACTCTCCCTTCCATTTCCTTCTCTTCTGCATAATTAAGAATTCCCTCATCTTATTATTTCTGTCTAGTGTTATTACTCCGTGTTAGTACATAAGTCATCTTTCTGTTAATTTATCTTTATTTCCAACCCTCTCCGATTGTTCTAGTGCACTCCAGTAGGCAAGGCTGTAGCTAAACCAAGAATTTATTTGGGAAATTATATATGTATCAATTCCAAATTAATCTAATAAACCAATTTCTGATTCACCGATAGTATATTTCTATTAACTGCTAAATATTCAATCACTCTTACCACTGCAATTTCTTTTCATTTTATGAACCATCCCTCGTCTCCTCCTTGAAAAAAATAATTTTCGTCTTATCTTCATTAATTCTTATACTTCATTCCTCGCCGTACCTATTCAGTGCATCTATTAATTTTGCTATGCTCCCTATCGAAATTGGATCCATTTAAAATATCATCCGCAAACAATTAATTCTAATAAACCTTATTATTAATTAGTCGGTCCTTGTGGCCTAGTGATAGCCATACTTGCCTTGTAGACCCAAGGTCGCGGATTTGATCACAATCAGGATCGATTAATTTTTTCGGGAGTAAAAATCCTAAGTATGGCTTCTTCCGGAAGAAAACGGTGGGTCCCGTGCAGTAAATTTGCGACAAGTAAAAGAACTTCAAGCCTGAAAGAAGAGGCCCCTGAGCAAAAGCTATCGGCCTTTTATCACCCTGAATTAAATGGGAGGCTGATGACCTGAGACAATAAAGAGCGTTCAAAATAAAACAAATTAATTATTATAATTACAGGTGTATGCAACTTATTTTTACCAATCTTCTCTATTATATCATCCATAATATATTAAACGACACTGGACTTAACTTACACCCTTTTCTTAAAAAATATGTGTTGTGTACATTTTCCGTTATTCTATCCATGTCATATTTTATACTAAATTCACTGTATTCATTCTTTGCACAGCTCTTATGAATAAGGTACTAACCTCTTCCTCATTAATTTTACCGGAAATGCCTCCCTTCTGTTGATATCATGCTTTTTTAAAGGAACAAAAATCATCTATAACCTCCTCCTTTTATGACCTCTACTATTTTTAAAGATCTTTATAATAAAAATATTCTTTCTTCTCCTTTATAGTTATTTTAACTTGACTTTTACCTCCACGAATGACCGAGGTGATTAAGGTTCGAATTCGTGAGCGGGAGGTCTGTTGTTCGATTCCTACCAGTACCGTCCTCCTTGATTGAATAATTTCCAGCTTTTCCTCAGTCCTTATAAATGGCAAATGCCTAAGTGGTACCCTAAACTTAGGCCTGAAGCTACCTTTATTTAATTTTTTTCCCAACTTGTCTTTTCATCTCATATATCACCAATGCCCATCGTATGTGATGCCTCATGAATAAAATTAGGCGTTAAACACTATTAAAAACCTGACGTTTGTCTACAACCACACATAGCTGTTGTATTGACTAAGACCTAATTATTGATACTGTCAGGGGTTCCTCTTCCCCTTCGATAGCCCGGTTGCAATTCATATACTTTTTTCTTCTCTATCAGCCCGATCCATTAGTCTTTGTGTATACACTTTTCCAACATTAAGGTCATGCCTCGTTAGTTTGTAGGGTCATTTATCAAATAATATACGAACATGATTAAAGTATATTCAATAAATAAAATCAGCACATTGGTGATTTTGAATAATGAGTGTCATAATAAATTAATGAAAGCTGTAATTCTTTCATATTCATTTCCAATTTCTAATTCTTCTTTCTTCGAAGATTGACTATTCAATACTTGTTTCCGACCTCTGGCTAGTAACATAAAGCATTTGTTTGTGTCTCCTCTACGCTGCTCGCCATTAAAACTGCAACGCTCATTAAACAGACCCCACATTTGAGAAGGAACGAGTATAACTTTCGAAAATACTACAATAATAACAGCAGTGTCTGAATTGGATAGCGGGAAAATTGTAGCATACCGAGAGTGCGGGATGTCATTCCGATAAATGGGTGCTCGTGTTGAACAGAATACGTCCACAGTGAGACGAATATGAGAATAGTGAATTGGACGTGAAGCATTTCAATTGTTACGTCAAACAACCGAACAAGAAGGCAGATATAATTTCCGCGTGGCTATTATGAACGCGCAGAATGTGTTGTAATTTTAATGTCCAGCTGTGTATTGTAACCAGAAGTTTGAGTACTGAATTTAGGAACACCCAGTATAAATTATTTTCTATCACATAAATAAACATGTATATTTTTTATTTTCTTTGGGATTTCAAAAACTAACAATACCATTTCCTCTAATGAGCAAAAACGTTCTCAGGACAAATAGTGCATCAACAGTGTGAAAGTCGGTCCTGGTGGTGTATGGTGTAGTGGTTACCATACTTGCCTCCTAAACCCAAGATCGCGGTTTCGAACCCGGCCAGGACCGATGGATTTTTTTCGGGCGTCAAAATCCTAAGTATGGCTTCCTTCAGAAGAGAAGTAAAGCCGTGGGTCCCGTGTCGTACATTTACGACACGAAAAAGAACCTCAAGCCTGAAAGAGAGGCCTCTGAGCAAAATATGTCGGCCGTTTCACGCCCGAGTTGAATGGGATGCTGATGACCTGAGATGTTAAAGAGCGTCCATAAATAAATAAATCTAAAAAAATAAAAAGAAAACAGTGTGAAAGAACCGCCTCCTTGGTCTAGTGGTTAGCACTGCTGTTGACTGAGAAGACTCGAGTTCGATTCCCAGTACTTAGGAATTTTTTCTAATTTAGAGAAATCTGAAACAGGTTCCACGCAGCCCTGAGGATAACCGAGTAGCTGCCTGAAGGTGGGGTATTTCGATCTAGAAAGCCGCGTGATAGATGACCGGCGCGTTGCCGACATGTCCCCCTGCAATTCCGCCCTCTCTCAATGAAATCTTAAGACAAAGGTAGCGGGAGCAGAGTTCGCTGCGACAGCCCATAGTCCAAACTCGGGCTAGCGCCATAGAAGAAGAAGAGCAGTGTGAAAGAATTGACCAATATTTATATCGCCTACGAAAAACTAGAACACAAGGCACCAAGAAAAGCAATAATGCTGTACATTAATTATGTAAATTATATTTATAACTGAAAATCGGCATCATCCAATATAGAACCAACATAAAAGCAGTATGCTATTTATTCTGTGTGAAACAAATAGTTCTAAGCTCTTTTAAAGTGTCTTTTGACTCATACAATAAATGCTATTAGCAAAAGAGGACAAAAAATAGTTGCTTTTTCTTCATATCCTACCTAGATTGCCATAACTATGGTTTTTATTTATTTATTTTTCATTTTGCGTCAAATTGTGCACGTTTTCATGAAAAGAACTCGTCCACATCTCCCATTAAATTGTTAACAAATGCACCACGTTACACGCAAAATCTGCACATGTTTGTGAATCCTCAGTGGGAAGACAAATACAAATGATAAAAACACCCCCAGTAAGCACATGTGTTAATCATATAAAGGCTTGTAATTTAACGGTAATGCAATGAGCAAGACAATGTTATTAACTTAACCTTTAAATTCCCCCTGAGCTTTGGAAAGTTCTGGAATTCGAGTAAGGAATAATATTGGTATCTCTTCGTAGGTCCTTTGATATCATCAACAGGCACTGTGAATTTGAAGTGAAAGTTACCGCAGCCGAGCGATGAGAACTTAAAAATGTAGATGTCTCCCACTTGATCTACACTTAAAGAGAGACGCAAAACAGCATTAAATGGTAACTTTTGGAATTTAGATTTTACAGCGATAGTTAATTTTCTTCGGTATGCCTGTTTTCTGCAGCGCAGTAACGTTTGGTATGTTTAATTCTACATTCCTCGTACCATACGATAAAGCTATCACAAGTCTGAAGTTCTTGGCCTGTTGGAATAGAATGCTGCATTCCCATGATTGGAGCCTCAATTTTTACAAAGCATGTTGGCAAAAGGGAGGTGTAAAATTTGCTTATCAGATCCAAAAGTAAACTTGGCAACACTATTATTATAGTTTTACTAGAAACAGGACTACATCAGTAACATATAAAGAGAATATCTGTATTTTTAGACGCAATAACTCTTATATAATATTTATGACTTCGAGAAGAAAAGCATTTTACGACTCTAGAGATTAACTCTTCTTCCTGGCATGAGTGTTCTATTGTATGAATTATTAATAATAATAGCAATAACTTGGAATTTCCTATACACTTGTGCCAGTCTCTAAGGAGTCACTTGCTTACATGCTCAATTTATCATATAGGCTTTTAAAAGTGCATTTACATTTCCACATAAACTCACGAAATCCTGTTTATAATACGTTAAGCTAACACTGGGATGACCAGTGAAGAGTTTTCGACTTTTAACGGTAGAACTAAAGAACGCAGAAGCGGTGAATGTTTAGACTGTGGCATTATTTCGTTCTCTCGGGATGTTGGAGCACACGAGCGAATAAATGAATTAAAATCAACTAAATTTAAACACTCAGTGAATATAATGATGAATTAATAATTGGTCTCTATTTTATGCGATTTTTTAGGAAATTATGATATTGACTTCATTTTCTCTGCATACTTTAGTACTCCTCGTGTTTCCTGAAATGTCTCTTCTATGATGAAATACAACAAGCATTTTAGTACTTACTTGAAAAGAATTAATCAGACTAGAAAAATTCTAATCACGGCATGGATTCGAATTACTGATCATGAGCCTTCCGTGCTGTTGCTCTAACCAACCAAGCTCCTGCATCTTTCTCCATCCTCTTTCACCTGATACTACGTATCCCGGGTATGTCCCTAAGATTTGGCTACTATGAGATATTTATATCTTAACGGGCGAATCGTAATGCCAGTGTACTTATGACCCAGCATGTTAGTTTAACCACCAGCAATAGGCTCTTAACGTCCTATACACGTCTAGTGTGAAAAAACTTTTTATACATATTTTAGTATTTCTTTTCCTGCATAATAGTCCATAATCAAACCACTCCAATTCCCTAAAACATTCAAAAATAAAATTCTTAAATCAGTAAGCAAAACACGAGATCATAAATGTTCGACGCAATTAAAAGTATTAGATGAATCATATCACTTTCATACATGCATTGGAAAAGTTGCGTTTCGGTTGCAATTTCGATTACGACAGGACTGTTAGCACGTTCAGTTTCCGAAAGATAAAGAGCTGCGTAAAAAAGCCTGAAACCAATAAAATCACCCATGTTTGCGCCAAGCACTTAAAAGACAAAATGTCGCCCTCTGCAGCCGTTCAATTCGCAGAATGAAGACATGGAACAGATATTGTTTAATCATGTAATATTTAAAATTGCTGCTAAATATACAGAATTCTAACTCCGTTTGCAATCGGAAATTTATTTTGCTGAAGGGAAGTTACTGCTCCATAACGAACTCGGCATTTGCCGAAGAAAATCATGTCGTTTTGTCGGAGTTCTTAAACGGGCATTTTTGTTTCTTTCACTATTTATTAGTACTAAATAGTAAAAAATATTGTACTTAAAAGCGTAGTAGATGCTCCAAGTGTCTTTCCTCCGCTCTAAAACTTGCCTGAATCTTTTTAAAATGATTTTGAAACACTCGCCGCAATTCCTCTGGAGTGTTTTGTTTCAGCGCCTCCACGAGTTTTATTTTAGGTGCAGCATTAATTCGATATGAATGAAGACGTAACAGCTATGTGGCTTTATACGCACTGTCGACAGATACACCAACTTGCAGGGTTAATCTTGTTATTTCGAGGGGAAGTTTCTAATTGATAGCCCATTTCATCAATCTCCTTCGGCATTAAAACCATTGTCTTTGGTTTCGGTTGTGAATGAAAAGGTCTTATATTTTGGTTTTATTTACGGACGGTCTTTAAAATATTTCATTAGCACATTCAATTTAAGGCGTGAAATGGTCGACAAATTTTGCTGAGCCATTTCTTCCATGCATGAGGTTCATTTACGTGCCGAAAATCTACGATATGCACTAATGGCTTTATTTACCTTCCGAAGGAGGCCGTGCCGTACTTAGAAATTCAACGCCCTAAAAATCCATTGACCCGGTCGGTTTGAACCCACTACCTTGAGTCTACGAAACAGTAAGGCTACCACTAGACCACCAGGGCTGAGTACATTTTGGGATCTTACGTTGTTCACCAATCTGAAAAGAGTATTGGGAGACGTTACTATGTGTAAAATTAGCACAAAATTTTCTCTTACAGCACTTACATTCTCTTACATACAACAAACATAAAATATTCTTTGTTCTCAAACTCCACAATACACAAATACACAGTAGAAATACCATGCTTGCCTTGTAGATCCAAGATCGCGGGTTCAATCCTGGTTGGGGTCGATGGATTTTTTCGGGTGTAAAAATCCAACAATTATTACGTTCGTTGGTATAAAATGTGCATAAAGTATTATTTTCAATAATAATAATAATAATAATAATAATAATAATAATAATAATAATAATAAACAATATAGATTTATGATGGCATAACATTACTTGTTACTTTTAGTTCCTAAATAAATGATCCGCATTTACTTATAAGAAGTGATACTTGGGGCTTTATAGGAGAAATATATATTCTGAGTTGTGATTCAGTGTTCCTAACAGTTTCTAAGCTTGCTTTTAGGTTCAAGAGTAGGGAAAATAATGTTTCATAGATGTAGATATATAGATAACGAGGGGAGTTTGTTGCACGTCAGCGTAAAAGACTTATTGTGACCCCATTTCATACGTGCGGTGTTAGAAATGCATCATTATTCTTGTAAGTAAGCCCTAAAGGTTTCCAGTATCTTTTTGAACTGTGATTTCAGCGCATCATCTGTCGCTATCTCCATGAGCTTGGCTTCTGCTGCCACTTCATACAAAGGAACTGCAAATGTTTATCTGATCCAGGTTTTGCTTGTATCTTGCACAGGAAAGTAGTCTTTGAAAGTGTGCTGCAAGTACTTTATATGCTGTGCGATCAGTGACCGTCGCTCTCCGAGTGTGTAAACAAGAACATCTTATAGGTTATGTCATGTGTTCGTCCCGCGTGCCTTGATGCCACAGTTCCAAAATTTTATCATTTCTTTGATTTTGTCTTTAACTTCAAATCTGTAACTTTTTCTTACGGTATTTCAGTTTATTTACATGGATAAAGATATATGACAAATATACTAATGTCACTAACAAAGAAAATTACTCAATCGATGGAGCAGGTGAAACTGCTTATCCAAGATAAATGTTTTTGTACTGTCCAACAGTTCCCGAAATGCTAATAAGCATTCAGTTCGTGATAGCCATCCAACTTCACAGTGTTGCAAAGATTCATTTCCAACGTCTATTGTTTTGGCAAAACTGCAATAAAGCTCTTGAATTTAATGATGTCCTTTTCATAAAATTGAAAAGTTTTGACTCTTTGCTTAAATTCCTGGAATCTTTCTGAAATCCGCCTTGTGTAAGCAGTAATTGGCATCATGTTGACAATGAAGTAACTACTTTCATACTGGCTGCATATGACAAACTCCTTTAATCTGTTTAATATTTCTTCATCTACAGTGCGCATGGTGCATCAATCAGGAGATGAAGCGCAACTTCTCGTGAACAATTTTTAGAAACTTATATTTAACAAAGGATACCGAAGTTACTTCGTTTGAAACGTTCTTGCTTTCGTCGAGTTAAAGGGCTAAGTAGTAGAACATGTGAACCTTTTCTAATAACTTTTCTGTAATATTTTGGGACAATCTGATGACTCGCCTATTAACTGTCATTCAACAAAGGTATTAGGGAAAGATCTTTTCCAATTTTTTTTTTTCCACTTACCAATGAGGAAGTCATGATTTTTGCAACATATAATAACAGAATTTGTGTGCGATTTCAAAATTTTGCAGTGAGTTTAGAAACTTAAAAGCATGTCGTCATAGCATTTTCCTTTTTTCATTTGCAGAATACTTTACTACTTTCTTGCTTTCGCAAAGATTCTACTCAATTCTTAAAAAAAGCAATGCTCTTTGTGACATACTCTATAAGTTTAGTTTCGAGATGTCTTTGCAAATTTGATGATTTCATGGTCTCGTGGCCAATAGCGTAACATGATACGCTCTGTGGGAGTTACTTCTATTCCAGATCTGAACACATGAAATCCATAGTCAAAATTAAGAATAATTCACGATGAACCCTCACCAACAAAATTTACACTTTTTCTTTTAAATTCAGCAAGCGGTTCATTTTGAGATCAGCGGTCAGAGCACAACATTCACTGTGATAAAATCGAGACATTTCTTTTACAGACAATAAGCAAAGGATCGAACCAAAACTAATGAAACAGGCTTAACAATAAATAAAGAAAGGCAATTACAAGTCTGCGCAAATAATTACAGACTAACTCGGATGCAAACGCGGTATTCCTTTGTATGTGAATATTTTCTAGTACATTCTTCACAAGTCTAGAAATTTCTCGGAAGTAACGCAAGAGCAACGCTTTCCGAGAATGCAAATATTACACAAATTCCATGGAGCTGCGCAAGCAGTTTTTTGTTTTTATTCTGCCAGTTCAAAGTGGAGCAAAGCCACGCGCTTCGAATTCCGAGCCCCAGAGAGGCAGGCAAGCCCCAGCCTACGCAGTTCTCAACCGAAGGATTTGTGCTATTCCCAAAGAAACTATGACGGTAAAATGCGGGACAAAACCTCAATGACTCTGCCCCATACCACCGAGTTTCTATTGCCTACTGTTATCGCTTTTGTCTAAACACCAAAACACTGCCAAGAGAATCCAGGTACTTTTCCAGCATTGCCACCGCCAATTTCGTACATCAAAAATTGAGCCGAAACGATTAATGTTCTTGTTTGTTATATTATTAAAACGGTCTGATGATGTCTTAATAAATAAAGAATAAATGATTTACACTAACTTCCAAAGCCGACCTATGTTAGCACTAAACATGTATGAAATAAACTGCAGAGACGTGACAACGTTGCTTCCTGATCGAAGTCTGATGCACCGAATTCCTCATACGTAACATATCAACGTGAAATAAATAAGTAGCTGCATAGCTGTGATCCTAGTTCAAGGAAAAAAGGGGCCAATAAGTTTTATTCCATGCTATACACATGAATATTCTGCTTGGGCCATATTTTCGGCTTACTTATTTGAAAGCTTCCTCCGAAAATAAATTAGTTTCAGTTTACGTAAATTAAATACACAACGTAAATTTGTGTCACGTTTCGTTTTCTCGCAACTCATTGTGTGTAACTATACATTCAAAAATAAATACTTTAAACAGAATTTGAATGTTTTTACTAGCGTTTAACGCCCATTTTAACTACTGAAGCATCACTGGACACTGATGATAGATGAGATAAAATTATAAATTTGGATAGGATATTTTTATAGGAAGGAAGCGTTCCAGGCCAAGTTTAGGTTCCTTCCTGACATTTGCCATTTATGAGGACGAGGGGAAATGTGGAAAAATTCTCAGTCAGGAGGACGGTCCTGGTGAGCATCGAACACCAGTCCTCCCGCTCATCAGTCTGCGCCTTAAAGACGTTGACCATTCGTGGCGGTTGAGTATTGAGTTAGTAAAAAGTTTGTCTATTATAAATGTCTCGTGATTTTGTTCATTTTGCAATGGAATCACTTTTCTCTGTTTATTTGGAAATTAAATTATTAGCCGTTGCCGAATCATTATAATGGTAGAAATCTTGATAAATTCTTGGGAATTTTATGTCAGAGCACCATCCACAACTGCAGTTCACCGTGTGACAGTCCTGGTATTAATTGAGCAACGTAAGCTTTCGAAGGAGTTCATTACTTATTAATGATATTCGCCTTTTGTAGATCTCGAATCGAACATGAATTTGGTTCGAATAAAACCCACATTCCCACCGGCATATACAACAATAATTAGCTATGAAAGCTCTTATTACATTACGTCTCTGGCATATTTTTGGTCATGTCAGGATTCTAATGATTACAAAGTGCCATACAGCTGCACTACAACTCCATTATGACATATTCACGTCCTGCAAGCATTTGTAGCATGTGTGGTGTGTTATGTTAGCACATTTCGTCTCTGAGGACTTAGTAGTCTTTTTTTTTTTCTTCTTTTGCATCATTTTACACATCTAATGAAGGGATGTTGCTGTTTTTTGTTTTGTTTTGATTTGTTTTGTTTTTGACGTCATTTGTTTCTTGGAGAAAATGTCGCTTATTCTTGCATTTTTAAGAGAATTTTAATGATTTCACGACTCTTAGGAAAACCTGCTTTCTGCATTTAATACAAATTTCTTTATAGTAAAGCGTAAGAATTTTAATTAATATATGAGTTTGTATGTATGCGTTACAAGGGTTATAACATTTGACATTTATTATTCAAAAGATCCAATGTCCGATTCGAATTGACACAAGTACCATATTTTTATAATTATTTGTTCTTATACCTCATTATAAATTATTTATTGTATAAAATACTATATTACAACACAAGTTGCACCAAATTACCATGGTAACATCTAAGTTATTAAATTGTGTTTATTGCTAAAATGCTGTCATCAACTGAGTATTGTGTGATTGTATTGAGGAAACTATTTATATATTGCTGAAAGCAGAATCATTCATTCATATCCATTGCAAAATACACAGTTGTAGAACTTCTAAAAATTACTATTTAATATTACCTAACAGTCGAATTAGGACAATTTGATAATTCTAACCTGCTCTGAAATATGTGCCAACACTACAGTTTCTAAAATGTACTTAATTTTTTACTGCCCATCCATTTAATGAATCTGTCATATTCCTTCTGATAAGTGTCACAAGATTTTCAAGGTATTAGTGACAATACAATCTCTTCAGTTAGGGCTAAATCTATCTCTGCTAACATTCTTAACAATAAACAATAGAAATAAATAATCACCATTGGTACAAAGGCGCCATAAGTATTATAAAAGAAGGCACTGACATTAAAAATAATTCATTACAATATTGTCATTAATGATTATTTTATTTTACTAATAGCCTTTTACATTTATCACGTAGAGTATTGGCATAATAAATTGTTTTTTTATAATGTTTTACATTCGTAAAAATTAGGAAACTTGGTTCGCGCATTTCTTAAATATTTACTCACACAATAAAGCATAACATTATAAATTAATACAATATTGCTGGCGCATACAAAGAACAAGCAAATTTAATGGTAGAAGTTAAGTTATTATATGAAATTAATTAATAAAAAAATCGAAAACCACATTGAAGTTGGAGAGACTGTTGGCTAAAATGGGAAGGAAAGAAAGAAAGAGAGGGCGAGAGATGTATATGCTGTGTGCGTCAAAGTTCATAATTGTAATAAGTAATAGATATTTCTTTTATATTGTTTCATAAACAGAAATGCCTTGACGTGAATTCATTTTAAATGTTTATGGGAATCAGTCTGTATTCGCAAAATTAGACTTTTTATCCGAGTGTAGAGTTTGTTGTAGCGGCACGGGGAAAAAAGGGGGGGGGGAAGGAAAACGTAATCATGTTATACGCACCGTTTTGTTTACAGAAAGGTTTACCGATTGTAGGACAAACGTGATTACTATTGAAAGGTTTGGCGATGGGAAGCGTGTCACCTCTGTTACGGAACAGGCAACTGTATTAAAATAATTTTTCTCTAAAGACATATAAATACAGTAGAAGTGTGAAAACGTTTTCTTCCTCTTGCTCTAAAGGAAGACACATTTTTTACCCTGTTCTGCATTCTTTTCCATTCCGTGCATATAAAATACTTCTAGGCATGATAACAGCTGTTGCACATGCTTGCTTTCAGGGTATGGCCTGCTTTTCCAAGTAGTCAAAATTCCATCATCAAGTCTTCATATTGCGTATATTTCCCGATACGCATTGTGGGTTTGCTAACTAGTACATTTCTTGCTTCAGCCTTGCTCAAATCACAATGCAATTTTACCAATTGCTTGCTCTTGTTGCTGCCATCTCGTTGTTGATCTCGTGTCGCTATTAATTATTTCACCGGCGCTCGTTCGCTAGCACCGCGCAGCATGAATACGCAAAAAAAAACAAAACAAAACAAATGGAAAGGAACTGACATAGCCATGGAAAGGTCAGTGTGCCAAATATAACCGGATAAGAAAATAATGTTTAAAACAATGTTCATGAATTTTTGTTACAACATTAAAGCATAATGAAAATTCAAGAACGCACTACCAAGAAAATTCAGTATAAAGAAATGCACATTAAGCTCAAAAGTGCAATAGATAAACAGCAATTAGCAATGAGAATTATAAACTTATTAAAATTAATAAACAAATAAAATTATGCCAAAAGAACACAAAGTTAATCCTAAATAGATAACACATCATAAATACCCATCAAAAATTTTCGGTACTTCAGTAATGAACTCCTTCAAAAGCTTATGTAGCTCAATTAATACCAGGATAGCCGCAGAATGAACTCTGTTTTTGGATGATGCCCAACAATCTTTTAAGATTTTTAGTTTACAATGATTCAGCAAGGGCCAAGAATTTAATTTCCAATCCAACACGAGAAAAGCAATTTAATTGCAAATCAAACAAAATCATAAGGAGACATTTATAACAGACAAACTTCTTACTCACCAGATCAATACAAACAAAGCAAAAACACAAGTCATAAGCCCGTAAGGTAAACAAGAACTGACAAGTGACCGGGGTAAGGGGAGAGGATGGTTCCTAGCTCGCAACTTATTGTACCCCTTCCCTGTGTTACCTACAGTACGTACCAACACAACTTTATTCCGCTTCACTCCTGTGTTCGTGCTTAGAAAGTCTAAATGCCTAATCAAATATTAGAAGCAAACATTCTCAGAATGTATACAAAAATATACACTCCAGAGAACTAATCCAAAAACAAAAAGGACGAATTTCTCATCTAATTTTACCAAATCATTATCCAATATTGAAAGTGTAAGCCAAAGGAATTTTCTATGAATTCAACCATAATTTATCTTTTCAAAACAATCATGAAATACGAAACATTTCACCTATAGCATTTCAATATAACACAAAGCTTGCAAAACAAATTAACACTTACATAAAAAAATTACCCCTTGTAATACCATATTTTACCAAAACTTTACAAACAAACATCCAATGATATTATTTAAAATGTTATTTGATTATCCAAGTACCTGGGCCACTGAATTTTTATAGTATTTAATTCCCGTTTTAATTATTCAGGCATCACAGGCGGTGGACACTGATGATACATGAGATGAAATGATAAACTGGGAAGGGTTTTTTTTTAAGGAAGCGTTTCAGAATTGAGGAAGACTCGGAAAAAACCTCAGTCAGGGAGGACAGCCCTGGTGTGAATCGAACCACAGACCTCTCGCTCACGAGTCCGCTCCTTAAAGGCCTCGGCCACCCGTGGCGGAGGGTCACTGGGTGAATGAATGTGCAGTTGGCCGTTTTCCCTAAATTTTGCTAGCATATGCCGAAACCAAGTTACATCTTCCCTTTCAACGACCAACGGAATGTCTATATCCAAACACAAGCGGGATTCTGATGTCCAAAAGCATGACTTTACCAACTAGAACTGATCAATACTAACAATCACGTGTTCTCACCAATGAACAATAAACAGAAGGGGTAGGGAGAAGTGACGGACCACGTATGGCTACGTGGAACATGTAACGGCATGGTTAACTGCTCGGTTAAAAGTTAGTCATGTAATATTCAACCTTATTTGTTGCAAAAACAGTTTTCTCATATACAGTGACATTATTTGAGTTGTAGACAGGCAGAGCCAGGTTGCTTAATGAGAGAAATCAATCAAGATCTAATGCATGTACAGGTAGCAGCTTTTTGTGGTTTAAAGGAACTTTTGCATACTCTGTGAAAATCAGAGACACAAGAAATGTGGTCTGTAAGATTACCTTTTGAAAACTTTGGAAAAACATGAATGGGTGATTCATAAGTGGATAAATAAACAAAAAATGCAGGAAAACAAAGCAAGCTTAGTGCTATTGTGGAAAAAAGAAGAATCAACCACAATATTAGCAAAGAAACGACAAATCATGCTGAAGCAGCAGAAGAAAAAATCAATAAAAAGAAATCCTTAACTGAGTTTCTTGACAAAATCCCATCAGTATTATTGCAGAAAGGATAGAACAGCAAATTCTCTCTGGAACCAATTTATAGGTTTAAAAGGCAACTGCATTAAATTTCAATGGAAAAGTGCGGATAAAATACTATGAACATTGCCAGTTCCTTCACTCTCAGCTAAAAGTTAGAACATCTTCATCTTTCTTTGTTTCTACCAAGGAAGGACGTTTGGGTGTGTTGCAAGTACAAGATTAGCAATATTTCAGAGGAACAATGGAAGATGCATTAAGAATAGAACTTCAGTTTAGAAAAGTAAGAACAAAGAAAAGGCATTACATTACAAATGTTAAGCGACAAGGATGCACTTGCAGTGGGTTAATAAACTGATAGTATATTACAAAACTAAAAGTGTTATTAGGATTTTTAATTTTACAATGAATCATCATACAATTAATTACACTCAGAAGAGAAGCTGTGTAGTAGCAGCCGCATTTGCGCCATGTCTTGTGAATTGCTTAAGACAACTGCCCATTTACAGCGACTGTTGTATCAGAATAGGAACCCCTTCATATCAAACGCTGTACTGCATTTGAACCCATAATGGAGTAGAAATAGTTAATCTGTTGATTCCTGTATTGAAAGAAAATTTACAATGGGACACCCATCTTTTCCTGATGACCGCATCAAGGCCACAAAAGAAGTCAGAAAGAAATCATGCCATTACGATATCAAATGCGTTACTTTTCATTTTTCAAGGATTTCAAAGCAATGCAATACTCCGAGTCTCTTCATTCTGGCCAAAGAATTGGGGACCTGACTGTAAGAGAAGCGAGGGCATTCCAATACAGTGAAAGAGGAACGAGATACAAACTTATGAAGAATTTAAGGAATTGGCAGGACGACCAAATAAAATATACATATGGAAATTCCACTGAATCTTTAAAATGACAGACCCTAAATACGAACGAAAATGGTAGCATTTTCAAGAGCTAGTAATACCGAAAGATTGCCGTGTCTTTTATGTTAACTTATCTGACTGATGTAATACGCAGTAAAATAACATTAAACATGATCTTAACCTAGGCAAAGAATAAAAACTTCAGTATTATTAACTATAAGTTGTGTATTAATGAAATTAATACATTATTATTTAATGAAAAAGCAATGCATCAAATACAAAACATCATTTCTTGAATAATCTCCATTTTTATGTGTTTTATCTTGTGTTATTAGAACTGTTGTCAAGCACGATCTTAACCTAGGCGAAAAAAAGCTATAGTATATTAATTGTAACTCACACAATAATGAGAGTGAGATTAAAAAGTATAAGAAAGGTTGTATAAATAGTATTATTTGAGAAGCATAATTTCTTTAGTAGCATGCTCGTTCATACTAAAATCATGCTGCATAATTAGAGTAATGTTAATATACATAATTATGGTCTAGGCACTTAGAATAAACCTAAAGCATAGTCCCATTATTAACTTGTGTACTAATGACAGGTCTTAAAAAACAATAAGGCTTGTAGAAATACTATTACAAAGCGTGTAATATATAAACATGATTTTATTGTAAATATGTGTGCTTTTGTAAGGTTTATATCATATTATTATAGGAACTGTTTAGCATAATAACACAAATGCCACCATAATTTTTATTCCAATAACACTATGTACGAAAAATCATTAACATTTAAAAATACACTATCGGTGCACTGAATTTATCTTAATATTACAAATTGTAACAAAGAGCCTTGTCTGGATATAAATAAAATTATTCAGGGATAGATGTGTGGTTATTTAATTAATGAAAGTATTTTTTCTCTCTTTTGGAAAGTAAGAAAATACTTACGTGGTATTAGAACTAGACCATTGATATGCACTTCTGTTTCGGAATGTATAACTTTCTTGTATTATGGTTAGAGATGCGACAAATGCTTCGTGGACACAATAACAGCACAAGTACTATATGAATTATGTCAGAGGGAGGGGGGAGCGTATGCTGTCTTTCACACACATACTTGGAAATACATTTCAGTTTACATGTTCAGCGCAGTGTGCAAGCTTTTGTGTTCCACAGTACCTTAAATCTGTTTTGTTTACATCTCAAAAATACGTACAACGTGCCCACAGTTGCAGTATGGTTGTTGCGCACATAATATAGAATTCATCCTAGCATTTGTTTTATCAGTAATTATGACTTATAAATCAGAAAAAACATCAATTTAAAAATATCTGATCTGGTGTCAATTCACAATTTAAATGCAATAATAATGCGTAAGATGAGGCATATTTAAAGTGTTCAGCTTATATGTATTAAAACACATTCATAAATAAAGTTCGTTACAGAATAGGTAATAAGGCAAGCTGCCCAAATAACCCCACCTTAGACGATTCAATTGCTGTAAGCCTGGAAGTATGAATACATACAAAAATATGACTAAAATTTAATATTTTCTTCAGACACCAGCATAAAACATAGATATTTTATACTGCATATCACAGAGCATTCAATTTGAAATATCTTGCATACCGGGGTTATTAAGAAAGATGAACCAATTAACACCACCTCTTTTCTAATACAAAGCATTAAACACCTTTTCTTCATAACTAACAGTAAGCAACCAAAATAGACAACATGCAACTAAACTTGAGTTCACTCAATATTAATTGTTTTCCTTCCCTGAAGATGAAACTTCATATGGAAGACAAACATGTTTGGAAATCCGTCTCTTATTCTAAAAAATTGCTCTTTTCGTTATTTTCTTAGGTAAATTGTTGATTTGGTTTATTTACGGACATTCTTTAGGTCATCAGCGTCCAATCAATTCAGATTGTGGAACGGCCATAAATTTTGCTCACAAATCTCTTCTTTCAGGCTTGAGGCTCTTTTACATACCGTAAATCTACGACATGGGACACACTGCATTACTTACTTCCGAAGAAAGCCATACTTAGGACTTTTATGCCCAAAAAATCCATCGATCCTGGCCGGGTTTGAATCCGCGATCTTGGGTTTAGGAGGAAAGTATGGTTACCACCACACCACCAGGACCGACGTCTTAGATAAAGAAGTAAGGATGGATATTAAGGAAAAAAAGTAATGTCTCATATAATTCCAATAACCTAATATATATGTAGACATTTAGTGCCATCATAGCGTAACAGAGTTACTAATTAGTCTATAACACTATTCACTTATTTTTTAATATTTTCATAGTTTATACACATCAATTAATTTACCTCTATAGAGGAAACTTCAAGAATAAGGACAATGTTAAATCTGTATAGTTATTCTTAGCTGAATTCACAAAATAAAACAGTTTCTCATACCTCATTACAGTAATCGCCTTTCAGAGGCTACGCAAAGTAACAAATGGCGCAACTAACTTTTCAATAATAAATGATGTCGGACTTCCATTAACTCGTTTCACCACTATATGGCGTGTGAATACAGACTGCTGTCGTTCATTACTATATCGTTTTCAAGAATTAGTTTATTGGCGTAACTTGCATAGTTATTTTTAAAGTAATGTGAACCAAAGTTAACTTTTTCGTGATAGTTGATTTCCTAGTCTTAAATTAGCTTGGCTACTGGATCCCCTACGATATATAAAAATAAATCAAGGAAAAGTAGAAAAGTGAGGAAAATAAGGATGATATGAGCAAAAATAATAATTAAGAATATTCCAGAAATTGCTTAGTCATAAGTAGTGATATAGCTATCAAGGCGTACGGACTCTAGTATAGTTTGTGGCAGGTTTTCACAATCCGTTTGCCTGAGAGTGAATGTGTGTGTTTATATATATATAATTAATGGTCATATTACTTAATTATTTTATATTATCTGTAGTAGAGACTAAGGAAATTTCATGTATCAGGAAAATGTATGTATACTACTTGATCACGTACCCTTTTTTGGCCCCGAGTGAAAGGCTGTTTATTGTTAACAAGTAGTAGTAGTAAGGGACGTTTTATTATACGTTTTAGGATACATTCAAATAAATAAAACTATCACATGGGCCTTACGGCCGTACATGCTAAATGTCGTCCTTATAGCAATCAAAAGGGCCATACATACATACAACCATATATATATACATACATTAACACATACGAATCTACATGCATACATACAAATATACAAATACTTCGATATATGTACGTTTTCTATTAATAATTTTATATAAAAATACATAAACACGAATGGAACCCTTACTCTTAACCCCCTTCTATTTACTCACACCCCCCTCTCCCTACCCCTCTTCATTATGGTCATTAACCTCCTTTGTTGGGTCTTCTCTAGAAATATTCCCAAATTGTGTGAGTATCTCGCATGCGCCAACACTTCCCGCGCATATGTTCAAATTTCTATTGCAATTCAGAAATTGCGGTGATAAATGCTAATTTATTGAAATTTCCGTTTTCCTGCATTTTACCAAAATATGTTTCCAGGTATCGCTTCCTCCACACAGTGGACAAATTCTTTCCCCGAAAGCATTAACTGTTTTGTTTCCTTCCCAAGCCCCTAATCTGAACCATGCGAGACCACTTCTTTCTTCCCTGCCACAGATATGTAAATAATCCCCCCTCCCTCACACCGGATTTATTTGAGTCTGCAGGTTCAGCGATACTTTTTCTGCGCATCGAGACAAAATATTTTGTCTATCTATATCTCGCAAACGTCTAATGTCCTCTCCCCTTAACCAAATATACCCCAATCCAATTTTGTCTAAGCCTTTCCCTAGCTAACAAAGCTAATTGTATGCAGGTGTGCAGTACAATAGGTCTTTTGTATTCTCACTTGTTGAAGATGCTCCGAAGTTTCGTTAAAAGCTCCACAGCAGCAGGTGTTGTCGAAAATGGTTTCCTTTTAATTTGACATTGGATGATCACGAACTCGCCAATCAGGGACCAAAGGGTTGAAAAGTTTTCAATAGCTTTCCAATAATACTTTAATATTTTGAAGGCTCAGCAAGCGGTGAGCTCCCTTCTGTGGACCCCATGAGCTCTGAGGACCACGTGGAGACACTTTGAAATTTGTATAAAAGAGGAAGCTTTCTTGCGAAGGCATTCAGTTTTTGGGCAACAAGGCACGCAATTATGAGACGCATTCTTGAACTTCAGTTTAGGCAGTAGATGCATTTTTCCAGAGGTCAAGTCAGTCAGTGAAGGCAGCTATGGACTCTATTAAGGTTCTCCAGTCAGGGGCGGAGGCAAGTGAGCGCATGACGAGAGGCAAGTTTTTACAGATTGCAGTTCAGCGGTGTAGGCAAGTTCAGTGGTGTTAGTTCGTACAGCTAAATGCAGTTTCGATTTTAGTTTGGGCAGCCTCCGGTTATGCTAGCTTTAGTTCAGTTCAACAAGGCTCGCTAATCTCGTCGTCAAAGAGGCAAACAACCAGGTGGCCGTCAACAAATTATCGTATGAATAAATACTTCCAGACGTTGAACGAGGCACTGTCGGTTGATTTACACCATTTCCTTTCACCTCCTCTTCCCCGTGACTACGAGGGCACAAAAAAAGCGACTTCGGGTCCTTGAAAGACCCGGGGTACGAAGTGGGGCCCTCAGGTAGATGCTCTACCAGACATCATTACATCGAGATGGTCGCGGCTGGTACTAATTAATCAGAATCCAATTATCGTCGAATCAGTGCCGCTCCCGCGAGCCGCCCACACCAACAACAACGACAAACCCGCTTCATGTTACTGTCTCAAAAGTAATATCGGTTTTAAGCAAAATTTGTTTGAAATGTCTTCTGACAAAAATTAAAATAATCTTCAAAGTAAAGCCCATTATATTTTATACTCTTGATCCCCCTTTCAGCGAGGTTCGTTGTTCTACAACGGTACCAGTCTCTAGATTTTCATGCTGGAAATTCCAAAGGCTCGGAGTTTTCGAAGTCTCTTTTACGTAGGAAAAGGGCCACAGATCAAATAGATTTTAATCTGAGAATAGGGATATTTGCTGAGTGTGGTAGCAGTTTGACCCCTTCCAATACCTGATTTTTATCAGCGGTATGGAGTCTGGCGTTTTCCTGTTACGAGATAACTCTATTTCGATTTACTAATGCTGGGTATTTCTGTCTCAAAACTTCATAAACTCTTTCCATTTTTTTTTTTTTTTTTGATAACAGAGATATGCGTGGATTACACACCCCTTTGGAACAAACTCACAGTGATTCAAATTCCACCAGACACATAACATTAATTGGGGCCGAACCGATTTTATTTAGCAATGACTGACGGGGTTTAGGCCACTGTTTTGAGGAGTTCGGGTTGCGGTATTATGTCTATTTTTCATCACAAGTGGCCATTTCCTGATAAAGCTATCATCCATGGGATTTGCGATAGTTCACTCTTGTGTCGTGACTGTTCAGGTGTCAATTCATGAAGTACAGATCTACTGCTTCTGTGTGGCTTTTAAGTCTCTTAATATGGCAATATATGATATCTATTGATGCAACAATATTTTGAAGAGTATTTTTGTGAACTTTCTTCTAAAATCCTGTGTTTATTCTCAATATTCCATATTTTATGTATTCCAGGACGTGGTAAATCTTTAATTTTTTCTTTTGCATTTTGAAACGCTGGAATCATTGTTGTACCACAAGTTCGTTAACGACACCTCCCTCCACTTCACATATTCTTCAAGCCGCAGCAACAACTTTATAATCTTATTTCCAGTAATGCTTTAGAAGGACTGTAATCTCAAACTTTGTTATAATATGTATTAACAACTGACGACTGACAGAGTCACAATATATAAGATAATAACCATGGTATCCTGTAAATAACAATGCCAACGAAAAGGAAACAATTAAAAACTTAAAAAATACCAAACTTAAAAACCAACATTTCTTATTAGACAACCTAATAAATGCAGTGCGCAGAGCCAAACAATCACTGTCTTCAGTCCCTGTCATCCGAGTGAAGTCATTAAATATATTTTTATACGGTGGCAGTTTACTGAAAATTCAATCCTGTATTAAGTGAATAAATATGTACCACTATGATTATATTTTTCGTTCAATTGGATTTAGTAGAAAGCCAGGAGATAGGGAAATGTAACTCTTGAGAGTTTTTTTTTTTTTGATTAGTGTTTAACGCCCGTTTTTACTACTGAGGCACCACAGGCGGTGGACACTGATGATACATGAGATGAAATGATAAATTGGGAAAGGATATTTTTTTTAAGGAAGGAAGCGTTCCAGGCCTAAGTTTAGGTACCTCCCCGGCATTTGCCAGTTATGAAGACTGAGGAAAACCTGGTAAAAACCCAGTCAGGGAGGACGGTCCTGTTGGGATTCGAACCGCAGACCTTCCGCTCACGAGTCCGTGCCTTAACGACCTCGGCCACCCGTGGCGGTGCACTCTTGAGAGTAATAAGATAAATTGAATATCTAAAGTATGTAAAACTTAAAAGAACAAAGCCTAAATCCAGTGGCAGTAAATACTGCGAATCTTGAATATAATCTTTGTCTTTGTAATATTAGGGAAGACAAAGTTAGTCGATTCGTAGAAATTTTCGATGTGACTAAAAACTTTTGTGCACCTAAGTTAATGAACCTAAAGAGAGTAGATCTAACGACCGCAGGTCACATGTGATTGTGTAAAGGTTTATCGCTTTACCAATTGCTTTTCAAAGATCACAATACTTATATCTAAAAAATGCCAGAATGTTGGATGTAAAATAAAATAAAGACCATTGCAATTTTAGGTTAAAAGTTAAAAAAATAATTATTCACAGGTATTACAGAAGGTACTAATTTGTAATTAGTGCAAGTGGTAATTTATGCCGAGAACAACAATTTTACAATCATTTCACTTTTAGTCTTGTGTTAGCCTCAAAACATACGCAAAAGTGAAGAAAATTTAAGAAAGCGCTTATTTTTATTTGGTTTGTTGTTTATTTTTTCATTATAGCTTATGTTCGATCATGAAGACAAATACCTTTTTGAGGAGCAACTGTTATTACCAGCTTATATCAGCCATTTCTTATTTCATTATTTTTGAAAAGTTTTAAAATTAAATTTTTCCAATTTAGCTTCAAAAATTTACAAGTATTACATAAATCACTGTATCCATTCATTTCGTCATAGACCGCCATGGATGACCGAGATTGTTAAGGCGCGGACTCGTGAGCGGGGGTCTGGGATTCGATTCCGAGCAGGACCGTCCTCTCTGATTAAGGTTTTTTTTTTCCAGTTTTTCGTCAGTCCTGATAAATGGCAAATGCCGAGGAGATGTCCTAAACTTAGGTCTGGAACGCTTCCTTCCATTAGAAAGAAAAATCCTTTCCCGTTTACCATTTCATTTCATTTCATTTCATATATCACAGGTGTCCACCACCTGTGATGCCTCAGTAGTTAAAACGGGCGTTAAACATCTTGTCATGGAATAAATTAAACCTGAAGGGATTCATCATCTTGAACCATTTCCCACAATTTATCTCAGTCCCAGACAGCGGACATTGTAATTGTACTTCTGTACTCGTTTGCCATGGAAACTTCCAAACGTTTGTCGCTGTGATCATAAAGCCAGCGCCGCAAGTAGAAGTATCATGTCCACAAAGAGCAATAATATTGGAACTTTATTTTGTTTTAGAGGTGCAGTACTTGGTGTTTTCAGTCTGAAAATATACTGAAATTAATGGATCATTAAGCCAACCCAATGCACATACATACACTGAAAGAAACACATGACCGCTGCATTGCCTCTCATTCATATTTGGGGTGTTTCGAAAGTAATTTTAACCTTTAAAGCGTTTTAAATAGAACTATAATAATTGAGTTAGAAGAAACGTCGCTTTGAGCCAAAAATGCAGCTTGGTTTTTATTATTATTTTAATTATTATTATTATTATTATTATTATTATTATTATTATTATTATTATTATTATGTTGCATTTCATGGTTACCAATTTGTTCATTAAAACATCAATGATTGTATTAGTGCTGCTACAGGAGTTGTAATTCGCAAGCCACGGTTCAGTGCTATTTAGAAGTACTTTGAAGGTTTAAAAACATTTAGAAATGTTGGCCACAATTGCTCAATGAAAACGCCAATTTGCTAACAATGTTGTATGCTACAATTTTAACACCCTGTTTGTGTTCTCGAAGATCTTGGGACAGGAAATGTAATTATTTCATGAAGACTCAAGAAAACATTTCGCACCAATGCACAAAGCTATGTATAGTGCGGGACAAACAACGACCTCCTCCCATCCCGCCGATTTCCCAGCATTAAGTTTATTGCTTTCATCTAAACAATAACACAATGCCACGAGATACCTGGAAATTCTACAGAGCTGTCATTGTTACTTTTGTACATTAAAGATTGAGCAGAACTGTCAATATTTCTTGTTTCTCATATTATTAATATCTTAACGGTGCCTTAATTAATAAACAACAAACAAATAACTTACTCTCACTTCCTCACTCAGTCTCTGTTAGCACTAACCATGTAATGAGAGAGAATCCACAGACTTGATAACGCCGTTTTCCTAGAGAACTCCCATGCTCATCGTCATCATACTAACGAACATAAATAAGCAACTGCATAGCTGTAATCTTACTTCCAGAAAAAGAGGCCATCAAGACTTGTCCCGTACTTTACTTTAAATTCACGTTTTTGTAGGGATGTGAACCTCGGTAAACTTATTTAATATGCACTATTTTAGTACATTTGTTTGTTGCTTAGTCAATGCCCTTTGGACCATTTGAATTCTATTCATCCTTCTTATAGATGAGGAAACCTTAGCCTGGTTCCTTCACCAAAGATGATTCGAAGCTGCACCTTTCACATGTAGTAGTTAATTTCAAACCGATAGCAGCTCCTCCATTATTTCCCTTCATATCTTGGGTCAAAGTTGAAATGTGGTTTGATGCATTTTATTTATCTTTATCATTGTCCTCAGAGATCACTGCTGATTCATAAGGGCAGAAATAGAAATTTCTACTGCAATGGCCATGAGTTCATTACTAAATTCAGCCAAGGCAGCACATTTGAACAAAAATGTTTACTTCTGGAGTAGCCTCTTAACTTTCTCGAAGACTGTTATTGGACACTTACCCAGCATATGTGAAGAGGTTTCCTAACAGATTTCCATTTTCGGAACGATGGATGCGTCTTGAGGTGACAATGGCCGATATATCCAGCAATTCTTTGTAAGTCCCTTCTTTCTAATGGTAGAGTTTTAGATCAGTCAAGTCTGGGCTCCTGAATTAAATATTTCATTTGCCTTAGGCAAAGTCAATTCGGCATGCCTCATTGTGCTTCTCACGAAGATAATTGTAATAGATTTGGTTCGGTCAGGATGACTGCTGCAGCCTTTATCAGGGTCTTATTTATTCACGACTTCAGTGACCAAAAACGAAGCAAGTTTTTAAATTTAGATCATGTTCTAAGGTTAATCTACTATTTCCAACCACTCTAGAGAAGTTTTTACATCTATATTTAGAGCTACCAGAACCGACTAACTAGCAAAGCACGTGAAGATATTTATATTCCTATGTGATATCTTAAAATGTTGGCACATACAAATATATCAATTTCAGTTTAAAATAAAGTAGCATCATGGCCAAGATGGACAGACTATCTTTTGGATGTATTCATAAGGGGTAGGACCCAATGCCTACTTCTACTCCTTTAGGATCAGATAAACTGGGGTAAAGTGATTAGCATTACACATGGTCGCTGCATTTTAGATAACAAAGCACAGCGCACACCCTTTAAGTCCACCCATGCCCGAAGTACGACTCAAAGCCGCCCTTAGGTCGTCAAATTCTCGAAGCAACGAACATTGCCACTAAGTTATTATTTATGCACTATATATTATAGCGTTTTATTACAGCATTCTCCCAGCTAATAGTCGGCTTCTTTAAAGCATGAAGCAAGAAGAGCAATTAACAGTCGTGGTCTAAAATAAAGTGATGTTCCTATCTTTTAATTATTATGTTAATTTTTATTCCATAACAATTAAAAGCATGCGCCTCGCCCAATTATACAGACAGTATACAGGAACCCAACAATCTTAGAAAGAGACGTGTATCCCTATGGAGGTGTGAAAACGACCTCCCGGTTTCTTTTTCTACCACCTCTTCAGTAATAAACTATGGCAGAAAGAAAGAAAGAAAGAAAGAAAGAAAGAAAGAAAAATAATAATCAGAATATCTACCTGCTTGCTTCCCAAGAACGATTAAGAAAGGTGTGCACGGAAGTGTAACATTAAAAATGCGTGTCTCTAATAGCACAAACACAGAATTATTAATATTAAATATCATATAAAAGCAACACGTTTTACAGTGATGTAAAATAAAACAAAATTAGCACATATCTTCTGAAAAAGTGATAACAGCATATGGTGTACTTCAGGATAACAGTTTCAAACATACTAAAACTGAAGAGTTTTTCCCAAATTTCAAGATGATGATAGTATAATTAAAGGTTCATTCGACACAATATTAAACAGAACTAAATTACTGCCTCCCAAACAGAAACTCAATTTTATACCAAACATATCTTTCAACTTTCATTCATACTTTGACTGTTTAGAGAAATAGAATATCTTTATGAAAAAGCTTCAATAAATATGTGGAGTTCATTCAACATCCCAAACATATTCCTAACAGCTGTAACTGCGTTGCTTATGCGGGATTAACACATTTACATAGCTCTAGGAAACATTAGTACCGCAGGTAGGTTGGGAGCCAGAAGGAAACAGGTTTCTTACCTCCGCCACTACCATCAGAGATATTGATCCATCTTGACAGAGGGAAGATTGCTCGATGACCTGCACATTATTGCACTAATTATGATTCTTTGGAAAGCATAGCTCAAGGTTTTGAAGCAATTGATTCGTCGTCTAATAAGATTGTGCACAATTATTTTTTCAGCAACATAGGCTGCATATTTGGCATATTTAATGTCAAACTTCAATAGATATACGGTGTAGAATTCGAACTTCAAATTACCCTTACTCCACCTTTTCCAAGATAAATGGCATTCTTTGCGGTTATGAAACAAAATGTACAGACTTTAGGCCAGACTTTTCTGCAAATTATTTATTTGTCATTGACTGATTGCATAAGCTGCTATATTTAGAAATGGATAATAAATTTTTTCTTATGAAATTATGGAAAACTGAATAAGCAATTGACTTTTTTTTTTTTCATTTCTATATTCACCTTTAAATTTTATGTACTTTGACTTGCGAAATAATTATTGGTATTTGTAGTTCTTTTTAAAATTTTAGGTCATCATTGGGTTTTATTACTATGGCTTTAAACACCGAAACGTGCTCCTATTTACTCTCGTATACATACTTTCAAGAAATGTTGGAGCGCGGGGAATGTTGCACGCTCCCATGCTCAGCTGAGAATCAAGCCCGGTATCTCTGGGTTTAGAAAGTAGAAAATTGGACACTAGAACGCAGAGCCAGTTTATACAAAATTGAATAAATGCTTAAATGATATGTTTTTTTCATCATATTTAAATATGTTTTAGTCCTAAATTCATGCACATTTCTAATGTTCTAAGTCATAGAAATTCGCCCTTTACTCATAAGTCATAACTTAGCTCATTTCGTTGTTGCATACATATGTTTAAGTTTTACAGTTTTGTTCATTTGTTGCGATTATTGTTGGGCTTAAAATCCGCAGTGAGAGAATTCAGTTCTAAACCCAGAGTAGGTTTAGAGTATATATAACAATAATATTTCTTGCTCATATTAAATTTTTGAAATAAACAATAAATGAAATATCTCCTCTTTTTTTTTTTTCGTTTTCTTGCATTTACTCTCCCTCTTTTAGAGACTTATTGCCCGACCAGAGTCAGCCGAGAGAGAGATCCGTGCCCATTCGCTGCAGCCCCGCCTAGTGACAAGCCAAGCGGCGAGATGATTATATGCTCAGATGAGCCAAGGGACCATGGAGCTGGGAGTTGCCTAATATTTGTCTTTGCAGGATACGGCAAAACCTCGAGAAAAAAGAAAAAAAAACTGAGATAACTCATCCCAACCCAGCTTCGAACTCTGGCGATCAGAAGAAAACAAGCAAGAAGAATGTGCTACGTAAACGTTTTCTGTCCTCCTCACGCTAGTGCCAATAAAAATGAACGGTGTTGTCATATACTCGTTCAGAAGTCCAGCGGGCGTGCAAGACAGGTCCTCATTCACGTGGTAGCATGGTATCTCACATACACTCGTAAATAGTTCAACGCGTTCGTCCTCTTCTGAGCACACATATTCGCTATCAGGAATAACCCCGCCGGTTGGTGCTAGTCCGCGTCGTCGTGATAGAGAGGTGACGGATGCAAATCTCGACTCAGCGCCACGCGTTACTAATGCTTCCTAGTGCACATATATTTAACAGATCGTGCTTGTATTTCATTATATTAATCACTTAATATTGTTCATGTATAGTAGTTGCTCATCGAAACTTTCAGATTTCCAGTCTTCAACTTTCAAATTAAAGGTCTTAACATACACTCTTCTACAAGTGATATCCCAAGAAACTTTCGTACTAGCACAAAAATCCTGCTAAAGTATTTTTTTGTCTTTTTGGTTATCAAAATTGCACTGTTAAAACTTACAGTATGATATTACACGCTGTATGCAATTAACTTTCTGAATATAAGGAGCTGATGCTTTCAAATGATCTTTTTTCCCATATAAACAAAAAACGGTAACTACAAGTCATGCTTAGAATGCTGCAGACGCTTTGCGTTCTTTATATAATAACGAATGCGAAATAAAATAATAACTGACCCAAAATACGGACAGCTCTATTAGATTCTTTTAGTTACGAAATTTCCATTTGAACAATGTTTCTGCAAGCCATGACATACAGTAGCTGTGGGAAAGCATGATATAAACATGACAACTTTGGTGGCTATTGGATTTTTCTAGAACTTTCTTCCAATAGGTATACCCAGTTTTTTTCTTGAAGTATGTTGTCAAAGAGCGCCCCGCAGTTATTGAGTTAAGCATAATCACTCACTTAGCTTCAATTTAATCACATAAATTATTAACAAATGGTCACACGTTTTCTTTCTCATTTTAAGCGGTATTTTTTCAAGTTTGACTGATAGATTCCCAGTTCAAAAACTCTATAATGGAGCACATTCTTTTATTAATGAGTCATTCTTCTTTGCAAAATGTTAGATAGCATATTCGAGCTTTTTCATTCCTCTTGATGAAGTGCTGCTGCTAATTGATGGTGATGACACTGCTGAAGGAAAAGACAATGATGAGAGAGAAGGTGAATAATCTACAGAAACAATTGTATTTATTTTTTAAATAAATTAAGTGCAGCTATTTCTTTGAGTTATTTACCCATCATTTCCAAAAGCTGAGGAAATAAAAATCCAAAACTAATACTCTCAATAGTAATGAATAATAAAGTGGTATAGACTTGTGAAGGGTTATAGATATGCTTAATTTCAGTAATGATTTACAAATAACAATTCCAGTCGACGAAGTATCTGAGAACAATTGGTTCTGACGCTAGAGACGGAGTGAAAATTGTGAAGTATCGCTCATTGATATGTAGACTACTGTTCAACCGAAATTCATTAACAGTGTCGGCCCTGGTGGTGTAGTGGTTACCATACTTGCCTCCTAAACCCAAGATCGCGGGTTCGATCCTGGCCAAGACCGACGGATTTTTTTGGGCGTAAGAATCCTAAGTGTGCATTCCTTCGGAAGGGAAGTAAAACCGTGGGTCCCGTGTCGCACATTTACGGCACGATAAAGAACCTCAAGGCTGAAAAGCCTCTGTAAAAATTTGTCGGCCATTTCACTCCCTGATTTGAATGGGACGTTGATGACCTGAGATGTAAAAGAGCGTCCGTAAATAAACCAAATCAAAAAAAAAAAAATCCATGCACAGTGAACCGGACTGCAGTACATGGACCGGTGTGCAGTACATGGACCTGAGTGCAGTACATGGACTTCGCTGACGGGGCTAAACCCTCGAATTCTATGATTGGATGCGCGGACTTATCATTATGCTGATAGAAACAAATTATCGCTTTGAGATCATTTGATATATGCTACACCTAAATGCATAAAAAGTTCTAAAATATCCATGCTTTATGCCAGAAATTTCCTAAAAATATGGAACTAAAATTTATACACAGAAAACGCGCACAAAAATTAGCCGTCCGCTAATATTATGCAATGGATACATATATTCACATTAAACAATCTCTGTAAATATATTGATGGTGATTTGGTTTGCAGTAGACCACAAATATCTTTTCCAGAAGTTCATGATGCTTAATACTTAATATAAGTTTGTATCCCTAGATCATCTGTCGGTATTACCATCGTTGTTGGGTAGAATTTAAAGGTTGCAGTAATTATGCAGTTCGGTAAGCCATTCACTTGAACTGAAGATTTTTAAATTGGGATTTCTTTACAGAACTATACTTAGTTTTTCATTTAATTGTTCAACATATTTTGAAGTGGCACACTGCACTTCAAGAATTTGACTAGGGTTCTTTAGGGGCAAATCATACTTTTCATTTCTTGAAGCAACATTGCAAAATGTAGCTTGCTAATAACAAATCTCTCGGTAATGATTCATAACTAAATGCCTTCATTTTCATTTACGCTATTAAAAGTCTTTCACAGAACTTAAATTGTCAAAGCAGCATATATACATGCACGTCAGCAGGTAAGCTAAGGGAATTTTATGGTAGTTTATTTCTGTATGTTAATACTCGAGCAGAGGCTTTTGCAAATACTTTCTTATGCTAGATATTAAAGTGTTTAATTCCGGAAATTGTTGTCATATCACTTCTGCAACCATGTTGATTCCATATACAGCATAAATGAAGTGAATAAGATGTGGGTAAGATATTTTTAAAACTGAAGCAGGCAGTAATCAGAGTAGCATCTTAAATAGATGAAATTCGTTTTCCGTATCTCCTGTCACATTAATCTGAGAGCATCACCTTAATTCACAAGGTGCGGTTTTACGGATCGCGCAAGAATTTTTCAAATCGAACTTTTAAGGTAATTTGTGGCGGAAAGCTGCTACTTCCCCCCCCCCTAGCCTACACAAATCGCATACCCAACAATGACTTCCTGTTTACCCAGAATTTGTATTAACAGGGGTTGTGGTTTCGTAGACCTCGTCGTGTAAAATACGTTAACTTTTCTTCAGTTAAGTTCGTGAGAACATGTCATTAATGATCTAAAACTTGATGAATTTTTGCTTAGTGGATGGAAGAAGTTGTTACTGATATAGAAAGAGGAACAGACGACGAATTTGCGATTGCTATTGACCGGGATTCTCCTAGCGAACAGCCTGTTCACAAGAAGAACTTCAGTACATTTATGATGTGGATGAATTTGCCTCTTTTAACTATGAAGAGTCTGGATTCGCTTAGAAGGGACAATATTACCATGGTAAGAATCATTTCAAATGGTGGAAATAACCTTCTCGAAGTCAGTTTTCTGATTGATGTCTCAATGTCCGAAATGATGATAAATTTCCAAAACTCAAACTTTAATGAGAACAGCACAGTGGAAAAATGCAAATGCCACAGACAACAGGGATGCGGTATCACTGAGCTCAAGGCCTTCTTTGACCTCCTGGTCTCTACTTCTGTTTTTAAATCTATCCATGAGTCTACGACTGCAGTTTGGGCAACAGATGGTGCAGGAAGAGGCATTTTCTTATCTTACGTGGGCCAAGAGATTTTACATCCTGTTTTCAAACCGCCCTTTCGATGAGCCTCAAGATAAACCTGAACGAGAGGAGGTTGAAACAACATCAACTATATTTGACAATTTTCATAATAATATGCTTATGTATTCTAGTGAGAATCCGTTCATAGTGTGCTCTCTCATGCTATACATTACAGTTGTCACACCAGGGTTAACAAAAGTGCTCCGTGGAATGGTCAGCATTCTCCAATACTTTGCAATTTATCAACTACGTTTTCCTGACTCATATTCTCTAAGTTAGGCACCCAGCTACCATAAGACTCCTGGTCGAAGTCGTTGAGCCATAGACTTATGAGGGAGAGGTATGGGGTTAGATTCCCACCAGGCCAATTCTCCCTGACTGAGAGTTTTTTCCAGATTTTCCCCAGTCCTCATAAATGGCAAATACCGGAGGGGTACCCTAAATTTAGGCGTGGAACACTTCCTTTCTTTAAAAAAATACCCCTTTCCCAGTTTATAATTTCATCTCATGTATCATCAGTGTACACCGCATGTGATACCTCAGTAGTTAAAAAGGGCTTTAAACACTAGTAAAAAGCATGGCTTCTTTTATCATGTGAAGGGTGCAAGGCAAGAATAATCAAAGTCCACTTTTCTTCCTTTCAATTATAAGTTTAAAAAAATGCTGCAAAATCTCTCAAATAAACAATAAAAGCTTTACCAAGTGATGTATATTATTTCTCAAAATAATTTTCAAAGAAGACAATGCTTGTATCATATTAATAATGGTTCTGAAGGCCGTACGAAAAACAACACACAAAGTACACAAGTCTGTACACAAAAACAATCATTTGCTTTCAATCGTTAGCATTCATAATTAAAGATTCCGCAGAACCCCTTCAGAGATTGAAGATCGTTCTACTTAACCAATGAAATTGAAGTAAAACTTAAAACACACAAAAGTTGGCAGTTCCGATATTTCTGCACTATATTTGTTGCCAACAAATATAGTGCACTGGACCCCACAAACCATTTTAGGTCTTACGGTTTTTTTATTGTTCTCGAGGGGTTTCTGTTCACTTCCATTTCTCGCATTTCTCTAACCTTCACTGATCAGATATTTCTGTATCCCTTACTGATATTTTCCCTTACTGCCCAAGATGGAAACATGTCCTGGAAGCATTCAATAACAGTAATGGAAGATTTTCTCTAGCGAGACTTTCTAATGTACAAATTCCAGTAATTGAAAGTTCTAATATGTGTTTTTATTTATTTACCTCATTACTTATAATATTCCGTGAAACTATGAACCCTTTTGGGAATAATCAGTTTTACCGGGTCAAAATATTGGAAACTATGAATCACAGCATGGATGAAGGGTATTTTTTTAAGCTATTTTTGTTGGGAAAAGATCACAAAAACGGAAGATTGAGGGCTAAAGATAAAAGCAAAACCCTTGAAGCATTGATGTAACATCATATGCTTCCCTTTTGTTACTGCCTCGTTGTAAGTGTCTCGATATAATTTTGAAGCCAGAATGTATACGTTATAAACTTCATTCCTTTAAATATTTGTAGTTAAATTTTTTTATGAAATATGCTAATTGCCGCATTGCACTTTAATTTAGGAACTACACTTTTGTTGATAGATTACTTCAACCTTCTTCTTATGCAGTACATTCAGTCTTTAGCTTCTTTACCCCTGTATCTACTTGTTCTACACTACTACTATCAGTATATTTCTTAGCAGAGAGAATATTTCCTTGCTTTGAATTTATTGCAAATCGAGCAAGTCTTAGACCCTGGGACACTAAAGCAATATTAAACTTGCAAAAGTTTAGAATAAAATTCACATTAAACTGAATATTACTCAGTATATATCTTATGCAATATTTGTACATTTTGATCTGCGAATAATCAAGAAGACTGAGGAAAAGTCCGCCGTTTTATGGAACTGATGTGTTCCGATTCATTTTCAATTATATCATCCCTTTTATCATAAGTCTATTATCAATACTGCGGTGGTCTACAGGGAAGGAGAAAATTATTTCTTTATGAGATCATATTTTGATTTGTTGTGCCACGCATGCATAAAAAATGCTTAATATCAAACTGAATTTTCTGCAGCTATTATCTCACTCTGAACAACACTCTAATGGGCTTAGAGTGGTCTGAAAAATTGCTGTCTTCCTCAGGTTTCTGTGATCGGGAAAAAGTATTAGTTAACACAGATAATCACTTTGTTTATTTCTGTTTTCGAAAGCATTGAAAAAACGTTACTGTTTTGAATCATTTATTTTTTATCTTCAACAGACACATGCCTCAAAGCCCTGATATATCTGCTGGCATTTGTTCTATTCTTTCTAGGTCTTTTCATTGTTCTACATTGACGAACTTACATGTTTTAAACAATTCATTCGTATCCGTCTTTTTCTATACACATCTGTTTAACACTCTTGTCTTAATGCCACTGAATCTGCTGACATCGGAAACATAAAACATGACAGGAAATAGAACCACGCTACTCGACTGTAAATTTTTCTTTAAAAATTACTGTTAAAAGAAGATAAGGTATTGATTGCTTTTCCATTTCACACAGAGTTTCGGTTGTCCCCCCCCCCCGTACACATCTTTCTGAGATTAACATGAAAATGGCAAATTTCAATAAAAATTGATTTTTTATTTCTTCGTGTACACTTCATACATTTGTCAAATGTTGCAAAGGTATGTTGAATGAAATTTTTTTGCAAAATGATTTGAGGTCATACTTATAAAAAGTATGAAAGATATTTACAAAGTGACATGCAACATTAGCCACTTCTTAGAAAGATTCTTTGATCTTTACCATATATAGACTGAAACGCTGGCATACATATAAATATGTACAATATATAAGGGAATTTTACATTCCTCCCTTCTTTATATTTCTATTTAAAAAATCTGAGCAAGATGCAGCTGATAGTGAAAACATTTATGCGTTCTCAATGGTCCGAGGTATTTGACAGAAGCATAGTAGCATACTTGCTTCAAAGTGAATATGAACGAACAGATTTGTATGGCGTGTTTCAACAGCAGCGTTCACAGTAAAGCGTTTTGTAGGTTTTCGGAGAATTTTAAGAGCAGCAGCTTCCATGTTGTGAACTTTGTCCTTCCTTATGAAAACGATACGATTTAAACTACGATCAGTGATAAAGGCACAAAGAATTGCTTAGAATCCCCTTCCCAAATGATGCTGTTTTTGCAACGACTGAAAATGTCGGGAATAAATAAAATAAGCAGTAAACATACTGTATCATTTTTTATGTCTTATCACATTTATATCAGACGGGTATATTAAGGGAGTCGGCTGTTTGCAAATCACTGCCCTATCAGTTGGGGAATGTTTATATAAATTTCCCATTAAAAACACAAGCATATACAATTTTTATGCAGTGATGGTGCAAAAGTATTAACCACGCAAAAAAGTGAAACAAACTACACCAAATGCAACACCCAAAGCACTTACGTTCTCCTATATATACATACTGTAGTACGGTGGCTTACTAATGAAAAGATTTTAAAATATTGTTTGAAGTGAGCTCGGAGATGGGTTTTTTTTTTTTTTTTTTTCCCCTCCCCAAGACTGTCGACACCAACTTGCTGAATTCTTTGTATAAAATGGCCATTCCAGGTAACATATTTACCTCATATCTTTTCACGCCTGAATCAGTTAAATATTTACTTGAGGATGTAATAAAAATAATACTTTTGAGTTGTGATAAAATATTTTTCAGGGAAAATCTAAGATATAGAAATCAAGAAATGAAACGTAAATTTTGAATGCTTCTCACTGATTTACGCATTTAATGATTTCGTTTTCAATACTGAAAGCAGCAAATTATATCAAATCATTGTCAAAGTTAATGTCTCGACTTTATATAACTTGGTATTCAGACAATTCATTGCATTTCTCGCGAACAAACTTTAGTTTTGAGATGGGCGCTTAATCTTCTGTAAACAAGCTGTAGAAAATGCTGCGTTGAGCCCTAATCTTCACGGACAGCTGACTTGGTCTGCTTTATCTGACTCCTACTACAATTTAGCAGTGACGAATTAAATTGTCTATTCAAAAATACTTAATATTCATTCTCTGGGAGCTTCGGTTATCAGCAATGCTGAGCATAAATGCAAAGCAACATTTTTTAAAATGACTTTATTATTTTTTTTACAGAAACCGAAGCAGACATTGCGATACCATTGCAATGTTTTTTTTTTATTATTATTTTCGCGCTAGTTTTACGCCTATAAAGCATTACTTTGTAATGTCAAGCGTTCTTAAAGTTAATTAATACTTCTAGAATTATTTGTGTTACATTTTGTAATTGATTAACAATCCAATTTGATAATTAATACAGGAATATTCAAATTTTAAATACATCTTTATGTTTCCTATCTTGAATAAAATGTTACAGCAGATAATGAAACTTATTAAGCATTCCGATGCATCTACACGTCTGTATTTCTTAAAGATGTTAGAAACCGATAAAGATATAAAAATACAATGAAAGCCAATTAAGTATTAACTTTGAAACAATGAGACTTACGAGCACTGATCAGGGTTTAATACAACCAAAAGAAAAGTGCTTACTCATCAATTTAACAAATCACATGAATATGTTATTACTTACGCATTGAGCCATAAGAGTGTCCTCTTTGTTGTGAAAAGCGTCCTATGGATTATGTAAATAGGTTTTCCAAACTATGACCATATTTTTAGTTCAGAACTCTTGACTCCTTTACTAGCTTCTTATTCCGAATCATTAGTTTTCCGAAAAGTATTAATTACATTATGGATATGAACTTTTACTCCGGAGAATATTAATTGGTTCAAATAGTGATCCAACTTCACTGATACAGATACAAATAAACAAAATATGCCGAGCCATAGCACACTTTGCACGTAATGAACATTCCCACATTTGCTACTGCTAAGTAGTAGGATCTCTCTTGCCAACCATTCACGGAGTACCCATCTGTCTACCGTGCAAGCAAATGCAAGGGAGTGATTTATACTTTTGTGAATGAATAAATGATTAGTGTTTAACGCCCGTTTTTGCTACAGAGGCACCACAGGCGATGGACACTGGTGATATATGAGATGAAATGATATATTGGGAAAGGATTTATTTTTAAGGAAGGAAACGTTCCAGGCCTTCGTTTAGGGTACCTCCCTGGCATTTGCCATTTATGAGGACTGAGGAAAACCTGGAAAAAACCTCAGTCAGGGAGGACGGTCCTGGCGGGATTCGAACCGCAGATCTCCCGCTCACGAGTCCGCGATTTAACGACCTCGGCCACCCGTGGCGGTATTATACAGTAGGATACATTTCAGTTCAAAATGTTTTAAATATTTAAACATCATTTTTCCAAATATACTGCTGAATTCTAGCCTGAGCAATAATGAGAAAACTGTACTAGTACTATTGCAATTACGTTCCAGATTCTATTAGTCAACAATGCAAGAAAAGTATAACATTTGTCAAATATAAAGAACAGAACTATAACAGAATAAGTAAAAAGCTATAAATAACTACCGAGAAAAAGATAACAGCATGTTGGCGTTGATAGTAAAAATCAAATCCTTATCCATTATTTCGGCGGCTGAATTATAATACTTGATACATGATATGCTATGCATAATGGTATAACTGTGCACTAATCTTATGTTGAACGTCTGGCTGGAAGTGTTGGAGCACACAAACCGGGAATATTTCTAGGAGACCCAACAAAGAAGGTTAATACCTAGAGAGAAGAGAAGAGAGGAGAGCTTGGGAGGGAGATTAGTAAAGGGTGCAGGGGTAGGGGTTCTATGTATATTTGCATATATGTATATGAAATTATTCATAGGAAATGTATGATGTAAATATAACGTTTATTATTATTATTATTATTATTATTATTATTATTATTATTATTATTATTATTATTATTATTAATATTATTATTATTATTATTATTATTATTGTTGTTGTTGTTGCTGCTGCTGCTGCTGCTGTTTAACGCCCGTTTTTACTACTGAGGCACCACAGGCGTTCTGGCGGTGGACTCTGATGATACATGAGATGAAATGACAATTTGGGAAGGAATTGTTTTTTAAGGAAGGAAGCGTTCCGCCTAAGTTTATGTTACCTCCGCGACATTTGCCATTTATGAGGATTGAGGAAAACTTGGGAAAAAACCCGCACCTTTAAGACCTTAACCACCCGTGTCGGTCAATTATATTGGTGTGTTTGATGTATGTATGCATGTAAGTTTGTATGTATGAATGTAAGTATGTATGTAAATATATACCGAGGGTGCCAAAAATGTATACACACTTTCACAGTAGATATCTATTTAATATATTTCAAAGTTGGAGCTAAAAACAACAGTAATGTGTAGTATGATTCTGTAAACAGATGTGACTCGCATACATTATGATAGCGTTGCTACGTGACAGGTAAATCAACAATGAACAAATGTAGCCAAGATTATCGTATGATGATCTGTAAACAGATGTGACTCGACTCACATTACGTTATGCTAGCGTTGCTACAACAAAATGGAGCCAAGATTATCGTTTGAACAGAGCAAAGAAATTTTGAATTGGTATTGGTTAACCGAGAATGTTGTTGAAGTTCGATGGCAATGGAGACGTGTGTGCAGAACTGAACCGCCAACGCGAGTAACAATTGCACGCATTCGAGACAAATTTGAGACACGTGGTACCATATGCGATGTTCGCAAGGGAAGATCTGGGATACACAGCAACAAGTCCCGCGCAAGGATCCAAGGCACTGTCCTAGGCACTATCCAAGGCACTGGATAGGACGAAGGTGTCCGATTGAGTTTCCACCGTGTTCTCCGGATGTAACTCCGTTGGACTTTCTACTGTGGGAAACTCTTAAGGATATTGTATACAGAAGAAAACCAGCTATACTGGCAGCACTTATGGAAGAAATTGCAACTGTATGTGCTGCAATCGCTGAGGACACGTTCGCAAACGTTGCTCGATCAGTAGTTCAACGTACTCAGAAGTGTATCGACGCCGATGGTGGGCATTTTGAGCAACTCTTGTAACTTTTTTAATTTTAAAAGTCTAAGATAATTAATGCTCATCATTTTCTGTTTGTGTGAATTCAGTTTTCATGTGTTAACACAATTTTTTCTTTACTTGAAGTGTGTTTACATTTTATCGCACCCTCTGTACATTTAATCATACCAATTATTGTTACGTTATTTGGGTATTGTATATTTTTATTAATAAAAGGACGATATTAGCATGAATGCCTATAAGACCCATGCGACAATATAGTTATATTCTGTACATGTAAACCTACCAACATATAAGTTTACCACCACCAGTACCACTACGGGTTATAGAAGAGTTTTTGACAAAGTATTATTTAAGAGCGGAATCCAGTAGCCTATGGGTTCCAGTTTCCAAGTTATGGTTTAAGAAGTTCCACGGGATAAGCATGCCGCTGGCCTATTCCTTTTCAACTCAAAAAGAAATTAATAACGGGCGAAGTGCAAGAAGTGTCTTACTTTAGCGTTATGATTAAATTACCAGCGTGAGGCAGTTAAAAATTAAAGGATCATGTTTTGAGTCCCATGAGACGTTAGTTACAGGGCTTCCAGAATATGTACTTACCGCTCGCAAGAATTTTAGTGTCTCGGAAGTTGGACATGCCTGTACTCAAATATGACCATTTAGGTGGAACCACGCCTGGTATGAAAAGAATTAAAGCCGTGGGTCGATTAACCCTTCAGTCACTGAAGAAAGAAGCCGCTCACAATAACACACACGTGCTACAGGAGCACTTTTGTAAATAGTGGATATGTGTACTCTTGTAAGGTTTTAGTTTTAACAATGTTGTCACTGTATGTGCAATGAACACTGAAATCCTAGCTTGTGTTAATTTCGGCAATGATTTTGTTGGCGAACGATCAAGATTTGCGTCAATTTTGTCTAATTTGTCTTCTGTTAAAACGTAAGTCATCGCGTGGGTCTTGTTTTGTACTGAGCCAGTAGTATCAAATCTTGAAGAACGCGAGGAGCTGATTAGTATTTTAATAACATTTTTGTAGAAAAATATGTTGTTCTGAACCAGTCTTCGCGAATGGTGACTGCTCGTAAGTTCAAGGATAGGCAGGTGGCCATTAGTGGGGAGGGAGACGCAAACATTCGGACAAGCGGTGAGGACATATTCTGAAAACCTGATATAATTATCTTTGTTTTAATATTTTCAGGCTGATTTTGAAAAGTGAATAATAATTACTTAGGATAGGAATTGTATTTAAAGCACAGTAAAGGGTTGACTGTATTGGTTGCAGAGAGTTTTGTTTTGTTTTTTTGAGTAGTGTTTAACGCCCGTTTTTACTACTGAGGCACCACAGGCGGTGGGCACTGATGATACATGAAATGAAATGATAATTTGGGAAAGGATATTTTTTTTTTTTTAAGGAAGGAAGCGTTCCAGGCCTAAGTTTAGGTACCTCCCCGGCATTTGCCAGTTATGAAGACTGAGGAAAACCTGGAAAAAACCCCAGTCAGGGAGGACGGTCCTGGCGGGATTCGAACCGCAGACCTCCCGCTCACGAGTCCGTGCCTTAACGACCTCGGCCACTCGTGGCGGTTTTGCAGAGAGTAACTAACCATTTCTGTGATAGAAGGAATAAATCGCAATGAACAAGAAAGAAACTGGGCGGTAAATTATACGAGTTTTAAAGAAATTGCTCTTAAAATAATGACTTCCAGAATCACTACACTCGTTATTCTTGTTGTAACACGAATACCATCACAGGCTGCGACGACATGTACAACTAGCTCCTAGTTTAAGTCAACAGGCGTTTCAAACTCTATAGTCTGGAGTTGGCACCAAAATAGATATCTGGGGAGCGAAAATTAGTGGCCAGGTTACAGTGGGTCTGCCTCTTCCAGCCCCGGCAATCAAGGAAATCTAGACCCAAATGTTCTCGCACGTCCATAGTGAAACTGCAGGAGTTTAATTACATTGAAGACACTCCAGATTGCGAATATCAAGGGGAACTTTTTCAAACGAGCTGGAAAAATGTGTTTAAAGACATAAATATGAGTGCCTGCATTCAGGCAAATATAAAGATGGCGTAGTTAATAATGAAGTTGGAAAATATGCCAGTTTAAATGTTGACACTTCTTAGTGGCCTGAAGGTTTTCATACAAGTATGCCTGTACACGGCTCTCGTTTGCATTTAACTTATACTATCTCCATTAACGTTCATTAGCGAACAACACAGATGGAAAGTAATCCGAGTGCTGCCGCAAAGCACAATTACCAAACTGCAAACGGAGACAAATACGCCTGTGCCTTTTGCAGATGGTAGCGACAGAGTTGCTCCTCATGCAGAACTGGTCAGTGTCTGCAGTAAAGGTTCTACTAACACACTTAGCTTCAAAACCGGTGTGATGATAAAGTATTGCATAGCAATCTGCTTAATTCGGCTTCAAAGATCTCTCAGCAGACTCAGCATTACGATGTGATGTTGCCTATTAGGGTACCGTTTCTGTAATCTTTGTGGCTATTGAAGCACCGTCTCCCGTTGCGTCATACTCAAGGTGCATATCGGCAAGTTCAGAGTAAATGTAACTGTAATGTAGGCAAAGAGGAAACGTCACAAGTAGCATAAGCGATATGTAACATTTTGTGCTACCATGCTAAAAACACCTGTTCTATATCAGCGCTCAAACATGTTCTCCATTTTTAATGATGGTAATTCAGCCATTTGGCCAAAATCTACATTTTGAATTAGCTGCATTCTGAGTTAATGTACTACACCAGTGTAGTGACGTGTAGTCATACGATTAATTCACCAATTTTGATAACTCTAAATTGTAAAATAGACGATTGAGATCTATCAATTCTATATTCCTTTAATTATTTAGCAATTTTGTAGCTTGCAAATTTGACTTGGCACATAATTGGTTTGCCACCTCTTTGACTTAGACCCTTCTATTAGTAATACTATAGTGACGTCACTAACTCTGAACAATATATAAGAATGCTACACTTGTTAAAATTATTTGCCGGTATCTAGCACAAATTAATTTATAAAAAAAGTATGTACAATTTTAAATATGCCTTTAGTGTAAATGTGTACAAACTAGATTTTATGTGACACACAAAACAGCAAATAAATAATGATATGACTTATTGAAAATTTAAGGATACATCGGAGTGAAATTTGGAGTTTTTAAGGAGTTAAACTAGACATTTCAGATTTTGCATCTATATTGTTAAGGTTTTTAATATTATCTTACAAACTTTAGGGTTAACTGGTCAGTTATTCATTATTGTTTTAAACATGTATTCCATTTTTCCTCCGTTCTGAGTTATTAGTAAAAACATATCCTCTCCTATTAAGGTTGCAAAAATATGTGCAAAACTTTTGTAAATGTCTTATAGAAGATTTACGCGGATTTTTAATTACGACTGATGGTTATCATAAAAAAATATGTACTTCTAAGTCAAATCATGGACAATTTAGTAATTGACTTTACTTAAAATTTTTAATCATTTGTTTGGTAAATAATGCTCTCAGTCAATACATATTTACACATCCTATATTCTGAAATCTAGAACTGAAGTTGCCTTTTCAAATTTTTGTTATTTTCAACTAACATTTGTGGTAGAAATTCCTATAAAAGAAATTTCTTTAAGTTTCATTACCAATGATAGATGTTTTAATACAGGTTTGTCTTGAACCTATCGAAGTACTTGAACATGATTTCAGAAATTTCATTTTTATCCTCCATTTGCAGGAGGAGTGTAATTTTTTCTGCATTGTCAACAAAGGCTGATTATGGAAAAAATTGTCAGCAATTGTTTATTTTGTTGCAAGTAAAGGCAAACTATTCCGTTTTGTAAGAATATTTACTGTGAGCAACAGTGCCTACAAGTAAGTTGTGTTGTGCAATGTGTATGAAACATTAGTCAACTACCCATAATTTGTGTTATGAAGCCAAGCCAGGAAGGTTAGGGGGAGCCTCTCGCCCATAACAGCTATTATGTGCAGAACCACCAGAATCGTCATCTCTCGTCACGTGTGTTCCCTGAAAGGTTTGCATCTGATTCTGTACGATTGATTTTTTTTTTTTTTTTTTTTTTTTTTGCGTTACAATTTTATGTTGACTTGTTTTATTTATGGAGGCTCTTCAACATTTCAGGTACCAGCGTCTCATTCAATTCAGGGCGCGAAACGACCGACAAAGTTTGCTCAGAGGTCTATACTTTCAGGCTTGAGGTTCTTTTTCGTGCCGTAAATCTATGACACGGGACACGGGAAATAAATCGATCATAGCCGGGATTGAACCCGCGATCTTGAGTTTAGTAGGCAAATAGGTTACAAAGTTGAATAAAATATTTTAATCTGTTATCAGATATTATTATGAAACAGCATATTAATCGCAACATAATTATTTATACATAGCGGGTGTTTCAAAGTAGTTATCAATAATCTGATGATGAAAAAATATATAAAAATAATAATTTAGTAAACAATATCTGCAAATTAATTTTTTGAGAGAATATATAATTTTTGTTGAGATTTCCTCCTTACTATAAGAACACCAATTCCAAATACTGCTACGAATTCTGTAAAAGGACATATTTATTAACCACTAAACAATGAAATTTTGGGCCTTGGATTCCACATCATAGAAATGTATTAAAAATAAACAATTTGAGATTTTCATTGATTAGGATCTTCAATGTAGTAGTGGTCTATGTCTGGGAAAGGAGAAAGGGGAGGGAATGGTCGTTTCCTCAAAGTCTTCAAAACAAGTCATTAGTGGATCTCAGTTTTGTATAAATAGCCCAGTTGGTCAGGTCAATGATAAATTCCCGTTAGCACTAGTTATATTTCGTAAACAGTTAATTTGCAAACCATTGTTTACTAAAAATTTAAGGTTTTGTTTATACATTGTATCTTAAATTATTATTCATTCAATACCCTGTGCAGGTATTAAAATTGTCAAAATTTGCAGTTATTTCAACACAAAACAATATTACATTTCATAAGTAATATTCTCATGCAGATGCTTTAAAAAATACTAAATATGACTTGCCTAGGAAGGTAAGTAAGCAATGGATCCTGTGTCGTAGATTTGCGGCACGTAAAAACCTCAAGGGGAGAAGAAAAGGCCTCTGAGCATATTTTATCGACCGTTTCACGCTCTGAATTGAATGGGACGCTGATGACGCGAGATGCCAAAGAGCGTCCGTAAATAAACCAAATCAACAAATGCAGACACACTCCAGCAGCGATAATCACTGTCTAGTCGCAGTATGTGCTTGTACTGTGGTTTGATAAGTGAAAGTAAGCTGTTGGTGAATTCTATGGTAGTGAGGTTTCGTGAAATAGAAGCTTTATTTCCTTTTGTGTTAATTGAATATACGAAAATGAACAGTATACAAAATTTACATTCCCATTCTTTGGACCATTGGAAAAGAAAACCGTAATCTAAAAACTCAGTATATGAACTCCGAAGAATTGAGTGAAAATGTGGTTATAAAACATAAGTATGCAATGCTTTCTGAAGAGACAGACTTCATTCTATAGATCCCGGACTTTAAGCACAGGGTCTGATTAGTTCGTTGCATGAAACCAGCAGAACTAAATTAAGTGCGTTGCTTCAATGTTTTTATTAAATTCTTTCTCCCCTCTCTGCACACATGAGTGTTAATTCCATTTATTAGGATTTCAGAAGAATGGAATCCATGTTCAGCAGGAATAATAAAATCGTGCACCCTGCGTTTATGCTATCACAAGCCGCCTACATCTTCTTGTAATTCCAGCTAATGAATGAATTCAACATAATCATCTGCTTCTCAGAGTAAACATTCTAATAAGAAAAAAAAGAACTTCAATTTAACTGGGTAAAATGTATGTTGCGTTACCACTCGGATGCTGCTCTCCAGAATCTGCACAACCAATAAATTCTACACAAAGGAAATTTACCAAGCTGTACTACGTCAGAGTTTTTTTTTTATTATAACCGTATGTCTTTATGAAAACCTATTTATATTGTTTACAACAAAGTACTGAGTGAATGAACACAAATCTGGATGAAATGCTGCAATTCCATGATTAGCTGTCTTGGATTTCTGATCCATGCATGGAAAAATTGGAGGGTACCACCTTTGTCCCACCGGATATTCAAAAGTTACTTTTTTCCCCCTACAAGAACTGTTGTTAGGCATTTTATTGTGGAGCATAGTTTTGAATTACTGTAACACATTTGTTTGTGAAATAACCACAAGCAAATTGTGATCTCGTTCTTCAAAGTTGTTTCAAAACTTTAATTTAACATTTTAAATAAATACTAATCAAAAGCATACCATTGGGTATTTTGGTCACTAATGTTTATATTGAGATGTGAAAAGCATTTTTCTACAATTTTATTTAGTTTAAGATCAAAATAGCTATTTTGGGTTAAAATTTTTTGTAGCAACAACTAAATAATATTAAAAAATTTCATACACATACATAAAATTATGATCGAGAGAGATGAGTGCAGGCAAATGTACTTACAGCTAAAAGTCGAAATAAAAATCGTTTCATGTTTTGGATGACTAAAATTTAAGGCCAAGAAACAGGAGTTTGAAGAGCGTAGACTTTTAAAAATGGCTATTAAAGGTTTAAACTTCACAGAGAACTTCTCTAAGTTCTAAGTAGTTTAAATAGCAAATACTATTTTTTTTTTTTTTTGCCAAAAAAGAAATGTTTCCACTTCAATGTACTCTTAAACGCGAAATTGCAGTTTGTGTCTCTTAAGAATTGAAAGCTGGCATTAATTTATGGCTAGAATCCTCACAATATCCTGCGATCAAACATAAATCCATAACTATCAGCTTCAAACGTAATTTCTCTCAAGTAATTTCTAATTTAACTCAATGACAATTATTTCTTCCTAGCAGTTCTTAAACACTTTACAGTGATTATAAAGCTCGTACTTGTTGTCCAATACAAAGTAATTTTAGAAAGTAGCAAGTCTCCTTCTGTTGCTAACAGATGCACATTCTTGGCTGCCGTTATTTGGCATTGAAGAACATAAAATTAAATTTACTAGCTATTAGCATTTCCATAAGAATTGTATCCATTGGTGAAAGATGAAGGCAATCACGTCCCCACCCCCGCATTTGTTAAACTGTTAGCAAGAGCTGAATGGGAAGCTTAGATCCAGAATATATGATAAACATTTGAATCTCCAGGAAGAAATGAAGGAAGCATTCTCCAATCAGAATGCAGAGATACTGCTCCAGTCAATCTCTTATGATGCATGGTGTAAATCACCCCAAAAGGGGAAAGGTGTGGAAGTTACGAGGATTATCCCATAAATTAAAAAATGGGTGAGTAACAGAAATGCTCTAGTGTTCTGAATGGGTAAATGCTATCAATGTATGCTGTAACATGTCAGCACTTCGTTATGTTCTTGCAAGAACCCAACAAACAACGAACGCTTTGTCGACAGCTCGATTGTAAAGTGCACACACTATTTCACATATTGGGTTGCTGCCCTAATGGAGATATACTTCAAAGCACGGGTATTTCTTCTGCTGTAAGGAAAACTAAATGAGAGATTTATGAAGAAGTGCACTGTATGTTTGTTGATGGTAGTCTCCGCAGAGCTTTGTTGTTGATTTGGTTTGTTTACGGACGCCCTTTAACATCTCAGATCATTAGCGTCCCTTTCAATTCAAGACGTGAAACGGCCCATAAATTTTGCTCAGAGGTCTCTTTCTTAAGGCTTTACTTCTCTTCCGAAGGAAGCCATACTTAGAATTATTATGCCCGAAAAAATTGTTCTAATCCAGCTATGTATGAAATCGCGATCTTGGGTTTACGAGGCAAGCATGGTTAACACACACACACACACACACACACACACACACACACACACACATATATATATATATAGGTTAAATGTTGCCATTGTTGCCACGTGTACGATCGCAACTAAAACACGCAGCTGCGATCGGTCTACCACTTAGTTGGAAGACAGCAAAGAATGAGTAATGCGTCGCACTCCGCTTTACACTATTTCATTATATTGTGTTAACCCAACGGGATTTTTTTCTTTCCCCACCCTTTTAGCTTTCATTCTTTATGGCATTCTCAGAGGTCCTATCTTCCGTTCGTTTTTTTTTTTTTTTTTATACTACACACTACACACTACTGTTTCTGAACACCCGGTAGTCTTTGCTGTTTCTTTCCTTGCCTTACTAATGCTCATTTTGCTTGAAAAATAATCAAACACATTTATTATTAATTATGTTCCTTTCTTCTTAATTTACCAACACTTCGCCTCATCTTAGCTTTTCCTCTATAGCTAAATATTTATGCAAAATGTCAAATAAATACCTTACTCACTACTTCAAGACGTAAAATAACTCCTTACAAAAAGACAGTGTTAAACCTCTACCTGCACACCGCCTCCCTGTCGAGGTTGGCTGGCTTCTCTAGCTGAATAGATGGGCAACCTGTGCCCGTCAAATAAACAACGAAAGCAATAATTTTCAGGATATCGGTTTCTTTTAAAAATTGTCCCCAACTCATCTCAACATTTTCTCGCTTGGTGCCCGTTGTAAATCCAATAACAAAAAAGTGTCTTGCTGCCTAACTTTCCTGCTGCACGATATTGTATTTACCGAAAATATGAAATCGTGATGCTACACGCCTGAAATACAACAGGCCTCAATGGAATGGAAACATGCCGATTCCCCAGCAAAGAAGAGATTGAAAAGTTCTAGTGACCGTTTTCTGGGATATGCATGGTGTTCTGCTGGTAACATTTCTCGCTCGTACACTAGGGATCACTGTGAATGCTGCATCGTATGAAAGAACATTGATGAAGTTGCCCTTCGTGACAAACTCAACGCTGCAAATGCCGGACTGTTCCATAACAATGCTGCCCTCATGCTGTGACTTCTGTCCGTACCAAAATCGTGAAATTTGGTTGGAAGGTGCCCCGACACTCGCTATACAGTTCGAACCTTGCACCCTCGAACTTTCATCTTTTTGGCCCAATGAAGAAATTCCTAGACGGCAATTGCGATTAAGAAGCGTGATCGGCTGTGCGTTTTTTTGAGCAGAGTTTAACGCCCGTTTTTACTACTGAGGCACACAGGCGGTGAACATTGGTGATACATGAGATGAAATGATAAATTGGGAAAGGTTTTTTTTTTTAAGGAAGGAAACGTTCCAGGCCTAAGTTTAGGGTATCTCCCCGACATTTACCATTTATGAGCACTAAGGAAAACCTGGAAAAACCCTCAGTCAGGGAGGACGGTCCTGGCGGAATTCGAACTCCAAACCTCTCGCTCACGAGTCCGCGCCTTAACGACCTCGGCCACCCATGGTCTGGGCTGTGCGTCACGATAGGAGAAATGCGCTGAGAAACTTGACTCCTTTGTTGAAAAGTAGCTAAGAGATGTGGCTCACTGTGTATGATTAATATTGTCTTAACTATTAAACTTTTTTAATATAGTATGGTCCACCCTCATATTTCATTTTAAAATGATAACACTCGTCTCATTATATACAGAGAACTTAAAGGAGGCTGATGGGCTCGTAAGTGAAATACAGCATCACCATTCTCTCATTCAGAAATTAAAAATAACGAGTGATTATGTTGCAATATATTTTAGTTATTAATACTGGTGTTTTGTGCCTTTATATACCTGAGTTTTTATAGATTGTCGAGTATGACTATTACTATTGGGTAAGGATGACATAATAGAAATCCGCCAGGCGTGGCCTAAGTCGTTAAGGCGCGGACTCGTGAGCGAGAGGTCTGGGGTTCGATTCCCACCAGGACCTTCCTGATGGGGTTTTTCCAAGTTTTCCTCAGTCTTCCAGGTTTTCCTCAGTCCTCCAGCTTTTACTCAGTCCCCCAGGTTTTCCTCAGTCCTCCAGGTTTTCCTCAGTCCTCCAGGTTTTTCTCAGTCCTCCTGCATTTATTTGTATGTTTGTCTTTAAATGTAAACCAGTGATAGCTGAAAGATTACACAGAATGCAAATTTAGACCATTAAGCTTTGAGTGAAATTTTAGGGTTTGCGAGAGAGAGAAATATTTAAAGGAAGTCTGCAGTCAAGGGAAGTTTTGAAAAACGCTGCTCTAATTTATAAAAAATATAATACTACCGTAAATGCACCATCTGACGAGAGTCAAATATCTTATTGTTATAAAAATGAAATTTAAGAAGGAAAAGTAAAAGAAAACGCACTGCTTTAAATAGGGTGCGATACCAGATTTAGTCGCTCATTTGTTTCGAAAAAGCATCGCCTTTGAAGGATGATTTAAGAAGTAGTTTCAGAGTCACGTGTGGTCAAAAAGTACCCGTACTCTGTTGTGTTTTAATTCGTATTTGTTCATATTTTTTGTTTTAATAAATATTACTTGTATTTGTGGTAGCTATTGAGCATGAAACGCATAAGAAACTGGGAGTGATGACCAGACAAAGCATGCTAAATAGATTCAGTTGTTGCTGGAATGAAATTCTCCATTATTGTTTAAGACTGTATGTTTCCAATGTTATTTGAACCTTTTAAAATATAGCACATTCGTTTACAATAGGGAATGCCTTTTTGCCTACTATAATATACATAAACGGTTTACATTTTTTTGGTTTGAAAAAGCAATACCAAGGCATTATCAAGTAAAAACTTGAATGTTTGTGCGACCCTAACTGCCCCTTAAGTTTTTGGTTTAGCCTCTACAGAAAAATTCTGAACTCCTGTCTTACATTTTTAGTGCTAAATCGGAAAAGTTTAATTCTGCTTCAGAATGTACAAGCAAACTAGGCGTATTTTTTGTAAAATTCCTGGTGATTATCTAATTACTTACTAGTACTAAAATATGGTATATAATTTAATATAAATTTCAAGCATTTTAAAATAATTTACTTAACACTCAGAGAAATGGCATTTTAAAAAAAATTAACTTCTTAGTTTAAAATTTAGAGCAACTTAATTATGCAAGCAGTTCTGCAATAAATATATGCAAATATATTCATTTCTCTAATAATAATTGCGTACATAATACCATAACATTTATATTTTGGTTCCATCACAAGATAAACATATATGCAGCAGTTTTAGTATTTTCAGCTTTACCCTCTTTAAGATGCTTCGTGATGCAGAAATACAGCTAGAACGAAAAGATATGACCTATGAATAAGTTTATATTGATATATTCGTATATGTAACACAAATAATACATTTGTGCTAAGGACAGCAGTGTTGTTCAAGTGGGTAAAAGAAATGACGTTGACACACCCGATAGACGAACTATTACCTACTAGGACGTCGTGTAAAGGTAATCTACGCTTACCGACTATTGTCTTATTTCTTATTCTACCTCATAAAGCTCGTCTGACCCAACAATGGTGATATGTAACTGCAGCTCTGGAGTGTGAGAACAAGTTGTTTCAGGTAATCTACCCACAGCAGAGGTCAAAGCATATTCTCAGAATATTAATATCTATCTACATTAGTTTATTATACACTCATACTATCATTGCAATTTTCACTCTCCAGAATTAGCTCCCGAAGATCTGAAAGAAATGTTGCTTTGGTGATAGATTGCAATTTACCGCCAAGAGTGACTGAGATCATTAAGGCGCGGACTCGTGAGCGGGAGGTCTGGGGTTCGATTCCCACCAAAACCGTCCTTCCTGAATGAGGATTCAGATTTTCCTCAGTCCTCATAAATGGCAAATGCCAGAGAGGTACCCTAAACTTAGGCCTGGAACGTTTCCTTTCTAAAAAATAAATTCTTTCCCAATATATCATTTCATCTCGTGTATCATGAGTGTCATCACCAGTGGTGCCTCTGTAGCAAAAACAGGCGTTAACACAATTCATTCATTTCATTAGATTGCAATTCAACTTAAAATTCTGCGCATGTAAAGCAGAATTACAATGGAACTGAAAAAATAATTTATAAGGAATTACTGTTTGAATTTAGTGAATTACAGGAAAATAAGCAATAAAATAGGACAATATGCTGTGTGTTTAAATTCAAATGTGTTGAAAATTGATTTGAAATCATATCGTAATACAATAGAATTCAACAGATTTATTTACCTAATGCTAATTCATGAATTGCATTAACTAAGATAAAACGATAAAACACACCATTACAAGTTAAACATTTCATTTCTTCTTCTTTTTTTAGCATTCTTTTATATTACAAGGCTCCGTATTGCTATATGCAGGCCCATCTACACCAGCCTATGGGAGTGTGTAACACGTCTGTTTTTTTGTTTTCCAAATAAATATCTATTTCTCGCATCCTCATAATATTAATTATACATTTTTTTGGTATCTCGCATGAAATGTCACACTAATACGTGGACAGTTCGGCATAGTAACCAGGCTGATCTATATTTGTTAAAAGTTTCTAATTGTGATCAGCTGAGTTTTTGGTATTGTAAGGCCGAAAAGAACTTCCATTTTAAAATAAATGTGCCATATCTTTATCTATAATTACAACTGCTTAATTTAAGTACGATTTAGAATTACTACATTGTTTCCTTGTAATGAAATCGAAGTTATTTGTGTTTACATTTTAGCAACAAAAAGCTTTATTCATACGAGAAATCTTTTTATCTTACAAATTGTAATCGCATGGTTCAGGTCTTTCATAATCCTTCGCGTAATGAACCTTGAGGGAGTTGGTTTTGTTTTGTGTGACAAGTTGTGTGCATAAGTAGCATCCAAAGCTCTCTATGTGGGCAATTCTAGGGTGAAATCTGTGAAAAAATTAGAATAATCTACTTCAAGTTTTTTTTTAAATATTAATGTATTTTATATCACTATAAAATAAAATAGCAATATATTTTTAATATGACATCCATAGGTCTAATAGCATTCAAAAATTCGCTAATGTCACCAAGATTTTGAAAATTCTCTATTTAAAGACATAACTTTTATAACTCTTAAAATAGAAATGTGAAAAGTTCATTTTAAAGTTCATGTCCTGATGATATAATGATTTGCAAAACATGGTTATTAATTTACAAGACTAGAAGAAAATCTGCTTTATGCATATTTTAACTGTTTCCCCGCGAAGGCAATAAAAACATTTAAACATGGCACAGCTGTAAATTCTTACGACAAATATATATTTTTCAGATATAGAAAAAAGAACTCCTTATGTATAAATACAGTTTATACATCAGTCTTGCATGCCCATAGAATTATCAACTTTTGACACAGTCAGCACTCCAAGTCAAAGTAGCACAAATAACTTCTTGATCGGTCCTACAAGAAATGGGTGCACTTTACAAGCAAGACACGAGTGCTTAAAATATAGTTTCAAGGAAGTATTGAAGGGAAGGAAGTTTTGTTTTTTGTATCATTTTAATGTTCGGAATTTTCTGTTTGAAATGATTTTCATTACTGTTCTTTGGTTATAAGTATATTAATATATTTTTGATTATGTCACTTTAGAAGCTTTTTATATTATTTATTTATTTCTTAAGCTCTTGTTCAGTTAAAATCTCAGGAACGATTTTCTCTAGAAAGTTGCGGTTTGTCTTGAATGATAGGAAAAGTTGTACTTCATCACCTGCAGTGTTTGTTTTCATGAAATCACCCATTTTGTTTCACAGTGTTGGAGGGTTTTAGCTAGTATTTCCCTCAAAGTGTTAGTTTGTAAAATCATTTTTGGCTGCAATTTCTTATTGAAAAACTAGATTTTTTGCATAAGTTTCCCCATTTTTTAGAATCTGTATACACTATCACTTTGAAACTTTTACCACCTATTCATGATATTATTGTAATGATATGAATGTATTATAGTAGAGCTAGAACAAGATGTAACAACGTAAAAAATTTAACTGTTTGAAAAAAATACAAAAAAGGAAACAATTAAAAATAATTTATAATTTGCTTCAGAGTCAAGGTATGGTAGTGAAAATATATCAGCAAAATTAATAGTTCTTGAGAAAATGGTAACTAAATTTGGTAAAGTTAACATTACAAGGATTGGCCTTTCATATCCCCTTAAAGAAATTATTTTATGGCAGTTCTTGACAGAATAGTGGAGCTACTTCATGTTGGAATAAGTATTTTCAGCAGGATAATATGACAGCTCTTACTGCTAATTCGTCCATAACAGAATTATTGCTCCAAATATTTGTTTACAGAATTATTAGCAGTGCTTTGTAATCTGCTCATTCCGCAATATTAATAGTTGATAGAGCGCGTTACCAGTTATAATCATACCAATTTCGAAGGACATAAATCCGAATACTAATCTCGACGTGAAAGACTAGTGAAGGTAATAAAATGAGACTTTTGTAGAGTATAGAGGAACTGATGGTAAATTATTGTTTCGTAAGAAGGTGTAGCTTGTGTGTCATAAAAAATTGCCAACACTTGCAGTACCTGTTGTGAGGAGGGTGAACACCGCAATCTGTTGCTCAATACGTTGTACTTTTCAGCGGTGAAGTATTGAAGCACCTGATTACATGGAAGATGCCGGCAATAGTTTGGGCCATGCAATTAGTGGGGTCTACTTGAAAACCGATACTTTTAAAAGACAAGTGTCTTTTGCGTGTCAGTATACTTACGCACAGATAGGAGTCCGTTTTCGATTCCTGAATGTTACATGTTGCTTAAGTAAGGCTTTTTCGGAGTTTTTCCCTTCCCCTGAACTGATGAGGGACATGTGATTTAAAGCATCAATGATCTCTTAGACTCATTTGCGCTATAATTTCATTCATATGCTCGAAAGATCCACAGCAGTTGCAGGGACAAATGTACACATTTAATCCGCGAGATTTATTCTCTGAACTCAACTAGGGTGAATGCAAGAGGAAGAAAAGCTAATTCAGATAAACGTTGCTTAAAGAACCAAAACACTTCCTTCAGATGGTAAAATCAGAGTTGAGGAAGAGTTTAAGATTGATTATTTTCATATCAAATTGTCATTCTAAAAAAATATCACTTGGTGTTTCATTGGTGTTTTCCTCTGTTCAGTCATTAATGATGCACTTTCTGAGCTTACAGAGAGTGGGCAGAATAGACTGAAATTAACACTTTTAATTTTCTTTCGCCTATTCCGGGCTGTTGATGCAAAAATGAAAAATTCAAGCTAATCTTTTGTAAAAAATGTAGTATCTTAACAAATGTAAAAATGTTGCTGCTAGGGTGTTTAAGGCTTCTTGCTCGTATGGCTACAAAACCATTCAATTTAATGATACATGGAAAGTTGTTGTTCAGCTGCAGAATGAGGAAACAATACAAGGTTCGCTACTACAGTAACGCCTCCTATTTATTTCTATGGAGGCTACAACAAATAAAAATATCACCATAGTCTCAAGTAAAAAACATTTTTCGATAGTTACCAAATGTGGTTATGCTTTTTTTTTTTTTTTTTTTTTTTTTTTTTTTGCAAACGCTGAACAAGAGCATGTATGTAGGTAGCGCTGGTAAAAATCCGCACCACTGGAAGTTGCCACAGTTTTATGGCTTATGCGACACACCTTTGTTAGAAAAATATCCACGCAGTTCCATCTTTTATTCATATAGATAGAAGCCAGAAGGTTCCAATTTCGATAGGTGTGTCGGTTTACAGGTAATAATGCGTCGGAATTCTTACGTTGTGCGCATGCATGATATTGGACAGAAAGCAGGAATGAAAAAAGCATTTGCTTATTTTTTCTTGCGTTCAACAAGCTTTTGTAAATTCAATTTAAGAATATTTGTGAATTTATTCTTAACGAAAGAGACAGAATCTGTAGTAACGAACCTTTGTACTTGTAGTAGGTCAAATGTGATCACGGGGTCATAAGTAGCAGGTCAAAATGTACTGATACAAAACTGGAATGTCATTTAAGACCGATATTACCGCCAAGGGTGACCGAGGTCGTTAAAACGCAGACTCGTAAGCGGGAGGTCTGGGGTTCGATTCCCGCCAGGACCGTCCTTACTGAGTAAGGTTTTTTCCAGGTTCTCCTCATTTTCCATAAATGTCAAATGCCCGAGAGGTACCCTAAACTTAGCCCTTGATCATTTCCTTCCTTTAAAAAAAAAATCCTTTCACGATATATCATTCCATCTCATGTTCACCACCTGTGTGCCTCAGTAGTAAAAACGAGCATTAAACACTACTCAAAAAGTGTTATTAGAATATAATACAAATTTTTCTGCAAGGTTGCGTGAACAACAGAAAAAGAATTTAAATACGTCTTTGTTCTGCTTTTTACATTATATTAATATTTTCGATAGAGAGATGCGTACATTCTCGGATTGATTTTTTTATTAATTTATTTATGGACACTCTTCAACAGCGTCCCATTCAACTCAGGGCGTGAAATGGCCGACAAATTTTGCTCAGAGGCCTCTCTTTCAGGCTTGAGGTTCTTTTTCGTGCCGTAAATGTACGACATGGGACCCACAGCTTTACTTCCCTTCCGAAGGAAGCCATACTTACGATCTTTACGCCCGAAAAAATCCATCGGTCCTGGCCGGGTTCGAACCCGCGATCTTGGGTTTCGGAGGCAAGTATGGTAACCACTACACCACCAGGACCGACGTACATTCTAGGAGCTTACAATATTATAGATAATTTATATAAAATAACACAATTGGCGATTTATAAGTCAAGGCCCATTGTTCTCGGAGTGGTCTATATTACACTTTTCTCTGCGTCTTTTAATCAAATCATGAGGAAGGGCCCACTCAAACTTCGTATGCAGGTAAATATGTACAACTTAAAGCAATATTTAACTTTTAGTTGCGAATAGGAACTCTTTCGGAATTATAGTTGAATTTAAAAGGATCGAAATATACATGACTTAAATCCTCAGCAGTAGACACAATTTTGGTTTTGGAAACTGTCTATTCCAAACATTTTGGTAAGTGGCAACACAAGGTATCGATTTTGAAATTGTTTGACAAAATACCTTTGTATATATTGTAACATATTACGTGGTTTGCCTGATCCTGTCAATATGGAAACCCAAATTAAAAAGAATTGCATAAGATAGAGTCGCTGAAAACTAGTTCTGAGTGCTTGGCATAAATAACAAGCAATCGGGTGCCGTTTGCCGTAAACAGTGTGTGCCTATCTTTCAATTGTACGTCTTGAATGATGTTCATAAACGTCTAAACGGCAACGCCATGCTGATTGCAACAGCCTTGGACTGCAAGGCAAGAGTTGACTTTAACAACGTACTCCTGCACAGTAAGGTTCTATATTAACATTCCCCAAGTCTTATAAAACCTTAATTTAAATATCTCCTAGTTGCGTTTTCACTTGTATACAGAGTTTTAAGAATAAAACTCGATATGAGGTACGTTGAAACATTCTTTGTAAGTTATTCAGCGATAATTACAATAGTATTTCTGAAACACTGTTCTTTACAATAGTAGTTAATGAAATGATTTCCATAATTTGCAATATTTCCCAAAATTAACCCTAAAAATAATTAAGCGCCTTAGAAAAAATGTCTTGACATGGGCTTCAAATCACCTAATCTATCACTAGCTACAGACACGGTATTCAGAAGGCTAGTTCTAGGAGATGGAATGTTTTAGTATTTCGAAATGTATTACATGCAGCTGTTGTGCCTTGATAAAAACACATACGTCCTCTCAGTTTCCCAGCTCTATGTTGCTTGGTAATATTTGGAAACAGTTTAGTGCAATATTCGCTATTTAGCGACATTTCAGTTAAGACTGCATAGTTCTGTATCTCTACTCGACTATATGCTACTAAAATGCAATACTTGCTTTGTACTTTTATAACAATATTTTACAATGGAATACATGCATTTTTAGTTCATATTATATTAGAAAAACTTGAGCATACCTATAAATGAAAATTCCAAATTTTGAAATTTTAAATAAAAATTCAAAATCTTGCAATTTTAAAGAAAAATTCTTAAATTTTTATCAAAGGCTGCCATACTAGTATACTAGAACTGATAATATTTAGAATTTTTCAAAAAAGTTACTTTTAAATATTTTAATATGCTAATGAATTAAATGTTTCACACGATGCAGAATTTATACTTTTCACAAAATATTAAAAATATATGTTGACATATAGACATATATAGATAATTTTTAGCTGCTCTGGCTCTCTCATAAAAATCCTAAACCACATTTTGCACGTTTTTTTCATAAATTACAATACTAATTAGCATATATCTTGAATAAAATAAATCATTTTGAAAATCATAATTTTTTCACAATTTCTAATTAGATGTTCAACACCGGTAGCAGGCACTGGAGTAACTAGTAAATGAAATACGTATGTGTTTCGTTTCAATTCTGTACGTGTAAGCATTGCTTAAAAATTGTTTTAAGTAATACTTGCACGTATTCCTGTCTACGTCTTACCCAATCCCTCTACTTTCTCATCCTCATCTGTCTGTCCACGTTGGAAGGCTTGGTTATCTTTTTTGTTTCTATTGGTTGGAACAGGCAAGGCACTAATCCAGAAATAACGTGAACGTAATCGTTTCTAACGTGGCCCTTTTGTTCACCGCTGGCACAGTGTGTTTCGAGTTCAAAAGTTTAATACATGTTTTGGGCCTTTACTAAAATGTGTAGGTCCGAAACTCTTTCAATCTTCATATTAAGTTTCTGAGTGCATTATTGTAAGTCAAATATAAATGTATTTAGCATAATAACCAAGTATTGCTTATTGTTGAATGAGTCACAATATTTGTTTTTGTCTTATCTTCTTTGAAAAAAGTCTTTCTCCGGCCACAATCTGGGGTTTATGTCCCGAAGCAGCGGAAGGATTTAATATTACAAAAAATATATATCAGAAATGGAGTGCAAAATGCATTATGTTTGTTTTTAGTGACTGGAAAACAAATCAAATTAACTGCTCAATATCAAAGAATTTCAAATTTTGTTAAGATTGGTCCACCCAATAGGAGTGTAGTGCGTAAACAGTGATAAAATTCGAATTTATCATCAATCAAAATGAAAATATGTACACGTCATACTTTAAAGGAGAAAAGATATATATATTCAATTGGGCCAGTAGCCAATTTTATTTATTTATTTATTTATTTATGGACGCTCTTTAACATCTCAGGTCATCAGCGTCCCATTCAATTCAGGGCGTGAAACGGCCGACAAATTTTGCTCAGAGGCCTCTCTTTCAGGCTTGAGGTTCTTTTACGTGCCGTAAATATACGACACGGGACCCACGACTTTACTTCCCTTCCGAAGGAAGCCATACTTAGGATTTTTACGCCCGAAAAAGTCCATCGGTCCTGGCCGGGTTCGAACCCGCGATCTTGGGTTAGAGAGCAAGTATGGTAACCACTACACCACCAAGACCGACCCAATAATCGAGAAAATCTCTTTTAGAGACTCCCAATGTGTGAGGTTTAACTACATAACAACATTGCACGAAGTTTCATCCAGAAGTGCTAGGCGACCGCGCACGGGCTGGATTGCTACTGCCCAGACATGGATAAGCAACAGTGAACTTAATATATTATCCTTGGTGGTTATCTCTGGAGTAAATTAATGGAAATCTTATACAGAACAAGCCTACATACGCCAAAGCAGCTGGATTTCAACATTCAACTGGAAACAGTCTCCATTCTTGATGCGGTTACAACAAGTGTTGGGTAGTTCTTTATAGAGAAGTCAAAAATGTGTGGAAGATTTCCAAAAATTGGTTATGTTAGTTATATACATAAGTATGTAATATATAATTTTAGAGAAACCGTTTTCGACTGAATTACACACATTGAATGATGCCCATACCCACAAATAGCACCGTTAACCGCATACAAAAATGCAAGAGAGTGGCCAGTTCTTGTATGGCTCTTTCTGAAATTCTCGATCCAGGCATTTTAATGTAAATTATCTGCTTGCCGCGCACGCAATGGCCGGCAGTGGACAGAACAAATCCCGCCGATATCCTTCCGCTGGCGGATAGCTGAATAAGATGTACTGTATTAATTTCGCTACATATGTCTTTATGCCCTTTATATTAATTTCAATGTTAAGCATTGTAGATAGTGTCCAGTAAGTTTTAATACTTTACTTGAAATAAAATGTTCTGCGTATTTCCAAGGAAAAATGCAATGCACATTGTAGTTGTAAATTACTTTTTGTCAACATTTCACAGAAAAAAAAAGTTATAAAAATTTAAAATGACATTAAAAGGAAAATAATACGGTCATTACTAGTGCCTGGATTTTAATAACGCAAAACACTTAAAAAGACTTTATGAATTTAAGCAGATTAAATATGTCCCTAAAATTACTTTAAATATATTTATTTTTACCATCGTACACCATTTCTCACTCATTATAGGTTGCAGTAAGGTACAAATGCCTTTCGCAGATTTTTGGTTCTGAAAGGCTAGCGATTATTAGCAGGAAGATTCTTGAAAATTGTGCATTTACTAAACTCTTATTACGGTACTGGCCCGAGAAGCTTCTGTTGCATTTTTCTTTATACTGCGATTCCAGGTATGGCTTATGTTTTCCTCTATTTACATACTGGTCCATTGTGAATCTCTTTTTGGCTGAAATTTCACGGTAGAAAACACTACCATTAGTTGAAAAAAAAAAACAGTGTCTTGGTATTCCGAAAAGAAAGATTTTAATTTGGCGGAAGTACTTATTTTTACTTTCGGCATGTTTAACACTTGACTGACATGGCTTGTAAAAAACTGAATCTCAGATGCAGAATGGAATGTGAAGAAACTGTAGCGCCTGCAGGTACGACCCTCACACTCCGTAAAGAGAAAGGCTTGTCTTTCACTCTTAATGGATACGAGTCTATTTTGAAAACAAAATAAAACTGAGAGGAACGTATTTCCAAAAATTGTGAAGATCTGAAGATTCTGAAATCTAATTTTACTATAATTTAGGAGCAATGTGATAAAATTAGCTAAAATGACAAAAATTCAGGTGTCTTCATCCAAAATGCTGTTAAAGTTGCATAAAACTCATCACATTCCTTATTCCAGAGAAAAAGAAAAAAATGAGGAAAAGTAACAATAGAAATGCTTCATTTTACTTTGAAACCACGTTTATTTTCAACACAACATCCAAATCCGGGTCATAGTCATGAATTGAAGGAAACTCATTGAACGTTTAAAGAGGTAACTTAAGGTGTCAGGTGAATTTCGCTATACGTCCATTAATTTTGAAATATGTAGGTGCATACAATAATTTATAATCCATTTTTAGAGTTAACTCTAAATTACTGAAGTTTTATTGAAATTTTCTCGCACAAGAAGATAAGGGTTAAAACACCATATTTATTTTGTTTCCCATTGCCAATTCTTTTCATTTAGAGAATTGCAATTAAGTAATGTTTCACAGATATTTTATGATAAATAGTTTATTTATCGAAAGCTGTAATAAATACAGAAAAATTATTAAGGCTTCAATTGGCATTATTAAGCTCTACTAACAATCTGCATATTAAATGGAGTCAACATATTCTTTTACCATTAATGCGTTCTCTTGTTTTTTTTTTTTTTTTTCCCTCTCTCTGGGATTTTCTTTGAGATCTTTAATGATCATGTCACAGCGACTTGATCTATTGCGCCAGATGATAAATGATAACTTGTCCATTTGAGTTCAGGGGACTTTGTGGTCCAAGTATTCCAGGCATTCCCTACGGAAAAAGGGAAAAAAAACTCTGAAAAACTCAGGAAAATAATTCAACCGAAAACAGAACTCGAATCCGCCGCGTGGGAAGCGCAAACGCCAAGGAAGAGGTTTCCTCCCTGGATACTGTGTTCCTTTCTAGCCTGTACAAGAGATACAGTGTGTTAGCTCCGTTAAAGGGGTCAATCTATTCTAAGTTTTTCGCGGGTTTCCTAATTTACAAAGCCGTTTTCTCGCCCTGAGTTCTCAACCAGTCACTTTACTGCAAAAAGTGATACATTTGGGATAGGCGGGATAAAAAGGCGACTACATATTTAAAGTTTTCCGTTTAGGGTAAGAAAAAAAAACAAGCAAAAGGCAGAGAAGGCAAACTAAATTTAAAGTTAAAACTAAATATCAAACTCTCATACTATCATAAAATATACTGCAATAAAAAATCAATACTAACTAACCTACAGATTTACTGAAGTCTTTCCCTTGTCGACTACCACAAGTATTCAGGAGAGTGCAAATGTACACATTCTGGCCTTCGTCTTTTCAGCATGAAGAAATATTGAGGCATAAACATGGCACGCAACAATGGGCACTTTATGAACTGCACTAGTGGCTTAAAATGAGCTTCCTTCATAATGTTTTTTCTCGTTAGATCCTTTAACTTGTTCCGTACAATCCTTTTATGTGAAATGCCTCTTTTTCTCTGTCGCAAACTTGTGGCTTTACGTTAGGCTGTGTGCTATTTAAAAGCAATCGCAAATCACTCATCGATTAAGGATACCATTTATCGCTTAAGAACTAAGTTTTCGGTTTCCCAATCAAAAAAGAAAATTTTGTTTCTATTAAACAAATATAATCACCGTTATTAAAGCGAAACTTGATATCTCCAAGAGGAAATTATCGCATTAGAATCAAGTATGCAGTTTCTAACATTAAACGAGCTAAACAAAATCATGAAGTTGATATCAATTATGAATAATCAATTAATATCAATGCAATATTTTGGATTGGGTTACGCATATTGCAAGCCAGGAATGTGCCCTGGTGATTACATGTCGTTTGAGTCCCCAACGAAGTTTGCTTTTCGCTTGTGGACTCGGCGCTTGTGTTTTCATGGTGAGTCCCCGACAAGAATTTGATGCTCTTGGTGCAAATGAGCCATTTGTCTGCATCATTTTCTCAATGATTATCTTAATAGTAGCCTAAAATGTTATTTATGTAACCATTATATTGCTTAAACTTTAATTTAATACTAAAAGTGAGTATAAAACTCCAACTGCGAGAACATTCCTGCAGGAAAAATTTTACTATCGTGGGGTGCAGAGGTAATAGATAACTCACACCAGACACTGTGATCTATTTTGACTGAAATGATGAAATAAATGCATCTAGTAGTTATGTAAATAACATGAATGATTTCAGTATTTAGATGTCTTTAATTTGACAACTATATCTAGCGGTAGGAAAGAAATAATTGTTCATAGTGAAGCTCGGAGGATAAAAGCGAATATTGTTAACATGTGTGTGTGTGTGTGTTTTTTTTTTTTTTCCTGACACTCTGTAACATATCAGGCCATCAGCGTCCCATTCAATTCAGGGCGTGACAAATTTTATTCAGAGGCCTCTTCTTTCAGGCTTGAGGTTCTTTTTTGTGCCGTAAATGTACGACACGGGACCCACGGATTTACTTCCCTTCCGAAAGAAGCCATACTTAGGATTTTTAGGCCCGAAAAAAGCCATCGATCCTGGCTGGATTTGAACCTACACCACCAGGACCGACTTAACGTGTGATGAATCTAGACAAAAACAAATGACAACTCCTCTACCTCGAGCAACACTGCGGGCAGAGTTTCTTTTCTGCGCGGTCTGCATTCAACCATGTCCGAAACCGGCTCTATAGGTGATCAACATTTACCATTAAGGGGGATTAAAATGCCATATCTCCGCCCAATGCAAATTTAGCAAATGTCTTACCATTACCTCAGATCTGTTAAAAATGGCTGATTTTTGCATGCCGATTATGATTACCGAAAAAGAGTTGATTTGATAAGAAAGTAATATTTTTTTACTTTAAACTTTGTAGTTTTATTTTTTTAAAATCCCTATATTGATATTTCGAACTTTTTCATTAAAACGGTTGTTACTTATTAAGAGTATTCGATAAACTTCCAAAGTTTTTGTGCTTACAAGTTTATGATACAATGAAGAATTTTATGAAAAGTACATTTTTTCAGAAATTAGAAATATTCCCTCTATAGAACAAATTTTTAAAATGATTGATGTTTAATTCAGTTAGTGAACTAGAAAAGCGTTAAAAATGCGACAATTTTATTTCATTCACTTAAGTGTCACTCAATTTATTTTATTGTAAGATCTTATATTTGACAAAGCATAATATCGAAAAATCTAAGTCATAATTCGTAGTAACGTTTACAGGAAACCAAAGCAAGCGCTATTCGACACCATGTACCTGTTGAGCAACATGCTTTTATTTGACTACTTCATACACGATTTAAGAGCAAGAAACTTTTAACTGTAAGCTCCTGCACAAGGAAACAACGCCGTGTTAATATGCGACTCAGCACAAAAGTAATGTTACTTTCAACATGGTTATTACACTTTCCAGTTAAAACCTTTTAACCTACCTGACAATATTCCATAAAGCAAAATGTTGTTAGATGTCAGCGCTATCAATCATATATGGTCAAATGTGTTTCTTTACATAAAATATTAGTACTAACATGACATGAGAACGATGTTACAAACAACACATGCTAATACATAAATACTCTGAACCACAGGTCAAACGAATGTGGTTAAATTTTCTCGTGCATGTTCTTAGATTGTTACTGAAAGCGTAAAGGTTCAGAAGAAAGCAACTAAAGAAACTACACAGCTTTACTGCATTCTACCACAGCCAACAAAAATCATCAGCGTGCACCAAATATGAAAATGCTTACCTGCATCAAGAAGCCGATGATCGGTATAAACATATCACATATAGGAACACACAACACTGAACAGAGGGTCACAGTTTCCCTAGAAGGACTCAAGCAGTTACTTAAAATGCTTAAAAACACACATGTCTAAGCGCGCATCTCTACCTATCGATATTTCCCTAGAGCTATTACATTAGAGAGAAAGTTTTGATTTATTTTTCCTCTCTGCAAACTACCAAGAGACATCAAATGCGAAGCAACATTTTTTTTTGTTCGGTAAATAGACACTAGTTCCCTACTTTATCACACAAGCCACACGTGTTTAAATGTAATCCACAAGTTTCATTTAATTTTCTTCTCAAAAATTTCAATTAATGGCTATTCTCCTACCATTACCTAAAGTGCATACACAAATCTTATTGTATTACAGCTTAGCACTAGGTTCTTAGGTTCTGCTGCAGAAAAAAAGTTTAAATACAACTTCAGCTGTATAAATCAGCCTTACATTTGTCCTAAACATTTTACAACATCGCCATCGTTACCATAATTTATTTTGGGAAAAATAACTAATGTTTTGATATAAGATTGGGATTACTACAGCAAAAGCGATTGAGGGAATAGCCGATAACAACACATTGAAAAACACAAACAACACACATTTATGCAAAGTACAAAACAAGTTCGGACATAAATACAGACTGTTCAAGAAACCGTTTCACGAGAGGTTTCCTCACCGGTATGTTGTGGTACCAGCGTTTTCGTCACACAGCGAGAAGAACGAGGAAGTGGCCAGGCAGTGAAGCACCAGCGAGCGACTTCTACTGCAAACTCTGCTCACCCCGACTGACGGCGCACAGAGAGTAGAGCCGGCCAGGCAATCCAAGTGTCTGGTTGACGGGCGATCGGGCATGCGGGCTGGAGAGGTGAAGAGGGTGTAGGGCTGTGCGGGTTGAGGGAGGAACTGCAAATACATACATAACACGAGACTTGACACAACTACATTCACATATCGTCGAACTGGGACCCGTCAAGTCTAAAGCCTACCATACTGTCTAGCTAAACGTAATTACATCCCAAGCAAAACGTTAATCACAACGTAAAGTAAACGTTTTAAAGGCACGAGGTTTCTAAATCCTTGCAATAGTTAGCGTGTTGCAATGCAGACGATTGACTGTTCCGTCTCCACAACCCGAAATATGTGGCATTTAATTTGTTTATCTGCCGAGAGCTTTTGCTTTGAATTAATTGCAACGTAAGAGCACTTAGCCATACACTAAATGTTTTCGCATGGTGTGGCTTCAGTTGGCATGATTATGAATGAAAGTGTGAAATAAAATACTCCATTATTCCTTTTATTTACTTAACTTTCCTATATTTACTTTGTACACTGCTTAACTGTTACTGCATATTTCCTTATTACCAATATTTATTCAATGCACTAATCATGTGTGCAATATTCGCTTGATCAGCTCAATGCATTCCAAAATTCAATTTTTCCTATTTTAGATTTTTTGGGGTCACAAAGGAAATAAATTAACAATAAAGCAGATAAATCGTATAATATAAACCTCCTCATTGAAGAAAAGTATTTCGAGAACCCAGAAGTGATTGGAAGGGGCAAATGTACTATTTTTAAAAAGTAAATACTCGTCAACAGTCAAAATAACGATGATCGAAGTTTAAAAATGGAAGAATGAAATTATCATCACAGTTAAGAAAATCATTGGATCACATCTGAAATTTAAGATCAGCTAAGGGAAGACGGGGAAAAACGCCCGTAGCTGAACTGTTCCCAGAGCGCTGAATAACATGCACAGTAAATAATAATAATAGTAATAGTAAGTAAATAATATTAATCAGAAAAAGGATAGCATACTCTTAAGCGATTATGGAAAAATATATTTCTTGAACACAGTGCTCTAAGTAGAGAAAGCAAATTCAACATCTATGAAAGTAGTGTTCCAGGTTACGGAAGAACACAGAATGAATCCCGTCGCTCTCACACAAAGTTGTATCTGGGTAGGTTTATGTCTTTGTATATTCTAAGTGAAGATACAAAGAACTATGATGAGAAGTTTGAGAAACAATTTCCATTTACAGTACAAAAATACGCCAAAGCAGCCGATTTGGGCACTCTTCATGTCGAATCTTAAGTCTCAATTGAAAATATGTTTAATGAACTGCACAACAGAGTGATGGAAAACATCTAACAAGCAAAGTATAAGGAAAATGGAAAAGTGGAGATTCTGACATGTGCGAACAGATTGAGGCTCAATATTCAGCAGAAAGCAAGAATAACGAAATATTACAGAATTCTCTTTTAGTCTCTGGTAACAGCGTCGTGGTGGTCGAGTGGTTGAACTGCTTGCCTCGCATCATGGCGTCACGGATTCGATTCCAGCGTCCGCAAATGGAATTTGTCGCGGGCGAAGGGCGTATGGGTTCTCTGTTTTTTTTTTTTTTAATTGGTGTTTAACGCCGGTTTTTACTACTGAGGCATCACAGGCGGTGGGCATGGATGATACATGAGATTTAGTTTCATTTGGTTTATTTACGGACGCTCTTTAACATCTCAGGTCATCAGCGTCTCATTCAATTCAGGGCGTGAAAAGGCCGACAAATTTTGCTCAGATGCCTCTCTTTCAGGCTTGAGGTTCTTTTTCGTGCCGTAAATGCACGACACGGGACCCACGGCTTTACTTCCCTTCCGAAGGAAGCCATACCTAGGATTTTTACGCCAGAAAAAATCCATCGATCTTGCCCGGTTTTGAACCCGCGATCTTGGGTTTAGAAGGCAAGTATGGTTACCACTACACCGCCAGCACCGACCATATATGGGAATGACTTACACCATTTTTTGTATAACTGACTCAGACTGAATGCCGATTTTGGTGTTTCCATCCACTGTACATTCAGGAAATGTTCGAATTTAGGGTAATGTAGAGGTTATGACCCGCACGATTCTCTGATCTGATAGCATGCATTTTTATGGAAGTAGTCGAAAAATAAAATATGTGGAATACCACCATATTATAAGAGCTGAAAGAAACTATCAGGTGAGGAATGGATTCAATTTCGTAAAATGAACTGATGCGTGTGAGTGACAATTTCTAAAAAAGAACCAGCAATGTGTGAATGTACCAGGATAGCATTAGCAGCATCTGCTGTCATAAGGTACTTGTTTATTTTATTGTAACTGTGGCTGTAATTGCCAAAACGTGAACCAATTTCACGGATATTACATCGTGTTGCCGGGAATTATCGCTCTAATTGTCGACCCTCCAGATGCCCTGAAACGGGAGACAAAACCATGAAATACCCAGTATTAAGTTTGATAGTTTTATTAATTTCACACTTAAATATAGTTCTCATGTGAGCTCCAGATTTTTTTTTTTTTTTTTTTTTTTATCTCTTCGTAAGCACTTACGCTGGTAAGAATTAATAAATTTCAACAAAGGTAGTCGAAAATAGAGACCAGACATTCAGATATAAAAAAAACACAGAAAAAGATGGGGAAAAGGCACTAAAAATATAATATAGGCATTAAATAGGCATTACACAATATTACCGGTAACTAAATGTAATTTAAATGCCGGAAATTCCAAGGCAAAAATGTGTTGGGCAACATCTCAGTGAAAATTTACGATGGTGAAGCAGATATAGTAGTCCCATTTTAATTATGGACGAGCGGTATCTAAAAGATGTTCCCTATAGCATTGTTGCTTTTTAATTCTTTGTAATTGGAAGCGTGCCTCGTTCTGTGCAATTTTTGTAATAGTGTTTATCACCTGGTTTTACAGTTAATGTGAACGCTAAAGATATAAGAAATGAAATGATCAATTGGGAAGAATTTTCTTTAAGGAAGGAAGCGTTTCAGGCCTAGATTTAGGGTACCTTCATGACAATTGCCACCTATGATGACTTAGGAAAACCTGGAAAAGTACCTCATTCAGGAGGGACAGTCCTGGCGAGAATCAAACCCTAAACCTCCTGCCTTGTGTTCGTGCCTTAACGACTACCCGTGGTGGTGTGACTGCCGTGGTAATTTTTACAAGTCAATAATGCAAACTGAGATCCGCAGTTCACAAATGATTTAGTTTTATGGCAGGAATAAGAAGTAATTGTTGTAATAAATGAGTTCTCAATGCAGATTGACAGTGGAAGTTGATGACGAAACAAAAGGAAAGCTTACTGTTGGAGGACGGCCGCCGCATAGATTTTCCACTATAGAACGCAAATGAGAGATTTGCAAACTGAGAGAAAACACAGGCATTTGGCCTCCCAACCGAAAAACGTTGGTAAGGTAATAGTTTTGTAAATGTGCGAATAATATTGTCCCGCTGCTCCTTGTAGAAGTATAAAGGGAAGATTTGCAATACCTCACTTGGCTTCTTATTCCAGAATTAAATTTCTTGTGCACTACAATGTAGCATGGATTAATTAATTAATTAGTTTACTTTTGAAATATCAAGAAATGTAGAAAGAAAAGTCTACTAGGAATGTCTTATTTAAGCAATGGACTTATGGTGATCCAAATTTTAAAACGGATACAAAAGTTGTATTTTGCCAGTGCTGTCGCAAGGAGATAAGTGGTTAAATGTTTACCCTTTTCAAAATATTTATAGTTTTAAATTTTCAGTGTCTTTATCACCATAAACCCTGGCGCGACATCCTGATAAGGGGCCTTGGATTATCACCCGGCTTTCGAAATCAAAGGATGCCACCTCTCTGACAGGTAACTTCCCAATTGTCCTCATTAGGCTGGGTGAGCTCCGTCCCTTCTAGCCAGTAGTCAGCAAACTAACCACTAGGTCAAGGAGGCGATCTATTAGCATAAATATCTTCAATAATGACTGAACATTTTACAAGCATAATTTCTCACGCTAAAATTTAACTTTAGAATATTTTGTTAGCTTAATGCGTAATGTACACATGGTACTAGTTTTATTGTTGTTACTTCCGGTTATCGCATGTAATGGGTGTGTAAGTTGAGACATGTTCAGTTCCGCATGCAACAAAATAGATGTGACAAAAGACGAACATCATGCTGCTCTGATATTCTACTTTTGTCTAAACAAATTTTAGCTGAGGCCTATGCAATGTTATAGGAGGCCTATGGAGAGTTTGTTCTTCCCTATAGCACAGCTCGAAAATGGTTCAAAATGTTTACAGAGGGGAGGCAATCAATTTCAAAGGAAGGTGGCCCCAGACCACAAGTCTAACAGAAGAAAACATTAACACCCCTCTCATTTGGCGGGAGGATCGTCGAATAACATACAAACACTTTCAGAAATTCTGAAACTTTCACTGGGTGCCACCCATATGTAGGTAACTGAATAGTTGCAAGGTAAACGTTCCCGTGCAGGTGTGCATGCAGTTGAAGATGCGGACTTTCAAAGGTGATGAAAATTGGCTACATCATTTCGATCCCGAGAGCAAACAGAAAGGCTCCATTTGTAAATCTCCAACATCACAAACACCAAAAAAGTAAAATTAGTTGCTTCTGCTGGGAAAGATATGATTAATTTGTTTTTGTGATACCCAAGGAATGTTTATGCAGAGATGTCCTGAAAACTCTGCATATCAATTTTCATGCACCACGATAATGATCGGCGAACATCGCAATTGTTGCTTAATTTCTCACAAAAATAGTGTGAGGCGTGTCCCTCACCTATAGTTTAAGTCACGTTTCCTTTTCAAAAATTGAAGAAACTCAGTAGTTGGGCTATTGACACAAAGTACACTTTGCACATTATGTTTACCTTATTTTAAATGATGAAATGTAAGAAAAACGTCATGCGAAGTTGCAAAACATTAGTGCTAGCCTTATAAAAAGAGCCTGTAATGAGCAGTCATCGAAGCAATTGTTTATTTCCCAAAGAGCAGAAGATAAGGACAACCAGATAGAGCTCCATGCCAATTTATGTTCTGCAGAGGTCAGTAAACTAGGAAATTAAGAAAGAAACAATTTTAAAAGTTTCTAGGAAAATATACTAAAATGAAAATCTCTGAAAAATCAACTCTGAAAGTAGTATTACATCATTCCGCAATATGAATCTGTAAGTCATTTAGGTTCTTGCTGCATTCCTTTATATTTTTTGCGACAATCGCTTATAACTGAATAAATATATTATTGTCTAAGTTTATCTACACGTTTACGTACTGAATAGCAACATTTCTCGCAATGTCATTTCAGGTCCAACATGAAATTCATAACACATCCTGTGTCTGCGTAGATGAAACTGCTGATTATTGTTCCAGGCATATTGCTAATTTTGTTATTTGGAAAGTTGGATAGTGAGGGCTCAGGGAAGACCCACATGGTTGTCACTAGAGTCCTGGAAACTACTAATTATGCAACTACTGTTCATATGATGTGAGATGCTCAAAGTTAAATGTAGTTTGTTACGTTTGTAGATAATTGAATTCTCGGGCCAGAAAACACCTGAAAATCGCTATGAAATTCATTATTGAATTAACTGTTAAAACTTAATCCTAAATTTAAGCTTTATGCAATTTTGGAAGTCATCTGTACTATTGAGAGATTTGATGAAAAATGTCCGCTTCTTCTCACTGACGGAGCGAATTAGTATATGCTTAAAGCGAGTTTCTATCCTAAATTAATTCACACAACATGCACTGCTAAAGAAATTCATCTGGCAGCTTGTAGATCTACCTTCAAGAATGTGTTTCTTAAACACGGAAGTGAATGACTGAAATTAGGTCAGCTCTTCCAGATGTTCTGCTATCTAGGCCATTTTAACAAAATGGATTAAGGTTGTCCTATATTATGTGCACCACATAAGTTAGATAGTTTTATTTATTCACACATCTGTTTATAACTATTTGTTAGGTGAAATGTGTTATCTTACATATGGAAAGGAAAGTCTTATTAACAATTAATAATTATTGAAACAATGTTTGAAATATCAGAAATATTAAAAATAGAGGATCAATAGGAAAAATACAAAACGGGATGGGTGATGCATGGATGAAGCGAGAATGCCCAAGGAAGGAATTATGGAAGAAACCCCGATTAAGATATGGAGATGCAGATAGACACATTATGCAGAGTGTAATGTAGGAGAAATGCTCACTCATTTTCTAGAAGAAAATGAAGATAAATTTTGGAAGAAAAAGATATTGAGAAGTGCAACTAAGAGGAAAAAAGGGAATTGCTTGGTTCAGATTAGGATGTTGGAAATTGGGAAGATTCAGAAATAATTCTAAGCAGGGCATATGCCCCATCTGTAAGGGAACTGAAGAAGTAATCCATATCGGTAAATTTTTGTTTAAATTTAAGTGAAAATACATCCGATCAGTAGAAAAAACAAATAAATAAAAAGGGGGAAGAGTTGAGATAAATGAAAGCATGGTAGCACTAACATTTTATAATTATGAAACATGTTGTTTTAGTTATATTAATAATAAGAACGTTTTGTGCCTGATCTTTTGTATTTTGCTGATATATTGAGATATGCTATGCCAATAATGACCAGGGTCATAAACTGTAGACATTCATAATTGTTAATCGATTTAGAACTCAATAAAACATTATTATTATTATTGTTAATAATAATAATAATAATAATAATAATAATAATAGGGTATACATTTTATCATTTTTCTTAATTTTATTATTTAAATATTATAATCTATAGTGCTCTATCGTGAATTTAAGTACTTTTACCGAGAGGGATTGCTGAGGCAGCAACGTTTAGGGCTAGCATTTCAGAGGTCCAGAGTTCAAATCCCTTGGTACCAGCCGGCATGACCTTGGATTATTTCGTGGCTTCTCCTACTCTCTTAGATGAACTATTTGTCCTTTCCATTAATTTTTTGCTATCTCATTTCATATCCTTTCATTCCGTTGGATCTGTTGCAGAGTCAAAAGTGCCAGGGCAAAATGGGATGGTGCTGTGTGCGGTAGCTTGTTCTTTGGAAATATTTCTTTCAGCTATTCTGAGTGGTTCGAACTCCTTGGAGGGGGCTCCACCGGCATTGGTTTGTTCTATCTAGTAACAAATTTAGGACCATAGAGGACCGTAGTATTTATGCAGATACAATGGTCAGTTTTTCTAATCACCTCTTCACGGATCTGATTTAGTCTAGAATTTTCATTTTGTTGTATATTATTTGTTTTGTACAATGCAGCAGCGGTCATACTTGAAGCAAAAGAAGCAATATTATCTGAAATTTGCAAAATTCATACAGGCGCATTTGCACAGGACTAACAGCGCTGAATAAATTGAAAAGGAGAGTTATACCGTTTAAGGAATTCGTTCAGATTGTCAAAAAATCTGTTTAAATCACATTCAGAATGGACAATTGATCGATCCCAAATCGCAAGTACGCTAAAAAGAAATTCTGGTTGGGAGTTAATGGTACAGATTGGCTGAATTCCGTCGGGATATAATCAAGAGGTATGTTTATTGTCTTCTCTAGCAAAACAATTATCCTAAGTGACAGGAGAGTATCCTTTACCTCAGATAACATTGAAGAGATCATGTTTTTTATTGTCATTTTGGACTTGATGGCCATAACAAATTTACATGAAATTGATTCTTGATTGACACTATTAAACATTTGTTATATCTTCTGCATGTGGTGTAGTTCTTTAATATTAATACAAGGTGCTGTACAAAGTCCTCCAATTGATATCTGCACACCGAGTCAATTTAGGAACCCGTTCTGGAAAATCCACTAAATGTGGCCTAAAAAGATAAGTTTGTTTACGATACAAGAGTTATACAAAATGCACATTAGTTTTAAACATGAAATAATCAAACAAGGTTTAATGTTAAAGCAAAATAAAACATAAGCTAAGCATGAATAACTCTACGTGCTTGCCTTCAACATAAAAAAAATAAATCTAATCTCAAAGAACAATTGGAAAGTGACATAAAACATGGCACGTAATTACGGATATATTAACTTTTTTTTTTGATTGGTTTATTTATGGACGCTCTTTAACAGCACAGGTCATCAGCGTCCAATTCAACTCAGGGCGTGAAACGGCCGACAAATTTTGCTCAGAGGCCTCTCTTTCTGGCCTGCGTTTCTTTTTCGTGCCGTAAATGTACGACAAGGGACCCACGGCTTTACTTCCCTTCCGAAGGAAGCCATACTTAGGATTTTTACCCCCGAAAAAATCCATCGGTTCTGGACGGGTTCGAACCCGCGATCTTGGGTTTAGGAGGCAAGTATGGTAATCACTACACCACCAGGACCGACATGTATATTAACCTGAAAATCCTATATAACATAATAAAGAAAATCCCTGAAATTAAAGTTAGTTAGAATGAATAATACGTAACTTGCATAAATGCATTGGCCAGTGCTTGACACGTGGGAAAACAGCAACGATCTATAAATTGTGAATAGCTGGCCGAAAATGTGTTCACCCCTGGAAGTCGTCACTCCTTTCCGCCTGTGGTGCCTCAGTAGTGAAAACGGGCGTTACGCACTACTCAAAAAACAAAACGCTGCTCCTTCTTGATTTGGAGTCCGAAGTACACTAGCAGTAAGCTCGAGGTATGGATATGACGTCATCACTACTAGAAGGTACACAAGTCTCGACCATTCGGGAGAAGCACGCGGTTTGCTATCACATGGAGAATGTGAAAACAGGAACATATGGCACATAGGAACATATAAGTCCGTGCAAAAACGGTAGATATTTTAAATGTAAACATATGTTTTCTATTTATTACTTATTTCGTGTATGAAGAATATATTTAACGTAAAACTCTAATAGTTTGCCCAAAAGCATCATTTTTATTTCTTCTTGGACGAAAAATATAAAACGTTTGATTACAGACCCATAAAATTTACCTCAAATTTTCTTATAAGTAAAAATCATTACTTTTGCCTATCTTAAAGTTTAAGGGACGTACCTAATGCTATCAGTGCCGTTTTTGCCTGCCTAATTTTAATTTGTTAGTACTTAAATGCCCGGATACAACTTATAAATAATACTAACGTTCGTTCGCTTCCTAAGGTTAACCTTACCACTTATTAATCATTGTAATCCAATTGCTAACACCAACAATAAATATATATTAGAACTCTAATAAAACACAAACTACTACTAAGTCAATTTCGTTCACGAATTCACCGCCCTTATCGCTACACAGATTTAGGGAATCATATTTTGTCTTTCAGAACTGTTCTTCTCGCCGAATATATATTTAAAGGAAAAATAAAAATAAAGTAACACTATTAACAATGTAACAAATTAACAGTAATTATAAAAGTAGAAAAGGATAAAACAATAAGATAAAGTCACACTTCAAATTGCTATATTTCGAACTCGTTGAGTTTTTCTATGGCAAGAAGACAAGTCTGTAGTGTTTTATCCATTTCTACTTTTATAATTACTGTTAATTTATATATATAAATTAACAGTAATTATATATATATGTGTGTGTTTATGTTCTTTTGTTAAGGGTAGATATACACAGCTCTGATATAAATGGCTTTAAGGACTAAGTCTAAGAAAATAAGGAAGCACGCAAAAGACGTTTAAAATTGTGTAACTGATTATATCATATCATCTTATCATGGATGTCACGCTTGTGATTGAGGAAATATGGAAGCAACACACAGTGCATTTCAGTCAGTCATCTGCCGGCTACGATCTATCAATCCGCAATCTGCCCATATATTAAATACTAGTGCAACTTTGATAGATAAAATCATAGACATGTTATATTTTTGTCTTATTACGAGTATTGATCTGTGTTAACAGCAGTTAATGTTCGAAGTGCTATACGTATGCTGCATTCGGGCATTTCTTACAGTTTCTTATACAAATAGGATACACAGACTAAAGTTCTGCTTCCGAAATTCGCCATATTATCTTTGAGTTTATCTATGGCAGGTTTGGCCGCGAAGAGCCAAATCCGAATTATACCACATATGTCCACAAAACACAATAGCGAAGGATCGCTGTGTGTTATTGATCAATGGCATTATGCTATGATGACCATAGATTTTCGTGTCCGCCACTTAAATACGAATATATACAGGTTGAAAATGTTTAGTTTGATTCGTCGTTTGCCACCCTTGATCTACAGTGTAATGACTACTTCTATAAAATCTTAATTTCAGAGCTCCCACAAAGCAAATAATAGTTGCATGCGATAAGACCTGGGGAAGTTCGAGTTTTAAAAGAGTTGCCAGCAATTTGGGTGATGACAGAATTTTGTTGAAAATATCTACGTTGTTTCTCATTATCTGATTACTGTTCAAGCCACTGTTCACATGTTTGGGTACGATACACTCTGAATGTACAGTACACTGGAAAACACAAGTGCCGTATTATTCCCTTACGGCGCCAACTTATCACGAAATAGTTTTTAATCATACATGGGGACTTAGTGAATAGAAAGCGGATTTTCCGTACTTCAGTATCAATAGCTTTGCTATCAAACATAATTATGTTATAATCTCATCGTAGAAAAGTATTAGCTGCGTATCAAAAATATTCTGTAAAACCCAATTACAGAAGTTCACGCAACGCAAGTCGTCAAACGGATATAATTCTTGAAATACAAGCACTATGTAAGGTTACAAATTTAGAAATTTAGCAGCTGTTGAGTTAAACTTATTGAAATTATAATTTCTTGTGAAATATTAACGGATTTCTTTGGAGAACACTCTAGAGTCTAATGTTTCTTCAATGTCATCAAACTTCTCTTTTGTATGAACATGTAGTTTCCCACAAGGAACTCTATTGCTTATCGATACAGTTTTGATAAACGTAAGAACAAAAGTGCTTACATCATCTCTTGTTCTTTAAAAACTAAATGAGAGGAATGATGCCTCATTTCACTTACAATGCGTGATATATAGGGCTTATTAGGAGAAAATTTTATTCTGACTTCTGATTGTACATTTTCAAAACGGTTTCTAACACTTGTTTTTTGTTCAGATAGTGAAGAGAATGATTTTTTACACACAAATGCATCAATCCTTTAATGGCCTTCTTTGATTGTGTGCGAGAGGCAGTTTGTGCCAACAAAATGCGTGCTTTTTTTCAGGTTTTTTAATACTGCTTAACGCCAGTTTTTATTGCTTAGGCACCACAGGTGGTGGACACTGTTGATATATGAGGTGAAATTATAAATTGGGAAAGGATTGTTTTTAAAAAATGTAACTTTCTAGGCATAAGTTTAGGATACCTCCCCAGCATTTATGAGGAATGAGGAAACCCTGGAAAGCACCTCAGCCAGGGAGGACGGTCCTGGCGGGAATCGAACCCCAGTCCTCCAGCTCACGAGTCTACGCCTTACCGACCTCGGCTACCCCTGATGATTTGTCAGGGAATCTATAGCGATACATATTAGTGTTTGCCTGGTTCACCTCTTCCGCTTGTCTGTTAGAAACCTTTCTCTGTAACAAATATTTGCCTTCAATTTGATTCTAATTTACTACACGTGAATAATTACATCGTAGAATTGTACAATGTTTCGTTTTTCGTAATTCATTGTTTAAATGCATTCAAGAATAAATGCTATTAAGAGTAGTATAATGCTTCATGGACTCTGGGAGGGCATCGCACACTCAATAGGTTCGCGGATAACAGTTTGAAAACCGTTTATGTAATAAGCGATGACCATAAGTAATGCAGACCAAAGTTGCCCGCCGTTGTATTCCTGCCTAGCGCGCTGCATCTCTTTCGTGCAGAATCCGCAACAAACTTTAAACCCAATTCATTGAATCGACGATCATGATGAAACATATGTCTAGTACATTTTTTTCTTGACAGTGCTTTTTTATTGCGCCCGCAATATTTATGGTCTAGTTATTGGCTCTATATTGAATCATATGCATGCGCAAGCTTTCTAACATGTGCAGAGCGATTGCAAATAAATATGCGATATACATTTATTGAAGGCCTCTGTATTTTTTCGACAGAGCGCGTTGATGCGTGTTTCTGTGGCGGTTTCAATTCAATGATTTTTTGTCTGATATATTCAAACTTGTCGACCTAACGTATTTTCCCACGCCGCAAATAACATTGAAGTTTTGTCTGTTCCGCGCATGTGCACAACTCAATCAGAACCGGTATCTGAGCATCAATAAATATACAGTAAAGCACCTCACAGATAAACTCACTCTTCCAACCATAGCTTTTTACAATACATTTCCAATAAAACGACAGCTTTTCGACAATATAATTCCCACCCTAATGATGAAGCAGACTGGAAAGCAAATGCAATGTGGAATTCTCTCTTTGCTGGTCTCATTGTTAATCTCCAACAAATACTCGTGTATTTAGATGCAAAACAGCCCAAATAGTTTTGGCTTAGAGGAATTTCTCAGTTGGAAATATATTTCAACACATTCTGTTGCGATGAATATTGCTTACTAGAGCATAAATACAAAAAAGCATAAAGGAATACACTGGAGCCCGTATTTCTTATCGCCAGTAGCACCGCCTCAAGTATGCTGCTAATGCATATGTTATCGTTATCATTAATTAAATATGTGGCCTGTTTTCCCCTCATTCTTGCATTGTTTTATTAGGGTCAGTCATTTATAAACGAACAGAGTGGTTGCAGAAACGAATCGGTAGTCCTGGCAGATTTTGCTCGATTGCACGGTAGTATATCAGACAACGTAGTCAATCTTCATGCTTTACGTCACAGTGTGTGAGTCTAACACCATTACTGTCAGTGTGGGCGCCGTTCAATCTGCAAAATGGAAAGTAATGATGACTTTTTTCAATCAACATGGCAAACTCATGCAGTTTGTGGTGGATGGTAAAGTCAACTTCCATTACTGCTCTCGGATGGTTTCATTTTGCATTGTCTATATTTTATGCACCAGACTGAACTAATCAGGTGGGAAATGCTAATGCATCCACCTTACAGCCACCACATGACGTTTTCGAGGAGTGGAAACATTCCCTCAAAAACAAACCACGAATACTTGCAGGACACCGTTCAACAATGGTTCCAGCAGCATAGGCATTCAGCATCTCGTTTCACAGTGGGGAAAATGTTTCAACAGATAAAGTTACTAGATCCAGCTGAATTAAGGCTATTGAGGCACCCTGAGAATAACACAGCCAGTAGGTACTAAAAATTATTTTGGGGCTTATTGTGGTTTTCTTGTCATCTATATGAGTTTCATTAGCGTAAGAATATCAGAGAAAACTAAAAAAGTAATAATATCTTGATTTTATAATCAGAATACAAATCTTAGAACACCTTTAAAAACTCTCTCTCTCTCTCTCTCTCTCTCTCTCTCTCTCTCTTCAAGTTAGTTAGCTATGATCAAATTGTGCTCAGTGTGCGTTGTATTGATTCACCAGGTATTCGGTTTTTAAGTGACATTATTATGTATACTCCATATTGAAATTGGCGATTCTACCAGCACTGTTGGTCACTTTTTAACTTTATGGTCCTCCAGTTTAGGACTTGCAGTTAAAAGTTAGCATCCCCACACCGTAAAATGTCTCAAAACCCATTTCAGATGTGTTAAGCGTGAAAGTAAACATTTGATTTAATGGACAGAATCGTTGTTTACAAACTTCCAAATCTAACTTTAGTCACACACAAGTAGAATCACAAAGCCGCTCTTCAGTAGCATAAAACAGGTTAATTTAGGTGTACTCTGAGAGCAGATTAACACTAGCTTAACCACAGTATAGTTACGAGGGTCATTCAAATTTAAACCGGACTTTTGTTCTCTGGGTTAGGAAAGAATGGCGAGAAGGACGGAGCAATATGGCAGTTAGGTTCGGATGTGTGGAGGGGAGTAATCCAACGGATGCTTCCGCATTGATCGTTCCATCGCAAATATCACTGTTTCTGAGCAAGAGGTTGCACCATCCATAGCACAGTGAATCATCATTGACCGAGATTTTGTCCAGACTTCGGGCACAGTCTGGAGTAGCTAGGCATGCACGTACCCAAGTGTTTTACTGGTACAACAAGTTCCTCAGTGGTCGTGATGCAGTGGAAAATGGAAGCAGCGCACGTTGTCTACGGGCTAGCGTCACTCAGGACAACATTAAGGCCGCTTAGACCTATTGGAAGGTGATCGACGCCTAAGTATGCAAGTTATCGCTTCAGAGCTCGGCATAAGTTGTGGAGGTGCACACATTCTTTCTGAAGGAGTGGGATTACGGCAAGTGTCGGCAAGCTGGGTCCCATGTCTCTTCACTAATGAATAGAAAAATGCTCGAAAGAATATCAGACTCTGGATGGGTTTGAGGAAGAAGGTGATCCGTTTGTGACCTGTAATGAGACGTGGCTACAACACTACACCCCCCAAAACAAGAGAACGAGTATGGAGTGCAGGAAGAAAAGGGAAAGTTCTCCTGTCAATGACAAAACTCGCCTATCAGCCGAAAAAGTTCTTGCGATCTTGTTTTGTGATTCCAAAATTGTACTGCTCATCGATCTCCTTCACGAACGATGGGTTGTGAATGCGACGTGTTACTGCAAACTGTTGGACCAGGTGAGGGCCACCCATCGCAACAAAATGCGCCGGCAACCCATTCGAGAAGTTCTGCTTCTGCATGAGAACACAAAGTCACACACTATCTATAAACAGGGTTCAACTAAGGAAAATTCACTAGACATCCCAATAACACTTTCCTTTCAGACCCATGTATCCCCTTGTTATTACCACATATTCGGTCTACTGAGGGAGGCATTGGGAGGAATATAATTCAGCGACGACTCAGAGGTTGAGCAGTTTGTGAGTAATTGGCTGTTGACGCGTCCATCTTCTTTCTTCGATGAAGGAATAAAGAAAGTACCCATTCGGTGAAGAAAATACATTTTTGTTGAAAGAAACTATGCAGAGAAGCAATGTATTTTGTTTTGCAATTCCATACGTAAAAATACATATTTTTAAAAAATTCGTTTTATATTTGAATGATCCTTATATTAGTTATTTGTTAATATTTTGTTGTGTCGGTAGTTATCCGGGTTGCAGCATTCATATAAATGTATTGATACTTATTATAATCGTTCAAAATGTCTGAAGTAAGCAGTAGTTATGGCGAGTTGGTACCCGTCCTATGACAACGCGGCTAGGGAGTTACACACAGGCGGGAATCACGTAACTGACGAAATTTGTTTTGGATTAGCTGCCAGCTTAACTGATGATTTATTTTTATTAACGCTGTATTGTGATGAAACAGCCCTTGTGGACATTACATTTTCTTGTTACTATAGTACCGCCTGTGGTGCCTCAGTAGTAAACCCGGCGTTAAACACTACTCAAAAAAACTTGTTACTATAGTTGACATTGAAGATATTTAATGAGAATACCAAGCGTTGATTGTATAAAACCCTTCCTGATTCAGGTTAAATGCTGAATCGAAAACAAACTGCACGTTCGGAGCGACGTAACCTGAATGGTAAAGCTATTGATCCGCACAAATCTCAATTACAGCACTTGCTGTTTGGTTATTCTAAATTATCTATGGGATTCCAAACCATGCAAAGAGGTTGTCACCAGTAAATGGTGGCAGAAGTCACTACCTCATTGTTCCTAAAACTATTGTAACTGTCTAGAGAGAGCATCATAGAGATGTTGCTGTTTTTCACTTTTTGCAGTTCAATATTCTGACTGACTGACAAATGGAATGTACATCTCAGAACTACAAGATTTTTTACCTTAAGTGCCAGAGTTTTAGTCCTACCGACCTAATTTTGTGAAACAGTCTGTCTACTCTTGATATGGAAAATTCTCTCACAAAGACGAGCTCTATGCTGTACCTACATTCTATGTGAAATGTAAGGGTGAACATCCGAATTACTCGCTTGTCTGCCTAGTTTAAAAAGATGGGGGTTATTTTACAGGAAATTAAAGTTCGAGGTTGATGTAAGGCGTGAAATACATCTTTCTACTATGCTCATTACAGGCAGTTACAATAATCTTTCGAAATCTCAGAAGTCTCACGTTTATTGTATCAGCCAATGTATTTAATCGTGTACCCTTGTGATGCACTTAGTTATTCGCAGAGACCGATCGGCAGCCGCAGCTGGAGCACCTGTGTCTTTAGCTATTACTCCTGCTAACGTTAAACTGAAAGAGGGCGGTATGGCTTAAGAAAATTGATGCCGTAAAGCAGTACTACTTCACCCATCAGGAGTTTTAACCGATTTTTCCTCCTTTGTCACAATGAAAGTTAGACAATGGACAATTTCGGAAGGCCTCATTTAAGCGCATGGCTCATTGACAGGTTTGATTTGCTTGTGCAATTCATCATAACGACCTTTATATTCGGCGTTGCCTGATCCACATTAGAAAATCTTACACTTAAAGCTACAGGCGTGAAAGGAGAAAAGAAGAGATAAAACATGAAACAGATTGAGAAGATTGTTCACCAACCAGCTTTTTTTACCTGCCGCGCTGAAGCTGTGCTCCAGAGGGATTTCGGAACACAAAAGTAAAATTCCACTTTTCTACCAGGCAATTACCTTTCCTGCGGATAGCCCTATAACGTGTAATACTTTAAACGCTAAATGCACATCACAGTGGATTCACCCATGAATACATAAATACATAAATACATCAACGAAAACTATGTTTTTAACAATAATGCATTCATACGTGTTTTATCGCAGCAGCTCATTCTCGTTTGTAGATAATACATTTCATTCTCATTATTATTTAATTGTCTACTTTGGTTTGTTGTCCCTCATACCCAGATCACTACTCTCTATTCAGTTTTCCTAGGTGTTATTCATTGCACTGACAATCTTAACTGCCAGATGTTCGACTAAGCTTTGCTAATATGCATTGCCTAGAAGATGTACCCGTAGTAATTATTGAAGATAAGCGAACTGTCTGTTGCTCATATGTCCTCATGTCTCTTCACGTACCTACTAGAGCAGCAAAAATTCTCAAATGGCTTGCGTAGCGATCCAGTGTAGATAATTATGGTAGCATTTAAAAATGTGAAAGCAAAGACTAAACAGATTATCAAACATGAGAATAGAATGTTCAGGAGTAACATTACTATATTTTAATTTATGGCAGAACTTGTGAGTATATTAATCGCCGGTTTAACGAGAAAAAGATCAGTGCATCGTCCGCACTGGGTAAACCACAAGAGGAACATGTTCAATAAAGAATGACTAGTTTTTAACTTTACTTTTACTTTTTTGAAAAAATATAAGTCGAAAATTTTTGTTATTCCTCTTTGTTTTAGTGAATGTAAAGATGATATCAAGGACTCAGTTCATAAATGTGCTTACATTTAAAAACATTTAAAGATACTCACATAGTACAGCTTTATCGGTCAGTGAACATACATTTCATTTTATTAATAGCACATCATTAAAGTTTTCTCAATAATAATAATAATAATAATGTGATTTTTATTTTGTAACACTTATAAATTGCAAGAATTCTAACCTTACTTTTGAAAATTAGAGTAATTTCACTATAGACTTTAATTTCAGGCTAATTTGATGGAAAAAAACCAACGTAGTTAAGTTTTATAAATACTAAATAAACCATATCCTCCTAATTTTAATACAACACCTGCTAAAATCATTAAACCTGAAACATAGTTAAGTTTTTTTTAGCTTTAGTGTTTGTCATGCTAATTAACACACATTAATGCCACAATTAATTTCATTAATTAATAAGGCCATAATTTGGATTTTATATTCTTTTTTTAAAGTAATTCTGTTTGCTGAGGAATTCTCTTAGTTTACTCAGCTCCTGCGTGACTGACTTTTTATCCTATTCTTCCTTCCTGGTGTAATTGCAGTAACATATGGAATGCATTAGTTTACCTTTCTGTTAAATATTTCCAGACTTTATTTTTCAATAAAAACGAGCATATGTGCCGCTTCCACGTTTCGATGTGTCACCTGATGTTGCATGTGAATTTTATTTTATGTCGCCAACCTGGCCTTGTAGGGGATAGTTCTTTAATTAAAATGTTAAAATATATATGTTAATACAATAAATCACGTTATTTGAAATGATAGGTATTGAATTTTTTAAAATGTCCTGCTGTAGGATTTTATTGAATATATTATTATTTTGTACTGTAAAAGCTATCGCTATTTAACTGATAATGAAAGACAACAGCATTAACTACTATTGTATATCTTCTGCATTTTTCTACACATAATTAGGGTCGAATAGAGAAGCTAATCAAGTGTTTAATTTTCATTTTCAGATAGTTGAAACGGTGTTCTGGGAAGTCGGAGGGTTGCAAAAAGATGGCGAAGTTCACCATAAACACTCTTACTTTTATTTGAGGACATTTTAACATTTTTTAGCTGAACTGTGTAATGGAATAAACTCACCCTCGCTACTCGATTCAATTGAAACTCCTTCTGTACCTCAGCGACACAAGTGACTGAGCTGAGAGAGCAGCAAAGAATAGCCAGTTTGCGTGTATGCTTGCTACTTACTCCGCTTACACACTCGGCTATGCTTGAATTTAGGCATTAGGGATGTCCGGCCGCGCGGTCGCGTCGGTAGCTGAGCACGCACCACATATGATCGCTCAAGGTTGGTAAACTTCGATCCTATAAGCAGACAGCAAAGCAGGGTAGATATAAAAACATTTTTATAATATGAGAATACAGATAAAACATAGAATGAATGGACTGAGCTAAAATAGTACAATAATTTAAAAAATGTAAACGTATATAAAATACTTGCCTATTTAAGAAAGATCTAGAACATGTTCGCCGTTTGCTGGGAAATAGACTTTGTGACGTCACACGTTACAGTGCTACTTCCGAAATGTTGGCTATTTCTTCCTGTATGGTGTTTTTAAGTCATTTACAAACTGTGTTTCTAAGAGGCTAACTCACAAATAAAAAGTCGTAGGGCGTTTGTTCATTACATAGTCTCCGGAGCATGGCTCAGATGACGCATTGACACACACACACCCACAAAAGAAACGGAACGTTACCCTCATTAACATTCATGACATCTGCTAATCCCTGCGATTATAGCCGATCATCATTCGCCCATCCTAACGCAAAGATTCGCATCCAAGACCATCCTGCATCCTGCGGAGCACACACAAATGGATGGCACGAGTCTTTGTTAATCCCTTTCTTTTGGAATAACTTCATACAGTCCACCGCACAAATATACACCTAGCCAAAGTCTTGACCTGCATTTATTTGTAAATACAGTCCGGCCAGCGCCTCTTGGTGTTAGTCACAAAAATATTTACCTCATCTATACCTTGGAACGGATGATAATGTTGGCAGTTTGATATTTACGGGGATTTAATTTATAGGGCCATATTTTTAATTGCTTATTAATTAATTAGATGAATAAATGTTACTCTTCTTGAGTTGCCTCGGCTCTAGAAGTCTGGAATTCGATGTTTCCTGTTTCTCTGGTTCCAAAGCAGAGCGTAGGAATCTCAAGGGAATATGGACAGTTTTTAATGACGTGGTGTCATTAGGGAAGGAAGGGACTCTTCAACGGAGTAATACACTTCCGGGCTAAGTTAAACTTTAAAAATTTTGGACAGTTGAAGGTTTTAGGAATAAACTGAACATCACTCGCGTGATGATAAGTCTGGTTTTCATATTTACTATATAATTTTCCCCCGGGTTCAAATTCACTGCATTCACTCGAAGATCTATAGACACAATTTACGCACTTTGACTTAACTTTGATTCTTCTGTTATAACTTCACAGTCACCTATAAGTTCACGATACCACTAATCACTTTGCCGTAACGACTTTATAGTAATGTTAAATGGACAGCCCTAATCTTAGCAATAACTCGGCGTGGCTTGTATTCTACTGAATCAGCCGCAACAACTCAATTAATTAGCATTAGGTACTCTTATTCTCTATCCAAAAACTTACTTCTTATACTTGATACAAAATCCGATACGTGATAAAGCTCCGACTCCGCGAAAATTTATTTCCTTTAAATATTATTGAATTTGGTTCCCTTCTAGTTTCCTGTTGGATCACACCCGATATTCTTTATATTACATGCTTGCTCCTATTTGTTAGATTTTGAGAGATGTTTATTTATTGGTTGAACCAGCTCACTTACTTTCTAAAATCAATGTTCTCACGTTAGGGCTTTAGCGAAAAAAAAACATCTGCGTTAATATGCCGTATCCTTGTGGTTATGACAGATTCCGTTGCCCTTTTAACTCTAAGGTTCTACAATAAAGTACACTTCGGCCATATGTTAGCAGCATCCCTTTCCATCTGTCGGAAACAGCTAAAATTTTGGTTTCTTTTAAGACACCTGTTTTTGCTTGCGGAGTTCCTTCTGAATATGACAAGTTACAGATTGAAATCACATTTCTTGTTACGCCCCAGTTTAAAGTGTAATAAAACATTTTGTGTCTCAAGTCGGCAGATCGGTTTTAGAGGATATACAAAAGGGTAACATGGGTCTAGTCTAAACAAAAGACTATCTTCTTGCGAGGCGAAGCTGTTGTTCTCTTCCTAACCATACCGACAGATGATCAACATGCCTTATTGTTATATAGTCTGCCTTTTTGACAGATGTACAGAAATGTAACCTTGTCTGAATATTATTTATTGAACACAAATATATATACCTGTATACTTACACTAACAATTATAATATTAAAATCTTGATCATAATTGTAATATTGACACCATTGATTATTATGTCATTCTTGACATTGTAAAACCAATACTCGAAATCAAATGTAATGATTATAATTGCAATATAATTTTTATTATTATTATTATTATTATTATTATTATTATTATTATTATTATTATTATTATTACTATCGGAATTCTTCAGACCATTTCTGTTTCAACCTGTTCATTACGTTCCATAACATTATATTGCATTCAATCTTTCAGCCCTCTCTTTGTACATTCTTAGATCAACACTATCATTTCATTATTTCTTAGTCCCATTCAATAGCCTGGTTACAGGATCCGGAAATTTTATAGACACCAGTCGGGAGCCTATTTGTCACGCTGCACCGCCACGGGTGGCTGAGGTCGTTAAGGCGCGGACTTGTGAGCGGGAGGTCTGGATTCCAATCCCGCCAGGACCGTCTTCCCTGACTGAGCTTTTTTCCAGGTTTTCCTCATTCCTCATAAATGGCATATGCCGGGGAGGTAACATAGACCTGGAACGCCTCCTTCCTTAAAAATAGATCCTTTCCCAATTTATCATTTCATCTCATGTATCGCCAGTGTCAACCGCCTATGCTGCCTCTGTAGCAAAAACGGACGTTAACTTCCATTCATTCACTTATCACGCTGTATAAGGCAAATATCGTTTCTGACTATTTCTAAAAGCCCATTTTTTCGAACCCTCTTGATTTCCATGTACTCGATCCAAATCAAAGGTTAGAGCTTCTATGGTACTGCAGGATAGGAATTTATGTATATAGCCTTTAGCAGTTTATCTCTGTCTGCACTGCAGAGACGTATGCTATATATATAAGCAGTTTTCCTTACTGGAATTCAGAGCAGTGTTTTTTTTTTTTTTTTTTTTTTTTTTTTCCTGATTCCCTGAGTGCTCTACAAAGTTTACAGATTCTGTATAGCTTACATTTGTTCCAGAGAATGTAGGATCAGCTCTGTGTCTTAAAGCTTAAATGGTTCTCTTTTGAATTTCTGGAAACTGTGAATTGTTTGGTAATACCTTTGCTGATTGCTTCACATTGGAAGTCATTCTGCATTCTTACAAAAATTGGGGAAGTCTCTGTTGGTGATCTGTAGGGCACACAACGGCAGTTTGTCCTTATGCACTGGCAGACAAAATGGTTCAACAGTAGAACTAAATTTCAAACAGCTGAGTAGTCTCCTGTTGCCAATATGCCCTCTTGCCGTCTATTTCGAAGGAAGTTTGCCAAGTGGTAGTGTTTGTGATTGCTAACCCGGAGGTACTGGCTTTGAATTCTGGTAAGATTAAACTGTTTAGGTAAGGTTTGCAGTCCTTTTTTACCCTGAGAAGGTGAATGGCAGATACCCTTAAGCCACCAAAGACTCCAAGCTCATTGCTAGCATACTGCTGCTAACCATTTCGTTATCACATTGCAAATATTTAAATTTGAGACTCAGCATTCAATTAAAGGGAAAAAGAACAAAAGTGAGAAACTGTCTTTTCCGAAAAAATGTGTGAAAATTATGTTTAGGATCTCCTAAATAAACTGTGATTTATTTTACGATACCTGGTCTAAGAGTATTTAAATATTTTATAATATAACTATATGTTAAATGAATATCTACTTTAGGGTTATTCCTCTTTACAAATACACATCTTTTTAGTTGCAAAGATTAGAAGGTTCTACTCTTATTAGTTGCTACAAAAATATTGCTCTTTTCATTAGTTACTTTCATTTAAACAAAATGTGTATCGAATGTCCACTGATATTTCATTACATATATATAATAATAAACAAACTTTGTGAACTTTACATGGGAAGGGATATAAGTGCAAAAGCCGATAATTGTCAGGAAATAAACAAAAACATTGTTGTGCTTCCATTATTAATGATGTTATATTTTTAAGTTCCTATGTTAATTAAAACTGTAAAATTATGGATGATACCTATGAAGCTTTATTAATAACAAAAGTACAACATGAAGCAAATTTTTAAGCATGATATATATATATATATATATATATATATATATATAACTGTTATACTCTGCTTTTTGGAAAAGATATATGTACTAGGAGTCAGTATTCATTGCTACATTATCAAAAACAGTATCATCACTATTTTGCTTTGTATACAGTGAAAAATCTGGACAAATTTATTTCATGATTCTAATTTGCCAACAAATTACAATCATTTGGAAATTGCCATTGAATCTTTTATCAAGTGTCATCTAACGAGCGTTTTTGAACTCTAAGCAGTAATAGCAGTACCGTATATTCTTTACCAGACTATTGGAAATGGCATGTATATCAATCTACAGGAAAGAACAAAAAATAGTTCACATTTACCCACGTGAACGTGTTAAGAGTGAGTGTGTTTACTAGACTTATGTTCTATTTTTATTTCTAAGCAATAGCTGCTTATGCGTGGTTGGTCAGTATTGAGGCAAGTACTAGTTTTGTGAAAACCAAATCACCAAAAGCACACCGCCTGTGGTGCCTCAGTAGTAAAAACGGGCGTTAAACACCAATAATAATAATAATAATAATAATAATAATAATAAACCAAAAGCTTATCATTCATTACTATGTACCAACTCACCAAAAGCATATAATTCATTACTATGTACCAACTCACGGAAAGCATATCATTCATTACTATGTACCAATTCACCAAAAGCATATAATTGATCACTATGTACAGAGTGTTCATGAACTATAGAAAAATAATTTCAGAGGTTATAGAAATGCCTTAAACAAGTAGTTTTAGATAAGGAATCTATGATCTTTCTGTTCAAATTTCAAAGTAAGTTTCTAAAGGACCAGTACGCCACTGACTAATGAAACTTCCAGTTAAAACGATACACACAATAACGAACGTAAGTTATAGCGCAAGTCTCTATGGTTTGATATTAACGTCAAGTAAAAGAGAATCTTTGTTATCCAGTTCGAGTCTCGTTTATCGCATTTCCACTTTACATTTTATGCATTAACACACTTTACTATAAAAAAAAAAATTACTCCGCAGAACTCGAGCTGGTGTTCTTCGTAACTACCGTTTCTCGCCTATCCAGTGATGAAATGGATGGCTGGCTCTAGACTAGGCTAATAGCATAATTAAGTTAATTATTGTTCAGCACTGGACTGTTACACTAAAGCTTGAAAATCCTGAGGTGGTACTATTGAAAAATCAGAATTTCCTCGTTTGCCTAGCAGGTTTCAGGACACTCCAAGGCAAGTTTTTATTTCATTTCGCTTTGACACAGATTGATTAGCATTTTACTTTAACTCCTTTATCGCCATAAACATCGAGTTTTTCTTCATGGTCGAGAGATATTCCCTATTTTAAATTTCTTTCTAGAAACTCTTTACAATCTGAAATTACAGCGGATTAATTAATTAACTTCCTGTATGTTGAGGTATCCTAGGGTAGTAATATGAACCACGAGAATGTAACAGTCGTCTGCAAGGAAACAGGGAGAGCATTAGGACTTGGAAAATAGCAGAAAGATGATAATCACTTTCATGCAAGCATGGGCTATAGCATAAGTGGGTGAGTTTTAAACAATATTATATTTTCAATCGTAATTTTCTCATAACTACATTTTATTGCCTATATACAAAAAAGAACAATCCCAAATATTAGATTACCAATACTACAATATTAGATTAGTGGTTCGTAAAATTATAAGAGAGCACTGAAATGGAATTATAAAATAATCTTAATAATGGAATATTGTAACTAAGATAAAATGCTTTAAAACGCTTAAATTAAACGTAATATATTTTGTTCAAGCTTACAAAATACCCAATGCGATTCAGTAGACATAAAGAATGCGTCAAACTAAATAAATTTCACCGGTGCATGATAAGTTTTATGAGTAGTTCACTAGGTACATAAGCTTGCTTGATTTGATATAGGCAAGACAGATGACAACCCTAACTTTAATTTTAATTCTATCTTGTAAAATTTAATAATTTTCCGCTAATTACTATGTCGCATGATACGGTTCTGACTGGGGGTACATATCTGTGGTGGCATAATTTTGAGATCTAGTAAACTGAGTGTGTGTATGTTCTCTTTGCGTAATTTAGTGTGATTTTCGTGATTGCCTCCTTAATAAAGTGGAAAATATTAGGAGTGTGACAATCCCTCATAATGTGGTTATACGCAATAAAAATTAAATGTGGGTTTTACAGTAAACTAAAAGTGCATTAATGTTTTCACGAAATAAAAATCGTACTTTATTGCTTAGTACGGCACTCCTGCTGATATATGATGATAGTAAATTAATATGTATTTTTCGAAGAACCCTACGTTTGTCGCTCTGTTTTCACTTCACATTCAGGTTAGTAAACAGTGATTTACAACACAGAGAGCAATTCTTCCATATCCGTCGAGTTCGGCTGAACTTCCCTAGAAGAATATGCAACAGTATCCTGGCGCACCTGTCATAGATCTGTGGTGTCACATTACAGCAAGCAGCAGAGGACCGCAATGTTTTGTGGCCTGTTGCGATAGACCTGTGCTTTTAGGTGTGATGTGTTGCCAACTGCAGCGGGACATTATTTAAAGCACCATGTCCATTAGAAGATTCTGCAGAAAGTATAAGAAATGTTCTCCATTGAGATCGCCTTCTAGGAAGGTCAATGGTCTGGTCAAATAAGATTTTCACCTAAATTTCAACATGAAATATTCAGCTTCTACCGTATCTTGAGTATGGTGCTCACGGAACCATAGAGAATTGCAATCCGCCAGTACATCATGTTAGGCCGGTTTAAACCGCTACTATTGATGACGGTACCTTCATCTGACTTCAAGACTTTACTGGATGAAATTCTGTTGCAATAGGTAATTCTGATTTGAAAGAATAATTTTTACCAGCGCTTGAATCAATTGAAGTTTGTATAGATGCCACTTCTGTCCTTCGGTAACTGGATGTCTTGCTGAATCTAAATCGACAGTGACTTGGCTGATGCTCACAGGGGGATTGCGCGAAATAAAGTCGGAACATTTTCCTCATGTCCATCAAAATGAGGCCTAACCCTTGGGGCATGGTCTAGTCGTAGACTTCAGGAGTCCTCAATCCCACAATAGCAAGCCGGAAGACATGAGGCGAGGGCAAACGAGTTGTGGAACCCGTTGATGATGTTCATACAGCAGAAACATTTCTTTCAGCCTCACCAACTATTTGTGTATTCTTCGTCTGTGTACATCTTCGTTACCTCATTGTTGTAAAACACCCTCGTATGATGTATACTTGGCGGGAGTATTCTGTTAAACTAAAAAGACAATGTTTCTCGAAACGCCTAGAAATATGGCAATTACATAGAAATAAGTATGTATTACAGGTTTAAAAAGGCATAGGGGAGCAGGATTTGAGCTCGGGACCTTTCCGTTAAAAACACTCACGCTAACCACTCGTATTATACAAATCACAATTGCTTGCGCATAGTTATAAGTCGGTACCTAACAAATAATCTTGAAATTGTTTGTTCCTGACGTATCAGACGCATTATTATTATTATTATTATTATTATTATTATTATTATTATTATTATTATTATTATTATTATCATCATCATCATCATCGACATTATTATTGGTATTATTATGGAATATTTAATTAGTATTCATAATATGAAATTATAGTACTACAAGAATTAACAATAATAAGCAATATAAATATACCTAAGTTGATCTATGTCACAATATAAGATCAATCTTGTCTCGTACGCAGTGACTGTGTTAGCAATACCAGAACCCCACTTTATTACAAGATCTGAAACGGAAGCAAGTAGTCTTGCTAAATGTAATGGAAAAAGAAGTACGACTTTTAAGCCAGCGGCTTTGGCCATCCTTTATGCTGTCATTTGGATTACCTATTCGAACAAACAGGCAGCGATTCAGGGATACTTTGTATAGCCATGAACCAGTAGGGCGCAGTTGCGCACTGGGAGAAGACAGTTGTCAAGGCAGTATAATGCATGTGCAAGTAGAAGCTTGTATTTATTTTGAGAGAGGCTTTGTCAATAAGTGGATATTTGTTTGTGTGCTTTCATTGTGTCTGAATTTTTCTTCGTTAGTCATCAAGTCTTGAAGAACAAGTTTTTTCCACAATTCATACGTGAAAACGGATTCTTGCAGAGAGTTGGTAAGATAATTTGCAAGAAAATATCCTGGAATTAGTGTTCCAGGTAGAGCAACTGTTTGTCAGCTTGTTTTAAAGTTACATAAGACAGGATCTCTCATTGGAAAGAAAGGTGTTTAGAACCACCATGTTCTCACTGAAGGAAAAGTTGCATGAAATACAGGAATTTCATATGTAGACGCCGGAAATGTATTGCCACTGAGTTGGGTCATTTTCAACATTTCTTATAACACAGTTTAGTGCTCCTTATTATTTTTATCAGTTTCAAATATCCTATCATTTCGTACTTTAAATAAAAATATAAATTCTAAAATAAAAAAATTAACTTTGCGCGCTGCGAATCAATCACCTATTTCCGACTGCGGCGGGTGCACTGCCCCAATAAGCAGCCGCACTCAGGCGGCCTATAACTGAAGTAACCTCACTTTACATCATCCTATTTACAAATAATCCGTACGCACTGTTTTTACTTATGTGTCTTCTAAGTAAAGTTATCATGCTAATCTCCTTTCAGAAAACTTCATGTCCATATTGTTGAAAACATTCTACTTTGAACGCACTTGCAAGTGCACTTTTCTTTATCAACACACTAATATTCTCCAAGAATACTTTAATTCGTCGTCAAAGAAACAATTCTTACGTGTTTCAGTTACTGGACATGCTGTTTTGTTAAATATAATTAGGAGTATTCTTAGATAAGGTATACAAGCAACGTATTTCTGTGCATTAGTTGTTAATATGCATTTGTTTATTTTTAAATTTTTGAAAACTCCTGTATTCAGGAGATATACATTCGTATGAGTTAACAGTTTTTTGTGACTCTCTCTTGTGCATGTGACCTATCATTGACTGCCAGTTTGTGAAAGTTAAAAGAAACAAGGTTTGATAGAATAGAAGTGCGCAGCAATACGTAAGAAATTTGTTTGTAAGGGATGCCAGAATTTTTGCTCATGTATAAAGTGTAACTTCAGGATTAAGCAACTGTATGTAACATAATTTGTAATCCGAATTACTCAGATTCAAATGGGGTTCATGAAGTCCCTATTAGAACTTTAGGAACCATGCGAATGCGAAAAACTTGGGACTAGCAAGTAGAGAGATTAGTGTCATGTCGCTGTGTCGACTTTTCAGTGGTGCCATCTACGGTGGCAGGGCAATGCTCCTCAAGGCTGAAGTGCTAAGGGATATATTAAAACATCTGCATTTCTATTATAGAATTCTTTCACTGACAACGGTCCGATGCTATGCCAGAATCCGCCAGCTTATGGTCATTGCAAACGCTGCACTTGAGAGCATTTCTTTAGTAGCATTTGATGTGCAATTGAAACAGATACTTTACCATTTTACTGCCGAACGGCGACTGTTCGACGGAGTCTGGATTTACGTCTTATTCTCCTTTTCAGTTCAAGAAGATACTCTGTAAAGAATATTTTCCAACACAGAGCTCCTGTAACCCAAGCTATTAAGGTTATTATAAATATGATTTGTATGAACGTAGACAACTCTAATAGTCTGCAGATACCCGTACGCGAGAAAGAGAATTATGCATTTAAAAAGCAATTGGTCCTAGTTAAATTTAAGAACTGCAATTTAGCTCATTTTGCATTGTTTGCATTTTTGATACATACAATAGACATTTGAGTGAATAATTTGCGATTAACGTTAGTATTACCTATATTAATACAAAAGTTAGTGCTGTCTGCAAGCAAGAAAAATGCCAAAAGTATATTTCTGAAAAGTGTTATTGTGTTAACATTTAAATGCATTTTTATTTTTGATTTCCCAAAGCAGTAAAAACTTGAACGATTTTACATAATACTCTAATCATAAGCGACGCCGGAAATATTTGTGGATTAAGATTAAAATTGAAATTTATTTATATTCAATAGGATTCTTGTGCAATATATGTACTGCAGAACGTGGCAGAAGTCAAGATGTGCAAAATTACATTAGTGATTTTATATAGTGAAAAATATATTTTAAGCATATAAACCTCATGCTTAATCTCAGGCACATAAAAAAGTTAAGCTGCAATACAAATAAAGAGAGCAGTAGCTTTCGTTAATTAAGCCTTATATTATATATTGTCTTATGACTATTTGAACATCTTATATTATTCATTTGTGAATTCGTCAACTAAATAATAGATCTTTCTTATTTAAAAAATTTACTGATATTTAACATACATAAATACATAAATACTTCGAACTCCATGGATTATGGCTCGGAGTTCACTCAGAAACATACCTAGTGGTAATGCCAGACACATTCGGGTTTAAATCCTTCGAGGACGGCCTGAACCTGGATATTTTCGTGGATTCTCCATGCCACTTAAGGCGAATGCTACGATGGATATTTTCTTTATTCCATTTAAACATTCATTCCGCAATACTGGTTACAGGGTCGAAAGCTCCAGGGCTGCTGGCGTGTGGCGTGGAGGTGAATTCGCGCTCTGGTTGACTGCCGAACAACCATGTTTGCACCACTTGCGTTTATTGGACAATTTGTGGCGCAAATGAGCATCAGATCAGCTGTAACGCCACAAAGAGAGTCATTCACCCAAATAGGAATTCTATGAATTTTTTTGTTTTTAGATTGGCATCATGTGAAAACCTTAAAGCACTTTTGCAGACTATGAGCTGACATAGGAATAATTTTGGTTAAAAAGTTTCTCTAATACTAATATTTTACCTACGTAAATACGTGGGTATCTAATTTAAACATATCTAAAACTAAAAGCTGTCTTTATAAGTTTCTATTTAAATGAAGCGTTATTTACCCAATCGAGATGATAACTTGTAGTTTCACTGTACTTTGTTATACATGACAATCCACCAGTCCCTCATAATTTGGTTTTATTCAAACCGTAGTTCATAGACGTTTTAAAAGCATCAGCCCCAGTTCGCATCCAGGATTAACAGAGCGATATGTTTGAGGTGACGTTCTAAAAGACAGCAGCAGTAGCTATTGTGGGTTAAATTCAACATTGGAAACTCTAATACATTCTTAGAACGACTACAAATGCAATGAATGAATGAATGAATAATGTTTAACGCCCGTTTTTGCTACAGAGGCACCACAGGCGATGGACACTGGTGATACATGAAATGAAATGATATATTGGGAAAGGATATATTTTTCAGGAAGGAATCGTTTTAGGCCTAAGTTTAGGATACCTCCCCGGCATTTGCCATTAATGAGAACTGAGGAAAACCTTGAAAAAACCCTCAGTTAGGGAGGACGGTCCTGGCGGTATTCAAACCCAGACCTCCCGCTCACGAGTCCGTGCTTTAACGACCTCGGCCACCTGTGGCGGTGGCGAATAAGAATTTCATTAAAATGGTACTCAAGTCTCTTTAACTAAAAATAATTTAACTTAAAGGGAAAAGTAAAGACATTTAAGTTTGTATGTATTTTAGCACTCTAATCTACGTTTCGGTTAGTTAGTTAACTAAACTTCTGTAAGTTTTCATAGCTTTCTTGTTTCATAATAAAACTTACTTTTTAGAACAAATGTTCTATTGTCATTCAAGGCGCGGATTCATAAGCGGGAGATCTGGAGTTCGATTTTCATCAGGACCATCCTCCTTGACTGAGGTTTTTTTAAGATTTTTGCAGTCCTCATAAATGGCAAATGCCGGGTAGGTATCCTAAACTAAGGCCTGAAACGCTTCCTTCCTTAAAAAAATCCAATTTATCATTTCATCTCATGTATCATCAGTGTCCACTGCCTGTGATGTCTCAACGGACGTTAAACACTATTTAAAAAAAATCTCATTCAGTTTTGGCTAACTGCGATCTTTTTGAATAATGTACATCTAAAATAAATGTGTTATGTTGTTAACTGAATTGCACCATTTAGTTATTTTATAGCCAATATTGTTTAAATTATGTTATCATTGTGAACAAAGGGAGATTAGTTGTTTTCAAATTATTAGGAAATGCCTCTTTTCCTTTACCATGTTAACAGTACTGGTCATGTTATTTAAGATACACATAACATAATCAAAACATGGAAGCAAAGAGAAGAATATGAAGTACAAACTTCTCAGGAACGGAAAAGTAAGTCCAGGTTGAAATCTTTACCAAATGTATAAAAACTATTGAGGCCAAAGAGTAGAAGAAAAAGGCATGGCAACAAATAGAAAGAGGTTTCAATTCTAGAAACCTGATATTCAGACCATGGACAGCATTCAAAATTAAAAAAAGGGCAGTTGCAAGAAAACTTGATGTTATAACAAAAGCGGAGTTACTGAAAACTGGAGAAGGTCGTTATGAAAATCTAGGTGAGAACAAATTACTGGAAAAAGTAAAAGCTACATTTACTACCCTGCAGTCATCCTGTGGTTGAGATGCACATTATATAGCAGAGATTCCTGCAGCTGAAGAAAATGCTCCTTTGTTGCAATTAACCCTGCTAATGAGTTATTGTCTTGATCGTTCTAATTCATATAGCCTCTTCAGATGAAGGTCAGAATTTTGATTTTATATTTAATAGTGAGACTGAAAATGCAAAAGTGACCGATAATAAGTTTTCCGAACAAAACTGGGCACAATGTACTCTAGCAAAGCTTCGTGTGTCTATATCAGAGTCGCTTAGCTTACCTTCAGAAGGCACCTTAGTGTCTTAGGCAATAACTTGAAGCGGTTTTATAATGATGTTGTTCTATGTTCCCGAGGGTCTTTCAGGGGCCCGAAGTCGCCTTTTGCGCTTTAGTGGTCACGGGAGGAGGGAGATGAAAGGGGAGGGTTCAAATTACACGACAAATTGTTTCATTAAACGCCTAGAAGTATTTATTCACACGACACTTAGTTGTCCGTCACCTGATCCCTTACTCTATGACTTTAAAACCCCAAGCTACATACACTACTTGAAATTGCATCTGTGTGCCTCTTGTCTACACTTGCCTACTGTATCTGAGACTGCATTCTGGTAATTACTGTACTGTACCGACTGGAGATGACTTTACTGCCTCTGGAACTTCCATCTACTGTCTGAACACCGCCATCCACTAGCAGTCTGAATTGTGGGACGGCGTCGCCTTCGGCTTATATACTAAATTCAAAGTGCCCCCACTTGGCCGTGAGAACTCACAGGGTCCACATACTAGCGTCCATGGTGTCTGAGCCTTCGAAATATTAAAATATATTGGTGAGCTCTTGTACTTCCAAACGCGCACACTTTAAATCCATCAACTCTTTGACTCCTCATAGGGGAGCTCATCATCATTCGATGTAATGACGTCATCGCCAACATCTGTTTACTTTCTACTTTAACGAATTTCAGAACATCTCCAGCAACTAAGATACAAAGGACCCTATTGTTCGGACACCTGCATGCACTTAGCTTTGTCACAATAGGGAGATCCTTTGCTCGAGCCATTATCAGTGAGTGAGAGCACAAAAGTTACAATAGGCAACCTTTTCCCCCTCGTCAAAGAGGAATCATCCAGGTAGCCATGAATACAGTTTCGTGATACATGAAATGTTCGTGTTTTTTACTACAAGCTATATAATATTTAAAAATTATTACTATTTAAATTATCTAAATAGGTTCAATCTTGGGCATGCCGGGGTGTGAGGACCTGTCACAAACTAAATGAGGTACTTCTGAAGAAATTCCTGCAAAGAGACATTTTCCTAAACCAGAGGAACCTAACAGGCTTCTGCCAGCTGAATGGAACTTATAGAATTTCCTAAGAAACATGCTAATGAAGAAACTGCGATGACAGAAGCACTTTATAAGAAGCAAATTAAAAAGAAGGACTGAAAATCAAAAGTTTGCTACTGCAGCTAAGGAAAGCAAAGAAGATTTGGATTAACACTGTGCTATTTTGAAACGGAGTTCATAATGTAGTTCAACCGTTAATCACTCAGATATACACATGTTATGGTACTTCATTTCATTGTCATATAATGTATTATTTTTCTGAAATGATATAATGCTATTAGCAATGAAAGTGTATCAGATTAATTATAACAATAAATTCCCAAACAGAAAACCTAGCACAAAAGACTTCTAAAGTACTGTATGAATTGAAGTTTACTAGACAACTCGCTCTTGATGACTCGACTCTCTCTCATCACCCTCCATTTGGCCAAGTTTTATATTTTTGTCCCAGGATACAGAGAGCTGCAAATCTGGATCATCTGGGGGCCGTTTGTCACCTACATTAGGTAGGACCGCTGTTGCCACAATGAAAGTCAATACTTTGTTAGTTTTCATTCTTATGCTTAATGCCAGCATTGGAAAATGCCATTTCCGAACTCCAAATAAGCTCTCTACAGCATTCCTGGACCGTATTTGTGATTCGTTGAAGAAACTTGTTCCTCTAGGTTCCATAGATTTAAGATGAGTGTCATTAGACGATTTCTGCTGTTGTAGCCACCATCCACCAACAAAACAGCATTCCCATATCTTCCTTATTCAAAGAGAATTTGCCAATAGCTAGAATTAAATATCTTAAGTCATGAACAAACCAGGTCATCAGTGTGCCCTAGATTTGAGTAACAGATGTCCTGGCAATTTATTTAAGAATATCCTATTCCACACCTGTACATTTCTGCTGATTGCCAATCTGGTAATGCAATTTTCACATATGTGCAGTCCATAGTTCCAACTGGCAGAGGGAAATGAGCAATGTTGTAAAATCCCAGTTTAACAATCATAGCTTAATTTTCTGTGGCAAGAAATATAATGTACATAGGGAAAAGATGAACAGTAATATTTTTGACTCGGTGAACTATTCTGTGGGCAGTAGCTGCGCTAAATACATCGAAATCACCAGTACACAATGGCGTAAAGTGTACAGTAGTTGAATGGTTGGTTGACGAAATAGTCACATTCTTGAAAAATAAAATATCCAAAATTTAAATCCATGTTTTTCAAACAGAATGTAAATTAATGTTTAAAATTAAATCTGTTCTTCAAAACCTTTCAGTCATTAAAAATTTTACAAAGTTACTAAAAATATCATCTTTTAAACAATTAAAGTATTCTCTTTAATGACTAAAACCTTTTGTAAAACCTATCAAATATCTTGTAAGACTCTGACAATATGTTAATCATAAAATATAAATAATTATAAACTTGTTCATTTCTGTGTTATTACCTAGTTTTATAACCTATAAAGGACAATTGGTATTATTAGAATAAAGCATTTTCCAGTATTTTATATAAAAATACATTTGTTATAAAATAAAGTGATTTAATGTCTAAACAAGATGTATATTAAATAAAAATAACATTTTATTACCATTATTAAAATAAATATACCTTTTAGATGGATATTCCAAATAATTTTCAGTCCTTTCCAATATATGAAGTGCTGAACTTTTTGTATCCTAAATCTTATGTGGAAATCCTTTTCATCCATTGTGTTGGAAAACTCTGGTCTTTCAGGAAAAATTCTTTAAGTCTTGGAGACAAATCACCCTCCTCTTCAAATACCATGTTCAACATAGTTTTTGTTATGATGGGCTTTTAAACTTAAAGCAGCTTTAAGGATTTAAATGACCAAATATTGACCACTTAACTTAAATATAGTGAAAAGACCAAACGGTGTTGGTGAAATGTCTGGGCCTTTTAAGCTGTACTTAAAATAAACTTAAAACATTGTTAAAATTAAATGAGATTGGTAGTAAAGAAGCTGTGTACAGTACTGCCTGAATGTGTAGTAGTTCAGTTGCTTAAAAGCACAGGAATCAAATCAAACGTCAGGGCATTTGAACCAGATTCGGATATTCGAAAGCGCGATCTTTTTTTTTTTTTTTTTTTTTTTTTTTTTTAGAAATACGAATATTTATTTTTCGTTATTTTATTCTTCCTACAGTAAACATATGATCGAAGGAAATAATGGTTGTTGCATATTAACTTGGATGCAAATAAATATGCCAGCAATAGCTCTACAATTTTGAAAATGCCATGAAATTACATAAAAAACTAAGCTTCTAGGAGTGAAACGGGGCTGCTTGTACAATAAAACATATGACAAATTTGTGTAAAATTTCAGCTAAATGTAAGAACAAGTACAAATCTCCATCCATAACTTAAAATATTTTTTCTAAATGTCTGCTTATAGTGTTTTAGAAAGCTTAGCAAGTAATAAAAACAATTAGAATTACTAAGAAAGCTGCTTATTTTATTTTTAACGAAGCTGATGCTGGAAATGCACGTTGATGTAAGGACAACCTAGAATTTTGTAACATATGATGTGTAACGAATGTTCAGACCTCAGTGATGAACTGCCGAAGGTGATCAGGGTTCTGGTACATATATGACATGCCTTAAGTGGCCTTATAGGAAGAAGTTAAGGGGCATAAGATCGGGTGTTCTGGGAGTCACAAGACAGGTCTTCCCCATCAAATAAATTTGGTCTGATTAGGTAACTACGTTTACTGCACATTGAAATTGAAATCTTGCCTATTTAACTCGATGAGAGCTATCAGCTTGGCTTCAAAGTCACGAAGGCGGAGTTCCTGGTGTAGCTGAATTTGGTAAGAATGGCGTTTATTCGCATAATAGATGACCTACTTATGTTGGTGTCTTGTGCCAATGCTCGCGTGCTTAGCCTCTAACAGGACTTGTCGCACGCAAATGTCGCTCAATATTACTAAATCTTACCAGTAGGATGTCTTCTTTCCGGAGACCTGTCTTGTTACAGGCGTTGTGCTTGTAATGAGTTACGCTTCTCCGTAAATAAGTAGCAAGTAGCATAAGTAACACTCATCGTTAGTGTTTATCGCGAGACATTTACGCTTTGTGCTTTGTTGTTAGGTGACATACTCAGAAAATGTAATGTGTTCTAATTGAATATGTTTATCCCTATGTGTATGTGATGAAACAAACAAAAATGTACGCCTACCCCGGGATTCGAACCGCTACATTCCTAACGTATTACTGTGTAATACCCGTTAAGTATGAGGGGAACATTTAGCTTGCCCTTAGGGCACGTGAATGTGTGTCTTCTCTGCTCTACTTAATATAATAGTCGTATATAATTGTGTACCTCTTTTATCACTATTTAAAGTGTTCATTTGACATTCTATTCATTGTAGATTACGTTGCAGAAACTATTATTGCCATCGAATTGCACTCGCATGGAATACAACAGCAGGCAAGAATATACCATGTTTTGGAACTGACTTAGCTTTTCTTTTAAACCAAAGGATCTGCACTTACGTGGCCAGCATATATTGGGAGTTGAATTGAATTCAGCGGTTCGGAGTGGGAGTGTTGTCTATCTAAAAATTATAAGGCACTGGTTGTCCACATGGTGTTAGTTTTACATTTGTAATTATTGTGTGCTTTCAGTTTTACTTCTCTTCTTACTCGACATATACATTCCATCAACTTTAATGCAAGTTTTTATTGAATATCATTAATTTATACTGTAATGGTTGTGCAAATACCAGGATAGAAACTATTGAGTCTGCTATCTAATGCTTCGCAAGTGTTAGTATTGTGAGTGCCTTCAAATAAATATTCAGCTCACGTTTTAGGAGGGAATATGGTCTCGTTAGACATTCTAAAATATAGTAATGAAACAGAGTGAATTTGTGACAAGTTGACTTCTGCTGTGTTAGAGAGGATAAAGCAAAGCAGACATTTATCAACAGGAGAAGAGCTTATTTTTGTAGTCCTAAGTTAGGTGAAAACTGTGCAGTTTACGCCTCCAGACAAAATATACAGCCAAAGAGTTAAGTTGTATAGCAACATCAAAGTCTGCTGCTGCTTTTATTTATTCAATTTTCAGTCCTAGATGCCCGCGTTTTTCTTTTTGGAAAAAAAAAACAAGAATAAATAGGTAATGCCAAATTTAACAAAAAAGGTTCCAATTTATTAGGGCAGAAAAGCGACGAAGCAAACCTGTTCTTATAAGTGACACCCGGTTTTGCCTGAGGGCTTCTCCGGCCATCTTGAGCGATAGCGCGGGGATACCGTCGTGGCTCTCAGTATGAGAATTAACTTTAGGAATCCCGTCTGCATCTGTGATTTGCCGTCAGGTGTATCCCCCTCTCATCCATTCCTCTCAGAGGTGCCCAAAACAGGCTCATCGGCGTGTCCGCGATGCCGAGTTTCTTCTGTCTCTTATATCTTATCGTATTCCACTAAGAGACCTGAAATCCCAAAAGGAAATGTTACTATTATGCTCTTTTATGTTATGTTGGTCCTGGTGATGTAGTGGTTACCATACTTGCCCCCTATACCCAAAACGCGGGTTTGAACCCGGCCAGGACCGATGGATTTTTTCGGGCGTAAAAATCCTAAATATGGCTTCCTTCGGAAGGGAAGTAAAGCCGTGGGTCCCGTGTCGTACATTTGCGGCACGAAAAGAACCTCAAGCCTGAAAGAGAGGCCTCTGAGCAAAATTTGTCGGCCGTTTCATGCCCTTAGTTGAATGGGACGCTGATGACCTGAGCTGTTAAAGAGCGTCCTTAAATAAATCAATCAAAAAAAAATCTTTTATGTTATTAAACATGAATGGATAGATGAATGATCCGGGTTGGAGGAGGATATTTTTGGTACTTAAACCGTGCTCATAGCTGGCTTTTTGTGCCTAGGGAGGAATGGATGAAGTAAAGGATACGCCGGGCGACCCGAATCCACTGGCGGTTACTGAGAGGAGGTAGATGGAATTGATAACGTTTCCCAGACGCTGTTTGAACTCTTTCCCGAGTTGTATGAGCCCCTCGGAAAGTCCGCTTCCATTCCAGGCGCCGAGTCAGAAGCCTTTCCAAAATGCAAGCTACCATCACACCGCGCCAGCCTGTAAGAGAATCAACAGAATGAAATCGAATAGCGGGAAATACGTAAAATGAAACAGAGGCAACTACGTCTTTATAAAGGCACTGCCTATATTTAGAGGTTTACCACATCATTTGTCCCATAAAAACATGAAAATATACTTCATGAGCATGAAATTTTTAAAAGTACATGCCACTAGTTTGATAGTAACCGAGGAGGTTCCATATGGTTTTTTACATTTTTAACACTTTGTAGTTTATAAATTGCATGAACCATATATAGTTAAAAATAGAAGATTTCATTGATTTTAATATATAAATAAGTAAAAGTTTTACATTTCATAAATGTTATCAATTTTAAATACACTTAAAGCATTCTGAGTATAGCACTTTGAAAGAGATATGAAAAACTTCTTCCATTTTTTTTTAATAATAATGAATAAGTCCAATACGAATTTACAATAATGAGACTATTCATCTTCACAAATAACAATGAATAATATTTTCCTCCTGGGTTATCACGCTGAATCTCTAGTCCAATGATGACACAGCTATTTCTACGAAGGAAAATATCTCTCTCTGTTTATGTACTAATTAACTAATCGTTCAATTCGAAAGGTTTGGTTTCGTGATAAGAGCATTTTTTAAAGAATGTTTCTTTGATCTGTTCCCAAATATTTATTTTATGTTATAAACTAATATATTGTTTCTTACCTGAACATATATCTAATTTGTAGCGTATACATCATGTTAACGGAGCTCCATGAATTTTGTGTAATTCCGCGAAGTAGAAGCGAAACTCAATTTTTTCACTCTACAATAACAAACTCGTTTCTATGGCATTCCATTGCTTGCATAATAAAGCAGTTTTGTTACAATTTAATATTTCTCATAATAACGAAAGTCTAAAGAAACGATGAAAGTATGCTTGATGAAATGAGTGGTTCAAGATACCTGAAATTTCCAGTAAAGAAAAACTCCGAAAAAAGAAATCTATGCCTAGGCAAGTTACTTTACGGAAAATGAAAACGGGCCTCCGGATTTACAGTCAAGCACACAGACCACAAGACCACGGAGGTGGTCAACACAACAATGCTAGAATGTTTAACATTTATACCAAGTATATGAAGAACAAGTAATAACCTTTGCTGTTGGAAAGCTCTATTCATCTTTTTCCCGGAACTGCTAGCAGTAAAGAGAAGCACTCAAAATTGCCTAGATGTTGAGCTCATTTCATTTCTTAACTTTTACACTACGTACAACAGTTCACAACATGAACGTTAGCTACTTCTGAATTAAAGTGACAGATCTGCGAAAGCGCACAGAGTGAAACGTACTTACTTCCACAATGCAATACACAGGGATAAATCCAGTAGATGTAACAAAAATATAGGAAGATTAGAGGGCTAAAAACATAGAGAGATATTAAACAGGGAAAAAACAATACAGAACACAAAACAAGCAAACAAATAAAAAAAAAGTGTTTTACATTGGTCTTTCTTTGGCCTTGCTTCCTTTGCAAATAAAATCTCTGTTTTTATCTCTGATGTGATCACACTCAGCCGACAAAACTCGTTTACAAAGCTACTAAAGTTGGGTTTACATAATGTGTAACGCTATAGCCTAACTTGCAATGTCTGCACTTTACCGTTGTTCTGCCACAGCAGGCACCAGTCGATGTTAACTGTTCAAAATACAAGTCAAACAAATACAAATCTCATGTTCAAGGTCTGCAACAAAACTTGCAAGCTATGCCTGTCGTCTCAAGTTGACTACCCAATGTTTCATCAGTCTGCCTAATCCTTTAATGCGTTTCTGCATGTGTTTTCTAATTATGAATTGAAGTGATGACAATAAGCTTCATAATGTCAGTTTTCGTTTTACCGCCACGGGTGGCCGAGGTTGTTAAGGCGCGGACTCGTGAGCGGGAGGTCTGAGGTTCGAATCCCGCCAGGACCGCCCTCCTTGACTGGGATTTTTTCCACGTTTTCCTCATTCCTCTTAACTGGCAAATGCCGAGGAGGTACCCTAAACTTAGGCCTGGAATGCTTCCTTCCTTAAAAAAATATCCTTTCCCAATATATCATTTCATTTCATGTATCATCACTTTCCACCGCCTGTGGTGCCCCAGTATTAAAAACGGGTGTTAAACACTACTCAAAAAAAAAGTTTTCATTAAGCACTTTCCCCAATATTCAATAAACTATGAGCTAATTTTATCCACTGATGGTGCGCACAAATTTTTCCCGCCATTAATTGGAATAAAGTCACGCTAATTTCTGGCTAGGAAAGGAAGTTTATTGACCTAAAAGTGTCTTAAAAATTACTTATTTATTGACATGAAAAATTATAGCAAAATGACCTAAAAGTTTTGAAAATCCATGAAAAGTAATATAGGTTAGCGTTTATCATTGTTTTATCAAATATAAGTTACTAACCTTTTTAAAAGAAAACATTTTACATTCACTATAAGTAAACTAAAAGGAACTGAAAATTTACAATGTAAAAATGTAGCCATCCTAATCTAGATTGCCGCAAATTATAGTGTACATGTGCAGATTCTCAAAAGTAAAGAAACGCCGTTTATCGGCAAGAGCATTCTTATATTTTGAAAAACTCCTTTCATCATCGGCACTTAAATTGGAACATATTTAAAGTACACTAAGTTCTAGATCTCAGTTCTTATTCTATATCTATTTGTTGGAAGTTTTCGCAATTTAGCAGTTCAGAACTCAAGCACTTGGAACGGTACACCCACCGGAATTTTTCTAGCAATCATTTCATCTTATTTATTTATTTATTTTCCTGTTTCACCAATTTTACCTCACCATCGCCGACCGCATCATGGGTTTCGTTGTCAAGTTCAATTGAGTATTCAAGTTCCACACCACTTTCTTAAATTTTCGCAATTATAGAGGGCAGAAAGTCGAAATATGCCTGCAAGTATGCCAGCCTCTCACCCATTTCACAGCCGGAAAACAGCTTCTGTGTTCGGTTTAACATATTTGGTCTTCAGAGCGTCAATAACGGATTTCAGAGCTTGGAAGTTGTTGCAGTAGTATACAGCAGCATTGACCCAGGAGCTTCGCCGTATAATGATAGGTTACGATGACAGAAAAACACCTGAGGCTATGGATATGAACACTTCTCTTCTTAATTCCGCTTTAATAAAGATTTTCTTTTTTTTTTTTTTCAGACACAAGCTGTTCGACTTTAGGTTAATGGGCACGAAATTCTTCCGCGACTATGTGCATAGTGGGCGCAGTGCAAGTTACATAAAGCATCTATGGATAAAGATCTATAATGGCTTTACAAGCATTTACCATGTAAATTGCTACATCGGTGACAAACAGCTGCACGTTGTCATGTCGAATTTTCTCGGGCACATAGAATGCATGCAGCGGTCAAACAGTCAACAGATTTTTGTATTGTTTACTGCTTAAAACGTCACTTTTCAGTAGAAATGCTTGACCCGGGCTATAGATTTTCATAATCCCATAATAACACAGGCTACGAAGCAGCCTTCAATGTCGCTAATTTCATGAATAGAGACAAAGATTTTGTTAACTTCGATCGTTTGTCTAATTCTTCTAATGGTGTCCTCATAGCACTGAGGATAATACGTTCTTCTAAAAGTCATTTCTTTGGAAATTGATTGGCTATTGTACGTTCCAGGAAGTCCTTTAGTTTCTCATTACTTAATTTCTATACAGAAATATTCTCTGAGTGTCACACAGTTCTTAGAAAAACTCTGAAGATTTACTGCTATATGCTGCAACTTGTGTTAACAGTAACAGAGCTGATATTATATTTTTGGCACCAATCTCGAGCTCGTGTTGGTGTTTATCGCATTTGAAGTGCTGTTGTGTTGTGAATGCTTTCTCTACTGTCACTTTAACTCCACAAACCTTGCACAGTAATATCAAACCATCTGTCGCAAAACAAAAAGAAGAACCTCAGGGGTATATAAAAATGTATAATGAGAAATGTCAACGTTAAAAGTGAATAAACAGCAGAGCACATAAAAAGTGAAATATTTCGTTCAATGCTCCTCTTCAAGGTAAAAATTGAAAGTTAAAAATTCATTCACAACTCAACAAGCAAATCGTTTGCTTTGGTTGTGAGTCAGATTACAAAACACGCACTTTCTCCTTAGACCGCTCGGCCATCCTGTTTCATTGGTTTTTTATAGTAGTAGTATTTATTATTCCAGTTAAACTAGCTATACATATATTGCACATCACAGTCGTATTGGTCGCAGAACATTCATGCTCTTGTAAAATACTTAATTTCTGAAATTAATGACAATAAAAGAAACCAACAAAAATATTAATAAGAATGCTTTAGAATTCTTCAATTCTAAAGATACAAAATAACAAAAATTCTCAGAATATTGCTTATCCTAAACTAGATTCTGTTTTTTTTTTTTTTTTTTTTTTTGTAAAACCCAATTACACACACACACACACACACACGAAACAGACACACATACAATCATTTTCATAATCATATAAAATATCTTATTATGTACAATGTTTATAGACGCTTCTTGTCCCTAAAACTACATATTTCATTTAAGAAAATTCCCAGGTTTAGCCAGTTTTGTCTATTAAATTAAGTCCCAACACGCCAGCTCCCCCCTACTGTAAGTCAAAAATGAATCCGAGAGAAATTTTTCCCTAGTATTTTCTGTGCGCACTTAGCCAAAATGTGCACTCGTCTTTCGGTTCCGAGCATAATGGGCAAATCCTTCTGCCTTCCTCGTCAACAACTTTGTGTGCCTTCCAGCCTCACAGTCTTAGCCATGCTATTCCCGAGCTTTGTGTTATGCCTTATTCCATTATATATATCCCATCTAGTTTTAATTTCGCTCTGAGGTCCAGAGATGACATCTGCATGCATCGCGTCTCTGTTCCCTGCTGGTTTATGTCAGACAGGCGTCTTTTGACTTTTTTTCACTACACCATACCTGTTTTCAATACCCTTCTGCCAAATATCGGACTCATTGGTTAATGCTTATAGAGAAGAGGGAGAGTTGGGGGGTGAGTATAGGAAGGAGTAAAGTTCTATTCATGCTTGTATATATGTATATAGAATTTACTTATAGAAAACGTGTGAAGCAAGTATATCGATGTGTTTCTATATGTATGCAGGTCTGTATATATATTAATGCAACAAGAACGTTATTAGCATGTACAGCCGTAAGGCCTATTGCGACATTGTACTTCTCGTGTTTTTTTTTTAAATAAAATGACTTCCACTGCTACTACTAGTAGTAGAGCATTAGTAGCACCAGCAGCAGCAGCATCAGCAGCAGCAGCATCAGCAGCAGCAGCAGCAGTAGCAGCAGTAGTAGTAGTAGTAGTAGTAGTAGTAGTAGTAGTAGCAGCAGTAGTAGTAGTAGTAGTAGTAGTAGTAGTAGTAGTAGTAGCAGTAGTAGTAGCAGCAGCAGTAGTAGTAGTAGTAGCAGTAGTAGTAGTAGTAGTAGTAGTAGTAGTAGTAGTAGTAGCAGCAGCAGTAGTAGTAGTAGTAGTAGTAGTAGTAGTAGTAGTAGTAGTAGCAGCAGCAGTAGTAGTAGTAGTAGTAGTAGTAGTAGTAGTAGTAGTAGTAGTAGCAGTAGTAGTAGTAGTAGTAGTAGTAGTAGCAGCAGTAGTAGTAGTAGTAGTAGCAGTAGTAGTAGTAGTAGTAGTAGTAGTAGTAGTAGTAGTAGTAGCAGCAGCAGCAGCAGCAGTAGTAGTAGTAGTAGTAGTAGTAGCAGTAGTAGTAGTAGCAGCAGCAGCAGCAGCAGCAGTAGTAGTAGTAGTAGTAGTAGTAGTAGTAGTAGTAGTAGTAGTAGTAGTAGTAGTAGTAGTAGTAGTAGTAGTAGTACTTTTCTCCTTGAAAAGTGTATTGCCAGAAATCTTGTGCATTTTTGTTTGGTGTCTTCTACTATTATTTTATTCATTTTTATCGTCGAGCGTTCCAGTTCTATGCTATATGTACTTGTTTATTACCATCGCAAATAAGAAATGAATGAAAATACTCTAATACCTGTGCACATGACAGCGCCAGTTCATGTAATGTTCGCTATGCTGCGGTTGCGACGTTCAACAGCCACCACTCTTTAACGGCTGGTATTGTAGATTTCAGTGTCGCCTCGTAAACGTATAGTAAGTGTACGTAACAATTAAATTACCTAGCTACAGAATTATTTAAAATCGCAATTAAATTGCTGCATAATAAAGAATAAACATTAGGCTGCGAGAGATCTACTGCGTATATATTTGCTCATGATTTTAAGTAGAAATATAGCTTCGAACAGTTACGATGTGCGCCATTTCTAATAGGATTTCCTTGTAACATCTCGACCCTAAGGACTAGGTACACTGAATGAATCACTTTGCAAATGACCTCTTTGGGACACTTTCTAAGTACTACAAATTAACAATTTTAAATAATCACAATAACTCAATTCAAACACGCGATGGAAATCAGCTGTACACACAATAGAAAATCCAGCAACACAGTAGCTTCTGCGTTACGACTGACTGGCCGATAGTGTTATTCTGCAATTGGTTTAAAAGGTACAATGGGTAGCATTCCTCATTTGATAATCAGTATGATTGCCAACTGAAAAGGTAGCAGTCAAGTGCAAAGTTTCAGCGGTCCGGGGAGTGTTACATATAAAGCTCATAAACAAGGCATTACGCATTAATAAAATAGAATCAACGAAAGCAGACCTCGATCCTGGTGGTGTAGTGGTAACCATACTTGTCTTCTAAACCAAAGATCGCGGGTTCAAATCCGCCCAGGATGGATGGATTTTTTCGGGCGTAAAAAATTCTAAGTATGGCTTCCTTCGAAAGGGAAGGGAAGTAAAGCCGTGGGTCCCGTGTCGTACATTTACGGCACGATAAAGAATCTCAAGTCTGAAAGAAGAAGCCTCTGAGTAAAATTTGACGGCCGTTTCAAGCCCTGAATAGAATGGGACGCTGATGACCTGAGATGTTAAAGAGCGTCCGTAAATAAAACTAATCAACAAACAACAATGAAAGCAGACACAATTACCACCATATTTCTAATTGCTGGGTATCCTTCTTTGGAACTATACACCTCAGTGAAAGATGTCTAAGTGTCTGAAATATGTTAATGGGGAACACTGTGAACTTAAAACAATCATAATACTATTTAGCTAATGCTCAGTTTATTAATGCGGTACGAAATTTTCTTTTTAGGAAACTCGCCACTATGCAAGGCCGGATCTAAGACACTGAAAAATTATTAAGAACATTATGAAGCGATTTAGTATATCAGTTGAACTTATGAAGCGGTTTAGTCGTCTCCAGGTTAGCCACCAATCTTGAAGCGATTTGTAGTTGACGTCGAGTGGCCTTTTTGGAATGGTTTGGTTGATTGATTATAGGTCGTTTCGGTGTTGTTGCCTAGGCTTCTATGGCAACAATTTCTCAGGGTTATTCTGCTATTTTGTTGATTGGGACTCGGGAGAGGAGTTCAGTAGTGCAAATAAGCACGTGATGCGATATAATATGTATTGGTACTTTATTATGTCCAAAATCTTTCACGTCCTTTAGCGTTTTGTTTACGATAGACTTAACTACGCCGATACAAACTTATTTGCCGCGTGTATAGATGAGTCTCGCGGCGCGGGAAATTGAAAGTCGAGCTTATAATGAGTACTGCGAACTACGTGTATATTGCCACATATATGTCTTACAACTGCTGCCTCAGCAACGCCGAACTTACAACTTCCTCTGCAAACGGTTATAAAACTTAAGATGCCTCCTGAGCAATGAGTATAATGCGAACCAAATTGACTGCTCCAGTGGAGCGACCACCTCTTTATATATTAAATGCAAATAAAACAATAATTGTCTAGGAGACACCAAAAGGCATGCGCAAACCTCGCACTTTTCGTTAAAATTTTATGTGAAACATACATCTAACATTTGCCGGTTAAAGATCATTTGCTGTCCGTACTTGAAAGTTAAAAAATTTACGCTTTAAAATACTTTCAATTTATTAACCCTGCAGCGGCTGTCCTTTTACATACAAAGAATGTGCTCCATACTGGTCCTTCGGGCTCATTATATAAAGTTTTATGACTCTTTTGTTGGCTTTCCAAGCTACCGTAACAAAACACCAAGGACCTTCCTTTCCTTCTTTCTCTCTTTCTTTTACTTGCTTTTCTTGCTTTCTTTTCAATTTTTTTTTGTTGACATTCAATTTACAGTTTACAGTTATACCATATTATAAGCATATGTATACAAGGTATCTACATCACTAATTATGTATTGTAATACATAAAAATTATGGTTGGGCGTTATAATTGTATTTCAGTGGGGGCGTATAGGAGGAACTGTTTCTAATGACAGGATCAAATGTGCATGCCCGTCTTCAAAAATTGAGTTCTATCTCTTCCATGTATTTATATCTATAAATTAATGTATTTTATAATGTATAATAAAAACTCTTATGATATCTATTCTATTAATAATAGAGAATATCAGAATTAAAGTACAAGAAGTAAATCAAATATACATATATTCACACTAATACAAAGCTTGTACAGTTTGGAACAACGTTTCAAGTACCAAGCTGTATAATAAACCTCCCGAAGTTTTAAACAATAAATACATTTTCAGTTTTTAAATCAAATCTTATAGTATATCTAATTCACTTCCACTATTATTCCACGGCAGAATTTTAAACAGTGAATTTAAATAAAGGAATATTCATAATTGAACACCGACTTACACTCTCGTATTTATTTATGATATAACACTTTCTCGTGCAGTTTATAATGTTTAATTTTTGTAGATAATTTACGTAACATATTGTTTATTATATGAAAATCTTCACTAAAGCTAACTGAAGTAATCGTACCAGTAATTGGAAACAAGTAAGTTGATATTTTTAGTAGATTCAGTAATTGCATTTAAATGGAAATATGTTATATATTGTAAAACTGACTTGTTCCATATCATCTACATTCCAGATGTATCGTATGAAATCTGAAATCAATAAACCACCAGCACCATTCTTGGCGCAATGTTGCCTAGTTATTCACATACTAGAACTGTGTGGTGATAACCTATATAATTGCTCGCTCTGAACAACTCTACGTATGTTTCATAACGCTGTGAGTTTTATCCCAGTTAAACAATCTTTGTGGGTGGAATATTTTTCCACGTCATGTTCCATGTCACTGAATTGTGGGAAGTAACCGAATTTTCATGCAAATGCACGCTTTTTTCCTGTAGATAAATATTATGCTGGCATATTTTTATGATGCACAGCACTTTATACATTTTAAGCATATTTTAAGATACATATAAATGCATAGCTTGCTAATACAAATATCATATTGTTTAACTTCCAAGTTTATAATGAACATTTACTTTCCTTCCTTTCAAAGGACAAATTTTAGAAATAAGGTTCGATTTAGCACCTTATTAATGAATTTGTTAAAGTGCACCATAAGGAAATTGTCCAATTCATTAAGAGGTTGAATATGTACAGCCTAAGCGTGCGTCACGTTAGCTCCAAGAAGAGGAAAATACAAAAAATTGCTGTTTTCAAAGCAGTGGCCAGGTAAGAACAGCTAGGAGAAAAAGATAAACATCTCTGGCAGCTGTAACCCAAGTCTTTCTATCAGTTTCCTGCTGTCTTTTCAGTGCAGTGTTATATATTGCTTTACTCATACTCGGAACTATGAAGTTTATTCCATTTTAGGAAGAGTAGTTTTCATACTTTGAACAAAATAAAAGCAAGGATAAGTGTAAATTTACCCAGTTTTCAAGAGAAAATTTAAAATTACACATTAACAACCGATGGAAAAGTGCATTTTCAAGAGTGTAAAATGTTCATTGCTGCTTAGAAACGTTTCCCAGTGACTCAAAATTTCAATTCCTGTAAGCACAAGGAAATGTTAGAGATTAAATGCGCAAAAAAAAAAAAAAAAAAAAAAAAAAAAAAAAAAAAAAAGTATTCAGAACTCTTTGACGGATATTGAAATAATGGTAATATTACCTCCAACTTTATCATTGTCTGTGAAGCTTTACTACCAGCTGATATTCTGCTGTACAACTCAACTAACCCAGTTGAATTACACTAAATATCTGAAAATTATACACAGCACAAAGGACCTGGCGAATGAACTATGCGCAAAAAAGTACGTGACGCAGTGTTACAATGGAACTATTGCAAATGTTTGGAAATACGTTAAAGACATTTTTGAATGGGATATAATTAATGAAACAACAGATTACAAATGACGATATATTACAAAGTGTATAGTTGATTTTCCAGAAAACGAACCATCATCTTCTTTTCTGCTCACTGTAGAAGAAATCACAAACAGCTCTATGTTTGCAAAATGTAATATTGATTCAGTAAATTTTCTATGGCCAGATGACAGTACATATTAGGGTTTGTGGACAATGATGATCAAGGTAGGTAAAACTTTGAGTACTATTTCCAAATATGATACATCTTACTTGTCATATACATGGGCTGCATCGTGTATCAGGGGATGTTAATGTTCCACTGGTTGATACACTTATATCTACTGTAAACGATTTTCATGTAAGCTCTTCATAAACGGCAAATCTTTAAAACAATGTGAAGCTGTTGAGCACTAATTTTGAAGCGATTTGGTAGAATGATTAAGGATCGCTTCGGTGTTGATGCTCACGCTTCAATGACAATATATATACTTTATTATGTCCAAAATATTTCGCCTCCTCTGGTGTTTTGCACACGACAGACTTAACTGCGTCGAACATAAATTTAGCTGCCGTGCCTTCCAGTATTTGAATTGAATCTGAAATAGAACTTATTACGAATTCCTCAGCACGTATCTCCACTCGTGTAGAACTTCACTAAATCTCGTCGAGTCTGGAACTTAGAAGTAAGTGCGGCGTGTAGATCTTGGAACTGCCTCTCGCCGCGTGTAGAACTGATAAATGAGGGTGTCGCAGGTTGTAGACGCTAAGTGTGAGTGAACGCGTTCCTGCTGCAGAATGTAGAACTTAATGTCTGGCCGCATGTAGGACCTAGAACTGCTTCTCGCCGCGTGTAAAACTTAAACTGCTTCTCAGCTGAGTGTCCAGCTTAAAACTACCTGACTGTTGATTGCGTATGTTAAGAGAGAACTTCTTGCCCCAGCAAAGCAAACGATTCCTTATATATTAAATTCAAATCAAGTAATCGTTGGGTTAACGACGCCAAAGGGGTTCACGCGAGCACGCGTAAGTTTCGCGCCTATCTTTAAAAGCTCAAACATACAGTTACCATTGGTTGGTTTGAGTTCTCCTGCCACACGTGTCATTTGCTATTATTTTAAATAATTCGACTCTAGAGGAATTTCACTTGAAAATTGGTAACTGAATGAATCGTTTAGCTACTTAGAATAGAAATTTATAATTAAGAAAAACAAGAACACTTTCTATATTTATTATATGCGCAATTCAAATTTACTTCGGAAAATCTTATTCGCTTTTTTTAAAGTGTTTAACGTCCGTTCTTACTACTGAGGCACCACAGGCGGTGGACACTAGTGATATCTGAGATGAAATGTTATATTGGGAAAGGATTTTTTTTTTGGAAGGAAACTTTCTAGACATAAGTTTAGGGTAAATCTCCGGCCTTTGCCATTTATGAGGACTGAGGAAAACCTGGAAAAATCTCAGTCAGGGAGGACGGTCTTGGCCAGATTCGAAACCCAGACTTCCCGATCACGAGTCCGCGCCTTAACGACCTTGGCCATCCGTGGCGGTGCTGTTACTCCGTAAAAGTTATCATCTTTTAAACAGAATTTTATAAGACTTATGCAATTTGCTGAGAGTTTGGATCGTTTTCACATATAATAAGAAAAATATTGAAGATAAATTACATGGTAAGACGTTAAATGTTCAGTTACGATGTTTTTAATGTGAACTAGGTATTTTGACAATGGCTATTTACACACCGGAAAAGGTCCTATCGAGGCACCCTAGGTTCAATCATTGAAGCAGGGAATAAAATATGTGGCTTCTGGAGAGGTTTTCTTCAGGGCCTCTTTTTTCCGTTGCCCTAACAATAACTTGTCAGTGCTGGTGGTGTAGTGGTTACCATACTTGCCTCCTAAACACAAGATAGCGGGTTCAATCCCGGCCAGGACAGATGGATTTTTTTCGGGGCGTAAAAATCCTAAGTATGGCTTCCTTCGGAAGGGAAGTAAAGCCGTGGGTCCAGTGTTGTACATTTACGGCACGAAAAAGAACCTCAAGCCTGAAAGAAGAGGCCTCTGAGCAAAATTTGTCGGCCGTTTCACACCCTGAATTGAATGAGACGCTGATGACCTCAGATGTTAAATAGCGTCCGTAAATAAAATAAATCAAAATAAACTAATAACTACTTAATCCTTCTCTTCGCCTTCATCATCATCATCATCATCATCATCATCATCATCATCATCATCATCATCAAGTGTAATGTAGTTACCCGATTTTTTGATGCGCAAATTAAAAAATGGAATACGTTACCGCTATCTAACGACAAACGGATGAATTCTAATAAGCCGGGCATTATTTAACATCAATTTCTGCCTTTCAGTTTCTATCTCGTGTAATCTCTTAATACCGCCACGGGTGGCCGAGGTCGTTAAGGCACGGACTCGTGAGCGGGAGGACTGCGGTTCGAATCCCGCCAGGACCGTCCTCCCTGACTGGGGTTTTTTCCAGGTTTTCCTCAGTCTTCATAACTGGCAAATGCCGGGGAGGTACCTAAACTTAGGCCTGGAACGCTTCCTTCCTTAAAAAAAAAAAATATATGCTTTCCCAATTTATCATTTCATCTCATGTATCATCAGTGTCCACCGCCTGTGGTGCCTCAGTAATGAAAACGGGCGTTAAACACTACTAAAAAAAAATCTCTTAATTTTCAACTAGCCTGAGCGAAGAAACAGGGACAAAATAGCATCAAATACAAACCGTTCCTTTTTCTGAAGTGTTCAGTGAATATGAGGCAATTTAGTAAACAAGCAACATATGTTCGATTTTATTTCAGCTTGATGAGAGAAGCGAATTTAATTATATTGTATCAGATTAGCGATTGATTGGTACTGTTCATTTTTGAACTATTAGTGAACTGAAGACAGGTGATTTGTTTTGCTTGAGGTCCGCCAGTTGCTTCTTGTTCAACGTATATTCAGTTTAAAAGCAGTTACAAAACAAATTAATAATTTCTATGTAATTAATGAGAAGTTAATTTTGACTAAACCGGCCGTGACATTTTCTGCACTTAAAATAAACATATTTGCTTATGGCTATATGTAAAACAATGTTATATTAAATAACAGTAACAAAGTAAAAGTTTCAATTCATTTATATTTTATTGAAATGAAACAGTAACAAAACACCACACACTCAGAGAGGCAGATGAGCGCCAGATATACCGGGACTATTAAAAAAATGGTAATACTTTAAATCAGTATGTAATAGAGTCAATTTAGTTTTTCCAGGCAACATTTGAGTAGCCCAGTTGCAAAACTTATTTTTTATGAGATGTGACCGCGAATCGTTTCTTCATTCACTGCAGTGTAAAATTTTTGTTACAAAATTGTTTTAATCTCCTTGAAAAGAGCCTTTAATTGGTACTCTTGCAGAACTCGTTTTGTCAATTGACTGTTCTGTTTTATATTACGTATTGTCTACCTTAAGCTAACTAGTGCAAAAATCGTTTTGTCTTATAACAACCTGTAGGTTACAACAAAAGAAACTGTACAGAATTTGTTTAGCTCAGTTTTCAGCACATGTTGCGTAAATCAGTATTTACTACGTTTTATTGTCAAAATTCGCAGTATATTAGGTAAATTTAATTTTCAACAAGTGCTCAACCTGAGATGATGAGCAAATGACATCGCATTTCCCTCCAAATTTTGTAAACAAAGCAGTAGTTGCAGAAGAACATTCCAGTAGAGTATTGGTGTAACTAAATATTTGTTATATTACAAAATATGAATCTTCCGAAAGTAAATGAATCAAAATTGCGAAAAGGAAGAAAGAACAGAAGCAGGAAGGCTATCTGACACAAAATGAGGTAAGGTTTACAGCTATATGCTGTTTAGGCTAGTTGAAAACCTACAAATCAAATTCTTATATGTAGCCGGAATTAAAGGCCGCCTTTGATTAAACTAATATGGTTATAATCAATGCTAATAATTAACATAAATATGATCTGATACATGTATGTAGTTTGTAGTCATTAGATAGCAGCTATTCTAAACATTAATGAAGGTTCATTGTGTATTTATGTGAATGTAAAACGGTTCGGGTCGTTGAGCTTGGGAATGTTGAAGGTTTGACCTGGGAAAAGGGTTAGGTCCTGAAAAGAGGTAATTCTTTTTTTAAAGGGTTTAAAGAAAACCATTTACATAGACGCAGACAAAAGCAGAGAAACATATTCTTTCAATAACTAAGGGTAACGGTACTAATGACTGGTAGAATTCCTTCGAGAAATGAACAAATGTCAGTCTCAGATGACAGCTCAAGTTTATAGCCAGCTCCTCCTGACAATAAGCATTCAAACACGTCTACAGGTTTCTGACATGACTTTGCAAAACAAATAGATGTCTCTTATTTATGGCCGAGATGGGGTCTATCGCGATTTCATTGTGAGTAAATCTGAAAGGACACAAAAGTGAAAGCAGATGTCAGATTATAAAAGTTTCCCAACATTTATGGCAGGAAGGTCCGTTCTTAGAATTATTATAACGTGAGAGGTACTTTTAGGAAATTGGTCCAACATAATCAATAGGAACCTTTCAAAATTGAACGAATCGGAGCGAGCCTGTATAATTATAGATATTAAGGAAGGACCAATAAAGACAGAGAATTGAACCGCGCTCCATAAATTTCGCGGATTTAATTTTCATGGTGGGATGTTCCTAATAATACAATAAACTTTACATCTGATATAATGTAAGGGACACAGAACATAAAGGACATAGAGAGCAGTGAGACAGAGAGCAAGGCACACAGAACAGTAAACTTTAGAGCAGTGAAAGGTTAACAGTCCGGGGTTCGAAGCTAGTAGCTAAAGGTTGGATAGTCGGAGAACGGAACTGTAAAAGTTAATTGAAATAAGCAGGCGTAACAATAGACAATCAGAATCAAAGTGCGCGAAGTCGGTAGGAAAAGCAGTCGGAGATCGTACACCGATAAGCGTTATATAGGAGACAACTGAAATCTTCGGCACATTTCCAAGCTTACGCGGACAGTCCAGTGTTCTGATAATAAGTGTCAACTAAGAACTCCAGTGTTTCCGTGTAGCTTGATGGATTTCCTCCCCTTCCCTCTGACTCAGACGAGTCACAAAACTCTAGAAGTTCCCTGAGGTAAAGGTTCCTGATCCCAACACAAGGGGCATGCAACCCAGAAGTCTAAAAAACAATTAATCCACGCCTCCCCCTCCCGCGAGCGGACTTCAGCCTCCCCAGTACGGCGCACACAACGGGGGTTTTCTAAGACTGCAAATAGGGAAAGGAAATAATCGCGAAAGAAGCGGAGACCACTGGACAGCAGCGGACGACACCGGAGCGGTACCAGCAGTAAGTGTAACTTACTGAGCCAGCACAGCAGACTGCAGACGAGGACGACACCGGAGAGGATCCTGCTGTAAGCGTAAAGCTTACAACTGCTGCCAAACACCAAGGAGAGAATCATGGGGCAACAAGGAACAAGGCCCGCAACGTCAGCAAACACAGAAGAGAGAAGGTACAGACGAAAATTGAACTTTTTTTGTAGAAACTGTGTAGCATAATTAGGGAATGCACAGAAAATTATATGTTGTTGATCAGTAGGAAGAATAATATGGCAGATGAGGGCAGAATAACGAACGAAGTAACGACGGTAGAAGTAAATAGTAGGCAAATGGGAGAAAATAGTAACACAAATAAAAACCAAGGTAAAGAATTAGAAGACAGTAATCAATCAGATAAGAGAAATAGGGAGGAAAAAATATTAGAAATGCTTAGTCAAGTGAAATTACAATTATATTTTAGATTAGATAGAATGGAGAATTCCCAGGATGCACAGAAAGTTCCAAAATAAACTAGATTCTAGACTAGAAAAAATAGAAAATTCACAGGGAGAGTTAAAAAAGATTCACAAAATGCACAGAAAGAGTTCCAAAATAAATAGATTCTAGACTAGAGAAAATAGAGTGTTCATAGGGAGAGTTAAAAAGAGATTCATAAAATGCACAGAAAGAGCTTCAAAGTAGGCTAGATTCTAGACTAGAAAAAATAGATAATTCACAGGGAGTCATAGAATGCACAGAAGGAATTTCAGAGTAAATTATATTCTAGGTTGGAGAAGATGGAGGAATTGCAGATAGAAAGAGTTAACAAGGTTTTGGATGCCAGGTTTGCTCAAATAGAAAATTCTCAGATAGAATTTAGCATTAGGGTCAGTATCGCTCTAGAAAATACATTGGAACAAATGGAAAAAGCTCGGGAAGGATTTGGAAACAAAATAAATGGTTCGCAAACAAGTTTTCAGAGTAGGCTTGAGAATATACAAGAATCTTTGTGTAGTAAGATAGAAAATGAGTTTCAAGAAACTCTTAAAATTCAGACAAATTTTTCGAAGCGGCTGCAAGAAAATAATGAGAATTGGGAGAAAGAAGTAGGAGAGAGAAATAAAGGCTTTAAAGAAGTCAGAGACGATATGAATAAAATAAATGATAAAATAATTGAAATTGAAAAAGTAGGGCAAGAGCTGAGAACAGCTCTTAGCAATAAATATTCAGGGTTGGAGGAGCTAATGAACCAAGAGCTCAGATCAGTAAAATTGATTGTCCAATCATTAGACCATAATCAAAGCCAATTGTCGAAAAAAATGTCTGAATTGATAGAGAATAGACATAATGGTAATGTAGAGAATACTGATTGTAGTAATGTTAATAGTGGAACATCAGAATCTCAGTCAGGCGACACATCTGTGACAGAGGTAAACGAATCTCAGTCCAACGCCTCGGCTAGATTACCTATAAATGTAAATGTAAGTGCTCAGGTTACTGGCTCACCAAGAGATTCTTCTATTTCTGACAAAAACATGTGTATTAGATCCGGGAATAATTCATGCATGCCCAACATGAGTTGTAATTCGTGGTCTAGCCAACTAATCAATGAAATAACACCCCGGAGTTCTACAAGGAACGAAACGACAATGCAAGAATTTTGTCTCAAATTTAGATTATTTTCGTTTAAAAGGAGTACCGGAAGAGATGAAAATTATCTTCGTTAGGAGAAGTTTAAAGGGTCAGGCTGCAAATTGGTACAGGCTTACATTATCAGATTGCACTTCTTTTAACGATTTCAAATTTCTATTCTTATCACGATATTGGAGTTTGACACACCAGAACGCCATTCGTTTAGACATATCAAACGGGAAATATGACCCCAGAACCGGCATAAATATGGTAGATTATTTCTTGGCCATAGGTAAAAAGAGCAGGCTTTTAGATCCACAATTAACTGATAGAGAATTAATGACATTCTTGTTATTCCAAGGTTAACTACCGAAGTCATCATAGGGTGCGATACATTATACAGTTGGAAGGTGATTCTTAATTTTGAACAAAGGATTCTAGCGATACGAAAATCAGAGGAGCTAATCTCAGCGAAATTTCACGAAGAGAGAGATTTTTTTTTTTGATTGATTTATTTATGGACGCTCTTTAACATATCAGGTCATCAGCGTCCCATTCAACTCAGGGCGTGAAACGGCCGACAAATTTTGCTCAGAGGCCTCTCTTTCAGGATTGAGGTTCTTTACCTTGCTGTAAATGTACGACACGGGACCCACGGCTTTACTTCCCTGCTGAAGGAGGCCATACTTAGGATTTTTACGCCCGAAAAAAATCCATCGGTCCTGGCCAGGTTCGAACCCGCGTTCTTGGATGTAGGAGGCAATTATGGTAACCACTACACCACCAGGACCGACGAAGGGAGAGATGAAAACGAAATTATAATGTCACATGATGAGCAAGAAGTGGTAGATGAGATATTTTTTGTGGAAAGAATAGATATTGATATAGCAAATGCTGTGATTAAAATAGACGAAGAGAACCACTCGTTCATAGTTGATTATGAAAACTTCTGTAGCCATCCGATGATTGTTTGTAATCATTGTAAGGACAGTATGAACGGAGTCAGTGTAGCAACTTGGAAAAAAGTGGAAAACAGAACTTATTAGCTTAAGATTAGGCAGTCAGGACGAAACAATGGAAGTTTTGCGAGCGAAAGTGAGAGAGGCGTGCGGTTTGAATACAACACAGAGACGGCGGCTAAAAGAAATACTAGTAAAGAATTGGGAAGATTCTTTTCTGAACACCCGGGTAAATGTAATAAATATACTCATTATTTCGAAGTAACCAATATTTCCCCATTTACACATAAGCACAGACCGATTCCCATATCTATTAGGGACCAGGCGAACGAGATCATAAATTCCATGATTCAAGATGGCATAATAGAAGTGTCCGATTCCTGCTATATCAATCCGTTGTGTTGGGTTCGGAAAAATAACGGAAAGTTAAGATTAACAGTTGATGCGAGAAGCTTGAACCGTCACGTGACAAGTGCAGCGGTATTAAAATAGGGGGGGGGGGGGGTGGCGTCGGCTGGTCTTTCGGTCGTGCCGTTGTGGATGATGAACGCTCCGCTGCTATGTAGTGTCGTTCACCACGTCACAACCAATGCTCCGGCGCATGAGAATGAATTACTAGTTTATAGTTTTTGGAATCTCAGGGTTTATACTTGTTTTTTAGTTTTTGGAACGTATGCACGTTACCAGGGAGACAGGACGGGAACGGGGGCCACACTCTCCTTCACTTCAAGACACATGTAAATTCCTTTTGAGAAGTGTTTATTCACAGTTGCAGAGACGATGAACCTCTTTTATTAATATAAGTTATAATTTCTAGCCAGGAGAGAATCTCGGACTGTTTGAACTATAAGGGATGCTAACTGCGAACTGTCTGAACTGCCTCAAAACTTATCAAAACTGTTTAAAACTTGTCACACTGTTCTGATCAAACTGCCTAACTAAAAACTTGATCACACTGCTCCTGCCTTTAACTGCGTGGCTTGACTAAGAACTCCTCAGACTGCTTAAAAACGGCTCCTGCCGGAACTGCTACGAAAATGCTCCGGCCTGACCTGCCTCACGACTCATTAGAAGCTGTCGACAACTACGTGGCTTTTCTTCAAAACTGTGTGCTCCAAGATTCTTCACAAGACTGCGTAACTAGAGCTGCCTGGCTTTCCTTCAAAACTGCCTGCTCCAGGATTCTTCACAAGACTGCCTAACTAGAGCTGCCTGGCTTTCTTCAAAATCTGCGTGCCCCAAGATTCTTCACAAGACTGCGTAACTAGAGCTGCCTGGCTTTCCTTCAAAACTGCCTAACTAGAGCTGCCTGGCTTTCCTTCAAAACTGCGTGCTCCAATATTCTTCACAAGACTGCGTAACTAGAGCTGCCTGGCTTTCCTTCAAAACTGCGTGCTCCAATATTCTTCACAAGACTGCGTAACTAGAACTACATGGTTTTCCTTCAAAATTGCGGGGCTTTTCTGCTTTCCCCTAACTTTTATTAATTTCACAGTCGGTCAATCTCATGTGCGTCCTTTTAATTTTGAGTTCAAATTTTCATAGCGTCTTTTTAGGTTCTACTCCTAGGTTGGCTACATGAGAATCCCGGTTCGTTCCCTATAGGCTGCGATTTGGCCGATTTCTGTAAGAGTCCTCCTACTAACGAACTCCTAGGACTTGTTTATCTCATTTCTCCCCTCAGATCTCCCCTTCAGTAGTTTTCGGGTCAGAACCATATTCCGTTAGCCTTTTGTTCGAGTTGCATGTCTTCAAGTCTTTCTTGCCATAAGATCACCCCTAGCCCAGCTGTATGTTAGGGATTGTGGAATTTTTATGACTTTACTATTCTTTGTATAGCGGACGGAGTTTGCAGGGTCTTGACTTACATGATTTTGCAGAGATACTGCACAAATGTGTGTATCATATTCTCAGAGGCTTTTGCTTTAATTTATATTTATAATGCCTTATTAGTGTTTTAGCATTCATCAAATTAAACATACAATTTTATATTCTCCCTAATCTCTGGAGCTAGGAAATACTGCTCCACAAGGGACAGCTTTCGCGTTGAAGGGATTGATCATCTGTTGACTCGCCTAGCAAGTGAAAGGTACTTATCTAGCCTGGATTTAACTACCTCATTCTGGCAGATACCCTTGGACGAAAGAGTAAGAAAATTCACGACTTTTATTCATAATGGACGTACATATCATTTCACCAGGTGCGCATTTGGCCTTTCATCGAGTGGTGTCGCGTTGCTTAGGGCCCTATATGAAATATTTAAAGATTGTGCTAAAGAGTATACCACCCAATATGTACATGATTTTATTATTTTTGGCGACGATATAGAAAATCACCTAAATCAAATTGATCAGATACTCTCAAAATTACGAGAGAGCGGAATGACAGTCAGATTGGGGAAAATTGTCTTCTTCAAGAAAGAGACAGAGTTTTGGGGATTCTTAAATTCCGAGCAGGGAATCAAACCCAACCTCGCTAAAGTAGAGGGAATATTGGAGATCCAAAGACCGTTAAATGTAAAACAATTTAGACGGTTTCTGGGTATTCTCCAATATCAAACTCGGTTTCTAATTAGTCAATCAACCGTAGCAGCCCCCCTACGGGCGCTTTTGAGGAAGGAAACAAAATGGCAGTGGACAGAGACCGAGCAAACGGCATGATATTAAAAAGCTATTTCAGAACGCAATTTTATTTGAAAGACAAAGAAATGACCTTCCTTACGTCGTTTACACCGATGCATCTAGCAAGGGTTTTGGAGCTGTACTACTACAAGAACATGAAGATGAAACACAGAATATCATAGCGACAGCGTCTCTAGGATGTTCTAGATATGAATCACAATCATGTATCACTGAGTTAGAAGTAGTGGCAGTATATTTTGCGCTCCATAAAAAGAAACTATATCTTCCACCAAAAATTAACATTGAGAACAAAGCATATAAGTCTTTCTTTCATTCACAAATGTAAATTGACTAGTTCAAGAATCTCTAGATACATACACGAAGTTATGGCTTATGATCTAACTATAGAACACGTTCCGGAAAAAAATAATATATTTTGCGATACGCTGTCTAGATTAAAACATCGAGAAAGTATACCCGAAGGACTCAAAAGTCCTGATTATGAAATAACTATTATGAAATTAGACCAAAGTTTGGAAAATGTCATTAGAAAAGACTTTAGAGGCCTAGGGAAACTGCAGGCTGAAGATAACGAGCTTCAAAAACTATTAACCGATGTACCAGAACTCGACAGCAACACTTCAGGCACCGTAGCTAAGAGAAGTAACATACTATATAAATTACATGGGAAGGAAGAGCAGAGGTGGAAACCTATAATTCCACAGGCGATGACTAATAAGTTGATAAATGCCTTTCATTCGTCAATGCTACATTCCGGTACGGAACGAGTATGTATCAATATAGCACAGAATTTCTACGTTAAGCATCTCGCTAAGAAGGTCAGAAGAATAATTGCTGCGTGTGAGCTATGCCAGAGGGCAAAACCGTTCAGTTGCAAGTTCGATATCGAGCCAAAGACCATACTATGGAAACTACCCCGAGCGCTCGTAACCTTAGACATACATGGAGAAATGCCTCGCGAACAGTTCGGCTACAGATATGTATTAGTGTTATACGACATCTTTACAAAATTTGTAAAAATATATCCCTTAAAAACCATTACGAGTAGAGCCTGCCTTAATAAAATCACGAATGATTACATAAGAAATTGTGGGATTATGTCCGCCATATTGTCGGACAATGCAACTGTCTTCAGAAGTAAGATATTCAGAGAAACACTCGAACAATTAGCCATAAAGATTTACCACTCATCGTCATACTTCCAGCAGGGTAATCCAACAGAGAGAGCGGTAAAGGAGGTATCAACATATTTCCGAATTCTATGTCACAAACAACATACAGATTGGGTGAAATATTGCCCCATTATAGAAAGGGTAATGAACCATTCCGTAAACCCAACCACGCAAATAGCCCCAATTAAAGCACTAATGAGATCCGAGCCCGAGTCTATGGTACCAGGACTTCCAACGTCGATCTCTTCAGGAATTGAACCGAGGACCGAAGAGCAGATATTCCGAAGCATGTATCAAAAGATGAAGCGAAAAGCCGAAAAGCGACTAGCGAAAGTCAAAAGAAGACAATTAAAATGGAGTCTAAAAATTAGAGATCGTGTGCTTGTGAAGAACAAAAAGATATCAAGCTCGCTTCGGAAGCTTTATAACAGGATGGAATTAATATACAGGGGTCCATATGAGATCGGAAAACAGTTCGGGGATCATACATATGAATTGATTGATCCAAAGACTAAGAGAATATTAGTCAGGTACCATAAACCAATACTCTGGCCGTACAAAACGTTGGGCGAGACGGAAGGTAACTAATCCTCTTGATAAATGTTGCCTAAACTATGTAAAATTAATGCTTCTTTTAACCTTGTTAAGTCATAATGTTCATTTAGACCAGAGTAATAATTGGTTAACCCGGAACTGAGCACCTGCAAGTTAGTCTTTAAGATTAAGAGATATGTATATTATTCTATATAGGTTTCCCTAGAAAATGAAATGCGGTATAATGGAAGGCGGGGATAAATATGATCTGCAGTGTTAAATATGAAATGCAGGGATAAATATGAGGTGTGAAAATGGTTAGGAAGTGTCGTGAAATCAGAAAAATAACTGAAGTGCAAAGTAATAAAACCAGAATAAAAATGCGCGCACGCACACACACATATGTGTGTGTACAAGTACGGAAAGTGTAATAACTGAATGAACCAACAATGTGTCTATTAATGGCAAACGTAAATTAACTAATATAAAGGACAATGATGCGAATATTATGTAAAATATAAATGAAGAATCGAATACTATGAAAGACTAAATTACAACAACAAATCCAGTTATATAAGAATATGATTTAAAAGACTCAGAAGGCCAGAATTTGTACTAGGAAACCAGAGTGACATTTGGATGTAACTATATGTCTAGCATAGAATCTAAAAAGATCATGTATATATAAGATAAGTAATGATGATTACCTAGCAACGTAATAAACAGTAATAAAATATGCACCCTAGTTTATACTGCAGCGAGCCGACGCTGATGTGTAAATGTCGAAGGGTCGTTACCAGCTTAAGAATTGATCGTAAGTGATGCATTTCATAAAATTTCTTCTAAAGATCTAGATAATTTTTCTTTATTTTTGTTACCTACGTTACACCAAAATGACGACATTACAGAAGAAGTTTTAATGTGAATATTTGTATACATCATTGGTGCACACCTTCTAAGTGCATATTTAAAGTGTTTCGTGAAATTAATGTGTGCATATTTTAGACCAGCTGCTCTCAAATTTTGGTCTAGGTACCGGAAAGCCCTCCCAAGGGTCCGTATAACATTCGTGTTTTGTTAACAGAATTTATCATTGAATATATATTGTATTGTCTGTTCATTGCTAAGGGTCGCTTTTAAGTTCTGTTAAGTAGTTCTTAGATCACACTTCGCTATTCAAACTAACCTCCTAACCAGCTATCTGATAATTCACTGAGTTGAGCAGTTAATAACTGGCTACTTGTCCAATTACACTGACTATAACTGAATCAACTGTCTGTAACTCTCCCCGCTATAATTCTCTAATAACTGAACTCTGACTTTTTATCTCTCGATAACTCAACTCTGAACTAAATCTTCCCAGTAACTAAACTCTCACCTTACTCTCTATGTATAAACTCTGAACTTAATCTCTCCGCTAGCTAAACTCTGAACCCACTCCCTCCGATAGCAAAACTCACTCCTTACCTCGGGCCCCGAAATTCCAACCTTTTATAAACTAAACCTTCGTCCGGTCGGTAGGTCATCTCCTACCATTTCAAAATATTATTATTGAATAGTTTCGATAGTATGGCTATTTATTGACCGAAACACGTGCATATACTTTTCCTAAGCTCCCTGATTGAATGTTCCCATAGATCTTATATTCGAGTTATTCTTTCATCCTTGACTCCGCTATGTCGGGCTCTATAATTTATTTCACCCCAATGACCTGTTGTACGAGCATGTTTCAAATACGGTTCACCTTAAGATTTTAATAAAGCTATGCTTTATGACTTTTCACATAATAGAGGAGTTTACGACCTGTTCCGTCTTCCTAAGCTTTTCCAGAAACTTTAAAGGGGGCCACCCTTCTTACACAAAGTCTCTTGCAAAAACATACAAAAGAGGTACATGGCCATCTGGCTCTTTGTCCAGCCCAAAATACATTTACAATTAACATTTCCTGGCTTATTTCTAAAGTTTCTGTCAACAATTTATTTTCTCACTACGCAAGATATACACAAATAACTACTAATATGAATGCATATCAATTGTACACGTTAATTGTAATAATATTTATAATATATGTAATTCATTATATTAATTTCGTTAATATTTTAATGAGGGGATCTCACAAATACCACTTTAAGCTTTCTCGGCGCTGATTGTGGATAATTGCTTTACGGTATATTATTCAAGCAATTTCCTTATTGATATCCATCTTTACTCTCTGGCCTTCCTCAGAGTGTAGCGTATGTAATTGCAATTACCATTATCCCATTGGAAGGTTTAAACTTGTTTATTTAGTATCAGTACTTTTATCGACATCTAAGGAAAATAGAATGAAAGTTATTCATTGTTTATGTCAAGAAAGTACTAATGAGTAGCCAATCGGTAGGCACATATAAACATTTGAAAACGGGTCAGATTGTAAGAACTCGAGTTGACGACTGGGACTCAAAGCACAGAACGTTGACATATTTGCAGATGTCTTTGCCGTTGAGCTACCATGTTCTCAGAACTTTGCGTAACACGCCTACATCTAAAAAGTAAACATTCTTTAATTTCTCCTTCTCAGTAACGCTTTTGTGTTTCGCATGTATATATGTGCACCAATGCACCAGCTGCCTAATTTTCTATTGCAATTTTTATGCTTTTATGAGTTTGTAACGTGCACAGCTGATGAATTGTATGATTTGGGGCCATAAAACACAATAATTACTTGAAAGTTCAGGCGTCACGTCATTTAGTAGCATGTAGAGCTGGGATGTTTATTTATATTCAAACGAGAATCTCATTACTGCAACAGAACATCACTAACGCATTATCGGCTTGACTATCTTCTTGTCAGACACTACTTAGCGTTAGGTGGAGGGGGTAAGTGATATTACTCTGCAATGTAGAGTTGCTCGCAGCTGCGCTAAATGAGAAATGTACACCCACTTCCAGAAATAGTATTGGGGGATGGGCCAGCAGTAACACGATTTTCGCTTACTAACTCAGTGACGGACAAGTCATTCTCTTAGAGCAGCAACTACTTCGGCGAGTACCTATAGGATTGTGGGAGGCAAAATTTTACTTGGACCTGGAGGGCTAGCAGATATTTCCTCAATATGAATGCAGCTGAATGCGAAGAAATATTCAGCAACATGGTTTTTTCCTAGCATTAGAACCGCCGAAAAGTTTCATTTATTAGTTGGTGCACCACAACAGCGGCGTGCACCTTGCTGATAGGTTCAGTCAATTCTTCACTAAACACCCCGACACTCGCTTTTGGGACTAGCCCCTAAATCGTCCGATTTAATTATAATAGGGAATAATTGAATTTGAATGGTTAACAGCTGGGTTCGTGAGCGAAAAGAACAAATGAGCATTAATGGAGTATTGCTGGCGAGTTTGGAAAAACCTGTGAAATGGGTCTTTCAGCACTTGGCAGATTCAATTCCAAAGATAGAAATTATGCCTGAACTTGCTACTAGGTCTGCTTTATTATTGATGTTTCCTCTTTGTTATGGTCCTTAACATTTTGAAAATTTTTTGCAATAAAATACACTATTATTCTCCCCATTTTTTTCATCCATTCTAATTATCTTCCTTGATACCTTGACAGTAAGAATAGATGTAAACAAAGAACAAATAAAGAGAATATTTGAACTACCAATTTTAAACCTTAGGTAATAATAATTATTATCACCGCTTACATTTTGAAAAATTTTTGCAATAAAATGCATTATTATTCTCCCCATTTTTTCATCCATTCTAATTATCTTCCTTGATGCCTTGGCAGTAAGAATAGAGGCAAACAAAAACAAAAAAAGAGAATATTTGAGCTACCAATTTTAAATCTTAGGTAATAATAATTATTATCACCATCTCTGCGATCTTCATGAGTTATACTGTAAATAAATGTTGAATGTATACGTTACATGAACTCTAGATGTTATGTATTTATGTGTTTCATATTATTTTGCTAGTTATAAATCAGGTCGTCACTTTTCTACTAGGCTAATGTCGTGCTTATTAATACAATATTTACTTTAATCGTATTACGTTAATAAAGGCATTAGGCAGCTTAGGTTTATCGTGCATGTAATAACACACTTCTGACTATTAACATTGCAACGCCCATACAAGACGCGTTAAAGCGATCCACATTTTCGCTGAAGAACCACGTATGACTCGTCAACAATACGGCAGCAATACCAGCAGGTGTTTGAATTTGAAACCGAAAGTGTGGGATATCATTCCCAGAAACTGGTGCTTGTATTGATGAAATGCGTTCAGAGCAAAACGAACATGAGAATAGTGGTTTGAGGTAGAACAAACACACAGACACGAAGGAAACATCCCCGTCAAACAACCGAAAGAGAAGACGACCTCGTTTGTGCATAGTTATTATGAACACGCACGATGGATTGTAATTATAAAGACCAGCGGTGTATACATAAATAGTGGTATGATATGGAAAGTTGTTATATTCACACTCTGAACCTAGTCTGCGGTACTACGAGATCGCATATTTTCTGCACATACCGTCAATGGCCGAGGTTAATTAGTGATAAGTCTGGGGTTCGATTCCTGCCAGGATTGTCCTCCCTGATTGAGCTTTGTTTCCAGGTTTGCCTCAGTCCTCTTTAATGGCAAATGCTGGCGAGGCATCCTAAACTTAAGCCTGGAACGCTACCTTCTTTTTAAATAAAAAATCCTTTGCCATGCTTACCATTTCATCGAATGCATCATCAGTGCCCACCGCCTCTGTTACCTCAGTAGTTAAACGAGTATTAAACACTATTCAAACTAGACTTCTGCACACGTCCAAAGGTTTTAAAAACAGAGTGTGCAAAATTTTCAATTTATAGGCATATGGACTAAGCAAAGTATAAGTGAAATTCAATTGTGTTATTGCAGGGGTGGTTTTAGTGCCTGTACATACATGCTCGTCAAGAAGACGGTGTAAGTGTTGGGATTACGCTCTTCGTGGTTCGTTATGACATGGACTTGTGAACGGGAGATCTGGGATTCAATTCCCACCTCACCTGACTGAAGTGTTTTTTTTTTTTTCAAAAATTTTCCTGGGTTCTCATAAATGGCAGATGCAACTGCAATAGCCAGCAGTGTAGCGTTACGTCTCCAATAGACTTGAATAGCAACTTCACAACTTCACTCGCTACAGCAAGAAATTACCGGTAAACCATTCACTTCTCCTGTATCTGCTCTGCCTCGGAAAAGCATTTGCTCTATTTACATCGTCCAACTATTAATAGAGATGCGTTTACATTTGCATCTATATTTATTGTAAACACCAACTTTATTATATCAGGTAAGAATTGTCTTCCAAAATAATACATCAAAGGTACCCTTAATGTCACACAACAGATATCCTTTTGTTATCTATTCCTTCCAAATGGACCCCTTTGGTATTTTCCCTATGGCCTTCTTTATATGCCTGCTGCTTTATGTGTAACTCAAGCCTCTTGGTTACCCTTTTAAGTGTATTGGTTTTCTCGTCAGAAACAAAGCCAAGTTGTGCATGGTTAGTACGGGTAAATATTTCAAAACTTTCAGTTGCCATTCCGTAGCACTTGATAAAAGCTAACCCGGATGTCAATATTTGTGAGAAGTGTCAATTTTCGTGTTACTGTTATAGATGTATAACTATTCAATGCAGTGATCATAAAATAATCCGTTAGTGACGAAATACATGAAGCAGTGTTCATTTTTTTTAAAGATCAACTTCATTTATGAGACATTTTGTCTCAGTGGCTACTAACGGATCACTTACTGTTATCAGAAAACAACATGTCTTTGTTTTGGGATGTTAACGTTATGCAAATCCATTATAGCATTTACAGAAAAGTCCCTCTTATCTGTATACATAAATACATTACGCAAGTTTGAGTTAAATCATACATACAATGAGATTTCAACTGCAGTCAAAAAAATAATTCTAAACCATCGAAGAGGAAAATAAAACTTGCAATTATATACGCTACACCCTGAGGAAGGCCAGAGAGTAAGCGGAACCAATAAGGAAATTTGAAACAAGAATTTTGAGTGTGAAGACAGAAGGAATGCGAAGATGACTTGATAAGGTGGTTAATGACTGTTCGTCAATGTGGTAAGGAATTCTGGTATTAAGGGAGAGGACGAAGATTCAAATAAAAGGTTAACCTCAGGGGTTGTACAGGGGTGCAGTAGCAGGATTTTAGGTTACGGGTAGTTGACAGCCTCGTAATATCCTTTGCAGATCCCGTTGTCCTCTCTTCGTTTCTTGTCTTCACGGCTCTTTCCTTGCTCCAATTAGATACGAGGAGGCGGATCTCCTCGCTGCCTCGGCTTAAATTATGAAAGCTAGTACCTTTTGGGAGACGCCTTGGGCGCTCCACGGGAAGAATAATTCTAGGGTGAGTCCAAATGAGAACTGTGGGTTGGTTACAATCCCGAATAAATTTATATGTTCCTTTATTGAGGTACGTTTTATGCTTGGGAAACCACTACTACCTTGGGGGATTCGAATCTTAATCTCACTCTTCGAGAATGAAGTTTTCTCACAGTGACACCAGGGATTGAATGGTGAATAAATACAATGCTCCTGAACTGAATATTACATAGGTCGTGCTGTAACGACGCTTCTTAGAACTGAAATCTATAACGAATCTGACAAATGTGACCCCATTGACTGACTGCTGACTGGATACACTGACTGACCTGACTGATCAATAGCTGCCCACTCACTTACCAATAACCAATAAGTCTTACCATCCACTAATGAACACTTACTATTCACTGATCAACTCTTCTTATAGACTGCTCCGAACTCGCGGCATTCCGATGATTTTATTCAGATTAAGTCGGTCGGTCTTCCGACGCCGTGATTAGTTAAAGTTCGCTGAAATTCAAATGTTTTGATTGCTGCTCTTTCCTTCTCATTGGTGCTTTAAATTTCGCGTCTAATATGCCTTTGTCACTTGTTGCGTGGGTTCTCTGTCCTAACTACGCAACGGATGCCATAGGGGCTGCTGCAATGTCCTTGAGGAGGAAGCTAGCCTTACGGTTGTGAAAAGAATTCTGTTTTTCTCCCCTTGGGTTTTATGGTCTTGGGTCAGAGCAAGCCATAAACTGTCATATTTCTTACCCTCCTTTAACAATTTCGTGCAACGCAACTTTCTCTGTAATATTCAGGGCACTGTGAATGTTACGCTCTTGTGAGAATATTTGATGCCTGTATGAATTTATATGTTATCACTTCTGATTACTGTATCTTTGGGATAGGGGAAATACCTGTTTCAAATTACTTGAATGAAATTTAAAAAGAAAAAAATCCTCCGTTCCTCAATTTTGACTTTCTTTAAAGGTTTATTGTAAAAACGGATAAACAATAATTATTTTGATATTGATACCTTTTACGGATATTCATTGATTTTTATATCCACAGATATCTGACCTTTTTTCCTATATGCATAGATTCTCTGTCATTCCTATACATTCTTGTGTAATTAGTTTCGGTTGACATCTAGAAGATCGAGCAAAATGGAACTCCGCTGTTCTTGTGATGTTAAGAAAATTTCACACATACACTCACTCATACACACACACACACACACACACACACACACACACGTGTGTGTCTAAAAATATAAATAAACATGACAAAAGTTGTTTTGTACAACTTGTATCTTTTCAAATAGCTATTGTGTCTGATATGAATGGGTTTTGGAGTTCACAGGTATAGAAACAAATGTGCCCTTGCACAAATTATCGTGTCTGTAATTGTTTTTAGTTCAAAAATGTCAAATTGATTTTGTAATAATATCTTAATTTTTAAGTTCCTCTGTACAATTATTAGTGACTGCCTCATGTAGATCTGAAGTGGCCTGGCCAACATAATCAAAAATAAGAAGTGGTTATTCATATATATTAATATTGAAAGAAAAGGGGAAAATCACGCACACATGTATAACATTTTTCCTTGCTGCTGTCACATAGGAAATTGTTGTGACTAGAGGTGAAAAACTTAAGGGGGACAATGGAGGAAATGTTACAAATTTTGGTAAAAAAATCGGATTTTTTATTTTTTCCAAAAAATATATTAGCCGTGTTTTATATGATGCTACAATTTACAGGCCCTACTGAGCTTAAAATTTCATTTTATGAACTCAAATTTAAATGGACGTGTTCTTTAAATATATGTGCAAATTTATTTCTTTAATAACCATATAAACTTTAAATTGAATTTTTCCGCAAAATGAATTGCAACATATTTCAGAATGTACAAAATGTAGATTGCCCCTTGAAAATTTATGGCAATATTATGAAATTTTATCCCATGTTCTGTGCACTATGATTAATGAAACTGAGCAGACAGATTTTATATATTATAATTTCATTGAAATAAAACAAAATATATGATGATAGACACCAAAATCTGAAAAATTCAATTTTGGTACAAATATTTTTTATTTTATGAGAAAAACATTTAAATGGAAATTATATGTACTTTTGCTCATATGTGGTATAGTTCTGCAAAAATATTCATACACGTTCACAACTGTACACCGAGATTAGTTTTTTAAAAAACATTTCCTACAGTAAAAATCCATAACCTAATAAATATTAACCAATTTCAATGAAATTTTGGTTTACTGCTACACGTGTTATAATAAATATGTTTAGGGAAAAATTAAGTTCCCAATTAAAAACTTTCGAAATTAAAGTACTACCCACTGGCCTTTTTACGAATTAACTTAGTTAATGATTTTCCTACTATGTCAACATCCGCTTTAACTTTATATTCGATGTGTATGACGATATTTTATAAAATTATTAGTACTCCTTAGTGTTAGTTCATAGTAGCCATGATCTAACACCATGCATTGTAACAACATTCGTGATTTAGGGTAGAAGGCGCGCCATGCAATCCAATGGTATGGTTAATGGTATCCATTAACGTTAAAAACATGTCTTTTGTTTTCACTTAACATCGATAACTCGTGGCACAGTTGAGTCAAGAGGGAGCAGCCAACACTTCACACTGAAATGATTTCCACGTTTGGGCGGCAATATGCTCCTTTCATTTCACAGAGTCGATACTTTAAATGGTATGCAAACAATGGAGAACTAGACTCGTAAACAAACGGATCTAAACTTAGTTCGCGAACTGCATCACAACCGCTCTCCCCAATCAGGCTCCGGCTAATTAAATACGAAAAAAATTGCCCTTTGTGACTATTAAACGAAGTGATTTGGATTGTTGTACAATGCTTATTTAATAAAAAAGTAACTTAAAACAGAAACTTTTAATTGTATGTGTGCAAAGATCACAATTGCAAAATAATTTAAATCGCAATATTAATTTGTATGATGGAAAAGGATTAGTCAATTTAAGGTGGGGAAGAAGCAAGCAAGTTTCCACATCTTCGGCAGGCTTAACTAAAACAACTATACATAAAATGATTACCAAATTTTCAATTATAAATAATGTCTAATGATGGTATATTTGTATTTTATGTACACACCAAATTTACAGTTCACTCGTGGTTGTGTATATCATGGTCTCACTCGGTCGTTTGTGAATGAAGTAGTTCATATAAATTACTCTCTAAAGTGAGAAAGAGAAGAAAGAGGTAAGTCTTTCAATAAAGCTGGTTCAACCCATTACTATTACCCATATGTGACCATATATAAAATGCCTGACTGCTATAAGCGGCCATAAAGAAATATGGCGTCACGAACGTTGCAGTAAAACTGTAATAGCTGCCTAACAGCTAAAGATTAGTGGCCTTTAGATGACCTATTTTTGCGCAGTACCTATTGAAAAGCGGGGACGATTAAGAGTTATGTACCTTTTATAATCGATTTATAATTACACACGTGTTACATATACTATGCACCTATTTGTTGGAAGGGGAATGGGTAAAAGTCTCATTTCTTTCGGACGCATGCATATTATTAGCAGCCTCACACTTTTCGCCATATCTTGAGATCAAATACTGTATTTTGGATGACCACGAAATTATTTATTTTTTCATCATAGTCTCCGTTTATTTCAACATGTTTTTCACATCTTTGACATGGCTATTCTCTGCTCTTAAAAATGTTCCAAAATGGCCTCCTTTACCTTACTGTTCATCATTAAATTTCCTACTACGTAGTCATTTCTGCAGAGTTGAGAAAAGATAACAATCGCTGGGTCTAGATCTGAGGTGTAACTTGGATGACTCAACGTACTGAATCCACAGTTTTTCACAGCATCCTTTGCCATCTGGGCATTATGTACTAGTGCATTGTTATGCAGAAGGTGGTTACCAACACACATTTCTTTGATTGCATCTCGTAGTTTAATTAGAAGATTGCATTAGTTTTTACTTGCACTTCTCTCTTTGGAGTCAATTATAAGAATTCAGGGCCAGAAGATTGTGGTCATGAACTTTACAACCCTGATCTTCATTGACTGCGCCTCGCCATGTTTATGCCAATCCATGGAGTTCTTTTTTGAAAGTGTATCACGATAAGAACCACAGAGTTTCATCCTCTGTCACAATTAGTTCCAGAAATTCCTACCTGTTTAACACAAAGACAAAAACCTTTCATAGCACTCAGTTCCATATTGGTTTTAAATTGCCCCCCCCCCCAAAAAGTCGCGGCATCCTTCTTGTATGTAGATGTTTATGTACGAATACGAGGGGGGGCTGGCGCGGTGTGATGGTGGCTTCCGCTTTGGAATAGATTCTGCCTAGATTTAGATGGAAACGGATATACTGAGGGACTGGCTCTGCCGGTCCGGGTGTTTTATCTGAAAACATGATAAAGACCTGCCTACGTCCTCTCAACACCGTCCATGTATCTGGCCTTCCTGTATCCCCTTCACCACATCCCTTTCTCCCAGAGGTGCCCCCATTGGAACCATAGGCACAAACGGACAGCCATAAGTAAGGTTGAAATGCCGAATATCCTCCTCCGCTCAAAAACAATGCTCTTATCACTTCAGATATTGTATCCTGCTCTATCATAGCGCGGAATCCACCCCATCTAAGTGTATTATACCTAGAAAAAATTGTAAGGTTTCCTTATTATAGGGTCCGGCAGAACAGGGTAGCATTGCAGTAGGACGAATGCAGTTTGAAAATTGGTATTATAATGTATTTTTTTACCCTTAATGTTGCCTTAATATTATGCATAATCTTTCAAATCCATCTTGTTAATTAAAAATATATACTAAAGTATGTAGCTTCATTTTATATCATTTGAATTAGGTTATTGAGTGTAGCATATTTGTAAAGCAAAAATTTTGAGGTACTATTTAAAAAACACAAATTCAGATTAGTATTAACTTCTGTAATATTGTATATTATTCTCAGTTTCCCCTGATAAAGGACTATGGTAAATTCTGTATGTGGGACTGTTCCTGAAGTATTGGAACACATGGTACAATAACAGGTCTTTTAATAAATGACTAATGTTGTAAGAGACGTGTTATCTATCGAATCATTCTCGGATGCCCTATGGGAAATGATGATGTTCTACCTAAAAATCAAAACTCTTATTCCTTTGTGAGTGTGAGTAAATATTCGAGTCCTCATCTTGCATTTACATTTTTCATGACCAATTCCGAAGTCAATATTCAGTAATACTCTACTATATCCCTGATGTTTCCCCTGGATTTTGCAAGCCTAAATAATTTATTCTACTAATATTGCAACTCCTGTGTTTGATTATGTTCCAAGTATAAGTATCATGTTCATTTTCTATATTCTTGCAATTAAACCCAGAATAACATTATTTCACAAGAGATTTCCTCAAATTTACCGTGATTTACTGTGACTCGTTTCATTATTTTGTAGACATTTAGTCACGGCATTTTGCTTCATTACTTCGTGCTTGTAATATTTATTATATATTAATTTGTTTATGGTGAATTAAAGCACATTACATACATTAATTCTTCATAAACGCCATTTAAAAAAATCCTTTACATATTCTTCCACTGGTTTCATCTATATTGCAACTTTCTAACCACTTTCTGACCACTTCCATTTTAACTTTACTTTTCATTAAAATGTTCTAAAGTTTTACTATTCCTAGATTCATTAGTTTCCTTACACTTTAACAAATTACGCGTTGTATTTTATCTCTCCTGATAAACAAGATACTTTTGGGAGCGCATTTTCTCTAACATCGTAGCAAAGTAATCCCTTCTGTCTAATTTTTATTGGAAATGTTAATACCATTTCCCTACCCAACAGAATCTTTCGTTCACAGAAAAAGATTATAGGTATTTTCTCTTTTATTTGGGAATATAAAACTTATCTATTGGTATTCCGCAATCTTACTACAGCTTCTTCCCGAAACCCGTTGATATAATTACAGTTGTCACAATACAAAATATAAAAGTATTAAAGTGTACGGGGTGGAAATATAGCTAAATATACAGCATGTTCATAATTTTGGAATGTTTATGCAGTTTTTCCCACGTATTTGATTATTAAAAAAACCGAAATAAGTAAGCCTTATGTTTTGGCAGCTATATCTGTTTTATTAAAGTGTATGCTAAGGCATTCATTGAGTGCAGTAGAAGTAAGGAGTTAAAATGTGACATCACCGCCTATGGTGCCTCAGTAATCCTTAACACTATTCAAAAAATGCGACAGGTGAAACTACCTGAATAATTTGGTGAGTTGCCGTGCTAATTATAATTGTTGTGGACCTGATGTGCATGATTGCGTGCTAGCTGCGAGAGGTTTAGGCAGGAAGATTACCCAACCCGAGCTCTTCCTCTGGCGAGGTGGCTCACAGGGCATGCGCGGATTCGTCATACCGGATGATAGGGTGTCGGAGGCTTAGCCAATACCAACGAGGCTCCGCTTGAGCAGCGTTGCAGCAACGCTGTCTGGCATCGTCTAACGTTCGTACGAATGACAGTCTGGGAAAAAATATTGATGATTAAATATATTTCAACACCTGCCACTTTCCTTTCTATCCCCTCCTCTATCCCTTGAGTCACTGGCAAGCCATCAGGGCCTTGGTCATGTTGACTGCCAGCCGCTCCCAGCCATCGGCTGGCAGCAACAGCAGAACCGCGACTAACGAGGGTGCTAATGCGGAACCCCAATACCTTTCTTCCCGCCATTTTCCTCTCCCAACTCTTTCCGCTTAACCACAAAAAAAAAACTCGAAGGTGCAACTGGATTGCAGACGAAGCTGGTGGTCTCAGTGCAGGCTTTTTTTTCTCTTTCTTTTATGGGGCGGCCCCACACCCGCCAACCCTGGTGGCGATCATCCGCAGAGGCTGCATCGCCTCCCCATGCAGTTAGTAACTAAACATGCTTGAGGGTTGGTTGTTAATTAGGGTACATGCAGGAGATTGTTAGGTTATATGCAGGTGAAGTGTCGGGTTCCGCTTGAGCACCCCGGTTAGTAGAGATTAGTTTACCATGCTGGCATGCAATACATGCGAGCGCGTCATCATGATACCCTGGTTGTGACCATGACGCCGTCAGGGGGTTAGTAGCTAAAATGTGAGGTGTTAGTTAAAGCGTTAGTATTTGTTAAGTTTGCTACAAGTGGGATGGGAGGGTATTGAGGGGTTGTGAAGGGTAGACGATGATGAGTTTGGTTAAATGATGTAGAATGGCGGGGAGGGCTTAATGAGAAGTTAGGTTTTTCGGTTGAGGTTGTTAGATACAAATATGTTGATGAATGTGAAGCTTGCAACGATAGTATAACTTGGCGGGACTTACAATGTTGTAGAGACAGTGCTATTGCGATTAGTGAGATCACTCATGTCGGCGGCATTCCTGTGGACCTGAAACTGAGAAAGCTACATTTATTGATTAGTTTTGCTTATTGGTTCGGAAGTTCAGTTGGCAGAGGTTATTGTGTCTGGATGCATCAAATCAGATGTGGGAGTAAAAGGGCATCAAGGTATGCTTGTGCTTCGGCAGCTGTATTGTCTTGTTTTAGTGTGCGTTCGAATAATGCTAGTGTGTGTTATGTGAGGTTTAATAGTAGCCTAAGGCTCTTATAAGGGGATTGTGGCTTTTATGTAGTGTCGTATAAAGGCCATGTGCTAATTTTTTGCAGAATTCTTCATTCTCAATTCTTCAAGTTCTTCAAGTTCGTTGTGTAGTACATCTGTCGGAGTGATTTTGGGCACTTTTGCTGCAATGCGCAGAACTTTATTTTGTAGGGACTGCAGTTTCCGGATGTGTGTGGGCACCGCATAGCCCCACACGGGGCAAGCATACGTGAGCATAGGGCGAATGAGAGTTTTATATAGTGTGAGTCCAGTGTTTAGTTGTAGGGAGCTGCTGTATTTCATGAGAGGGTACAGGTTGCTCAGTTGAGCGCGTGCTCTTTGGGACGTTGCTTGTATATGAGGGCCCCAGGTGAGGCCTGTGTCTATTTTTAAGCCTAAGTATGTGACAGTCTTAAGCCACGGAATCGGTTTGGTTGTGAGTAATAATGGCGGCAGTTGTTGGAGTGCTATGCGGTAGAGTTCGTTTGGTGAATAGTATGGCTTGGCATTTTTTCTGTGTTAACTGCGATGCCCATTTGGTGAGCCAGTGCTCCAGGGTGGAGAGTGCTTGCTGTAGTCGTCTGTGTATAAACTGAACGTTACCTGACTGCAATGAACGCGGTGTCGTCCGCATACAAAAGGAGCGTAGTGTCTGGTGCTTTTGGCATGTCATTTATGTATATGTTGAACAGTGTGGGCCCCAACACGCTGCCCTGGGGGACCCCTGCACAGATTGGTCTGATATTGGATTTGGCTGTATTGACTACCGAGCAGAAGTGTCGATTTAAGAGGTAATTGGCAATGAGTTTAACCATAGTGTCAGTGAATCAGTACTGCGTTAATTTGAGTAGTAGGCTGCCGTGCCAGACGCGGTCAAAAGTACGTTCAATATCTAATAGGACTGTACCAGTGGATTTTCGAAAATTAAAACCGTGAGTGACGTGTTCTGTGGCGCGCAGCAGTTGTAGCGTGTTTGAATGGCCAGCTCTGAAGGCAAATTGTTCTGGAATTAATATGTTGTTTTTGTGCAGATGGCCATTAATTATTTTGAGAATTATTTTTTCCAGCAGTTTAGCAAGGGAGTTTATGAAGCTTATCGGACGATAGTTGTTGGGGTTGCTTATGATTTTATTTTTCTTGGGGAAGTGGAGTACAGCTGCTGTTTTCCATGGGTGGGAAAGATGCCTGTTGAGAGAACAAAGTTGTATATTTCAGTTAAGATTTGAATGGAGCGAGTGGTGAGATGTTTGAGCACAATATTCGGTATTCCGTCAGGCTCGGGAGCTTTCTTGTTCGGGAGATGTTTAATTAGCCAGAGGATTTCCGATGGGCAGGTTTTTCGGATTTTATTGTGTGTTATTTTGGTGCCGAGTTCTGCAGCTATTGTTTCCGTGTCTCTGACAAACTGCAGACGATTGGATATTATTTGGTTGGAGTATTAGTTCGAGTGCATCTGCTAGAGCTTTAGCTTTCTCGGTATCAGTGATGGCGATTTGTTGGTTGTGTAATAGCGGTGGCATTTTTTGTGGGTCTCTGGTGAGTGTACGTGCAATTCGCCAAACTGAGTGGTGTTGTGGATCGAGGTTGTGTAGTGTATCGTGCCATTGTTGTGATATGAGTTTAGAGGTTTCCTGACGTACCTCATGGTTGAGTTTCCTGAGTTCATTTAGCATCGCAGGATGTCGGGTTGATTGCCATTGTCGGCGGACTTTGTTGCGTTTAATGGTGAGATCGCATATATCGGGCGGCAACGGTTGAGCTGCAACAGTTCTGGTGTGCACAGGCACAGATGTAGTTATTGCAAAATTAATAGCAAGTTCAAATTGATGTGTGGCTGCGTTAAGTTCGTCTGTTGTGTGAATGTTGGTTGACTGTAAATGTGTGTCCAGCGTTTCTGCAAAAGTTTTCCAGTTAGCTAAGTTAAAGTTGTGTCTGGGCAAAGTTGCAGCGGGAGTAACTGTTCCAGCTGCCGTGATGAGTACCGGAAGGTGGTCGGAGGATAGTTCATTAACTATGTTAAGGTGTATGGCTCTGGTCAGGTTTCTAGTGATTGCTATGTCAGACGTCAGAGTGGTGTCTCCTCGCCCAGGGTATGTATGTGTGTTCCATTGGGGAGTGTATAATGTAGTCCGAGATATTTTCGTGTCTGAGAAGATTGATGCCAGCTAGGTTGTTAGTTATTGAGTTCCAGAGTACATGTTTGGCGTTTAAGTCGCCTGCTATGATTACTTGGTGATGTGTTTGAAAGATCTGATTAAGGTCAGAGACTGCAATATCCCCAGGGGGCAGTTACAAGCACCCACTATTGTCGTTCGGAAATTGTTAAATTTTATGTTAATGGCTGTAGCCTCAGTACTTAAAAGTGAAGGAAGTGTCGCTTGATTGTGAGCAATATTGTTGCTAACTGCTATTGCAGTGCCGCCATCATGTCTGTCTCGGTGCGACCGGTATATAGTAAATCCGGGTCTGGTGAGACGGTCAAAGTGGTTTAGGTGTGTTTCGTTGATTAGTGGTATCTGAATGTGATGTTTTATAAGAAAATTGTTTAGTTCCAGCTTTTTATAACGGATCCCACCAGCATTCCATGTCATGAGCCGTAGTCCGTGTTTAGCCATTGCGAGGGTCGTTAGTAGGGAGGAATGCACGTAGGAACTCTGTATGTTTGTTAACAGTTTCGAATGCCTTCTCTGGAGCGACAACTATCTCAGACAGCATCTCCAGAGCTTGGTCTCGCAGGAGATACCACTTAGTGCCAAGTCTTGAAGCGTTTGCCTTGAAGACCCTTTCCGCCCTCTCGGAGTTCCAAGAGGCTCTTCTCGTCTCTCGGTCTGAGGGCACTCGGAGCCTTGCGTCACTGAGTAAGATAGTGGTGGCTTTGTTGTTGCTAGCGTGAGCAGGAGCGTTTAGACCTGGCCTGGCCTCATGGTCTCTGCTCTGCATCTGCAGGCTTGTTCCTGGTCTCTGAGCAAGGTAATTGGGAGGTGGGGAGGCTGCTGTAGTCTTGTGGTCGATCCCCTTAGGATGGAGAGCTGTCTCTGGTATTCAGGGCAGGCTCTTAACCTACTCCCATGTCCTGTGTTGCAACAGAGCACGCAAACTCGGTACTGAACCTCCATATGACACATCTTCGAGTCATGCGCTTGCGCGCAATTGGAACAGATGGGGATCTCTGCTGAGCAGCGTTCCATAGTGTGTCCGAGTCTCTGATACCTGTTGCATTGGATAGACACTGGTGGGCGAAAATAGTCGTCCACCGCTATCCGCATGTGCAACATTTCCGTCACCTGTTTGAGACTCTCTCTGTCGTCAGTGGCCTCCTCAACCAGATAAATCGGGAGTAATGTCCTATCCCGATTGAAGAGTCTTAGCTGGATCACTCGGTTAACCGAAATGTTCCGGGCCTGTAAGTTATGCAGTATCTCCTGCTCTGCATGTTCAAGAAACATATGTTTAATAACCATGCGAGGGCATCGATTTGCAGCATTGCTAGTGATAGAGAATGAGACTCTCTTGGCCTTCAGGAAGTTGATTATCTCGCGATAATCAGCCTCGGTCTCCATACGAATTTGCAGATCCTGTGTCACCGCAGCCCTTGTGAGAGTATATTCTCCGGTGCATCTGTGCACTTGATCAAATTCTGTCAGAAGCCTGCCAAGATCTGAGGCGTGGGACTTACTGACATAGATTGGGGTTTGGTGTTTAACCACCTCTGCCACCAGGAGTAGTTGCCCCATTAGCACAGAAGTGGGGGAAGTAGGCCCAATTTGGGCATTTTCATGGCCTGTAGGGGGAGTCTGGGACGTGCCTGGAATGGGTGAGGGTTTAGGTGGCAGAATACGCAATGGAGTGGCATCTTTAGCCTCCGAGGGGGGCCTTGGAGTTGAAGAGTTGGAAAGGTGGGGGAATCAGATGTGGTGGAGAAGGAGACTGAGGGAGTGGAAATGGTGGAGGGAGAGATTGGTCGGGGTTCAGGGAGTTGGGGAGAGAAGGGCTGCTCCGGCCTCGATTTGCCCCTGGTCTTAGGCCCAGCAGGCGTTTTCGATTTAGGAGGCATCCCGATGCTATTGTGTAAAGAAATAAGAAGAGTGAAGATTACTCCCGATTAAATAGTAGAGTGGAAGCTTAAACTAAGGGAACCTAACACTTAATATCTAATAGAGAAGAGGAAGGAAGTGGAAGAAAGAATAGATCAGATGCCAGGCGCTAAAAAGCACGGACAGCAGAGGGCCGGACCCAAAGGCGCCGAGAAAACCGTCTCGTGGACGTTGGCTCGTGCCGTGCTGCCCTACCTGTGTAAGCTGGGAAAGGAGTCTGGACTACAGAGCACCCTATCGGTGACCGCACAGCACTAGCGCTGGTGTTCACGCGAATGGAGGTGCATGGTCCCTTGTGTTTAGTACTCCCCCACTCGGTATGTAGCGCTAGTGTAGCACTTGGGGGGCAAGGTGTGTGGGTGGTGTGTGAGACAGTGAGCGAGAGAGAAACTTTAGTATTACCAACACAACTTGAAAATGAAGCCAAGGAAAACCATTTCAGTCACTAGTAAAACTACTTTTTTAACTTTAAAATACTGTATATTTAGTAATTTCATATTTTGGAAGTTATTGCTGTGTGATTCTGTGAAATTCACACAATTAAAATATATTCATTTTGTTTTTGGAGGTTGCAAACATGCTTCCTCCTTGCGTTGTATGTGATGGCGTCTTTTCTGTTGGGAAGCCAGAGCAAGAAAATTTGTTAGCAAAGAGCGCTGGTTTCTAAAGCTTGTGGTAAGTATTTAATAAGATTATTATGTAATAAAAGATATTTGGCTTGAAATAACATGCAAAATACTTGTAGGATGATGTAACTCTGTGTAAGATCATTTAGAATGAGGTGAAATATAACGAATACAATTATTGAAATTTAAGATACACATTCAAACGTATTATCTACTTAAAGTCTAACGTGTTTGTGTATGTTGCTTCTTATTAGCTAAATATCCTGTATGTTCTTATTTGTTTCAGATAATGGTTAATAAATCCTGCTGCGTTCTAAATTGCGAGAATAAAGGCTGGAAGAGTGAACATGGAAGTAAAACATCGCTTCACCGCTTTCCCCGCTCTGAGGAAAGGTAAGGCAACAAAAATGCATAGATATGTAGCAGATTATGGAGTTATTAATTGTAATATGAAAAGTCTGTGCACATGTAATGGCTCAAAAGCATTTAAAGAGCACGGCTACGATGCGATAATGTATGGCTTTTGTGTTGTATTTCACTTCCAAAGGAGAATTTACACATTTTTCTGAAAGGTTACTGGCCAAGCTAACGTCATTGGTGTAATAAACATATGCAAAACTAATCACTGCTTAATATTATGCTCCTTTATTATACACTCGTTCTCCCCTAATTTAATACGTTCAGTTTCATTCAATACGAACTGAACATGTAACTACTAACTGCAGCTTTTTGAACTTAGTGTAAATGTTACACTACATTAACATTATTTGTAGTTTTAATGCTTGTGTACCAACAATAGACAGAACTGATTTTAGTGCTATAGTCCTATAAATACTTCTTTGCAGGTAAATGTAATTTTTAATCTCTCCTTCACTTTGAGTATATTCGTTTTGAGCGCTTGCATATAATTGTAATTTCTTCACAGGCAATGAAGTAGTAAGTGATTGTTGGTTGGTTATAAAATATCTGCATTAAAAATTTGAATTTTATGCATACAGGCTTTTAAAGCACTTTGCATCCACCTTTTCAGCTTCCTACCTACAACTGTTTTAGGCAATTTTTTAAGTTTTCCTAAAAAATTGGGCTGTGTACTGTTCAAATATAAGTTTACTTTTGTCAAGCTTTTAATATTAATTACATTTGCTTGTAGTCGCAGAATTTGGATTCAGCAGATTGATCCATCACTAGCTTCAAAGTCTGGCAAGGAAATGGATGAGCTACGTGTTTGTGTATTGCATTTCACAGAAGATAAGTATATGAATGCTTTTCGCAAATTATTAGTCCATGATGCTATTCCAGATATTAATTTGCCTGTTTTACATTGTTCTAGGGTATGTGAGAAGATTAATGATTCTGATTCTGCTGATGTCTCATACAGCTCTCCTACAAAAGATCAACTGGCAACCTCAGAAGAAACCAGTGTCTTATATACTCCTGCTTCAGGTGCTTCAAGAGATCAACCATCAACATGCGCAGAACTTTGTGTTTTTTCTACTCCTGTTTTAGGTGCTACAGATAGCAGAGTTTGTCGTAGGAGGTGTTTATTAGAAGAACTGGAGATGAGCAGGAATGAAGTGACTCCAAGAAAGAAAAGAATTCTTAAGTTTGCAGCGAAAACTATGAAGAACTACAACCGTCTCAGGAAGCGTATCCAGATGACCCATGGCAGAATGAAGAAGCTCGTTAAGGTAGCAGACACTACTAATATGAATTTTTTTTACAGAATGACGTGTCGCCTGCAGCAGCAGCATTAGCCTGTGGAGATGCTAGGAACAGATTTTTAAGGCCCCAGCATCGTCGATGGACAAGAAGAGAGAAGTTATTAGCACTTGCTCTTTATAAACGTAGTCCTAAGGCTTATAGATTTTTAAGTTCTCTGATTGTTCTACCATCTAGGAGCTCGTTGAGTGGACTATTAAATGCGCTTCCTTTTAATTCAAGTATCAACGAAGGAATCATAAAGCATCTTGGACGTGAGGTTCAAAAGTTGAATCAAAACCAGAGTGGCCACGAGTTTTGTGTACTTTATTTTGATGAAATTTCTCTAAGAAGGGGTTTGTTTTACAAGCAAAATTTTGACAGGATTGATGGGTTTGAAGATTATGGAGAACTGGGTAGGACGAAGCGGCAAGCTGACCATGCCTTGGTGTTCATGGCTAGAGGTCTGCGAAAGCAATGGAAGCAGCCTGTGGCGTACTTCTGCCGGTCTACTACACCTGCTGATATTTGAGAAGAACTGGTTATTAATGTAATTAAAGCTTTGTTTTCCGCAGGACTGGTTGTGAAGGCTGTTGTATGTGATCAGGGCAGCACAAATCGCTCAGCATTGAAGACTTTAGTGCAACGATTTCCTACAGAAAATAAAGAAAAGTTTTTGTTTCAGATTGGTGAAGAGAAGATTTCAACCATTTATGATGTGCCTCATTTATTAAAAAGTGTGGGTAACAATTTTTTGAATTATGATGTAAAAATAGGAAATGATATGGCAAAATGGGAACACGTGAAGCTGCTGTTGGCTGCTAATGAAAATTGTTTGTATAGATTAATGAATAAAATTACAGATATACATGTGCAGCCCAAAGGGAAAGATAAGATGCGGGTAAGTCTGGCTGCCCAGATCTTTAGTAAGACTATGCCCAGTGCCATGCTTGTGTTAGTTGATGGTTTTCCACGGCCTATGTCTTCTGATGCAAGAGCTACAGCTTCATTTTTGTTATTTATGAATGATCTTTTTGATAGTCTTAATGGTTCCAGAAGATTTCCTCCTCCTCATTGTCCACTACGATGTCGCTTAACTCCAACATCAGGTCATCTGGCATTTTGGGAAAATGCAATTGCAGTTTTGACTAATATGCAGTTTGTTAATTGTGTTACAGTAAAGATTATTCGGCCTGCTTCAAGAAGGATGGCTGATTAGTATTCAAGCAGTGCAATATTTGTGTCATGAACTTAGAAATAGAGGGTTAATTACTTAAATCTAAGAATTCTTAATCAAGATGGCCTGGAGAATGTTTTTGCTGTAATCCGTCAGCATGGAGGTGACAGTAACAATCCATCTTGTTCTCAGTTTATTTCAGCCTTTAAATCATGTGTGCTGAATGGGCTTTGTTCTTCTAATTCAAAGTCCAAGAACTGTGAGGAGACGAGGGACAGCTACTCTCTCGATTAGATAATTTTATTAGAGATGACATTGATGATTTGGTGCCAAGCAGTTCTTCTGATGTTTTGCATAATAATGTTTCTGTGAGTGTTTTAGGATTTGTGGAAGGCCAGTCTGCTCATTATGTGAGTGGTTATTTTGTTAAATTTTTATTATCTAACAGGCATTGTGCAGATTGCAGCAGTATGCTGACAACAGCTGAAGCCAGGGAAGGAGCTGATATCATAGGTGCAAGAGATGCGGGAGGGAGACTGATGTATCCATCGAGGGAATTTTCTCATGAAGTAGAACTTCCTGTTTCTGTATCAAAAAACTTGTTACCGGGTATTATTCATTCAAATAATGTGGGAGGTCAACTTTCAGAAGCAGTACAGCAGCAGTGTTCATTCTCATGGTGCCTGTGTAGCAAGCATAAAACGGAATTGTTACGTGAATTTCTTTCCATTTTTTCCAAAGTTACTATCTGTCAATTTTGTAGGTTGAAGAATCGTCAATCCCAGGCAGCCTTTAGGGAAGAGGCATCACGAAGAAAATTGAAAATTTTGAAAAACCATTAAGTACTCAATTCTTCTCTATTTCAGGTGGTGTTGTTGGCAGTCATTTAGGTAATTATAGTCAATTCTTCTCTGTTTCAGGTAATGTTGGTGACAGTAGTTTAAGTAATTATAGTAAATTCTTTTGTTTCAGGTGGTGTTGGTAGCAGTAATTTAAGTAATTATAGTAAATTTTTCTGTTTCAGGTGGTGTTGGTAGCAATAATTTAAGTAATTACAGTAAATTCTTCTCTGTTTCAGGTGATGTTGGTAGCAATAATTTAAGTAATTACAGTAATTTTTCTCTGTTTCAAGTGGTGTTGATAGCAATAATTTATGTAATTACAGTAAATTCTTCTCTGTTTTAGGTGGTGTTGGTAGAAATAGTAATGAAATTGTAAACCCAATTTTGCCTGGGTAAGGTTTTTCTCCGCATTTTTCCCTTGCCCTGAAAAGGTAAATGCCAGGCTACTATAGGCACCCCTGACTCTGGAAGCATTTGCGCCATCATTTTATTAATTCCATTCATTTCAAATTAAAAATAATTTATTTTTTAAAAATAAAATCAAATAAAATATTACTTTTGAAATTATATGTACTGATGTTATAATTTAAATAGAAACCTTTCCTTTTAATTTTCCTTTACCTTACTTCAATATATATTACACAAAGTGAAAATGCAGATTGTCATTTTGCAGTAATATTATCTTCAATTGTATTTTTCACTGTGTATATAATAAAATATTGCATTTTTGCTATCTGCAATAGAAAGATATTTATACTAATGAAATCATGTTATCACAGTTTCTCAAAGATGGGGTCTTTAAATGTTAAAATTAGGCTCCATTTACGAGAAACTGTAATAACATGATTTCAATACTATAAGCAATATAAAAATATGAGACCAATGGGATAACGTTACCGGCCAGTAAATGGTTTGCGTATTGGCCGATAGAGGCGCTAGTGCGGGCATAATATACTACTCCCCCACTCGGTAGAGGTCACTGGTGTTTAGGGACCAACGGTTAACATTGCTGCTATATTAGAGGGTTATCTATGGGCGCGGCTTGACGAAGTGCAGCAGCACACGGCTGCGACCGCCCGGCGCTAGCGTCTGCTCGCTTTTGAGCTTCGGTCGCCGAAGCGCTGCTCCTCTCGGCTCGTTCCGGCGCGGTTCGTCTCTTCCCGGCAGCGGTTCTTCGTCCGCTCGCCTGCACCGAATGAGTATGGCGTACCTTCGAAGAATACTTCACCTTCGAAGAATGCCGTACCTTCGAAGAATGCTTCACCAGCCTTGGTCGGTCTACTTATACGTGCCTAGGCAGGTATAGGTCATTAGCGCATAGTACCTGCGGTGTTCTCTAGTTTATTGAGTCTCAAGTACATTACGCATTAGTGCCGCGCCTATACTATCAGTACTTATTCTACGATGCTAACTGTGGGCAGCTTGTTTTGATGGACGCTACAACAACAACAACAACAACAACAACAACAATAATAATAATAATAATAATAATAATAATAATAATACTTTTATCTCCCTTATTTAAAGAGTGGCTTCATTAATAGAGGCTATCAAGAAAGTCTACCACTAGATCATGATTTGGATATAGGGAAAGGTGGTAAAATAAATTTTGCATTAGAACAATTGAAGTTTTCTTATGCAAATCAAATTACATATTCAGCAGAGCTATTTATATGGGCTTCAACTTTTCCTTACACATGTATAAGGTAAATTGTATTTGTCGTTACATTTTCTTTTCCATAGGTTGGTTAAAATTGTTTGTTCTACTTGTAGAGAGCATTGTAATGAGATATAAATGACTGATCATTTTATATTAGTATGGCTTTGCAAAAGCCAAAGGTAAAATCTGTATATAGATGCATGTGTGCTTAAATGATCCATTAAAGATTCTTAAAAACCTTCGAAATATTTTACAATGACTATTTCATTCATATGGCATCATCTTAAATTCGACTAATGAAAGGAAACATATTTTTGAATTTTTATCAATCGCAGCCGGATTATGGAGTGAAATTAAATTATAGAAAAAAATATTATACCCGTTTTATCACGCGACTTACATTTGTCTTGTGGTCAGTGTAGCTAACTCTATACCTCCACTATATAATTCCTGAACCACAATCATTGACCACTTTTACTAGCAGGTGGTACCAGCTATTAATAGCAACAAAAGTATTGACAGTTTGCAATCATAACGCAAAATGGAGGATTCTTCAAATAAATACTCATAAGTATAAGATTTTATATAAGGGTTAATATCCTGTGCCTGAATGTCACACACACACATATGTATGTATGTATGTATGTATGTATGTATGTATATATATATATATATATTATTGTTATTCTATTCATGAAATAGTCCTAAACCCGTATTTTGCTCTTCTCTATTGGCATTACTGACAATCGGCATTCTTCTGTCGCAAGATTGCTTGAAAAGTTTAAGTAGAAATATGCAATTGTTGCAATTTTGTAAGCCAAGTTCAGAGGAATTATTTTAAAATTCTTATTTCATTCGCGAAATAGTCCTAATGAATATCACTCGAGGGTTTGAGACCACTACTCACTACGTTCGAGAATTTATTGGCAATCTCAGACCCTCTCGTGATATTACTTTGATAAATAATATCACATTGTAAACGCAATACTGCGGAAAGTTGTCCAGTTTACTACTGGCAATAGTAGGGTGATGACGGCCGCCATTTTTCATTTATTGAGGTCTGAGCAGTGGACTCGGTTTTGCTTAAAACATGCAGTCACAGTAACAACCGATACTGTCGCGCAGTCAATGCTCTTATCTCCGCTGATGATGCCGACCGCAGAGGCTGGTAAAAAATTTGACTTTGAATTAAACTATGGAAAACTGCAGAACAGCCTGGAAGCTTTTAACTGGATTAACAGTGGTACACAATTCGGAAACCAGTAATACTGATGGACATGTTTGAGCCCTATCTTCTTAAGCTGGCTTTTCAGACCATAGGTTACCGTATCTGAAAATGTTCAGTAGAGCATCCCCTATTTCCTGTTAAATTTTGCGCACTTTTACTGAAACACCAGTATAGCCTTAGCATATATTGCAAAAGAGAAAAACTTCTTTTTTGGTATTGTTCAATATTTAATATTAAGAAAAATTCATTTCCGCAAAATCTTAAAGATTGTCCAGTGTAATACCTCGCGGATGGTTTCCGAAATATGGCTAAGAGAATTTCAGAGTCAATGTTGCCCTTCCACATGACCTAATTTAACATTTTTCATACTCCCATGACTTAATCAATGAAGTGCAACCACCATTTTAGCGTCTGAGTAGCAAGACCACATTAATGTTTTACTTGGATTTCGTGTATGCTGCCTTTAGCAAATTAACATCACGTTTATTTACGTATAGCCTTTTAAAACTTTCCAGGTATCCTAAAACCTCCACGGGTGGCCGAGATTTTTAAGGCGCGGACTCGTAAAAAGGAGGTCTCGGGTTCCCACTATGACCGTTTTCCCTCACTGAGGTTTTTTCCAGGTTTTCCTCAGTTCTCATAAATGGTAAATGTCGGTAGGAACCCTAAACTTAGGCCTGAAACGTTTCTTTCCTTAAAAATCCTTTCCCAGTTTATCATTTAATCTCATGTAGCATCAGTGTCCATCGTCTGTGACACCTCAGTAGTTAAAACGGGCGATAAACACAATTAAAATGTAACCTAAATATATTGTATATATTCATTTATATATAACTATTTTTTTCATGTTTAAGTCAATTTACATTGTTGTCCTCGCGCAGCACACTTTAACACACGTACAAGGCTTATTCAATTTTGTATTCGTATTAGAATGAAAAATGGTTGGTCAAGCACTTCGACCTATAGAACCTTTTGTAAACCCCTATTTTATTTTTCCAGCCATTGTGTACCTTCTCAAAAGACGCAAGAGAAGTTTTCAAGGGAGACTTGAGAAAAGTCCCTTAGAAATGGAAAACAAACATACCAAAGGTGCTATCCCTTAACTAAACTGTGAAGGCCTTTTTCTTCAGTCTTTTGAGGAACATAAGGTGTTTCTATCTTGTAGACATATTCTTTCACTAATCCTGTTAGTAATCTTCTATATATCAAGAGTAAATGCTTTAACTTATAGGTAAATACCTCTAGGATGATCTTTGAATATTGATATCTCAATAGAATGCACAGTGAGTAACTTGAGTTACGGGCCTCCTGTGCGCCACTGCTTAAAGGAGAAGTACAGCTGCCGTAACCAAGAACGTAGACTTTCAGAACACGTTTATTGTAATTGAAATATTTTGTTTCTCGTAAAATTTTAACAAGTTGGCGAACAGTTTCTATACCTGGAACACGACTGCCAGGATATTTTCTTGCCAATCACTTTATCATTTTTCTGCAAGAATCCGTACTCACGTATGTGTCATACATAAAATCCGTTGTTCAAAATTATATTTAGGTAGTGGCTAACGAAGAACAATTAGCACAAAATTTACACACAGTGAAAGCACTGAGAAACCCCCATATGCACAACCACTTGCTAAGAAAGTCACCCTAAATCTAACTACAACAAGCTGCCTGCATATGCATTATGCTGCGTTGATGTATTCTGCCAGTATGCAGCCGGGCTCTGTTGGCCAGTAACTCAAGTAATCTCACTGTAATCTAGGTCCTAACAAACTATTATCGAACTATAGGAGTTACCAATAGCGGGCTCAGGTCTTATAAGTGCATTCTCAGAGAGCTCAAAACACCACAAAGTTCCAGAACCCACAACAGTTCAACAGAATTTTGCTTTGGCAGTGTCAGGTAGCTACTATGCTGACTATACCGAACTACTTCAGCTTTGACCACGGAGATACAAAAGTTTTCTGTGCTGCTTGACTATCTGAGAATATTGACATAAGTTTTGCTCTTTCCAATACTTTTCCATATACTTGCTAAAATAGCAAATATTTTCTACCTGGAAAACTGTTGTGTACTTCACGGATGACTTAATTTTGTAATTCACTTCTTTACGAATAAGACAAATGTGTGCATTTTCTAAAGATCATAAGTCGGAGTTTATAAGTTTTTGCGTACCCATACGACCTCTTTTTCAAGAATAGATTGCTTGAAGCTGACAAAAGAATCTATTATTGGTCAACATTATTTTCGCCTCAATCCATGGATGACGTGGTGCAATGTGCAACAAAACATCAGCAACTATTTTTATTGCTCCCATTATTTTAAAATAGAACGTACTTTATAATTTGTTCAGCTCCGTTCTTCTGGCTAGTTCTAGTTCAGCAGACAATGGTAGCGTAGGCTTACCATAAATACAACACAGTCACTTTTAGTTTAATATCCCTTATTTTACCAAACATGTGTTTAGAGTCCCAAATATTTGGCCCACTCCGATGGAAATTAACAAAGAATTTACGAAGTATTATGTTTACAAGATGACACTATTTATCATTAGAAAATATTTCGATGGTTTTTAAGACTCTGAAACTATTGACAAACAATATTTCTCATATGTAATCGAAATATAAAACATGTATTATAAAGTTCACAAATAGACACAAATCTTTATAAAATACACCAACTTCCAAATTACTGGAAATCCTAAAACTAATCGACTTAGATGGGACAGCATTATATTTATCATATTCTACTTTAAGAAAAAGGGCATAATCTGCCTTGGTAGTAGTTATAAATGGGTATACCTGTCTTGTCTTAACCTCCCTTGCAAAGAGGTCAAAACATAACTTCCTGCTCACATCATTCATTAAAACTCTCTCCATCTCACTCCAAAACCCGTTCCATACGTTCTTCTTCAGCTTTCCTTTCATTGCAACCCTCATTGACACATATGATGGTAGCTTAGGGAAATTTCACAAAGAACATGTCCTCCTCAACCACAAATGTTGGCAAGAAATCTTTAATACATACTACAGTTTCATCATTAACTTCAAAATTGTCACGATGTATACTGTTTATCCACTCCTCCTTTAATCTGTTATTTAGGAAATGTAAATATGGAATTAAACGCTGCACTTCCATAATTAACATATATAAGAGCAACCAACACTTTCTATCAAACAACAAGTTCCTGGTGTGATTTCACTTAATCAATGTCTACTTAATAAAAACAAAATATTTAATATGCTGTTGTTGGTTTACTTGCAACTATAAACCACTATAATAAACCAGGTGACCGCTAACCAAATTAACTAAACTTTGTAATTAACAGCACGGACCATATTTTCCGCCATTTTGTCTACAATCGATACCTACATTGGGGTCTGGCAAATGTAGTTGATCTTGGCTCGTGCATAGAAAAAAGTAAGGTACTATCGGTACCATTCCTCATAATGTCCTCCACCACTTCACCGAAATGAAATTTTAACATTACAAGTGCTTCTTCAGCTCGCTCATAATGAGAAAGTTGCTAGGAAACATATCTGTACTCTGTGCAAACGCTGCGTATTTTCCATCTTAATTTGAAAGGGTATATCTTGACGATGGCTGTAGTGTGAAGCGGGTGTAATCACGAAGAAGAATGACTCCTGCAGTGAGGAACCCAGACTCAATTTCATTTGAATGCATTTCTCCAAGTGGGAATGAGACATGCTTGTTTACCGCAGCATATGACACAAAAAGAATTAAAATTCAACAATAATATAATTTCTTTTGCAGATGAAGTAATCCTTTCGAGTTTCTGTCAGTTATTGTCTGCTAATATCAGCTGATTGTGCAGGATCTGCATTTCTACCATTATTTCAAGATTTCAAATTGCTACCACTTATATACAAATGTGGGAAACCAAAATTGATAAAAATTACTAAGAGTTTCCCAGTGTCATTTGCACTATATATGGTACACGCTAATTTCAAAAATAATAAAATGGTTGGGGTTGAAAAAAATATTTCAAATAATGGAATAATTATATTATTTACACTGTGGAAAACTTGACAGCTATTGAAAATGTAATACTTTTTATGTTTTATCCATTGAAAATCTATAACTATAGTTAACTTCATTTTTAGAAAAACGAATGGTTAATATTAACGGGTGTGTTAAGAAGAATTTTATGTCATTTAAATTTTAAGATAAAAAGAAAATAAATTTTCTTTTAGTTTATATATTTCGTTTGTCAGCATTTAACATTTTCTTTAATTAGAATTCTTACAATGTAAAACCCATTTTCAAGGTTTAAACTTTGACATCTTTTATATATTCACCCTGAGTTCGCTGAAAATAATATTATGACTATATAAAAAGTCATAATTGAAAAGAATTATTTTAAAGAAATAAGGTGTAAAGTTTTCCCTCCATGTTGTGAAAAGCGAAAGTAAAGTGGTCCTTTTTAATGAACAGCGAGCAACTGCTTCTCAGAAAAACCACCAGAGCGTTTTCCTCCCTAGTTTTAAGAATGCCAATAGAAATGCTTTAGGCCTGTGTGTTCAGCTCAGGCAAAATAAAATACCTCTGAGGAGGAAAAACCCGAATGTGTGAAGAAAAAAAATGACCGATTTTTAGCAGTGTAACAAACTGTTACTGCCCCCTCATTAGGTTGGTACTAATACTGGCAAATGTTTTATGGAGTTATTATACGTCCCAATTCAGTTCTTAACTTTGTTTACCTTGCCAGTCATCTGCCAAGTTGTTGACTACCATGTACAGTCTGGCAAGAGTGATTATAAGTTGAGAAGTGACGGGTGTTTGTACGCTTGTGTTCATGTTTTCCTGGTCAATGTTATATCGGCACTAAGTAGTTTACCAATATACAGGTACGGCATCGTTTCACATGAAAAAGAGTGAACGAAGAACATTAATGTTTTCATGTTTACAAATGTCTACCCCATTAACCTTATCTCTTATTTTTCTTTGGCACACATATTTAAAATGAAATATTATTACAACTTTTCGCAATGTTTGTATAAATCTTCCATAACATTTGTCCTAATTCTTCAGAATATGTCATATACCAATTAATCACATGCACTACCACCGCTAATATATAACAAAAGGTGTTATTGATGCGTTGTGTCCGAAATGAAGTTCGTAAAAGGACTCATCATTGTGTACCATGCAACAATTCCACTAATTATAAAGTAATTTCTAAGCAATGTTGCATTTTTAAGTATAACAATACCTTCAAAAAAATAAAACAAAATAAGATTAGAATGTCAATGGCGTTTTTTGCACGACTCTATACCAAGCAGTTTACGACATATCGTTCTATGTAGAGCTCGGGCTCTCAGACTTTTTAGAAAATTCCCACAATCATTAGTCAAAATACAATACATTCCGCCGATTGTTAAGCACTAACAGCACACGTCGTTTCACATTTTGTCTACAGTTTAGGATAATGGCCAACAATATGTTTCAGTTTATTCGGGATATCTTACTGGATATGTCTCATTGAACATAGCACAAAATCACACGACATTCTTCCGACATTCTCCGTACACTAGGATAATGTTGGCTTTTTCAGCACTAGTAAACAATACCATCTTCTCTAGCACATCAAGCATGTTCTATTTCTATGGCATATCACGAAGCGTTGGTAGTGGCGTCTTACTCTACTACACATGCGGTCGCGGTAGGCAGGAATGTGCGGTACATTTTCGATCTAGTACCTAAGCGGTTGAGTGGGGGCTTACAAGTATTTAAACTTATCAAAGACTAGGGCTCGTAATTTTAAACTCATTTTGTAAACTACTTGGTCTATAATCGTGCAAATAATTCTATTGTCATTCTAATTTAATATAGTTTTATTTTTGTTAAAGCAAGGAAGTATATTTTGTTTTACTTGAAGGAATATAGCTTTGTGCTAGAAATACACTTTCTAATAATTGGCGCAATTTTACGTGGGCTACATTGGGAGCCCTTGTACGAACTTTAATTGATGAAAACGGAGCATCTACAGCACATTTCGTTCCAGAAATATTCGCGGTGGTACTTTTAGATGATTCAGCCTTTATAAATGACATGTTTTTCGGAAACACGTACATTAAATAAATAGCAATAATAATTAACAAATGTAGCTACAGGTTTGCACACGTCGATTCACATGCACAACTCTATTTGTTTACCATAAGAGCCCAGCTCGATTCTGAACCGGAGATTTAGCGAGCAACACGAGAGAAAAAAAAACCCTCAGCACGATGATCTAAGCAATCCCTGGTTGCTCTGGAAGTGCGATTTTGCTGTTAGCTTGGACATAACTGATTACTTGTATATTATATAGTGCTCGGGTTCGAACACAAGCCTTGCACCAAGTATTAAAATCCAAGTACAAAATCTCAAGGATATTTGTGTCCGGGTTCGACAATCCAGATACACCCTTGAGGGGTTCAAAATTCGTTTTGCCTTGACATTAAGAAAGTTGTTTTACCTTGACATTTAAAGAAATCCAAAGAAGCTTACCCCATTAGGTAGAGCATTAACTTTTGTTGTCGGCGGGGAAAAGCCGCCGACAAAGTCCAACCGGACGAATGAGCTACTCCTTATGTCGTGTGATGTCATAAGACAACGCCCAAGGAGGATAGTATAAAAGCTGCTTGGCCGAATGGGGAGTGTGCTTCTGCGGGGTGTTCGTGAACCAACTCCACGATGAACGCCATCCTGCTCATCGTCCTGCTATACACTACGAGTAAGTAGAGGCTGTGCCTTAAGGTACTGCCAGAGCAAAATGTCTGCCATCTCAGGATAGGGCGTTTGCAACTCTTGTGTTAAATCTTAATTTCTTGTTTTCTTGTATTTAATTCACACTCAGTATTTCTTGACTTCATTATAAGAGAAAGCATATACTAAAGGAATTTAGTTTAGGGTTTGAGATAGAGTTTAGGTGCATACTAATTAACCAATTGTATTAACGGGTATAATGAGATATATATGTATAGTTTATTAGTGTTTTAATTCATATCAAATATATGCTTACCACTTAAGCAGAAGTACTAAGAGCTATTTTTGTATATTAAAGCCCTAACATCCAACATCCTCCTTGAAGAGCACGTTAGGCATTATATTGGTGTCAGCTTAGTGGGATTTTTTTTTTTGTTAGGTATTCTAAGGAATATCCGTTCTCGGTGAAAAAATTCAATGCTGCATTTCATATTTCGGGCATGTTTCGATGCATGTTTAAATGCGAAAGAAAGTTAAGACCTATTACGTTTACAATTATATATGTACGTGTTGTTTCTGCAACGAACTCTCTAGTTTTGAGAAACGCAGACCAGTTTGCTTTTAGTCTTGTTACGACATTTTTTAAGAAATATACTAGCATAGATCTAAGGCCTCTAGAGGAACATCGTTCTAAGTTTTGTGGTTTAGTAACGGATTCATGGATAGAACTGGCTATCGAAGGTAAATTAAACAGATTTTCATGCCCTTCATATAAGATATACACACACCATAATGAGTTCGGTACTGTAATGTTTGACGTTGAAACGCGACTTTTGAAACGTCATATCGATCCAGGCTACAAATACGACTCCCTAGAAATAGAAAGAATTGATTTCTCGTACGATTATTCAGTTGAAATCATCCTAGAACAAAGTGTCGGTGTACCTACAGGAAAAAGAGTATCTGCTTATCCTAGAAATTCTCCAAATTTCAATCAAGTGGAACGGGAAAAAGTAAAATAAAAAGGGTGAACGAAGAAAAAAGACAAAAAAAAAATGGACTAAAATTGACTTTATATCTACAGTATTTGCAATATTTACATTTTGACAATACCGGCATTGTTAAGTACTTTAGTCCACAGTCTTACTTCTTTCTCTCCCCCCTATCTTTGGAGGGGCTATTTTTTTCCCCTCAAGATTACATTTGTTCAGTAATTTTTCTAGCTGTCGCTCCATGTTCTTTCGGAAGGCTAGAGATACACCGAGATAGCCGACAATTGAGGCGAAGAATTCCTGGCGGTCACTTGCATCCTCTTCTTCAGAGCCGGACATTTCCATTAGTGACGTCATATCCCGGAACAGTCCCTCCTCAAGTGTCGCCCGATACTCTCCCGACTTGGGTTTCACTTTCCTACATTTGGCCTTAGATTCATCTTGGTCAGTTTTATTGGTTTTGGTTGCTGCCGCCTGTAACATAAACAAAAAAATTGTACTCAATTAGTACAACATTACTACCTCTGAGCATAAAATTCGAGAAATGGAAGAGCGAATAACGCTCTTAACAGCTTCTCGTATGAAAGTTGCCAGTGTAGCAAATATCATTAAAGAATATACAGGAGATCCAAGGGGTAGGCCAGTAAAAGATTTTATCAACAATGTAGAACAAATGGCAGTGGTTGGCAACTGGGCAAAAGCAGATCAGCTGAACATAGCCAAAGCGAAATTAGCTGGGTCAGCCTTACAATTTTATAGGGGAAGAGCAGATTTGCAAAGTGAAGACACTACATGGGACGAGCTCAAAACAGCCTTGCTCGATAGATTCATTGAAAAATTACCCGTTCAGTACCACTACACAGCGACACAAAAGAATGACGAAACTGTAAAAATGTTTATAGATAGGTGTGAGCAATTTTGTCACAAAACAATACGCACCGTAGACAATCCGGAAGCACCGCGTACCATAAATGAGGAAGCTGAAAGACGTCTCCTTGCCGCCTTTATAAATGGCTTGAGGGGCACTGTTGGACAGCAAGTTCGCTTCCAGATGCGGGAGACCGTGACGGCGGCCATTCGTATTGCCACGACGGTTGAAAATGAGGAGAAGCAGAGGGGTGGCCAAGCTGTAACAATGGGGAATACGAAACTCTTTATGATAAGGGGAGACAAGGTATGTTATAACTGTAACAGGAAGGGACACATAGCTGCTGATTGTAGATGCAGGCCGCAACCTAGAAACATTACCATCACAAGAGACCAAGGACAAGGCCATGGTCAAGGACAAGGTCGTAAAGTGATGTTTAATACTAACCAGTGATAAGCTGGAAGTCATGGCCACAGGCAAGTACAGCTGAGAGGAAAGTAACCTTCACTCAGGAGCGTAAAGTGATAATGGATCGCACTCGAAATTGCTATCACTGTGGCATGCCGGGACACATGGCAAGTTTCCACTGGGAAACGGGATGAGCCAGTCGGAGAGCGGGACCTCGACTACAAGGAGGACAGCCCAATTCCCGTCTTCTCGTTAGATCCTACACACAAAGAATTAATTTTAGTCATTTATATTGAAGGGAAACCCCACGAAATGCTAGTGGATACAGGCGCTAGTTTTTCTACAATTGATGAGGAAATAGGTGATCAATCTTGGGTATTTCCGTCGAAATTGCATGCAGTAGGAGTAACAGGTGACGAATTAAATATAAAAGGGCAATTGTGCATTAATTTTAAAATAGGAGATATAGCTACTACTATATCACATGAGTTTTATGTAATGCCGATGAATTATGCAATTAGCGGAATTATTGACCTAGATTTATTAACGGACCTAGAAGCGGCGATTGACGTGGCTAAAGGAAAAATCAAAACAAAGTATGGTGTAGTAAAGTTAGAAGTTAGGAGAACAGAATCTAAGTTGGACTTGATCACTCCAACAGTAGAACGTATATGTATGATGCAGCCTAAAGGCAATAGGGAAGAAGAAAATGATAATGATAGTAATCTAAATTGGGACGTAATTTTAGCCGAGGATGTTGTCATTCCACCTAGGTCGGAGAACCTACTGCTTACTGGCATTAAGAGAATAAAAAGTGTTCTTTCCCCTTAGAAGTACATGTAGAGTCTGTGAGTGTTGAGAAAGAGAAAATATATGTTGCTAGGGCTGTAACGAAGTTGTTATTCATGGAATCACAGAAGTAAGTGGTTCATGGGTTAGGAGAAATAACGCAAAGTTACCGAGAAATTCAAAATACCGTATAATGCAAATTTTAAATGTAGGTTTTGAGGAAGTTAATTTAGCAAAAGGTGTTAAAATTGGGGAAGCGATAGAATGTGATGTACCAATGCAGGACACAAGTAAGTCAATAATGGCGCCATATGAAGTAGCTAGAGTAAATGAGATGAATGTTCCTATGTGTGAAACTTGTAAGAATTTTTATGAGGAGCCTTATGTTGAAGAAATGCTGTGTGAGCCCACCGTCCGAAGGTCAGGATATGGTGATCCTGGCAGTAGTGAGGGCCAAGGGAACCCAGACGAGTGGAAGGGACGAGGTGATCCTCGTTCAGCGGGGTACTATCCCACCTTTATCAGAAGGGTGGAAGAGGGATGGCCGGCAGGTCAAAAAGGGCGGAAGCTCGTCTCCCTAGGGGCTGTTAGTCACTGGCCAGTGCCTGAGCTTATGAGACAAAGGTCCAAAAGGCAGATGCCCGAAATCGTGAGTATGTCAGAAAGTGATCTGAACTATTTCCGGAGTGGCCAGTCAAAGCATACCACGTTGTAAGTAAGCAGGAGAAGGGGAAAGAAGAGAGAGGCGTAAGACCCGCGGGCCCCTGTAGCGATGTACAGGCAATCGCGGAGAAAGAGGAAATAGTGGAGATAAGTGAAAAAGGAAGTTCATGCGTACTATGTAAACAAATAAAAGAGAAGTCATAATAATAATAATAATAATAATAATAATAATAATAATAATAATAATAATAATAATAATAATAATACGTTTATGATAAGAGTTACCAAACCAGTTTTAAAGGAAAGTTTGAATTAAAGGACTCAGAGAGAAAGAATTAGGTTTAAACAATCATCGTCCCTAGTAGTTTGGTAAAAGATGCAATATCAATGCATTATGATACCACTTATAGTGTACATCAGGGAATTAAACGCACTCAAGTCATAATTGAACAAAGATATTTTTGGCCAACCCTATGTGAAGACGTAAAAATGTACATACAGCAGTGTCAAACTTGTGCAACTAGGAAAGTAAGTAAAAAACCAATAGCGCCTTTAGGAATTTCAGAAACTCCTACGCGACCTTTCCAAATTGTTTCTATAGACATTACAGGACCTTATAATGTAACAAAATCCGGAAACAATTATATTCTGACCGCAATTGATCATTTTACTAAGTACCCAGAAGCTATGCCAATCCCAGACCAATCTGCGAGCACAGTAGCTCGAATTTTAGTAACAGAAATTTACTGTAGACACGGAGCTCCCGAGAAACTTCTTTCTGACCAAGGAACAAATTTTCAATTCATGCATTATTTATAGAAATTTGTAAAATATTTCATGTTAAACATATCAACAGTAGCCCGATGCATCCCCAATCTAACTCTACTATTGAGCGATTCCACAGGTATTTAAATGATTCTATTTCAATGATGATCTCGCGTTACCATTCTGAGTGGGATAAAATGATTCCATTTACATTAATGGCTTATAGATCAGCTCCCCATACTGTTACTACTTACAGTTCATTTTTCTTAGTACATGCACGCTAGATGTGATTGCCGACTGCCATCGATCTCGAACCAAAGACTATTTTCACTGAAAATAATTCCTAGAAGAATACGTAGAAGCTATGAAACAAAGATTAACTGAAGCGTATGATTTTTTTTTTTTTTGATTGATTTATTTACGGACGCTCTTTAACATCTCAGGTCATCAGCGTCCCATTCAATTCAGTGCGTGAAACGGCCGACAAATTTTGCTCAGAGGCCTCTCTTTCAGGCTTGAGGTTCTTTTTCGTGCCGTAAATGTACGTCACGGGACCCACGGCTTTACTTCCCTTTCGAAGGAAGCCATACTTAGGATTTTTATGCCCGAAAAAATCCATCGGTCCTGGCCGGGTTCGAACCCGCAATCTTGGGAAGCGTATGATGATGTGTATCATAATGTTCTAGAAAGCAAATACAAGCAAAGGCAAAATTATGATAAGAAAGCTGCACATGTGGAATTTGAAGTAGGTGATTATGTGTATTTAGATAGGCCTTCTAAAGGAAAGGGCACAAATAGAAATTGGCACCAAAGTATAGTAGACCGTGGAGAGTAATTGAGAAACTTACCCCTTTGAACTATAAGTCCAACTGAGTCCGCGTCGTACAATAGTGGTCCATATAAACAGGCTCAAACGAAGCTACGCGGAAGGGACGCAGGAAATGGTAGACGAACCTGAATCTACAACGGAACAGGACGCGATAAGTACTTCGCCCAGGCTCATTGAGGTTAGAAAAGAACATTATACATCTCGTATGAATGAAAGTAATAGTGAGATGCAAAATAATGTGACGCAAAATAACAATTCCAGTAATTATAATGGGGAAAATGAACTTGTGGAAATGCCAAGAAGGGGAAACTTAAAACAGGGAAATGAACAGAGACAAGACATGACACAAAACGAACTTTTCAGGGAGGTGCCTTGGAACTTAAGGTCTCAAGCTCGAGCTCGAGCTGAGAATGCTAATTCTATCCAGTTCTATCAGTGAAACTCCTCAAGACAGGGAAATATGATCACGTACTTAAATATGGTTTATTTGAGATTCATTTTGAAAACATTTCATTTTTGCAGTTTAGCCAATGCAAAACGGAATTTCTCTCATCCCTCCATGCTCCCCAACGACCCGCTTATGTTAAAGGGAGTTATCTTTACGTATCAAGAAACGATCCTAGTCACAGGAAGTCGTTGGACAGTTGGTCTAGACGTGCCAATACATCAGTACACCGAAGCCGTGGGTCATATCGAGGATGTGTTTCAAAGCCTCGACGAAACCAGGACGACAGTTAAAGTCAGCTTAATTGACTGAACTGAAATAGAAAAGTTAAAAAATATTTTTAGGTTGTTAAGAGTAGAAGTAAAAAACTTACAACAATATCCGCCAAACAATAGCTCTGGAATAAAAAGAGGAGCCATAGATGTTGGGGGTACTGCTCTAAAACTTCTGTTCGGAACTCCTGATAGAGATGAGATAAATCATATTCACAACCAAATAGCAAAAGTTCAAACAGTTTCTTCCAAATTATTGAATATAACAGAAGAACAGCTTACGTACATTAACAATATTGATGAGCGAACCACTCATAATACTCAGGCTCTTCAAAATTTAACCTCAAATTTGGTAGATGAAATAGATTATATAATACGGGGAGGGCAAAAGAATCAGAACAGCATTCTTGAACTTAAGAAGTGGGTATTAACAGAATCAACATTGCGTCAGCCATAAGGGAAATATCCTTATTCATTTTGAATCTCCAACAGCAATTAATGCAATTACATGAGGGATTAGACATGATAGCTATAGGGAGGCTTAGTGCTACTATTGCTCCTCCTAGGAATTTTTCAGAAATACTCCAGTTTATTTTGCCTCAACTACCGATGGGCACATCTTTATGATCAGGGGTCGAGATTACTGATATGCACACATATTATCATTTATGTGATGTTGTAGCATACTCTATGCCTAATGTTGTTAGGATATTAATTCAAGTTCCTCTAAGAGGTACGGACCGAACATTGGACCTATATATTTGTTTCCCAAGTAAATCATTACATCACTATTGATACATCGCTAGCATATTTGGCAGTATCTAGAGATAGGCAGAAATACGCCTTTCTTACCGAACCTATCTTTAGTCGATGTAAATCTGGATCCATTTCAATATATCCTGCTGAATTTGTTTTATATTCCTAGACCTCTCTTACCTGTGTTTCATCCTAATTTTTTGGCCAAGAGAATAAGTTATGTGAAAGAGTTGCTATGGACCCCGATTTTCCTCCCGTTTGGTACCATGTTAAAACCAAGGGGAGAAGTTATTGGATTTATTCAGTATCCAAGCCCTTACGAATTGCTAAATCATGTTCTGATAGAAAACAGGATTCTATGGCCTTGCTGGTCCTGCATGGTACCGGTCTACTGAAGGACGACCTGGACTACCACTACCACTCGGAGTCGATGACGCTACTACCAGCCATCACGGGGGAGGCCCACTGGAGCCTTGCTGAAGACGCGAAAGTTGTGCCTGATATATCCAGCATACTATCGTCCGAAGAGGTCCAGAACTTCACTGCAGCAGCTACCGCACCCCAAAATCTGGAGCGGTTGCGGGGCCTACAAAAGGAACTGCGACATGATGACAAACCACCACAACTATTAGTACGAGGCATCATGAACAGCATCCAAGAGGCCAGAACCACCCTTGAGAGCGACTCCTCATCATCAATTACCACTGCAACTTGGTTGGGTGTGAGAGTGATTCTCACCCTCATCGGTCTAGCCCTGCTAATTGGAATCACCAGAATGCACTGGTATACTAGACTGCGCCCTTGTAGATGACAACCGACGAAATCCACCCTCTACGAGGACCACAACGACCCTGAGAGCTGTTCCACGGAATTATCAGAACCTGTCTTGCCTGTTCCCGGGGGTGAGCATGCCAACGCCGCTGTATCCGGAACCGCAAGAAAGGAAGTAGATAAATCTACAGTGTGTTATGCTACCAACAAGATGATATACTAATTCAAATTTGAACTTAACGAATTGCAACAAATATACAAAACTCAGCATTCTTATGTTGTAACGTAGCTTAGGTTGAGTTTAGGTTGAGATGGCAATAACTCTGAAACATACATAGATAAAATCATAGTTTCAATATTTTTCGGAATATTATTGGCAGTATCAATCAAATGTTGAGAGTATAATTTATACTTACCTTCCATCGTCGCACTGGGTGGAAACCCACCATTTCATCAAAGGTGGAGAGGATATAGTGCTCGGGCTCGAACACAAGTCTTGCACCAAATATTAAAATCCAAGTACAAAATCTCAAGGATATTGTGTCCGGGTTCGACAATCCAGATACTCCTCAAGCACCCTTGAGGGGTTCAAAATTCGTTTTCCCTTGACATTAAGAAAGTTGTTTTACCTTGACATTTAAAGAAATCCAAAGAAGCTTACCCCATTAGGTAGAGCATTAACTTTTGTTGTCGGCGGGGAAAAGCCGCCGACAAAGTCCAACCGGACGAATGAGCTACTCCTTATGTCGTGTGATGTCATAAGACAACGCCCAAGGAGGATAGTATAAAAGCTGCTTGGCCGAATGGGGAGGTGTGCTTCTGCGGGGTGTTCGTGAACCAACTCCACGATGAACGCCATCCTGCTCATCGTCCTGCTATACACTACCAGTAAGTAGAGGCTGTGCCTTAAGGTACTGCCAGAGCAAAATGTCTGCCATCTCAGGATAGGGCGTTTGCAACTCTTGTGCTAAATCTTAATTTCTTGTTTTCTTGTATTTAATTCACACTCAGTATTTCTTGACTTCATTATAAGAGAAAGCATATACTAAAGGAATTTAGTTTAGGGTTTGAGATAGAGTTTAGGTGCAAACTAATTAACCAATTGTATTAACGGGTATAAGGAGATATATATGTATAGTTTATTAGTGTTTTGATTCATATCAAATATATGCTTACCATTTAAGCAGAAGTACTAAGAGTTATTTTTGTATATTAAAGCCCTAACATCCAACATCCTCCTTGAAGAGCACGTTAGGCATTATAATATTTTTCAAGATATACAGACCTAAAACTCAACAAGTCCTCCAATACCTCTACATACTCTCAGAGTTCATTCTTGAGACACACGCCGGCAGCAGACATCCAAAACACTGTCCAGTCTCTCCTTATTTTGGGCTTGTGCTGGTTTTATCTCGACGCCAAAATGTGACCCGATTATTTTCATCTTGTAAGCTCATCGTTGGATGCAGTGGCGAACACCTACCTCTTTTCGGGCTTTTTAATGCGTTTAACGTCCCATTTTATACTGTGGTGAGTGGACACTAAATTGTTGATACATTAGATGAAGTGAAAATTGTAACAGGTATTTTAGGAAGTAAGGGTTCCAAAGTCTAAGCTTACAGTCATTCCCCGGTATTTGTCATGATATGTGTTGATGAAAATCCGGAAAATGCTCAATCCGGGAGGACGATCCTGGCTGAATTCAAATTACAGACCTCCCGTTCACGAGTCCGTATTTCAACGACCCTCGTCACTCGTGTCGGCACAGTCCTGTGCTAATCACTATTTGAACAATGACACTTCCAGTCTCCTACATATCGTCTGTGCGTGATTTCGGAAATTATTGGCAGTATATTTAAATGTATAGCGACGTTAAATGACGAAGCAAGCAAGGGTTTCCTTTTTCCTTCTAAAAATGTACTTTATCAACTGCTGTAGTATGCAAAGGTAAAATGACCTATTAGACGAAGCCTGGTCTTTTACTAGAAAACAACTACTTGCCATAACAACTTCTTCCGTTACCTTCCTCCTAACCCGACCAGAAAAACATTAGAACACGAGAGCACTAGGATCAAGTGCGGTAAGCTTGGGGCCTGCATTTCATTGTTCCGTGGTAGCAAAATTTCTACTTATCATTTTATTAATGTGCATATAAGTTAAAAACGAAACGCCAAGGGAGTCTTAACTTATATTAGAAAATAGGAACGTGTATATTTATGGAATATATTATCTATTGTTTTCTTCGATATCTGAGGTAGAGCAGTTTAGAGGTACCCTGAAGAACAAATATATTCTTTCGAGTTTTAAGCATCGTTTAAATGAGACTGACGAACACGGCCATACTTTGAATATAAGATACACATCCTGTTAGCGGTAAATAGTAGACTGGAGAGGATGAACTATAGTTTATATTTTCCATTTATGTATATTTTATTTGTTTACTTATTATAAGTGAAATTAAGAAACTGAATGAAAATGATTATTTATCTGTTATTAATAAATATGTATTATCAGAAACCAAAGTAATTTCCTACTAAAAGGAGTTTAAATACATATATTGTCTCCTGGTGATTAGGATTTTTATTTATTTGTCTATTTATTAACAAGTTGATTAACAAGTGACAGTCGCAACTGCTGAAGCAAAATTTCTACTAAAGTGAAGTTTTGTTAAAATTATCAAAAAAATATCTTCTTTCTTTGATTGCAAACCTATTGATTACTGCCGAAATATATGTTCATGTTGTATAGAGATTTTTAAAAAATAGTTTATACGAAACATAATGAACACCAAGTATTTCCTCAATTGGAAAACAAGTTTGTTTTATTTGAGAGTGTATGTGATGGCAACATCTGCATTAATATATTATTCATCAGTCAGTATTATCGAATATTTCATTCAGCTTCTTGCCAAATGACTTTACTAACGACTGGAAGGGCTGCCCGCACCTCTGTTACATGCTCCACCAACACTCGCAAGTTCAGTCCTCATGATACCATTCATGCACCACAATGATCCACGTATTTTATATAGGGTTGTAGGCGAATCCAAAAATGAAATATCCTGCCACTCCTACTGGCGATAATGTCCAATCACATATTGTCTGGCCGCCACAGATAGAGACGGTCAACTTTAAATGATGAAAATTGCCTTTTCATACGAACAGATTTGTTAATTACTAAAGTGCTAGTATTTGCTGAGACACTGTAAACCGAAGTCTAATCTGGATTCTCATTGTTCGTCTGTTATAGCATGTTTTCTACTAGGTATTCGATTATGAATTCCCGCTAAATGAAGACGCCTTGATATAGTCCGGAAATTTATATCTCAGTGTGAGTTGTGTGCAATTCCCAGAGCCGAGGGAAAACGTTGAATGAATTAACCCCCACGATAGCTTGGCCTGTTTTATCTTCAGTCTTAGGCGGATTTTCAATCCTTCCCCTCTTTCTGGAAACGCCGAATACAACGTTTTACCACATGAATGGCTTTTCTTTTGACTTTGACAATTCAGTCACTGGATGACTGTCTTTCCACACCCCTACAATATTTTTTCTAGTTATTTCAGAGGTGTAATAAAGAGCATATAAGTAGAAGAAAACGCTCCTAAAGAAATTTCTCATGGTATGATTTTACACTCCTGGCTCTTTTGCTTACGTGCAAGAGGAGAAGTAAGGTGTCAAGAATAGAAAAAAGTTCGACCAAGCTCTTGTTTACTGAAAGGTGATATGCACTGTCAACAAGCATATCCTTTCGTACTTATGCTGTGGTGCACAGCGAGGATAAGGAAAAGAAAAGACACAATGACTGGACATGGACAGAGGTGGAGGGAGTAAGGCGTCTACATTGAAGCAAACACCACTGTATGGCCAGAGTATATTATTGTCAGTACAGCAGTTTCAACGCAATTAAAATTATTATTGCTTGGAAATTAATTGGTAATGTAAACGACAGGTTGAACTGAGCGGACATTTTTGTGAACTGTTTATGAGGGAAGAGGAATATTATGTTTGTGTTACGGTCTACAACCATGTGCATTTGTTGACATCACAGCTGAGCTTGCATTAGAACAGTGAGCAGGGGCTAATTGCCATTATATATACGCATGGAGGACAAAATAATAGAAGCATGACCTCGCAAGCGGCTATTGGTGCATTCTCCAATTCTGACATGAGCTCGCTGAGGTAGGGGGAAAGATGGAAATTTCGTATTAAATGACCATAAATTCCTGTACTGCAAAAACCGCCACGGGTGGCCGAGGTCGTTAAGCGCGGACTCGTGAGCGGAAGGTCTGGATTCGAATACCACCAGGACCGTCCACCCTGACTGAGGTTTTTTTCAGGTTTTCCTCAGTCCTTATAGAGGGCAAATGCCGGATGGTACCCTAAACTTAGGCCTGAAACGATTCCTTCCTTATAAATAAAAAAATCCTTTCCCAATATATCATTTCATCTCATGTATCATCAATGTTCACCGCCTGTGGTGCCTGTGTAGCAAAAACGGGCGTTAAACACAATTCATTCTTTCTACTGCAAAAAATGAGTGCGATTATATTTGTCCTCGATTGTGCAAAATAAAATACAATATATGTGACACAAATCTCAGCACAAAAAACAGTAATAGAGTTCAATCTGGCAAAAAGTGAGTCCTGTCCTTTTATTCGGTATGCAAGAGTAAAAATTAAATACATTTCACTTAATCACTAATCATTTTCTTTTGCCGCTTCATTGTAATTACCGTACCTGTTCTAAAATAGCAGGTATCTTTTTCTCTATTGCAGCCTTGAATCTCATGGTTACATTTAAAATTGGCAAAGCACTTTCCTTAAACGATATAATGTATAAAAAGGTTATGATTGTTTACTTGCTACGTAAATCTAGGTTCGTTTGTTATTTCGGTGCTATTGGGTTAAATTTTGAAAAAGTAATAGATTCACATAACGTTTAAACTAAATTTACGGTTCGATGTACGAAAATAGGTCAGAAAATTTTCTAAGGGTTTATGATTATTTCTTGTCTATATTTTATTAAAATCAAAATGTGTGAACATAATACAGCACAGAAAATGAATTTATAAGTGGTTATTTGGCGCCATAACCACATGATTAGTTATGTGAAATGTATTTAATTAATATGTGCAAAATTAAGTTGAAATATATTTAATTTGTTTGACTTAGTTAACTAGGTTGATGCGTTTCTAACTAGATTGACTTGTTTTAATTAGGTGAAATGTTGTTAATTTCGTTATCTGGCATGTAAATGTGTGTAAAATTAATTCGACGTGTATATAAATTAAACTTTTTATAAATTCTAAGTGGGCATATATTTAAGTTAAATGTTATCCTTTTTAAGTATTTTATAAATAATCCTGGTATGTTTACTACTCTTCATTACCACCCGGTGCAACTTCAATCGCTGTTAGTACACATATGACATCATCTTGAAGAATACTTACTCCTTATGTTCATATTTTCATTCCTTATCTTTAGAAATATCGGTTCTTTATTTCATTTTATTTTCGCACTATTCCTGCTATTATAATTGTTTCTGTTCGTGGCTCTTGTGGTTACCGGAAAGAGTTTCAAAAATGGAAAAGATAAAACATGTGTAGTCCCGTGTAAACTAATTTACATCTAATGTTCTCGCCTACAACAAAATATGTTGCTAGTGATAGGTGAACAGCAAGTAATAATAGCATACCTACATACAGCAGAATTTAATAATCACACCCAGCAAGAAATTCTTTCTACTTCGCTAAATGTTCAGAAGATAGGGAAGTTTTTAGGGAGATAAGTTCACTGTCGTACTGTCACAACTTGGCTAAACGCCAAAGAACTTGGCCATCATTGCTTGAAAAACTACTGCAAACTATCTCTGGCAGAGCTGACAAACTCCAAGGGAAGTTCACAGGAGTCCGTTAAGTAAATGTGAGTTTGTGATTATTTAAAAAGAGTCGCAGAACAATTAAAACAATGCGAAGAGAAAGAAAAGGGACAGGAACTATTCAGTAAGCCTCAGTTGATATTTGCAATCAGTGTCCAGCGTAGCTCATGATAATAAATAGGGAAAGTTGTACGCAAATAATGGTACAATATGAAACGTTTGTGGTAGATTTTTCAGGCAGATTTCCTTTCTACCTTTATTTATTACCTTTTTTTATTGGCATCCTATTTGATTGATATAATGAAACGTTATTTTTTTTTCTTCGTTTTCCCGTCTCTCTTTACAATCTGCATTTCATTTCTTATGTTGAAAATCAGACTCTACTAAAATGTTAACACATTTGTTCATGGAGATTTTAAGAGTTTACTGCCAATCTTCATAATGCTGTATTGGACTTGCGCGAACGGACACACAATTTCAGTTTTTATTACGCTGATCCGGTAATTTTTTGATTTTGTCCCATAGTTACAAAAATTCATCTCCAAGTTCCTAGTGATTGCTAAAGCGATTATATCGCAAGTTCCTATTTTGCAGTATTTTTGTTGTTTCTTTTAACATCAATGTCATCTGACTTTCTTGAAATTATTGGGACAAAGCACTGTTAAGGTGCTACGTAGAAATGAAATTCTTGAGCACATATCCGAGGAAACAGTTAATTCATGACATTGTCGCATTGGTCCTTTTCTCATACTCCCTTTATAGGGAGGAGGAAAATTGAGTGCATAAAGCACATTCATTGTCGCTGTCACTGGGAGGTTAATAATATGACAAGTAATTTTATGACTAAAATGAATATAAACCACACCTGTTGGATTGTTCTGCACAACTCAAAGTCCATGTCTGTCATTATACCCAACTTCTACAGACACACTGAAAGAAAAGCTGTTTTGATCCCTCAATTTTTCGATCATTCAAGAATTTACATCCGTCTACATATGTTACAATGATTGGAAACCAAACTCAACACTCTCTTAAAGTAAGGATAAAGATTGGCCTATGCATTTTTTGACCATCTGCATTCAATACACACACACACTGACACACACACACACACACACACACACACACACACACACACACACACTTCGGTCCTGGTGCCTCCTAAACTTAAGATCGCGGGTTCAATCCCAACCAGGATCGATGGATTTTTTTCGGGTCGTACATTTACGGCATGATAAAGAACTTCAAGTCTGAAAAAAGAGGCCTCTGAGCAAAATTTGTCGGCCGTTTCACGCCCTGAGTTGGATGGGACGCTGATGACCTGAGATGTTAAAGAGCGTCTGTAAATAAACCTAATAATATATATATATATATATATATATATATATATATATATATAAATTAACACTAATAATAAAAGTAGATAAAGATAAAACACAGAGAAAGAGTCACACTTGAAATATAGCAATTTCAAGTGTGACTCTTTCTCTGTGTTTTATCTTTATCTACTTTTATTATTAGTGTTATATTGTTGCATTGTTAATAGTGTTTCTTTATTTTTATGTTTCATTAATATTATATATATATAAATGTATGTGGTAATAATAGCCATCTGTAAATCAATAGAAAGTGTTGCCAGCCTAAAGAGTATAACTAGTTGTGCAGTCAAAAGTACGTTAACCAAGAACCACAGGACCAATAAACTTAGTGTTGTGTCACCAGCAAATTTCTTTCCACGCGACGAATGATCCAGCATTTTATATCTTTCAAGTTTTAAATAAATAGAGAACATAACCTAGTTCCCGAAGTGTATTAATTCATGTAAAAAATCCCCTTCCTTCCCAATTGACCCAAGGTCATTCAAAACAGTCCAAATCACCATGAGAAAACTATTCTCGTTTTGGAACCGAAGGTATAGGTGAACATCTAATTGCAGTCTCCGAAAGCCGTGGCAGCTTAAAAAAATCATCAGTAAGAGACATTAACAATATTATGTCTCTCAGTCAGCTATCTAGATCATCGGAGTGAGGCCACTAAATCAACCAGTCATTAATCGACTGGTTAATTATTCCTAAATAAATTAGTCACACATCATCCATAACAATTGATACACCGACCATAATTAATACCCCGTTTCACGCTATTTTAAAAGTTCATTACAACTCTGTCATCTTTTGGAATAACTTGAAATTCCGTACAAAGTTGCATTTTTGTATCTTTGTTATGAGAAAAAATTTGGGATATTACTTTTTGAACGACTCTCGCACTTTCAACACCAGCTCACTTACTATGTGTAAGAAAACTACGTTTTAAACACTGATATCCAATAATATTTTACATTATTAATATGTGGTTCACCGTATCACAGAAAGTATGGACGGGGTTTCCATTACCGGCGTATGGCAGCGCGAATGGCGATAGCTCAGCGGCAGGAATGTAATTCAATTTCCCGGTAGATTCTGATATAAATAAGTTAGTCACACATAGAGAATGGACAGTTCGGTAATAAAACCAAATTGGAATATGAGCCTTATAGACGTAGATATACCGGGTGTTCATGAACTACGTCACAATAATTTCGGAGATTGTAGAGGGGTCTTCTAACAAACAATTTAGACCACTCAGAAAAATAGTGGAGTTAAATGGTGATAAAGGACAAAGTATTAGCTACTAAGCCAGTAAAAATTTGCCTTAGAATATCTTCAAACCTAGTTCGCAAGTGAGGAAATGCCGATTTTCAATAGCCGATTATCACCAGTTTCAACATTTAGTGCTACAGACATCTGTAAAAACTCGCACTATTTAAGCGACAAAAAGGTTATCTAATTTATAGTATTGCGTAGTTTAATCCAGAGAAAGCTATTCACTTTAGGGTGCAGCCTAATGAATTGTGGTTTAGAAGATCGTAGTTTCTGGTCCTGCAGATTAAGATATTTGCTATTTTTCAATTGAAATTTGAATTAAGCTCATATATCATCATTCTTTATAGAGCCTTGGCCCTCTAAGCCACACAGTTCAATTCTAATCGATTCCCCCATTTTCTTCTCCAGTCTTTGATGTCAAACTGCTAAGATCCTGCACATATTTTCCTGGGTCTAACTTTTTTCTTCTTTTTCTTCCATAAGTTTTCCTATAAATACTCTCTTTACTATCCGAGTTTCTGGCATCCTTTGAACATGCTGAGCCCATTTTATTCTTCTTGCTTTAACTTTTGTAGCTGTACCTGACTGTTCAAACTATTATTGTGCCTTCTTGTTAGTTCTTGTTTTCCAGAATACTACCACAAATATTTGCCTCAAAATCTTCCATTCCACTCTTAATTGCATTTATTCTCCTGCATTCATAATCCAACTTTTTAAGGTATACATTATATAATTTGTTTTATTTGCATTTACTTCCAGTCCTAGGTCCCATTCTTTCCTTTCTAACATAATGCTCATAGTTCCTTTCAAGAGCTCATATAATCCTAGAGATAATTGCTGCATCACCAGCATACAACAATTACCTACGCCAATGGGTTTAAGAATTGCTCCTCCCAGATTAATAGGCAATTGTTTTATTATCTTCGGTAAAACACCCTATAAAGTATCCAATGGTTAAAAAATTGTACAGAAATTAGAAAAACTTTGCTAAACTTATATAAAATGCCAACAGTAGTCATTAGAAGTAGTGTAAACGTTGGAAACTAGTAACCCAACCACCATCCCCAATAATTGTAATTAAATTTATACAACGAAGGTGGAGAAACAAACAGAGTTGGATTCAAAATCAATGTTCTTTTGAAAATGAACAAAGCAATAAAATATTTCTTGTTGATAAAAAAAATTAATTAGAATATTAAAATTAACAAATGTTTCTTTTGACAAAGAATAAAATTAATTAAATGAAAGCAGGAAATTTTATGATTAAGCATTACTTTTATGGCAGCAAGACTGGAATATTTTTATGCAACTGAACAAAGCAGTGTATCAACATGCTGTCGAGAAGAATGAATATTAATTCAGATTGCACATCATATTAATAAACATACAGATAACTAAACAAATAGGGTGCAGCACTTTTACGTGAAGGTTTTGGGTTAAATTTTTGTATTGATATCGATGCACTTAAATACATTTTTCCGATGTTGTTTCTTTCTCTCTCTCTCTCTCTCTCTCTCTCTTTCGGATGTCCCCGCGGTCAGTAAGAAGGTATAGCACATTTACGCATCAGTGGGTTCAGAGATGAGAAAGCGGATGTATTTGGGATCCTTCATTAATGCGAATAAAACCAAAAATCACTAGAGGAGCCATAGTATGAAATTAATTATCAGTATGTAATATACTTATGACCTTCAGAAACCTTTTTACAATACAAGATGCTTTTGTTTACAGGTGAATGATATTTAAATAGTTATACTTTAGAATGTTTTTACACTCGGGGTGGGCCTTAAAAAGATTAGTTATTTTGCTGATTTGTTTACCTTGGTGTGAGTGATTAGCTTGCCTTTAACTTCTTAGATCTCAAGACATGTGTGGTGAAAACGAATTAGAAACCGCCTGGTGCTTGATTTATTAAAGTTCAGAAAAATTCCCAAAACAACCATCCATGTAATCACCCATAACGTGTTTTTCAGCGCTTGCGATCTGCTGTCAATTTTTATATACGTTGAATTGAAATTATTTAAAAGGTTTTAAAATAATGAAAATGCAAACATCATGATAAGTTATAATCATAGCTAGTAGAAAACGTATTCTCAGAATTTACCGTGAATGTTGATATAAATATAATACGCAGATTTTATGGAATAAAGTTATTTATAAATTTAACTAATTCGTTCTCTGAATCGTGTAAGGCATGCCTATCCATTTAGCATTTAGTGCACTTTATATGATTACTATTTATAAATATTTTCGTGCAATGATCATGTTATTATAGAGTGCAATTAGTATGTGTAAATGAGAAACAGGTCTAATTTGGAGTGGAATTTCACGTTGGTAAACATTAATTTACATCAAAATAAAGTCCTACTATTGAATCTAATTCGAGTAAAAGGTAACTGAAATCAGTGATTTACGACATTAGTGCCGGATTGCTGAAAATAATAGAACAGAAAAAAAAAGTGTTTTTATTCTAGTAAAAGAAAAAAAAACCTTAACGTTTTACTTAAAATCTCCTTGAAAATTTCAGAGATTGAAAGGCTGTTAGTAGGAGAATGAGCAGGTATTAGTGTTCAGTCTTGATTTAGTCTTATGTAAAGGGGTGAAAGTAAACAGTTGCAGTCTCCCAAATCTGTAAAACAGCTGCTGTTGTCCGATCCTGCTGCTCATCCTAATCTCGCAGTATGATATTCCAGATATTCTTTATGGGACTTAGGTCTGAGTAACTTGCGGCCCACTTTTTTTTATTTACTTTATTTATGGACGCTCTTTAACATCTCAGGTCATCAGCGTCCCATTCAATTGAGGGCGTGAAGCGATAAATTTTGCTCAGAGGCCTCTTCTTTCAGACTTGAGGTTCTTTTTCGTGCCGTAAATGTACGACACGAGTCCCAAGGCTTTACTTTCCTTCCGAAAGAAGCCATACTTAGGATTTTGCTTCCCGAAAAAATCCTCCGGTCCTGGTTGGGTTTGAACCCGCGATCTTGGGTGTAGAAGACAAGTCAAGCATGGTTACCACTACACCACCAGGACCAGCTTGCGGGCCACTCCAGGGTTGAAATGTTAGGGTGTTTTTTTTTTTTTTTTTTTTTTTTTTTATTGATTCCCTTGTCTCTGCAAGTGTGGATACTGTTATGCTGAACGAAATGGTTCATAAGCATTTCCTGAGAAAGATAAATTGCACTCACGTTTGGGAGCATGCAGTCCTCTAGATATTCCTCGAAGTTCATCCTGGTGGCAACTTTCACTAACTCCCACACACGACGCCCTCATCCAATCCCAGAAGGCCACGCTAATGCGAACATTTTTAGTCATAGCACCAACGTACTTAGAGAGGTAATGAGTACTGTTAGGTTGCCACAGGATTACGTTCTCCTAGAACTATTCATATACAAGAGCGAAAGGGATGTACTGCAGTTACAGCCCCGTACCTGGCAAGTCGGCGATTGTGAACACCAACAGCATAAATATACTCTTGGGCCTTGTGATCGCTTACTGGGAAGTTTAGTTTGCTGGGAGATAGGGTTTGACTCCAAAAGAGCTTCGCTTTATTCTCTGTTTATGTTCTGGGGAGCATCGGACAAGGGCTTTGTCTTTAGCTGTTCTTCTCGTTCTTGGTATCGACGAATACAATGTTTGGCGGTTTCTTTCAACTTACCTGCTGTGTCACAAACTGAGCGGTCACACTTCCAAATAGTCACAATGTGTCCTTAGTGCTGCACGATATAATACTAGCTCAGTGTTAAACCCCGTCTAAGCTTGTAGGGTACACTACACTAATACGCAATTATGGCAGATAAAAGAACATCAAGTCTAAAGAAGAGCCTTCTGAACAAAATTTATCGGCCGTTTCCATGCCCTGTACTGAATGTGAGGCTGATGACATTAAAGAGTGTCCTTAAATAAAGTAAATAAACTGATAAGCAAGAACGAATAGTATGTCAAATTTTCTACAAAAGAACAAAACATCATTCCTGTTTTCTGTTTAATCAGCACGAGCAGCTCAGAAAGAAAGCCTGGTGTTGCCCCAACAAAACAAATAAATAAAATAACTGGTATGTATAGAAGTATAATGCAGTATTACATTTTCTAAATTGTTTTCTAGGTATATGCAACCAAGTACTCCTTTTGCATTATTAAATAAGTTTTGTGTTCGTTATTTATTATATTCATTACTCTACCATCTGTAAACAACAGTATTTAATTAACAATTTAATTAATTTAAAAACCAATGCCCGTTATAAAGCTTTTGCTATTGATCTTGTTATATTTATGCCTTAAATTAATATTAAATTAATTACAGGAGAATTGCTTTATACGGGCACAACCATGTTATATGAAACTGCCTCCGATTATGCACATTCATATGTTTTTAAATGATTTTCTACAATGCAATAGTTTTCCTTCAACTCACATTAATTTATTCTTCCACAAATGTGTGTTTTCAGCATCTTTTTCTGCAAGTTCCCTCTTGTTCATATTCCTCCCTGACACCATCCATTATTGTTCTCATGGTTGTGGTCTTTTACTCCTTCTTTCATCTTTTAACTTCGACATCACCTTAGAAATTCTTTCTTTCTCCATTCCTTTCACGTGTCCAAACCATTTCAATGTTTTCTCTTCAATTACCCCAATAATATTATTCTCAACTTTCATAATTTCTCTAATACTTAGTTTTTAATTTTCCCAAATCTTGACTTTCTTGCTGCTCTTTGCCAAAAGTAAATTTTCCTAGTGAGTAATTTATTTACACACTGTCTATATAAGGTCCAAGGTTTTGCTCCATGTAACCCAAACACTTTGGAGCAACGATTTATAAATAATCATTTTTGTTTTTTTAAATAATTCTTACTCCAGAGGTTTGCGTTTAACTTGCCAAATATTTTCCCACCGTTATTTATTCTTTTTTAGATTTCAGATAAACTTCTTCCATTTACTTCCTAACGGATCCTAGATATTTAACTTTATTGGCCGTTTTAGTTTCTTCTTGTCAAATACAAGAATTTCGTAATCTTACATCTTAATCGTTAAACATTCAGTATTCTTAAAATTAATGTGTAATCCCCACTTTGATACTCTTAAACTAATTTCTTTATATTTGAAGCATCTTAAGTCATTATGACTTGATCTTCCGCAAAATATATATATATATATATATATATATTATTGTGAATTCATTGAAACTCATAACATTGCACCTTCTGAACCATTTTCTTAGACATATATTAACAAAAATGTTAAAGAATAGCTATGACATACAACATCCTTGTAACAAGTCCTATGTGATAGAATCCTCTGTATAGACGAGTGTGTTTAACGCCCGTTTTTACTACTGAGGCTCCACAGGCGATTGACACTGATGATACATGAATGAAATGATAAATTGGGAAAGGATGGTTTTTCAGGAAGGAAACGTTCCAGGCCTAAGTTTAGGATACCTCCCGGCATTTGCCAGTTATAAGGACTGAGGAAAACCTGGAAAAAATCCTAGTCAGGGAGGACGGTCCTGGTGGATTCGAATACCAGACCTCCCGCTCACGAGTCCGCTCCTTAACGACTCCGGCCACCCATGGCGGTTCTCTGTATAGACGGTTTCAAACTTTTGACATCTGTTCCTTGAATATACTGATCCTAAAATTGCTATTGTGGCTTCTCTAATTGACGCTTTCTTTAAAATTTTCCAAAATAAATTCCTGGGCATATTACCACATGCTTGTTCTAGTAAATCAATGAAATCCTATTTACTTTATTTCCCTTCTTTTATCCAAAAAGGACTCGTATTGTTGAGATGTGATCTACACAAAAAGTTTCGGCTGTAAGTCCCATGATATTATTCTGAATTATAATAATGTTCTTCTAATCGATGCTTAATTATTGTGGCAAAAGTTTTCGTTATCGGATTCATTATACACATATTACTCGATAGTTCTGGCATTTTCTATCCCCATTTTGTATATTGAACTGATGTATCCCAATTTGATCTCTTTTGGCGTTTCTTCTCGTAGTAAAATCTCCCTATACAATTTTGCCAGTATTGTTGTTAATTTAAGTACTGCGTATTTTAGTATTTCCAAATGAATGTCATTTGTCTTACGACTCTATCCTGTTGATAGAATGTACCTCACATCATCTTCTGACAATTTCCCTATCTCTATAGATGAAATCACTACCATCTTCTATAAATTCATATTCTGATTATTTAATAAATTCTCATAATGTTCTATCCACTGGTTGAGGGTGATAAAATTCACTGACGATATTACAGCTATTGCTTTCATGTATGCAAACGTAGGGTAAAATGATACTATAAAAGAGTGCAAAATAAGGTATACCATATAGCTAATGCTCTTTACCTAAAGGACTAAATGCGTGCGTTGGAAAGAAGGCCCATTCTTTGGCATATATGTGTGTCTCCAATTGGCAGTAAGGGTAACCCCCTCTGGGATGTAGAATAGTCGGAAAGAGCTGCAACTCCGGTCTCTTGGCACTTTATTCGGAGGCTGTACGTTATAACAGTGGCAAAAGTTTACCACGTACCATTTAGCCTCGCTTGGATAATACGACGCTAAGGTTTGTCGTTTTTTCCTTTCTATAGTAATAGTATATTACAGTTGGCGACTCTGAAAAATGTGGATGAACTTTAAAAAGTGATGTACAGAGCCGTCCTGGTGGGGAAAAATGGAATTCGTAGAACGTGAAATACAGAAAGTATAGGTTATGGGACATATTGCAGAAAAGTAAAGAAATTAATATTAGCAGAAGACAAATACTATACTAGGTATGTACAATGATATAAAATTAATGTAAATAAGGTTAGAAGCATAGAGTGCCGCGGTCTTCAGGAAAGTGGGATGAAAAACTTTGGGGGTTTGTGAACATAGATACACCTTCTTTCAGGTTATATTAAAAAGAAATGTTGAGAGCATATCTTTCTATCTTTAAGCTGGAACCCATTTGTGCTCATATATAAGACACTCTAACTGGTAACATTGATTCGCTTTTACTTGACGCCAGTATTATACCGACTGCGCTTAAGAGAGATGTTCCACGTTATTGTGTGGTGTCATTCAACACGATCAACTTGCTATCGTAAGTGTCTGCATTATGCAGACGCGTCTACAGCTTGCGTTCCGCTGATAAATGGCACCTGCATCAAATATCGCTATGTTGTGTTGTTCCTCCAGCTTAGAATTGGCTTAATCAGTGCATGTAACTGGAAGCAACACAGCTGCAGAGACTGTTTGAGAACAAGTCGACCAGACAGAAGCGCGCAACTGAATGCAAATGTATTCACGCTGATGGGCTGATGTGCGAGTTTTGAGATTATGGACCGTGAACTTTATTATAATGCTGAATAAAGTGACAGTGTATTTTAAAAGATACATCGATAAATTAGATGTCAGTGTTAATAATTCCAAGTGAGCGTTAATGTAGTCACCAATGGTATATTCTGATTTTATGAACTTAACAACATCAATATTCAATCCTCAATTTTCGCAAAGGAGGACTTCATTTTTGTATTTAAAATAACTAGAGTATGGAAATTATGACTAGACATTAAAAATAACACTTTCTTTAATACTTTTGTAATATTGAAATTGAATGTTAAAGTATTAGAAGCACCACGTTTTAAAATAATGAAAATGGAAAGATTATAAGTAATTTTACGATGCGTAAAATATATTAATAATATTGTGATATCATTCTGTTAAATTTTAAAGATAATGATGTTATATCTTTATTAACTCCCTTTTCATAAATTTACTCATTTGTATGTTGAATTATTGCTTTATAGATCTAAAATTAAGACTTTATTACATTTGCATTAGTGTACTTTGTGTTGATAAAATTTTATTAGATTTATTAAATTTTATTTTATTACCTTAACTTAACCTAGAGTATATATGGTTTTGTTATTAATACTACAATGCTAATATTATTAACTTGACATGCCTTTTTTTAAACAGAATCTAAATGCATTAGTTTAACAATTTCAAAGAATTCTGTTATTATGAATATGGCAGAAAATTTATTTTGAGATTCCATTTTCCTTGTGTTAAGAATAAATAAAATATACACAGAATAATGCACAGGTCATAAAAAATTAAATTGACATCAACAGCTATCATTACTTGCAAATCTTGGGGAATTAATTTATTTATTCTTTTGAAAAATGTACACTAACAGTTCGCATATTGAGGAAATTTATGACCTAGTTACGATCAGCTGTTCGGCATTTCTATTCAATCTTACTGTGGCAACTCTTAAAGAATGGGGTAAGAGGTTTTCAGCTGTTTCTCTTTCCAGAATTATTTACGACTTATGATGGTAATGCGAGACACCTTTTTACCTCTTTACCTATTCGTTGCCACACAAGTTCGGCTAGGCTATTAAACAAAATTTTCGCCGCTAAATCTCTATGATAATAACTTTTATTTCACATCGAAGCTTCTCTTTGTTTCACACATTTTATATTTATTCTTACGTCGTTGCTTTTATTTTTTTTTTTTTTACGTCGCTTTGTTTTTCTTCATATATAACTCGCAGCCTATCCTATTTTATTTATCACGCAGTTTCCTTATGTTGCTCCTACCTTTAAAAATGTTGTTATGTTTCAGTTATTTGGCTCGGTAACTTTATTTCTGATCTCGTAAATTTCAGTCCCTTTTAATCCTATTCATATAATCTATAGCTTCCCCATTATATTTTCTTGTCCTACTCTGTGAAATTTTGATTTACATATTATTTCTCTCTCTCTCTCTCTCTCTCTCTAATCACTAAGTTTCCATCCTAAAATGTTTCCCCTTTGCTTCCAAGCAAAATAGGATTTATATTTTTGAAATTTTCGTGTCCGTGATTGCTTGTTGTAGCTTTCTATCTATGTAGCCTTGGATCGTCCTGGAAACTCATCTCCCGTCAATCTACTGTTATTCTTCCAGTCGGAATCTGGGTCAATTTTATCATATTGCTTATCGTTCTTTAATTCTTCTTTCTCAATCTGCCGTCCCTTTGGTCTGTCGGCTGGGTTCCTCATGGTGGATCTTCGGCATCTCAGCGATCGGGGTTTCGGTGGCTGGGTCTGCTGATTTTGTCGCCATCTCTCCTGGAGTTTGCTTGCTTTCCAGAAAGTTTGGTGTAGTCGGGATCGGATCTGGTATTCTCTATGGTTTCTTTTGCCGAATCTGATCTGAGTGAAATTTGTTAGACCTTCTGTCTGGGAAATTTCCTATTCATTTACGAGATGTTCACGATGGTGACCCGGTTCCGTAAAGGAAGCGCTTATCATGGCATGATCTAAAATTCTCTTTGAAATCTTTGGCAATTTTACAGCTTGATTCACCATGATTATCATTCATCTAGCTTTGCATATAAGACGCGATGGTCATCTCGCCTATTACTAACTTGCTCATAATTGCCATCTTTTCGTCTTGCTTTTCTAATTCTATCTCTTCCTCATTTTCTAGCTCAGGTTCTATTTGCTTCGTATGTTCTTTCTCCTCGCTAACTTGGTCAAATTTACATATCTCCTTTACTAGTTCTGGTTCTATCTGCTTCTCTTTACCTTCCCATTGCTAATCTGGTCAAATTTACATTCCTCGTTTTCTAACTCTAGTTCTATTTGCTTTGTATTTTCTTCCCCCTTGCTAACTTGGTCGAATTTACGTTCATCATTTTCCAAGCCTGATTTTATCTGACTCTCCATTTCTTCCCCCTTGCTATTAGTATCTCCTTCTTTCTCGATCCTGTTTTGGAAATCTCTCTTGGAGTTCTCTGTCATCTTGTGTGGTTCTTTTTGGGAATTCTTCACCTTACTATTAAATTCCCCTTCGGCCTTCTTTAATATAGTGCTTAGTCCTAGTAGAGATTTTTCGAATCTTTGGCTTAACTCCATATGGGATTCCTTTATTTTACGACTTAATTCTACCTGCATTTGATTACTTAATTCTGCCTGGGAGTCCCTTAATTTACTTAACTCGGCTTGTGAATTTTCCAATTTACTACTTAACTCACCTTGCATCTTATTGTTTGGCTCGGCTTGTAAATTTTTTATTTCCTTTAATTGTATTTGCATCAATTTATTGATCACCCTCACTAGCCTATCGTCTTCATCTACCCTGTAATCCCGCTCCGTTTCTGCAATCACCGTTTCCTATACAACTACTTCACTAATTGCTCTGTCCTTTCTACCATGGTTAATTTCCTATTCCTTAACTACATGAACTAATTTATTTATACTTAAATTGCATTATTATTATTATTATTATTATTATTATTATTATTATTATTATTATTATTATTATTATTATTAAGGAAAGTTTATTCTGTCTCTACCTTATAACTTTTCTTTCTTCTCCGGGCGTTCTTGAATGTCCGCGTTGTTGGCGACGTACTCCAGTTGGCGGTCTCCTCTGGATGCTGTTGACGGGCTGATTGTAAGCATTAGGCTTACATGTCGTTCCTCTTCGACGTCGTCCAGCTAGCACCGTGAGTGTCGGCTGTCTGGTGGCAGTTTAATTGTAAGCTGTGCACTTACAGCTGATGCAGTCTCTGCGTCGTCAGGCATCGTCTCTTCTATCAGTTCACCTTTCTCTCTTCGTCGTCCCAAAGTTCTTGTAGTAATTAGCAATATGTCTACTTCCCCTGCTCGTTAAGCATCAGTTTATTGCAATTAATTGAATGCAAGTCACATGATGAGATGCCATTTGCAGCGGTATTTATAAAGGGAAAGGGGGTTAATGAAAATTATATGCATGTAGAGTGGAGGGAAAGATTCTGGAAGAAGGAAATTTGAATTGTTAGGTTTTAGATGTAATCTCAGGAGTAGATAATTCCTTCCTTTTCGACGATGATTACCGCTGTCTTATATTTTGACACGGCTGTTGAAACTCTAATGCTGAATTCTTTTATGGTCCTGTGACCATAGGGGAAGGAGTCTTGGGGATTGATAATATTTTTTCGTTATGGAAGATGAGACAGTTTATTTTCGTACACTATTGGACATAAACTATTGCACTTTTGCACTTAACTAATAAAGCACGTCCACTTATATTCTTCCAAAACTATCTATCGCTTTCCATTAATTGAACAGAACTGAAAGCCGTCCCACTGATATTGCCCCGCTGAATACTCTTGCCAAACTAACTGAGGGCGCAAAATTGCAAAGTAAATAAACATGCTCTACGTGACTTTATCCAAGTAGCTGTCGGCTTCTTCCCTTGAAGAGATTATCGGCCTGTCTTTTCATCCGTGCAGTCGCCAAATGTTTTATGGTGCCTACCCCGCTTAAGAAATTCTCTAACATAATATCAATAAACATCCTGCTCAAGAATTCTTTATAAATATTGTTACAAAGGGCAACAGAAATTACCAAGTCAGATTTTATGACTGGGTAACTTTCTGCACACTGCGAGAAAATAACATTTTACACACAATAACTCAATACTTGTACAGGGAAATGATATGACACTTATGGTTATAACGAAGTTACATAAATTATTTGCTACAATTAATCTAATTAAATATGAGGGTGGTAGCTTATAAATGCTATCTCATAACATATAACTATTGCCCGATAAGGCACTGCGATCCTTCGCAAAGGTTGACGCTATGTACATTCCAAATAGTCAGCAAGCTTATTGATGTCCCGTCGTCCCTGAAATTTTCTCTCAACTACTTTCAATGCTTATGGGCCCTTTCATTTAGTTCCTCACTAACAGAGACCGCCACGGGGGGCCGAGGTCGTTAAGGCGAGGACTTGTGAGCGGGAGATCTGGGGATCCAATCTCGCCTGGACCGTCCTCTCTGACTGAGGTTTTTTCCTGGTTTTCCTCCATCCTCATAAACGGCAAATACCGGGGAAGTACCCTAAACTTAGGCCTGGAACGTTTCCTTCCTTAGAAAATCTTTCCCAATATATCATTTCATCTCATGTATCATCAGTGCCCATCGCCTGTGGTACCTCTGTAGCAAAAACGGGTGTTAAAACACATTCATTCACTAACAGAACCCAGGTTTCGAAAAAGTAGCCTAGGTGTGATTTCAGTCCCATTTTACAACCAAGTTCCTTGAATGCGTCTAATATTTTGCCCACAAATGTCTCTAGATTTTAAATGTGGCCACCCCAGATTTAAGGGTTAAGATAGAGGAAAATGCCTTCAATTTTTCTTCTGTGGAGCTGAAAAATTGTCTAAAATTTCTGAAAACAGATCTTTGTGGGAACAGCATAATTATGATTTCACTGGACGCGGGTTCAATCGTACAACAAACACTAGTTTAAAACATTGATAAGCATTTTTATTAACCTAAGTTTAATATGGAGAGATGGTAGAATCACTTGTGAGGGATTGATAAGGCTTTAACCTACTACGTTCTTACATTCAGCAGCCATGCTGTCGGGGTGCCCACTGATTGTGAACCAGTAACCGCCTCTTGCTTTGCTGTTCCCCCCCCCCTGACAAATTCTTGGAACTTGAGGTTCAATAATAGGAATGTAAAGAGAATCATTGATCCTTAAAAATGATTGAACGTGCAACTGGAACGTAACGAAAATGATTCCATTATTAATGAGAATACTCTTTAATCTTTGCTTTGATTTATCAATAAACTATCTCCACTCAGTTGGGTCGTATCTTGAAAGTTCAAGTTTTACCATCACTTCAGAAATATTGTTGCATTACACAAGAGGCTGTCCTTGGAAAAGCAAGGAGCCCATTCCTGTTCTCGGTATTTACCAGTAGAATGATGTGTTTTCACAGGCTATTTAACGTACCTTGGATTCTAAAACGGCTGAATTTTTAGAAAGATTTATATCTTTCATTACGCCATAATGCTTCTCAGTAAACCACTGAGTTTCTTGAAAAGTTTCAGGCTCGAAGTAACGATTACTCTTTTAATTTTCCTGCTCAGAATTGCTTTCGGACATAAGTGTTGCTGGTGATGAAGATACTGGTATTTCTGGCCTATGACCAAAAGTTAGAATAGCTGACTTGACAGTTGAATTTGTAACGTCCATTTTGTTTTTATTGTTGTACTTTTGCACTTTGCAAGAACAAAATCAATCACTTCCATGGATCCTTATCATTTGTATTCCAAAATGTAATGAGATTCTTTCCCATTTTACCACTTATTGGTTCCATGCATATCCTGGAGTGCTAATGAAGTGCGAAGTTCTTGTCTTGATCGCCAAGGGGGCACAAAATATACATGGTAAACTTTATTACGAACGGTTTTTTACAATCCCATTAAGGTGAGTTTTCATTATCTTCTGCACATACAATGACAAATTTATTAAAACTCAAACCTTACAAGAGTACACGTGTCCATTGTCTACAACAACGTGATCCCTTAACATGTTTTTTTATTATGAGTGATTTCTTGCATCATTTACTGAAGGGTTAATAGACCCAGAGCTTGTGCTCTTTCCAGACGATGCATGCAGGAGCTGCCGGCTATGGCATGTCTAGCTGTCCAGATACAAAACTCCGTGCATGAGGTAAGGACATACTCTAAAAGCCTGTATTTATGTTTATGTAGTGGCTCATTGGAACATTGCAGCTGACTGTAAAGGTTGTATAAGAGGAAGACAATAACATGATTGCTGACTTAATAAAGAACTGCATTTTGATGTGGCCAAAGACAATACCATCCTTCTCCCACTTCTAGCTCCTTGCTTTTCCTTTATCAATATGAATGATCTACAGTCTTCTACAAGTTCAAAGCATAATTCCAAGCAACACGTTACTGGCCATGAAGGACAAAAAAATTTATTTGTGTTAGTTATTAAATTCCTTAAATATAATTCTCTAAAAAGTATATATCGCATAATTTATTAAAAGTACACAGTGAACTTCTAAATAATCAGTACTTGGTAGAAATATGTTTTGGATTTAGGATGATGTTATTGAAAAAATATAAAATTTCTGGGGCAATAATTTCATCGCAGATCAATGAATATAACGAGAAAAGGAAACAAATTTTCTAAAACAATACTGTCCAATTTATTAAAACATAAACTAAATAATAAAATCTAACATTTGCACTCCTAAAATAAATTCATTATCAGATGCACTATAACACCGGCGCAAGGCCTATAAATGTTACAATGCCTTAAAATTTGTCTTGGTAACACTTTTCGATGAAATAATTATATATGGAATAACTGATTGATTAAGGACAAATAAACTAAACGAAGAATGTTCATAAATATGTCATTTCGAAGAATAACAAATTAATGAACCGTTTTCCGAATACATTACGTATATCTGTAAAAAAAATATAGTTATCGCATTTGAAATATTGATCAATGATGGTTCCTAGGCATTTAACTGACGAATGTAAGATTAGGGCCGTGCAAGAGCATTTATGAAGAACTGGGTTAAAACCCTGAATAACAACTGCCGAATTCTCCAAGGCCAGTTGTTATTAGTAAAAAAGGGACATAAATAGTTTGAAAAGGTTAAAGATAGTAAATTTCTATATAGTCACTCTTTAACAGATATACCAGTGTTAGCATTTATAAGAGAACCAGTTCAGTCATCGCCACTAAATATTGAGTTATACAATTATCTGATGACCATTGCGTTGGCGCGGGACATCATCGGCCGATAAGCCATCGCTAAAAGAGTCAGGACGGGCGAGTGGGATGTGATGGGTTTGAGTCTTACGCTACTCATACAGTGTTGTTTGAAACGTGAAAGAAACAAGTGTCTATGCCTGCTAAGAATACTAAATGGCAAATACTAGACCTAATTCTTTTATTACACAATGATGTTTGTGTATAGTTCGTATATTCACGAGATTATTTGAAGAAAATTTCCCAGGTGATTCCGTTCGAAGTCATAATACGCTACATAAATTGCAAACATTTCACACGAGCTAAGAAATAACATCAGTCAAGCGATCATTTTTTTTTCCAAAGAAAATTAAGAAGGATAATAGTAAATTCATAAACAGACACCAGGAATGTGTGGAAAATGATTTCAGGCAGATTTAGCATTTCCTTGCCCGGCGTAGTACCGTAGTTTTTAAATGCATTAGAATTTATTAGACTATTATTCTAGCGTTTCTTATTGCGCCTACTACGACTCTACCTGTTAGTGTAGCCCGTGAGCGATGGCTTATCGACCGATGCAGTCCCTGCAGTCGCGTTGTCATCAGATTATTGGATGACCTGATATTAATTGCAGCAATTTTGTCTACATAATTTCAATGTTGTTTAACGACTGGTTTTACTACTGAGGTATCACAGGCGGTGGATACTGATGATACATGAGATGAAATGATTATTAAGAAAAGGATTTTTTTTAAAGGAAGGAAAAGTTCCAGGCCTAAGTTTTAGGTGTCTTCCTGCCATTTTCCATTTATGAGGACTGAGGAAAACCTGGAAAAATACTCAGTCAGGGAGGAATGTCCTAGCGGGATTCGAATCCCAGACCTCCCGCTCACGAGTCCGCGCCTTTACGACCTGTCACCCATGGTGTTCATTTTGTCTGCATATGAATATACGAGATTTCCAAATTTACCATGCTAATTTCTAACTGGTCAATATATATGCACATACAGATTGTGAACTAGGTGTTCATGAAGTTACGTAACACACACAGAGGGGTATATTTCAAGCCTGTTAGGCTTCCCTTGACCAAATCCTTGTGGTACTTCAGTATTACATAATTCAAAGATTTGTTGTATCTAGAAAAACAACAAAATATATTTCCTTTATCTAACTTGAAATGATTCTGTGCCATTTTCATTAATGCTTCATACTTACTCGCATTTTTTCTGAAAACCACGTAGTTTTTATTTGACAAATTATATTTTTATATACACTCTATTAGCCCAACTTTGATGCACCTCATTAACAAATTATAAACAGTAGGTTATAGAAAAATGGCTGGTTTACTCAGCTGGTGAACGTTTTCTTCGTTCACTAAGGTAGTTGTAACAAAGTGTGGGGAAGATGTGCGACTCAGAAAAATGCAATATCCATGTCAATTTTTAGTGATACACATGTGGAATTTTATGTATTTTTAAAGTCAACTTCTTTCTCCTAATTATCTATTTTACGCTCTTAAATAAGGTGATTTTCAGGAAAAAATATAAATCTTGCTAAATGTTTAATAAAATTAATGCAAATATTTCAATGCATATAATTAGCCTTGCGTACAAAAGCAACAGTAAAACAATATAATATCCGTTGTAGATTTAACGGAACAAAGTCATGTACTGAAAACGGCAACACATAATAACGGCGTTCCATTAAAGCGTTTTTGCTCAATCAGAGTAATGTTTTAACCTAGAAATGGAAGAATTGGTTCATCTTGCCGTATTGAGAGACATTAACAATTTACTTGAAAATGTGGTTTTACAAACATCTTAACGGATAGAAATGTCCAGAGACTAGGTTAGGAAATCCAAAATTGTAGTTAGGTTCATTAACAGACGATTTTGCCCTTTAGAGTTTCATTAGGATAATTGTATTATTTGCAGACCTAATAGAGTTTGTTAAAAAATATTTATGACTGTTTTAACTAACTTGTTATAGCTATTACTGAATAAAACGTGCGGGTGATGTTCTCAGATAAAAGTGTTTGATCATTTTGTATTACTTTATTTTTTGGTAACAATATATTTATTATTCTTCAAAGAAATAGTGTAGGCCTAAATTGAGATATTTGCCGGCTGCCGCTTGGCTTTGTTAGTGGTTTACAGTGCATCACTTCAGCATAAAATACTTGCCGGTTTATCGCATGTGTACATACATGAAGTACTACAAATCGCAGCATTTGGAGGCATTGGACATGAGCTATTGCAGGATATGATATTACATTATATTCACAAGAAGAAGAAATATCCAGCAAAGAGGCATGGTGCGTCCCCGACTGGTTTAAATCAATTTACCTACGAGGAATGCCAAATCTATTTCCCATTTGAGAAAATAGATCTACAACGTCTAGCAGTTGCTTTACACATACCTCCAAGAGCTATAAGAGAACAGCGACACTGTGATACAGGTAACCTTAAATATAAATTCGCTGTATCTGCTTTCCTCTAGAGTTTCAATAGATGATCCATATGCTCTTTTGTTGCACGATAGGAAAACATTTTTCCTGTCGTTATCACAGTTTTCTCATGAGTTTCGTTCCATAAATTTATATCATCATGCGGATTAGATGCAATAACCTTTCGTTTATGTCGTAGTTTGGTACACATGCTGAGGATTTCCTGTGTTTCAGTACTCATTTTTCTTATCGTAAAGCTCACTTTAAACTTTCATCAATGTTGTGTCACCTTATCAATTATCCCGTAACGGGAAACTGACGCTTGCGCAGAATATAGACCACGTGACTGTCGTGTACGGTAACTCAAAGTAGACTGGACAAAACTCTCAGTGACATGCACGAACTATGTAAGTTTGGAATCTTCTCTTTTGGCAATTCGCTCCAACCTCATATCGTCAGAAAATAAAGAAACGCTTCGAGTGATATTTGACATGACCATTTTGCAAACAGAATAATAAATAATCACTAAAATAAATATTACAAATATAACGTTATTCAGACGCATGTTTATTTTTACTTACGTAGTGTATATATAACAACGGCCCACTGTATTCTTATAGGGACAATTTAAATATTTGTTTACAAATACGACATGGACAATCTAAACGAAATGAACGAAATACGAAAATAATAAAATGTTATTTTTATGAATACAATAAAAATGAAATAGAACAAATTTAATTAATAAAACATTCCGTAAAATTAAACTTATCAGTGTACTTGCCAAGGGGGATGATTTTGATACTTTTTTCTTTATTTACAATTAGGATATAGTGCTTCTAATTAACTTCTCATCGGGGTTTGACTATAGCATAAACGCTTATGAACGTTGAATGAATTGCTTCCTTATATTTAATTAGTATCTATCGTCACTAATTGGTTTGCTATTACTAATTATTTCCTTAATTTCTTCCTCGGTCGCTTCACCGAAAGTCCTAAAACATATAACTGTACTGAACTATTATTGTCATCGACTACTTAGCTTACGGAACAAAAAATAATTACGAGTCAGTCCCAACAATTGAAAATTTATTAAAACATAAATTTTACAGTAAGTTATGGCTTTGATTAGTTGAAAAACAATGCAATAGAACTTAATGCCTTTTCAGATTGCATCAAGTAATGTATGCTCTAATATAGCTTTAGTTTTTCTTCTAAAACTGTATTTATAAATCCCCCCTTCGTATCAATTGTAAATTAATAGTACAGGATATGTATATTAGCACGTTGCAAAAATTGTAGTAAAGACCAAGGGATTCTGATATATGTGTGCTTGAGAAAAGCAACGCAGGTAAAGCGGAGCGAAAATTGGGTATTACTCCATTGAAAAAAAAAAACTAGATTACAACACAGCAAGGCATGTGCATTAATTGGGTGCATCAATGAGTTGCCGCGCCATTGAGATTCCGAAAATTTCAGAATAGTTGTACTAAATGGTGTCACTTACCCAAAGTCCGACCAATTCATGAATTCTATCGCGGTAGTGCAAGTTGGAGTAGGAATTGGTGGGTGCGGGGGCGTAGTTGATCGCTGAGCTGATGGTGGTTTCGATGTCTCGGCCGGGCTGCTCACTGATGACGTCGTTTGATCCAAATTTGTTGAATTTTATCTCAGGGTCCACCGGAGTGTTTCGGGATCAGTATAGATCCACGGGAACGAGAAATGTATTGCCCAAAAATACACAAGGTTGACTTGTTTAAAATATTTTATTCACATGTAAAGTACTTCCTAACCGTTCGCCGCTGACTTCGTTACTCTCTTAGACTGGCTTCCTGAGTGAATATCTGGATGTCTGAATGTCCCTCTGAATCTATGAATGTGTGAGTGTAAATCTGTGAATGTATCTTTACTGAATGTCTAAATGTGAATCTATGAATGTGTGAGTGTCTATCTTCTGCGAGTGTCCCTCTGAATGCGTCTCTACCGAATGCTTGAATTCCTCTGACTTTGTTAAATACTGTCCCGTTACGGCCACATGTTTCTCTTATTGTCAACTCCTAAGTATTTCCTGGGTAGAAGGTTCGTGACCTAACAAAAGATAGTTTACCCTTTCTTCAGCCTAGTCTAAGGAGCGGTCAGTGAGTGGAGTCAGGTATACATAATTCGTCTCTTTCTCACATATTTTACACAAAATGTATACAAAACCCTTTTGTATGTTACAAGTTACAAATTATTTCTATTCCTGTTATACCTATCTCAAAATGATTTTCTTATATATATATACATAATAATTGTCCTTATCAAATATAATGCCTTTGTAAATATAGCTCTGCTGCCTTTAGATATTAAATTAATAAAGGCAGCATTATTTCCTGCTTCAAATGCCCCTGTAATCAGATTTTGTTGTGGTAACACAACAAAATATGGTTACATAGTCCCGTGAGATTATTACTATCTCGTTAATGCAGAGTTATATCCTTATTATTCTTAATACTATATTTACACACTTGAATCGTATAGGTTTTCTATCTGTGACACACATATTTGCATTTCGAGCCTATTGTTCATTGTTCTTTATTGTTCTTGGCTCTGATATGAGTGTTATTTTTCTTTTATGAGTTATACATTTAACTTTTAGTCTAAGCTGTCGCATACAAACTTTGAAAATATATTTTTAAATGTTTATGGTATTATCTGTGTAGCTGATACGACTTGCATTTCGTCTTTTACATTTACACATCTGTTTGAACTAAGAAAGTTTCACTGCACTTTTTATTTATTTATTTATTTTTTTTTTCACTTCACTTGTTTTTCACTTAGCACCTTTGTTCGCGTATCAACGCCACTGCTATACCATTTTATATATTTTTTTATGTGAATTATATTGTAGCATGCAAATGTTTATTATTTACAATATACCCTGGGGTTTCTGCAAGTTAGTTTTCTTATAAACTATTCTTATATTATTCATTACTTATGCTAATTACAGTGTGAATGTTGAAATTTTGGCTGTTATTCAAATAAACAAGTCCACATCCTAGCTAATTTATCCAACGAACTTTTGACATTCATCCTTAATAGTATTATATCATATATTATTACATGAAATTTGTTACAATTACAGTTTATTCAAATGCATTTAACCCAATAGCTACACCTACATCATACCTAATTTAACGAAATTATTCATGACGGTCTGTTCTTCGATTATTACTTTTACCAAAACATTTCAATAGCACAATCATATTGTTAAATTTTATTTTTGAATCATAACTTTATTAATTGACAACCAGGTAACTTGTAGTACGTAAAGAAATTATATTTGCAATCCGTTGGTAACTTTATATTTCAATAAAATACACATTGATGGACATTATATAGCCTTGCATTTTCTAATTGATTTTAGCTACATCACTTATTAATCATAGTCATATTTTTTTTTATAAACTTCCAATTTGCTATCTAACATTACTTTTAATCAATCATCCATTATGAATCTTGTAAGACACTTGATAACATTACAGGTAACATATAGGTGATTCTATTCGTATATCTATAATTTTCCATCCCATTTCATAGCGCAATTCACTACAGATTTTAATTACATTACTATTTATTAGATATCTTGGATCGTTTTATGAAGCTACCTTAGGTAAACAATACATTACACGAGAATTATTCATCGACGAATTCATTATCTTCTTTATCTACTTAATTCATTAATTCATTTTCTCCCTTATTATTATTTATCCTCTTTCTCTATTCACTTTATCATAATTCATTATTTTCCCTCTACTTTTAACCGTAGGATCATTATTAATATATTTCTTCTCGTTACTTGATTCACTTTTCTTTCTATTACCCCTATCTGCTTCCTTATTGAACGTCACCAAGATATATCATTTTAGCTTCTTATTCGTTTATCTTTCTTTAGCATGCTTCTGCTTATTCGATTATTTCTTAAACCCTCTAATTTCAATTATTTACTTTCCTATAAGGTTCCCTCTGTAATGTTACTAATGTCTTATCAAACTTTTAATATATTAAATTCTCCTTGGCCTGACTTGATTTATTTTATTTTGTTACTCTCCTAATTCAGCATTATTACAATATTATTACCTAATTCTCTATGTAAGGTCACTAATATATTTTATTAAGCCTTCGTTTTATTTTGAATTTTATTTCACTTGATTGCAATTATTTTATCTCTTTACCCTTTTAATTCACAATTACCTATTTTCCTGTATGATTTCTTAACGTTAATGTTTTGTTTCCTGAAATTTACGCACCTAGCAATATTTTTTTTGACATGATTACAATTACTTTATTTCTTTACTCATTTAATTTATAATTATTTATCTTTCTATCTGGTTCCTTGGAGTTATTAACTTTCTTGTTTCTGTTACTTATGTTTTCATCCTATATTGAATTTTATTTGGAATTATCTTTGGCAATTTTATAATTATTTAATCTTTTTCAAACTGTTTTCATTTTTCATTATTTATTCTCCTAACTGATTATGGGTATTACAACTAGCCCTCTTATTTACTCCTATTCTTAACATTTTTGTTTTACAATACTTTTACCTTAATTAGCTATATAATTGTATTAGCTTTCCTATCTTATCAATCTTATGTGTAAATTTATTTACATTCTCAACCTTATATCAATCAGTTTATTCATCCTACTTTCTTTTTACATTCTTGTATTGATTTCTCTTTGGGATCCGAGTTGAACGCTAATACTCCATGGGGGTCTCCATTCGCGTGGCTCGGTCCTGAGTTCGGCTATTTGTTCTTTCCAGAATTCTGAGGGATTCTGAGCACTCTCATTTATGCAATTTATTAAAGTTTGGGATTTCGCAATTTTTGCCTCAAAATATTCACCTAAATTTTTCTGAATCAAAGAGACTTGTGCCCCTGTCCCGTGATATCTTTGGATCGAATCCTGATCACTAATTTGTTTTCCTTCTACTTTGTCTGAACTCATTACCTGCTCCCGGTTTATGCCTATCTCGAGTATTTGATTTTGTTCTCCTTCTATTTCTATGCCTGTTTCCTCATTACTTATCGTTTTCCCCTCTAGTTCTAGTTGACTATTATTTATCTCCCCTAGGTTCTCGCTATCATCTTTCTCGACCTCTATTTGCTGTCTATCAAATCTAAGTTCCACGGAATTTTCTTCTAGTTCCCTTTCTAATTCTATGCTTGTTTCTTTACCACTTATCGTTTTTCTCTCTAGTTCTAATGGACTATTGTCTATTTCCCCTAACTTCTCGTTATCGTCATTTTCGCTCTCTATTTTCTGCCTATCATTGCTAAGTTCCCCCGAATTTTCCTCTAATTTCCTTTCTATATCTGTGTTAAGCTCTAAGTTTAATTCCTGGTTCTGTTCATGAATACTAGCGTGCTCAATTTGCATGTCTTGAGTTAAACTATTGCTAACTACGCTATTGGTTTCTATCTGAGACTGCTTTATTCCGCTATCTTCATTTTCTTTTATTTTATCTGTGGTTGCCTGACCCTTCTTTAACCTATCAAGTTGTACCTGGGAGTTTTGAAATACCTTTATAAGTCCAGTATGGTAGTTTTGAAATTCCTTTTTCATTTCTGCATGGTAGTTTTGAAATTCCTTTTTAAGTTCTGCTTGGCCTTTCTCTAACCTATCGTTAAGTTCTGCCTTGAACAACTTGAACTGATTTATTAATATTTCCAACTTGTCCTCGCTAATATCGTCATTCGCCCTTTTTTGGCTAGCCTTTGTAGCTATTCCTTGATTTGCTTCCCCATCCTGACTTTTCTCTAATTCTATTTTATTTTCCTTCATAACTATTTCTTCCCCTTTTCTATTCTGTTCTGCCATCTTTTCTTGTAGTTCCCTCTGTTCACTACTAAACTCTCCAATTAACATTCTATTCCCTACTGTAATATTTTCAGCCATGTTGCTGCTTACTACTTAAAATCTATCACACAATGTCTAATACAACTTTCTAACTAAGTTAAATGATTATTTCAGTCTTTTATTTCTGCCTTTATTCTCTGCTCTCCCAATAGTCGGCTGCATGTTGTTCTTGTAGTGGCTTCTCGTTCGAAGTTCTCGCAATGATGTCCAGTTACCAGTTCCGTCGTATCTGCTCGTAAACCTTGTGTTTAAGTTCGGTCTCTCTGCGATGTCGGCCGGCTATTCGCTTGGGCTGCTCGATGTAGCTCTTCATGTTGTCCACTATGCTCCTACGGTTGTGTAGTAAGTAAAACTTTCTGGTTCCTTCTTGGTGTCGTCTGCGGCTGCTGGGCTGATGTCGTCCGCTTCTGCTGGGCTGTTGTCCGCTTCTCGTCTCCGTCTACGAGCCTCCACGTTGGGATGCCATATGGAGCAGTAAATTGTAGGTGCGGGAGCGTAGTTGATCGCTGGGTTGATCGTGGTTTCGAAGTCTGCCCGGGCTGCTCACTGATGACGTCGTTTGCTCCAAATTTGTTGAATTTTATCTCAGGGTCCACCGGAGTGTTTCGGGATCAGTATAGATCCACGGGAACGAGAAATGTATTGCCCAAAAATACACAAGGTTGACTTGTTTAAAATATTTTATTCACATGTAAAGTACTTCCTAACCGTTCGCCGCTGACTTCGTTACTCTCTTAGACTGGCTTCCTGAGTGAATATCTGGATGTCTGAATGTCCCTCTGAATCTATGAATGTGTGAGTGTAAATCTGTGAATGTATCTTTACTGAATGTCTAAATGTGAATCTATGAATGTGTGAGTGTCTATCTTCTGCGAGTGTCCCTCTGAATGCGTCTCTACCGAATGCTTGAATTCCTCTGACTTTGTTAAATACTGTCCCGTTACGGCCACATGTTTCTCTTATTGTCAACTCCTAAGTATTTCCTGGGTAGAAGGTTCGTGACCTAACAAAAGATAGTTTACCCTTTCTTCAGCCTAGTCTAAGGAGCGGTCAGTGAGTGGAGTCAGGTATACATAATTCGTCTCTTTCTCACATATTTTACACAAAATGTATACAAAACCCTTTTGTATGTTACAAGTTACAAATTATTTCTATTCCTGTTATACCTATCTCAAAATGATTTTCTTATATATATACATAATAATTGTCCTTATCAAATATAATGCCTTTGTAAATATAGCTCTGCAGCCTTCAGATATTAAATTAATAAAGGCAGCATTATTTCCTGCTTCAAAGTAGGATGTATGAATCTCATAATTATGTCAGTTTTTGATAAGTATAAATAAGACTGAAAAGCCACATCGACTAGGTTCCTACTTCTCGTTTATTGAATACTTGATCCTGGTTTCTTGCTGATTCTTGTTACTTTTCTCTTGCACAGGATGGTTGCACTTGGTTCTTACTTCTCGATTCGTAGTTCTCGTTTCTTGATTTCCACTTTACTTCTTGACTATGAAGTTCGTGGCATGTATGCGCCAGTACACTGTGTGTTTACAACAGCAAAACTTCGACACAGCATATTACTCTTCACGAATCAACTCCATTTTGTATGTAGACGAACTGACGAACTGACGTAGTGTACAGACGCATACACGAGCGAACTTCTGTTTTTGTCTGCCAATCATAGCTGATCCGTTTTCAATATGCAACATTGTTTCTTTGCTGTGCGCGATTAAAAACAAACTTTCAATCTTTTTTGATTAGCCCAGGTATTTAAAGTGAATTTCCCTTCGTAATGAAATTACACAGTCCTACATTTTACAAGTTTTATTATTTTATTTTTTGGGTATAAAAGCAAGTTGTATATACGTTAGTTAATTATTATTGCTATGCCCAAGACTTAATATGACCTGCTAGTTAAGTGGGTCCAATTCTGTACCACTTATTTTGAAGATCCTTTTTCAAAATTTTCAAAGCGTATATCATTTTATAACTAGTCATGCTTTATTGATACTCTAAGAATGATTCATATGATAGAAAAAAGCATTATGCTGCTTTTTATTATAAAATGTTTCTTGGCAGTACTAAAATAATTGTGAGATAGTAATGCTAATGCGTAATGTTTTAATAATTCCTATTTAAATAATTTTTTCTTTTTTTAATTTTGTCAAGGTATCCCTAACAGTGTTCTCGAATGTTATGTTTTGCCTACTAATACTCCCTCAGTGCCCTGAAACTAAGAGATTTAGACAACCAAGGCCGGTGACCCCCTATCTGCAACAGAAGTAACGTTTACGTCTTTTAAGTAACTTGACGGAAAGAAGCAACTTCGCCCTCCCCGCCTCATCTAATAGCCAAAAACAGCTCTTCACATACTTGTACTCAGAATTCCATTCAGGTATAAGCAAGTTTTTTGCAGCATGTCTATGTAGTTAGAATCTCGATCTAGGAAACCTTCTATATAAATCTTGTGTTGTTTTTATGTAAAATGGTCTCTCATTTCTACGACAATATTCAATGTGTTAGGAATATGTACCAGTATCTGCTTTAAACTGAAATGGTAGCTAAATATCAAATTCAGACTAAGATTTACTCAAATTCCACGAGATATAAATGAAGAATTTGTTAATTGTTACCGCAATTTGATATAGACTTTCATTGGTCAAATTTGCTCTTATGGAAATGAGCAATTTGCCACAGCTCAGCTGATGAGTCCAAGATAAATTTTGTTTTAAAATCTTGTACATTACCGCACAGGTGCTCAATGTTTTCCTTGAAAGTTAAGTTTAAATTATGCGACTATTTGTTACGTCCTTCAAAATTGGCTCATAAGATTTTCATTTCCTCGTTCTCATTTCCGTAATTTCATATTTTGGAACATTTATTTCAGAGTACTGAGAAGCGTGTGTGGAATACAACGAGCGCAATTTTTCTTTTCATATTTCATAATATTTTGCAAAATTGTACAAATTTTAAGCAAATCCTAATATTTGTTTATGTAGACAAATTTTATTTCTTTACATTGTTTCAAGAGGTCTTGTACGGTTTTAAGTTTGTTGAATGTTTTATTTTACATTCTTCAGTAAATTCACCATTATATTAACCGCAACGGTGACTGAGGTCGTAAAGGCTTGGTTTCGTGAGCGAGAAGTCTAGGGTTCTAGTCTTTCTAGGACCGTCCTTCTTTAAACAAATTCTTTCGCAATTTATCATTTCATCTCATGAATAAACAGCATGCACCGCCTATGATGCCTCAGAAGTAGTAACTGTCGTCAAGCACAAAAAAAAAAAAAAAAAAAAAAAAAACGCAGATGCAAGGAGTTGTTCCTACCTGCCGATGAATTTTTGAGACGATAGATATGAGATGTATAAAATATGTAGATATTTTAAATGTCGCATACACATTCAAAGATGTGCAATGGCATTATTATTTGGGTTTTCTAAAGCTTTCTTCTATATTGTTTAAAAATAATTCAGAATTTCAATCCTTGAACTTGTGGGGAAAATTTTAGCTCCTCATAGGAATCTATTTTTACCAAAATGTTTCACAGACATTCTGCTAGGATTGATCATAGCGAAATTCTACAATAATGCTGTAGTACATTCTGACAATTCGTCAATCAGCTATACCAGAAGCAGAGTACAAAAGTTCATTTAGAACCTGTTTTCTACGTTATATTGTTTAACACGGTCGGTCTTATTCAAATGCGGATTAAAAGCCTAAGAGATTGGTGTTCAAGAATGTGGTTGAATTTATTTATTTATATTTAATGTGTATGCCAATGAAAGCCATTTTAAGGAAAACATACATATTACTAATATGCAAGTGCTTCTCTGTGCCACAGTATTAGGTCGTCAGATACTACATAATTCAGAAAATTAAAAAAAAAAAAGATTTCAAATATTCCTAAATGATAAATATTGCTTTATTGGCAGAAGTTAAATGCTTGTATTAAATGCATGCGCTCTTTAACAAACGCAAAAACTAAATCACATGATGTAAGACTGACATTGTAATTTTGAAGTTAATTATTTGGGAATTAAATGAAACACTAATAACCGTAAGGTAATGCAAAATCTATTACAGCGAACATAAAGCCTGTCTCCTGCCTCATCATGTGATTTTTGGTTTGTTTGAATAGTGTTTAACGCAAGTTTAACTACTGAGGCATCACAGGCGGTGGACACAGGTGATGCATGAGATAAAACAATACACAATACACATTTTAAAAGGGAGGAACAGTTCCAAGCCTAAATTTATGGTACCACCCGGTATTTGCCATTAATGAGGACTGAGATAAACCTGGAAAAACCTCAGTCCGAGAGGACCCTTCTGGTGGGAATCAAACCCTAAACCTCATAATCACGAGTCCGCGCCTTAACGATCTCGGCCACTCGTGGCTGTCAATCATGTGATGAAGAGAGTAAATTTTCATCATACAAAACCATTCTCAACGTACGGTCTCCCCATGGTACAATTTCTTGCCAGAAAACATGAATGAATGAATGAATGAATGAATGAATGAATGAATGAATGAATGAATGAATGAATGAATTGTGTTTAACGCCCGTTTTTGCTACATAGGCACCACAGGCGATGGACACTGATGATACATGAGATGAAATGATATATTGGGAAAGGATTTATTTTTAAGGAATGAATCTTTCCAGGCCTAAGTTTAGGGTACCACCCCGGCGTTTGCCATTTATGAGGACTGAGAAAAACCTGGAAATACCCTCAGTCAAGGAGGACGGTCCTGGCGGGATTCGAACCCCAGACCACCCGCTCATGAGTCCCCGTCTCAACGACCTCAGCTACCCGTGGCGGTGGGAAAAGATGAAGAAAATGCCGTTATTACTGTAAAAATGGTGCATTGTATGGTTCTAAACAGCATACGAGCTAGGCAATAATGTTTGAGAATTATTTTTGTCTCATCACACAATAGAAATATAGTACTGAGTAATTGTGCATTAAAATAGCAGATCTCACGTATTTGAAACTAGAAAATTTTGGAAGGGCATAAACTCACACGTCTTAGTATAGAACACCAGCAAGGAGCAAGTGGTTGCCCATCGGTTGCGTAAACTGAAATCACGCTATAATGAGCATTGCGGTGCTCTGAAAGATTGTTCAATTAGTTGGTAAGCAAAACGCAGTATTTATCAAGTCACACAGTAGAGTGGTTTTCGAATAGTTGTTAAATGTACATCAGGACACAACTCCCTTTGTAACTGAAGACGGATCGAATCTGTGACTTCCCTAAAAATTAGTGACGCCAGTGCAGAATACACCCATGCCCGTGTGTTTAATTTACCCCCTAGTATTACCAAATGATAAAATACACCAAAGTTTACAGATATTGCATCCTGTAATTAAAATTGAAAATGTATATTGGTTTCTCGGCTATAAGTATCGAATGCAAAATTGTATTCGTTCTATTCAAATTGATTTGGAAAAAAAAAAAAAAAAAAAAAAAAAACCTGTTCGATCTAATTTGATGATTGCTGATCACGAGGCTTACATTAGTTACCTGGACAACCACCCGCGCGGTGAAAACACTCATTACTGTGGTCGTTGTCCTTACAAGAAATTTACTTCTAAGATCCCACAGAGAGCTGAAAAACAAAAAGTAAGGGTAATGACCCCTTTGAATGACTTTGATGCTCATACTTTACTAAATAATAAACCAGCGATTTCACCCCGAGATTTCGCGATTACAGGGTGGCCCGTATTCTAAACGTTCTGTTAACAGTGAGAAATCTGGAAATTTCTGATGTTATCTGAAAGTCCTACTGCCTATATCGGAAGACACGTCACGACTGCAGCTCACGATTGAAGAATTACTCTCCTCTAACCGTCTATTTATTTGTCTTCGTTGGATTCATTTGTCTTTCTTTATGTCATGCACATATAAGATACTTACGTTGAATATCAGTAATATCCAAACTCTTGAATATTTTCGTCCTCTTGCACAAAATTTCATTCCCTGGATGTTGATAGTGCTCTTCCTCAATTCATAACTCGCTTATATGGAAATAATGCAGAAATTAATATTGATTTTGTTGCCCGTGGTACTGCCATCTTGCTTAAAGATCACTTGCAATATGCGGGTGCGCGCATGACCGCGAATTTTAGAGGCATCAGCCTTATCCTAAGGGATCGCAATATAATTATTGTATATGGACCTACAGGCATTCACATGCGGAAGGAAAGACAGAAATTTTTTGCTGAAGAAGTAGCTTCTTCTTTGTTCTGTAATTCCTCACATGTGTTATTAGGTGGCAATTTTAATACTGTTTTATCGCCTAAAGATTGCACAAAAGTTTACTTCCCTTGACCTGCATTAGTAGATTTAGTTCATTTGACTTAATCTACGCGATATATGGGATAGCGACCGTCCGCTTTATGTTCGCTTTACACATTTCAACGCAATCTCTCGGGAGCACGACTACATTGCATTTATTTTGATTGCGATCTTTATATTAGCACTGTGGATATATGTCCGAGAGCGTTCTCTAATCATTGTGGATACCTTACTTCCCTTGCACTATCTGCGTCCTCTCCTTCATATGGTCGTGGTTACTGGAAACTTAATGTGGAGATTCTTTCTGACAAAGAAGTTGAAGAACTCTTTGCTGAGCGGTGGCAATGTTGAGTTTATCAGCAACGATTTTACTCTACTAAACTGGAGTGGTGAATTGTCATCAAAACAAACATTAACCATAATTAACCAGTGGTAACCATACTTTCATTTCTAAACCCAAGGTCGCGGGTTCAAACTTGGCCATGATCGATGGATATTTTCGGACGTAAAAATCCTAAGTATGGCTTCCTTCGGAAGGAAAGTAAAGCCGGGGTCCCGTGTCGTACATTTACGGCATGAAAAAGAACCTCAAGCCTGAAAGAAGAAGCCTCTGAGCAAAATTTGACGGCCGTTTCACGCCCTGAATTGAATGGGGCGCTGACGATCTGAGATGTTAAAGAGCGTCCATAAATAAACGAAATAAAAAATCAATGTAGTATTAATACAAAGAGAATTAAAGCTCTGATTCTTAAACTTCAACTGGACGATTTGAGGGGCACTCAGGTGCATTCCCGAGCCACGTTCATTGATATGGAATCTCCGTTCATATAGCATGTCCGTGAACAACGGCGTGCTAAGCGCAAACATATTCATGGCATTCAAAATAGTTACCATATTTCTGTAAGTAGCCAAGTGGATATTCCTTCTGTTGTGTATAAATATTTTCAATAGCTATGTTCTGATATCAGACTTGAAGAATTCCTTGCTACAGAGGAAGTTAAGTTTCTAACCTCATCTGGCCCAGCTGATACTATTCCTCCTTTTGCCATGGCTAAACTGTAAGCAGCTTTAGCTGCCTGTCCTTGAAATAAATCGCATGGAGTAGATGGCTTACCTGCAGAATTTAATCTGTATTTTGGCCGTTATTGAAGACTTGATTCTCTCTGCATTTGCCCATGACATACTGGTCCTTATGCCAAAATGTAGCCATCCCAATTCTGCACAAGTCTTTCGTCCTTTAACAGTGCTCAATACTGATTATAAAATGTTCATGCGCTGTTTTAAACACCGCTTATCACCAATATTAGCTGATATTCCTACATTGGTGCAACAGTCAATACGACGTGGAGGGAACATATTGTATGCCCTATGTGCTCTTCGTGACGCTTTTATTTCGCGGATTGGAAAACTTTTGATCTCTTTGGATTCTGGCCATGCATTTGACTGGGTAAAACGTAGCTATTTAATTAATGCTATGAAGCACTTAGGAATCCCTGATACATATTGCTACCTCATTCGCAAAATATTAAAAGCCGTTACTTCCAAAAATTTAGTGAACGGTTATTTCAGTCATTCCTTTCCTATGAGAGTGTCAGTAAGACAGGGCCGTCCAATGGCTATGCACTTGTCTGTTATCAATCAAACCTCTCCTGCGAAAATTACAGCAGTGCCTTCATTCTGATGGTCACTCTTTTATTGGAGCATTTGCTGATGATGTCATTTTTATGGTCTTACGTGGTTCTCCGCTTCCTCATATTCAAGAGATTGTGCATAATTATTGTAGAGATCCGGGAGCGATCCTTAATGTGAATAAATCAAGATCTATGCTTGTTGGTTCCACTTCTCTAGTTCCAACCTCATGGGTATCTACGGCTTCTGCCATTAAAATATTTGGTGTTATATTTCTATCCACGCTACCAGCGACGATTCAATAAAATTGGAACTGTGTTGTTAACAGTGTTCATAAAGTTCTTCAAGAACATCAATTTCGTTCCCTAAATTTGTTACAGCGTGTTCATTTTGTTAACATGTTTTCATTATCCAAAGTATGGTTTGTAAGCCAGGTTCTCGCGTTACCATCCACCTTTGGCGTTAAGTTGAAATCAGCTACAGGATGGTTTATTTGGAAAGGTTTTTTATTACGAGTCCCCTAGAAATCAACTCACACTTCCAACCTCTGAAGGGGGTATAAATGTCATTGATCCAAGGCGAAAGCTGGTTGTCTATTTCTCCGGACAAACTGGGCGCATCTAGGAGACTATGGCGATTCTTATAGTCGTCAGTTTCTCACCCAGTGGTTATCGGCACACCGCCTCCAGAACCCACCAGATCTTCGAGGGTTGCCGATTCAGGCGCCCCAGGTCAAGAAGCTACTTCAATTAATAGCATACTGTCCGGTTGATCTATATGGCAAATAACCGAAAACCAGAGACTTGTTTACCACTTGATTATTTCATTTGTCAGCTCTTAGGTTGGTTCTCCAACACCCCGTATACAACCGGCGCCGAATCTCCTACAACATTCGACATCCTGAACTCAACATTTACCACGGATGTGTGGTATCAACTGGTGAACTATATCTTCCCTTCAAATGAACGCCTACATCGCATTGGTATGAAGATATCTCCAACTGCGATTATTGCGGTCTTCAAGATGTTATACTCCATCGTTTAGAATGTGGCGCTGCTGCATTTGCATTGCGTAGGGTGCAGGTCAAGATCCTCTAGATCCTGGATGTCTTTGAGAAATATTTTGAACACCAATGTTTGACACTGCCAGTATTTAGTTGTTCCTCAGAAGCTCAACTAATGGCAGTGTTGCGGTTGGGGAGTTTTTAATTGAGTTTGAAGATTAAAGTTAAACAAAATCTTGTTTAAAAAAACTATACAAACAATTGAGTTCTAATAATTGTAATATTCAAAAAGTGGATTGCAATATATGTACATGCATTTATATAAACATACTAGAAGACATACACTGTATGTTATTGGTGATCAAAAACATTAAAATTGTATGTAAATTATATCTAATCTGTCGTCTAACACACTCTTATGCTTCACTTACTTTTAAATACCGTTAGACCAGTTTAGAAGAGACATCCTCTCCATCTTCAACCAACAGTCGTCACCACTCGTAATAGCGTAACTGAATTCAACTACTATCAGATCCAAACTGACAGCCAGAAGCTAGCATGGCCATGTTTCAGCCAAAAGCGAGAAATCGATAAATGTGTGTGTACACATACTTAGAGAAAAAACACAGAAATGTCTTCATAGTTCATTGATTTAGTGAATGATCGTTAAGATTAATAAGCAAACATTTACCTTACCTCTTAGTAAGTTCTTGTAATGCTTACTTTATTAACAAGTACAATTTTAAAATTGTTGTATTATTAATGGATGTCAATATATTTAGTTTAGCTCACGAACATCTCTTACTCTCAGTTAAAAACATGAATTGAATAATTCTTATTTCATAAAATTATAACCATAGAGAAAATTATCCTGATCCTGAACTTCAGAACATAGACCAGCTGATGAAACCAAAACAGAAAACTTGATACTGATGAAAGTAACAATGTTGGTGAAAAAAAAACTTAAGAGAGTGGCACCCTTGGTTACATATTGATCAAACACAACACCAGTATATATGAAGTATTTGAAAGAATGCAAATTGTTCGATAAACAAGAATACAAGAATGTTTCATGTATTTTCCACCCATCCTAATTCAGATGGAAAACCCTATGGATCTTATGGAAATTTGCTACATTGGGTTTCATTTGGAGCTGCGTCATCCCTTCTGTGAGTATTTACATATAATGGCATACTGTTTGGTGGAGAATCAGAAGAAGAAAGTAAGAGTAATTAAGATATATGAAGTGTGGCAGTGAAACCGGTTAACTTATATGTTTTTACGATTTATAATTATTAACTCTTTAGTAATTCTGGAAGAAAACACAACATGACGACATTAATACGTAGTTCAGCAACAATAAGTATGTAAATGCAATTTATAGTTCTTAATAAATTGTAAGCATGCGTAATTTGCAACAAGAACAAAAGCTTTAAAATCTTTTCAACCATTCTTCTTCTCTCTTCTCTTTTGCCGCTACAGCCCGGGCTGAGCCTTAGCCTGCCGCACTGACCTCTGCATCCTTTATCCCCGTCTTATGACTTTGCAGGGCCTCATTTGATCAGCATGACGGCACTCCGCCGCTCGCCTATCGTGATCGAAGAACGTCATCTCCCTGTTCCAAACATCCCTAACTTAGAAAAATTACTAAGTAGATGTCAGGAATCGAACTCGGGTCTCTCGGCTAGCAGTCAGCATCGTTATTCACTAGACCTTATCTACAATACTTTCGATAATTATAAAACACATTATTAAAATATTTTACTTGTTTAGACAATATGTAAATATGCTCTAAACATGAGATGGTATTACATATTTTAACCACACAGCGGTAAGTAGTAGTAGAAGTAGTAGTAGTAGTAGTAGTAGTAGTAGTAGTAGTAGTAGTAGTAGTAGTAGTAGTAGTAGTAGTAGTAGTAGTTGTTGTTGTAGTAATAATAATAATAATAATAATAATAATAATAATAATAATAAGTTTAATTGGTACTAACACTTATTTGCATTTTTAATAATTAAAATGTCATTGAAGCTTACGTTTTATGCGTTTTCTCATTTGGCATGCCAGTTTATCTTGGAAACCGATTTTGTTTCACATACAAGAATGATTATTGGTTTACAAGGCGATAGCATTTCCCTTTCCTTTGCTCCCAAGGTTCATCTTAAGCTACATCCGCTTTATACAAAATACTTTTAATTCTCAGATTTTATATCGAAACATTACCTGCCTACTCAGTAGATTTCTTTCCATCTCCAAACTTCACCAAACTAGTATTTCTTTTTAATTTACATCTTTCCCTAGTTTTCAAATACCTTACTCCAAAATTAGGGCGCATTCACATCTTGGAGTTTACGTCAAGATGCTGAACCGGTGACGCTATCTCGGCGTTGTATGCCGTCTGCGTGAATGTCGCTTTAAGGCAGAAAACTAACGAGAAGTTAGAACAAGCAATAATAATATATCCTTCAGAATCTAATTATTCCAGCCGATATTATTGATCTCAAAGGAAAATGATAATGTTAGATCTATTATCGACTGGTAAATCGCAAGATATTTATAGAATCTATTCCATTGCCAGATATCCAGCAGTTCTTTCATTTGTTTACTAAAGATAGGTATTTTATATTTGTTTTGTGTTGCGTCTATCACCAAAATGTCGCTATAGGGAAATTTTAAACGGTACATACAGCCTTTCGGAGTCTATGTGCATATAATTATTTAAGAATTGAATTTGCTGCAGATTCACAAGAATTGATGAGACTTTAAGACAAAATTTTAAAATATATTAATATTGAAACCAGATTGTGAGTGGGAGATCCGAATGGGCTGTATGATTGATTGTAAGCCCACTGATCGCAGGTTTCGCCACGGCTGCTGCAGATCACCCCACTCTTCTTCGATGAAACTATCGAGGGCGTCTCGCTGGATTTTGGCGGCTGTGGGCCAGCCGGGACTGAGTGAAAGGGATTCCGATGCAGAAGGTGACGATAAATAACGCTTCGTTCTTTAGTTGCTAATATCGTTTATTCTCCTTAACATGAATATTGAGGCAAAACTCACGTCTGACATCGAACCACAGGCAGGGTATTCTTGACAAACATGTAAGTTTATTGAGTTAACCGAATAGTGCCGAGTGCGAAGGCATTGTTAATTCTACTTAATGCAGCTCAATGATGTATCGACGATTAGCATGGTGACGGACACTCAAGCTTCTTTGTCGCCGGAGCTGGTACTTAGTACTTAGGCTGTTCTTCCGCTAATCTCCCGGCGACGGCAGCCACCCGTATCGGGGCCCGGAAAATTCTGAGACTGCGCGACTTTAGGGCAAAGTCTATCCCTTTTATATACAATACAAAATGACACTTTCCACGGCAGGGCGCGAAATATTTCAGCCAGTTTTATGTTAACGTCACTCATAGGTCAGTGCTTACCTCACTGAATTTCATTTCTATTTGTTGGACAATTTTGGTCAAGTCAAATGCTCCGCTATTAGTCAGTAAGATGAATTAAAACAGATTTCATACGTTACTGTCAACTCTTTTACTCGGACACCTGCAACTTTGCCACAGAACAGGCCGGTGTCTCGCCTGAGGCGTGTGCATTTCCAACTCTAGCTGCATATGAGAAGGGATTAACTTGCATTGTCTGACTTTTGCCAAGTATTACGGTGTTAAGAAAAAGACGAGAGTTACTCCTCGCTTTGCTATATTACTACATGTTATCTCTTAAATATTAGTAAAAACTGCACTTTATGGACGTATTTAAACACTATATAATGTTAATTCTACATATATGAGTTAGGTATTCATTAAAGTTCCTCCACTGAAAGAAAATGCACAACATACTTGCACATAATTTTTGAGTTGCGGATTCTAAAATTACAAATATTAATTATTTCAATTACTCTGTAATCGACGAGGAGCTAGGGACAGCTTCAAGTTGAAGTTCTTGTATCATTAACTGGGTGATTTATGTACTTATACTGAAAAGTTTGACGAACATTTGGCTCATTTGAATGATTTATTTTGTGCACCACTTAAAGCTAGTTAATTGTTATGCCGGATAAAGTTAAATCTCCTAACCCCGATTTGAAATAGTCGGATTAAATTATTTCACCTGTTGCTGTTAACCCCTGACGATTCAGGGTATTTTCGAAGATTCGAGTATTTTCTAAGCCTATTTCCCCGAACCAGGTTGTACGGTTAAAGGCATGTGTAATTATTTCGCTCAGTTATTTAATCTCATGCCAGCCTTCAGCCATGTCCCAGTCTTAATTTGCTGAACAAGAAAAATATTACAAGCGCCCGACATTTGAGGGTTAAAGCTTTCTTCAATTTCCACTCAATACTAGAAACTCCATATTTTTTTTCCAAACTTTTATATTATAAACTGATTCATGCGATGCCATTGTTTCATTTGTATTTTTACAAAGACATCCCGGAAGAAAATAACTTATGCTTTTCCTGTGTTAAACGAGTAAGAAAATAAGTATTCTGTGAAGCTCTAGCTCTCCTTTTTGGTGTACAAATGTTCTACTACATTTAGAATATAGGAGTTCACCCTATAAACAGAAAATTACGAATCTCTTTCCTAGTCAGACCCCGGAAAGCCGGTCTATTGGTATGTTGAGCACTTAGAATATCTGACTTTAAACTTAAGGTGAATTCTGTTACCGGGATAACTATGAGGGACATGCTATATTCATTTACACTTTTTTTCCTCCACCGCGGTTCATAATTTGACTGGTAGCTAGAGCAGTTTTCCACCATCTAGTAGCAGCATTCGCCCTGATGCTACTGGTGTACAAGCAGACATCGTGGAGAGCGATCATAAAGGGCAGCGCTAGACGCGACTTGGTTTCTCTCGAAAGAGAGTGAAACTACTGCAGAAATTCATAGGCGGTTGGCGGCTTTATGTGGAGAACATGCACCTTAAAATGTTATAATAAATACCGTTTACAACTAGGCACACATAAACGGAAAACGCTACTAGTTCCGAAAGGAAAATTGACATTACCCCCCCCCCCCCCAGAGATGGCAAATGCATCACATTCTCGTATATGGAGGAGACCACTGGACTTTCTAGAACACCCTGCAGCGCATCGTGTACGGCCACCTTCAGATGGATACAGTGTCTGTTAGATGGGTTCCAAAAATCTTGACTGCAGAGCAAAATCAAAGTGTGAGTATCTCTTGCAACGCCAAGACCAAGATTCAACAGACTTCATGTCCAGACTTGTGACTAGCGACAAGTCTTGGATTCATTACACTGAGCCAACTGCCAAACAGCAATCAGTGTATTGCAAGTTTAAGAGCGGTCCCTCGCCAAAGAAATCCCGAAGTTCTGAGCCTTTAAAGAACCTCACGTGATTGCCATTTTGCAGACTGTAAAGACCTGAACAGCTGTCAAGGCATGGATATGCAGCACTCCAAAAACTGCAAACATTTAACATTAGGTTACGTTTATTTTATTAAGGGAGCTGTGTTATTAGCGTCTCATTCTATTCAGAGCGTGAAACGGTAGATAAATTTGTCCCAGAGGCCTCCTCTTGAGGTTGTTTTATGTAGCGTAAATCTACGACACGCGGCCTACAGTTTTACTATCCTTCAAAAGGAAGTCACACTTAGGATTTTTACACACGAAAATACCCATCGAACATGGTCAGGTTTAAACGCGACCTAATTTGGTTTGGGAATGCCGTATTATTTCGCATCAATAAAGGTGAAGTTATCAAATTAGGTTTTATTGTTTTGTCGCGAAGCAAAGCAAATTCATATGTTTTTATTTAAGTAGCAATAGTTAATATTATTACAATCTGATTATTGTGAATTTTGAGAAACACTTTTAATATAACGATGAACCCTTTACTAGCTGTGTTAAGTGATTAAAAAAAGAAAGACTCGGCATCCTGTTAGAACATTCTAGAATACTTCCTTCCTGTTTGTCACCAACGGGAGTTGAGCAAAAGTTGCATGTTTAGTTTCTGTGGAATTTTTCATCTCATCAAAATTTCAGGTAATATTGATCCGTAGAAACATTGAAGACTCTGTTGTTAATATTTACATTTAATATAATTATTAAAACTGTGATAATTAGTCACCATACCTATTTCAGTTAATAAGGAGATGACTGGAAAAGTAACCCCCTCCTCCGAATTCTTTGCATAATCTTGTAGTACGGGAGAGAAGTTCCAACAACTTTTGCCATTCTGATTGTCACGGTGAACAGAAGTAAAAGGCCTCCAGCGCCCTCAGGACCTGATGCAAGAGTCTGCATCTCGCGTCATCTCACCCAGGGGTAGTCATGCATCAATAGTGAGAATGTTCATCTTTTTTCTGTATCCGCTGTTCATACATTCCTAACACCTTATTCACCTTATCAAGTTTGTATCAACAGTATGAGCGCTCAAGCAGAATAAAATTGTTGCACACTTTAAGCGAATTTGTTATGGATACTCTCTACCCTGGCTTATTTTCTGCTGATATCCACCCCATGACTACCTATGCTCATTCTCATTATAAAGATGGACAGTATGCGAATTGCATAAATATATTACTGCCGATCTTTATCATGCCAAGAAGGCTTTACTAGATTGTGGTACTTGTGGCAGTCATTAAAATCCGTTCAATCCCGGCCAGGGTCAATGGATTTTTTCCGGGCGTAAAAATCCTAAGTATAGATTCCTTCGAAAGGGAAATAAAGCTGTGAGTTCCATGTCGTAGATTTACCGCACGTAAAAGAACCTCAAGCCTGAAAGAAGAGACCTGTGAGCAAAATTTATCAGGCGTTTCACGCCCTGAATTGAATAGGACGCTGATGACCTGTGATGTTAAAGAGCGTCCTTAAATAAACCAAATCAAAAACAAGTCAATAAAAAGGTTTCTTGTAATAGTGGCTCCCCTCTTATTTCCGCATTACCATGTAGGGCCTATGGCAGCACTTTTAGATGTCTTTAAGACAAGGTACAGAGTACAGAATTAGACAGTTGAAAACCCGTGGATCCTGATATTCTTGCAACAGTTAAGACATTGTCAAGCCAGCCCAATACACCAATGCGGGCCTTACGTCGTCATATGTTCCTTAAAGACCGAAGGAAAGACTTTTTATTGTAGTTGCTAAGTATTAAAAAAGAGAACTACTATATGTTATTGATGCTTTTTTCAATGTTTCCAGTCGGTAAGGCAAACTATCTGGTATTTAAGGTTTTGCCGCCCCAAATATAACGCTGCTTACTTTTGAGATGAACATTTTGTTTTGATGTAACCACTGTTCCTTATTACCGTAAACCATTAAGTGAGAATGTAAATCGCAATCTTAAGGTAGCCTTCATGTCTATCATTCAAATGACTATAACTACTGGGATATAACATATTTACTGGTTACGATTTGTTGCTACCCGCCATAAGGTTCATAATTGTGTTCATTCGATCTATGAGGGCTGTTCAATAATGAATTATCATAATATTTTTACACCTTACTTTTAATCATCTCATAATGTTGATGATATTCTCAAAGTAGTCCCCATTGGATACAATGCACATATTCCAGCATTTTAGCTAGTTAGAAATACATGCTGGAAATAATTTTTGACAAATCCTTCAGAATCGCCTCCTCAACCTTCATTATTGCTTCTGGTGATGGAAAATACCTCCCATAAATGTGTTACTTCAATTTGAGGAAAAGGAACATGTCACGCTAGGTTAAATCTGGACTGCGAGCAGAGTCAAGGACACCATTCACATTGACTTTTGTGAGATATTCAACATCAACATTTGCGTGCATTATCGCAGTACAGCATCCAGCTTGTTCCGTATTTTTCGTATCATATAGCCTTGCTGAGTTCTCTATAATACTGGTCAGTTACAGTTGTGGAAGTACTAAATGCTAGTAAACCATTTTTGAACATCGAATAATTAAACCGAAGCTTTCTTTGTGTGTATTTGTGTTGGTGATGGTGCATTTTCCACACAGAACTTTGATGTTTACTCTCAGGATTGAAATGGTATAGCCAAGTTTCATCAGCAGTAATTACCTTTGAAAGAAACTCGAATCTTCCGGTAACATCATGCGAATCTGCGCGCGAACGTCACTCAACTGTCTTGGAACCTACCTGCACAAACACATCTCATCTGCAACTTTTCAGTTACTAACGTGTGTATGGCACGCGGTAAAATTTTAAGAATTTTTTAAAGTGTTCTTAACGTTATTCAACGATCTCCTTCACTACGACAACAGCGTTGTTAATGTTGTCTTCCATTAGAGCACAAATTGCAGTGCCGGAGTGTTGGGTTTATCTTCCTTTCAAATCGACTCTGGCCCACCTTGCTTTCAAGTTGATTGTCTCCTCTCTTATACATTTTAAACCATCTTAGAGCTGTGCTATAAAGAAGAACAAGTTCTGTAACTCCTCCTGTAACTAAGCTTAAGATTTATTGAGAGGAGATTCTGCTGGATGATCCATTTCTTATGAGTAGTCGTAATTTGGAGCAAAAGCATAAACTATGCAAACGTAAACATGAAGTTATATTTAATGTGGGTGATAACCTTTTCTCCTTAGTAAAGCTGGTAATCAATTCGCGATTAAGTTGACTCCAAAATGTACGGGGCCGCTCCTCACAGTTTCCGTTTCTATCTCTCTGTAAGATAAAAATAGTGCATCTTTAAGAGCTTACGTGTTACAGCTAATAAATACCCCCATATAATTATTTCTTCATTTCGCAAAGGCCCAATTACCTTTTAATATCTGGTTACTGACGTTTTGTTTATATTGCATATGTCACATATATATTCAACTTTTTGCTGATTTTTGTATTTAAATGATTTCATTAGAAACCCAATAAATCAAAGAAAAGTAAATTTAAATGATAATAAAAGATCAAATTTCTCGGAATAGTTATCATGAAATAATTTATTTTTTACAGTATTATGGAACTTAAATGCTGTAAGGGCATTATTTGAGAGGCAGAAAATTTTAATAAATATATACTTATGGATTTTGCAGGAAATAAAATAATTATAACAAAAATATACTTTTCTTTCTTATTTTAATGTTTTTAAATTATTGAATGAAAAACAATGTTACACTACTGTTACTACCCATTACAAATTTACATGAAACAAAAATGTTCTTACCTTTGAACTTTGCTGGAAATTCATTATTTGTTGTGTGTAAAATGTACACAGATTAGTTGTGATGCATACACAAATCAACTTTCCTCTCAAATATATTTCATTATTCTACATCTTTTTATCTTTGCAACAACGTGACAGTTCAAAAAGTTCTGAATACCAAACGATGCTGCTTTCTTTATATCGTATATAGCGTTTAGTTTCAGAATATAATTAATATTTTTCTTTTTAATTGATTTGTGCCACGTTAGATATGGTTTGATTGTATAAAGATACAACTCTTATCAATCAGTTCTTCATAAAAATGAGTACACTTTAACATTATTGATAAAATGTATAGCTCAAACCACTACTGGACTTTCATACTACAACAGGAATGTGTGACATTTCTGCCATTTGCCTATCATTTATTCTGCTTCTGTGCGTACATTCATTGTACATACAAGTAGCTTTCTAGTATTTAGGCCGCCTTTTTAATTCTAATATCATACCAGAATCAAGCTTAATGACAAATTTCCCCTCATGTACTTGATCCAGTCTAGTGCTTATCTATATCCGCCCCTGCCCATGCTGAAAGACCCTATTATGTGTGATTTGTTCCTATTGGTTGGGGCGATTTGGAGAGTTGAGGAGATTTGGAGAATAATTTTATGTATTCTTTACGTATATATTCTTTTATAGCATGGTTCGTTCTCCACTGGCAAAGGGTGCTTCGCTATAAAGGGGTAACACATGTTTAGGCTTTCCTCAAAATTGCAAACAGCGAAGCCCTCTACGTTATCCCGAGCTTTTAGCTTTTAGCTACTTAGCTACTTAGCTTTTATGGATATTTTTTCATTTAATTTTCTTTGTAAGTTTCCTATATTGTTTCACTGTAATAGGAATTTGTATGCTGTAACATTTTTGCACCTTCTGTCAAATCGCTTAAAGTTTTTTGAAATGTCTTATATTGAGATTCTGTAAGGGGCATTAAGTAACTCGGTAGTTTATTATGTATTTTAAAATTTAGAATTGGATTTCATTGGGGGTACTGAATTAGTACTTGTAGCTTGCAAGTTATGTTTCTGAGTACATTATTACTTGTGACTTGTGACGTAATATAATGCTTATTTATCATGTTAATCAAGTTTTGCTTAGTGTCAAAAATCACAATATTTGTAAATTATTTTCTCCCGTACTTGAGACCGCCACGGGTGGCCGAGGTCATTAAGGCGCGGACTCGTGAGCGGGAGGTCTGGGGTTGGAATCCCGCCAGGACTGTCCTCCCTGACAAAGGTTTTTTTCCGGTTTTCCTCAGTCTGGTAAATGCCGAGGAGGTACCGTAAACTTAGGCCTGGAACGATTCCTTCCTTGAAAATAAATCTCTTTCCCAATATATAATTTCATTTCATGTATCATCAGTGTCCACCGCCTGTGGTGCCTTTGTAGTAAAAATGGGTGTTAAGCACTACTCATTCACTCATTCATTCATTCCCGTATTTGAAATTTACCTTTCTCTGGTCCCATTCTGACGTTTTCCTTTCTAGCATAGTCCCTAATCAACTCTTGTACAGACATCAGCTGTACAATGGGTCAATGCGACAGTCTCCCTGTCGAATTGACCATTATAAAAATTTGGTAGCAAAAGTTGCACAATGCATTGAAAAGAACAATTGAACATCATCTTTTATAATGTAAATTGCGTCAATATATTTCCTTTCCTTTTAAGGGCATACCGAAGTAAAATTTGGATACTCTGAATGGTTAAACCTAGAGCTCTTAAATTTTGCACACATACCGTTCAGATTTTTGGTATTTTCTGTGCAAGCTTTCAGCTTAATTGATAAAATTTTCGCTAATTTTTAAGTATGTATTAAATTTTTGGTGTTTGAAAGCTTTAGCTTGGGGCGGGTTTTATGAGAAAGTGGGGGAGTAAGCTGGGTGTATATGGGGTATGCGGAGGTTCGGTGCTGAGTTATATTGTTATATTGTCGATCTCTCGTCTCCTAACTTAGTCGGCTGCTCTAATTCTATTATGATGAGTTCTCAGGGTTCACTGGAGTGTTTTGTGGCTCATTTTCATTCACGGTAACAGGGAATATATCACACAAAAGACACACGAGATTGGTTTCTCCGCTAAGTTTCTCCGATAACAGTCTATCCTATATCTGACTACTCGCCGTTACCTAATCAATTTTGCTTCACTGTATTTGATATTATCCCCCCATCTATTCTCTGCTTTACTATTCTGTCTTTGTAACTTCCTACTCTCAATACTATAACAAATCGTTGACAGTCTACCTCTGCTCCTTCTATTTTAACACTTGCTCTCTTCTCGATTCTCAACTGACTTCTCTGAATAAACAAATCGTTGTACTCAACTCTCCTGACTACTCTGTTCTCAACTGCGTTCTCCACTTTTGGTTCTCAATTCTCAATTCCCTTATCTCTCTGTCCTCCTCTTTCTCTGACATCTCGTTTTCTACATTCTCGCCACGCCCACGCGAACATTAGACTCTATACTTTACTAATTTTATTCCCGACTTATAACTTCGCTATTGGCTATCTTAAAATGTTTATTATATTGTTAAGTTATTCGTTCATTCTAATGCGAGCCATTGGTTGACATTATATCCCCCCTTCTGGCATTCACTTTTCCCACAGCCTGGGATTTCCTAAAAGTAGCTCCTGTTGTACATTTCGGCCTTGCCTTTGATAAATTTGACAATTTTATTTTTCTCTCCATTATCCTGGATCTGGAAACTATGATATCGAGATATAATTCCCAGTTGCTTACAACCAGTACATATTTTTCTGACCGGGCGGATAATTCCTTCCCCCTGTCTGCCTGTAATAAAACACTTCGTCTCGATTCTAACATTTTAGTTCCCTTTTGCAATTCTATTTTTTCAGAATGCACTCCTCGTATTCAGTTCTAACAACAGTTATAGAAATTTCATTATTTGACCCATCTAAACCTCCTTGCCGACATATATGCCCGACACGTGACTATTAACAAAGGAGCCTGTTGTCTATCTTTGCCATAGGGTGAGCAGTCCGTCCATACAATCTGTACACAAGAATTCTTCTCTTCCTTAAAGGTTTTTCCTAGATAGCTTAGATCAACAAGTGGTAATGGAAATAAACACTATGTCGCTTGCGAATTACTGTTACCAGCTAAAACTACACTTACACATACAAGGAATAGCTATATCAATCCATAGTAAATGTATTTCTAAATCATCAAATTATATTTTAATACCTAAACAGAGATAAGTGGCCATACACAAAATTAAAACTAGCTGTTCTGGGCTTAGGGCGTTGTTTTCCCTGATAAAAGCACTCTATTTTGACTTGTCTTTCGAGACCCAATTTTGCTCATAATTTTCACAAATCATTGACTTATGGACTTTCTTAAGGAAAAATCGTGTTAGTAGTCCCTTTTTCTAACATTTTCCACACAATGAAAGAATGTCTCTCCACAAAAGTAAGCTGATTAAAAAACCTGACTAATACGTTTTAGGAAGTATGGTAACCACTATACCACCAGGACCGACTAAAGTTTTAGGAAGAAAAATGTATTGTTTAAATATTATTCTAAACTTGAGCCACTGTTGCCCGGCATAGATTAGTTAGGGTATCATTAATATCTAGGCTTTGTGTTTAGAAGTCTCCATTATCTTCCTCCTACCCCTAGCTTTGTTCAGTTCATCTACTTCTGAGTAATTCTCTTGGTGAACGACTGCAATTTACCATCCTGGGAGAAAGCATAGTGATACTTTACCAATATATATTGGAAATTCTAAATAATGTTGGAAGATCCTATCATGTCATAACATAAGATTTTACTTCATACTTCACGACAGAAGTCGTGATCTATTCAAGATTTAAATGACAACAAACCAAGGAAAAATGGTTTTGGAACTAATTAATATATTTTATGCTCACCAAAGTCCTTGTAATAGCCTATTTATTTAAAGACAAAGATAGTAGTGAAATTAATTTGATATAAAAAGAGAGATAATAAATGGAGAGTTAAACAAAAGAAAGGCTGTTTGGAAGTAATGAATTTATTGGATTCTCGTACTAAAGTCCTCATTACCTATTTAGTGTTTAACATAAGCCATCACAGGTGGTACCGCCTGTGGTGCCTCAGTAGTAAAAACGGGCGTTAAACACTACTCAAAAAAAAAAAAAATCACAGGTGGTGGTCAATGATGATACATAAGATGAAAAAATAAATTGTGAAAAGAATTTTTTAAGGAAGGAAAAGTTCCGGGCTTAATTTAGGACAAGTCTCCAGAATTTGTCTTTTATGAGGAGCGAGGAAAACTGAAACAACCTGAGTTTGGGAGGCGTTCCTGGCGGAACTCGAACTCCAGACCTCCCGCTCACAAGTCTGTGCTTTAACGATTTCGGCGCTACCAACGTCCTTGGAATCCTATTTATATAATGACATGGGTAGTGAGGAGGTTACCTTGATAAAAAGGGTAGTAATTCAAAGTAAGATTGTTTTTGGAAGTGATGACTTTATTCTATGCTCAGTAAATTCCTTTATGCCTTGAATAATCGGAAGAATGCCTTATTGAACTTTGTATAAACAAAATTTGTTTAACAAACTGTGCTCAAATTAGAACTTTGAACCAACCCTCATCAAAAATCAAAGAGAAACTGTTGCTTACCGCACCGTTTTTGTCACATACACCCTCCCTATTTTTGTCCTGTCAGGCAAAAGTGTATTCATCCGGTGTTCCTCCTTGATCTTCAGATTTCAACCTTGCCAATTCAACTACTAAATGCTACTAGCATTCGCATGTTTGGTAGGCTTGTAATTTATTTGTTTTTATGATAATCAATTTTACTATTCTAAAAAACATTTGAATCTTAAAAGAATATTTTGCTTGATGAGAACAATACCTCCTGATTTCTTAAAAACTGTCTAAAAGTAAAAACTCTTCGAAAAATTGTTGCTAAATGAACTGGGTAACAGTGAGGTTAGTATTGAGAATATTATAGTTAAATAAAATAGACGGCGAACAAGAAGCTTTATTTGAAACATAATGTCCCCCCCCCGACAGAGAAGGGATCACATTTGCTTATTACTTTGACAAATGTGCTATTCACAGACACAATGCAAAGTTTTACGCGCAAGAGAGAGTAGTGACGACCATAAAGAGACTGCAGACGAAATTAAGAGAGTTGATATTCAGGGAAGCTCAAAAGCCCCCGAAAGATCGTTAAGGAACGAGATTTAAGTTTAAAAAAGTGAAATCGGTGTATACACATAGAAAGCACCACTAAATTCCAAGTGAAAGTTGCTGACTCCCCTTAGACAGTATTGAGTCAAAGAATGACCAATTCTGATACCACATAAGAGAGCTGGACTAGACAGTGATCTCAGTTTGCTTGCACTAATATCTAATGAACATCTAATAATCGTTCAAGTGACAGGAAATATTGCATTTATAACAAATGCTCTATTAACAATAAATATGGAGATTTTCATTGGAAAAGAAATTTGACAATTATATCAAGCGATTTAACATACATCTGTTTCCAAAATCCGGTTATGCAAATCGTTAAAACAGGGAGGTTTCTTCACCCATAAGACACACAAGGTCTCTTGCATACCAGTATCAACAGCGTCTACAGATAGGGCGCGAACGGCCCAATGAAAACATGTTTGTGAAAAAAATGACATTATTGTTATCTTCGTCGGTAAAAAAAATGAATTTCGTATCAATTTCTCCGCTACTAATTATATTGAAAATCCAATTACAAAAATTAAGTCTGCTGCCTTAATCACGCGGCTGTAATTATTGTACTACCCAGATTTTCTATGGTTTTAATTTAAACAGTCATGCAGCTGTTCTTGCTGAACTCTTTCATAGTTATGTCTCTAATGACAAAGGACTAAGAAACTTCTGTGGAGTGTAAGCTAATCTCGCACCTATCTCATCTAAAAATTCTTTGTGAGAAATTAAATCCTTTTTTAATATTCTTATCATTTAAGTATATTATCATACGTGGAATATGAGCCTTCTTTTTATGTGCTGCCAACTGAGACTGGTCTGTCCGGAAAAAATTGCCTAAATTTTCTTCTTGCTCTGCCACAAACCTTGCTTTATTGTAGGTATTATATAAAATAATACGTCCCAATACAGTATACTTATATTTCACAACCGGGATTACTAAACACACCATGCAACTATACTCAAATCAGCTGAGCTGCTAATCCACTTGGCAATGGCTATCGTGCGATATATCATCCAAAGTTACATGAGAGACCGGGCAAATGCAAGTGAGCTGCTGACTTTGTGTTTTTAATGCACATCTGTTATGCGCATAACTTGCGACAAGCACGTGGTAGACCGGGGGAGTCTATCAACTTCATGCATAACATAACATACAATATAAGCAAACCTCCGATCATCAATGTTTTAATATCTCAAGTGACAAGCTTAACTAGTCCTTCCTCGACGATAAGATATTTAAGCATATTAAATGCATACAAATGTGAAAGCATATTAAGTCAGCATGCAAATGTACATGATATAGCAGATGATGGAACATGGACATAATTTGCTTTCACCCAAATCTTGAATCAATTTAAATGATATGGATATGTGTTAAACAACAGGTTTCGCTATGAAAACGGAACTTTTAAAATAAAAACAGGTTGAATGTTTGTATGAACATATGTTCGAATTTATTGGATAGGTATCGTGGGAAAGCGTTTCTATTTTAAAATGCTTTTAAATGGTTGAAATAATTCAACCCATTTATTTCATCTTAATTTGTTTTTAAATATATAAATCAATAAGAAGACAGGTAAGTAAATTCAAAGTATCATTAATATAAAAAGAATGTGCTTTGCTCTAGTCAATGATTCGAAAGTTGCATAGCTGTCTATGTTCAGAAAGCAAGGGAATTCTTATTCGTTTCTCAGCATTTACTTTGCATTTGGAGACCATTTTCTGCATTAGCATGCTAAATATCCAAGTAATTTATCTAATTAATATAAAAACATTTCGTGAAAGTTATGTGTGAATAACTCTTACTTCTTGACATATCCTAATATGTGGTAAAACTTCTGAAAAATGGAACATTCTCTGTATCAACAATTTCAATGGTTTCACTTTCAACAGACTTTCAGTTTACATTTCCACGTGTAATGCTGTTACATCAGACTTTTTATAACTGAGTTGATGTCTTCACTGGGAAATTTGGCAATCACTTCATAAGATTCCGTATTAAAATAAAACAAAAAATAAAAATACTCATTTATAAAACAAAATATATCAAATTTATTCCTAGACTGCCCTATATTTTAACAAGCACTATTAAAATTGACTCACAGATTTTAAGTTGAAAAACTGGACTTATATTTCCTTCAATTCTTTTAAAGATAAGCATTGTATACAATGTCCATTAAATACCACTGTTTTATATAAAAATATTTTGTAATGTATTTTTTTCAAATTCTTGTATTCAAGGTGAATTGTAAGAATATATTAATATTCATATATTAATTCCGTATCCTCATTTATCCAGAGAATTTAATATTATTTCATTTGTTAACTCTTATTCTAAAAAGATGGATGTTATTTTGTAAACTTTGCAAAGCATTTTATATTGATTGAATTTCTTACTGTTGTTGCCGTCCCAATGAACAATCACACGCTTTCTGTTAAAACCAAGTGTCTCTCGCCAGTTGCCCAACATGCTCCTTCTCACTGTAAGAATTTTTATGATTATTTTGATTTAACACATATTGTTGCTTTAATAACTACCGGCCATTAAGTATATTTATAAATACAAAGTTGGCAGCTATACTTTTGCACTATCGTGTATGCTACCAGGTTTATATCTTGGGTAATTATATTTGATATCCGTTTAATCTATTTCTACACTCCGATATTCAATATTTAGTTTTTACCATCTTCTTTTCATCCTTTTACGCTGATGACCTGAGATGTTAAAGAGCGTCCATAAATAAATAAAAAGTTTCATCCTTTGGAGAAGAACGCGAGTTGTAGTGAAAACTGTGTAAATAATTAAGTGTTCTACCTCTTATTTCTTCTTCGTTTGTTGCTATTTTATACACTGTTCAAACAGTTGCCTTATATATAGGCGTCTCGATTGCGAGCATTCTCGATCCCCTGCCCTGGGCAATGATATGCCGCGAGCATTCCACTGTGCCTTGGGTGGAAAGCGCGCTACGTCATTTCTCATTATTCCCCTACGTGGCCGTGAGCGGTCTCGATCTCCTGCACTATTAATCATGGCTGCATATATTTTTGTAAGTATTATTCATTATATTCACATTTGTATCATTCTTTATATGCATTCATTCGTATTTAGTACATTTGTATTATTCTTTACGTGTATATGTTTATTATATAATTTATTTTTACAGGTTTACCTCGCATTTTTATATTCTTTTCAGTAGCTGCATTTTGTGTCTTTGGCTGCCTATATCTTTGTAAGATTATTCATTATATTCATCTATTCATTTACATAAATTTTAGCGATACGTACATTTCTATTGATGCTCGTTTATGTCCAGTGCATGCGTGCAATTATTTATATTACAATTTGTGCTTCAATATTAAAATTGTAAAATGTTTATAGTATGCGGTTCACCTAAATGCGTATTAATAATTACGGTATTTATTCTTTTAATTAATTTGTTTAAATCATACGGATTTGCATTACTTTTCTGTAACATTTTGCTACAAGTAATTCATTTCCACCGATTTTATTCACTCTCTCATTTATCTTATGCTATCATTAAATGTATAATTAATTGCTATTTTTATATTTTGGCTTTCTTTGTTTAAATGTTTACTAATAAATTGTAATGTATTCATAAAGATATTAGCTTTGCATGTTTATATTTTCAGAGTTATCGCTGGTGCGACGCTGCCTATTTGTGTACTGCTTCTCCCTGTCTACTGCTTTTTATTCATCATAAGTGTTGCTTACAATTACTATTATTTTTAAATACCGTTCCATTATTTAACCATATTTTTCTCATTTATTTATCGATACATTTTTGTCATCGCAACACTATATTTTGTTTTGTTTTGTTTTGTTTTTTTTTTTTTCATTTTAATTCACTTTTTATCTGTGAATTTTAAAATATTCTAAATCACATTAATTGTGCCCTACATCACCTTTGCTTTTATTTGATTCTATACGCAGATCGCAATGGCAAGCTTTGTTCAAGAATGCCTCCCTTTCTTTACCGTTACTTGCCCCTTGTGTAACTGAAACCTGTGCTAGTAGTGCATTCAGATTATCCATTACGCTCATAGCTACATGAACCATACCCTGCACTACTCCGCCATTTGCACTTACTGCAAATACCCCTTTGAGTTTAGTTATAAAGATTTGTACCCCACGCACGTAGATCTACATTTGCCTCTTTGGAAACGCACAATAAAGAGCTGTAGACTTTTTTGCTTTTCAGCGATTTCATACATATTAACTGTAGCCATGATTGTTCATTTGCCGCTTTACAAAATTGCTGTTTTGTCTTTGATTGCTGCTTAATTATTCTAAATTTACCCTCGATCCATCCTAATGGTAGTATCATGCACATGATCAAATAATGCAAGATTCGTTAAATGTTCCTTTTGAAAACACAGATGCTATAGCTTATTGAAATATTTCTCATTGGTACTCGCACTTTAAGGATGCTGATTACTCTTATCTTTAATTTGCTCTTTATGCTTTATGCAGATTATGACCTCCGCTTCATCCTCCTCTCTTTCTTTCTCCCTCAACCCTGAGTACGTACCGCTCACGTCCAAATATCCTATACTTAAACATTTCTTCCCATCCTACTCCCTTCTAGAATCTTTTGAACCCACCTACTTCCCACCTTCCTTTATCTTTGTTTGCACCCTCCTAGAAATATTTATTTTCCAGGAAACTTCCTGTGCCGTTATAGGGTCTTATTGCGGACACATACTTAACGATTATGGCATTTTGGACACCTTTCCCACTTTCTTCATTTCATTTTCAAATGATTTGAACGATTGGCAATCAAACATTTTTGTCTCATATTGTTTTTCCTCAAAATGGTAACTTTTACGTACATTATGCACACACTTTTGAATTCAAAAATATTATTTTTACCCTCTCGCGCTTCTATGTTCGTGGCATGTTTAACTATGATGAATGGCACGTTCTATTTAACAGGGAAACTACTTTTTCAATACCGCTTTTTAATCGTTCAATTAGATGTACCGGTACATCACACAGACTGCTGGTACTACGTCATGTCTTTGGTCTTTTCTAATCAGCCGCCCCCCTTAACTTTGCCATCAGCGGTCTTTACAATAACAAAAATAAATTCGGTCTGAAATATATCAAAGGCCAGTAGTCGCTGTCTAAAAGTTGATATTTCACAATATCACCCTTGGACAAATTAGGTTGGCTACGTGCATGGCACAGAGACTACCCTTCCCGTATCACTTTCAACAACTTTCCAAATGACTGTCACTGTATGCTCTGCCTTCCTTCCCCTCCTTTCTTAAAAGCTTTGGTTGCTCTTTCCTTATATTACTCTTCATATTCTTATACCTATTCCTCCTCTTCTTCCAGATGAGTCTTCCTAGTTTTTCGTCAAAGTTTTCCAGTAATCCGACAGCAATGAGAGCAGTGTTACGTTCAACATCAGCATTGCCAACAATAAGAACCCAATATTAACCATTTAATTCAAGGAATAGAACAGGATTTACAACAGTTGGAACACTAACAGCATGTGAACAATTATGTTGCTCTTCTTGAAAATATTGTGGTGTCTCATAAGCGCCAAAATTACGTTTTCCAACAAAAGATTAATATGTGTGAATTAAAATACTATGTAATTTCGTTGTGGTGCATATGCCGACAGTCTGGTGCATATTCCGACTCTTCTTTCCAATTTACCCACCAGACCTACCATTCTGAATTCCATATACGAAGAGGCGAGCATCCCACCTCCTAAATTAATACCCCTCACCCCAGACAGACATGTAAACAGAGAAGATGTAGAAACTAATTATAAGATAACAACAACTTGTTAATCTCTTTATTATTCATTATAGCTTATTTTTAGTGTTCCACTATTTTCACCTAAAATGTTATATTAACTATTATTACTATTTTTATTAATGATTATTATAATAACACCTTAAATTTATTACAACTTATATGTATTAATTCATAATCATTTTATTAACACACATACATATATGTATATATATGTATGTGTATATATATATTAATTGTTTTAAATACAAACCTTATTTTTTCTGTTATTTTGTGTCATATTCAACCGTTTCCTCCTTCTCTTCCAATCCTCCTCCTTCCAGTTCTACTTCACCATTGTACAAATTTGCATACTTTTCAAATTCTACACCTTCATATATATCTCTTATACACACATTATCCATTTTACCTATTACACCCTTCAACCTTCAAACTCCTCAAACACTTTTCCATGTTTACCTTTATATGACCTAACAACTCGTGCTGTCTACTAACGTTCTCCTTCCTTTCTTCGGATTCCCATTTCATTCTTTCCATATTTTCCACAATTTTCTCATCCTTTCCTCTTATTCTTCCTTATTCTTCATTGCCACGCTCAACTCTCTACTCAAATTTCTCATCTTGCTCTTCACCCCATTAATACGCTTCCTACACTTCTCGCTTGCCGCCTTCCTCACAGAAATACTAACCGCTACCCCATTACCATTGCATTCCGAACTTTTCTCAAATTACCCTCCGCACTCCATTGCAACCCACGCTTCGCTCTCCCTTTTACGCTCCTACCTACTACCTTCAAAAATTCATTCCCCATTACCGCAATCAGCAAGAAGATACACGAAGTTATCCGAAAAAATAACTATTCATGTCATTCATTACACAGTAAGAAGCTACCAATTCACTCTGCTCTTCCGACAATTTCCAATTCAAATCCAAACCCTCCGGTAACTCTATCCTTTCATCATCATTTCGCAATCCAACATCTCCAACTTTATACTCACATTACTTCCCACATACATCATTATGGGTTTACCGTATTATTCACATTTCTTACCCTTCTTCCTACCCTTCACGCATTCTCATCCCTCGCTCAACACATACCCCTCTGGATATTCAACCTGACCCACTTCGAAATTACCGTAATACAAATACCCACACCGAACTCCCTTTTCACACCTCGTTATCGGCTTCAAACAATTATACACGTTCTTCGCCCCGTCCATATACATTATACTCGCATTAAACCTACACCACACACTCTCCTTATAACTACATGTACAATTTAATAACAATTCATTATCCTTGTCGCATATCAACCCTCATTCAGCGTTCCTGTCCCAGCATCAACCTTAAGTCCGTATCTACCAAAACTTATGCAATTATCCTCAGCATTCGCTATTCGCTCAATTACCAACCGCACCAACATCAAAATCATCTTTACAAATAACTGTCCCTCTCTCTCTACCTCACCCTTTTTATTCTTATCTACCAAATCGCGGCGCCTCTTATTATAACCAATCACGTTCCTCCCTCCACTCTTTTCCACCAATTGCCTTACTCCTTATCCTAAACAATCGTTAAGCTTTAGGTCACTTCCTCGCATACTTTATTACTCCTTACATCAACTCACCTACACCTCTTTGCTACCAGACCTCCAACCTGTACACTTCCGGTAAGCAACACTTTGTTCTAATATCTTTCCTCTCTCACTCTTTTCAGATCGCCATGAAATCCTTCATTAAATACGTCACCAACTCGCGGCGCCTCTCCACCCTGTCGCCCTCTGAAATAACGGTCATCTCACCTCTATCACTTTCCCAATCTATCATGTTCTCTCCCATTGACGTGGTCTTAGTTTGGACGCACCTTGACCCATACTCACAATCCGTCATCGCCATCTTCAAACGCTGCACCTCCCCGTGGAACCTACAGCATCAACGCTCCCACATCGACGGCCCACCACCATTCATCTACCTATGCCCTTTCTGTACAAACAATTAATTACATGTACTTTTTTCCCCCATGCGCTTTTTCATTTCTTTCCTTTATGGTTTCCACTCAACAAAACTTGCATTTCAGCTACGTGTGATTCGATCTCCTGATCATTCCTGAACACAAACATTCTTGCGTCGAATGGCCCCTGTCTATGCTACAAACTTTGCATAACAATACATTGGCATACGTCCCTCACTGCTTCTAGTGTCTTGCAAAACGACAATGCACCTAATCTCCAATCATATTCCCTTCCCTCACGTACGCGCATTGCACCAACCTTATTGCAACAAATGCGACAAATAATCCTTTAATCCCGATAACATAAAACTTGACTGTAATGCACCAAACTTTTTCAATACCACCATAATTAAACAACCAATTATTATTATTATTATTATTATTATTATTATTATTATTATTATTATTATTATTATTATTATTATTATTATTATTATTATTCTGTCATTTCATCCGTAGTTACCAATAACAACCATGAGCCACGAATATCCGAATTCCAACCATTCCAACTTGTGTGACTACTGCAAAATTTTCTCCACAGATTACTGGTGCCCGCAATGCCACTCCACTTAGGTCACCGTTGCTAATATTGCAAACTTCTACTTTGCTCCCCACACCACAAACAAACCTGTGTCACCTGGACCACTTCAATGTTACCAACAACTCATAGCCGTACTCGCTCCCCAATGCCTTCAGTGTCTCGCAAAAAAAAAAAAAAAAAACATGCATACTCACACAATTTCCTCACTTATCCGAATTTACATGAACCTCAATGTCGCAAGTGTGACAAGTACTCCTACGACTTTCTCTACATACATTGGAAGTACAAAAGTACAAAAGGAATATTAATATTTATTGGGACCAATTAGTACACGATTTTGGTTATGACAACTACTACCCCAACACTTTACTGTAAACCTATTGTATCTATATATCAATATTTGTATTAATACCTATGTATAAATATATCCACAAATAAATATCAATGTTTCAAAAAAAATATAAAAAAACGTGTCCATGCACCCACTCACAAAATTTGACCTTTAAAATAAAACATTATTTGAGGTTAATCGGCTGTCTACCGAGGAATACGTACTACTGCCCTTTTAAGGAAGCGAAAATTTTTATTTTTAAGGGTGGCTGCCCATGGTGAAAGCTATTCACGAGTAATTTTTCAAGGACTTATTTTACGGAAATGAAATGAATGGTTCTCTAGTAATTGAATATATGACCTTACTCATGGCACCAAGAAGTCGCTTTTTTGTGTTACATAATAGTTTTCATCTTTACAGCAGAGATTTCCGATTCTTGAACAATCTACATCATTCTATATAAATGCATCGTAAACTATAAAGCTATGGAAATGCACTAGGATAACGTTTAATTAATTATCCAGGATTAAACCTTGAACTGAGTTAATTAATTGTACTTGTTCAAATACGGATTACCCGTTCCACATGTCTCTCGGGCGCTTCTCACGTCCTCTACAAGCGATCTTCAGGTCTTCCTGCAACCCAAATAATGCCCTTCCCTATAATATTCAGATACGTTAATTTTAAAATAAAATCCATTTTATTTCCCCCCATTATAAACAGCTCGTGCTAATTAGTTCCTGTTCTACGTATATAATTCTTAGCCAGCTTCTGCATTCTATAATCTCGTTATAGAGAACAAGTTCAGTGCTGATTCCACATTTTGCTTTCCACCTGCTGTGCAAATAAGACTGACGGGTTTTGGTTCCTACGAGTGTAAGAATAATGACAGATTTGACACCCAATGCGCAGTTGAGAATGAGGGAGAGGATACTGCTCGGGTTCGAGAAATGTTCTCTGATGAAACTGAAGGTTGAGGTGGGAGATCTGATGGAATGCCTCACATATGTGGAAAGTAGGCTTGATTATTTGGAAATCAATCAAGGCGCAATAACACTGTAATTTGTATGTACGAGAGGAGTGCACCCTTAACTGATGTATGAGTGAAGACGATGTTTGTAGAGACGGGACCCAAATGTTCTTTGCAGTGAGGTACGTTGATAGTGAGAGAGCACACCAGGTAAAAGGTGCCGGGGGAAAGAGGTCAAGAGTGTGCACATTGGCTTGCCTCAATCTGAAGGTTGCCATATTATGTGATATTAGAGTTCTGCAGGACACGGGAATCAGTATTATTAGAGAGGATTTAGACCGACGGGTAGGGGAGGAAGGCAACAGACTACACACTCAATAATATTAACCATTTCCTTCCCTGCAGTTTTACATTCCTTGGTAAAAATGTTTACCTAAGCAATAAATACTTCCTGTGTTCAGATGTTATCTTTCCCTCGGAAAGGAACATGTACACGTTTTCAATGTTAATTATACACTAACATTACAAAATTTAACATGAAGATTCTTAAAGAAAGATTTGAAACTAGTTTGATGAACACGTCGTTGACTAATTTCTATGGCTGGTGTTATATGTAAAAGCGATGGACATGCCAGCTTAAAAGAACGGTGATACGTCCAAGTTTTAACATTAGAAACTGATCAATCTCTGAAATGATAGTTGCATGCTGTTCTTCTCCTCCTCTTACTAATAGTAAAGAGAGCACTTAACGTTATATATTTATGATTGTGGTGTTTTTGGATTATTTTTAAAAAATTTCCACTGCTCAATAAATAGAAAATGCAATTAATATAACAGAAAATATACATGTTTCGAGCTTCAACGAGTTTTGGGAAGTACTTCATATGGACCTTGCAAAAAGTTTTGTAATATTTCATATAATTACGGAGTCCATTTCAGAACCGGATATAATTCCCGATCACTATATATTTAATATTTTAATTGATTCAACAAGAATATGTCAAAGAACTAACTATTTAATCTAAAAGCGAGGCCTAAATTGGCAGTAGAAACGCAACTACAATTTTAGAATTTATGCTTACTATATCGGAATAAATTCATTGAGGTCTTTTTAGTAAAACTGATGAATAAATAACATGGTTAATTTTTTTCCGTTGGTAAGTTCAGGACACACAAAATTTATATTTTTTACAATTTTTTTTAAATCTTGCACAACTACATCAAGCTGCAATACGTTTTAAACCTTATGATGTTACAATATCTTAGATTGCTAACTGTTATATCACTTCTACAGCTGCTTGATGTGGGATAGACACAAACCAAGATGTTGCGCTATAGCACTTGTTGTCTATAATTGATACAGCTTTTTAATCCGCATTATATCAATAATTTCGAAATGAGGTAAAATAATTTTCACAGTATTTCAAGGTGAAAGACTTTTAAAAAATACCTTATGAAATGCACATAGATTTACAAGATAAGCATTAAAGTGACAATTAAATTTAACTAGTAAACCAGGACATATTTATTACATAAAAATGCACAAAATTAAAAACGGCAACTTCTTCAAAAAATGAGAATGAATGGGGAACTCCATAGCAATCTATGTTCACATACTGGCCATTTGCGGTAAAAATAAATAAATACAAATAAGAGAAATATTATTTAAGGGTTTTTTCGTTTTGTTTTATTTTATTTACTGACGCTCTTTAACGTTTCAGGTCATGAGAGTCCCATTCAATTCAGGACATGAAACCGCCGACAACATTTGCTTAGAGGCATTTTCTTTCAGCCTTCAGATTCTTTATCGTGCCGTAAATGTGCGACACGAGACCCACGACTTTACTTCCATTCCGAAGGAAGTCATACGTAGAATATTTAAGCCCGAAAAATCAATCCGTCCAGGCCGGGATCAAACCCGCGATCTTGGGTTTAGGAGTCAAGTATAGTTACCACTACACCACCAGAACCGACATCATTGTAGGAGCATTGACCTTCAAAATTTTGCAAATTAGAACAACCATAAAATCTACTTGTGCATAAAAATATTTTTTTCCCTGTTTGATAAGTTAACGGCTGTTCATGTAATAGAAGAACTTAATGAATGTCAAAGAAATACTAAACCCAATAAAAGAAAGTTAGAATTGTCTTTTCTATATTTATGAAACGGAGATCAATGATGGTGAGTTGGTAATTTACAGAAGTACATTAATTAGGAATGGTTGTCTACAGAGCACTTCAAAGAACGTTACCTAAAACAGTTGGACGGAAAGTGACGTCTGTTCTAATAAAATAACAAAGACAGTATAAAATAAAGGTAATGTTTTAATAAAAATATTTAGAAATAAATGTAGAAATTTACGTCAATTTTCAGCGTTGAACACATAAGTAAGTTGATGAACGTGAATTTCATCAAGAATATATATTAGTATTGAAGGCTGTCTCCAGTGTTTATGGTAAGATGCAGTGTAAAAAGTTAAAGACACATTCGTGCACCTGTATGTCCACCGCCACGGGTGGCCGAGGTCGTTAAGGCACGGACTCGTGAGCGGGAGGTCTGCGGTTCGAATCCCGCCAGGACCGTCCTCCCTGACTGGGGTTTTTTCCAGGTTTTCCTCAGTCTTCATAACTGGCAAATGCCGGGGAGGTACCTAAACTTAGGCCTGGAACGCTTCCTTCCTTAAAAAAAAAAAAAATCCTTTCCCAATTTATCATTTCATCTCATGTATCATTAGTGTCCACCGCCTGTGGTGCCTCAGTAGTAAAAACGGGCGTTAAACACTACTCAAAAAAAAAAAAACCTGTATGTCCCTAATATAACGAAATACATTTTTTCACAAAAATTCCTTGATACTGTACGTGGTTGGCTGTACTTTACTGAAAATTGTGGTCAAGGCACATCATTTAATTTTAAAACGAATTTCATACAATAAAAAGACCCAGTAATTATTTACTTCAACAGAAAAGAGCATATACCTTTTCACTTCATCGTAACTGCTTTAATTTACATTTGGAGTGTTTAAAATAATTACAGTTGTATACCACAAACACAGGGGAAATAGCATCACACTACTGAATCTCTGATAATACATATTATAACTGCGAATACAGCATGCCTCTGGTGTATTATTTCTTCAGCAAATACAATTATTTGATCAAAGAAATATCGCGCAATGAGTCTTTCGATCATTATTCCCCCATTCTACAATAACGTGACGAGAAATTGAAACTGCGCTCATTCAATTTCTATCCAGTGTTGGAGCATGCACATATTACGGGTTCGTGTAATCTGAGCTAGCAATAAGAAAGAATGAACATTTTGAAAACGTCACTTATTATAGTTTCCGTTATATAAGAGAATACTTAAAAACAAGGAATAGAGTATCCGGTACAGGTGTGATTAATCTACGCGGAAATTATTCTTCATCCACATTTTCGTTAAATATTATTTTTGCAAACTTCAACTGCAATTGATTACTTAATTTATAAAAAAGTAAAACGTATGCCTGTTTTTCTGTAGCAATATAGCACTATCCGTATCTGGTTTACTGGCAAATATATCAACATATATGAGCATTAATCATATTTACATGTGCAAATATACTGAAGCACTCTAAAAGTACAATGTGAAAATTTTCCTGTACCTATGTTTTCTAGTTTAAATGCATGCAGATATTTAGAAGACAAGGAGCTAATACTAAATATACCTTCTCCACTACAAACTTACATGTTTTAATGATATGCTCTAAATCACATTTAATTTTCCCTTACCCCATTACAGAAATTCTTTGCGCCTCTTATTCTTTATCCTTTTATGTGTATTTTGATAAACGCAGCAGTTAAATAGTAGTTGACAATGTCCTTTATCGCAAATTACAAGTAATTTATGACAGTGTTGAATATGCAGAGCATCAAACAGAGTCATAAATATGTTGATAAGCTTTTAGAAAACAGGTTTAATTAAGATCGTAAAATTTGTGAAAAATATCATTATTCAAGGACATTGGTAACCAAATTATATATAATTTAACATGTTATTACTTAATAAAAATATGTAAAAATTATAAATTAGTACTTCGATTTCAAAATTAATTTCATTATAACATTATTTCATTTTTGTATATATATTTGGGTCATGTTTGTATTCGTTTACTACAATTCAGTTGAAAGGGATACTAAGTTTCAATGAGGGAAAACTTATACTTAAATGAATACAAATATCAACAATAACAACATATATGCACATTAAATCTCCTAGTGTGCAAATGTATATTCACGTTAATAGCTGCCATGACCTGCATACTAGAAAATGTAGTCCTTTAACCTATCAATAACCTTTTAACGTCTTTATATATCACATTTTGTTTTTATATACGTTGTACACAAAGGCTCCAGGAACAAAAATATCTATCCTAAATTTTACAATAATGTTATGATTCTAGCGTACAAAAATTTCGAATGCAAACTTATCAATACAATTAAGAATTTTACTAACATTGCTACATTTTACATGCAGCAAAAAACCTATTTTGAATTATTGTCATGATACTGTTTTAATGCACTCATCATTAACAGATTTTTGTAGATGTGTAGCCCGCCTAAATTTTAGAATACTTCCTAACCTTAAAACTATAGTTTACTGCATCCTGTGGCTTTCCACACTATATCGTCCGGTTGTAATTTCATATCCTTTCGAACGAGAAAAAGTTAACCCTGTTCACAAATTGTGTCATGTCATTCATTACGCTGCCACTTCGATCCAGAGAATTTTATATTACTTCATTTGTTAACTGTGCTTCTATAATGGTGAAATGTTATCTTATAAGATTTGCAATGTATTTTATATTGGGTTAATTTCACTGTTGTGCTCTTTATGTGTATAATCATACGCGATCAGTTAGTCGGTTCTGGTGGTGTAGTGGTTACCATACTTGCCTCCTAATCCCAAGATCGCCGATTCAAACCCGGCCAGGACCTATGGATTTTTCCGAGCGTAAAAACCCAAAGTTGGCTTCCTTCGGAAAGGAAGTAAAGCCGTGGGTCCCGTGTCGTACATTTACGGCACGCCACAAAAGAACCTCAAGGCTGAAAGAGAGGCCGTTAAGCAAAATTTGTCGGCCGTTTCACGCTCTGAATTGAATGGAATGCTGATGACCTGACATATTAAAGAGCGTCCATAAATAAATCAATAAAAAAAAAAAAAAGCATTCAGTTAAGAGCCCGTCCATCTTGCCTTTTGCTCAACTTGCCCTAACTCACTGTAAGGAATTCGAATTATATTCCTTCTTACTCTCTCATTCTTATTCTGTTTCTCTACTACCTCCGAGATTCAATATATCAGTTTTTACCATTCTTCCTTGACCTCTTCCTTTGGAGAAAATCACAAGTAGCTTGAAATGTAGCAAAAACTATTCACAAAAGACAAATATCCCTCTTTCCTATTTCAAATAATCCAAATCTTTTGTTGTAATGAAGAAAGTGCCAGGCAACGAGGTTTCACGAGATGCGGCGTGCAACAGTGGAATATGCCCAGTTGAAGAGCATATGTTCCGACATCTGGTGTCAAGAAGGTTAAACTACTATGTAGTGAATGCTCATTCGGCGTTGGGTCTTTAATCTGCAGCAGCTAAGGAACTCCACTGCATACTTACCTTCTACTCCCAGTATCACGAAATACACACTTTCCTGTATAGTTTCGGTAAGACATAAAAGACTTGTGTTGAACTTTCTTTTCTGATATGCGATGCCTATCAATTGAACCAATCAATGTGTGGGTAAATAGGTACGTTTACACTCAATGCAGGAAAATGAACAGATATGTAGTTGGGTCGACTTGTGTGTGTCCAAATAATTAGGTGGACTGGTGGGAATTTGTGTAAGCTTGTAGAGCGGTTGGTGGATTACTTAATTGTTAGAAAAGTGGTTCAATCTATAATTATGAATGTAGGTGGATAAATAGGAATGGTAGTGTGTGGATGGATGCCCAGGTAGAACGTATGTGAGTAGTTAAGTAGGTGGTAGATGGTAGTAGGTATTTGTGATGGCAAAAAGATATATAGGAGGTATAATTGGAATTTGGATTGTGACATGTTTATATGCGATATTTTATAAACTTTCCTAATTATTCTTGCACAGTGGTTAGTTTTAATGTTATCCATACCTTTTAATATGTATACACCCGATAAATTGCAATTTACAGAAACTATATTTATAGGCTGAATTAGTGATACCCCTAAAATAAGAGACGAAAACTATGCTTGGAAACAAATGCTAAATTCATAAAATATATTCGTACAGTATCCGATCAATCCTGTGATAGACTGTAAATCGCTATCAGCAAGAGAATATTTCTAGCGATGTCGGTTAAGTTTTAACTTATTTGACTAGTCGTTGATTTCAATCTTCTTAGTTTTCTCAAAGTGCATAATATATGTTCTAGAATTTCGTGTGTAAATTTATCCGTAATCGCACCATTTGTTCTGACGGAAAGGTAAGCAGGAACTAAAACGTGACATTGCATTATGTGTTAAATTTCAGCTTCGAGCTGTGTGTGCTATTTCAAGGAGCCAATTCTTGTACTTGATTGGAGCTCATGTGTATATTATCACAAGTCTTCATAGAATATTTAAATTAATGACAAAGGAGGGTTATGATTTGTTTTGAAATAAATAGTATGTAAATTACGTTTATTTGCATTTTATTCTATAATTGAACATTTATTACATATGCAAAGGCCTTTCAAATATACTCCAAACACTAATATATTATAACTAAATTCTTTGCTAAACCCAAAAACCCCATTGTGACTGCAGAAAATTCGCAGACTGGAAAAGATGACTGCAGAGCTTTACTTTATGGATGTTTTTTTTTTTTTAAGAATGTACCTTTATCATTACCATGTCTACAATCATAATCACAGCCAAGGTCTAATTCTCCTTCATCATTGTAATTATCTCCGATGTGAACAACATTATTCACTATCAAATTTCCTATGTTGAACCAGTTTATGTGGTTGTTAAACCCAACGGGTGACAAATTTCTTGCTGTGGGACTTTTCAAGCTTTTAGCGAAATATTCTTTAACAGCCTTTTGAAACGAACCTTTTAGGATTTTCTTCATTGATTTAGCTAAGAAATTTCCGTGCAATTCCGAAATTTCTCTTGAACTCTTCTCAGGATCCTGTGATTTGTATTCAGGAAAAGCAGCAGCTCTCTGTGAACAAACAAACAGTTGTATTAGTAGTAGTAGGAGTAGTAGTACAGGTAATGGTAGTGGTTGCAGTAGCGGTATTTAAAGTAGCAGAGGTGCAATAGCAGTAACAGTAGTAGAAGTACTATTAGTAGTTATATGTAGTAGTAATGGTAGTAGAATTAGTGGTGCTAGTAGTAGTAGTAGTGGTAATAAAATTAGTAATACTAATAGCAGTAGAAGTAGTAGTAGTAGTGGTAATAAAATTAGTAATACTAATAGCAGTAGAAGTAGTAGTAGTAGTGGTAATAAAATTAGTAGTACTAATAGCAGTAGAAGTAGTAGTAGTAGTGGTAATAAAATTAGTAATACTAATAGCAGTAGAAGTAGTAGTAGTAGTGGTAATAAAATTAGTAATACTAATAGCAGTAGAAGTAGTAGTAGTAGTGGTAATAAAATTAGTAATACTAATAGCAGTAGAAGTAGTAGTAGTAGTGGTAATAAAATTAGTAATACTAATAGCAGTAGAAGTAGTAGTAGTAGTGGTAATAAAATTAGTAATACTAATAGCAGTAGAAGTAGTAGTAGTAGTGGTAATAAAATTAGTAATACTAATAGCAGTAGAAGTAGTAGTAGTAGTGGTAATAAAATTAGTAATACTAATAGCAGTAGAAGTAGTAGTAGTAGTGGTAATAAAATTAGTAGTACTAATAGCAGTAGAAGTAGTAGTAGTAGTGGTAATAAAATTAGTAGTACTAATAGCAGTAGAAGTAGTAGTAAAAGTAGTAGTACTAGTAGTAGTAGTTGTAGTAGTAGAATACTAGTAGTAGAAGTAATAATAGTAGTAGTAGAAGAGGAAGTTGTAATAGTAGTAATACTAGTAGTAGTAGTAGTAGTAGTTGTGGTAGTACTATTTTTTTGATTGATTTTATTTATGGACGCTCTTTAACATCTCAGGTCATCAGCGTCCCATTCAATTCAGGGCGTGAAACGGCCGGCAAATTTTGCTCAAAGGCCTCTCTTTCAGGTTTGAGGTTCTTTTTGTGCCGTAAATGTATGACATGGGACCCATGGCTTTACTTCCCTTCCGAAGGAAGCCATACTTAGGATTTTTAAGCCCGAAAAAATTCCATCGGTCCGGGCCGGGTTCGACCCCAAGTTCTTGGGTTTAGGATGCAGTTGTAGTAGTAGTAGTAGTAGTAGTAGTAGTAGTAGAGTAGTAGTAGTAGTAGTAGTAGTAGTAGTAGTAGTAGTAGTAGTAGTAGTAGTAGTAGTAGTAGTAGTAGTAGTAGTAGTAATAGTAGTTGTGGTGGTGGTTGTTGTTAATGTATGTTTTGTTTATCAGTTATATTTGCGGACTCTCTGTAGCACACTAATTCATCATCGTGCAATTCAATTCATGACGTGAAATGGCCGGTACATTTTCCTCGGATAGCTCTTCTTTAGGATTGAGGTTCTTATACCAGCCATAAGTTAAAGACACGAGAGTCACGACTTTGCCTCCCTTCCGACGGAATTCATACTTTGGAATTTTAGGCCCAAAAATGCATCGACTCTGGCGGGGATTGAAACTGCTTTTTTGGATCTACGAGGTAAGTATGCTTACCACTACACCATCAGCACCGACAAAATAGAAATAGTAATTATAGCGAATGTAATGTATTTATTTTCAAAAAAAAATATGTTAAATCTTAGTTTCACGAGTCATGGAATCGTGCGTTCTTTCTCAGTAGACTAAGAAATAGTGGCTATTGCACAAGCCGATACTTAACTTTTATGGGACAATCAATATAAATACACAGACATATCAAATGAAAGAATGAAACGGTAAAAATATAACACTTTAAAATGCAAATAAAATGAAAAAGGAAAAGTTTGTCAAATTAGTTTTTACTTACTCCACACAAACACGTTTACAGATAAATGTATCCCAAATAGTGTATCAAATGTACGCTACTGCCTATTTCAATCTATCTGTCGTTGTGTAAAAATGAACCTACTTGTTCCTCCTCTTTACTGTTTACCAGCATTAAAGAGAGATTTGGAACTAGTTTGATGAGCACGTCGTTGACTAAGGTCTACTGGTAAAAGCGATGGACATCCCAGCATAAGAGAACGGTGATACGTCCACGTTTTAACATTAGAAATTGATCAATCTCTGAAATGATAGTTACATGTTGTCTTAATCCTCCTCTTGCTACACCGCCACGGGTGGTCGAAGTCGTTAAATCGCGGACTCGTGAGCGGTAGGTGTGGGGCTCGAATCCCGCCAGTACCGTCCTACGTGACTGAGGTTTTTTTTTTTTTTTTGCAGTTTTTCGGTTTTCCTAAGTCCTCATAAATGGAAATTGCCTGGGAGGTACCCTAAACTTAGGCCTGGAACGTTTCCTTCCTTAAAAATATATCCTTTCCCAATATATCATTTCATTTCAAGTATCACCAGTGTCCATCGCCCGTGGTGCCTCTGTAGCAAAAACGGGCGTTAAACACTTTTCATTCATTCCTCTTGCTAGTATTAAAGAGAGCACCTCCATTATATATTTGTGTTTGTGCTGTTTTTAGTTATTTTTAAAATTTCCACAGCTCAATAAAATACAAAGTTCAATAATGTAACGGAAAATATTAACGTTGCAACTTTAACGAGGTTTGTGAAGTACTTTATTTGGACGTTGCATATTAGAATATGTGATATTTCATATAATTACAGAGTCTATCTCAGGACCCGATATGATTCCCGATCCTTACATATTTAATATTTTAATTATTTCTAGATGAATATGTTAAAGATGTAACAATTTAAAATAAAAGTTTCACCTAAATAGACAATATAATCGCAATCTACAATTTTATAATTTACATTTACTCTCAGAATAATCACATGGAGGTCATGTCAGTGAGGCTGACGAATAAATAAAAATGTTTCGTTTTATTCCACTGATACATTCAGCACACACAAAAGTCATAGTTTTTACCATTTTTGAAAATCTTACACTACTACATCAAGCAAACACGTTTTAAACTTTACGGCGTTACAGTACCTTGGACTGCTACTGTTATATCACTTCATTGCTGCTTGATGTGGGATAGACACAAACCAAGATATTGTACTGTAGCACTTATTGTCTGTAAATGAAATTGCTTTTTAATCCCTATTGTGAAAATGATTTCCAAATGAGCTACAACATTCCTTGCTGCATTTCAAGATGAAAGACATTAGAAAAAACACAATTATCTTATGAATTATCTCATCTTCTAATCGTTGTATGATTACAATATAAGCATCAAGGTGACAATGAAACTTAAACTATAGAACCTTGGAGATATTGATAACATAAAGAATACCTAAAATTAAAAACGGCAAATTCTTCACAAAATAAGAATGAATCGGGCACTTCATAGGAATCCATGCCAACACACTGGCCTATCTGCAGTAAAGATAAATAAATAATTACAAATAACAGGGATATCATTCAAAGTGAAGCTTAAAATCCCTAACATGAAGTTTCTTCTTGGAGCTTCAAATTTTTGCAAATTAATTCAACCGCAGAGTAAAGTTGCGCATGAAAACATTTTTTATAACAAATTAACAACTGGTTTATGCAATAGAAGAACTTGTTGAACATCAAACGAATACAAAACATATAGAGAAAGATAGAATTATCTTTTCGATATTTACGAAACTGAGATCAGTGATGGTTAGATGGTAATTTACAGACACTCGTTTAAACTACTGTACATTAATTAGGAATGGTTGTCAACACAGCACTTTCTGTTTGTTTATTCCACTTCAAAGAACGTTACGTAATACAGCTGGAAGGAAAGTGAAGACTTTTGTAATAAATTGACAAATACAGTGTAAAATAAAGGTAATGTTGTAATAAAAATAATTCGAAATAAATGTAGAAATGCATGTCTACTTTCAGCGTTGAACACATATGTAATGCTGACGAATGCGCATTCATTCAAGAAATATACTTTACAAATTAAGAATATCTGCAGTATTTATGCTCAGATGCAGTGTAAATGGTCAATGACACATTCGTGTATCTTTATGTCCCTAATATAACGAAATATTTTTTTCACAAAAATTTCTTGATACTGTATGTGGTTGGCTGTACTTTACTGAAAATTGTGGTCAAGACACATCATTTATTTTTAAAATGGAATTCATGCGATAAGAAGACCCATGGATTGTTAACTTCAATAAAACGGAGCATATACCTTTCTACGTCATCACAGTTGCTTTAATTTACATTTGCAGTGTTTAAAATAATTACAGCTGTATAGCACAAACACGGGGGAAATAGCATCACACTACTGAATCTCTGATAATACATATTATAACTGCGAATACAGCATATACTTCTAGAGTATTATTTCTTCAGCAAATACAATTATATGATCAGAGAAATATCGCGCAATGAGTCTTTCGACCATTATTCCCCCATTCTACAATAACGTGATGAGAAATTGAAACTGCGCTCATTCAATTTCTATCCAGTGTTGGAGCATGCACATTTTTACATCAAGCATATTTGTACTATATTTGGAAATATAGTGATGCACCCAAAAAGCTCCATGTGAAAATTTTCCCGTACCTTTGTATTTTAGTATAAATGTCATACAGAAATTTATCTCATAAGGATTTAATATTAAAGAGAAAAGCGTTCTTCCTTTTTCAGTGCAAAACTACATTTTATTAAGATGAATAATTATTAGATTGGCTGTAAATAAACGAAGTAATATTACAATAATAATAATGACGTTGAGATAATACAAAATGGCTTCAAAATCCATGTTTACATTTCTGATATTAGCATATTTCGTTACATAAATTATAATAATAATTATTATAATCTATTTTAGAATTTATATGTCAGCATATTAATAGTTAAGTAATTTTGCGTATTTGCTGAATATTAGAGCAACTTGTTCACAAAGCTTTAAGACATAAACCAGGAAGCGTGTTTTGGGAACGGAACAAAAAGAACCACATAGTCCTATACCTCTTTTGTATGATTTGTAAGAAGCTGTTTATAAGAAGAGTGGTCTCTAAGAATTTTAAAAATAGTGGGTCAGATACCTAGCCATTGTATGACCGGAATAAAGGGGTCATTTTTATTTATTTATTTATTGTTAAAGTCCAGGACAGGCCGGGCAATAGAAACCTATTAATGTAACAGAACCTCGCAGTTGTAATAAATTGTACCCAACATTGCGTCAGGAAACCCAGCAGATAAACGGAAGGAATAAAGGGTAAAAATGGCGGTCGATCGGGGAGATTTTGGGGTAGAAAGACGCAAACTGTTAACAGGGAGTCACATCGAAAATATTGTACAAAGAGGAGAACAGTGGAACTGTGAAAGAGTTGGTACAACTACCGGGCAGTGATAGACTAGAATCCATCGAGATTGTTGCCAACACTCATCCATATTTTCGGAACTTAAAGGCGGTGTTGCAAGATAAAATTACTGAAATATAAATAAATAGTGTTATAGTAAACTCTACTATTAGTGTTCATCTTTTGCATAACTCTCAGTCCTCTCCCATTGGCCTAATAGGGTCATAAAATTCCAGCAATCCATCGCTTGGCACGACGATATTCGATAGACACCGGGAGAAGAGGAAATCAACATCAATATGTCAACTATCAATTGAATGTACAAATTCCTCCTCCACTTATTGCTTTAGACTGTAGAATACGATTGCAACGTTTAGCGCACGTCAATCGTTTAAGAGCAACACAATTATATAGCCTTCTGTTAAACAGCAAGAGAACAGTAAAATAGTAATTGAATGTTGCGCTCTTTCTCTGTTCTTTTAATTATTGAAGGAATTGTATGATATTACCCGATTTCCTGATTATACACTCCTTGATAGGGGCACGTGAAAAGCGGAAATAGGCCTTTCTGTATGTGAGTACCAACTTGTTTTATTTTAAATTTAATTAGTTATCTTATTATGGTCGTTTCTACGAACATGCATAATGGTTTCGCCTTAAATGAGGTCAAAACCAAAAGGTTCTCCAATGGTAGGAATCTTGTAGTATCAGCGAGTGTAAAACCTGCCGAACCAAACCCATCAGTGAGAATGCAAACTTTTCCGTTTCCGTTTCCATAGGTTAGACATACATTACATACAATTCGAATGTAATACTTACCATATTACCCGCTGAAGGATTCCCTTTGCCCTCCGTTTGGAAAAGCTCGGCTGGATGAGGATATCCACCAATGCTGCCAAAGAACAGCATCTCAACGTAGAGAATCGTTAGAAACGTTAAAAGCTTCATTTTGATCTGAAAATTAACACATTTACTCAAAATTCATACTGAAATTTCGCATACCTCATTATATGCTCTATTTCTTTCATAAAAGAAAGCAATAACTTACAATGTAAGGCGATGCTAAGAGTTTAAAGCGAAACTTACACCTGTCGAGCGTCAAACAAGCAGTAACCAACGGGCAATTGGTGCAAACCTTTAATATACAACGCAGTTTTAATGACAGCCATAAATCACATTTAATTTTCTTTAGCCCATTCCAGAAATTACTTGCGCTACATATATTTAATCCTTTTATGTGTGTGTGTTGATAAGGCAGCAGTTAAAACGTTGAAGATAATTTCCTTTATCGCCCATTACAATGAAATTAAGTCAGTTTAATGTGCAGAGCATCAAAAAGGGTCATAAATGTGCAGATAAGCATTTAGAAAGCAGATTTAATGAAGATCGTAAAATGCATAAAAAAAAGTCATTATTCAAGTTAACATTTTACCACTTTACCAAAAATATGCATTACTTATATGTTACTAGCACCTTTTAACATATATTACAATATCTAAAAAAAGGTTGTTTGTTCATTCTGTTAACTTAAAATTATAGCTTTGATATCTAAATTAATTTGTTTACAATAATGTTTCATTTTTGTATATATATTTGGGTCATGTTTGTATTCGTTTACTAAAATTCAGTTAAAAGGCATACTATGTTTCAATGAGGGAAATCTTACACTTAAATGAATACAAATATCAACAATAACAACATATAGGCACATTAAATCTCCTAGTGTACAAATGTATATTCACGTTAATAGCTGCCATAGCCTGCATTCTAGAAGATGAGGTCCTTTTAACATATCAATAACCCTTTACCGTCTTTATATCAACTTTTGCTTTTTGATATGTATTGCACACCTCGCACAAAGGCTCCAGGAACGAAAGTATCCATCCTAAATTTTATAATCATGTTATGATTCCAGCGTACAAAAATTCGAATGCAAATTTATCAATACAATTAAGAATTGTACTAACATTGCTACATTTTACATGCCGGGAATTCCAGCAAATAACCTATTTTGAATTATTGTCACGATACTTTATCATTAACAGATTTATGTACATTTGTACCCTGCCTAAATTATAGAATACCTCCTAAACTTAAAAGTATGGTTTGCTGCATCCTATGGCTTTCCACACTATATCGTCCGGTTGCAGGTTCAAACCCTTTCGAACGAGCAAATGTTAACCCTGTTCACGAATTGTGTCATGTCATTCATTTCGCTGCCACATCGATCCAGAGAATTTTATATTACTTCATTTGTTAACTGTGCTTCTAAGATGGTGGAATGTTATCTTGTAAGCTTTGCAACGTATTTTATATTGGTTTAATTTCACTGTTGTGCACTGTATGTGTTTAATCATACGCGTTCAGTTGTTAACACCACGTCCATCTTACCGGTTGCCCAACTTGGCGTTTCACACTGTAAGGATTTCAATTACTTTCTCCCTCTCTCATAATCTATATCTATACCTCCTTCGAGATTCAATACTTTAATTTTTACCATTTCGCTTTTCTTTTCCTTTCGAGAAGAACACGAGTTGCTTGAAATGCAGCGAAAACTGTGTAACTGATTAAGTGTTTTATCTATTTCTACTTCTCTATTTGTTGCTATTTTGTGCAATGTTCAAAGATTTACCTAAGTTTTATATGCACATACTTGTATATAACTTTCAACAATTGTTATAAACTTAAGTATTGTTAACAAATAAATAATTTAATCTCCTGTTTTTATTGGGAATTTCCAACATGAACATTTTCTTAATTTTTTTATAGAAATGTTGGTCAATTTTTGTGCACAGTGCATTGAGTTTTTAGAATTTGTTCTCTCCTCATGTCGAATTTTAAACTTTTGAATGTTAAATTTTGTCTTCTTCCCAAAAGACAATTTGAAAACCTTCTACGCATTGGATTCACTTTTGAACATTGCGTGAATTTTCTGTATGCGTGGTTCCTTCTTGCGCCGAAAAATTTTGGCATTCAGAATCCGCTAAGTGTAGCGCAATCTTTAACAGTCGACCTCCGAGATTTGGATCATCACACTTGCTATAGGATACTGCACTTTTATTTCTTTCCAAAGTATGACATTACAGTTAGATAGCACCAAGTGGGTTTGCTCAGGTAAATACTTGAGACGTCGACTGGGGAATTTCGGATTAAAATTCTTTTGAGTTGCCAATGCTCAACTTTCTTTTTACATTTATTTTTTGCAGTTTTGCTGGTCACTTAGGAAAATGCGAGACAAAAATTTTCTAATAGGAAAACACGGCATAGAAATTTACTGAATACATATATCCCGCTCTCCAATTTCATTTCAACCAAATCTTTTGTTGTAATGAAGAAAGTGCCAGGCAACGAGGTTTCACGAGATGCGGCGTGCAACAGTGGAATATGCCCAGTTGAAGAGCATATGTTCCGACATCTGGTGTCAAGAAGGTTAAACTACTATGCAGTGAATGCTCATTCGGCGTTGGGTCTTTAATCTGCAGCAGCTAAGGAACTCCACTGCATACTTACCTTCTACTCCCAGTATCACGAAATACACACTTTCCTGTATAGTTTCGGTAAGACATAAAAGACTTGTGTTGAACTTTCTTTTCTGATATGCGATGCCTATCAATTGAACCAATCAATGTGTGGGTAAATAGGTACGTTTACACTCAATGCAGGAAAATGAACAGATATGTAGTTGGGTCGACTTGTGTGTGTCCAAATAATTAGGTGGACTGGTGGGAATTTGTGTAAGCTTGTAGAGCGGTTGGTGGATTACTTAATTGTTAGAAAAGTGGTTCAATCTATAATTATGAATGTAGGTGGATAAATAGGAATGGTAGTGTGTGGATGGATGCCCAGGTAGAACGTATGTGAGTAGTTAAGTAGGTGGTAGATGGTAGTAGGTATTTGTGATGGCAAAAAGATATATAGGAGGTATAATTGGAATTTGGATTGTGACATGTTTATATGCGATATTTTATAAACTTTCCTAATTATTCTTGCACAGTGGTTAGTTTTAATGTTATCCATACCTTTTAATATGTATACACCCGATAAATTGCAATTTACAGAAACTATATTTATAGGCTGAATTAGTGATACCCCTAAAATAAGAGACGAAAACTATGCTTGGAAACAAATGCTAAATTCATAAAATATATTCGTACAGTATCCGATCAATCCTGTGATAGACTGTAAATCGCTATCAGCAAGAGAATATTTCTAGCCTTGTCGGTTAAGTTTTAACTTATTTGACTAGTCGTTGATTTCAATCTTCTTAGTTTTCTCAAAGTGCATAATATATGTTCTAGAATTTTGTGTGTAAATTTATCCGTAATCGCACCATTTGTTCTGACGGAAAGGTAAGCAGGAACTAAAACGTGACATTGCATTATGTGTTAAATTTCAGCTTCGAGCTGTGTGTGCTATTTCAAGGAGCCAATTCTTGTACTTGATTGGAGCTCATGTGTATATTATCACAAGTCTTCATAGAATATTTAAATTAATGACAAAGGAGGGTTATGATTTGTTTTGAAATAAATAGTATGTAAATTACGTTTATTTGCATTTTATTCTATAATTGAACATTTATTACATATGCAAAGGCCTTTCAAATATACTCCAAACACTAATATATTATAACTCAATTCTTTGCTAAACCCAAAAACCCCATTGTGACTGCAGAAAATTCGCAGACTGGAAAAGATGACTGCAGAGCTTTACTTTATGGATGTTTTTTTTTTTTTAAGAATGTACCTTTATCATTACCATGTCTACAATCATAATCACAGCCAAGGTCTAATTCTCCTTCATCATTGTAATTATCTCCGATGTGAACATCATTATTCACTATCAAATTTTCTATGTTGAACCAGTTTATGTGGTTGTTAAACCCAACGGGTGACAAATTTCTTGCTGTGGGACTTTTCAAGCTTTTAGCGAAATATTCTTTAACAGCCTTTTGAAACGAACCTTTTAGGATTTTCTTCATTGATTTAGCTAAGAAATTTCCGTGCAATTCCGAAATTTCTCTTGTACTCATCTCAGGATCCTGTGATTTGTATTCAGGAAAAGCAGCAGCTCTCTGTGAACAAACAAACAGTTGTATTAGTAGTAGTAGGAGTAGTAGTACAGGTAATGGTAGTGGTTGCAGTAGCGGTATTTAAAGTAGCAGAGGTGCAATAGCAGTAACAGTAGTAGAAGTACTATTAGTAGTTATATGTAGTAGTAATGGTAGTAGAATTAGTGGTGCTAGTAGTAGTAGTAGTGGTAATAAAATTAGTAATACTAATAGCAGTAGAAGTAGTAGTAGTAGTGGTAATAAAATTAGTAATACTAATAGCAGTAGAAGTAGTAGTAGTAGTGGTAATAAAATTAGTAATACTAATAGCAGTAGAAGTAGTAGTAGTAGTGGTAATAAAATTAGTAATACTAATAGCAGTAGAAGTAGTAGTAGTAGTGGTAATAAAATTAGTAGTACTAATAGCAGTAGAAGTAGTAGTAGTAGTGGTAATAAAATTAGTAGTACTAATAGCAGTAGAAGTAGTAGTAAAAGTAGTAGTACTAGTAGTAGTAGTTGTAGTAGTAGAATACTAGTAGTAGAAGTAATAATAGTAGTAGTAGAAGAGGAAGTTGTAATAGTAGTAATACTAGTAGTAGTAGTAGTAGTAGTTGTGGTAGTACTATTTTTTTGATTGATTTTATTTATGGACGCTCTTTAACATCTCAGGTCATCAGCGTCCCATTCAATTCAGGGCGTGAAACGGCCGGCAAATTTTGCTCAAAGGCCTCTCTTTCAGGTTTGAGGTTCTTTTTGTGCCGTAAATGTATGACATGGGACCCATGGCTTTACTTCCCTTCCGAAGGAAGCCATACTTAGGATTTTTAAGCCCGAAAAAATTCCATCGGTCCGGGCCGGGTTCGACCCCAAGTTCTTGGGTTTAGGATGCAGTTGTAGTAGTAGTAGTAGTAGTAGTAGTAGTAGTAGCAGCAGAGTAGTAGTAGTAGTAGTAGTAGTAGTAGTAGTAGTAGTAGTAGTAGTAGTAGTAGTAGTAATAGTAGTTGTGGTGGTGGTTGTTGTTAATGTATGTTTTGTTTATCAGTTATATTTGCGGACTCTCTGTAGCACACTAATTCATCATCGTGCAATTCAATTCATGACGTGAAATGGCCGGTACATTTTCCTCGGATAGCTCTTCTTTAGGATTGAGGTTCTTATACCAGCCATAAGTTAAAGACACGAGAGTCACGACTTTGCCTCCCTTCCGACGGAATTCATACTTTGGAATTTTAGGCCCAAAAATGCATCGACTCTGGCGGGGATTGAAACTGCTTTTTTGGATCTACGAGGTAAGTATGCTTACCACTACACCATCAGCACCGACAAAATAGAAATAGTAATTATAGCGAATGTAATGTATTTATTTTCAAAAAAAAATATGTTAAATCTTAGTTTCACGAGTCATGGAATCGTGCGTTCTTTCTCAGTAGACTAAGAAATAGTGGCTATTGCACAAGCCGATACTTAACTTTTATGGGACAATCAATATAAATACACAGACATATCAAATGAAAGAATGAAACGGTAAAAATATAACACTTTAAAATGCAAATAAAATGAAAAAGGAAAAGTTTGTCAAATTAGTTTTTACTTACTCCACACAAACACGTTTACAGATAAATGTATCCCAAATAGTGTATCAAATGTACGCTACTGCCTATTTCAATCTATCTGTCGTTGTGTAAAAATGAACCTACTTGTTCCTCCTCTTTACTGTTTACCAGCATTAAAGAGAGATTTGGAACTAGTTTGATGAGCACGTCGTTGACTAAGGTCTACTGGTAAAAGCGATGGACATCCCAGCATAAGAGAACGGTGATACGTCCACGTTTTAACATTAGAAATTGATCAATCTCTCAAATGATAGTTACATGTTGTCTTTCTCCTCCTCTTGCTACACTGCCACGGGTGGTCGAAGTCGTTAAATCGCGGACTCGTGAGCGGGAGGTGTGGGGCTCGAATCCCGCCAGTACCGTCCTACGTGACTGAGGTTTTTTTTTTTTTGCAGTTTTTCGGTTTTCCTAAGTCCTCATAAATGGAAATTGCCTGGGAGGTACCCTAAACTTAGGCCTGGAACGTTTCCTTCCTTAAAAATATATCCTTTCCCAATATATCATTTCATTTCAAGTATCACCAGTGTCCATCGCCCGTGGTGCCTCTGTAGCAAAAACAGGCGTTAAACACTATTCATTCATTCCTCTTGCTAGTATTAAAGAGAGCACCTCCATTATATATTTGTGTTTGTGCTGTTTTTGGTTATTTTTAAAATTTCCACAGCTCAATAAAATACAAAGTTCAATAATGTAACGGAAAATATTAACGTTGCAACTTTAACGAGGTTTGTGAAGTACTTTATTTGGACGTTGCATATTAGAATATGTGATATTTCATATAATTACAGAGTCTATCTCAGGACCCGATATGATTCCCGATCCTTACATATTTCATATTTTAATTATTTCAGATGTAACAATTTAAAATAAAAGTTCCACCTAAATAGACAATATAATCGCAATCTACAATTTTATAATTTACATTTACTCTCAGAATAATCACATGGAGGTCATGTCAGTGAGGCTGACGAATAAATAAAAATGTTTCGTTTTATTCCACTGATACATTCAGCACACACAAAAGTCATAGTTTTTACCATTTTTGAAAATCTTACACTACTACATCAAGCAAACACGTTTTAAACTTTACGGCGTTACAGTACCTTCGACTGCTACTGTTATGTCACTTCATTGCTGCTTGATGTGGGATAGACATATTGTACTGTAGCACTTATTGTCTGTAAATGAAATTGCTTTTTAATCCCTATTGTGAAAATGATTTCCAAATGAGCTACAACATTCCTTGCTGCATTTCAAGATGAAAGACATTAGAAAAAACACAATTATCTTATGAATTATCTCATCTTCTAATCGTTGTATGATTACAATATAAGCATCAAGGTGACAATGAAACTTAAACTATAGAACCTTGGAGATATTGATAACATAAAGAATACCTAAAATTAAAAACGGCAAATTCTTCACAAAATAAGAATGAATCGGGCACTTCATAGGAATCTATGCCAACATACTGGCCTATCTGCAGTAAAGATAAATAAATAATTACAAATAACAGGGATATCATTCAAAGTGAAGCTTAAAATCCCTAACATGAAGTTTCTTCTTGGAGCTTCAAATTTTTGCAAATTAATTCAACCGCAGAGTAAAGTTGGGCATGAAAACATTTTTTATAACAATTTAACAACTGGTTTATGCAATAGAAGAACTTATTGAACATCAAACGAATACAAAACATATAGAGAAAGATAGAATTATCTTTTCGACATTTACGAAACTGAGATCAGTGATGGTTAGATGGTAATTTACAGACACTCGTTTAAACTACTGTACATTAATTAGGAATGATTGTCAACAAAGCACTTTCTGTTTGTTTATTCCACTTCAAAGAACGTTACGTAATACAGCTGGAAGGAAAGTGAAGACTTTTGTAATAAATTGACAAATACAGTGTAAAATAAAGGTAATGTTGTAATAAAAATAATTCGAAATAAATGTAGAAATGCATGTCTACTTTCAGCGTTGAACACATATGTAATGCTGACGAATGCGCATTCATTCAAGAAATATACATTACAAATTAAGAATATCTGCAGTATTTATGCTCAGATGCAGTGTAAATGGTCAATGACACATTCGTGTATCTTTATGTCCCTAATATAACGAAATATTTTTTTCACAAAAATTCCTTGATACTGTATGTGGTTGCCTGTACTGTACTGAAAATTGTGGTCAAGACACATCATTTATTTTTAAAATGGAATTCATGCGATAAGAAGAGCCATGGATTGTTAACTTCAAAAAAACGGAGCATATACCTTTCTGCGTCATCACAGTTGCTTTAATTTACATTTGCAGTGTTTAAAATAATTACAGCTGTATAGCACAAACACGGGGGAAATAGCATCACACTACTGAATCTCTGATAATACATATTATACCTGCGAATACAGCATATACTTCTAGAGTATTATTTCTTCAGCAAATACAATTATATGATTTAGAGAAATATCGCGCAATGAGTCTTTCGACCATTATTCCCCCATTCTACAATAACGTGATTAGAAATTGAAACTGCACTCTGATTCAATTTCTATGCAGTGTTTGAGCATGCACATTTTTACATCAAGCATATTTGTACTATATTTGGAAATATAGTGATGCACCCAAAAAGCACCATGTGAAAATTTTCCCGTACCTTTGTATTTTAGTATAAATGTCATAGAGAAATTTATCTGATAACGATTTAATATTAAAGAGAAAAATGTTCTTCCTTTTTCAATGCAAAACTACATTTTATTAAGATGAATAATTATTAGATTGGCTGTAAATAAACGAAGTAATATTACAATAATAATAATGACGTTGAGACAATACAAAATGGCTTCAAAATCCATGTTTACATTTCTGATATTAGCATATTTCGTTACATAAATTATAATAATAATTATTATAATCTATTTTAGAATTTATATGTCACCATATTAATAGTTAAGTAATTCTGCGTATTTGCTGAATATTAGAGCAACTTGTTCACAAAGCTTTAAGACATAAACCAGGAAGCGTGTTTTGGGAACGGAACAAAAAGAACCACATAGTCCTATACCTCTTTTGTATGATTTGTAAGAAGCTGTTTATAAGAAGAGTGGTCTCTAAGAATTTTAAAAATAGTGGGTCAGATACCTAGCCATTGTATGTCCGGAATAAAGGGGTCATTTTTATTTATTTATTTATTGTTAAAGTCCAGGACAGGCCGGGCAATAGAAACCTATTAATGTAACAGAACCTCGCAGTTGTAATAAATTGTACCCAACATTGCGTCAGGAAACCCAGCAGATAAACGGAAGGAATAAAGGGTAAAAATGGCGGTCGATCGGGGAGATTTTGGGGTAGAAAGACGCAAACTGTTAACAGGGAGTCACATCGAAAATATTGTACAAAGAGGAGAACAGTGGAACTGTGAAAGAGTTGGTACAACTACCGGGCAGTGATAGACTAGAATCCATCGAGATTGTTGCCAACACTCATCCATATTTTCGGAACTTAAAGGCGGTGTTGCAAGATAAAATTACTGAAATATAAATAAATAGTGTTATAGTAAACTCTACTATTAGTGTTCATCTTTTGCATAACTCTCAGTCCTCTCCCATTGGCCTAAATCAACATCAATATGTCAACTATCAATTGAATGTACAAATTCCTCCTCCACTTATTGCTTTAGACTGTAGAATACGATTGCAACGTTTAGCGCACGTCAATCGTTTAAGAGCAACACAATTATATAGCCTTCTGTTAAACAGCAAGAGAACAGTAAAATAGTAATTGAATGTTGCGCTCTTTCTCTGTTCTTTTAATTATTGAAGGAATTGTATGATATTACCCGATTTCCTGATTATACACTCCTTGATAGGGGCACGTGAAAAGCGGAAATAGGCCTTTCTGTATGTGAGTACCAACTTGTTTTATTTTAAATTTAATTAGTTATCTTATTATGGTCGTTTCTACGAACATGCATAATGGTTTCGCCTTAAATGAGGTCAAAACCAAAAGGTTCTCCAATGGTAGGAATCTTGTAGTATCAGCGAGTGTAAAACCTGCCGAACCTAACCCATCAGTAAGAATGCAAACTTTTCCCTTTCCGTTTCCATAGGTTAGACATACATTACATACAATTCGAATGTAATACTTACCATATTACCCGCTGAAGGATTCCCTTTGCCCTCCGTTTGGAAAAGCTCGGCTGGATGAGGATATCCACCAATGTTGCCAAAGAACAGCATCTCAACGTAGAGAATCGTTAGAAACGTTAAAAGCTTCATTTTGATCTGAAAATTAACACATTTACTCAAAATTCATACTGAAGTTTCGCATACCTCATTATATGCTCTATTTCTTTCATAAAAGAAAGCAATGACTTACAATGTAAGGCGATGCTAAGAGTTTAAAGCGAAACTTACACCTGTCGAGCGTCAAACAAGCAGTAACCAACGGGCAATTGGTGCAAACCTTTAATATACAACGCAGTTTTAATGACAGCCATAAATCACATTTAATTTTCTTTAGCCCATTCCAGAAATTACTTGCGCTACATATATTTAATCCTTTTATGTGTGTGTGTTGATAAGGCAGCAGTTAAAACGTTGAAGATAATTTCCTTTATCGCCCATTACAATGAAATTAAGTCAGTTTAATGTGCAGAGCATCAAAAAGGGTCATAAATGTGCAGATAAGCATTTAGAAAGCAGATTTAATGAAGATCGTAAAATGAATAAAAAAAGTAATTATTTAAGTTAACATTTTACTACTTTACCAAAAATATGCATTACTTATATGTTACTAGCACCTTTTAACATATATTACAATATCTAAAAAAAGGTTGTTTGTTCATTCTGTTAACTTAAAATTATAGCTTTGATATCAAAATTAATTTGTTTACAATATTGTTTCACTTTTGTGAAATTATTTGGGTCATGTTTGTATTCGTTTACTACAACTCACTTAAAAGGCATACTATGTTTCAATGAGGGAAATCTTACACTTAAATGAATACAAATATCAACAATAACAACATATAGGCACATTAAATCTCCTAGTGTACAAATGTATATTCACGTTAATAGCTGCCATAGCCTGCATTCTAGAAGATGTAGTCCTTTTAACATATCAATAACCCTTTACCGTCTTTATATCAACTTTTGCTTTTTGATACATATTGCACACCTCGCACAAAGGCTCCAAGAACGAAAGTATCCATCCTAAATTTTATAATCATGTTATGATTCCAGCGTACAAAAATTCGAATGCAAATTTATCAATACAATTAAGAATTGTACTAACATTGCTACATTTTACATGCCGGGAATTCCAGCAAATAACCTATTTTGAATTATTGTCACGATACTTTATCATTAACAGATTTATGTACATTTGTACCCTGCCTAAATTATAGAATACCTCCTAAACTTAAAAGTATGGTTTGCTGCATCCTATGGCTTTCCACACTATATCGTCCGGTTGCAGGTTCAAACCCTTTCGAACGAGCAAATGTTAACCCTGTTCACGAATTGTGTCATGTCATTCATTTCGCTGCCACATCGATCCAGAGAATTTTATATTACTTCATTTGTTAACTGTGCTTCTAAGATGGTGGAATGTTATCTTGTAAGCTTTGCAACGTATTTTATATTGGTTTAATTTCACTGTTGTGCACTGTATGTGTTTAATCTTACGCGTTCAGTTGTTAACACCACGTCCATCTTACCGGTTGCCCAACTTGCCGTTTCACACTGTAAGGATTTGAATTAATATTCTTTCTTACTTTCTCCCTCTCTCATAATCTATATCTATACCACCTTCGAGATTCAATACTTTAATTTTTACCATTTCGCTTTTCTTTTCCTTTCGAGAAGAACACGAGTTGCTTGAAATGCAGCGAAAACTGTGTAACTGATTAAGTGTTTTATCTATTTCTACTTCTCTATTTGTTGCTATTTTGTGCAATGTTCAAAGATTTACCTAAGTTTTATATGCACATACTTGTATATAACTTTCAACAATTGTTATAAACTTAAGTATTGTTAACAAATAAATAATTTAATCTCCTGTTTTTATTGGGAATTTCCAACATGAACATTTTCTTAATTTTTTTATAGAAATGTTGGTCAATTTTTGTGCACAGTGCATTGAGTTTTTAGAATTTGTTCTCTCCTCATGTCGAATTTTAAACTTTTGAATGTTAAATTTTGTCTTCTTCCCAAAAGACAATTTGAAAACCTTCTACGCATTGGATTCACTTTTGAACATTGCGTGAATTTTCTGTATGCGTGGTTCCTTCTTGCGCCGAAAAATTTTGGCATTCAGAATCCGCTAAGTGTAGCGCAATCTTTAACAGTCGACCTCCGATATTTGGATCATCACTCTTGCTATAGATACTGCACTATTATTTCTTTCCAAAGTATGACATTACAGTTAGATGGCACCAAGTGGGTTTGCTCAGGTAAATACTTGAGACGTCGACTGGGGAATTTCGGATTAAAATTCTTTTGAGTTGCCAATGCTCAACTTTCTTTTTACATTTATTTTTTGTAGTTTTTCTGGTCACTTAGGAAAATGCGAGACAAAAATTTTCTAATAGGAAAACACGGCATAGAAATTTACTGAATACATATATCCCGCTCTCCAATTTCATTTCAACCAAATCTTTTGTTGTAATGAAGAAAGTGCCAGGCAACGAGGTTTCACGAGATGCGGCGTGCAACAGTGGAATATGCCCAGTTGAAGAGCATATGTTCCGACATCTGGTGTCAAGAAGGTTAAACTACTATGCAGTGAATGCTCATTCGGCGTTGGGTCTTTAATCTGCAGCAGCTAAGGAACTCCACTGCATACTTACCTTCTACTCCCAGTATCACGAAATACACACTTTCCTGTATAGTTTCGGTAAGACATAAAAGACTTGTGTTGAACTTTCTTTTCTGATATGCGATGCCTATCAATTGAACCAATCAATGTGTGGGTAAATAGGTACGTTTACACTCAATGCAGGAAAATGAACAGATATGTACTTGGGTCGACTTGTGTGTGTCCAAATAATTAGGTGGACTGGTGGGAATTTGTGTAAGCTTGTAGAGAGTTTGGTGGATTACTCAATTGTTAGAAAAGTGGTTCAATCTATAATTATGAATGTAGGTGGATAAATAGGAATGGTAGTGTGTGGATGCCCAAGTGGAACGTATGTGAGTAGTTAAGTAGGTGGTAGATGGTAGTAGGTATTTGTGATGGCAAAAAGATAAATAGGAGGTATAATTGGAATTTGGATTGTGACATGTTTATATGCGATATTTTATAAACTTTCCTAATTATTCTTGCACAGTGGTTAGTTTTAATGTTATCCATACCTTTTAATATATATACACCCGATAAAACGCAATTTACAGAAACTATATTTATAGACTGAATTAGTGATACCCCTAAAATAAGAGACGAAAACTATGCTTGGAAACAAATGCTAAATTCATAAAATATATTCGTACAGTATCCGATCAATCCTGTGATAGACTGTAAATCGCTATCAGCAAGAGAATATTTCTAGCGATGTCGGTTAAGTTTTAACTTATTTGACTAGTCGTTGATTTCAATCTTCTTAGTTTTCTCAAAGTGCATAATATATGTTCTAGAATTTTGTGTGTAATTTTATCCGTAATCGCACCATTTGTTCTAACGGAAAGGGAAGCAGGAACTAAAACGTGACATTGCATTATGTGTTAAATTTCAGCTTCGAGCTGTGTGTGCCATTTCAAGGAGCCAATTCTTGTACTTGATTGGAGCTCATGTGTATATTGTCACAAGTCTTCATAGAATATTTAAATTAATGACAAAGGAGGGTTATGATTTGTTTTGAAATAAATAGTATGTAAATTACGTTTATTTGCATTTTATTCTATAATTGAACATTTATTACATATGCAAAGGTCTTTCAGCAAGTCATAGTCCAAACACTAATATATTTTAACTCAATTCTTTGCTAAACGCTAAGAAGACAAACTCGCAGCATTGTGACTGCAGATAGACTCGCAACCTGGAAAAGATGACTCCTGAGCTTGACATTCCACTTCTTCTTCTTCTTCTTCTTCTTCTTCTTCTTCTTCTTCTTCTTCATAAATCTAAGATTTTTTCAGTTTCAATTTTCTTGCGGCGAACCATTTTTTATGAAGTTCATAAACGCAAGAGGAGACAAATTTCTTGCTAAAGGAAGATCTCTATCATCTAAGCTTCCAACAAAATATTCTTTAATAGTCTTTAGAAACGAACATTTTAGGGCTTTGTTGCTTATTTTAGCAAGGAAATTTTCGTGCAATTCCAAAATTTCTGTTATACTCCTCTCAGGTTCTTGTAATTGGTATTCAGAAAAAGCGGCAGGCTTCTGTGAACAAGCAAATAATGCTTGAATTGAAATTAAAGTAGGGAGACCATAAAATGTTCATGCTTTTCTTGTATTAGCTAATAATGTTTTCAGGAAGAATTACACATGCAGGATGGGCTGTTTATTTAACTTATTTATATTATATTATGCATTTATTTTATATTATATTATGCATTCCCATATCTCGTCATTCGTGTTATTTTTCCGGGCATAAAAATCCTATATACAAAGAGAAGTAAAGCTGTAAATTCATTTTGTAGATTTATGGCAAGTAAGAGAACCTCAAGCCTAAAAGAAGAGGCATTTCAGCAAATATATCGGCCATTTCACGTCCTGAATTGAATAGGACGCTGATGATCTGAAATGTTAAAGAGCGTCTGTAAGTAAACTAAATTTAAAAAATCTTGTTCTTAAAATTTAAAATTCCCATATTTTTCAAAATAATCGCCACTCCAGCTTAACAATTTACGTTTTACTAAAGTCCATCCTTTAGGCCTTGTGGCGAACAATGAGCAGTTTAGAAAAATAACCTGATACTCAGAGTTTGACGAAAACTTTTGTAATAACTGCTGTTTTGTCTATTAGCTTACTTCCATTATAAAGAACTGCATTTCAAGTTTATAATTACTTGTTATCGAAATGCAGATATTTTGGAGATAGCAAAAGAAACCAAGAGAACATAACAGAATCGATAGAATTATCCATTTCTACAGTGAGATTATTTGAGTAGCGATCCCGCAAAGCGCGGCTGCGTACTAGAGAAGAGCTCAGTCTACCCGTAACTCAAATAATGTCACTATATTATGGCCATTAAATTATTCAGTATAATCTCTTTTAATGAATGTATCTCATGGGTATGTGTAAGGTATACTTGATAAAATCGCAGTTAAAGAGTTATCTGTAAATATGTAAATTAACTAAATAGTCCTGTTTAACAGGCATGACATGATCAGTTACACAGTAATTACATTAAAATACTGGAAATTCATTTTGAAAACTCCTGCATATTACAATTTACTATTTAGGTAGACCTCGAAATTCAGGCACTAAAAACTAACTTTTAGACGGTTAAATAGGCTCTGAAATTAGTCACCTAAAAATACAATTCCAAGTACCAAAGACACAATTTTGTACACATATAATAAAGTTATATGCACTACAATAACCATTGAAATGAAATTATAATAAAATCACCGGCCTCATTACTGATGACTGTAGATAAGTAGATTAAACATTACGATATAATAATTAATTTACTGAAACACTATATTCACAATTGGAATTGCGATTCAAAATAACAACTTTCCGTAATCTGTCTAATGTGAAACTTTGCCTTTTTTCATACAGAACAATTTCATAAGCGGTAAAGGATGTTGACAATGGGTATCAAAATAAATTGTGCATGTTTAAATATATCATCATTTATAATATGGATTTTTTAGGAACAAGTACCTACATCCTCCTTTGGCTCTGTTCAATTTTTCTTTCAGTATTACACAGTTTTATAACCTTATTTTGAATTAAACAAAACACAAATTAGCACTACTAGAAAAGGTGCATTACTCCCTCTATACGTGTATCATACTATCCGACCCATAAACTTCATATTACCCAAACCCTGTCATCACACCCATAAAAAAATCCATGTTTCATAAGGGCACTTATTATGCTCCATATTTTCCAGTTATCTGCTCAACTGGTCAACAAAACCGGTAGCTTTTCCCAAATTTCGTCATTCCTATAAACAAAATAGGTATCTGAACCGAACCCATTGCATGATATTCATAATTTCTATTTTCTTGCTACAATAAAATTGTAAAAACTCATATTAAGTAAAATAGAAATTAATGATTTTTTTAAAATGGATCACAATAGGCAAAATAAAACATTTTAAGGTTCAATAAAGTCTCTGCCTTTAAAAATTTACATTTTATGTAAAAGGTAAATATATTTAAATGTTTACATTATATATAAAAGGTGAATATATTTAATTAGTCTTAATCTTAGTATATTCCTGTGTGAAAAATAGACATTAAGCCTAAAATTCGAGGTCTTTATGTTTTTCGTTTCCTTCCTCTTCCTTCTAAAGAAAAATACTTACTTGCTATGCTTTCTCTGGAATAGGGTAATGTAGTTACAAGTCATTTTTGTGCTCCAGTTTGCACAGTAGTGCTTTAACATAAAATGTTAATGGTTACTGGAGCGCGAATGGTAATATTGCAAACTATCATATTCCGGATACTCAAGAAAGTTTCTCCAGATTTCTTTATTATCGCTTTCTCATTACCTATACTTTTCATACATAACTTCATTCAAGATATTTTTATTAGTGGCTGCAGAAGCAAGAATGTATAGTAGTGCTATCCAAGCCTATATTGACGTCGCGATGCTGTTGCATCTTTTTTCACCTTATGGTTGTAACTGCACGTACATCATGAAGAGACATCGGCATCCTTAATCAATCACAGGTTAGACACTTTTTGAGCCACCGCCCGCCCCGCCGGCATATAAGAACTGATGAATGACAGGCGTAAGTGGTTTGTACCTGTGACACATTGTACTCCCACCTGTTCTCTACAGTCCAATACCAACATAATTTCATTCTGCTTAGTAATTCTAATGCCTAATGATGACTATGAGAATAAAAATATCTAAACTCTTTCTGACGTCTTCCCACTGACGATGTGTCACACGGGTGACCGAGCGGAACTAGAGTTCTGCCGTTCCATTCTCTCCAGAAACAGTGCTTCCTGGCTTATTATTAGTTATTCATTTTTGAAGACTTTTCTCATTCATCAATAGCAAATGTCGGAAAGGTGCCCTAAACTTAGAATTGGAATCCTTTTTTCACTCCCCCCCAAAATTATTTTATCATTTCACCTCATGTATCTGCATGGCGTTAAATACAAATTATATAATGTTGCATTGCATGTAACGAACGTGTCGTCTCATCCTGCGCATTTTATACAATTCCGCCATTTTATACATTATTCCGTAAGCACCGTCCCGTGTATCGTATCGATTGATGTTATGTGCTTCTATGCGTGTTGCACTGTGCGCACCCTGGACTTAGCAATGAAGGTACGGGGTTCAAATACTGTTCATGAATGTGCACTTTTTTGTTTTGTTCTCTTACACGAAGGAGAGGAATGTGCTTATTCTGTCATATTTATTAATGTAAAATTCTAAATATGTAAATGTCAATTAAATCATAAATTACTGCAAGAATCAGCTTAATGATGAGTAAATCCAAGGGACAAGTGTTATGTCACTTCTTTAAAAACCTACCGTTTATGAAGGTTAATGCCGCGGGGACGCATTTTACGTTTTACATTCTGCGAGGGCACTCGAAGCTCCATGCTCTGCTGGGTATCGAATGCCTGTGGGAAAGAAGAAAGAAGTGGTCTCGCATGGCTCAGATTATGGGTTTGTAAAGGAAATAAAACAGTTAATGCTCTTGGGGAAAGAATTTGTCCACTGTGCGGAGAAAGCGATACCTGGAGGCATATTCTGGCAGAATACAGGGAAACAGGGAATTTAAGAAATGAGCATTTACCACCACGATTTCTGAATTCCAACAGAAGTTTGAATATCTGCCGGGAAGTGTTGGTGTATGAGAGATACACACACAAATCGGGAATATTTCTAGCGAAGAAAGTTAATGGCTATAGTGAATAGAAGGCAGTTGGGGAGGAGAGGAGAGGAGAGGGGAGGGGAGCGATTCAGGGGTAAGGATTATATTCATGTTTGTATATGTGTATTTAAAAATTACTAAATGTGTGATGTATGTATATCGATGTGTTTGTATGTATGTACGTCTGTATGTATATATGAATGTATGTATACATTGATTGTTACAAGGACGGTATTAGCATGTATGGCCTTAAGGTACATGCGACAGTTATACTTATTTATGCATACTTTAAAACTTACAATAAAAGTCCATTTACTAGTCAGATACTCACATAGTCAGTTCTACTTCAGACGCAGGGTTTGCCCTGCACTGACAAGAAGTTCTAAATTCTACTGAAGCATTCATAAAAGTTCTACTTTGGACGAGGTTCTCATATATAGTTCGTTTCCTTGGTAGTCGTAGCAGCTAAATTTATACTCGACGTAGTCATGTTCTACCATACTTAGAATACCAGAGGACGCCAAAGACCTTGCGAATAATAAATTACCATACATATTCAGATTTGCTCATCCCGTATTAACACAGTTAATACCCTCTTCCAGTCCTGCTGAGTACGACTCAACAAAATAGCGCAATATTACCCTGAGATATTTTTGTCATGAAGCGTGGACAGCAATACTATAGCGATTATTAGTCAATCAACGAAACTTCGCTACAAAATATGGCGACCTAAAATAAATCGCTTCATAATTGGTACCAATGTGACACCACCGACAAACCGTTTCAAAATTGGCGCCCAAAGTGACGTCGGCAATAAACCTTTTCAAGATGTTACATACATACACACAGGTTGCAAAAAAAAATGTAGTTAATGAAAATATGTTATATAAACATGCGCCTGGAACCCTTTATTCCCGTGTTAAGTTTTTCTACAACTATCCTACGTTTTATGAAGCGCAATCTCTTATTATATTTGTGTGGAATGGCATTATAGTTATAGTTTGAAGCAGGAAATGTTGTCTCAAAATTTCTTATTTAAGTATAATTACTTCTGACAACTATAATAATAATAATAAAAATAATAATAATTGTATCTTATTTCAGGTAATCAAGGGTATTAATATTAAAAGGAGGATCCCAATATTATATGTATTAGTATATGTATGTAGATATGTCTTTTTACTACCAAGCAATATTCACGTTATCTTTCTGAAATACAATGTCTTTGTTATGTGTTGGTAAAAGGAATGGGGCATGGTGTCTTTGTCGGAAGCCATTAACGTACCTGAGAAAAAGGTCTATCTGTTAAACTTTACCCTTTATCAAACCCTCACGGACACACCTGTTCGGCGCCAGTGTACTGTAAAAGGCTAGGAAGGGGTATAACTATACTTTCCGCCAAAAGGATTTACCGCGGGCAGAGACACGCGTTTTCGTAGAAACCAAAACCTTATCTATAACTAAGGGAGGAAAAAGATATTACTTTAGAAATCAAGCATGTAAGGAAAGTGCCGAAATTTATGACAGGCTGTTCTTTGAAAACTCAAGCGTATGGGAAGGATATTGTAGATCAGAAAGGGGAAAATAATTTTAGCCAATGGGCATCGAATAAAAATCAACGAATGAGGAGAACTTAGCGATATTATAAATATTTTAAGATAGCCAATGGTTAACATGTAACTCAGGAATAGGATAATAAACGAGGGAATTTAATTTAGGGAGAGGCGTGGCGATAGTAATATATATTATGGATTAAGCCAACGGATTAACGATATTTAGCGCCAGTGTCGCTCTCTTAATCCCCCGGATTATCGTTAATCCAAACGATTTAATCCATAGTAGATTTTTACAAATAATCCCCCGGATTATCGTTAATCTATAATAGATTTTTTACAAAAATGTATAATCGCGCCCTGCGGATTATCGTGTTAACCCCCGGATTATCGTTAATCCAAACAGATTTTACTAAAATGTATAACAGGCGCTAGTGTCGCGGATTATCATGATAAATCATATTTTATTAAAAACAAAATGGCGACGGTTGTTACAAATGTTTAAATATAGGGCGCGCTCCCACGGGTTATCGTGATAAACATATAGTTTTTTGTGGGATGGGGGTGGATGCCTTATGAAGTGTTAATTCTTTGGGGAAAATATGCATATATTTAAATAAAACAATGAGTCTTACAGTATTTGTTGCAAAAAAAAAAAAGACTTTGAAAAATACGTGTTGTTAAAAATGCAAAATTGAGAAAAGTTAAAGTAATTCGTTCGCTCAGTGAGAGTCAGTCAGGCAGTGCAACTTAATAGCAATAATAATCACCATCGTGTTGAAATGAATAAATACGCGAGTGAATACCGTGAACTATATTCCGCCGAAGATCAGGATGTTCCAGAACCTTTCAAGTTGTCAAATAAATTAAATGTCCAACCAATGCCGAACTTCATTATTGCAGTGAACAATCTCCTTCCCCCCTAATGACTTTAAGTCATTAAAAACAGTCCAAAATTTACCCTGAGATCCCGTTCCATTTCCATTGCATTGGAACACAATAATTACAGTTCCAAAATTGTCGACCTACTTTGGGGCAGTATTACTGTTGAAAATTATAGTATAATAACACTACACCACACCACATCAGAACGGTCGGTTACAAGTAGACGCTCTTGTTTACTTCTGGTTAGAATGCCAACTGGTGGTGGGGGTGGGGTGACGTAACAACTCGTAGATAATAAGTTCACTGTCAGTATTTTTGTTTTCCAGCCATCTCATCATGCGACCCACTTCATTGCCTGGCACCGAGCACATATGCACGTTGTGCCAACTGTTGTATGTTGTTCATAGACTTGGTTACAATGTACAATGTAAGGGTATTCAAATGCGGAATTGGCAGACGCTCATTTGATGTATGGAAAAGTAAAGAGTAATAGCAATACCGCTCAGATTTTGTGCCGAATAGATTTCCAGAAAGAAGAACGTTTCAAGCAATTGTTTCTCTTCGTATGGAGCAGGGAGCGTTTAAGCCTGCCACTCACGACCGGGGGAGATCTAAAAGGATGAGGACAGCACAACTGAAAGGGATAATATTTAATGCGGTTGAAGACAACTCTAGTGGCAGATCAAGACAAAAGTAGCTGTACGTGGTAATGTTAATCATATGACTCGGTGTTGCGTTATGTCCGTAACATTTACAGCACGATTTTAATGCTAACGTAGGCCAGTTTGAACATTTTAAGACAGATGGTCATGCAGTATTTATTTTTATATCATTATGTTCCGTAACATTCAATGAAAGTAGAGTTGTAGAAAAAGAGTGTAAGAACGAAATAAAGCGTTTCCGAACCTATGTTTATAAAACATAGTTTCATCCTCTACATAAGAAGAATGTGGATCGAAAGTTTGGACATACATTTTTGTTACACTCTGTGTGTGTGTGTGTGTGTGTGTGTGTGTGTGTGTGTGTACAAGATGCACAATTTTTTTAACCGTTTGAATGAAATAAAGGTTTTATCGTAAATAAAGGATATATGGCATGTAGATACGGTAAGTACATACAATGTGTATATACGCAGTAGAATCTCATTTATCTACCTTTTGCTAAACCGATCGTCGGATATTCCGACGATATTAATTTGTTCCGCAATGAATCGTGTAAATCCAACTAAAATGCGATTTGTGCTCTTCAGTATTATGGATCTATCTTGTTCAATGCACCTGTATAACGAAAATACGCGGTACCGTATAAAACTTCATTAAACTCTATGGCTATTCGCCATACGCCTGTTCGCCCGTTTTTCACTTTGTTCTGAAATTTCGTACTACGATATCCTCCCAACGTTTATGAGAAAATGCTAAGTTTTGGATATAGAAAAGAGTGTGAAAATGATAAAATAATTTGATAATTGTAAAATGGTGGTTAATTTAGATAATGGATTTGATGTCACAACAATAGGCGACATAATTAAAATAAAAACTAATGCAATCTGTCTCAGGTTTTGGCAATTTCCATGAACTACAGGAAAGAAAAAGAATGAATCATTCTAGTCTTAAGACTATGGACCATGCCTTATTTAGGTAATTTCAGCAGAAATGGAGTGAAGGCGTTCCAGTAACTGGACTTGTGCTAATGAAATAAGCGCGAGACTTGGTAGAAATAGAATGAACATCATAGAAATAATGCCTGGTAGTAAGTTCAGGAAAAGTAACAACTTCTTCAAAAGGACACAAAAATGAGTTAAAAAAAATAATTTGTACATATTATATCTTATTTCAACATGGCCGCCATTCATTCCAAATTACATGGATTTTTTTTTTTTTTTTTACTTCGGACCATCACAATAGAATGACTGTTTTCAGTGCTCGATTGTGTGATTTGACATATGCAAAGCTGCATCACAAGTTTACTCGTAAATTTCGAATGGCATGGACACCGTTGTCTTTCAAAAAGATGAAGCACCTCCTTATTTTGCGTTGTATATAAGAGAATAACGATTATCCAAAGATGGACAGGTGGAAGCTCACTTCAAATATGGTCATCAAGTTCACCGAATTTGACGGAGTTCATCAAGTCACCAGTGTACAAAAACCAAGTAAGAGATTTTCAGAACCTGAATAATCGTATTCCTGAAGCATGTGCAGAATTTTCAGGCGACATACTTACAAAATTCTTTTGGGCTGCAATCAAACGTTGAACAAGACAATTTGAAATGGGTGGTGACCCTGCTGAACTAAGATACAGGTGGTTTCAAAACAACACGGAATGGAGATCTAGGCGTTCTTGCTCGTATTGTACCTATCATGATACATAATTTTCAACTCCAAAGCAGTACAATAAAAAAGTGGCATTGTCAACCCGAATTAGGCAGCTTTGTAAGAACGAAGACATATGTTTTACTCATTATCCTTGGTAAATGGTGCTTGTAACACCAGTAGGTTGCCTTCCCATTTCCTCAAGTATATTTTAATTTTCGTAAACACTCGGGCATATTACACATAATATATTAGTGTAGAGGTTTCGTATTGTTTTATCCAAGCATAAATATGACCAGAGTAGTATTTATTCATTTGTTTCTTACGCTTTTAACGTTTTCCAACATCTTCGGTCAATCGGATAATAAAAGAAATGATTTATTAATTATTGTGGAAATGAGCTCGAGGATATATGACGCTGAAGCCATTTAAATAAAAGTAGTACAGCTGAGACGACTGTTCGAGCTTTACTGTCTTTGCGCGAAAATGAGTTTAGACTTAAAGTACACCACAGTTACATCGACTGGAGAGCGGAGAGAGCGACTTCATTTTCTCACTGCCCGCGAAAAGCTGACGTTTGTTCATTTCTCGGGAAGTCTGTGTTTACAAAAGGGTACTCTCCCCTTACTGTTATATGCACCGTTATCTATTGGAATAATTTTCTATCTGCGCTAGTTAAAAAGGCATTCCGTGTCTCAGGTCGGCAGATTCTTTTTGGAAATCTGTACAAAAGAAACAAGTTCGTGAGCAGGACAAAAGATGTCTCCTTGCCCGGTCGAACCTCTCTGTCTTCCATTACCCCTTCCATGCGGTCGCTCTCCGCAGCTTGACAGACAGTCCTGTGTACATTGTAATCTGTACCCTCTTATAAACATACAGTGGCCTGTCTGTCTAAAGGTTTAGCACAGGTGTTTTCTGTCAGCAATCTGATAATGAAACATGGGAATGAATATAGTACCCTTATTACAAGTCATATACATTAGAATATATTTAAATTAATTATTATAATTTAATTAAGTGCGGCCTTGATTTTCGGCTACGCCACACTCTGCAAAACCTAAAACATCTGGTGATGACCAACTTCAGTAGATAAGGTTAAGATGAGTTCAGAATTTAAAACAATAATTTTGATTGTAGCGCTATTAAATTATCCAAATATTAGTTTAACTGTATTTTTGCATATATTTGCAGTTTTAATAGTATAAATGGATGTATATTTAAGGGATTTTAGTGTTATTTCACAAAAATATTTTTCTTCACATGTTTGTAACAGCATTAAAAGATATTGAAATTTAAAAACATTTAACCTCCTTAAAATCGCCTGTATTATGAAATTAAGCTTCGCTGCTCGTCAAAGACGGTTCAACACTTTATGGGCTTCATTGATGTACAATTCATTGACTATCTGTATATTTTCATCTATACACACCATCTTGCTCATTACCAGGCATTTTAAAACTTAAAATAGACTTCTGTGTCAAAATAACATTCCAATTTGAAGCACGAGGAAGGTTAAATTCTTACCTTAAACCTTGCTAGGCTTGAATAATAGAATTGGTTTTATAAAAACTGAAGTTATATAACGATATGCCACTTCTCCATTTTAAGAAATAGACAAATTATATTTTATGTTAGTTGTACATTAAGTCATACATGCTTTGATAGAAGATCCTCCGGGAATATCAGTAGACTGCGGCTATCTTTACGTTATTGCTACTTAACTGAGATATTAAAAAATATAGCTTGAAAATTCATAGAGCAAGCAAGCTATTTTCCGGTTATTACAAATTGAACAGTTGGAGGTAGGTAGCTAATCTCTATAACAGCAACTTTCGCTTCTTTCGTATAAGGTCTGGAATTGATATAGCACGTTAAAGAGGATATAATGTCCGAATTTGTCTATCGCTCCTTAACCCTTTTCCGTTTTTATAAAAATATAGTCCTTTTGCATGCAACTGAGAACTGTCACACAATTACACTTTTGTCACAACTTTCATAATGTTTGTATACATTACGTCAACTTAATTAACGTTTATACCATTAGTATCCGTTTGCAAAGCAGTAAAGCGTCATGTGCGCCAGCCGTTGCTATAAAGATTAACCGTTGAAAGTGAATAATTTGTGCAGCGCATCACCATAAACCTTATGCAGATCATTTCGCCAAGCCTGGGTGAAGCCACCAAGCCTTTGAAAGTAATGGACAGTATATTTGTGAACGAAGCTTAGGACACCTGGTTTGAAATTGAAGAACACAGCAGCAGATCATATCGAAAGCGATAAAATTGTTTCCATAAGACATTTTATGGTCAGCCTAGCATTATCTTAAACCTAAGTTTTGGGATAATTTGTAGCACTATTGTGATTAATCTTATTGCACTCTTAGCTTTACTGCCACAGGTGGCCGATTAAGGCACAAACTCGTGAGCGGAAGGTCTGGGGTTCGAATCCCGCCAGAACCGTCCTCCCTGACTGAGGTTTTGTCCAGATGTTCCTCAGTCCCCATTACTGGCAAATGCCGGGAAGGTACCCTAAACAGAGGCCTGGAACGCTTCCTTCCTTAAAAATTAATCCTTTCCCAATATATCATTTCATCTCATGTATCATCAGTGTCCATCGCCTGTGGTGCCTCAGGAGTAAAAACGAGCATTAAATACCATTAAAAAAAAAAGTCTTAGCTTTGCTAGGCTACCACCGATACGGGTGACTTTATCAGACCGATCTTACAGATCGAACAGGAATTTTTATGGAAAGGGCGTACTGAAAATGAAAATACCTGTGTGTCGGCGTTATGCCTCATAGGTTCTGAATCAACTTGAAAAAATTGTAAACAAGCATATGTCTCTCTCCTATGCAATTCCCTGCCCGAATGAGACCAGCGCGCTATGAAAGACGGGGGCTCAATTCCCGTTGGGCTGGTCATCCGGGCCTTGGGAATTTTCGTGGTATCCGCTGGCTTTTTTCTCTCCGTTGGTTACAGGATCGAAAGCTCCAGGGTGAGGTGGACTGGAGGTGTGCGATAGTTACTGCCGCTTTGGAAAGGGTTCTGCTTCGGCCATCCATCCAGCAGTCTCCTATAATTCACTCATGGGAAATCGTATGATACACCATTCTTTAGTAGCCGTCTTCAGATTCTTTATAACTGATTGTTAGGTCGAGAGGTTCCATCCATATATTAAGAACTTCGTCCAAATCAGCTGTGAGTGAACGCTTACTTCTTCCGCATTTTCGTTACTTTCATCGAATTCATCTACAAAGAAGTAAACAAGTCTACGGTAAAGTGAATTTATACTTTTATAAACATATGTATAGCATTATAGTGCTGCTAGAACGATAGGGTCCATTTATTTTATTAATTGAATTTAATAGCATAAGACGTGACTTCCCATTTCACTGCATTTATTACCGCCACGGGTGGCCGAGGTCGTTAAGGCACGGATTCGTGAGCGGGAGGTCTGCGGTTCGAATCCCGCCAGGACCGTCCTCCCTGACTGGGGTTTTTTCCAGGTTTTCCTCAGTCTTCATAACTGGCAAATGCCGGGGAGGTACCTAAACTTAGGCCTGGAACGCTTCCTACCTTAAAAAAAAAAAAAAAAAAATCCTTTCCCAATTTATCATTTCATTTCATGTATCATCAGTGTCCACCGCCTGTGGTGCCTCAGTAGTAAAAACGGGCGTTAAACACTACTCAAAAAAAAAACTGCATTTATTATCACTAATTGTTAAAAATAGCTTGTAAAATATAAGAAGAAAGTTATCTTGAAAATTGCACACCGCTTTTGTTGCCAGTTAAAGGCTAGTCCTTGTGTTTTGAAGGTCCAGCATTGGATTACTGTCCATCATGAAAATTTGTTTTCTCACAAGCTACGCTTTAGGCTAAAGTTTGGAATGAGAGTCAGATGGAAAAAATTAAGGATAGTGTTGGGGCCCGAGCCTTAGCCTGTACACAACTTGTGTGGAAAAAAGATTTAACGCAAATATACTTTAATAGTGTGGCCGCCATGTTTTCAGCCGCCTAGTCGGATAGAGCACGATAGCTCAGATGGTGAGAACATCGGCATAGTAAGCGTAATATCTGTGGTTTGAAGCAGTATTTATGATTTGTCGCCCCCAATTAAAATATTATAAAATGCTGGCATAATCAAATATATTATAAATATTATTACAATTAATATGTACGATTTATGTGTATTCATAGTAGTCGTTAGGTTAATTGTGTATTTCATGCGTAGTGAGAAGAAAAAAACTGGCGGACAGAAACTTTAGAAATAAGCCAGAAAATTATGATTGTGATTGTGTTTTGGGCTGGACAAAAGAACCACATGGGCATGTACCTCTTTAGTATTTTTTGTTACAAGGTGCTTTGAGTAAGAAGGGTCGTCCCTTTAAGGTTTCTGGAAAAGCTTAGCTTCGTTAACATGCTAAAACAACACGGCATGAGGGTGAAATAAACCAGAAAGCCCGACATAGTGAAGTAGAGGGGAAAGAATAGCTCAAAATAAGGCCTAAGGAACGTCCAATAAGGGATCTTAGAAAAAGTACATGCACGCCCCTCAGCCAATAGATAGAAATTATTCAATAATGGTTTTAAATGGTAGGAGATGGTCACCGGCCGGATGAAGGAATATTTTATAAAAGATCGGTATTTCGAGGCCCGAGGGACAGAGTGAGTTTAGCTATCAAAAGGAGAGCGAGTTGAGCTATAGAGAGTGAGAGTTGATCTATAAGGCGGAGTGTTTTTTTTTTTTTTTTTTTTTGAGTAGTGTTTAACGCCCGTTTTTACTACTGAGGCACCACAGGCGGTGGACACTGGTGATACATGAGATGAAATGATAAATTGGGAAAGGATATATTTTTTTTTTTTTTTTTTTTTTAAGGAAGGAAGCGTTCCAGGCCTAAGTTTAGGTACCTCCCCGGCATTTGCCAGTTATGAAGACTGAGGAAAACCTGGAAAAAACCCCAGTCAGGGAGGACGGTCCTGGCGGGATTCGAACCGCAGACCTCCCGCTCACGAGTCCGTGCCTTAACGACCTCGGCCACCCGTGGCGGTAAGGCGGAGTGTGTTTTAGCTATCCGGGGAGAGTGATAGACAATTAATTCGGTTATAGTGCAAGTGTGATCTAAGAACCGCTCAACAGAACTTAAAAAGACGACCCTTAACATTGAACAAGCGACACAAGCAAATAAATAGTGTCATCTCCAGTTTTAAGATTTGTTTTCATACATTACCTAGTTCCCGACTCTTTCCCCCGTTGACCTGGAAAGGTTATGAAATTCCAGCGCTCTACCCAATCTAGTTGTGGCATAGCGACACATCGAGACAGCGGCGGGAGAAAAGATGGAGAACTTCATTTATTCTACAAATACTATGAGTATTCTGATTAATTAAAACCCATCAACCAGGTAACCATCCCTTTTTTTCTCTTTCCCCCTATAAAACCGAATCCCGGCCATGGTCTCGAATTTGCCCCATCTAACTCTGGTTCCAAATATACTTTCTGTTATGTTATAATATATAGAATGATGTTCAAAATTTACGTAGCTGACAAAATTTTCAAGCAGATAAGATAATACGTGTCTTGCAAGGAGACATTGTCAGATATTATTTCAGATCGAACAGGTAAATTTTTTCAACGTGTGTGTTAAAAGTGTAAATTTGCTCACTTTAATGTTCTCTTTCACAGGCTCTGGATTGGTCGGAAATAATTATTTCATTAATCTGGGTAATTAGCTGACAGTAGCGCACTTCTTCTTTTAGGTATTTCAAATATTTTAGAATGAAAGAATGCACAAATTAGCGTGATTCTATTTTTACATTTTAACCTAGATACGACTGTAACGGATGAATTTTGCTCACGCTATGTTGATCTTGCCTCATCAATGCCATTCGCTTTTGCACCCAGATCACATTAACGGGCAATCACTGTACTCTGCTGTGCAGCCACGGGTATAGTTAGTGTGAACGGGAGGTCTGAAGTGCGTTTTCCGCCAGTACTCCCGTCTCTGACTGACATATTTTATTTTCTTCAGACCTCATCAATGGCAATTGCCGAGAAGATATCTAGTAGAGAAGTGGAAAGCTTCTTTAAAATAACATTAACGATAATAATTATCATTAATTTAATATATGAGTACGTATAATCAGTTCCCATTACTTGCGATGATTCAGAAGTGTAAACCAAAATGTTACTTGGGTCCTCTAGCTCAGCTATTAAGGCACGAGTTGTAAGAGGGAAACTGAGGACGCAGGCTTGAATCTTGCTGGATCAAGGTTTTGACTTATGCTTTAAATTGGAGTTTTCCTCAGAACATTGGATAAAAAATTTAGCGAAGCTTATGTGAGAGCAAATGAAACCTGTTCATTATAAACACTGAAAATAGGCGTTGGTATAGACATTAACACTGCTAGGCTAGCTTGGTACCCTGAATATGCTTAGTAGCCCTGGATACGTTAGGAAGCAGTTTAGCTTGCACTACTCTCAGGCCGTCTCTAACTCCCAGGTTAAATTTGTACAGCAAAAATTCCCAGAATTTTATTTGGATGGTACGATGAATGAACCTGGACCTGTTGGTCACAACAAAGAGGAAAAAGGTGTCCTGCAGACATCAAGAATAGAGCCTCGGAACATCCAGTTTGTCAGACGTCTTACCAACTGAGCTACCTTGTCTTATATTTTAAGGTTCTAAATAAATAATCATTAACCTACTAATCTTTATTAAGTATAAATTTTGTCTCTTGTCTGCATATTTTACAAAATATGTCAGTAGGTACATTTTTCCATTTCAGAAATTTCTCAGCTGAAAGAAAAGGATACCGGCTGTGAAAATCATGTCCACAGTCGAAGTATATTAACATTTGACAAGTGCTCTGATAGATATGTAAGACAGGAAAGTGAACCCTTCTAACGTGCTGATTCTTAAATGTGTGAATGATATATTTAATTCTATTTTTTCTATATTTAAAATTGCAGTAAAACAAACTTATCTTCTTAGATTTGTTCATTTTAGAGGTAATTTATCCATCCGTAAGCATGTCACTGTAAAACGATTATTTTTCCAAATGTGAAGCGATTTTTCTTCTAAAGCGCACAAATGGTTAATTTTGACCGGTGTATAAATAACGGCCTTCTATTTTGTTGTTGGTATTTCTGGTATAAACTTACAAAAAATGCTGCAAATATTAGAAAATACGCTTTTAGCAAGGGAATAACAAAAAAAGTGTGCCAATTCAAAAAGTAGTTCCTTCACCGAATGTTTAATGCTGATGCAGAATGTCTTGTATATATTTAGTGGATGATAAATTTGTGCCTGAGTTTCTAAAAGTTGTGTAGGAATATTTTCATGGGAAATAAATACCATCTGAAGATATGGAAGATTGTATATATTTAGTGGATGATAAATTTGTGCCTGAGTTTCTAAAAGTTGTGTAGGAATATTTTCATGGGAAATAAATACCATCTGAAGATATGGAAGATGACATTGTGCCTCTACTAGGTGAATGTTATAATTCTTATCCCTAATTCTATTCAAGTAACATAAAAAATGACTGGTATTCTTGGTATAGCAAATAGGGTACCGTCCTCTATAAGCTTCATATTTTAATTTTCAGCTTCAATTTCAATCTACAATGCTGATGTCCTAAAACATATTAGCTATATCAGAACGTAATATATCAACATTTTGTTTTATTATTCCCAGTAATTATTACTTAGACAACATAGGCTGCAGAAACTTTGCAGAAAACCTTAATATTACTACAAGTCACTAAGTCAAAATTAAAACTATTCATTGCCTCAACGTTTTGGAATTTCTGTTTTAAATTATTTCGTGTTTATGATCCCATTTACTATTTGTGCAAAAATGTCGGATACTATTCTACCTTTAGTTGTATTATTACAAAAACAAAGTGAAACGCAGTGAAGTTTATGTACAAACTACAGCTACTGGGTCTTTAAAATACAATTAAGGATTAACTGATATAATCCGAGGGCTGTTCTATAACTAATGATATTTATTATTACAACTTACCTTCTCTCATCCGGATAATTTTGATGATATTTCTGATAATATTTGCCGTTGGATGCAATGCACTTTCCCCAGCGTTTCTGCCAGGTTTCAAAGAAATGCTAGAAACCATTTTTTGACAGGTACTTCAGAATCACCTCCGCAGCCTTCTCCACTGCTTTTAATTGCGGGAAATGCCTACCATGAAGGTGTTTCTCTGATCTGGCGAAAAGAAAAAGTCACATGGGCTAAATATGAACTATAGGGACGATTTTTTAAATTAATTTACTTATGAACGCTCTTTAATGAACGCTCTTTAACAGGTCATCAGCATCCCATTCAGCTCAGGGCGTGAAACGGCCGACAAATTTTGCTCAGAGGCCTCTCTTTCAGGCTTGAGGTTCTTTATCGTGCCGTAAATGTACGACACGGGACCCACGGCTTTACTTCCCTTCCGAAGGAAGCCATACTTAGGATTTTTACGCCTGAAAAAATCCATCGATCCTGGCCGGGTTCGAACCTCCGTTCTTGGGTGTAGGAGACAAGTATGGTAATCATTACACCACCATGACCGACACTACTACTATAGGGACGGTGAGGTACACAATTGACATTGATTTTTGAGAGATAATCAGCAACAAATATTGCGATGTGCAAGCATGCATTATCATGATGTAGCATCCAGTTTGTTGCACGGAAATGCGACTTTTGCATGTGATATGACCTTGCAAAGTTTTCAGGGCACCTCTGTGGTATTGCCCGGATAAAGTTGTTTGTGTAGATACGACATATTGGCGAACTATTCCTTAAATATCGAAAAAAAAAAAAAAAAAAAAAAAAAAGAGAGAGAGAGACGACCATAACTTTCCCAGCAGAAGTAAATACTTTTGCTTATTTCTGGTGTTGGTGAAGAAGATTTCCACACAGAGCTTCATGTGTTCTCTCAAGATCGAAATTCTGTAGATAAGTTTCACAAGCAGATTAAAAGACCTACATCTTCCTACAACACCATCTTGAACTATTGCAAACTTTGCTTTCATGTTTTCAAAAACAGTCATTTTCACTAATATTGCCCCTAACAACGAATCAAACAAAAGCCTAAAAATAAACGATGTTCCTTTTGCAAGAGTACGCAAGCTCTAATGGAAGGCAGAATGCTTAATTCAGGGACAAAGCTCACAATGAAATCTGTGATGTATTGGTTCAAAAATTTCTCTCCTCATTGATACCAATGTCATACATTTTAATTTTATTAAACGCGGGTAAAACCGTAACATTCTTTGTACTGAACCTGTGAAAGTCCTTAGGTGGTCACCTGTGCTGCTTAGCAGCGATCTTAGTAGTATCTCCGTTGCTCCCACAACTTAGCACTTTACTCACTCTAAGAAAACTTGTCTCTCGACTTTGTTTTGCTGCACGATAACGAGAAAGTTACTTGGCCCGGACAACGGCGATTATTCTGCGGCATTTTGCCTAACGGTTTTTGAACACCGTATGTATAGTCTGTATTCCTTATTCTTAACATTCCGCATACCAATTCTATAATTCTTTGTGTGTAACTGTTGTAGTTCAAATGCTGCATTGTCGTTCTTTACATTGTTAATTTCTCCATTGCAAACAATATGATATAATAACGAAGGTAAATATTATGTCCGTTAGTCATAGCACCTAAAATACTTACTGGGGTACAACAGTACCCAACTTGGTATTCCGTGCTACATGAGTTATGAATTTGATAAACTAAAAGTTACACATTTATTTTATCAGTTTCGTTGTTGAGGAAGGTTTTAAATTAAAAATAAGGAATTGTGGACTACAAACCGTCATTTATTCCTTATTCGGTTTACATTTGCAAGCTGTCAGTCTAATTGGAAAAATGCCAAATAGAAGTAAGGTGGAAAAAACTTATAATTTAGAATGTCAACGTGACCTAAGTGAGGTAACGAAAATATTGCAAGAGGAAGTGGTAGTGGGAAGTATCAAGAATTTATGTGTCATGTACATTCAGACACTAAAATAGTGAAATTGCGCAACAATTGTTATGAGTAAACCGGCCAGAGGCAAAATATTCCAGTCACATTGTTTTTCATTGTTAAATAATGTTAGCAACAATGAAAGTACTGTATTGTGTACAATTAAGTGTATTTTGAATTATGTTGAGTGTGTATTTGCAGCTTCAAACCGATGAAAATAACTTTTACGCAGCAAGATTCCAGTAGCATTGCTTTCCATTGTTTAGTAATGCTAATAACAATGAAAATTGTGTATTATGATATTAAATTGTGTATTGAATTATATTTAGTTTCTACTTGTAACTTCAAACCATGAAGTTAAACACAGATTTTAAGCTAGTATACATTTGTACCCGGCTTGGTATTCCATGTGTACTCGCAGACCTTGGTGTGCAGAAGGTTAAGATTGATACATTTTGAGATTCTCATAGTGGTTCAAAAACAGAGGTCGTTTTATCCTCGACCAAGAGCTTTCCATTAGTGGAAGGGAGCTATGACTTGAGAGCGTAAAAATAGAAGTAAATGTTGACGAAATGCGAAATCCACATTACTAAACTGTGGAAAATTAAGAACATAATTTTGAAAAAATATTAAGTATCCAAATTGAAAAAATAACATTAACGTTTAACTATAGCCCGTTATGTGAGCTTTCAGTCCCGCTCGTATTTCGGCGGGCTGAATTGCTCCTTTTTGTTGCTACAAGGAGAGCACAGCATGCAGTAGCAGGGAGGAGGTGTCGCACGGGAGCACGCTAATCTCAAGTATCATTCTCTCTCGTAATCTGCAACGTCCGGCCACAAACAAGAGAAGTGCGTATGTTGCTCGAGAAACGATGTTTTCGTGTTCATACTCTTTCGTCACTGCATCTAAGAATTCTTCCTGTGTACAGTGCAAGATGATTTGGTTGCTCCTGTACTGATTGTGGGAATTCTTCAGTTGCTCTAGCATACGAGAACGAGAAAGTATAACCCGGCGTTTGACCGCATTTAATAGATTTTCATTTATGCATATATATTATTAAATATTGTAATATATTAATTTGAACCACATAATATACTAATTCGATGGTAAATTACAAGCAATTTCTTCATGATTACTGAGAAGAAATTTGACCATCTGTCATGAGAATGAAAATCTGTGGTCTGCATCACTTGATGACAGCACCGAACTTAGCCGTGCTTCATTTTGTACCTTTGTGTTTGCTGATATATATTGCCTTACCTTCTGGAGTATTACTACCTTCAGTAAGTTCATTACCTTCTAGTCCTAAGTGTTTCTTAAAGTTGCCTCAGATTGTTTATTTTTTCTAATAATGCACCTTATTTTTTATTTTCTAATTTTTTGGGTGGTATATTTGCCAGTACCATACCATCACATATAGTTCGGCATGTACTTTAATGTGTTCCGGAAAGAAAAGTATAACAATATATAATTTTACACGATCAATAATACTATTATATCCAAATATTTTATGTCTGAGAAGAGAATTATTAATTTTTAATCCATTGTAGTTTAAAAAAATACTTGGTTGTTTGTTCACCGTTGTTACCCATTAGCTTCCCCATTTTTAGCCGTTCAATATGGGCATTAAAGTCGTTGCTTATATTTATATAATCCGCTTTATTTATAGAGTTTATAAGTACTTGTGTTGTCTTGTGAAATATGAAGCTCTCTTCATTTCGGCCATCCTCATGTGCTTATTTATATACGGCATCCTCTTGAGTTTTTGTTCTTAAACTTATAATCCGATCATTTACAAAATGATAAGTACACCTGCTACAAGATGAGAGAATAAGGAGATTAAACAGCTCTCGACTAAGTTTATACACACGAGGACCATAGAGCTGTAAGCATGAACATAAATGAAGGACTGAACTCTAAAGAGCTGGTTATAAATGTAGCAGATGTCTTAGGAAAGACAACTATAAATCATAAGAAGAAAGAACATAATACTGGAATGAAGAAATAGAATATAAGTGTAAATTTGGACGAAGATAAAATGTAATATAAACACAAAAGTTATATCGCGAAGGGAAAAGTACGAAAATTGAAAAGCAATTGCCTATAAATATCACTGGACACGACTACCATGGAACTAAAGACATAGCTTATAAGGTAAAAAAAGTATACATTTGAACAGAAATAGATAGAACAAACATAAATAATATCATAAAAGGGAATTGGGCTTCATACTGTTTCAGCTTATGGACGAAATAGGACTAAATATATATTAACCCTATATTAGGTACAATAATATGTGTATATCCAATAGAAAAACAAAAAAGATGGCTTTCGGAGGGACAAACTGCTTTTGATACAAAAGAATGGTTAATAATAAATTACCAGAGTAAGTGAATAACTTTAAATACTTAGAATTCAACGTCCTACTACCAAAAGAATAACATAAATATAAAACTAAATAAATTCTATAACATATGTGCAACAATAAAAACTTCGAAATATAAAACTATGAGACGCAAGCAGCTAATATTTCGTATTATGGAAATATACATGCTGGCATACGCCTGCAAAATTAGAGGATTAACAGGGCAAGTATAAGAAGAAAAGAGGTAGTTGAAATAAAGTTCTTATAGCAGGATGTACTCTGCTGAACAACAGAACAAAAAACACCGTTTTTTTTTTTTTTGATTGATTTATTTATGGACGCTCTTTAACAGCTCAGGTCATCAGCGTCCCATTCAACTCAGGGCGTGAAACGGCCGACAAATTTTGCTCAGAGGCCTCTCTTTCAGGCTTGAGGTTCTTTTTCGTGCCGCAGATGTACGACACGGGACCCACGGCTTTACTTCCCTTCCGAAGGAAGCCATACTTAGGATTTTTACGCCCGAAAAAATCCATCGGTCCTGGCCAGGTTCCAACCCGCGATTTGGGCAAAAAACACAGTGAGGAAATAAGAAACGAATTAAAAGGTTTAATCTGATAGAAATAATTCAAAATGTCATATAAAATTGACGCGAAACTATCGAAAAAATACCCAATAAACTTAAGCAATTTTACTCTATTATTAACAGAAAGGGAAAAGAAATGTTGATCCCCAATGACAACATGGAGAGATTCAATTTCTTGATGCGAAAACAGGTCTAAGACCTAAACACATGAAGAAGAAGAAAAAGAAGAAGATAAAACTTCAAAATAATCTGATATATTTATGACCTTTAACAATTTAGAGTTCATTTCGTTTCCAAATAAAGAAATTCAAACTTTCCATGTCCTCTTCATCATTTTCGTGTTTATTAAGGAGCACTTGCATTTTAAACAAAGAAATTAAATTCTTCCGACAACGTAGTTTTATTATTTCGGTATTATGAAATTCCATTTTTTAATTAAAAACTATACAGGTCGTGATGACGTAATTCTACGGCACTAGTAACAATTGTACATATATTAATAATGTGCAAATATTTTCCATTAGAATGACATTGATGTACATGTAATTAAAAGTTACCTCCTTAATATAGTATTTCCATATCACGATTTTCCAGCGCCACGTGTAGCTGAGTTTGTTAAGGCTCGGACTCGTGAGCGAGAGGTCTGGGGTTCGAATCCCACCAGGACCGTCCTCCCTGACTGAGGTTTTTTTCCTGGTTTTCCTCAATCCTCATAAATAGCAAATGCCAGGGAGGTACCCTAAACTACATTCCTTAAAAAAAATAATAAATCCTTTCCTAATATATAATTTCTTCTCATGTATCATCAGAGTCCACCGCCTGTGGTGCCTCGGTAGTAAAAACGGGCGTTAAACACCAATCAAAAGAAATATCCATTTTCCCATCACTTGTGTAGCATTTGAAATTTGAGCACCAAGCTCTTACACTTTCTTTCAGCATCTTGATGAAGACGAACCATGATAAAATAACGCAGGAAGCATTATGCATAGTGAACGCATGTACCTTGTACTAGCTACGCTGTTGTTAAATTATCAGAATGTGTTACAACTTTATTGTAGGTTGCTTATAATTGCGGTATGACAGTTTTATTAGAATATCTGTGATTTTATTTGTTAAAATATGATCGTAAATTTTTTCCACAACTTTAAGAAAAAAGTCAGTCTTTCAATTTGTTTAAAATAATTCATAAATGCTTTTCATAAAATAAAAAAACAAAATACAATTTACACATGTTTTGGTCCTGTATATAACATTTAAAAAACACCGAATCTCAGACTTGCTGTCTTCGTAATTCAACATAAGAAACGTCGTTGAAGGAAGGGGTCGATTACCCCTAGAAGCTCAGAGTGCATAGGAAGAATGCAACACATAAATAGAAACTGAAATAAATTTTACATTTGAATTTTCATAAATATATTGAATAATGTAAAATAAAACGTTGAAAAAACTTGAAATCTTATAATATCACTTAAAATATGGCTCAAAAATAATATTGGAAAATATGAACAAACGTTAAGATTTGTTCAAAATATGGGAAAAAATTACTAAACATTATGACATATGAAAATGTATATTAGAATTCTACACTTGTTAAAACAAATGTTTTACTCCCAGTACTCTACAATTAATCATCTAATTTAATGACCGCCTGTGGTGCCTCAGTAGCAAAAACGGGCGTTGAACATTAGTCAAAAAAATCTAATTTATGAAATTTCATATTTTTCCTTTCTCCAAACCGCTTCGTGGCAGGTATTAAGAAACTTCTGATCTTTGGAACTGGAACCTAAACAGCAAGTGTGATTATGTTAAACTCAGTAACTGAATTCATTTTATGAGCTTATGAATGAGTTAATGTAGAACGTTCGGAGATTCGCTTCACCGACAACGTCCAAAAGAGCCAAGTGACCCAAGCCATGAAAAACGCAATATTGTTGTAAATGTTTTTCATCTTATATTACTTTTATTCAAGAAATATATTTGTTCTATTGCACACATTGATAAAGTTTGCGGATGCAGGGTTAAAACAATAACAAATGAATAAAATAGAAAATAACACAACGTTTTTCTGCTAGAGGAATGTATTCTTATGTTTAAACCTGCAAAAATTATAAATATACAGCTGTTAAATAAACATATGAGCTATTGAGAAACATGTTTCATTTTCTTGTTCCATTTCCTACAGACTATTTCCTTATAAAGCAGAAACTTACTTGCGATTATATTCAACTTACAAAATTGTTTTATTTGGCAAGGCAATGTTTTTTCCCCCCAAATGTAGAAACAGTTTGAAACCCAATTTAGCAGCGCTTCAAACAAAATTAACAAAGGTAAAATAGCCGGTGATAGCTATGATGAAGACTGCAAATTGCGTAAGGTATACTCACGCTGTCTATGGAGAAATCTCAGATAGATGTTACGCTGGCTGATTATGCTTATGGAAACTTGCATAAAATCATTCATTCCAAATGGCTCATGGTAAAATTGGAATAAGTTTGATTACCAAATATATTCCTAAAGGAGCAGGAGCATTATATACTTACAAAAGAAATTATGTGGCCAACTTGTAAAATACGGGCCTTCGTGCTATTAAATGTAGTGAAATACAATACCGGTAGCTTTTGTTGTGAGAAAATTGGTTCTGCGCCTTTTACAATATGCATCTTTGCTTCACAATGAAATGTAAACATGAAAGTGAATAAGTGAAGGATTATAATAAACTTAGCTTGCTTGCATTACCATTATTGAGGAAAATGTTTGATTGACTTTGAAGCAACTATCCGAATTTTATTGTTCCTTATTTCGATACAAATTTGTTATAAGAAAACGAAAGTTCATATATATATATATATATATATATATATATATATATATATATATACACATATACATACATATGCGTTAAAGAGATCTAAGGTTATTTACCTTTTCTGAGGAGAGCAAAGGAAGGGCTAAAAACAGTTTGAAATTCTGGTTCATTTGTTTCACGATAAATGACAAAAATTATAGTCGTTGCACTATTTAACTAGTTTGTTCCAGATGGAGGTGACACATGTTAAGCCACACTAGCTTTACGGCTTTGGATAGAACGTTCAAAGTCGATACACTAAAAATGTGAAATTTTGCGTTTGTGAACACCTTGCTCAAAGAGATTATAGAATCGGTATCACTAATTGATTTGTTAAATAATAAAATAAAAAGTGTTGTGTGTTCTTTCGCAAGGCATGAATGGAAAATAAAGAATAATTTCGAATCACTTATTATAATCTATGTATGCACACCCAACCAACTATCTTTTTTGCCTTATCACTTAGACAAGTGTTCATTTTGCTGTAACATTCTACCCAGTATTTTTGTTATTTCAGTAAAAATATAATTTTTGCATAATGAATATTTCTTTAAAATATAGGCCTTCATCTGTTTTTATTTCAAGGAGATAAAGTTAACGCCTGTACTAGTTTGGCTGGACGAGTTTAAACATCTTTTAATGCTATTGCTTCAATAAATTTCTGGTTTTTTGTTTGTTTGTTTGTTTGTTTTTGGTTGAGGTCTTTCTCATCAAGTTTTTCATAGGTATGTTGACTCATTTTGCAGTAATAAAAAAGTTTTCATCACTGACTAAATGATTTAAAAGCTGTGTGCTGCGCTATCTCACGGATAAACGTCCGTCTGATTAGTTATTACTTATATACATTCCAACTGATACCAAAGTAATATCAGTGTGAAGAATTTAGATACATGTTGCAGTAATGGAGTCATCTATTGTTCAACTCCCCATAGCAGTATGCCTCGGTACATTCTAGTTTTCAAAATAATCATCTATTTACATAGCAGTCGAGTGAAATATAATTTTATTACATCATAGTCACATGCCAGATGCAAATTAAAACCCCTTTACTACAGGATAAATTACGTCGTATATGAACTATGAAAATGAATGCACACGTAGGGATATGCAATGTCCATTAGCGACGCAATGTTGTATAACGTTCCCTTTTGTCAACCTCTCACTGCAACCTGGAACCTGGTCGGAGACAAATTTACGATTACTCTTTCAGTGCAACAGTTTGCGGTTAGGGACATTCAAACCTCGAGATTAAAAACACTGTCTTTAACCGATTTGCGATTAATCAAGAGTTATGCCGCAGCCAGAGCACTGTGAGAAGAGGAAGACGTACGCACCTCGTACGGCTGACAGCTGCGCTACATCTGCTGGAGGCATGACCACCTCGCATTAGCTTTGTGCTCAAGCGTGGGACACAGACAGTCAAATCGATGTTATTGTAAATAAACGTGGGATAGTGGTTTTGGCAGCTACCTGCTCGGCAGATCACATTCCATTAACCGGATAACAGAGGGATCGCCAATGTGCATTCGTTCTCGTCACCAGCTTATCGATATAGGAAAACACGCCTGCTGCCCGTGATTACTTAGGTTCAGCGCTCTGTGGATGCAACTAATATCTTTACTATCTGGTATTATTCCGAACGTAGCTAACATAATACGTAATTATCATAGGATTCAGAAAAATGTAAACATTGCGGCGATCGATACATTCTTTAAAGTTTTTCTAGCGTCTCCAACAAGTATTACTTCATTGCGGAGCACACCTTTCAAAAGTACTCTTTATTGTAGCCCAAATAAGATTCTCATTTTATACTCTATTTATTTTAGCCGTACATATTAAATTAGATCCCGAAAGTAATTAAACATCTAGGATCAGTTTGTAAAACATGTCCCATTATTTCAATAAAATTTTAGCAACATTCTCCCATTTATGTATGCAGGCGTCGATCTGTGAAGTGTGCCATAGAGATAGCCCATAGAGGTACCCGGAAAGGGGACTTAATAATACGGGAAATGAATACTTTCTAAATGAAAGTAGAACATAAATATAAATATACTATTTTATACTCTTAATGCTCATGAAGACTACTTTACGTCACTTTTGTTTGTTTTAAATATAAATTGACTAAATGAAACAGGCAATGTATAATTAAAAGTATTTTAACTAAATGAGAAAGTGAAGGAACAAATACATGGACAGATATCTCACCTACATATAATGAAAATTTTACCTGGTACGTTTATGAAATATAAAACAATATTGAACGTTCCAGTAAATGCTGGTCCGAACAACTGTAAATATAACAGACATAAAGCCTAAAGCATGACCAATGATAACTACATAAAGAAAATAATTAAACAATTTTACTATTATTGTGCAACTCGAAAGAAAACTCATAGCGAATTATGTCTTTCTTTCCTGGAAATAAATCTAATTTTCCACCTTGGCCTTTCTCGTGAAATCTGTTACGCAGCTGTTTTATTTTTCTTCTGAACAGAGTAACCTAAGTAAACCTGAAATGAAGATTGCTAATATAAGAGTTTTTATTTTTCCACTTCGCCTTTGCCTGTAAAGAGTAGAGCTTTGACGTAATTTGTCCTCTTCACTTGTATACAAAAAGCAATCTTGTGTCAAAGCCCAACTGCTCTCAATATTTTAAAAGTTTAGTATTCACTACATCATTTCTCTTTTATTTAATTGAGGGAATAGGTTGCTTTATATATACCGCTCTAGTGTGAGAACGCATTTTTTCTCTCACATTAACAGATAATGTAAAACGATCTCTGTTCGCTTCGTAGAAAACGTTCCAACAATTTCCGGCTGAAGTTTATTTTTACCATCTTCTGTTCTTTGAAAGATGTCAACATTAGTTGGCTCTTTTGTGAATGATTTGTTTTTGTTTTATTTTGCATCTCTACGCGCTGTTCAAATACTTGCGTTTTTCAACATTAGCAATGCCCTCACACAATTAAAAACGACTCTGTAAGATACAAAGAGTTATATTAATTTAACCAGCTTATTCATCCAAGAGGTTTCAGAAGTTTTTACACCAGAAGACATACGAACATAAATAGTGCATTAACTATGATGTAGAGTTTAGTACAAGGCAAGAATCGGGAAATTAATTAACAATTGTTATAACTGCTCTTTTGCTTACAAAAGAGTAGTGCTGCACTTATAGCCGGAGGTTAAATGGGGAAGGAGGAATTCGTACGTCCCTTGTTGAGTGGTATGCATCGATTACACAAAGGATTCCACACATGTGCCGGAGTTCAGTTCAAATGACTGCACCTCTACTATTTGAGCTTTGCGTTTCTCCCCTGGAGAATATGAAATATAAATTCCATAACATTTTCCAATGGTTAATGCATAATACAAGGGCTGTTCAATAAAGAATGATAATATTTTTGACAGCATACTTTTATTCATCTTAATAATTTTGATGACCGCTCTCAAAGTAGTCCCTGTTGGATGCATATATCTGCCTCAGCATTTCTGCCAGTCATGCTGAAGTTATGCCAGACATGCTGGAAACCATTGTTTGATAGGTCCTTCAAAATCGTCCCCGCATCCTTCACCACTTCCTCTGAGGAATGAAAATACCTCTCTCGAAGGTATTTCTCAATTTTAAGAAAAAGAAAAAGTCAGAAAGTAAATCTGGAGTATGTAGAGTGTGAAAGAAACGTTTCATATTGATTTTTGTGAGATATTCCGTAACAACATGTGCGATGTGGGCCTGTGCATTATCGCGGTGCAGCATACAGCTAGTTGTACGGAAATACAGCCTTTTGCTTATGATATGACCCTGTAGAGTTTTCAGGACATCTCTGTAAAAGTGTCCAGTTACAGCTGTATGTGCAGCTAGGTCATGCTGGTAAACCATACATAATTGAGGTGATCATGACTTTCTCAGCAGAAGCAACACCTTTTATAGGGATTTTCACACAAATCTTTTTTGTTTCCTCTCATGATCGAAATGATGTAGTCAAGATCCATTAGCAGTGACTACCTTTGAAAACATCTCTGCATTTTTCACTGCATGTAAACCTTTGCTAGAACGTCCTTTTGTTCGAGAATCAGCAGTTTTAGAATCCACTCTACAAAGCACGTCTCATAAAAATTTTCAATTACCAACGTATGGGTGGAATCCAGAGAAGTTTTCGAAATTTCTGAAAATGTTCTTAATATTATTGGACGATCTTCTGTCACAATGGCAGAAGCGGTTTAATGGTTTTTCCGTTATAGCACAAACTGGATATCGGTTTCACCTCTCTTTTATATGGGTTGCCTCCCTTCTTTAAACTTTTTAAAATGTATTCAAGCGATTCTCCATTGACCTCCTGTAACATTGGATAGGTCTCAGAAGAAGATTAATTGAGACTAAAGCAGAATCACAGCAACATATTACTCATTGCATTTAACTCTATTTTGCTATAGGTGGAACTGAACATGTCTAAAATTGCACAACTCTCACAGGCGAGACCAGAAGTGGCAATAAATTTGATACCACGTGTACAATACGTGTTAATCTTACAAAACTTCCTAGACATAGAGGATGTTTTCGAAAACTCTTCTTATATGTTTATGATTCTGGCTACTTAGAAACATGGAGTCAAAAACACTCCTTGCTGGTGGAAAAGCTCCATACTTAGGAGCAGAAGCCTTCTTGGGGAAACGGTGGACGGTCTACACCAAGATATGATTCACGAGGGATATTGTACACAAGGCTATGTGAATTACATAGCACTGTTCATTTTTGGGAAATTTCCCACTACAATCTCAAACATGATGCGCTGTGGACTCAGAAAAAGTTCATAGGTGGTGCGTGCAGGCGAGTCTTTCTATTAATCCTAGAAAAACAGATGTTGTTCTTTTGTTAAGAGAGGAAATGTTAAAAGCCTAGGAAACCTTGAACTAAGCAGCTGAGTCAGTTAAATATCTAGACCTTTTATGGGATAAGAAACTGACCTGGAACGATCATATTGACAATATTCTCTGTATAGCCAGGTGGTCTCTTGTAACTCGGAACTACCTGAGGCCTAAAACCATATATTAGCCATATATGTTGCAATGGTCAGGTTCCAGATATCCTACAGCGCCATTGTCTGGTGGCGGAAAACATTACTAACCACCAAGCTACAGAGATTAGCATGTCTGTGCGTTACAGCGGTCTTCAGAAGTACTCCAACCACTGCACTGTAGACTCTGTTGGATCTCCTCATGGACATCTATGTACAAGCTGGAGCTTGGCTTATCACTTGGTGCAAACAGGGACTTGAGGAAGTAGCTGTGTAACGACTGGACACATCCTCATTCTAAATTTTCAGGATATTTCAGTACTGAGCATGAGGTCTAAATTAATGAATTGCTCCCTGTATCCATTTGAGGGAACTGTTGGATATCGAGAAGACTGCATGAAAGAATTACGCGTGCAAAAAAATGTGAACAACTTTTATGGTTCAGCGACGGATTCCATATAGGGAAACAGGCGGGTGCAAGCATAGTATGGTCTATCTCCAAGGACAAACATTAGTATACACTGCACAGTTTATCAGGCAGAATTATTTGCTATCCTGAGCTGCGCTTTTAGAGGACTTGAGAAGCGTTACCACGGCAAAAGAATTCTCATCGTCACAGATAACTAAAGTGCTTTAAAGAACTTTTCTCCTGCCAGGTTACATCTAAACGGCATGAAAATGCCCAAAGCCTTGACTGCTCTGGGATCTAACAACAGGATGGAACTGCAGTGGGTCCCGGGGCATCGGAGCGTTTATAGATAAGGAAAAGCAGAATCAGCTGATCAAAAAGGGTACTAAAAACCCTATGTTGGTCCTGAGCCCGTGGTTGGAATCAATACACGTACCTGTAAAACTGCGGTAAAAACATGGATAGAGCAAAAACACCAAGCTACGTGCAAACCTTTCGTGAACGAAGGTAAGCTAGGAAATTGGTCATAGGTTCAAGTAACACTCTTTTCTTATCTCTCCTTATTAGACAGAGCAGGTATAAGGAAAATAGTGAATTAGTGAATTTCAGAAAACACCTACAATGGTGGCCGAGGTCGTTAAGGCGCGGACTCGTGAGCGGGAGGATTGGGTTTTGGAGCAGGAATTAGTGGGTGTTCGGGGGGTGTCGTAGTTGATCGCTGAGCTGATCGTGGTTTCGATGTCTGCCCGGGCTGCTCACTGGATGGCGTTTGCTCCGAATCTGTTGAATTTGATCTCAGGGTCCACTGGAGTGTTTTGCGGATCAGTATAGATACACGGGAACGAGAAACGTGTTGCCCAAAAATACACCAGATTGACTTTGTTTAAAATACTTTATTCACATATAAAATATTGGGGCTACTTCCTGACTGTTCGCCGCTGACTTCGCTACTCACTTAGACTGGCTTTAGAAATGACTTGAACTGATTGTTTTCGTGTGACTTAGGCGGACTGCTTTGGTGTGACTTAGGCTGCCGGCTTCCGTATATCTCTGGAGTGAATCCTCTCGTGTCTCGCCTGAATGAATGTCTGGATGTCTGACTTCTGCGAACGTGAATGTGCCTCTGAATCTATGATTGTCTACTGAATGTCTGAATGTGAATCTATGACTTCTGCCAGTGTGTGTATATGAATCCGTGAATGTCCCTCTGACTTCTGTACTCCAGTTTTTCTACCACATCGCCACGCCTCACGCTAAATTAAATTCCCTCGTATATTATCCTATTTCCGTGTTGGATGATTAGCATTGGCTATCCTAAAATTATTTATTTGTATCTAAGTTCTCCTGATTCGTTAACTTTTATCCGAAGACCATTGGCTAGAATTATTCTTTCCCCCTTGATCTAATGTCTTCCCACGAACTTGAATTTTCCCAGAACAACCTGTCGTAAATTTCGGCCCTTTCCTTACATTCTGATTTCTATTGATAATCTTTGCCTTCCTTAGTTTGTAGATTTCCAAATGTTCTCGGAGATAATGCACGTGTTTATGGCTGTTTTCCGCTTTCCTGTAATAAAACATTTTCGTCTCCGTTCTGACATTTTCATTTTCTCTTAAATTATTGCTACCTCTGACTTTGTTAAATACTGTCCCATTACGGCCACATGTTTCTCTTATTGTCAACTCCTAAGTATTTCCTGGGCAGAAGGTTCGTGACCTAACAAAAGATAGTTTACCCTTTCTTCAGCCTTGTCTAAGGAGCGGTCCGCGGACGAGTCGTCAGGTATACATCTGTCTCTTTCTCATATATTTTACACAAAATGTATACGAAACCCTTTTATAAGTTACAAGTTACAATTATTTCTATTTCTGTTATACCTATCTCAAAATGATTTTCTTATACATATACATAACAATTATCCTTATGAAATATAATGCCTTTATAAATATAATTCTGCAGCCTTTTAATTAAATTAATAAAGGTAGCCTTATTTCCGGCTTCAGGTTCGAATCTCGCCTCGCCGGTACTCCCAGACTGAGGTTTTTCCAGGTATTCCTCTGTCCTCATAAACGGCAAATGCCGGAAAGGTACCCTAAACTTAGGCCCGGAACGTTTCCTTCTTTAAAAATATATCCTTTCCCAATATATCATTTCTTCTCATGTATCACCAGTGTTCACCGCCTGTGGTGCCTCAGTGGTGAAAACGGGCGTTAAACACCATTAAAAAAAACTCTACAATAAGTAGGACTGTATAAAGATGAACCCATTTGTAGAATGTATAAACAGGATGAGGAGACTGTCTGATATTATATGTAAGAAGAACGCTTACTCTTTCTATAACCGGGAAATACCTGGGAACAGGCGCTGACATTGGAACTAAAATACTGCAACTGGTTCAGGGAACAGATTTTGTAAAACATTGAAAGCGTCTTTTCCAATGTGGTAGCACAATAAGCCTTTTAGGCTGAAGTGCGAGAGATTGACAAATTTCATTACACCCCCATTATCAAATCAAATAAAGCTAACAAAATATTGAACAGTTATGCCTGTAACATTGTAACAATCTTTATTGAACAACTATCGTACATGTGTTTACGGAGTGAATCATTGTTTATTTTAGTGCCAATTCAGTATAAAATAAAACTAAAATTTAAGTGTAAATCTGCAATGGATTTTTCATGTAATTTTTCATGCACATTTGCAATGATATTTGAAACCAACTCTGCGCACACCATTTTTCGTCTGCTTTGGCATGATAATAGCACATAAAGTTTACAGTTTCCTAACAGTTCCAAATAATCATTGGCAATAGTTCTAAACACAAGGTGCAGACAATTTTTTTCTTTCCATGCTCTCGTGCGGGTCGTGGGTCGGCAATAACAAGAAGCGTGTGCTGTCGTTTAATTTATTTTTAATTGATTTATTTATGGACGCTCTTTAACATCTCCTAGTCATGGTGTAGATATGTAATACAAGAACAAAGAAGTATGGTTTCCTGTAACTTTTTAATATACAAATGAGTTGCTAGTGTCGCAGAAATTAAAAAAAATAAAGGATTCCTGGGTTTGGTCAACTTGAAAGGACTATGGTTCATAAAAAGAGAATAAATTCAAAAGAATGGAATCTGTGTTGAGCAAGAAAATAAGGCAAAAACGTCAAGTTTTAACCAAAACAATACAAAATAATATTGTTTGGGGGGGTGGTGTTTAACGCCCATTTTTACTACTGGGACACCACAGGGGGTTGAAGGGCTATGGCCTGTCGATTCCCAGACTTAGCATACTGCAATTTTTATTTATGGAACAGTTTAAAAACAGGGTCTAAAAATTTAATTGCTAACTTTGATGAACAGCAAAACAGCATACGAGAAGAAACAACCAATATTTCAGAAGCTGATCGAATCAAGATGTGTTTAAATGTTACAATGCCTAACCTGTAGCAAATAGGAAAGTTTTCAGCATAGGCTTTGGAAGGAAAAAAAAAAAAACATTTGTTATACTTTTCCTGCCGCGTGAAATGCGGGATGTGTTGTATACTGCCGCTTGCACTCTACTTCAGTGAACGCAGAAAAATAAAATGTACGCCCTATGTCTCCCACCCATAAATCAGCGCAGTAGAAAGAGAAATACGAAAGAAGAAAAGTGGCTCTCTTTGGGTTAGTATTATCACAATAGAATATCTTAGGTGCGCGGCATTAAATATGCATATGCTTCGTTTGCATTCCTTTAATGTATGTATTGATGGTGAAATACGCTAATTTGTATACAACGAAATATTGGATGTGAAGAACTAAATGTTTTACTAAAACTGTAGCGGAAAGACACAATAATTAATGACTGTTTAGAAGATTGTGTTACATTAAGAGAGACTGATGAGATTTTAGACACAGAAGCGCAACGTGGACGTACTGATTCTAATGAACTTTCGGGAGGAAGGGGCGAAGTGAGGAACACAAAGGGCGGCCAGGTTTATGGGACAGCAAGTGGGGTTCCTAACGTTTCCAGATCGTATTTTTGATATATAGTGTCGACAGCGGATCCCCTTTACCAACAAGACCGAGCCAGGGCGCTCTCAAACCCGACTCCAGAAAAGTTTTTCATTGAGAAAATCCACCCTCCGGTAATTGTCAATTCCCCGTCACCTGGCCTTGCAAACCCTTGGAAACGAAGAACAAGGAAATAAAACGAGAAGGATGAGGGACAAGAAAATACTTGGAAGGTAAATATCCATCCCATGATTCGCCTAAGAGACCATGGGAAATCAAGAAAAATGTTATGTGACTTAGTCTAGATCAACGTATGCAGCTCCAATTGGCGGTTTTTATCTCGTGTTCGTTGTTGTTACGACAGAAAACGTGCGCTATTGAGCTTTTGTGAATCTCCCATAACCAGAGGTAATCTCTGCCCATATTACACCACACGAACAACTTTTGTAACCGACATTTTTTGATTTTGTAAGATGTAGCAGCAGCATAATTTCTAAAAATAAGTAATATGACAAAATCCCAGGAGGAGCGTCTTTTAACTGAAGAAAGAAGTTTTCAAGGAGTAGAAAGAGCTCCATCTTCGGGTATTGCGTGGGTGGCAGTCATAAAGAAGTAAAACTCCTCAGTTTTCCAGCATCATCACAGGCACGGCATGTTTTCTCGTAATACATCACAAAAGAAAACATATAATACATATGTGTGCACGTAAAGAATAATATTCAAAACAGGCTTCCACCATAGTTTTATAAACATTACCTGCAGTATGCACAGACAATGCACATTTCAGAAAAAATCCTAATATGTGGCATTATGAATACAAATGACTTGCATAGAACTTTTATTTTTTATTTACTTTTTGGCTAGGAGTACAGTTTAGCTTACCAATAAGAGGCAAGCCGATATATGAAATTCGGTGGTCGCAACACATTTTCAATTATTATCGCCATTTACAGATGATATGTGATAAAAATACAATGACGACGAATCATAACTACATTGTAAAATAGAAAGAAAGAGGAACGGTATTGTTATGACATAGGAAACTAAGCAAGAAAATTGTATATTCAAAAGCACTGCAAAGCTAACTGTAAGGATAATCGAATGAAGTGTTTTTTTTTTTATTTATTTATGGACGCTCTTTAACATCTCAGGTCATCAGCGTCCCATTCAACTCAGGGCGTGAAACGGCCGACAAATTTTGCTCAGAGGCCTCTCTTTCAGGCTTGAGGTTCTTTTTCGTGCCGCAAATGTACGACACGGGACCCATGGCTTTACTTCCCTTCCGAAGGAAGCCATACTTAGGATTTTTACGCCCGAAAAAATCCATCGGTCCTGGCCAGGTTTGAACCCGCGTTTTGGGTTTAGGAGGCAAGTATGGTAACCACTACACCACTAGGACCGACTCGAATGAAGTAATGCCGATAAATGGGTCCGCCGGGACTTCCGGTCAGGGCAAGAAAGGAAGTTTCAACATACTTGCTTCACCAAACTCGCATTTATTGCACATCAATAACCAATCTCCAGGTGATGAGCCTCTGAATCACATAATGGAATATTATTTCAACTTTTATTAATCATGCTATATTATCCATACATATGTTTAGTAATATCACCTAAATACATGTTACATTTTATTTCTTATCCATATTTATTTACTACTTACGTAACATTTGTGTGATTTGCCCAAATGAAAGTCAGGCTCTTTTTTCTGCAATGATTTGTTAAATGGAATTTAAGAACATTCAGAAAGTAAGAGTGACACATGGATAACATATCCTCTACACATAGTCATCTTGTCTGCTCAAGCAAGTGTTCCAGCGCGTCACAAGGTTATGGATACCCTGAGCGAAGAACGCCCATGGTTGACTGCAGAACCAATCTTCAAGAAATGGTAACGCAGCAGATGCTCCATGTAAGCACTCGAATCTTCTGCTTCTCAGAAAAATGCTTGGGGATCCACTGCTCGCAAATCTTGTGATATCCGGCCGTCAATGTAGAATGATGTGAACAGTTCACTTCCAATTTTTCTACAATCTCTTGGATGGTTATTCGGAAATTCTCCTTTACAAGGCTGTCTGAGTTGCAACTGACCCCTCGGCGATGGTTGACTTTGATCAGGTCTATGCATGTCCTCTGGGGCCGTACGGGGGATGCTGCAGTCCGCCCACGAGATGAGGAGTGAATTAATTGTTTCTTAAACTTCTGGGTTGGATGCCCCTTGTGCCGGATCAGGAATGTTTACCTCAGGGAACTTCTGGAATTTTGTGGCTCGTTTGAGTCAGAGGGAAGGGAAGAAAATCTATCAAGCTACACGGAAACACTTGAGTTCTTAGGTGACACCATTTATTCACACTTATTATCAGAATAATGGACTGTTCCTGTAAGCTTGGAAACGTGCCGAAGATTTCCGTTGTCTTCTTATACCCGCTTATTTCAATTAACTCTTGCTATTCCTTAATCCGACACAAACCGTTAACTCCTAGCCTCGAACCCGAACTGTTTACCTCTCGCTGCTCTCAAGCTGCTCACTGCTCCGGGTCTCTTACTGCTCTGTGTCTCTTCCATTATATTAGATGTAAAGTTTATTGTATTATTAGGAACTTCCCACCGCGAAATTTATGGAGCTCGGTTCTATTCTCTATGCTTTATTGGTCCTTCCTTAATATCTATAATTATACAGGGTCGCTCCGATTCGTTCAATTTTGAAAGGCTTCTATTGGTTGTGTTGAACCAATTTCCTGAAAATACCTCTCACGTTATAATAATTCCAAGAACGGACATTCCTGTTATAAATAATGGGATACTTTTATAATCTGACATCTCCTTTCACTTTTCTGCCCTTTCAGATTTACCCTCAATGAAATTGCGATAGACCACGTCTTTGTCATAAATAAGAAACATCTGTTAGTTTTGCAAATTCATGTCAGAAACGTGTCGACGTGTTATGAGGGGTTATAAACTTGAGCGGTCATTTCAGATTGACATTTTTTCATTTCTCGAAAGAATTCTACCCTATTAGTCATTAGTACCGTTGCCCTTACCTATTGAAATAATATGTTTCACGGCTTTTGTCTGCGTCTTGGTAAATGGTTTTCTTTGAGCCTTTCAAATGAGAATTACTTCTTTTCAGAACCTAAGTGATCCTTTTCCCCAGGTCAAAACTTTTAACGTTCCCAAGCTTAACGACCAGTCTCATTTGGGCATTCACATGAATACACAATGGTCCTTATTATGATTTATCTAATGACTACAATAACTTTAATACAAACTATATACATGTATCAGATCATATTTATGTTAATTACTAGCATTGAGTATAACCATATTAGTTTAATCAAAGGTGGCCTTTAATTGGCTAACCTCAGCCAAGCAATTTACAATATTGTCTGAATACTGTGCTGCATGACAGACACGTATTCCCATACACATTGTTCATACGACGATAAATGTCGAATCCACTCACACCTTCTGTCTTCAAAAATTTAATTACCGTTTTCTGGGCCCGTTTGGTTGAATCCCTGTTGTGAGTTATTCAGTTCAACGTGCTTCTTTCTGACATGTAAACGGCATATTGCGCCGTCAGACCATACCAGCGTGCTTTCGAACGTCACCTACCAGAGCAAACACAACTCAGCGTAGTTAAGCTTTGACGCTACAACAAAAGCCTTAGTTTCATTTCGACAATCATTATATATCACAATTATACTAACCTGTAGAAGTAGCTGGTAATTCAGTGCTACGGCCAGCAGATAACATCAGAGTGTAAATGGTTCAAGGCACTTTTACAGTTGGCATTTATGGACATGAAACGCACCAGGCTGATACAGAATGTCGTTAATATCTACTGTAGCTATTCACAGTGAAATTTATTCCACAAAATATGTATAAATCTGTTTTTTTTAAAGTATGAAAATTCTAAAACTGAAAGAGAAGCAGCAATATTTAATTATATATTTATTTGGATATTATTTTACAGCACAATGCATTTCTGCACTCTTAAAAGCACATCTGATTGCACCTTCAGATATTATGCATTAATATAATGAAATGCAGAGTCTGCATAGCACGACTATTAGGAGCAAACTTGTATCATGCCACCTTGTGTAGCTGAATCTTTTTGGAAACAGATTTTGCCTCATCTGAACAAAATGAGTTGGATATATGAGACATTTTTAACAGCATGTTCTTGTAGGTGTATGGGTTAAATATATTAATAATGGCAACAATTGTTCACTGTTGAGCAATGTTATTGTTTTGTTATTGAATTTATTAATTTTACGTGGTTTATCATGGTAAAAATCAACACTTAATGTAGTATGACCGCCGAAATTAGGGTTCGTGCAATTAGGTTGCTACCGACAAGGTAGTTTCAACACCCTTTAAGCGTTGCTATACAGAATACCAAGGATATTGTTTTCACGTTACGTTATACTACGTTTCAAATCAGGCGTTACCAATTTCATATCGCCTGCAGGATCCGCCACTGCAAGCGAAGCGGCTTAGTACACACACTGTATTATTTCGTAATAAAATACGTATTACACATTATATACAATAATGTATCGGTAACATAATAAAAGGGGTAGATTGGTTTTAGATAGTCCAACTATTTCAGAAATACAATTGAGTTACATAAAGAAATTAAACATTACATTACTGAAAGGCACAACTTTTAATTAGTTTTTTGACAGTCTCCAGTTCTTGATCAATTGCTAAACAGTAAGTTTTCATATAGCTAATATTATGAAATAACAATATTAACGTAATATTGAAAAACAAACACACACATTGTTTTAACTAGACATGAGTTCAACATCCGAACAAAATCCATATCTTTGAAGTGATTAAAGCGCGTACTAAAGAAACGCCTGAATACAATAAAAAAATACCAAATGATATTGCACAAGGTAAGGGTGTCAAACAATTAAATTGAAATATTACTGCAATGCTGTAGTAAACATTCATGTCAGGGTTCATATGAAATTAATACTGCCAGCGATATAGCAACGCAGACGATTGGCATCAGGATTTAAGGCGTCAACACAGGGCAGCTCTTGGAACTCCCTGTCTTGATCCCAGTTGAAACGTCTATGCTTCGTTTCTCTCTTGGTAAATGCTCATAAAATACAGCACTAGAATTGTCATATTATGACGATGCCCACTTGAGTACATTAGTAGTAAATATTTTGTTACGCATTTAATATTATAACAAATGCTGTGTACCAAAACGTTGATTTGTTTCGGTTAAGTGAGGTTCGAATAACCGGGGTTGCACTTTATATACCGCATTTTATTAAGACACTGACTGGATATGAATTATTCATAGCCATTTTATAATCTTAGGAGAATTTTAGGCAGTAAATAGTAAACGTATATCTTTAAAATTAGATTACGCATAAAGAATGTTTACTACAGCATTACAGTAATACTTCAATTTAATTGTTTGACGCCCTTATCTTGTGCAACATCATTTGTTATTTTTTTTTATTGTATCCATGCGTTTCTTTAGTGCGCACTCTAATCACTTCAAAGATATGCATTTAGTTCTTATGTTGAACCCATGTCTAGTTAAAACAATGTTGCTAGTACTTTATTTACTGCTCACGTATTTCATGTGTCATGAAGGAAGCAAGCCAGCTACATTTGAAGATTATTAGCAGTAGTTAAAGACAGTCCCATGTAATTCAACATTATGTGAAAATCATCCGAAATCTAATGATATTATATCACTGAAACTCCCTTTTGTCCCCTTAAAATCTTGAGCTTTCACTCTGCATAGAATCGAGAAAAATACTTGACTGAAGAACCTTAAGCGTAACTTGCGGAATGGACTGTGTCCTTAACCTACTGAAGGGGGAGGTAAGGTAATAATTGTAGTTTTTCCGTCTTTATGGGCAGCTAATTTTTTGCGCTTTTTTATGCTTGAGAATTATAGAGAGCGCCTTTATATACATAAATATAAAATATTGGTAAATATAATAGAGGCTTTACTCAATTACCAATGCCATGTCTATCAGTCACAGGGATAAAACTGTTCTCTAAAATAATTACTTAAAACATTTTAAAATAAGAGAAAAAAATACAATATTTTAAAGCAGTGAAGAAAATATGCGTAAAGTCCCTGTTTGGTAACCCGGACACTACTGAGTATGAACCAACAATCTTAGGTTATTTATAAGATGCCTGACGTAAGTTGAAGCAATTATTAAGAAAAAAAATAATAAACATTCAGCCAATGAGGTTAATTGTAATGTTTTAATCATTACCCATTAAAAAGAGCAGGTGCAATTTTGAAAGAATAGAAGCAATATTTGAAAAAGAATCTACAAGAAATTTTAGCGACTCAGGCATGTTAGTTAAAGCTATAATTCAAGAACAATAGCATTGCGTATCATTAAGTTTGTCTTTGTACATAATATATGCTTTGTTACTTAATGCAGGATAAAGAAGTTAATGATGCACTGAGTATTTAAGCTCCTGATGATTTTGTCTCTATTTTATTTTTTAATATAATAAATTTATGCAATAATGTTTTCTTTTATTTGTTTACTCGGATCAGCATTTCCTTGAAATAAAATGGTGTTCATGTTCCACTATGTAGCAGTATTCTTGTTATGTCCGGATTTCACTGGATGAACATTTGGTCAACATTTGCATCGTATCCTGCAGTAATCTTTCAGTTCGGGCTACGCCATACGTCACGTGCTATGAGGCTTTTGACGTGTGATACATTGCTATCTGCAGAGCCTAAAGCGGTACTATATGTTCCAAAATTTTCCTTAATGAATTGTGCTGGTCTGGATCCGGGGTGCATAGGTCGGTGCGGCAATTTCTATGCTATAGGATAGTGTGCATGATGAAAAAAATGAAATTTCGTCGAAGATAACAACCATGCTCCTAAACTTTGTTTAATTTTAAAAATGAGCAAGTGAAGGAAACAACTCAAATAAGAGATTTAGAGTCACCAAGTTCCTAGTAGACGAAAATCAGAGGTTTAGCAACAGTATTATTTTCGGTGACACTGTCTCACGACATTACGATTACTGGTTAAAAATTGTAAGCTTCCTGACTCAGCAAAGCATCAGAACACCTATGAGTTCAATCTACGTTTATTTCGTTACAACGAATAGTTCTCACCTCCATCCCCTCAGCCGTTTCGTTCTGCGATTATTCTAAATGGCATTGTATGCTGCGACGAGACAGCCTGAAAAGATGTTGTCTATGAGTCGGCAAGAAAGATGTTGTCTCATGGTGAGTCGTTTCAAGAACCCATAAGTAACGCATGTTAGGCTTTAAAACACATGTAGAATTTCACACTTTTGACGCAGGGTGACCAGCCGCATGCTGCATGTTGCCCCTTGCTGCACCTGTGAACTTATATGTTTAGTAACTGGAAAAAGTGTTCTAGAATCCACTTTAGAATTATTCATTTGAGACATGCGCTATTGGGGACTGTAATGCAGGGCCCTGGTAACTTAATGGAATACCAGGCATTTGGAGGATATTAAACGGAATGATACCCAAAATATGTCACACTGAACCCGAATTAATTGTAGGGTATAGAGATGTTGCTCTGAATAAGAAATATAATCATCGTTGTTCACATCTTTTGGTGCATAACAAAAGGGCTTAAAAATATTTTATTCTGCATTTTATAAAAGTAGAAAAGAGCCAGACGCATAAACTTGAATCCGAGAATGACATTTCTGGTATAGTACGCCAAGAAATAAAAAGTTGGCATATTACAGTTACATACAGGAAGGTTCAAAAGTCCGTAAATATATAATAACTCTGTTATTATTACAGATGGTAAACAAAGAAACAATAAAACAATTGAAAGCAGATTACATTAAGCAGCGCTTATTGATGACATCTTTGGGACTACACCATTAGGCAATTAGGCTAGCAACTGAAAAAAAAAAAAAACGCGGTAGGAAACAAATAATTATGACATTTGCAATGATAGATATTTCGGTTTGTCATTATACTAATCTGAGTTAAATATTATATGTGAGTGTTATGAAGCACATTAAATTTAAAAAAAAACAAGTGTTTCGCTTTCATTTTTCTATCTGTTCAGTTTTCGCTACCTATACTAATAATGGAGATGTAAAATAAAGTAAATATATAAATATAATGTACAACATTATAACTGATTGTCTGTCCCTTGGTGCTGAACTTTTGAAACATTCTGTATTTTTATTTCCTCTGAAATTAATGTAGGTATATAAGTCAGCAAGTGACTGTGAGCTGGGTAATTAAAACTGCTGTTGTTTACAATGTATGTAGGCATGTTTGCAAATGCATGCGATCGTGGGCTAACCAACTCGTTTTTCGGGTCTGAGATGTTAAATTACTCTGCTTGTCCATTTCAAAACAATGAAGAAAGTGTTGGGAATAGATTGTTTTGTCCTTTTTAACCCATTTATGCCCATACTTTTTCTCTGAAATGTTTGATGAAAAGTGTTTTAGATGGGTTTGTTTACACTAATAACAACATTTATAGTTTTATTTTATTATTTAAAGGTGCAATTCTGAAGTGGACTATTAACGACCCCGTGGGCAAATACTAAATGAAAACAGTTTATGCGGGAACATATTTCTCGTACATAGAACACAATGTATAAGAAGACATCACTTCATCTAGATGTCCTCTGAGTTACATACGGAACTCAGCAAAGCTTTTGTCATGCAAGGAAGCTTTGCAAGAGTAGTGCATACAATCCTTCGTTTGTTTTATTTCTGCACATAGAATGTCTGCTATGTGGTTGGTTCACAACAACGCGGTCTACAGATTTATGGCCTACACTTCCAAATCTTTTCTGGAGTTAACAGGTTTTGACGGATCGACAGATGAAGGTTGAACGCCTAACCTCTGAAATAGTATAATGACAACTTTCATTCTGCAGATCAAGTCATTTACTGAAATCCCTGTAATTTTTGCTAATATCCAATGAACACCCAGTAACTAGGATACAACTGGATTACTGATTCCAATTCTGTACGTTGCTATGTTCTAGTATGTTTTATCTACTCTGCAACATGTACTTACACCTAATATGCACATGAACAGTTTGCTTCTTCCTTTCAGCAGAAGAAGATATTTTCACGTTATGAACACAAACACATTCAAAATAACTGTAACTTCATCATTGACTTTCCGCCTGAGAGCATTTCTATTGTTTCTGCTTGTATACCTCTGATGGCGTTCTTCATGTTGAATGATCAAAACTAGAAGGCACAGGCAATTCTCCATTACAATTTCTGTTCCTTTCAGATTGTGTTGAGACAGCTACAACAGGAATTGAGAAGAAGAGAAAACATTATCAAAAAACAAGGAGAAACCGATTCCAAGCAAACGAATTTGGATATTCTACATTTTGTGTATGACAACTGACTCGCCCAGATCATCTTTGGCACAAATCAAGCTGCAGACAATAATTTGACTTCATACATGCAGCCCGTGTTTCGAAACCAAGTCTGATGGGCTACTCTTTGAAACACTGACTGCAAAAGTACAGTACTATAAATTCTTCAATTGATATCTGATTTTCACTGACCCATATTTGAAAAAAATATTATTTTATGTCAATGGACATATCATTTCAAATTTATCTTCAGGTAGTAACTCTGTGTAGTTTGTAAATTATAAATATAAAAACAGTATCTCAAATCTGCTTCTCCTTATGCTTTTTGATATAAGGAAGTTGTGGGTATCCTCATTCGCCTCCCAAAACATTTATTCTTTTGGGAAGAAGAGGCATAGTCACTCTAGCACATCGCCCTAATAAATGCATATAGTTTTTATGTGCACATAGGAAAAGATGGATCTTCCTAAAAGTGTTTCATATTGCATAATGTAATAATTTTAGGTACAATAAATTACTGTGAACTCAAATATACCATGTATTGCCTAATTTTTATCGTTGGAACAATAAACAACACATATAACAATGAAATGTATATAAATATTATGCCAAATACGAATTGATTTGATAAAAAAGTCAATATATATAGTTAACATGGTTATTCCGTAGCACGTGTGCATTGTTATAAGTGAATCGTCAGTGACTAAAGGGTTAATTCATCTAAAGTTTGTGTTCTTTTCAGATGAGGCGTGATTCCACCAAAAAGGTCGTGTGAATATTTCGCTATCGGTGTTCTGAAAATTCAAATTGTATAAAAAAAAATCATCTTTATGATAGGAAAATTGGAGTTTCCCGTGCGAATAACTCAATCGGTTCAATTTTTAGGAGCAGACAGCAAATGGAGAGAGGTATCGAAATAACATTCTGACCTCATTTTCAGCTGGCGGAAGGATAGAAATCATATTGGTGATTTGAACAAGATTCTGACGCTGCTCATACAGCAGTGAAGCCCATGGATAAAATTAGGCAAGTGCTTGAAAACAGAGTGATTAGAGCTGATGTATGGTCATCTCGCTTCCCAGATCTAACAGTCTGATTTTTATTTATGGGGTAGCTTGAGGGATAAAGTGTGTAAAACAAGTCATCTCGCTTTGGAATATCTCTTGAAAAACATAAGAAATTAAATCAGAGCCAATACAAAGATAGAACTAAATCATGTTAATTGGAATGTGCTTATTAGGTATAATATCTATTTCCGGCTGTGGCATGTCCAGCAAATGCAAACCCCCAGAGGTAAGGATATATTCTAGAAAATGCTTCAGTTGCATATACCTCTCAAAATCTGTTCTAATGCTAGAAGAACAGTATGTTCTAGAGGGATGGATGGAGGGTTAGGCATATTTGGAACCATTTCTCTAAACTGTGATATCTCGGATAATATAAGAGTAAAACTTTTATATAAAAGCAAAAATTCAGGCTCTAGGTGAGTCCTTGTTAAGGGAGATCAAATTATAAATTGGGAAAGGATTTTCTGAGGGAGCAAAACACCCTGACTTAAGTTTAGGTCTCTCCCCTGTTATTTGTCATTGATGAGGACTGAATTAAGGAAATTTTGAAAAAAAATCTCAGTCGGGAAGAATGGTCTGGCGTGAAATGAACCGCAGACCTCCCTTTCACGCGTTTGGGTCTTTAGACATCGCCATCCGTATAGAACAGATATGTGAATGTGCCACTACCATTAAGAATGCTATAACACATGTTAAGATGAAACATCGTATCATGACCTCAGTGATCCCGAAGAAAATCTCTCTTGACTCCGAATTTACATTTGCACTATAAGATAATGTTATTGTACTAATACAATGGTAGGAATCAATTGTGCTTGTTAATTTTCAATCTTACTGTAGCACGTGAAAGCGTTTGTTCTCTGCTTGGTCTGTACTGTCATTATGCCAGCACTTGAGCTGCTGGCTATCTCAGCACAAGTGGCGAAGCTTCACATTCCTCTCAAAGCTGTTCTCGTGGTTGGAGAACAGCACTTCAAATATGATCCAATAGCATCTGTGGATGTACAGCACAACTTCTGCTACTACAGAAACCTCTTGGCCGACAATCAGCAATAATTCCCATCAATAAATTTGAGCTTGTGCATTGCAATGCAGAGTAAGCTAAATTTAGATGTAATTCTCTGTCTTTCTCTTTCATGCTCACAAATATTTTGCCTATTTTATTTTGATGCATAAATTGGTCAAACGATTTATTAATTTCTGCCTTCCGAGGTTTTCTCCATCCATTAGCATAAGGTAAAACGAGCAATTAATGCATTTAAATTGCCTTTTGTTAAATTATGTCTATTATTTTTCAGAATATAAAAAATACTGTTTTCAGTACATATTTTAGTTTTACAATGTGTTTTATTATTGAGCGAATTAAAGTACCGCCCTTGTCATTTTAAGGAAGTTTGGTTAAAAACAACGCCCTGTGCAGGTCACTATGTGAAATGTTTGCAGACTCAAAAAACGTACCATATAAAATACAAAAGAAAGTCGAAAAACAGAAAGAAAGCCTTTGTCATTATCTTTTCCAAAAAATTACACTTGTCCGTTCAGATAGTTTGTTCTTGTTTGAATATTTTCAGTACTGAATTACTCAGGCACTTTAGACTTTACATACATCAGGCTTTCCCAGCATCAAAGCAACAGCTGAACCCTATTTAGATGTTAACTGAGGTTAAAGCAACTGAAAATGTTTAGGGCTGACACGGAATCTGTACGTATAGAAATAAATGTGAGTTTTTCAGGCCCAGTGGGATTAGTAAATATTAGTAAAAGGGTAGTAATGTTTGAAGAACTATCGTTTCCCCTATACAACAAATCTTTGAATGCCAGTTAATATCAAAGGGAGAACCTGAAAAAATTTGTCTGCAGAACGCCACCAGTTCTTTGAAAAGTTCTATACTGATTGCAAAGCGAACGCTTTCAATACGCATTTTGCAAACATTGTTGGGTTTGACAACAGCAATGAAGAACAAGGCTGCTAATAAGTGTTGTAATTTCCTGTTAATTTATAAATTTTGTAGCACAATATTCTGTTGCATTAATAATATGAAACTTTTATTTTTATTATTTTAGTACAAAGTTAACCAATGTCATATATTCCCCCATTCAACGATTATTTATCAATCTCTAATAAGTAACACCTTTATCAAATATCTGATTCTACATTCTGAAGAAACGGTTTACATGGTACTATTTTAATATTATAATTGACGAGCGCAAGGGGCTTTTCCCTCCTGAAAATTACAATTTTCACAAAGACTGCTTTTGAAGTGATGTTTCCTTTATATTAAGCGCATTTTTTCAGGAAATTTTGGGGCTCTAATGTTGAATAACAGTGCTCAGATGTGAATAGTGCTCAACATACATTAAAACTACTGTGGACTCACAAGCGGTGGTCACTGATGATGCATGAATGAAATTAGAAACTGAGAAAGAAATTTTTGGGAAGTAAGCCTTTCAGGCCAAAGTGTAGAGTACGTACATGCCATTTGCCTGTGAGGAAACCTTGAAAAACCTACAGAGAGGTAGGATTTTGGCAGGATTCGAACCGTAGACCTCTCGTTTACGAGTTTGTGCCTTAAAAAACTCAGTCACTCTTGTTAGTGCGTGCACCAGATGTTAATATTATTATGATTATAGAGATAAGTGTACTTATCTCTGACGATTATATTATTATCTAATCCAACATTAAATTTGATACTTGAGTTTGTATAAACGGAAGAACGAAAGAGGAATAACACACATTATCACAGTGGCTTAAGTAGCTAGTACAGACTGGCGCGTGAAATGTCATAGCATTTAATTATCATATTAAAGCTATACTACAGGAATGTCAGGTTTCAATTTCTGCGCATAAATATTTAAGTCAAGTGTTACCAGTCACGCACATTAATTTGTATAACTGGCGAACAAAGGAACTTTGTTGTTGCACATAAGGCGAAAGTTTTAATGTTTTCGCGGAAACAGTTTCAGTGGCTGACAGACTTTGCCTGCTCACTTTGGTACACGGTGTGTTCTCTACAAACAAAAAATATTCACATTGTCGGACGGGTGCTTTTAATTAATGGTGGGATGATAAGGATAAACTATGTGGAGGAATAACTCGGTTAGCTGTTGTCTCGGATATCAGGATTTTATCCCTCTCGGGCGAGGAGAATAGAATGGATAGGACTGACGGTGGCTTAAATGAAGTTTCACGGACAGGAAGATACTTATCTGAATGGAGATTTATCTATGGGAGAGTATTGTAGATTTTCTTATTCCTGTAACTGGTGTGTAAGGGAGATGCGGAAGAAGCCTCGCCCACGATTTAATCTTCCGGCAGATCTTATCTTCTCCTACCCTATCCCTACTCCATGTGTGTCAGTGCTAAGAGAGTATTCTCAAAATCAGTATTTGCTCTTTAGTCGCGAAAGAGCGCGGACTGGGAAAAGGGAATAGGAAGAGATTTTAACATTCGAAATGAATATACGGTGACGTCATTCTAATAGTTGTTGTTTATTACTAACTTCACTTTATGAATACGGAGATTTAATACACTTACGCTATATATATCGTCCTCTAGAAACCGTGCCAGGTTGAGTTGCTACATCACGGATCTCGCCACGCAGAATTCTTTACTTTTGAGGAGGCAGTTGAGCTTGCGACACATTTTATTTTTGCCCAACACGGCAGGACACATCCACAGTCACGTCGAGGTTTTAGCTTGTGTTCTCACCTGAGACACTTGAAAGTACAGTTCATCGCTCTGAACTGTTCTCATGCTTTCAGCTAAACTGCATTTTACTTCTTATAGATCTACGGGTGACAAAGAATGCTTAAACGACACTGACTTCTAATCTCCGACGCAAGATAACTCGCCGCACGATATACTTTGAGGATATTTCACGAAAACTCGCCGTACGGTGTACTAGATAAGACTTCACGGAAAACTCCTCCCGTCGAGCACTTTTCGACCCTTTTAACAAAACTCCAGTCGTTCGGTCGTATATCGCATCAACTATCTGAAACTTTTGAAATATCGCCGGTCACTCCTTATTCGTCAGCGACTTCGCGCCGCTTCTACCTTAGCAAATAAAATCATCCCTGTGTCGCCCCAATTTCTGGGTATCTGTTGCTAACTGCACTCTCCGCTTACGTGGTCTAACGGCACAATTTCGAATTATTTACTTTCAGAGTTTTTTACGCAACCTCCCTATTTAAAAACATTGGCAGAATTTCTCCTAGAACCTTGGTCTATGGTCTTAACGGACTTCTCGCCCTTGATTTTGATTGTAGGGGACTTTTATGGCCTCTTCGCACGCTCGCTATATTCAATATTATCAATAAGGCTCAAGGACTTTTTAATTAGGGGAAAAATAACAAAGCTACAGCTATGTTTCCATCTCTGAATTTTCTAGCTGGCTTCCCGCTACCCTCGTGACATTTATGAACAAATTGAAATCCTTAATCCCAATCAAGTTATGGTTATTATTATATTAATTTTGTTGATAGTTAAATGATAATATTAGTATTTAATGCAGGGAGTCTTCGTGGGCCTGACAAAACTGCTCCAAATGTAACATAACTTGATAGTGATGGCTCCGTGTTGGAGAATAAGCTGCTATACTATCGCTGCCATGAGTGACTTTTAATCCAAGTCCTAGAAAAAAGATCCAGTACTGAGTTGTATATGTCACAATAATCTCTGCAAGAATATTGTAGTTAGATATTGATTTCCTTCCTTACAAGTTGACTTACTTCGCTTACGGCGAAGTAATGTAAGGAACTGAGTTTACAGTTTGCATTTTGGGCAATCCAGGAAGATGTTGCTTGGTTTTCAGATTAAGACTAAAGCCCACTTACTTGAAAAATTAATAGGCACTTGATAAGCAGTCTTTGAATCTTCGAATCTTCAATACGCGAGCCTCGTGTCAGCAGCGTCGCCCGGCAGTCAGAGTAAGAGTGTTTTAATTCCGCGGCTTCAACACCCAACAACACCGAGACATGCACCTTAGTCTCTATGCCAGTATACTCTTAATACTCATCTGATATTTGGCCATCATCATAAGTCCTCGCGTCTTCCAAACTGTTGCTCTAGTGCGGTCCGACGAAAGACACTCACTTGTGGTTCAATAAACAACGTTAATGAGCGGACAACGAGGTTATCTTTATCTGCAAATATCATCTTTAATTTCCCTTATTCAATCCGGCAACAATCAATCCCCAAAACCCACAGAGATCTCTGTAGGTCGACACAACGAGTGATTTGGTGGTGAGCAACATCTACGTCGAATCAAACGCCAAACACTAATCTTCCCACCATTACCAAACACCTTCAAACTTTGGCTACCAACGTGGGACCTTCCCAATTACAATTGCAAATAAACCACCACAGTTAACTCCCTTCAATTCTTACTTATTCAAGAAAGAGCAGCATTTAATAAAACAAACTAAATAGTATAAATATATATTATGATCTTAAAATATACTGCTAGCCATTAAAATTGCAACGTCCATAAGAGACTCGTCAAAATTGATCCCACATTTTCTCAGAAGAAACAAGTATGAATGGTCAACAATATGACAGCAATACTAGCAGGTGTCTGAATTTGATAGCGGGAGAACTGTGGCTTACCGAAAGTGTGGGATGTCATTCCGAGAAACGGACGCTTGTATTGACGAAATACGTCCAGCGCAAAACAAACATGAGATTAACGGGTTGAAGTAGAACAAACACACAGACAAGAAGGATCCCAACAGCCCCCTCAAACAACCGAAAGAGAAGACATCATTTCTGCATAGTCATTATGAACACGCACGATGGATTGCAATTTTAACGGCCAGCAGTGTATATAAAAATACTGCTATGATATGGAAAATTGTTATATTCTTACCCTGAACCTAGTCTGCGGATTAACCTCTGTAGTACTAGAATGAATATCTTGTGCATATGTCCAAAGCTTTGAAAAAATTATGCGATAAATTTATAGTATATGCACTTGGCGAATTCTCGAGTACCAGATGAAACTCAATAGTCTTATTTCATGGTTGGTTTTAGTGCCTATACATACATGCGCGTCAATGAAAAGGAGAAAGCTTTGGCATTATACTCTTCATGCTTCGTTATAACATGGACTCGTGGGCGGAAAATCTGGGGTTCCATTCCCGCCTGGATCTTTCTCTCTGACTGAAGATTTTTCAAAGCTTTCCGCAGTACTCATAAATGGCAAATGCCGAGGAAGTGTCTAAACATAGGTCTGACACACTTTCCTTAAAAATAAATTACCTAATTTATCATTTAATTTCATTTATCACAATCGTACACCGCCTGTAATGCCTCAGAACTTAAAAAATGCATTAAACACAATTAAAAATATTCTACATGGTTGAACTTCAGTACTTCAAACCACCAAAAATTAAAATTGCAATGTCAATTAATTTTAAAACACTCTTAAAACTGAGGATTTTTAATAACTCTATGTTATGCTACTGCATATTCTGAACTTCATATATTATATTTTTAATAATAAGTAATTAATGAAACTCTAATTAAATGTTTTTATAGAAAATCATATTTATTCTCCAAGGAAAGCATCATTTAGTTGAATAGACTCTAGCGAACATGCGTTTTGTTTTCTTGGGCTTATACTCCGAAAGTTTTTGCTGAAAGACATAACGTTGGTATAAAAAGACGCATGCTGGAGATTATAAAATATGTGTGTAATCTGAAAAATAGATAAGCTAGTGGCTTATGAAGCAACTCGCTATGATGATGGATACAAAGGGTTTACATGCATATCATATAAGTTAGAAAAAACAAACAATAGAAAAGCGTCAAATTCAAACAATCAGAGTTTTGTTACCTGTCAACATGAGGCTTGGGCAAATAACTCAAGTCTAAGTTTGGCTTTTATTTCCATGTTCACTGAGTAGTTGTGTTAGTTATTTCATGCATTTTCTTACTTTCAAGATCAATAGATAAATACATTGCAGATGAGGAAAGAGAGAGGGAGAGGGGGAGAGATAAACAACATTGTACAGTTCTGCTATTTAATTACTAAGTTTACTTCTAATAAACCCTTATTTAAGTATCAATTATACACCTAAGACTTTGGCAGTATTTGAACATGAAAAAATTACAATTTCCTGTATCTGAAAAGCACCTAGCTCGGTCTCATTATGATTCCTCATAAACCAAGTAATGTTTTAAAGAAACCTAGCAAAAGTCATTATATAGAAAGGCTTTCTCTTTGGTGGAACCTGATACTTCAGTAAGAGCCTCATATGAAGATAAAAATAATGACAGAACTAAATATGCACTCCTGTAATAAAGATCTGAATACATCGAGTTGTCACGACACTCAACTCCATTGTTAGAGAGTTCAGGAAGCTTCACTAATTCTCTTTTTAAATAACATGTTTAAACATTTTTACGGGATTTAAGGCAAATGAAATAGCTCATTAGTTTTGAGATATTTTATAATTTCTTTAGACCAAGGGCTAATGATAGAAATTGCAAAATATCTCATTCACTGGTTATTTTCTGATTTTCAGAATGAAAACTACAGAACGATGACAATTCTTATCATAAAGAACTAGATATTAGTTGCCTAAAATGCTTTAAAAATTGCCGGCACCAGGTACTTAATTACGGTGGCTGTTCCTTGAGTTAAGTTAAAATGGCTTTTATCAACCACCCATTCAGTGTTGAAAGGCAAAGCTTATTCATCTTACTGCATGAAACGGAGTATACAAACGTGCTTCATCTGGGAAATAGAATCCTGAAGAAGCTCTTGCAGATGTATTAATCTATTTTCTTGCAGGAACTAAAGATAAAAATCTTCACTACATTGTTAAAGTACGTGCAAAAATGTGTTTAGTATGCATCTGAATTCGTAAGCTCTTAAAACGGAATAGAACGAAACAAAGCTATGTTGGTATTGGGCTGTAGCTGGGGGTAAAAAATATTACGAGCTACACCCCTCTACCCTTACGCTTCTCACTAATCAGATTTTGTTTATCTGTCAGGTAGGGTCTCATAGACTGTGTCTGGGTACACTTAGTTTATATTGAGTGCTCAAGGATTCCGATGCGCAGTGGTTATTAATGTCGGTAATTGTATTCTTTCACCAGAGAGTACTAATAACTTGACCAAAGAATCAAATTCTAATTATATCCCAAGATTATGGTTTAAATATTGTTACATTTTTGTAAAGATATAATGCCATTATTTGAAACATTTGGATATCAGTTTGTAGAAACCCAAAAAAGAAATCAAATAATTTCTGAAGAGAATGCTATCTCTATACGACCTATTAGGGATACGTTACAGGGATTGGTGCTGGTAAAGCTCCAGTTGGATTCAGGCTCAAGCAGATAGACAGCTGCATCATTTATTACTCTGGTGATGTCCGCCACAGAGCGTGACGAAGTGTCAGGTCGAGACAAATATTTTACGATACTACAGCAGACCTCAAAGTCCGTAATTTTAACATTCGGCCGTGAAAGCCTCTACACATATTAGAAGTTCACAAAGCTATATGAAGCCTCGAGTAGAAACATGTATTCATGCTTTGAATTATATCTTTACATACATAACGATACAAAATTCTTTCTGTAAACTTAGAAAATATGGAAACTTCGTCTTCAAGATCGATTGATTAAACCCTTGAACTATTTTTGCCTTGGCATCTAGATGAAAATGTAAGTACTAAACATGATTTTACGTATTTTCAAAACTAGACTCACTTTAAAAAGAGTTGTCTCCACATATTTAAATTTGTTGTTCATGTGCTATGATGATATTGAGGACGACCACGTGTGACTGAAGAGAGCTATTAATCTCATATAAGAACTTTATTCTTCTCTTATCAAATACACTGATTTGTACAGAAATATTCTAAATATCTTTTTATTTATTAGTAAAGAATTGAACCGTGCAGTAACAAAAATTTCATTTAAAAAGTCTTCTAATATGAAAATATTTATAGAATTGAAAATGCTAATAGTTTCCAGTTTTTTTTTCCTACTTTGTGTTTTGTTAATTTATGAAAAAGATTCCATCCACCTGTAAAAGATTGCTGTCTCAAAATCATAGAGATATTAACACTGTATACCTTTCTTAACTTGTTTTACTGTGTCCTTACAAAATATAACATGGAAAAAGTGCCCAAATACTGAAGAAGGGAGTTTTATCTTCACAGGAGGCATGGATTGGAAAACGTAAAAAATGCACTGTAAGATATATACAGCAGCTTACTTCACACACTTAAGTTAGATTTCTCTGTTTGTCAATTAAAATCCCATGGATCTGGGTCCTTGGGGGCAATTGTTAACAAATTCAATTTACCGACCCGAAGAATAAATACCAGTAGTCTGCATGTACCTTAAATGCTTGCCAGGAAATCGTGAAAGTTTTAGATTGTTTATCATTTCTACAACGTTTACTTTTCAATTCATTCATACATATTATATTTAATCACTTAAGCATAATGAAAAATAATCTTATTTGTTAATCGTTGTCAATTGATATCTATTGTAAATTAAAGACATTGTTGCTACCGCCAGAAAAAAGTTTCTTCCTTTTCTGTCTTATGAATCATTATTATATTTAGGACTTTTAGTTTTTCATATATAAATACGCTAGTTCCTGCAATATCTGTCGTGCTCATGAATAATAAGAATGGTCATCTATTTGTATTTCTGCTGCAGCAATATTCAGCGATCATTTTTTCTAGTGTGTCGGCTGCTCCTTTAGTATTATTGTAATAATATATTGGCTTGTAATCATTTTCTTCACTAGGGTTCCGCTGGCTCAAGAGAATTTCAAATTTAGGCCACTAGGGACACTAAGAAAAAATAAAACTAAAATTCCACCAGACTTCAGGATATCCTATTAGGGAGTAATTGTCATCAATGTTTGCTTTCAAAGAAGACCTTACTCTCGTGTAATATTGTACAGTTATCATCATGATGCTCAGAATTTAGAAGAACGACTACTTTATTTTTGGGGAACATATTACACGAGAGTAAGGCCTGGGAAACATTCATGACAATTGTTTCCCAATAGGAGTAGTCTTAAGTTCTGGTGGAATTTTTTAGTTTTATTTTTTCGTATTGTCCCTATACTAGTGGGTCTATGTTTCAAATGCTCTCGAGCCAGCGAAACACAATTGAACAAGTTATCGGTATTACATGTACTGATTTCAATGAGCTAGTGAGGTATAACACGCCTCGACCAACTTAATACTTTCCTGCTGCTTCCCCTGATTTCCAATATAAACTTGCATATGCACATTTGGGCTTTCAACGTCACACAGAATCGATATTTTCGCTCCATACTAAGATTCAAGCAGATAGGCAGCTGTTTCATTTATTCCTCTGATGTCTCCCAAAGTGTGACAAAAGTTAGGTTATGTGTATATCATCTGCCGCAGAAACCAGCAAGTTGTTCATCAACAATTAGATGAGAACTTGAGTCATAATGCTTTTGACACTGTGATGAAAACGGTATAACCAGTTCTGTGAAAGCACATAATTTGTCGCTCTTCTTTCGTGCTTCACGAGTTTCCAAATTGTCAATCTGATAAACCTGAGTAGTTTAGCAACAGGAATTCCTGAAAATGATGCTTGGAAAATGCTCCTTTCAAACATTGGATATGCACTCCCAACATATACAGAGGTTCTCGCTTCGCCTTTAGGCAACCATAATTAAAAGAACACCTACAGCTGGGATTCATTCACGTTTTTGCCATTACCAAACGAATCTAAAGATCGGTAATTATAAATTGCTTTTTAATTTGTGTAATTTACAATATTCTGAATTAAGCCTGTACCAAGGAATAACATAAATGCCTCATTAATTGAAGTAGCAATTTTAGATGAAGCTGTAAGGTCACTTTTATTTCTCATTAGCCCTGGTTGCACCGCCTGCTACTTTACAGGTAATCCTGTTCTTAGATATATAGATGGGACTATAAGCATAACATTGCATTGGTAAATGTATCCTTTCAGTATTGCACAGGTCAAAATAACACCCACTAAATATTATTTCTTCAATAAAATATTCTGTTTCATACGCTTCAGGAATATAATCACTGTCTTCAACATCATCTGCAGAATACATTATATTCGTTACATTTTCCAAATCCTTTGAATTTTCAAGATTATATTATTGATTCGATAATTTCCATACACTGAGAATTCAATAATGCGTTTTTCTACGATATATAATTACTTGCTGCAATAAAATCACTGATGAGCTAACAAAGTTCGTGAAATCTGCATTTGTGTTATGCAATCAAGAAATTTTGCTTTGTTGAACCAAAAAAAAAAAAAAAAAAAAAAAAAAGTGGGTACATGTGTGCCCAACTTGATAAATAGGCTTAATTTCAAATAAATTTATTTTATTTCCACTTGTAACCGCATTATGATATTTAGAAATATATTTGCTCAATGTAACTACAGATGAATTACTGAAAAATTAAATTTATACAATCATTAAAATATGACAGCTCAGGCACAGTTATGTTTACCTTGGTATACGGAAAATTATCATACATTAAACTTGCCTCATACCTAAAAAGCAGGTTTGGGAATGGGGTGATTGTACAGCTACATTTCCAGGAATGTATCTAAACGAAACTCTTGGATAGCGCCTTATTGTCGCCCATGCTGTTGGAACATGAGAGTTATTGCGAGTACGTGCCCCATTTATGATTTGAAATCTCGATTACCACAAGAAATGAACTATATTTTTTTTCTAAATACGTTAAACATCAATCAATACCTGGAATCCTGCAAAGGAGCATTGTTGTTCTTGGCACTGCCCTTTATCACAACAACCAAGATAACAAAATGCCCTTGACCAAAAAATACAAGCTTCGCTATGGAACAACAATATATCATGTTACTCGGAAATGACAAACGCGGCACTTCTGATTCATGAAAGTCAACATAGACGGAATAAAAAAACAATGGATCACCGAAAAAGATCAGTGCAGAAGGTGGAGGTTATTCAGGACTTACATTGGAATTTAGATGCTCCTCCGGAGGAAACTTGCCTCCTAAACCCAAGATCGCGGGTTCGATCCCGGCCAGGACTGATGAATTTTTTCTGGCAGGAAAATCCTAAGTATACCTTCCTTCGGAAGGGAAGTAAAGCCGTGGGTCCCGTGTCGTACATTTACGGCACAAAAAAGAACCTCAAGTATGAAAGAAGAGGCCTCTAAGCAAAATTTGTCGGCCGTTTCACTCCCTGATTTGAATTGGACGCTGATGACCCGAGATGTTGAAGAGCATCCGTAAATAAACAAATAAAAATAAAAAAAATCCTTTGGAGGAAGAAATTGAACGTATAATAATATATGCAGGACTGGATAAGAAACGTCAGGTACTAGGGTACTGATAAAGCAAACGAGGGAGACAGCAGAGTAAAGGTAAATTTTATTATAAGCCAACCAGAGGGATAATTTTAAATATCCTTTAATTGAAAGTATTTGGAAACGTAATAGACAGCTTACGACTTAAAATATATAATTATGAGATTAAAATATTGGTTATAAGGATTGAAACACTTCCTGTAACAATAAAATAGCGGGTTTATTGGCGTTATGCTCCGCGAGAAGGTAAGTTTGACCGTTATGCACACCACTAGCTCTCCGTGGACCAGGACTGTACTTGCCTTTATCCAGTTACGAGGTAGGTCCATAAGTTTCCGGCCTAAAATTTTTCTAGGTATAGTAAAGGCAAATACTTTATTTCAATATAGTTACCCTTTATTGCAATACACTTCTCACATCCTCTAATTAACATTTCAACCCCCCCCCCTCCAAATAGTCAGAAGTCTTGTCTGCAAAATGGGTATAAACAGCATCCATCACTTCTTCGTCACACTTAAATTTCCTTTCTCGAAGGTCCTTCTTGACTTTTGAGAAGAGGAAATAGTCACTGGGAGCTAGATCTGAGCTGTAGGGTGGACGGTCGATCACCTTGAAGCCACATGTCTTCACAGCTTCCTTTGTAACAAGATCTGTGTGCGCAGACGCGTTGTCATGAAGAAGGCGCACACCACCACTCAGCTTTCCTCGCCCTTTCTCTTTGAGGGAAGCACGTGGTCTGTGCAGTAGGTCAGTATAGTACTCCCCATTTACTGTGGTGTTCCTCTCCTTGAAATCAATGAAGAGTATTCCTTCATATTCCCAAAGATTGTGGTCATGATCTGCTTGGTTGACTGGGTGACCTTGGTCTTTAGAGGCGGTGCTTCGCCAGGTTTATGCCACTCCATGGATTCTCTTTTGGACAAGAGATCATAGTACAGGACCATACTTTCATCTCCTGTAACAATGGTTTTCAGCACTCCTCTTTCGTTGTCACGGCAGAGCTCCAAAAATGACTAGGTGCTGCTTTTGAACTGAGGGAAGAAGTCTAGGCATCCAACTTGTGTTAACCTTATTCATGTTTAAATGTTCATGAATAATTCGAAGGACTATTGTTTTAGAAAGACCCAACCTTGTTTCTATTTCTGTAACTTTGAGCCGCCGGTCTTCCATAATTTCTCGTTCCAAAAAATCGATGTTTTCAGTAGTAAGCACCCCCAAGGCACGACATGCATGCTCTTGGTCTTCAATGTTTTCTCGACCCATTCGAAAAAATTTGGCCCATTCTTTCACGATAGAATATGGGAGGGATGCTTCCCCCTATACACCGTCCAATCGCTGTTTAATTTCATTTGGAGTAATTCCTTCTTTTTTGAAGAATTTAATAACAGCTCGAAACTTCATTTTGAACATGTCCCAATCTTCTCCACATATCTTTCTTAATGCAACTATATCTGAACAACTGAACAAAGCGGAGCGAAAGTTACAGCTGCAATTATTTACTTACAGATAATACATAACAACAGTTAAGAGTTTTGCGAAGGCGATAACCCTTATCGGCCAGGCCGGAAACTTAGAGACCTACTCTCGTATAACAAACATACAGCTAGACGCTCACAATTTAATTTAATGACTTCTTTATCCTGTTCCTATCTGTAAACATTCCATTTCCAAACTATATGGTAGTACCTTATAGGGCAGCTACACTAGTATCTCAAAGTAGAAGATAAGGACTATTAGGTTCCCTTCTTAATGTAGGAAACCGAATTATTTCCTTAATTATGTGCATTGAAGGTTGCCATATTCTATACTTGTAAATACAGTATAAGGGTGGACATTAATAAACAATTAAAAAATGTTTACAAACGCGTTTTATTTTATTAAATTCAACGTACCAAAATCTTCTTTTCTGTAACCGCCATGGGTAGCCGAGAGGCGCGAACTGGTGAGCGGGAGGTCTGGGGTTCGAATCCAGTCAGGACCGTCCTTGCTAACTGAGGTGTTTACCAGTCCTCATAAATGGCAAATGCCGGGAAGGTACCCTAAACTTAGGCCTGGAACGTTTCCTTCCTTAAAAATACTCCTTTCCCAATATATAATTTCATCTCATGTATCATCAGTGTCCATCACTTGTGGTGCCTCAGTTGTTTAGACAGGCTTAAGCACCATTTATTCATTTTGGACCCCCTTTTGGGAAGTGTTTGTAAAGTTCATTTTATAATATATATAGTTAAGAGTGATGTAGAATTCATGTACACAACAAACGTGGTCCTGAAATAACAAGCACTGAAAGATCAAGGAAATATTTTAAATTTGTAATTGCAATTGTAATTTCATGTACCATCAGTGTCCATCGCCTGCGGTGCCTCAGTAGTAAAAACAGGCGTTAAACATCATTCAGTCATTCATTCTTTTCCTCCCCCTCGCTCCATTTCTGTAGCGAGTACAAGCCTTTGCATATTCCCTTCGTATATCTGAGTAACCTTTTATCTCAGTATTTGAGAATAATCTTTTTCATCGTCTAAGTGCTGCACAGTCAGGAATCGCCTTGAGTAAAGATGGAAAAGCACCCCGTTTCGTTAAGTTCTGTATTACAGGAATGATCAAAACTTTCTTACTAAAAGAAGCTTAGGTGCATAACACGGTCGGTTTATTTTTTATAATAATGATAATAGTTTTAAATATTATTAATTCTTTTTGTGTCTGAAGACTCACAAATATTTCGAAATGTGCTGGTTAACTAGATTTATGCCTTACAGAAGGAATACAGCCATTGAGCTTCCTTCTCATTACTACGACACGATGTACATGCTCTATTGTTAAACGTTATTTGAATATTTAACGTGAAATATCACTTAATTGTACCTAATGCATATCAAGTTTGTGTTTGCTCACAATCCGTTAATTCTGAATGGGAAATTTCGATGAATTAAAAATGTCACAGCAAAAACCGCTCTTTCGTTATTTTATAGTTCTTTACTACCACAGTATATAAGAATTCTGGTGCATAAATACAACAAAGCAAAGAAAAATTTAACACAAAAATGAGTATATATTTTGTATATGTGTGTGTTTTAAGTTTATAGGCATTATAATATCAAGGGCCATTAGCGCTCATAAATTTAGAGCACAAGTTTGTTCTCCTGAGCAAGATATACATATACATTACATATACATACACGTGTATGTGTATATATATATATATAATGGGGGAAAACTTAAACGACATACCCATCAATAAAATATATGGTTAAACAAGGTCTCTGTAAGAGCTGACAAGCACAATGCTAGAACCCTATTTAGAACTATGGAATCATTGCCAACCATTTCACGCAGGTAACTGATACAGGCGTAGTAAATAAGCTAAATAGGCACAATGTAGCAACAGGTTTTGCAGTGAGCAGGACCTAACATTGATTACATAGAGGAGCCATGTTCTTCATGAAGAAGGTTTTTTTTTTTTTTTTAATAATGTTAAACGCCCGTTTTTTTTTTTTCCTTTTTTTTTCTTTTTTCTTTTTTTTTTCCCCCTACTGAGGCACCTGATGATACATGAGTGAAGCGAAACGTTCCAGGCCTAAGTTTTTAGGGTACATTCCCGGCATTTGCCAATTTGAGAAATGAGGAAAACCTGTAAAATACCTCAGTCAGGTGTGATACTAATCTTGATGAATACACTTCCATGAGAGAAGCTTGACAGCTGACGGTAACTAACTACTCAATAACGGCGTTTGCTGAATGTCATATTAGATGCCTCATCAGCCCGCTCATTGTCTCGGACTTGGTACCCATGCAAATAAAATCGTAACATTCCTATGATAACATTACTGATTTAACCCTGCATTGCGCTGTGTATGTTTAAATATACACACTTCCGTTCTGTATACGCCCCATCATTGGATGCGAGTCATTCAAGCACAGCTATACTTAAGTACGTTTCGCATGGTACGGTAGACTGTCACGGGGGGCCGAGGTCGTTAAGTCGCGGACTCGTGAGCGGTAGGTCTCGGTTCGAATACCGCCAGGGCCGTCCTCCCTGACTGAGGTTTTATCCAGGTTTTCCTCAGTCCTCATAAATGGCAAATGCCGGGGAGGTACCCTAAACTTAGGCCTGGAACGATTCCTTCCTTAAAAATAAATCCTTTCCCAATATATCATTTCATTTCATGTATCATCAGTGTCCACCGCCTGTGTCCTCTGTAGCAAAGACGGGCGATAACACCATTCATTCATGGCACGGTAGGTAACGGCATCTAGTTGGGAAGGGGGGCACGTAGTAGCAAAAGCAACCGTTGCGTTGTTAATGTTACTGTACTTTTGTCATGTTGTTTCTATCGCTCAGGAAATTTAGAGTTATTTGTATTGCGTAACATTAGAGCAAGGATCATAACGTTCCGTGATAGTAGCATGTTTACGTTTGTAATAATTTGATGTGATATAGGCCGATTTATAGCTTATTAAACATTGCGAAACAAGTGCTCTTTAATGCAAAAATGGATCGTGGAACGTTTTATGGAAAAATGCGACACAATAACTATGTTGATTTGAGTTGCTTTTATATTAGTGACAGTCTCAGGAGACTATTTATTACCCTGATAAATGTCAGCCCAGTTCAAATTTTCAATATTCAGAAAGTTTTTTTTTTCCAAGGACCAAAATCTTAGGGCTGTCTGAAGGTAGACATATGATAATGAATAAGCCGTAAAAGTAACTTCACAGCTGGTGTCCATAACAAATAACAATTTGAGGGGAAAGTAATTTACACTATCGTTTAAGAAAAAGTTCTACTTTTATAATGGTACTCATAGGCCCTATAAATAATAAATAAAATTTATATATATTTTTTCCTTCCTCATAATCTAGCTTCTCTGACTGTATAAGATACTACATTCCAAAGACTGACTATATCAATGGCTTACAAGCAAATGAAAGCATCAATTATTACAAAAATTCTAAGAGAAGATGAATTTTAAATGCAATCTCAATTAAATAAAATGAACAATGATAATCCTAGAATGTATGCTGATAGTAAATGTTTGCGGGATCGAATTTTCTTTAAAGAAGAAATACTCATATCACAGGATTTCCTTACCCAGCATGAACTGAAAATATTTTACCTGTTATAGAAGTACTGTCATCTTGAAATATCTCAGACCATAATTTGACAAAAGCATTATTGAATATATATGTGAGCAAACGTGTATTTATATTAACAATAAGCAGTGTAATATAGTTACTGTGTTTCAAGGGTTAGTTCGAACGAAATCGGACAGTTTATTGACACTGCATTTTACATATCGCTGTTTCTATTCTGGAAACATAAATTACCGAAACGACAAAAGTGTGTGAAGGATGTATATTTTGTAGTGATATTTCGCGGATGGGAGCAAATAAAAATAGGTATGGATTTTGGAGCCTGTCCTCAGTTACCAATTTGTCTTCCAGATAAAGTGCTCAAAATCAGAATAGTAACTGAGATGACCCGAAATATTTTTAAAATATACCAATTTAGGAACATCTTTCAATGGAAGATAAAGTAGTTCTATTCAAAGGCTGAAGTAGCCAAAACAATAGTGTAAAATTTACAAGAAATGAGGATACAAAATATTATGCCTGAAAGGAGCCAATTGCATTATTTAAGGTTATGAAATTTATTCTAGACTAGCAACTCAACTTAGTCTTCCTAAAGGAGATACAAGGGAAAACGTTTTCCTTCACTTAGTTGAATCCATTCCAAAATACAAATGCCGTGTATTTTTATCATAAATGTTGTGTATTTTATAAACTAGGAAAACGAATAAACTTTAACTTTTATAGTGAGTAGAGGCATTCAATTAGCTAGCTCTGAAAATATCACTGTAACACTCTATGGGACTTTAGCGGGATAATTGTGCAAACTTCGTGTTTAATCCGATTTGAAATTGTTACAATCGTGTAATTACCAAACAGACTTTATGTACTCAATGCTGGTAAATTATGCAGTACTGCAAACGCAAAAGTCATAATTAGGATTTTGAGTATATTATATCATAAAAGTATATAATTGTATTATAGTTTAAATGCTACAGAAGAAATTGAAAAGATTTAGGCAATGAGTAGCAAATAATTACAAAATCTCAAGGAAATGCTAATAAAGACTATTTTAGCTGAGCATATATTTCCCTTTGATTACTTAGCCTCTTTCTACAAAACTGCATCATTACTTCCTGCAACCTGTGAAAATTGTTTAGTATATCATTACTGACTGCCAGTAATCGTGAACCTTAACACACAATGATATTTTCAATGCATAGTCATTATGAAACAACAGCGTCAGTGTTCCAATCCCCACCCAGTCGCGATAAGACCTAGCAGTTGGACGGATGGGTGGTCTGGATAGCAGGATCATTCTTCAGTGCTTGTGTCCAATGGGGGACATCGGGAGGAAAGGATGGGGTCAAAGGACTTCGGGATGCCAACTTTTTTTTTTGTTGTTTATTATGCTGTTAACCGCTAAAGATCTCATGACACTCAATATTGGAGTGTTTTATTTATTTATTTATTACAAATCTCACATCTAAGCAATGTTAAAAGTTGGGATTGTTCTTGTTAGCTATCTTCAGTAATACCAAGAGTGCTGATAATTTTTCCGTAATTTACGAATGTTTGTTGACATGATAATTACTTCCATAAAAAAGGTAGAGAAATATTATCTAATAACAACAAGCATGATTTTGAAATCTCAATTAAATTACCTGAGAACAATTACGAGCAAGAGGAATATTCGGTAAGATAATTACAATGTGAGAATGGTGCCATTTATTTGTAGTTAATAATTAAAAACAAATGTACATTTGAGGTTATAATAGCAGTTCCTAATAACAGAATAGGCTTCTTAGATCCCTAGTCGAATCGAAGGAGAGATGATAGGAATGAAAATATGACCGCAGGAGAAAAACCCATCAGTTATTAGTTTTTGAGCACCAAGCTTTAAAACTATCGATTAAGTTCCATTCTGATTGGTGAATAAGGTATCAATGAGATCGCTCGTGTGAAATTATCTGTACGTTATCCTCCCCTTATATTTTTTGGTGTATGTAGATCTCATTAGAATATTTTCAAAGTTTACTTCTATGTATTCCATTAAGTCAGCGCGACGTTTCCTTTCTACTCTTCTTTGTGGAGGTTATAGTGTTAAATGTAAAGTTTTAGTAAACGGTTATTTGAGTTAGGAGCCGGCAGAGCTCGTACTGGAAGAAGCCGGTCGCCAAAGCTGTATAATGCATGCGCAGGTATCAGCTTATAGTTAGTTTCAGTGAGGATTTGTCAGCGGGTGCTTTGTATGTTACTTGGTGCTTTCATGATGTTTAAATAATTGTTCTTTGTTAATTATGGCACAACATAAATGTGAAGTTGAAGAACTCATTTTATGCACATTTTTACGCAAAAGCCGACAATGTATTGCCACTGAAGGGCATCATTTTAAACGGATTTTTATAACACAGGTTTAGTGCTTATTATTATCAGTAAGCAGGGATATGCGGCTCAAATAGCCTCTTAGACGGCCCGCAACTTAAATAGCCTCACTCAATATTATAATAAGTTCATCAGTGATATCCGAAAAAAAAGTATACAGAAATGCTACATTTATTTTTTCAGTGAATATCACTGAACAGAAATTATTGCTAGTGTTAGTATAGAAATCTTAACGCAGTTTGTTAACAGTACATTTATTTCCTGGATTTATTTACTATCGCCGAAATGACCTCTAATTAGTGTATACGCATTTTATTTGATTTCCTTATTAAAAACCCACATAAATATGAACTAAAGAAAAAAACGGGTAAAATTCAAGTATGGAAAGAAAACTTGCGTTATTGTTATAGAAATTCTGTATTGCACTAACATGACGTTAAGGAACAGCTCTAGCTCTTTTCTGAATGGTGATTCATGCAATCAATGTATTAAAATTAATATAACGGATTCAGAACAATTTGATTGTCACAACGATTTGTTTCAAATGCCTGGGCAACCTGTCATCTAATTGTAAAAATTATGCAATACTTTGCAAGGTAAATAGATAATAATGAAACCTAGAGTAGAATTTACTACAGAGCTTATCTTGCACAGTATTCACAGAAAACAAACTTCGTTAGTGAGAGGGCACATTTTGGAAGTTAAAAGGAAAGATTAAGACCTTGATTGCATTAATGTGCTAACAAAGTAGAAAATTTGGCATCGAGAGGAATCAAGTGCTGCAAAAAGTGTCAGAAACTCATAATTAACACACCGAAGTATGGTTTATTCACAGAGTAGAGATGAAATTAAAACTGAAGTTGTAATTAAACTTCCGGATTAGGGATGTGTCTGGTGGTACATGAACTGATCTACCTAGTAACTCTAAGCATGCTAAGCAGGTAACACAGCTTAGGGAAGGACTATGAACTACACTCGCCCCTTATACGCATAGTTAGAGAAAGCTGGCACTTCTGTGAACAAATACCTGCTACGGTTTTGGCTGGAAGATAGGAAATCCCAGAAAGTAGCACCTGGTTCTAGAAGGAGAAGCTTCTCATTTTGTGGTGAGCACGAAGAATGGGTACATATTCACACTGGGGAAACGTGTGAAGGAAGCTATTCCCAGGGAAGTTTAATTATCAGAAAGGGTAGATTAGGTTACCATGGATTCTTTGCACAGCTAGCCAGCTGTGCAAAGAATAAGTACTTTATATGGTAAAGGGGGTAAGCCAGAACAAATTATTTCATTGTACGCTAGATGTAAAGTATAAAATTATGGGATAGTGTTTATATATTGCTTTATTTTTTTAATTTATTTATAGTAAGCCCATCATATTTTACATCTACCTACTATATGCCAATTTTGTGTATATTTCTCCCCACGGCACTCTTTGTGTCTTAATCATTATTACTGTGTGGCAGATAATTTTATAACCCCTTTATCTCAAAGGTACCTGAAAATACTCGTGATTACTTAGAATGTGACAAAAGTCAAGTACACATTTTGATTGCTATTAAAGGATTTGCATTGAATTTCTAACCCCCATAATAAACGCATTTACTGCAAATATATCTTCAGTTTTATGCAATATATAAATGTTTAATTTCAGAGAACAAGATGGATATTTTAATCCGATTGACTTTTTCAAACTTTTTCGGCGACTTTAGAAAAGGATAAAGTATTGCTTTATATTTGCTTTATATTTTCTTTAGATATTTGCTTATGAAATGTTATTGTTCGTTCATTCTTTTAATGAGCCTCTTGGTTATAAAGCTAACGATTTGCACGTCTCTTTTTAATGTTTCTCCAAGTGGGTTCAATATATGCAATCTAAGTCATAAAAGTTACCCGACAAATTTGATCATTGATTATTGGAGTTATTTTGTCATCTTCTATTTTTTCTTGTAGTTTCTTTCTAAAGCTAACAATACTGAATGCTGAATGTACTGATACTAGTACAGCTCTGAATCCATTTTCTTGCCTTTTATTTTGCATATGGAGACAGTATCCAGGATCCTCCGGTTCTTTTGACATATTAACTTTTACTGATGTATTAATGGGCAGTGTTTTGCGACTTATTGGGCTTCCTTTTCAAGATATTAATGTCACGATTCACTTCAAGGTTTTTAAATTATTCTCTTTATTCTTACCACGTTTTAAAATATTTTAACTTGTGGCAATGGAAATAATAGAAAATAATAAAAATACAACTTATTTAATACTTTATACTAAAGCTGATATCCTCAGTATTATGGTATCTGCAAACCTAGCATGAAATAGTGCTTAAAGATTTACTGCCATATGCTTGCGGTATTTAATAGCATATCTAATAAGAAAGGAATGAAGTTAAAGATACATTTTGAAACCTGCCACAATAGAAACTTTTCAGTTATCTAAACTTCCATCTAAGACACACAGAGAATTGGAGAAGCGGTTGCGGCACCTTGATCCAGAATGTCATGTTAAAAAATCAGTACAGGAAATGAGATCAGGGCTCGTGAGAACACAGTGTTGTTTCAATTCATCTCTCAGGATTTATTTAGGGCCAGAAAGGAAGAAAATGGAAAAGATACAGACATCTTATTTCATTTACAAACGACTCACGTGTAAAGTCCAATTCGGAGTTGAGATTTACAGTACATCTCCTAAGACAAAGCTTAGCTTCAGTCTTGGAACATACTGTGGTGTAGAAACAAACGCATTCTCATCCTCCCACGCAGTGAAGCCGCTCTTGCAGTGCTTGACCATAACCGATTTAAGTTTAGACTGGGGTATCTTCAAACAATCCTGACATTGTCGCAGAACAATGAAAATTTACGATGGGTGCCATGTCATGGGTGCATAGCAAGGAACAAAGAAGCAGATAAACTGCCCAAGAATGGAGCAAATACTTACCTTATTAAACCTTATCCTGTCCGTGGAATTAGCAAAACGTTTGCAAAATCCGCAGTTAAACCATGGACAAGGAAAAATTGAAGGGAAGGAATGTATAAATAACCTAAATATTCTTTTCGCAGAATATAAAAGACCCCAGCTTAGCTCTCACAAGTTTACATCTACATTTGAAGAGGAAGAAACTAAGACAAACAGTTTCATTAATTACTGTAAATAGGCCACTCAAAAAACATATACAAACTTAGGAGTTTTTCAAGGAGACACGTTTTGTAGAGTGTGTAAGAAATACGTTTAAACTGCTAAACGCACTCTGCTTGAATGTGAAGTACTTAAGTGAAAGAGATATCAACATTTTGCAGCTTCATCTCTCAGCAGGAAAAATATTTTCATAGGAGCCAAGGTTAGTAATACAGAGTTAGAATTGTGAAAGATGAGGGTTAGCATAATAACCCTTACACTGACTGAAGGTCTTTAACTATCAGTAATCCCCCTTAATCAAAGTGTGACATTACGCTTAATAAAGTGTTTTCTACATAGCGCACAAATTACGCATAAAATGCCAAAAATATGTAGAAAAAGTAAAATAGGTAAAAACACAAAGAAGTAATGGAAACGTTGGTTTTCTCGATGATTATAGTTATATGTAAAACATAAAACCAAAGAGCTTTAAAACACACCTTTTCACATCATAATTCTGTAACAATTATAGTATGTAGATATTGCAGTTTGAGTACTTCCGCGTTAAATTCTACATTTAATTCTAGCCTTAACATTCACATAGGAAAATACTTATTTTTGATAAGGTATTCGATCTTTGCGGATAGGGGTCATCAAAGAAGGTCAAAATTTAGAATCCAGCGGGCAGTATCTCACGGTATAGCGGAGAGGCGATAGGAATAGTCAAAATAGAACATTCATACGCCTGCCAGGCTGATGGTCTCAGCGCATCTCACAGGCAGAAGCCTAACGCAGGCGCAAATATGCTTCAATTCTTTGTGGACAAAACGATGATAGCAAATATGCATACTGAAAATTATAGCACCGGTATTTGAGACAATAGAAAATTAAAATGCTCTATTCCACTTCCGCTTGTCGGCTTTGTTTCATCTTCAAAGGTAAACTTTTTCCGCTACAGAACAAAAGTGACGGTAGTATTCTCTCGGTGTTAATTGTTTCAACTCGTAGTCTTAGACCCAGTTAAATGTTTAAAGGATTCAAGTTAACATTGTTTCCTTACCCTGAGAGTGGCTTATCTCTACATTGTCTATTATAGGTCAAGATGTTCGGCCCTTCATGGCGTTACGAGGAACTCGGATGTATTCCAATTAAAATTGAACTAACGTATTATCCTAGTGTAGTGAATATGGAGTAACTGCATAAAATACAGCAAGGGAACGCCTGAAAACTCACAGAAAAGTGTGGACCCAGACTTCTGCCAAAGTTCGTGAAATACTCTTAACATCGGAAGTAAGGTAAAGAAAAACTCAGTGTTGCTCGTCCTGCAATGTTTTTAAGAACTAAAAGTGTTTAAATTAAAATAACTCCTACCACCAATGTATACACAGTATCCTTCATAGTTCTGAATTATAGTTAGAAGTCTTTAAGTATATTTCCAATATTTTCCATTTACTCCCATCTGTAGTTTCTCCGGCGCAAATACCTACGCAGTTTTGCACCCTAAAACAACTTTCATCACCATCGTCTCTAATCTAATACGACCAGTGCTTTCCCAATGCAGTTGACCACCTGATTGTGGAAGCCGATCCCTGTTCCTGGGGTCGCACTTGTGGCTTTGCTACGTGACCTCTCCACTGCCATTTAAATTGTTATGAAATCTGTACCCTGAATTCTTCGAAGATAAGTCAGTTGTTAAAAAATTATTTACTAAGGGAGGTGGACATGTGTTTCGTTATTGCTTTGATTCCTGTATTGTTCCTCAAGAACTTTACTCCATATGTATGTGGGACTGTATGCTCCACACCTAATTAGGACATGCGAGGTGAGCCAAGTAAGGACACAGGTCTGGAAAATCAAGGATATCATTGTTTAATGTGCCATTGCAATAACCACACGATTCCATATCAGCGTCATCTAAGATTACTTACCCGACTTCCGTTTAAAGTAATGACTGGAAGGCAATCTAGATCATTATTTCTAAATAGTTAAGCATTTTGTATCTATGTGTACTATAAATTGCTAATTTATATATAGGAAATGTTAAAGAATTTAATGTATTTCTAAGCACCTTTTTGAAAGTTATGTTGTGCATTAATGTTATTAGTGCACACTTATTGGGTCTTAAGAACTAATATGTCAGAAATTCAATAATAATTCCACTCCAATAATTTTGAGGGAGGAGTACAATTTTACATATTTTAACTGATTACATTTGCAATGTCGTAGATAGCTAATAATTATATTCATAGATGTGCATTTAGAACATGTACATCCACAAATGGCCCAGTTCTATTTGAATACTTCTGTTGCAGAGCAATTAAATGATTGCTAAGGAACGAAGAGTTTAAAAGTGTTATTCCTTTCAAGCTCGGATTCAAACTGGCTGGACTTTCATAACGCCTAGCACAGCAATGCGTACTTACCGGAATATACCATCGAACATTGCTTTGGGAAACCTGTTACTCTACATATAGATAACTTTTGTTACTGCCTCTAAATAGCTGTAAAATGTCTGCTCACTAAGAGCATTATTTCAAAAGAAGTGAGTCTAGCTATGAATTTGTTGCAACGGAACATACATGGCACACATGGGAAGTCTGATTGTCAGTAAGTGCCAGGACCCACAGATTTAGTTATGAACATAATCCTTACCCAAACTGCTTTACCGGTTGCCGAACCCCTCACTTCAGGGAAGTATTTTTTTGAGGTATTTAACGCCCGTATTTACTACTGAGGCACCACCGGCGGTGGACGCTGATGATACACGAGATGAAATGACATATTGGGAAAGGGAGGAAGGAAAGGAAGGAAGCGTTCCAGGCCTAAGTTTAGGGTACCTCCTCGGCATTTGCCAGTTATGAGGACTGAGGTAAACCTGGAAAAAAACCCAGTGAGAGGACGCTCCTAGCGGGATTCGAACCGCAGACCTCCCGCTCACGAGTCCGCGCCTTAACGACCTCGGCCACCCGTGGCGGTACTTCACGGGAGATAGCCCATGTCTGCTCTGCAAATAATTCCTTTGAGAAGTATCTTATATATGATTTAAATCACGAGAAAACGTCAGTATGTTTAATCAGTATTTTCCCTTTTGACAAAGAAAACAGCAGAATCGTACAAAGCAATTTTACTAAATTGTTTGTACCGAGCGGAATGGCTCAGGCGGTAACGCTTGGGACTTGCAATCCGGAGTTTCCGGCTTCAATACCCTTTGGATAGCCTTCCAGGCTTTTTTATATTTCTTCCGTGATTCTCCCTGGTCACTTGGGCGAACTCTGGGATGGGTATTTATGGAGACCACCGGATTCTGAAACGTATCACTTGTGGAAGCTTTAGGAGCCCCGCTTATACTTATGCATCGTCTTCTAGGATTCCTGGCCGCCCGGAGTATCCTTCATCTCATCCCTTCCTCCGGGGCACACCTACAATGAGTCCGTCTAGCGGTCCCAGTGCACAAATTCTCCTGTCTATATCATTCTATTCTATGCTGTCCTACATTCGTTGATGACTGGGACGATATTAAGTTTCAAACGTCATTTTCTGTCTCCGGTTTTAAACTGTAAACACATTCAGCTAAACACTAGTATGCCATCATGGGTAGGAGTATTTTAACCTTTTGACAAATGTGTTGTATGTGTACGAGTATATTACATTATATCCAGAATTGCGCTGTTGATCTCGACCGACTTGGTAGTTTTGGTAGAATACAAAAATGTTATAATTGGTGATAAAACTTTAGTATTGTTAGGAAAAGAACTTAAATGAAAATGTAGAATAAGAAAGGAGGAACGAATATTTTTTCTTTTATAATTACATCTGCACTTCGGTTTAGTATCAGTTCATCGTTCGACACAGTGTTCCAACAGTAGCTATGTTATTTATCTTTCAACGTGTGTGCTTTCCCTAATTTATCATTCATTTCATTATTTCATTTTTGTGCCAAGAATAATGTTGATAACTATTAAAATATGTTGGGTTAGCAGGATACTGCCACGTTGTAACTGATTTCTTATCTTGCCGTGACTTCAGCGCTGGAACACCTATTGAGATTTTTCAATAACAGTATTGAAAGTGAACATTCAGATTTTATAAAACATTAATTTTACCCGATTACGGCTTAAGTTGATCGTTTAGTACACTCACCAGCTTGCAAGTGTTTCTGAAGACATAGAGCGCGATCGTGTATACAATGTTACGTTTTACTGCACGAAAACCAACTTTTCGGTTGTCGCAGGAGGAAGAGTGTTTCTATCTTTACTGATGATCTTCCCATAAGCCCACCAATTGCAGTGATCTGTTGAATTTGGTATTATTAACAAAGTTGTAGGAAGAGAAATCACCAGTTGAGTCCTACACAATCCTTCCCACTAGATCCAGGGGGAGGGGGAACATCATATGCTCGGAATTTGGCGACATTAGTTACAATGAGTCTTGTTAACTTGCCGTGCCTCATATTTATTAGCGAGTGGCGAGTCCCGTGTTTGTTTTCCTTTACGGCAACTTTCGCATTGTATTGTTCTAATGTACTGCAATGATATCCGTGAATTAAATTACCTCCCTTGAGTTGTAGGAATTTTACAATAGTACCGAATGTTTGGGTTGTTGTTAGGAACTAATAATTCAGTTAATTGGTGTCAAATCGAGCAGGGTGCCTTAAGCACCTGCATTCAGGAAATCTTAGTTTCAATCTCCTTGGATTTTCTCGTTGTTTTTCCTTTGTCACTTAGGCGAATGCTCCATGAATATTTCACTCTCTCATTTCCTTTCATTTTATTCAAAAGCTTCAGTTACAGAATGAGAAGAGCCAGGCGAGATGATGTCTGGGGCCTCCTTGGGGGACCTCATAATACTTCGGGCGAGACCTTGGTAAAATCGATTGGTTCCTTTGGGTCCGCCGGTGACAGGGACTTTCATCTATGGAAACGTTATGGAACCCGCACACGCCTAAGCTTCCCCTCCTCGGATCCTCGTCTCCCGGTGTATCCACCATTTCTTTCCTTCATTACGGAGATACGGCTCTGTAGCACATGTACAATTAGCCCTTAGCGGCCGTGGTACAAAATCCTCATCCACAGGACAGAACATGTTTTTAATAGTGTTTAACGCCCGTTTTATCTACTGATTAACACAGGCAATGGAAACTGATGATACGTGAGATGAAATGATACATTGGGAAGGATTTATTTTTAAGAAAGGAAACGTTCCAGGTCTAGGTTCAACTACATTTTCGTTTATGAGGACTGAGGAAAACTTAGAAAAATCCTCAGTCAGCGGTCTTGGTGGTAATCCAACCCCAGACCTCCCGCTCACGAGTCCGTGCATTAACAACCTCGGCCACCCGTATCGGTAGGATAGAAGATTAAGTGATGTGAACCATGCAGTTAATAACGATATAAATGTCACGGTACCTGCCAAGAACAAAATACTTGGATTAAATACTTAAAGGCTTTACATCTACCAAACAAAATACAGCCGAACTAAACAGCACAGCTTACACCGCTTTATAATTAACAATAGTTAAATTTGTCATTTTAATACCACACGAAGAAAAATACAAATACAAATACAAATGAAAATCCTCGAGTAAAACACAGCACCTAAATGTCATTATCCAATTAAAATTGTGTAGCATTATGAACTCTGAACCCGCAATTACTTACTTCAGCACTGCGGTAGGAATTTAAACCGAAAGCCGTTTTAACGTATGTTAACTCACCCACTAAATTTGATGCCAGAAGAAAAGCTACCGCATGTTGAAGTAGAAAATGGACTGCCTTACTCAAGGTCTGGATGCCATCTGCTCTCCCAAGGCAATCATTCAGTTTTTTTCTCTCTCTCTCTCTAACATCTCAGCGTTTCATTCAATTCAGGGCGTGAAACGACCGATAAATTTTGCTCAGGGGTTTTATCTTTAAAACTTGAGGTTCTTTATAATGCCGTAAATTCACGACACGGGACCCACTGCTTTACATCCTTTCCGGAAGAAGCCATACTTAAGGTTTTTACGCCCGAAAAAATTAATCGGCCCTGGCCGGGATTGAACCCGCGATCTTGGGTTTAGGAGGCACCACTACACCACCAGGACTGACTCAAGGCAAACAGCGGAGTATCATTTGACCAGAGGGAGGAACCAACTATATAGCGGCAGAAACATAAAGCAGTAACTTGCCCTAAAAATCATGCCAACACGGCACATTCAAGTAAACAAGCGCTCACTTTCTATATGACAAAGCATCAGCCTCAGCTCTTTAAGGGGGCAGATGGGTGAAAATTCACCAATTTTAGTCAAAGTTAAAAAAAAAATAATCTGTCAACCCCTCTTCATAATATGTTATTGGTGTTCCAGGATCCCACAACGCTTGAAACTTTATTTAATGGCGTTATATTTAATTGATTACGCTCTTTAAATATCTATTTCTGGTTAATAAATCTACAAAATTTAAAATGATTTTTAACAGGTTTCAGAATACTCAGACTCTTTCTCCTAAAATTTACGATACGAGTGTGAACTTTTAGTGCATGTTCTGTATACTATGATTAATTCAGCTGATTAAACAGGAATTTTATATATTAAACGTTTACTGAAATAAAAAAGGAATTATATGTTTATAAAAACTAAAAACCGAAAATGCAGTGATGGGTACATACATTTTATCTTATATTGTGAGAAAAAAATTGAAAACTTATTTATGGAATATTTTATACGCAGGTCAAGGTACTGCAAAAAATACTTTAAAAAAATTACTTACATGTATGGCTGAGGAATGAGTTTGAAAAATCACAATTTTAAGCAAACAATATGACTTAAAATTGTTTATCGTAAGGTAATGGCAAGTTGGCATATTGCAATGCATGCTATAAAACTTTATGAGGGATAAATGAAGTCTACAGCTTAAAAATTATAGAAAACGTAAATCTCAGCATTGCCTCCTTTAACAAATAAATTGTTAAGACGCAGATACAGAGAGCGTCTATAATTGCATTTTTGTTAAACAATCTTATTGCAACACTAAACGTTACGAAGTTGGTCAACAGCGGAAATTTCATTTATTTTGGGGTGGGGCAAATACAGTTCCAACCATCTACATGAAAATTAATTTAACTACAGCGTTTGGATTAATTCACACCATTAAAATAGCGAAAAAGTAAACAAAAAATCCAATTTTTTAAATTCGTTTTTGCATGAAAATAAACGTTCATGAAACTGGTGTGGTGCAACAGAAGCATTAGTGATAACATAATTCTAACCAAACTTATGCTTTATGCAGACACTAAGGCTTAGGTTAGTTTAATAAAAATAACCATGGAAAAAGCTAAACTTCCACATGTTCATTTGCTCCTAAAAACAACCTGCTGTTACAAAGTACTTTAGAAGATGTAACAGTTTGCCGTATTTCTAATGCTGATCCACGCCCGAATGTACCGCCACGGGTGGCCGAGGTCGTTAAGGCGCGGGAGGTCTGGAGTTCGAATCCCTGACTGAGGTATTTTCCAGGTTTTCCTCATTCTTCATAAATGACAAATGAGGTACCTTAAACTTAGGCCTGAAACGTTTCCTTCCTTAAAAGAAAAAACCCTATCCCAAAAAATCATTTCATTTCATGTGTGATCAGTGCCCACTACCTGTGATGCCCCAGTACTAAAAACGGGCGTTAAAAACTATTAAGAAAAACCCACCCCAACGTAGGTCATGAGTAGCATTATCTAACTTTTATAGCTATGATTGTCGTCCATATTTAAACCAGTAGAGTGGGATAAGATAGGAAGGTCTGCAGAGGATTTGTGCACCGAGGGCGCTACATGGACCCGGAGAGGCCACTTCCTGAAGTAAAAAATGAAATGGAGGATAAACTGGGCAGCCTAGAATCCGAGGAGACGATACACGAGTACAGGCGGGGTCCCTAACGTTTCCATGGATAATAAGTTCTACACGTGAGCCGATCCAGCAAGGTAGCACGCGAAGTGTTCCGAGTTTCCCGAGGAGACCCTAACTCCACCAGATGCTAGGCCAGAAGTTTTTCTGAGCGCAAGCCACTGCCACACTACAAGGCACCAACCCGCTTCGCCTGACTCTTCCGACCCTGTAACTGATGCTTTGGAATCAAATGAAAATGAATGGGAGAGTGGAAAATTCGTGGAAAGTAAATAGACATCCCAGCATTCTCTTAGTGACCAAGGAAAACCACGAAAGAAATAAGCGTCAGAATGACCGGCCCAACGGAAATGAAACTCGGGACATCCGGAATGCGAGTCCCAAGCTGTACGTTATTTAACCGTTAATATTATGTATGGTAAGTTCAAATAGTGACAAAGAAATTGTTGAGGGAAGAATTCTGGGAGAATTGCCTCATTTTCGCTACTATTTTTTAATTAGCCTTTCAAACTTTGAAAACAGCCTCTATTTTATTGCTAATCATCGTTTTCAGTCTAAAGTATTTGTCTTAACGATATAATAAATGAGTTTTTCCTCCCAGGTTTTCTCTTTGGATACACCATTTTCAATATTATGACATTTCTCAATCTCCTCGCCCCCCTCCTAGAAAACATGTACCAAACAAACACTGGTTTCTTTTTCTCTTAATTGTTCTTCAGTTTAAAGTGCAGCGTCAGTTGCTTTCTCTCTAAGGATTTTTCTCATTCTGTGTATAATCCACTATCCATAACTATAACTGCTGTTCTTCTGGGAGAATCATGTGAGTTGCAATATATTTTTTACTATCAAAGTCCCTTCCATAGTCTAATTTTACTTTTAAAATAGAAGCATCGGATATTACTGTAACTAAAAAGAATTACGACATGCTAAGTTTATCGGTGTTTCATTAATGTAGCCTTTGCCAGAATTCACGCGCCTGTTACGCAGTGCACTATTCTATGGATAGGTTTCAGACAGGAATATGAAACAACTAATTATTTGTATACTGGAGGTTCTCAAGCCATTTGGAAACAAATAGAACTAATAAGAAGAGCTACTGAAAGGAAATTATCAGGTTTACCTGGTGGTGTAAATCTCTACTATTATGTTTCTTTACAGTGCTGAAGCTATGCAAAGTTGTGAAAGATAAACCAATGCTCAGAATTGTATCTCTCACAGCACAGTACACTCTCATAACGTAGAAAATTATGTACTTTATAAATATTCGTAGTCGCTCCGTTTTTCATAGGAAGTTTCCTAATCCTTAAGGAAATTGCATTTAAGATAAAATTCACTTCAATAGAAATATTTAAAATAGTTAATCACGTTTTAATTACGACGATTATTGACAGCTTTCTTTTAAATTCAATTATTAAATATATGAATGGCGAAATATATAATTACAAAATATTCTGCAATTTTCTCCCTTCAGCCGCTATGCATACTTCAGACGGTCATACTTATTGTCATGAAATGTGTTATCAATTTTCAGAATAGATCAACGTGTTTTATTACCAACTCTTCAAAATTAGACCGCCGTCCTTTATTATTTTTGACCGCAAAGGAAAAAGTCAGGTGAATTTAAATCCAGCGATCTGGCAGGCCTTTTCACGATTCCACCACATCTAACCCACCGTACTGAGAAAATGTTAGTAAATGTTTCCCTTGACAGCATTATGACAGATCATATCTCGTTGCTACTATCAGCCTACGAATGTGTAATTAGACATGCAGAAGAAAGCTTGTATCCATTCATTTGTCCTTTAATACCAAACGTGGTTCAACAGCAACATTACAGGCAATTTCTGTCCTAACATTGGACTACAACATTGCTGAATTTCGCAAATCTGGCTCTTATGTGACTTCACAACTATAAGTCATGTTCATTTTAACAGATAAAATCATACTGCAGAAAATCGTACTTTGTAAGTTCAGAGAAATGAAAGCAGGGTTTACTCTTCCTATCCACAGAGGAAGTCGTGTACATGTACTTCTCATAAATGCTGAAGTCTGGTGTACGAAAATGGGATATTATTTTATGTACAATTACTTCTAGTTTTACAATACTTTAAACCAACAATATCAGACAGAAAAAGAGAGATTTCTATGAACAGAGGACGTAATAATCATCTTTGCCTCAGAATATATCGCTACGGCTATAGGCGGTCACATTACCTTGGTCTTCTGGAGCAAGATTAGCACGGCAGATGCGAGAGCTTTGTGAGGGCTCTTGTTGGATGCATTCAGAAGAACATATTCATGTCATGCAAGCATGCACAATTCCCATTGTTATTGCATTGTATTCTGGTGTAAAAATGTCAATGATGAACTTCGTGTAGTATGACTCCGGCTATCATAACAGCCTGGTAACAAAGACGTAGATGAAGGATCATTCCAAAATCAAGGCGATACAGTGAGCCAAATATCGCCAATTTGAATAAAATTAAAATTTATATAGGGCATGATAAGGCACGAATGGGATTTGCGAAGAAGCGGACAGCAGAGGCTCTCAGGGATCGTGTACAACAGATGTAATATTATAAACCAGAGCCTTCATCCTTTTACCATCACTTCCAAAAAATACTAAACGAGGTTTTAGGTAACGACAGTTTATGAACCTCGTTTGTGTTTAGAAAAATAAATTTCTGTTTGTTTTTTTTTTCCTATTAGAATAAAAACGTGTTTTTCTTTTATATCAACCCTTATTCCCCAAATCATGTAAAATCATCTCTTTCTGCAATAACTTTGTTTGTTTTGAAAAATTTTGCCATTTGTCTTAGATTCCTTTTAATGGCGCTTCATATTTCTACTTCTTCTTTAATAATTCACGAAAATGCCCTTCTCGTCATTTGAATATACATGAGAAAGAGCGAATGCTTTGGCGTAAACACTTCATTGAGATATGAAAGTATGTAAAATAGTTTTGCTATTTTGTTATTGTTACATTTTGTGCAGCCACCAGCCTGAACAGAAGTCAAGCACCCCATTGCCTTAGCCACGGCGGCCACCATTAACTTGACAGCAAAAGTTACCCTTAAAAACCAGTTTGTATACTGGCACCGCAGGATGCAACGTTACTTGCTATGTCAGCAACATACTTGAGATATCTGGCACGGAAGTTCAATCGCAATGTTGCCTTCCTACTGATTTACTCAGCACATTTGTAACATAAATTTTATATGAAAATGTTGCCTTCCTACTGATTTACTCAGCACATTTGTAACATGAATTTTATATGAAAATGTTGCCTTCCTACTGATTTACTCAGCACATTTATAATATGAATTTTATGTGAAAATGTTGCCTTCCTACTGATTTACTCAGCACATTTGTAACATGAATTTTATATGAAAATGTTGCCTTCCTACTGATTTACTTAGAACATTTATAACATGAATTTTATATGAAAAAGTTGCCTTCCTACTGATTTACTTAGCACATTTATAACATGAATTTTATGTGAAAATGTTGCCTTCCTACTGATTTACTTAGCACATTTATAACATGAATTTTATGTAAAATGTTGCCTTCCTAATGATTTACTTAGCACATTTATAACATGAATTTTATGTAAAATGTTGCCTTCCTACTGATTTCCTTAGCACATTTATAACATGAATTTTATGTAAAATGTTGCCTTCCTACTGATTTCCTTAGCACATTTATAACATGAATTTTATGTGAAAATGTTGCCTTCCTACTGTTTTACTTAGCACATTTATAGCATGAATTTTATATGAAAATGTTGCCTTCCTACTGATTTGCTTAGCACATTTATAACATGAATTTTATATGAAAATGTTGCCTTCCTACTGATTTATTCAGCACATTTATAACATGAATTATATATGAAAATATTGCCTTCCCACTGTAAAGATGAACATGGGAATCATAATACGAAGCGTCACATTTGCTTTATATTTCGCCCGTTACATAGAATACCGTAATTTATCAAATTTGCAGATATTGCAACCATGCCTACATTCCACGTAGAAGTTTCATGAAAATATCATCTTGCGATTCATACCATTTATATTCTGTTAGAAACCATAATGCTTAACCTAGTGTGAGAAAGAGTATGATGTGTATGCGTAATTTGTAAGGGAAAAAATGGTTAGTAAATGTCGTGAATCAGGAGTGGTTATGTCATGTTGATAATGGATAATTGCAGGGTGTGAAATAACAGGTACCAGCTGTGGGAAAAAAATGCCTGACAATGAAAATATTGTTGTTAACAGCTGAAAAACAAATGCATAAAATATCTTATAATTGAAATTTTATGGAGTTCTGTAGCCAAATTCCCAAACTATTATTAAATAAAAAGCACACACTAAAACTGCTGTAGCCTAAGTGCTTAACGCAAATTAAGTAAAAAGCCCATTCAAAGGATTGATAAGTTTTAATTTTGAGAGCGATGGAAAAATAATTCTGGGTGATCTGCGAACAGTGTAATATAATTTTTATTTCAAAATAAATAACTGTTATATTTGAAGTTACTCTGTTAATTTTGTGCTAAAAGTAAGTTATTTTATACAACAAAAGTGGTGAAATTATTATAGCAAAAAGGAAGCAAATAATTATTTTGATAAATTAGTTTAGAAAAGATTCATAGGGAAAAATTAATTATAAATAAAGAATTGCGAACGCTGGATAATTGAAGGGAAATCGAATATAGTGTATACAGTTTAGGATAAATGGTTTTGAAGATGAAAGTTTCCCGCGTTTGGGACAGACGTTTAACAGCTTTGTAACTCTACGAATGAGAATGACCTATAATCCTGTGGGATTTTCAGTTCTTTTAACGAATGGTTGTGCCAATTGTATGTCTTTATGTTATCCAAGACAAACCCCATTGTATTCCTAAGCCAAGTAGCATTACAATAGTACCAAAGTGTTAAAAAGTCTACTCTGAACATTCTCGTGAACGAAATACATTTTCACAAGTAGTTGAATGCATGCTGGGTAACACATTACACGGAAACAAGAAGACAAAGAAAAAGGAAACGTCAAGCTTAAGAAAGATCCCAAACTACTAAGTGTATGACGGTGCATAATAACAGCATTCCTAAAGGTGTATTTTAAAAAGATTTTCTTTTTATAAAGATATTGTATAACTTAAAGAATTCAATCCAAAGAGTAGCTTTAGCAAGAGTATAAACGAATATTTGGAAAATAACTTGATTTCCAAGTAGGTGTGATAGTGACGACAACGGCTGAGACAGCCTGTAATTTAATGCGGTGAGGAACAGGGAAGCTGAGAAGAGGAGAGAGCGCTCTTCACACTATCACGCTTTCGTACATTTTGCTACACCTTCATCGCTACAGAACAAATCTGATAATTACGTTATCATCACTAAATCAGCGCTCTAGTTACTTCCTTCGAGCATTAAGGAAGACAAAAGATTTTCCTCTTTCCGTACCTTCATAAAATGCTATCTTGAAAGCACCCATCCTTCTATATTGGGATAACTTCTGAGCTGTAAAGTTGATGACTGTTCTGTGGATAATTAGCAAAACTTGTTTCATTATTTGGAATGAGTATAACAGCATTTATTCTATAACATGATATTAGATTAGATGACCGTTGAAACAGCCAGGACAGTGAGAAAAGTCAATATAAGGGGTATAGTGACGGAGAGAGTGTTGAAGATTTGGTTTAGATTATGGTAATTACATTTTAAAGTATTGATTTAAACATGGAGAAAAGTAAAAAAAAACATGAGAGGGGAGAAGTTTGGCTAAGGAAGAAAAACCTAATAAATGGATTTTTAAAACTAATTAGAATTAGACCTAAGAATATGGATTCATAGACGTTGTAGTCTATATTGGAATAGTTCTATTAAGTTTATAAATAGTTTAATATTTATGAAGAGAAGAAAATATACAGAATATTGAAAAGTATGATAAAATGAAAGGACTGAATTACCTTTATTTATAATAGGGGTCTGGAAATTAAAGATCTCTAGAGCGAAAGTAGATAAATTTATGTCTATTTGTAGAAAGAAAGAGAATGCTATCCATGTTATACTCACATGCCAAGAAAATAAAAAATTAACGAAAAATGTGGTAAAAGGGAACTGACTTAAAAAGAGGAAAGAAATAGCAAAAAATGTAAGGATCATTTAGAGGTTCGGGACAGTTCCAGCCGAATGTTAAAACAACACGAATGTAGACAGTGAATATAGAAGAACAGCAGAAAACAGGTCTTACAGTGTATGAGTTGTGCATTAGATAGTTCTTATTTAGGCATTCGTAACTTGGGGAGTCAAAGCTCCTAAAGTAAATATGTATTATATACATACTTTATTGTTGATTAGTAATGAGGAGTTATGACTAGAGTTTAAACGTGTATTAATTGCACATTCTTTACATGCATATTTGTACAATATCATTAGCAAGGGTCTATTGATTGTACATGTAATATATTTCAGCAGAAAACAGTCCAAAATCCATTTCAGATCAAGGATTATTTCTAAGTCTTATCAAACGCACATATGCATATACTCGTATTAAGACTCAAAGATGCCACTCACTCCAAGAAATCGCTTCTAATTCTACGCACTTTGCAGAGAAATGAGCCCAGCTTTGGGCAGTTGTCTTTTTGTGTAAACAAACTGCAACATGCTATCGATAGCAATCCTATCCCTAATCGTTAACTCCTTGCGTAGCATTCTACAGTTCGGGACCTGAGCAGCCTATTAGAATAAGTTGCCGGTTTTCCTTGTCTCCACAAAAAGCATATATTCTCTGCCCAGCTTCATTTGTTATTTTAGTTCCTTCCATGCTCCCAATATTATCCATGCTACACGCAATCTATTTTGAAAATTCATGGAATATATGTACATCCCTCTGCCCCTTCTGATGTTAAGTTCGTTGCCTAAACTGAATGATTTTTTTTTCTCTGCATTCGGCCTGTATATCCTATTGGTTAATATCCCTAAGCTTTTGGTGTATCTTCTTCAAAATATAATTACGATTCCTTAATCCTTTTCCCGGAACTCATTGAACCCCATCTCAGTATTTTCTATATTTTCTAAATTTCTTTCCATTCTCGCCGCCCACTATATTTTATCCCAGTTACTAATTTTATGTTGGTAGCGTATAGCCCTTGACGTTGTGCGATCTCCTTTTATTGTGCATAACCAGTATTTAATTATGTCTAATTTTACAAATAATAGTTTCTTCAAAGCATCCATAAAACACACAATTGGCCATGTTCTTCCTCACTCTTAAAACTCGCGTTAGAAACGAATTTTGTATTTTATCCAGTCGTCAACTTTCTCCCTGTCCCATATCTAAGGATCATAAAATATGATAGAGCTCATTCATGGCGCTATACAGGAATATAAAGCATACGTGACAAGGCACGTAATTCCTCTGACATTTGTCTTTGGACTTTGTACGATGTAGTGTCCGTAATACTACACGCCTATATTATAATTTTCTTTTTATGGTTCTCTCATTTATAATTGGGTGTTTGGAAAATGATTAATCCCTTTAATACTTGGAACCACAGTTATTTAAAAACATAAAATATTTTCCTATTAAATAAACCAACTTAATTTACATCTTGCTTAGTCCATCATCCATTCATACTAAAAGTTATACCTATATAATGAAAATATTTTACATTCTATATCTCATTGTCCTGGTACTGCCACTTCTCATCTTTACTGCAAACTGATCCATTTTTAACAATTATAATTTTAGTTTTGGTGACGTTCACGATCATTCCCAACAAGTCGCAATAGCCCTCTAACGTGCCAAGTACAATTTGTGGGCCCTCAAAAAAAACTGAACAGATTAATAACTCATCGCCGTACAGAATTTTTTTTATTGGTTTATTTATGGACGCTCTTTAACAGCTCAGGTCATCAGCGTCCCATTCAACTCAGGGCGTGAAATGGCCGACAAATTTTGCTCAGAGGCCTCTCTTTCAGGCTTGAGGTTCTTTTTCGTGCCGTAAATGTACGACACGGGACCCACGGCTTTACTTCCCTTCCGAAGGAAGCCATACTTAGGATTTTTAAGCCCGAAAAAATCCATCGGTCCTGGCCGGGTTCGAACCCGCGATCTTGGGTTTAGGAGGCAAGTATGGTAACCACTACACCACCAGGACCGACTCGCCGTACAGAAGAACTGGAATCTTGGTGTCCTGTATTTCTGGAGTGTTCACCTTCTCCGAGAGCAATGTATCGGTTATGTCCCCAATAATAAACTGAATAATAGGGATGTACTTCTCGAACTCGCTTTGAAGTTTACATATACAATTTTGGTTCAGCTTAAGAGCAAGAAGAGAAAATGAGAGATTTTATTTTTCTGATGAATCAAAAGACCAAGAACAAAGTCATCACTAGAGATTAATATAGAGAAAATAAAAGTGTCTGTAAATAATTTTATTGATTGGAATTTTGTATGGCTTAATACAGAGTCAAGACTAGAACCAAGGAATATTAATATTAAAATAACTATCGCCGAATAAATATGCGTAACATAACATTTGCAAGTATTTGCGTTAATTAAACGGAGATTAGTATTTAAAATTTGACAGTAACTGTAGTTATTTGTGAATACATCGCAACTTTGCATTAGAGCTGCACTATAATATCATAGAACAATAAGTAGGTTCGAGCAAGAGTTTTATTATTGTTGATTAGATTTCCATTTTGCGAGGAATTTGTAAGTAGCACAAGAGCAAAATAAAATTAAATATAATACCTAAACCTATGTTGCTAGTGCTTTCCTGAATATTGAAATTTACTTACTTATTTTGTACTAATTGTAGAAGAGCCTCGCTATGTGTAATAAACAAATTAAAATCGTAACCGGTTAAAAATACGGCAAAAAAAATACTAAAACAACGAAACTTTCAATAAGACAATAAGGGATAAAAATAAAAAACATATAACATTTTAAGACCGGCGGTCATACTTTTTATTGTCTTCTAATAGCGTCATAGATGTAGCATATGAATATGGCGTGGCTTCACAATAGAAAGCGTGGTAATAATAGCATGGCGTGAACTTCACAGTGTCACGATAGCGAACATAATAGCATTACAGGCGCGCAGCGCAACACCTGTGGATAGTAGCTAATGTGAATCAATCCGCTTCCTGCAAGATGGATTCTAGAATTGCAAGCGAAATGTTCTTACATTTAAACAGTAGTTGAAGCTGTTGCATAAAGTGAAAAAGATATTAGTAAAGTAAAGTTATTAGAAGAATAATCAAGCGCTACAACTTGGTCTTCATAGTTGAGTTGTTATCAACCCTGATCGCCACAAATTAACATTGCCATCGGATTTTAGTAGGTTTTATTTTGAATAAATGTACGGTATTAAGTATTGAAAGGATATTGAATACAAAAATTCACATGAGGAATGTTCAGTTTCTGCATGTAAAAATATTCGTGCAGTATTTCTTTGCACAATCTATAAAAATATTTTCCAGTTATTCGATACAAGTTGGTTATTCGGCGCCAATGCAAAACACTCAGGAAAAATGGTCAGTTGTACCACTGTCATGAAATGAGATATACCCGACATTCCAAAATATGAATTAAATTGTGGCCTGGAAATTTATTGAAATACAAAATATATCATACACACTTTATGGAAGATATCATAAAGGGAATATAACCTTATAGAATCAATAGCCTATTTGAATAACAGTAGTAATCATTAGCCTCTAATTATTAGTGGTCATATAGAATAAAATGAGAATTTTTTTTTCTGAAAAAGTCAGAACTTTATCTCAGTTTAAGAAAATTGTTGCCCTCTTCTTCCCAAGGTGAGATATGGAAAGTTCTGGGTAAATGTCGAAGAAACTTTTTAAAGCGATAAATAAATATTTGGCAATATTAAAAAGAACAAACCCTTAAACATAGAATATCCTTCAAACCATGTATTTTGAAAATTAAATATCTGCATTCTCGTGAAAACAACAGATATAAAGAGCAACAATGAGAAAAAAAGGAAAGACTGTTACTTTGAGTTTAAAAGTTTGAATACACAGTTAATGGAAAGTTTTTAATTAATTTAATACATAACTACCGGATTTTAAGATGGTAATTGTAAAGTTTAATGCATGTCTTTAAAGCGGCTTTGGAATTTAACGATATACGTACGCTCTGTTTTAATGGTCAACCAACCAGATCAGGGCGTGACCTTAAACCAAATGTCTTCTTTGTGTTGGGTAAAATGAACGTATTATTAATACTCTCCAATGGACAAAACTGATACAATAATAGAGGTATTACATCTCACATAATTGTAAATGTATAACACATTTTCGTCCTAATTTGTTAGAACTGCATTCATGGTTTTGTGTTTTCTAAAGATATTGTGATTTCCTAGAATGGGAAAAAGGGTGTTAGGATGCTGGAGTAGATACTTGTCATAAAGATGCTTTATGCCATGGAAGATTTTTTTTTGATTAGTGTTTAACGCCAGTTTTTACTACTGAGGCACCACAGGCGTGACACTGATGATACATGAGATGAACTGATATATTGGGAAAGGATTTTTTTAAGAAAGGAAATGTTCCAGTCCTAAGTTTAAGGTAACTTCCCGGCATTTGCCAGCCATGGAAGATGATGCCATGTAAAATGCCATGTAAATATACTCAAGAGCCAGGCCGTCATGAAGTGAAAGTCACATGGTGCATTCATTATCAATCACCCTTGCTTCCCTGTTTTCAACTCCAGTTTTTAAGAGATGTAATTTGACTGCAAAATCCCAATTTTACAGGCATATAACTGTTCATTTCGTGAACCACTCTTGAAACTGACTAACATATCCCGACAATTTGCGAGTAATAAATGGGAGACTCTTGGATGAATAATATACAAAAAGTCATCAGGGTAGAAGGTTCAGTGATTTAATCAATGTATAGGAAAATGATTATGCGTAATGTACCTATATAGAATTACTCCAGGGAACGCCAGTTTTCATGGGCGTAGGATGTGTTGCTTCTTGTTTGAGATAAACCTTAAAAGTTCCAGAAATGCAGTAGTTTGCAACACAAAGTACCGCCACTTCAGCAAATTTGAAATTGATAAGCTTGCTTACCATACTGTATCAAAAGCCTCTTTAACACATAAGAATATGGTAAACATGCTTCCTTTGTTGAAATGAAACTGTAACGCGGTCGATGACATGCTGTAGTTGGCAACGCAGTGGAATGACTTCTGTAGGATTCCAACTTGTTAATGAGGAGTAAGGTGATACATATAAAAGACCAAATTCAGCGAAACAAAGCTCTTTCATATAATTTGCTAATGAGGCAGGAAAACTAATCGCTCTCAGAAGTTGAGAATATATGGGGATTTTGCCAGGTTTTTCTGTGTACCAGTAAAAGAAGCAGCTCTAAGAAAACCATAAAATGCAATCGTTAAGAAGTACTTTAGATGTAGAAAAGCCACACCATCCAAACCAGGATAATTTTTGTTACGCAAATTATGGATAAGCATAGAGACTTCCTGAGGTGTGGTGGCCAGCAGAAGTTTAAGGGGTCTGGGGAAAACGACTGACACGATGCTCAGAATTTTATTAAAGTTTAGTTCTTCAGGATAGTTGTTTGAATGAAACCGCATTCTGAAGAATGAGTTATTTCAGCTCTTTTATCTTTAGGAATGTGAGATATACCAGCGATACCTCTTTGGCTCTTAGTGTGGCATGCTCTTGCTATGTAAAGCCCTTGGTTTATTTAATGGTTTTTACATTATAGTTTCTATAGTTTCTAAAACTCCAGAATTCGTCACCTTGCCTTTAAATACGTTATTAACCGGTAATGATCTTACACATAACAGACAATTGGCTTACTGTTATATACCTCAGGAATGTAACCCATTTGTGAATAATTAAAAAATTAGAAAAATCAACACATAAGATTATAATTTATTAATACAGGGCTACTTATACTATTTTTATATTACTAGTCTGTACTGGTGCCCACGAATAGTTAATGATCCAAGGCTTACGGGTCCTAGTCAAGCTTCGGACATGAGTAGATTTTAATACCAGATGGCCCTTCTGCGCCGTCTTTTAAATGAAGGTAGATTTCCTTGCAGATTCTTGTCTGTATCAACTAAATTCCACGCAGTAAATTAGATGCTAACTGCTCACTTGAAAAATCTTTTACTACAGAAAATTTACCTTCATTTAAAAGACGGTGCAGGAGGACTCCTAGTATATTATCCGTTTTCTATGTTGTTCTGACTTATTTATTAGAAGTTGAACATATCTAAGGCTAGCCACATTTCTATAAGAAAATATAGGTATCAACAGACTACCAACACAGATTTAGTGGAGCCGAATTACCTTTCTGGGGGATAGCAAATACGTCTTCGTATATTTTAAATTTATTGCTGTTCCAAATGAACCACTCCTACAAAGTTTGGTGTACAACTAATAAATATGTAGAAATGAAGACTATAACTTGTCCCCAATCTTTTGTAAAGAATTTTATTAGTCACTATGCTCGTGAGGCGGTAGAAATTCTAGCACAGTGCCAAGTCTCACATGTAAACGAACAGGAAATACACTCTCGACATCATGCCACACAAATAGCAGAACACATTTTAAAATTATTTCACACGTTAGTACGTGCTACTATCTTTTTTATGAAACTAGAATATTCTTGCCAATATCTCATCAACTGATAGTCAATTTTCTACATAAAAACGAGGAACGTACTATTGATTTATATTATTTTTCCTTCACCCTTTTCACACTTTACTTGTGAAGACAGTCACGAATAGCTAATGTACAGCTTTCCATCACCTGATAGCACTTGCCATGGGTATGTTAGCTATGTATACCAAAGCGCAGTTCTCTACCGTTTTGAGTATACAGCATGGAGAGCGATAATAAATGGCAGCGCTGATCGACTTAATTTCTCTGGAAAGGAAGTGCGAGCATTACAGAAATTCATAGGTGGTTGGTGCCAGTAGGTGTGGAACATGCACCTTCAGCAAAAAAACGTTTAAAACTTGGTGGAAGGCTGGACACGAAGACAAGTTGACACTGCCCGCCTAGAGATGGCCATACAAGAGAATAGGTGCGTCAGATTCTCGAATATGGAGGCGTCCACGGGACTTTCTAGAAATATCCTGCAGCGCTTCGTGTAAGCCACCTTCAGATGGAGGAGCTGTTTGTGAGATCGGTTCCGAAATTCTTGACTGCAGAGCAAAAACAAGACGTGAAGACGTGAACAGAGACCTCCTGCAACGCCACGACCAAAATCCAACATACTTCTTTTACAGATTTGTGATTAATGATAGACATGGCTCCATTATCATGAGCCAGATACCAAACAGCAGTCGAGCAATGAAAGCTTAATGACAGTCCCCCACCAAAGAAGCCCCGAAATTCGGGGCGTTGAAGAAACCTCTGTGCGGTTGCCAATTTTCAGACTCTGAAGACATAAAAACAGTTGCCAAGGTGTGGGTATGCGGCATTTCTAAAGAACAGTTTCAAAACGGACTGGAGAGTCTGGCACACCGGTGGCAAAAGTGTATCATTTAAAGTGAAACCTTGTTGAGGGAGTGGATCTGTCAGCTATGTGTAACCTGTACACATGTCAGAAAAAATAAGCTGTAAATGAATATAGATCACCCCTCATACTCAAATACGGGTAAGAAACTGTCGCTCTGTTAGAGTAGACACAATTTTGGTTTAAAGGAAATATATCCTGTACTAGCTGTTGCATTGTTGTAATAGAATATATTGCATTGTGCCTTCAGTAATCAAATGAAATAAAAATGTCCTAAAATGAATATTTTGTTATGAAAAAGAGTAAACCGGCAAGTCTTATACATTCTATTTAGCTTTATTACATGTCAATTTTAATTTCAGAGAGATACGAAGTGGAGGTTAAGGAAAACACCACACATACCAGCCAATGCTGAATATTTCATGGTTCTTTTACTCTTCTGTGCTTCAGAGTTTGAAGTACAATTTGATGAACTGAAAGCAAGAAACAAAACATTTGTGGGTTTCAGGAAATTACGTTTGATAGAACTGTCACGTGCATCATCATAGCGCGTCCTCGAAAGCAAATTACCCAAACTATCAAACTACTGTTGCTAGTTCGGAACACCTTTCTTGCAGTTAGTACTTAACTTTTTCACGCGTATTGAGAGCGAGTTGCTTACTCACAGACATTACTAATTGAATCAACATTATTGGAAAACTATTTGGAAAGTTGGTACTTATGAGTGATTACTGGCAACATAATTTTATTTCAATATACAAAGCCAAAGATACCGCAAATATATCTGTAACATACTTTATTTCAGGAGAAAGGCATAATAGGGAATAGATATGGTTATCTGTTGCGTATGTTACTGAAGCTTCATAGTCTCCTTTGTTGACCTATACTTGTGATTTGGAACGGTATTTATTGGGGTTCCACTGTTGTTCGTTTATTTGCAGTAGGTTAATATAGTTGTTCCAATGTAGGGGGATTGATGGGTTCTCAGGGTAAATTTGAACTGTTTTTAACGACTTGAAAGTCATTAGGGGGGGGGGAAGGAGATTGTTCACTGTATTAATAAGTCCAGCACTGTTTGAACATTTGATTTATTTAACAACTTGGCAGGTTACTTCCTGACGGCTCATAGCTGACCTCTCTACACACTTACACTGACCTTAGAAATGACTTACACTGCCCTCAACTAAACTTTAGAAATGACCTAGACCGATTACTTTCGGATGACTTAGACTGCCTGCTTCCGTATAGCTCTTGAATGAATCCTCTTGTGTCTTTCGCGTCTCTTGTATGATGATGTCGTCTGAATGTCCGAATGTGCGAATCTCCCTCTGACCTCTGTACACCAGTTTTTCTACCACACCGCCACGCCTCTCGCTAAATTAAATTCCCTCGTATATTATCCTATTTCCGTGTGTATGTTCATCATTGGGTATCCTAAAAATTATTTATTTGTATCTAAGTTCTCCTTATTGGTTGACTTTTATTTGATGACCATTGGCTAGAATTATTCTTTCCCCCCTGATTTAATGTCTTTCCACGAACCTGGATTTTCTAAGAACAACCTGTCGTAAATTTCGGCACTTTGCTTACATGCTGATTTCTATTGAAATATCTTTTCCCTTCTTTAGTTTGTAGATTTCCAAATGTTCTCAGAAATAACGCACGTGCTGATGGACTGTTTTCGGCTTTCCTGTAATAAAACATTTTCGTCTCCGTTCTGACATTTTCATTTTCTCTTAAAGTATTGCTACGTCTGACTTTGTTAAATACTGTCCCGTTACGGCCACATGTTTCTCTTATTGGGAACTCCTAAGTATTTCCTGGGCAGAAGGTTCGTGACCTAACAAAAGATAGTTTACCCTTTCCTCAGCCTTGTCTAAGGAGTGGTCAGTGGACGAGTCGTCAGGTATACATCTGTCTCTTTCTAACATCTTAACTACAAAATGTATACAAAACCCTTTTGTAAGTTACAAGTTACAAGTTATTTCTATTTCTGATACCTATCTCTAAAATATTTCCTATACCTATTCATAATAATTATCCTTATCAAATCTAATGCCTTTATAAATATAGTTCTGCAGCCTTTAGTTATTAAATTAATAAAGGCAGCCTTATTTCCTGCTTCAGATTATGGATTCACCACTTAACGAAGAGAGGCTACACTAGTATAGTGAATTCCATTAGCCTAGTATGGTCTGCACATAGCTAAATAGCTTAAGTGATGCGAAAACACTTAAGTACATAAGACATTTATTTTATCAAACAAATATTTTTCTAAGGGTATATAAAGAATATAATTAGATATTACCTACTTTCTGTTGAGAAAAGGTGTTGAATTATGCTAAATATTCTATGAAAAGTATCAACTTTATCAGGATATTCTTCTTGATGAAAATAGTAAAATGTTTGGTTTTAACAGACCTATTTGAAGCTATCATGCTCTTTCAGGTCTTTTCAACAAAGTTCCCGATACAAAAAATATCTTAAAATAATGAAAACCAGCAATTTCGAACTCTCACACACCATTGAATCAACTGTAAAAACAGCGAAACCGGTTAATGTTTAAGTAAAATTTCTTCCGTGTTTGCGATTGTGTTACATAGTCATGAAAAGTGTACAAATATTTTAGGTTCTAGTATTTTCGATTTTTATCTAGTGTATTTAATCATACAAAATTAAAATAAGCTTTTTCAAAATAAATAAAAACCACCAAGCTACTTAAGTATCGCTTACTTCACATTTAAGAAGTTAAAATATTTGGGGTTATTCATCCAATAGTAGAAAAACAATCTCCAAATAAAGTGAATCTGTTTATTCATAAGTTGTAAATATTATTTACGTCAATGTGCTCTTTAATTATTCATGCACATTTCAAAATAGAAAATGACGGACATTGTGATAGGCAATATATAAACAAACTAATAATTTGCATAGCAGGTAATTCACTTCATGCTGCTGCACTGGTAGTTACGTAATCCTCCGCCTCGAACATACCAAAATTTAGATACATGCTGATGGAACAAGCACTGATGCTAAAAATGTAAACTTTTGTTTACACATAATCCTATAGGTGGCATCAAAATTTCAAAGCACTAAAACCGGAATGAAGGAGTGTTTTGTAATGGACTGTAGACAATAGATGGGAGAATAGATCATGAGCTACAAATCACCCTCTCCCTTTAGGCCTGTAATTCGTCAGCTTTTATTTATCTGCCGGGCGGTAGCTCAGAGTTTGTGTTCTTGCTTTGTTTGTATTGACCTAGTAGTTTGAGCGTACCTAACATGATGTTACGCTTAAGCATTCCGATGCCAACTTACAGGTATATACATTGTGTACGCAAGTAATTTAGTGATGCTGTTCTACATCCTGTAAAGCTTTTCATGTGAAGTAAAATAGTAGAAGAATGCAAAAGATATAGACAAAAGCACATTCCATTAGCATTTTTTTGTTTTGTTTTTTGATTAGCGTTTAACGCCCGTTTTTACTGCTGGGGCACCACAGCCGGTATATTTGTTATTCCAAACATAAAGAGTTCCCAAAGCAACTTCAATTAAATTTGTGAGCTTTGGATGAGCAAATAATGTCTAATATCTTCATTTATCATTATTTATGCAAGGTGATTCAACTCATGCTGCGTATTGATGATTGGGCAACCTGCTTTTTACAGATAGTGAGCATATAAACACAGACACTAGCCCAGCCGAATAGATAACAAAGCGCAGCTATATAATATAATCGGTCAGCACGCAGTTTATCCTAGTGAATATCATAAATTCGAATCCCTGTATCACCACCACTCATCTCTATACGTTTTCGAGAGCGTTCTAGCTTGAACAAATTCCCGACTCTTCTTTCTGTTCAAATCCAAGCACGTGCATGGAATATTCTAGGTAGTTATACTAGCCTTTTAACAGTGATACCATCTGATCGTGGCCAGGGCACTATTTTGCATTAAAAAACGTCTGCAGAGAGCAAAAAATCATTCTGTACTAGTACTAAATGCTTAGCATCAAAACATTAAATCTACATAAATATAAAAAGAAAGGTTCTATCCAGTACAATATATGTTAGCAATTGTTAGCGTAGTTTAAATTTAAATGTACAGTGCATAATTTAAAAGGCATTATTTGTCTTTTTTCCCACAAATAATCAGAGACGTCCATGTAATTGTTTTAAATAAATTATATTTCCCATGTGTTGCACAGCATAAATCAGCGTAACCAGCACTACGCTAATAGAAAACACACTCTCACACACTGTGATAACAACAGTGTATTAGGTCAAACTATATATGACGCAGCGGTTACAACGATTATGGCAGTCTATAAAACCACGGATTGCAGAGCTTCCCAATTCGCGGGACACTACATGCGCGTGCGCGCCGCGGTGTTCGTATTCATCCTGCCTTGGGATTTATTTCTGGATGCCTACCAACATTATCAATTTTACTCACTATCTTACCTAGCGGTGTGGTTCAACCTGTAATGCTTAGGACTCGCATTCGGACAATTTTGAGTACAGATCTCTTTGGGCCGGCCATCCTGACTTTGAGTTCTTTCGTAGTATCCCCTGGTAGCTTACCAGAATACTGGGCTGCATCTTTATTTCCGCGAATTTTCCTCTCTTCCATTTTAATATTCCGTTGTTTCTCTTACAGTGTCGAAAATCAGAAGGAGGTGGAAATGATGGTTTCTGCTTTGGAAAGGTTTCTGTTTCTGCGTCTGGTATAGAAGTGGACCTTCTAAGGGTTTCGAACTCTTTCATAGGAGGGCTCCACATGGGGCGGGGAAAAATATTAGGGACCACACAGTTATCGCCAATCGATCCTGTCCTTCTGGTGTCTACTTCTTTCCATCCCTTCCACCCGTAGGTTCTCCCTTTGGGATAATAGGCATAAACGGCCAGCCATGTGCAAGGCTGAAGTACCGAAGTATCCTTCTCCGTTCCAAACAATTCAATACTCGTTACAATATCACTGAAGTGTCTGGAAATAATGTACTACCTGAATTGATGGGAATTATTCCGACCCTCTGGGTATACATACAATATCTTTCAAATAGTCCCTACAAGTAAAAGTTTAATAAGAATACATTTAGTGACCGAATTGGAGTCGTTCCCTTCTGTCTACTCCATCGATCTGGGAAAAGGACATACAGATGATCTCACAAAATGAGCCAAATGATGTGGCGCTCCATTGTGTTGATTTCACATAAGGATTCTCGTTTGCAAAAATACTGAACACAGCACAGCACAGCGTACCTCGTGCTCCATTGTGTGGATTTATATCTAGTTAAAACGTAATCATAACGTTTTATCAATTGGTGTTGCTGGTATAGGCATTGTTGAATTATGATTTGTCATAAATATTCGCCAGAAAGCGGGGAAGCATTTCTGGTTGTCCATCTAGTCATACACGATTCTGCTCGTGCAGCTCCTGGTGTAGATGCATTTGATAAGGGGATAGCTTTGCTGGTTAAAAATGTGATCCGTAGGAACATTGTGGTAAATTTTTTTGGTAAAAAAAGTGTTCCTTTATTGCATTTTATCGATGACAAATTAGCCATGTTCTACGATATTCATTAATAAGAACATAACCTTAATGGATTTAACTAACTGAAACAGTAACCCAGACTCACTTGGGAAGAAAGATGAGAGGAAATTTATTAAATTGAACACCTGTAATTCACTAACTCACATTGAGAATTTATTACATTACCTAAAGAGTTAACCATTACTATGTATTACTTTATGTAAGTCATTTGGGTAGGGGGATAAAAATACTTTCGCTACATTATGCATTACAATTCCCTAAATCATATTGTAAGTTAATTGCCTTGTAACAAAAACAAAAAACAGTTAACAACAACTACATACCTGATGCAATGACTTTCACACGTTATTGAACTGGTTCCTCCGAGTGGGAGAAGAGAGAAGATGTGACACCTATTGGTCTGATATTTTTGCCAGCCTTTCTCTAACTATTCTGTCCGTGCGCGTTATCCACTTACTATAATTGCAACATGGGTGGAAGAACTCCAAACCACCAATCTGGCTAAAGCGTAATACAGTTGGTTTCTAGAAATTTCTACGCCACGCTAAAACGGGTGTTTTACTTACACACAATTTTCCCCCATAATGATTAAAACGATACATAAGTGACAATGTGTTCAATCTAATTTGTCAGAATACTATATTGTGCCCTGATAAGGGGAGTGAGGCGCATAGGCATTCAGAATGTTCTATTTACAGAATTGTTCCATATACTTTAATCTAGAGCGTTCCCAAAAGCATGTAAAAATAATGAAAATACCTTTCGGTGCCAGATTTCGAACATTAGAACTCCTGAGTGAAAAACAGGCATAATTTAACATTACAATAACAGAACATGCCAGCAGAACATAAAGCAGCAGCACAATACCACGTGATGGAGTAGCATTTAGAGCATTACGTGCAAAACGCTAATGTAACATAACCTCAAAATACCTAGGATCCGTTAATCACTGGATGTAAGCAAATTATAATGTATATTTTCGCAGTTTAATTTACCCTAAAAACGATTAATAGATCTGTCTTTCTTTGTATTGCACTCAACTTGACGCAAGGACCTAAATGTTTGTAATCCTGACTAATACATTAATCTTAAAACCTTAGTGTTATTGAAGTTTCAAAGACTAGTTGTCCAGATAGCGCATCAATTAGAACGCTTCCTCCTTTCAGAAAATCGCAGACTAATTATAGTACACTTTCTGGCTTGGTGTAAGTGCTGAACATCATTCTTCAGTTGATTCACTTCTCTTATTTGTAACCACAGAATTCTCAACAGTGACAGTAGCTAGTAGTTAAAACGATATACTATGTATTAGTTCAAAGCAGTTCCTTTGGCAATTATCAAGTTATGATTCTATATTCCTCGCCAAAATGTATAGCATATATGTATATCAAATAGGTATTACTTTCTTCAAAAGTAAACATTTTATTTTGTATATGAAAATTATTCTTTCATACTAGTCGTGTATAGGACATAAGTTGGAAAAGTATTATATTTTCTATTTACATTATCAGTGTACATTGCTGATTCGTTATTACTTAATGTTGGAAAGCATTTGTTTAATTAATACTGTTAAGGCTGTATAATAACCGAATCTATACAAATATCTACTACTCAGGATCTTGTACTGTAACAACTTATCTGTAGCTTATAGGTTCCATAACACGAGCGGCACGTTAACTATTTACTTTAACAAAAAGGAGTCGCGAACAAAAAATGTTGATGCAACTGGATTTTGAGCTAAAATAAGCAAATAGAATAAATGCACTAATTGTATGCGCTTGGTTGGATTCTGCACACGTTAATATTCCTTGAATTAAGTAAATCACTTTTCATTAGCTCATTCGTGTTGCTTCATTAATGGAAACGGAAGAGAGCGGTTCATTAACGAGGGCAAACTTATCTTAACATGTAATTTAGCTTACTAATCATAAAAGAGGCAGGCTAATGAGCAATCTACACGCGCGCCTCTTGCCCTTTCTCTGCCACAACTTCTCTTCTGTGCGCATGAGCAGAACCCCGCCGCATTTGTCCATGACCTACACACGTTAACATGCACTTTCTGTTGCGGTTCGTATTCACAGCTGTTGTGCAGAAAAATTGTAAACGACTATCATGCATGAATGTATGAGTCAGTTTGCAAATTTTAATCTTCGCAGATCTAAAAGGTAAATTTGCAATTTAAAATTTTCTATAGAGGCCGGTGTACCAGATATTTATAATGACTGTTTCTCTTAATGATTTTCGGTAATTTCTCACCATTGCAAATATTCCACAATTACTTGTAAGCTGAGTACGTAAAGAAATGCTATATTATCAACTCATTTAGCAAACTTATAGAAAATAAATTTTATATCATAACTAGGCTATGCATAGACCGACACGACGAGCCGAGGTCATTAAGATATAGATTTGCAAACGAAGCGGCTCCAATCTTGCCATGAGCGCCCTCCCTCCTGAAGTATTTATTCAGCCGTCATCACTGGCAAATGCCGGAAAGGTACTCTTAACTTAGGCCTGAAGTGTTTATTTCTCACTAAAAAAAGTTCCTTTTCCTAACTTATCATTTCATGTCATATATCATTAGTAGAGCTTCTATTTTTAGACACTAAAAGTGTTTTTAAAAAACTGTTCTGCAAAAATATATGAAAACTGAGACAAAAGGTAAAAATGTTTAAAACTGTTTGAAATATTTTATGTAAATATAAACAGCATGCAGTTCCCATGTCATACTTGTCAGTGCTGAATTGTGTTATTTTATTGGTTTATTTACGGACAAACATCTCAGGTCGTGGGGGTCCCATTTAATTCAGAGTGTGAAAGGGCCGATAAATGTTGCTCAGAGTCTTGTTCCTTCAGGCTTGAGATTCTTTTACGTGTCGTAAATAGACGACATGAGACCTATGGCTTTACTTACCTTTCGAAGAAAGCCAAACTTTGGATTTTTAAGCCCGAAATATACATCAACCCTGGCCGGAATTGAGCCCGCGATCTTGAGTCTACGAGGCAACCAACTGCTGAAAAATTGTAATAACACAACAACAGTGATTTTCAGTTTTACATCTGAAATTACTGATGATTATCGCAAGCCTCTGATTTATACAGAGGAAAATGAGCGCTCCAACATAGCCTGACACATTTAAAGCTGCGCATGTCACTCACATTCCTACCAATGTACCAGCTTAAAAAATAGGAAATCACCCGAAATTGAAGGAATTTCAGCTGAATTCATAAAATTCTCTACATCAATACCGAAAGTGACAGACGTCCTGCGAATCGCATTTAATAAATTATTTAATGGAGAAAGATATCCAGAAGCATGGTCAATGGGGATGATTCAGTTAAAAGGTAAGGGTAGCTCACGCCAGCCGGGGAACTACAGGTGTATATTATTATTGTATGTGATAGGCTTCAAGATCCTATACGATGGGCTAAAGAATATAATAAAATATCTGTGTATCAAGTAGGTTTCAGGAAATAGTTTTCTACAGTGGATAGTACATTCCTTTTAAAGACACTAATAGCTGTATACTTAAAAGAAAAACGGGTTAAGTTATACAGCAAATTTGTTGATTTTAAAATAGTCTAAGTGTTCAGAGAGACGTTCTCTGGGTAAAACTGTCTCAGTAAGGTGTCTCCAACAAAATGATAAAAACTCTGATGCAGATATACAGCGACGAGAAATTCTGTGCTCTTTTAATTGTGTTTAATGCTGTTTTTACTACTGAGGCGGTAATTCGGTGTTAAGACAGACCAAAACAGTGTATCCGAAAGTAGATCAGCCAGTAGAGGTGTTCGTCAGGGATGTATTTTATCTCCGATATTGTTTAATTTATTTATAGACGGTATCTCAGATGCCCTGTTAGCGGAGGAAATGAATGCCCCGAAGTGGACGGTACATGTACCTTTATAACTGACGATATAATTATATTATCTGTAACAAAAGATGGTTTGCAGATAAGCACGCATATCCTAGAGGATTACTGCCTGAAATGGGTTATGATAGTAAATATTAACAAAACCAAAACAGTTACTTTTAAAAATGACTATGTGAATGACAGAGATGACAAATGGTACTGCGGTGCACATGAAAAACAAAATGTTCATTTTTTTTTTTTTTTTTGTCATTTGGGGGAAACCTTTAATATGAGTGGAAAATGGAACAAACATTTATCTATTATTAATTATAAATCACTAGCGCAACTAAATGAGTTACTATGTTTTCTGACTTGCGTTCCAGATATACCAGTAGATACACTAGAGAGGATGCTCAATGCTTGATTAAGTCTCTTCTGTTGTAGGGAAGTGAAATTTTGGGATGGGAGATAGTTGAACATGTAAATACAATTCAAGTCGATTTTTGGAAAACGGTTTTCGGTTTCTCCTAAGGAACGTTAAACTGTGGGATAATGAGGGAGGTGGGTAGCTATAAAGATACTGTTACTAGTAACACAAGGACGTTGAAATACTTGCGTAGACGTAAGTAGGCACATCAGCCCACACTTCGCCCTAAATGCTATAGACACCAGATACAAAATATAACACAACATTTTGAACTGCAGAGGTGGAAAGAGGACTAAGAGGAATTGACCTGCGTCCAATATGGCAGCGAGGCAATGAAAATATTAAAAATATGTGGGAGAAGGTTAAAACAAGGCTAGAGGTTATCAGCATGCAGGACATCGAGGCAGAATGTAATATGAAAGTCTCCTTGCGCCTATGAATTGAAATTAAATTAACCTAGGGTAAAGGAATGTATATGTTTGTTCTAGGGAAAAAGTCGAGATCAGGAATGAACTGGTTTATACTGGGAAGTTGGACGGCTCAAAATATAACAGATTTTTCTGGTATGAGAATGTGCCCATTTGTGGAGGGGAGGAGGAATGGGTGCATATTCTAGCAGAATGTGCCCAATGGGAACACCTGAGAAAAACGCTGTTCTCAGAATACTTTTTAAGACAATTAGAGGTCGATTGGCATGCTGGAATCTATTTGCTAACCACGCTAATTTGTTGAATTTAGGCATTTTCCTAGTCATAATGTGCAAAGCTAGAAGCAATTTATTTGCTGTTTAGAATGAAATAACTAGTATAATTATAAATCATATGCAATGTGTTTCAATTCACATATCTGTAAGTACCGCTCTTCATATTTTAAAAAAGATAATTTATTATTAATATTGTCTTAATTATTAGTGTTTTTCTTTCAAATTGAGTATAATATTTAAGTATATGGTCTACGACCGAAGTATAAAATATATTTGTAATGTGGATATAGAATTGTATAATAATAAGAATACATCCACCACTACTTTTCTTCCTGGCCGTTCAAAATATTTGAAATTTTGCAGATTGTGGGAAACGCATTAGTTTACAAACTATAGTCTACATTTTTGTACCAACAATTATGCTGTATATACACTTAAGAATCTATATCAGGATTGTGTTGAACTTTTTGGAATAAATATTACTCCCATATTATTTTTTTCCATTAAACACAAATTAGTAGAAATATACGTCAAGTCGTTTTTGACACTGGGCAACTTAACATTTCCTGAAGAACTCCAATTGAAGATGAGTTATTTCTGCTCTGTTCATTAAGGACAGAGGCAAAACCATCACATTATATTGTACTGCTTCAATTCAAGTTCCCCACCGCATTTTAATACTAATATGGGTGGTAACGGTTTATTAAGTTTTGTTTTATTTAATTTAGTTTATTTATGGACGCTCTCATCTCAGGTTATCGGTGTCCCATTCAATTCGGGGCGTGAAAAGGTCGACAAATTTTGCTCAGAGGCCTCTTCTTTTAGACTTGAGGTTCTTTATCGCGCGTAAATCTAAGACATGGGACCCGCGGTTTTAATTCCCTTCCGAAGGAAGCCATACTTAAGAGTTTTACTCCCGAAAAGATCCATGGATCCTAGCCGGGATTGAAACCGCAATCTTGGGTTTAGGAGGCAAGTGTGGTTATCACTACAGCACCAGGACCGACAGTAAATAAAATTCTGGTGAATGCGACGGGTCAATTGAGAGCACTTGCATTTCCCTTCGACAGTAAAATTCAAGTTGCCTAGTTACCAACGCACAGGATGAGAAGACTCGCCAGGTATATACAAAGCCATGGGTGGCCTAGTTCGTTAAGGCACGGACTCATGAGGGAGGTTCTGAGGTTCTATTTCTGCAATGATTATCTTACCTGACTGAGGTTTTTCCAGGTTTTACTCAGTTCTCATAAACAGCAAATGCCGGGAAGGTATTCTAAACGTAAGCCTGCAACGCTTCCTTACTTTAAGAAAAAGCCTTCCACAATTTATCATTTCATTTATCATCAATCCATCGCTTGTGACGCCTCTGTAACAAAATCGGGCATTAAATACTATTCAAAAAATAAGGCGATATACTGCAGCAACAAATTGGTTATCAATAACATAGTGAAAGTTCATTATTAACACTCAAACGACAAATATAAGTTCGGGATTATCAACCAGAGTTTTTATATAATCTGTTTTCCTTCTTGCACATATTTTGTATTGTCTAAGGACACAGACATCCAGAGAGTGAATGTAGTAACGTTCATTCGACACAGCGTCTTCTTCACTAAATACTCTCATTAATCGGTTGATCGGTTGTAGTGTGATTGATAAGCTTTGATGGGTAGTAGTAGTAGTGTGTGTATGTGTGTAACGTGCAAGATATTCACTGGGAACGCAGCAAACGAAAACAAATTGGGCCTACTTTGAATCAAGCCTTAGCGAGAGTCACCGCCGAAGTTGGGCAAAGTCTGGAATTAGACCACATTTTTTTTTTTTTGGCCTACATTTGGTAAATTTTCTTTCTTTTACGATTTTTTCTGTTAGTCACGAAACTTATGGTGGCAATGCGCGTAAAGAAAGACCTTCGTCCTCCTTTTAGATATTTTAGGTTGAGAGGTGTAAAAGAAAACCAATTAGTATCGGTTACTGCAAACACATCGACCTTTTGATCATATTTTATGATTTTCTACCGGTTTAACTCTGTACGCTATTGTAAAAGAAATAATATTTTCATTTAGTTTTCTTGATGCAAGAGAAATATGTTTCTCATTGTGAAAATGAGGTAAATTATTTTGTTTAATGACACGAGCAATTTGAATTCGTGATGCAGACCTAAATTTTGCTTTAGGTTAATGCATTGTGTACACCGTAAGAAGAAACATATATTAGCAGGTCCTCGAAGCGTTAGTTTGCCTTAAGTTGTGCTCGCCTCGGCTCTCGATTGACGGAATATCTCTGCGCGTGGGTTTTAGGGCCTTTCATTCTGTCATCACCAGTCGCATCGAGTTCTATGACAGACGTAACGTTGATATTCGACAGGTTGTAAGCACTAGTTTAGCAATCACAGATACTGAAGACCCAAACCAACCCTACGTGGTTTTATTTGTTATTTTCACAAGTAAAAATACTCTTTAGTATGCTCGTACATATGGTAATATAGTTTCTAATTGCAAAGCCGTATTTCAATTTGAAAGTAGTTATACTCACAAAAAGTAGTACAGTATTCTTTGCTTTCAAAATAAACACGAAATTAATAACTATATTTAAATGAAACATAGACAATTTATATTTTCTTTTTAAATTTTCACTTTAAAATATTTATTAATGTGGCACTTATTTTGAAAACGAAAGTAATTAATTTAAGCTTTTATGTTTGGGCATAAATGTCATAAAATTCAAATATATGTTGTGCATTAAAATATAACTCGTGGTCCTATATAAAAGAATTTTACTTGTAAAATCTAACAAATAAAAAAATTCAAGCATAACGAGGATTCGAATCTACGTAGTTCTTATTACTAGACACATGGCTTTGTTTGCTCAGTCATCAGAGCATCTAAGGCAATAATTCTCCTGTTTATGGCTTAACTTAAACATGAACTGAAGGGGCATCATCAAGAAATACTTCCGATATATGCTTTCTGGCCGTTCTTATTTTTTTTTTTTCCTCTAGGGATGTACATTTCATATTGCATTGTAGGCCTAAATTATGCATTGAAACTAAAGTTTAATTTGATAAAGTTCCTCCTTCATTTACATTCCCCCTTGAGCAATTTCTCCTTTGCATAGTGATCCAATGAGAGTGAAAGATCAAATACTTTGGATTTTGAAACATAAAAAGAGCTAGAAGGTTTTTTAGATTATTAAATACGTTGACATTTTCTCTACACATTTATGCCATGGTCGTGGAGTTCTGTACATTGGCAGTATATGCAATGGAGCTCTAATTTACATAATAGCAGTGGCAGCGTTTTAAGATGCGTTGTGTGCATATCAGATTACCCCGACAGATGTTCCCTCAATTTTGAAGCAAACAATTCAAGTAATTAACAGACTAATGGAATGAGAAGTGGGATCTGCGTAGTGCTTGTTGAGATGGTATAGGAATCATTAATTGGAAGAAATAAAATATTAATTAATTTCTCATACAAAACTACATCGGATAAAATTATGAATAAATGATCCTGTACAACAGCAGCAATAATACTGGTAGAAGTAGCAGTGTGATGAACGATTCCGGCTGTTAGCACCCAAAGCCGGCTATTTAAATAATAATTCTGAAAATAACCATTGGATCAGCATACTCATTCTTAAAAATGCAATTAATTTACAATTTCGAATTTTTAAAAAGAAAAATTTAATATTGTTATAATATTCTAAGTGTTTCTTTGCGCTATTAATTTCGAAGAAAGAACTTTCGATATTCTCAACTTTTATGGAAGGCAATTTGAGTTTTTTATTTTTTTATTTTTTTTAGTACACAATTCCTGTTAGAACCTATTGAAAAAGGAATATACATTCGTAAACAGCATTATACGTAAAATAATAAAAACTACAGAAACAGAAATGAATAAAACATTGAAACAGTCACACAAATAGGGTAATGTTTCAAGCCACTTTTGTTCATCTTTAAAGGTAGAAATGTTTCTAGTTCTTGTTATTTTAAATATGTTTTTCCTTAAAAGTTATTTATTTTTCATTTCATTCAGAATATGTATTCAATAGAGTTTAATATTGCATTGCCTACTGAAAAAAGAATATGTATGTGTGTATGTATGTAAGTATATATATATATATATATATATATATATATATAATGTTCCTAAATCGCCGTCACTTTGTTCGAATAGGCAACCCAAATGACACCATAAGAGATGGTCAAAGCTGCTGGTATTAGACCTCAAATGTTTTACCATTATATTAAATAGAACTACTTGCTTTCGTTTCAGTTCTTTTATTTAATGCCTACTTTCTGGCGTTGCTAACACTTTTCCTGCGTACGAGGCAAGGTATATGGTGTACTAACATTCAACTTTAATTGTGACTTTGATCTAAATGGCGTATATATGTTTATCATTGTCAAATCGCATAGTACTATAATGTAAATTATATTAATACCAATAAAATATACAATATTATCAATAATAATAATATTTCTCGTTCGTTATGAATAAAATGATAATGATATCATTTATGATAAAAATCAAGTTCATCTGTGAGATAGCGATTTTGATCTATATATGTGCTGCTCTGTTTTGAGTACTTGTGCTTAGGCTAGGAGGGTTTGAACAGAGAGATGTCGAGCTCCAATCATGCGCCTGCTACCGATTATCAAAGCTTATATTACATACTTATTTCTACTTAGTTGCGTCATATCTCTAGGAGTTTTGGGAAATGTTGTCTTATTAGTCTAGAAGAATAATTTTTCAGAATATTCCATCGTGTATAAAAGCAATTGTTCTCTCGTACATTTTACAACAGTAATGTAAAGAAGATGTACACAACAATGGTACAAATTAGTTGGTGAGGTCCAGGAAACCTTTCTGCTGCACGAAAATATATCAACAACGGTTTCTGCGCCGACCTTTGCCCCCGCGTTCTGTCTTCCGGCGCACTACTGAGACAAGAACACTACAACTAGTCCGTGAATGAAGGGTTAGGTCGATTGATGATAGGCGTCCTGAAAACAAAAGCATGAAACCGCGAAAAACTCCATGTGAGCATCAGACAAACCGCAATCGATGTAGGACACAGCACACTTCCATTCTTCTAATACTCAAGAGCAGAAGTGGCATGCATACAAATTTCACTTGGCTCGATTTACTGCTATATTACTTAAACCAGAATTGCCTATTGCAATTGAACGATACCTTCTTCTCCAAGTTCCTGGGTCAGATGAAAGTACATTGGCGGCAAAACCGGTACAACATGGTGCGCTTGGCAGATTGCAATCCTCGGTGTGCATCACACTCAAGATTAGGTTTGGTATTTTGAGTAATCAGCTTATTAATCCAGTCTTCCTGGAGGTAGATCTCAATGTAGAACGTTTCATGGACTTCTGCAGACTCGTCTAAAGAAAGGTGACATTTTCGAGGATGTCCCGCTGCAGCTGTCAATACACATTGATTACAGATGAAGCATTGGCACATTATGACTTCATGGTACAGTATTTTCCCCATTTTAACTATAAACGGAGGTGGATTCACGGTGGGGGTCTGAATCCTGGTTCCTCGTTCACATAGCCTGAATGTAAAGAAAAAGTAGAGAACGTGAGGAAGAAGATACAACGAACAATGCATATCAATTTACATAGTAGTGCAGCATTAAGATATTAAATTTCGATTTTTTGTGTGTGTGAAAAAAAGTATACAGTTTCATTTTTCGGTAAAATCCATCTTCAATTTTAATCGCGTATAGGAGCATTACATGGTTTTGCACATCCCAAACATTCTGCAATCAAAAATCATACTAAAATACGAAAACAAAGATAACACACGCATACCCAATTTGCTAGAACTGAAATTTACACCACCACAGATACATTCACAGTCAGACCCGGTTACAACTGGTAACCAGTCTCATTTCCACGCAGTAGAAAAGAGCAGCATCAGCGGCGGGTGTCCCTTTTCATAATTATTGATTCTTATGAGATAGAATTAGATTAAAAAGTAAACGTTAGGGATGCCCATGTTCTAATAAACAATTTGCACCCCATATACTACACACCGCATTTATTGAATTCGACGAACTTTAATGAATTTTCATTTGTCGTATTCGGGATCATCACAACTTATTTTGACGAACACACGCCACTGAAATCACAACTGGTACCCCTTCTTGAACCCCTGTAACATGCAAACCAACATTACCAGCCCGCCATGCACATTAAGAGGTGTAACTTCAAAAAGTGGGTGGCGATTAGGGGACACTCTATATAATATATATGCTCTGCCAAGTTCATCAAATCTTGTAAGGTAATGTTTCTCTAGGTAATGCCTTTTCTCTTCACTTCTTTGTTTCCTGCAAAGCACGCAACTGTTAAAGACAATATTGAAACGTATCGAACAATTAATTGCTGATTATTGAATTCAAAGATCGATTAAATTCAAAGGAATACAGGTGCATGTAAATTTATGCCAACATTTTAGTTACTTATTCCCAACAAATATTTTTAAACAGTTAATATAACCATGGGCTTGAAAATAGTTTGTTTCTGATTTATTTGTTTTTAGCATTAACTTTATGAGGAATAATTAACTAAAAATTATTTCATTTTATAATAACCTTCTTCTTTAAAGTAAGTCGTGATATTTTTTTCCATTGTTTGGTTGTCTTTTGTTGTATGCTGAGTGAAGAAATGACAAGAACGTGTTTTCAGTAAGTGAATGACAGATATTCACTAGATCTGTGCTCTTGCACATTGGGATGCACGTGGGCTTTACGCAGAAAGGTGCCCTGGCAGCAGGCAAGAACATGGTCAACGCTTGCGAGAGACAGGTTCACTTGAAAGGGGGGTTTCAATTGCTCAGAGACCAAGAGAGATGCAAAACTGTGAGTTTGAGGAACGCGTTTTTCTTAACGCCCACCAGGTATAGTACAATGAAATTCATTAAGAAAAGAGTTAAATCTCATTACTATATACCGCCACGAGTGGCCGAGGTCGTTAAGGCACGGACTCGTGAGCGGGAGGTCTGCGGTTCGAATCCCGCCAGGACCATCCTCCTGACTGGGGTTTTTTCCAGGTTTTCCTCAGTCTTCATAACTGGTAAATGCCGGGGAGGTACCTAAACTTAGGCCTGGAACGCTTCCTTCCTTAAAAAAAATATCCTTTCCCAATTTATCATTTCATCTCATGTATCATCAGTGTCAACCGCCTGTGGTGCCTCTCTAGCAAAAACGGGCGTTAAACATTACTCAAAAAAAAAATTACTATATTTGGAATACTGTGCATGAAAACCCCCTCTGTACACATATCACCTTCACCGGGTGCATGAACTGAATATGGCAGACTTTCGCCCACAAAGAATATTTTTCCAACGCTCTCTACAGCAGTGTACTATGTTGCATTTTTCTTGTTCACTGATGAGACTGGCTTTACATGTGACGGTATATTTAACTATCATAACAATCGCATCTGAGTCTATGAAAACCCTAATGAAGTATATGCCAGTATTGCACTCAACATGCGATTGTTATTTGTGTGTCATGTAAGGACGTCAGTGCTTCCGCATTAGTTTGAATTGATTGGCTGAAGCATGTTAGAGACTTGTATACGATAAGGGAGGTGAGCGAGACGCTTTACATAGGGAGGCTCAAGGAAAGACAGACCAAGGTAGATCATTCCCTCCTGCATTTACAACAAGCAGCAGTTCTGGTGTGTTCGTGTTTATATATAAATATAATTGTTTAGAAATTGGATCACGAAGATGTAAGTTTAAAAAGTTTAATACTTTATTTTAAATCATTTTCTATTAGTATTTGAATTGTGGATTTATAAATTTAATAAATATTTTCTTAATGTTACTTATTTGGTTGCCCAGCAAGCCAGTTATTGAGATATTTCTCAAGGCAGATTACTGATGCGTATTGCTATTGAAATGTAGTAAATATCTTATATAATTATTGTTATTCTGCAAATCTTTTCTTTTCTTTCAAAGATCACCTTTTGACGTGTCTTCTATGGTCTTTCATTTTATTTCAAATGTTAGTACATTTCCTGCTATTTAAATGTGTGTAATAACGTAAAGTTACTAGTCTGATAGCACGAGTATGTTGAAATAATTCTCCGAAAATGTTTACCGAGTCCTAGCCGAGATGAGAGGTAGTAAGTACGACAGGACAAATATAGACAGCAGCTCCATCTAAAGGTTTGGCCTTTGTAGTCATTTTCTTCCCTCGGTATTTGAAAGGAGAAGTTTGTAGTTTCTCACAGTTTAGTTATACCATTTAAGTAACAATGTACCTTCGAAAATCATCGGATTAACTGGAATGCAAGGTAGTACTCCAACACAATTTAGACGAATAGTTAATTATTTCTGAATGACCACTTTGCATAAAAATGGATTGGCCGAGCGAGGTTCGTTGTACGGTCTACTTAATTGGCATATTTGATTGCAATATATTTTTATCTGTAGGGAAATTCTAAATGTTAGTTTCTGTATTTGGTGTTGACATTTTGAGAGAGCACATGCAAAATTTAGACGGGTAGTTCATTACTTTTGAATGACCACTTTGCGTAAAAATGGGTTGGCCGAGAGAGATTCATTGTATGGCCTGCTCAATTGGTAGATTTAGTGGCGATGTGTTTTTATTTGTAGGGAAATTCTAAATCTTAGTTTCTGCATTTGGTTTTTAAGTTTTGAGTTAGCGCACCCAAAATGGATTTGAGCAAACACTACAACCACTATATATTCCTGGCATTTTAAACAGAGTATGCCAAAGCATCGAGCGCAGGTTCAGGAAAAGCATCGAAGCGAGAGGACATCACGTTGAGAGATTTTTGTAACGTGTGTTGTTTAATAATTAATCATTTGTTCCATTAGCTGATTTGTTAGCAATAAAGTCGTGTAATTCTCGAGCGAACGTTTTTTCATGGTCATGGTTTTATAGCCTTTCCTAATACTATGCCGTTAGAAACAGGTTCTAAAATATCGGACGCCACGTTATATACACTTTGTATATGAGCTGAACATATATTCAGGAAGTAAAGTACCGCCACGGGTGGCCGAGGTCGTTAAGGCACGGACTCGTGAGCGGGAGGTCTGCGGTTCGAATCCCGCCAGGACCGTCCTCCCTGACTGGGGTTTTTTCCAGGTTTTCCTCAGTCTTCATAACTGGCAAATGCCGGGGAGGTACCTAAACTTAGGCCTGGAACGCTTCCTTCCTTAAAAAAAAAAAAAAAAAAAAAAATATCCTTTCCCAATATATCATTTCATCTCATGTATCATCAGTGTCCACCGCCTGTGGTGCCTCAGTAGTAAAAACGGGCGTTAAACACTACTCAAAAAAAAAAAAAAAAAAGGAAGTAAAGTGTTTCTACTAAGGAAACAGTATGAGTAAGTTTAGCAATTTTCAGCTTCTCATTTAACATTTCGATTCGGTAGACCCCTGTTAATAGTTTAATTACAAATATATATGCGAAAATTTTATATTCATAAATTATAACGTTAGTTTCTCTCTTCGCTTTGATATTCTTTCCTAAAATTAAAATGAATCCATGACGGATTTCCTTGAATGCGAGAACATCGATTCGAAAAATAAGAATAATGGAAAAAGGTATTAAACTTATTTATTGCCAAAATGAAAGCCTACTCTCTTGCACAATGCGGTAAAGCAAAAGCAATACCAAAGTAAGCTTTAGTTACTTGCACAATTTTTAACTAAATAATAAATCATTCCCTATTTTCCCATAGGAATATTTTAATCTCGAATAGGAAGGTAAGTGTCAATGAGAGCAATACTCTTATATTCGAGCCTGGTTTGTGGAATGCAGCACCAGCAACATTTCATTTGTGCCAAAGGGTTTGCCGCTTAGGCTATCCTCGGTGGTTCTCTGGGTTGGCTTATTTACTATCACGAATATGTCGCAACTCAATACTGATAAGAGGTTTCTATTGTATCTGTTAGCACATTTACATTTAGAGATTTCTGTAATGGAATAAAAGGTAAAAAAAGCGTAATAAAATTTCGGCTTATTTATGACTTTGTGTATGACTTTTGATTACATAGGCTGACCACTTTGGAATAGTTGGTATAATATACCCCTTCATTTCTAAAGTGGGATATTTTCACACCTACAACTTATGTCCAGGATGATAGTGTCAAAGTATACGACTATAAAGGTGAAAACTTCACTATAAATATGGTACTCATGAGTGTATTGAGTACTCTAGTTTGGAACATGGGTGCAACTTAGTTCTAAGGTGTCTCATAGAAAGACTTGAAGTGGTCAGGTTTCTTAAATTGGGTGCTATATTCACCTCCTATGATTTTTAACACGATTATATAATGTAATAAGCCATACCAGTCAACTTTGTGCTTCATAAACATATGTATATGTTGCCTTTCTCCCAATTCTTGTTTATAAAAGGGTATTGTCTGTTATGGATTCTTTTAGGAATCCCGTTTGAAGGCCCCAAAATAGAGGCTAAACTCAACCACATATTAACAGAATGGCGTTACTCCATTGCGACACCGGCAATGCAGCTGTGCGACATAAGACAAGCAACAAATTACTGAATAGTACATATGCTTTAGGTGGCATTCAAACGCGCAATAAGATAATTCCTATCTTAAAGTAGTGTAAGTCTCTTTCTTCTTTTTTGAATGCTGTGTAACGACATAACTACTGAGGCAACAACAGGCAATGAACACTGATGATACATGAGATGATATGATAAATTAGGAAACGATTTTTTAAGAAGGGAAAATTTCCAGGCCTAAGTTTGGGGTACCTCACCGGCATTTGCCATTTATAAGGGCTGAGGAAAACCTGGAAAAAACCTCAGTCAGGAAGTACGGTCCTGGCGGGATTCCAGCACCAGACCTCCCGCTCACGAGTCCGCGCCTTAACGACCTCGGCCACCCGGGGCGGTAGTGTAAGTCTGAGAAACATATATTCTATTCTAAAACCATAAGCATTAATTTGGCAAAAAGATTTAGCGGAGCTCGGTATAAAAATACTATTAATAAGGCTTCCTTAATAAAGCACGTTTAGAATTAGAAGATCAACCAGCCAATTTTACTGTATATACTGTTCATATTAATAATAACCATAGAACTTGACACTTTTATTCTTATTATTGCAGTTTTACTGAAACACTTTTATCACGGAGCATCTGGCAACTAATGTGTTTGTTTCGTAACAGTATGTGACTCTCTTTCCTCCAGCCCTTGACCTGGTGATCACGTTAGGCCTACTGTCAATACATCTTACCGCTAATAGCATGGTAATACAGTGCACGGTTATGTATTACTTCTGCATTGAAAGAAGATACTAGGAGAAAAACAATGGGTAAATCGTTTAATAAATGATTGGAAGTAGGGGAAATGCTCAAGATGTGGAGAACGAGCATGAAAGTACCCACATATATAGGAATGGGTGATGTAAATAATCCAGTTAATTGTAGGGGTGTTCATCTTCTTTCCATTTTAGGAAAGGTCTTTACCGGAATTCTAGCAAGTTGATTACACAAATGGGTAGAGAAGCAGAAGAAATTATCAGAGTTTCAAACACGTTTCAGAACAGGGAGAAAAACACCCCATAATGCTTTCGTAATAGAGAGAATTATGGATAAACATTTAAGCAAAAAAAGGGAAAGGGTTTACATGGTATATATATGTATAGTAAGAATCAATTTTGGGGCACATTTTCAGGTAATAATGTAACGGATTATATGCAGAGAAAAGCAGGAGTAAGACAAGGCTGTAAATTAAATCCATTAGTGTTCCTTCTCTATATTCGCCTGTGGTGCTTCATTAGTAAAAAAAGGGCGTTAAACGCTATCTAAAAACATTCACTATATTGATGATTTTCTGGACGAGACTCAAAGAGAAAAGACACATATGACAGTAATAAACAACAAAGAAATACCGGGGTTGCTTTTTGCAGACGATTTAATACTTATATAGTGCAGGATTGAGAAGGCCAATTGAAGTAGTGAATACTTTTTGTAATGAATGAGGATTGAAAAGAAATCAAACATCGTGGTTTTTAAAAGAGATTATAAATTGAGATAGGAGAAGAAATGGTAAATAAATGGGAGAGAAATAGAGGTGGTAAGGAAATTTAATTATCTAGGACAAAGTTTAAGTTCTAATGGGAGTTGGAATGAACAGATTAAAATGTTGATATCAAAAGGAAAAGCAGCCATGAGTGTTATAAAAACATGTTTAAGAAAAATTCCAGATATAAGAGTAAATTGACTGGAAAGAATTTACACAACTCAATAGAAGCAAAAATGTTATATGGGGCAGAAATATGGGATGTAGGGGATGCATGGAAAGATATTGATAAAATAAATAGCAGTTTTCGTAAACTGATCTAAGCAGCATCCGCAAATGGTGCAGGGCAGGTAGAATTGGGTAGGTATTCCACCAAGATAAAAATGTTACAACATTATGAAATTCTTATACAGAATTGCCACGTTGGAGCAGAATTATATTATTAAGGAATGTTTCAGTATCCAAGAAATATGTAAGTGGAAAGGGTCAGAGTATCTCAATTTTACAACAAATAGGTTTGGGAAACTTACGGATAAATAGTACCAAAACAGAGGATTCTGGAAAGAAGAAAACCTAAGATTGGAAGATATTGAAAGATAAGACATATTTTATGTATGGTAGAAAAGAGTTTACTGAGACTTTATAGGAAAATAAATATAGTATGGGTACAGAAAGATATACACAACAATGTTAACGTTTTTCTATACGAAAATAAAACATTCTATTTAAGCGAAAGCTTAATCTCACATTATAATATAGGTGTATTAATCACAGGGATGTCAAAAAACTGCACTGCTTCTTTCCCATTATTCTGATCTCACCCTTAATTTATACACATTCTTTTAGTTCTGTTATTTGACTTAAATCAAAACTCTTTTGAATAGTGAAATAAGTATCCGTTAATAAAATTAAATTACACAAACAGAGGTGCCGGAAAAATGGCTAGTTGATATAAGCATTCAGTAGTCGTAAATTACCCAAAAGGCAAAGAAAGAGTTGGATATATAAGTAAACTGGGCACTGATCTATTACGAATCTAATTCTAGCGAATTCAACAACTTACAAAATTCTTTACAGCGTGTTTTATTTTGCTACTTGTTTTCACTATAAATATTAACAGAACTAGTAAGAAGATTCGTTCACTGGTAATATCTATCAGTTTATTTGAGAAAAACGTACCACAAATTAGAGTACAAGAATTTCTTAGGCAACCAGAAAGACCTGCAATGTTTTCCAGAATCAAATAACATGGACATAGGATTAGATCTGCTGAAGGTACCTTCAGCAAGAGGCAAAGTTAATGCGTTAAAGCACAGGCCAATAAGCCTCAAAGTTCTTCAGCGAGTTTCTCAGGCTTACGCCATCCCGTTTGTTTCTCGAATGCAGTTATTCGTGTTTGTTTCTTAAAATTCTTTTATTGTATCGTTCTTAGATGTTCTTCTATATTCATATTTCAAGGGAATAAACATTTGCACATCTTTGCTGGAATATGAGTTTTAAAATTTCTACACAGTGCCAGGATATTGTTCATATTTAATGTGCACCAATTCAATGCAAAGGAACAGGAAGCTGTGAAGTAGGGATGAGGATAACGGGGGCGTAAGTTTGATATAAATACCCCACGTTGGTCGCCAATTTGAAGCGGGGTTTGGATTGGCGGGGGCTTAAGTTTGATATCAATGCACCACGTTGATCGCCAATTTAAAGCGGGGTTTGGATTGGCGGGGACTTAAGTTTGATATCAATGCACCACGTTGGTCGCCAATTTAAAGCGGGGTTTGGATTGGCGGGGACTTAAGTTTGATATCAATGCACCACGCTGGAGCGTCAATTTGAAGCAGCGCTGTACGGCGGATGCGGCTGGTCGCTGCTGAGTAGTCATTTCACCGCTGTTGCTCACTGCTGCTCCGTCTGATGGGATTTCATTTGGGGATGTTAGGGATCTCAGGGTTCCCTGTACTGGAGGTTTGGCGACTCGGAGTCACCGGGACGAGGAGGTTTCGAAAACAGACCAGAGAGAAAAGCACAAGAGCCTCTCTAACTTATAGTTTATTAATAACACAATATAACCATTTGACAAGACTGTCCGCGGGGACCTGAGTTCCTGCTATCTGAGTATCAAACACTTGGTTCTTCTTTACCTCTTACTGACTGACTGACTGACTGACTGACTGACTGACTGACTCCTTGACTTACTCTTCGACTGACTTTACTCTTTACTCTGTTATCATGAATTAAATTTTACTTCTAACTTCCTGATTGCCGATTATTCAATATGAATTTCTATGTCTATACGCTCTGATTCGTACACTTGTGGACGATGTCTATTGGTTACCTATTTTTCTCCCCGCCTACACTTTTTTATAATTTTATTGTCTCTTTCTGGCTTTTCCCAAGAGCCTTCCCTATCATAAATTATGGTTGTCACCTTTTATGCTACTCCTTTCGTCCCTTTAGATATGTATGCTATTACTTAGACAAAACACGTTTCAGACATCTAGTCGCCATCTTTACTTTCTGGGAAATTTTCGGCGAACTGTATTATTGTACCCTGAACTATTTCGCATTTTCCATCTCTGAGCCATTCTTATAAATCTGCACTTCTCTTTTATCCTTAGTTCCATTAGGTACACAATATAACATGAAAATGGAAATGACCCTTTTTAAACATATGCCGTCAATGTCCGCTCTAAGGCATAATCAGATGTTAAAGAACAATTCTCAACCTATCTCTCCCTTTTCTTAACCTGCCTGAACTCAGCGGTCTTTCCCGGGACAGTCCGTGTGTCTGATACAATACAACCCTGGTATGAAACCTATAAATCCTTCTCCTGTCATAATGCTTGCAAACAGTTAACATAAATCGGCAAAAGAATGAACACATATTAAATTATCCAGGAAATACAATTTTCGGCTCCAGCTGACGTATGTATAAAATCGACGATGGAAAGGACAGCGGCAACAGCAGTTTATTCGCAACTTGGCCACACTGACGACCTTTTGATCCTTCTAGAGAGCCCATTAGATGAGGAAGGTAACGAAGTAGTGATTCAAGGACGTAGGCGAAGTCCATAATATCATCGAGCACTTAGGTCCCAGGCGTCGGCAGATCTGCAAGAGCTACAAGCCTCCCGCAATGGCTCTCGAAAGGTCTCCCGGGGCAAGTTGGTCCTGGTGGTCTAGCAGTAACTATATTTGCCTCGTAGGCCAAAGGCCACGAACTCAAACCCGGCCAGGATTGATGGGTCTTTTAGGGCGTAAAAGAATGGTTTCAAAAGGAAAGTAGAGCCATTGGCCTCTTGTCGTAGATTTATGGCACATAAAAGGTCCTTAAAGAAGAGCTCTGTAAGTAAAATTTATCGACAGTTTCACGCCCATTTAATGGGCCACTAATGGCCAAATATTGTAAAGAGTGCCCTTAAGTAAATATAATAAAAATAATCATCATCATCCCAAGGCATAAATCTAATGCCATGCTTCATAGCACCAACCCGGGCTCGTCTCGACGCTTTTTACCCTGCCACTAGATATGCAATGTGAAAAAGGAACATTCATGGCAAGAAAATATTCATCCCAGTATTTGCCTAAATGATCGGGAGAAATGAAAAGGCCCTAAGTTTTTTAACCCAGAAATGCACGTCCAAAGAGCTAGCTTGGTAATGCCTTTTTAATGATAACAATTCTTCCCCTTACTTGGTAAACGCCATCTACTGCCTTGGAGATTTAAAATATGTCGATAATGCATATGCTGCCGTTCCTTTCGAAAAACCTAGAGCACTAGCGGAGCTTTCCTGATTTGAAATAGCTGTTACTCGTAGGGCGCAAGTCAATAGAATTAAACAGCATTTAATTTGTAAATCCTCAGAAAAGAGCGACATTACATTGTCTTTCATGGCCCATTGTCTTATATCGACAGAAAATACGGGGAGAGAAATACAGTTTTTGCATTAAGCGTGTGCAATGTTTCACCAAAAGAGTTAGTGTACGTATGAGTCTATGTAAAAATTTCGTATATATGGTTCAAATATTACATGCTTATGACTGACCTTTAGTAATAAGCCTTTCAGGAGAGATTTTAGAGTAAATATTTTCCATTTGGTGAAGCAATGGATTCAATTTCGCGGAAGTATGATCTGTACGATTGGGTATTGTGCCCGCGTTTTACCAAGCGACTTGCACATTCGGATTGACAGTAAAAGTGTTGTATTCCACTTTTATACGATTTTATCGATGGTCTTCCGGTTAATTTCAGAATTGTGCTGTTGAGCCAGATGTAAACTTTGTACTTCGAGGAAGTGGCCAGGAATATTTACTCCATATAATTCAGATCTTGGCCAGATATAGCTGATAAGGGGAAGCGTAATAAGCGCGTGGATTCCAGAAATGTGTGCTTTCATAAATTATACCTCAAAGAGACATATCTGCCGAAACCTCTGTTCGGCTCCAACAATGAACTGCTAAGTGTGCATATGTTGCCGTTTAGAACCACATCATTCCTTTGTCCGTAAGTGTTATGCATAAAATAGTGCAAAATAGTCAAACTCACTTCTTAATAATAGTAATGTGCAGCATTGTCTTGTTACTCTGTTCTTCGCCCCTCTTTGCCGATCGCTGTTGTGTGTTTAGGTATCTGCGATTGCTGTAACAAGACTAACTAGAAACCTAAAAAAACCGATTGCGGTCATAGCTTAGATTATTCCATAATTGCCAAAGGCTTCTTTTCCCCCTCCCTCTTTTTCCTCTTTCATACATCTATTAAACACCTAAGGGCTGAAAAGTTTTACAGTGTTAAAAAGCATGTGCTTTACTCGAATACACTTCTGTTTTAGGGGCTATTTTAGCTATTGTTTTAATGCAACTTTGACAGTAGCTAATGCTTTCTCTATATGCCCCGTGATTTCTTAATACTTTTATCTACAATGCTTTTGTTTGTGTGAATCTGCTTCACACTAAATAATATAGAACGCTAATCCGTACAGGACTACGGATATTTCCTTTGCAATTTTCTTTAGTTTTTTGCCGAGTGTGATTAAACATAATTGTAAATAAACACACTGATTCACAGGCAAACCGTCACAGTTTGCAACTAATTTAAAGCAAGCGAACCTAACAGGTGAAAGCAGATAAGAGATTTAACCTCGATATGCAGGTCAAAGCGTGTCTGGCATAAGCTACAGCGTATATAAGGAGCAACTAATCAAAACTCAAAATGTCCTCTTCAAAATAATTTATTTTAATGTGGAATCCAATATATGTCAACACTCTCTACATGCCTGAGCAGTTTAAATTGTTCAAATGACAAAAAGTGCCCTTGAAAATCACACTTGAATAGGAGCAACTTCATTAAAACGTAAATTGTCCAGCACTGAAAATGAATGGAATAGCAAAATGTTCTCTAGTAAAAGCTTAAATCTATTTGCTTAGCAACATCGTAAGTTTTTTTGTTTACAATTAATTGCGTGTCATTGTTGTTGGTTTTACATATAGTTCAACAGCTTAATACGAAAATAATGGATGTTTGTGGTAGAGGCATTGATGTAGGTGAAAACTTACAAGAAAAATTGAAATGCAATGAAAAATTGAAAATGAATGTGACGGCATGCAATACTGTTATATTATTATAAACATTGTTACGGTATATTCAACATATTTAACATTATTATAAATGTATATCAATAATCACTAGATTAGGTAGTAGCACAGAAAGTAAAACAATGAAATTTTACGAAGAGTTAAGCATTCTACCTCTTCTTATTTCAGATATCGAGATAGAGATCCCCATTTAACACATTTTGAACTTCCATTTCAGCATCGTGAAGGGCGATAGCACTGATGTTAATGTCCTCTTTAAGGAAAGAAGAGCTATTTTTGAAAAACGCATAAAAGTGAGAAAGATAAGAGGCTCTCTTATTAATGACATACGTGAAATGAAATGGTAAATTGGGAAAGGATTTCTCCTGTTTTTTTTTTAAGGAAGGAAGCGTTCCAGGCCTAAGTTTAGGGTAACTCCCCGGTATTTGCCATTTATGAGGACTGAGGAAAATCTGGAAAAAATATCAGTCAGGAAGGACGGTCCTGGTGGGATTCGAACCCCAGACCTTCCGCTCACGAGTCCGCACCTTAACGACCTCGGCCATCCGTGGCGGTGTTAATGATAGTGAAAGCTGCAAAAACAACATAGAATGCGTGAAGATGCTTTAGTACATGAATCAAACTCAATAAGTGTACAGTAACATTTGCGCAGAGGAGATAAAGTGGTTCATGTGTGTGCTCAATTATTTGGCATTGGTGTAACTCGCATAATGTCTATAGCCAAGGGTAAAAAAGATGGAAAAGATTTTGCACATAGAAGAGGAGATGACCATAAAGCTTTTAAATGTATAGGTAAAAGAAAACCTGTTGAAAATTGTAATCGAAATTAAGGACTCGAAATTCATTACTTTATAAATAAAACCAAAAGAGTGTACCGGCCTTCAAAAGTAAGTTATTCAAACTGTATAACAGTTCCGCAGGAGATAACTTAAAAGTGAAAATTCATTTTTCACTAAAACCTTTTCAACTACATTTAACCTTGATTTCGGCAGTCCAGCCACAGGTGCCTGTAGCTTTTATCTGCTATTATGTGTCATAAAATACAACAGTCTTCAAATGAAACATTCAAAAATATATGTCAATAGCGCAACTAGCACCATAGAGAGAGAGAGAGAGTGTGTAGAAGGAGAAGGAAAAGAAGCAGAAGAAAGCCAAGACTTTCCATAAACTAATCATGTAGGAGGAATCAGGTGCGATCAGAAATTTGTTCTCGACCTGCAATAGGTCAACCTCTAGCAAAATTAACGAAAGGAGAAGCTTAATATTCTCGCCAGATTTCATTGTAAAATTTGTGTGAATGTTGAAGAACCTACTTATGGACTGAAAAAGATGCTGTGAGAGGGGCTGAAAAAGTTAGTTTGGCTGTTACAGTTTTCTTAATTAATCACAATTTGATAGATTACTTGAGTAAGGTTGACGCTGATGATTGTAACGGACAAAACAACCAACATGTGGTATATTCTTTGTTTTTCCCGTTGCTGGGTTACTTACCATTGCATCTTTGGCCATTGTTTATCCAGCTCCGTAGATAGAGTTTTTGGCGAGTTGAATAAAAATGTCGTCAAATTCCAGGAATCCTAAGTCCAATCGAGTATGTGAAACTTTACAGAGAGGTTAGAAAGGTAAAAGTTATGGGAGTGGACTGGGTGGTTAAGGATTATAAGGAACTTACAGGGACTTTGAAAACCTTAATGGTATTAGTGATACGAAAAGTATTTAATTAAGAAAATCTGGTTCAGCGGAAAAGATTAATGTTAAAATAAAGGCAGAAACCACTTAGAGCTGTGACTATCCCTCAAAGAAATTTACATCAATGGCTAAAAGGGGAAAAAAATCGATAGCGGTGCTAGAGATCGACAAGACAAACCTTTGATCAGTCACATAAAAGAAGAGAGGAAGGAAGATGTGAGGAAACTATATGATAATTAAAAACTTCATTCTGCATTTACAAACTGAGAAATGTTATACTGTGTGTGTAGTTTTTGTGTGACCTATTTAAATGTCATTCTCATGTAATGGGAGAGAAAAAGTACAATGATAGAACTCTGTAATGCGTAATTTGTATAGAGTGATGTATGGTTACAACTTAAAACTATTGGGGAAGTATGCTACATTTGCTTATATTCGTTTGTGGAATTCAATATGTATAGTGTAACAAATTAACAGTAATTATAAAAGTAGAAAAGGGTAAAACACTAAGAAAAAGTCACACTTGAAATCGCTATATTTGGAACTCGTTGAGTTCTTCTATGCTTGCCATAGGATAAAACACCAAGATAAGGTCACACTTGAAATCGCTATATTTCGAACTTGTTGAATTCTTCAGTACTTTTCATAGAAGAACTCAACGAGTTCGAAATATAGCGATTTCAAGTGTGACCTTATCTTAGTGTTTTATCCTTTTCTACTTTAATAATTACTATTAATATGTTACTTGTTAATAGTGTTACTTTATTTTTATTTTATATTGTGTTTGTGTGTGTGGTTTTTTTTTTTTTTTTTTTTTTTTTTTTTTTTTTTTTTTCCCAGATCAAAACGCAACATGTTCCTAAAATTGCTTCAAAAACACATGTCGAAGTGAAATATTGTGAAATATTGTTATAGCATTCACATTTCTAGCATATTTTTATTGTGAACAGGTTATTACTTACAACTATTAATCTACAAAATGACATTACATTGAGATTTTTATCTCAAATAGTTCAGAATTTATTTTTTACATTTTCTGAAAATTTTGTTTTGTGTGACATTTTGGGTTTTGATTAGTTGCTCATGTATTCGACCTCTTGATCGAGGCTACTGCGCTAAAGAGTGTCCATGAGTTCCTTGTAAATTCGAAGTAGAAATTCCTTTTGTAAAAAATTCCTAGTAATGCCACAATATTCTCAATATAATAAAGAAAAACAATGTTCTTTGACACTCTTTTTATCATGTACAATGTCTCAACAAAGCAACATAAAGATAAATAAAATGGAGAAGATATAGATGTTCATATTGTATTGTAAACACAACAATAAAAATTTGTTTTTATTATTAATAATACTACTGCTGCTTTTGCTATATAGGCTAAAACTTAAGCGATGGTGAGTTATAATCGACCGGAACTCTTTCCCTTCCCAGAAGATTGTCAGACACTGTGACCGCATCGCATTGGCGCGGTTGACGTTTTCAGAGTATTCGTCTGGTTGTCTCGCTAAGACTGTGACCTGCAACTTTTCTTTTAAACTAATTCTAAGGAATTTGGGAGTGGAATTAGTAAAGAGTAAGGAGTAACGTTGGAATGGTGAGGTTCCTCTTGTGCACCCTCCTATTAGAGGGGAGTGAATGGTGCCAGTTGACCTGGAGCGGAGAAGGCGAGGTGCCGGGAGCCATTTATGGCCGAAGGTGGAAGGTTTAAAAGGAAGGTATATGTCCTTTTAATAATTAATTCTTAAGAGCATGTTTCTTTAAAGCACTTTTATTTATGCAGAAAAACAATCGAGGTAGGCGCGTAAAGCGCCTTTGAAGGCATTCTCGGAGGGCCTGAACTAGTTCTTAACGCTCTGATATGTCCAAACTAGAAGAGTGGCATAAGTCTGGCTGAGTAGAGAATACTGTTTTAATTATGTTTTTGTAGTTATGGTGTTCCTGAGGTTGGTATCAATCCCGAAGACTGTTTTAGCGGTGTACTCAAGGTTTGATTTGACGTCCTGAGTGCGGCTATGGAGAACGCCACGTTGTTGTCTGGATAGTGCTGCTTGTTCAGTTATGGCTTCTTCTATGTTGTTGCGTCGGGTCGTGGTTACGAGTTTAAGTGCTGTGGTTGAGTGCTGCAGGTGGACAGTTCTGAGGTGAGGTTGCCGATCCAGAGCCTGTACCCCGGAGGCTAGCTCACTGAGAACGTCCATACCTTGGAGAGGGGAGGCTGTGGTGCAATTCCGGCTGTGATCTTTGAATAGCGGCGGGCAGCCGGTATGCTCAGTCTGTGGTGATGTGCAGCTTGCTTGGAGTCCATTGGTCTGATCTGCGCCTGTGTTCTACTGAAACCTTGGCTGTAGCGGGCAAGAGGCCTGGCCGAGTAACGAGTGCTACTTCCGCAAGAGGCACAGGAACCAGGTCATGTTGCGAACTTCCGTAAGTTTTATTGTTCTTTTTACAGTGGGAGATGCTCTGTTGAGTAGATTATGATTGGCTAGCTGTTTGTTCTTGATTGGTTGGCAGAATTCATGGATTCTTATGGAAGTGATGGTATCTGATTGGTTCGCTCGTTACTGCGATTCGGGAGACGGGGTACCAAGTTGTATTAAAGCGAAGGCCTTCTTTCCTCCAGAGGGAAATTTACTATCATCACTCTATTTTTATGGTTCCTATTGGACTTTTCATGGCAAGCCCCTACAGAAACCTTCAGTACGAGGACGATGTGATTCTCATGTCACAAATAAGACCATTATCAACGGCTCTGACAAGAATACGTGTCCACCTCACCTCAACAGAGGAATAGAGTCAAGAGATGGTATATGTCAACTTAGTGCTGAGAAGAGCAAGACAACCCTCATTACCAAGAAACGCAGATCTGAAAAGACCAGGGGCTCTGAGTTTGTTCGGTGGGCGAGTCCCCTGGATGATGCCAGTAGCACATCTCAGAGTAACCCTGGATCAAGGGCTCACGTTCGATTCGCACATATAGAATCTCCGAACGAAAGATCGCACTGCAACCAGCAAGCTGTTGCCAATATTCCGGGTCAGCTCCGTCCCTATTTGGACAAAATTGCATATTTATCGGGCCATCATCCCCCTACCATGTTGTATGGGGGCGAAGTATGAGGCTATGCAACGGCATCCTGCATCTCCTCTACACACAAAGTGCAAAACGTTAGTCTACGCACAATTTATGGCAAATGACTGTACATTTTCCTCTGTATTTCTGCACCAAAACTCGGACCTCGATTATGTTGCACACTTAAACCGGACCCCTCAGGGGCCCAATTTTTTGGATACGGGGCGTAACGACCCCGAGGCACCCGAGCTGCTCCCTCAAATTCACACTCAGTGTGTCTGACTCATTGGCTTAATCTTTGATAGGAAATCTTGCTGGTCATCGCATATAGCGCAACTGAGGCAAGTGTGAATGTTCTCTGTGTATTTTACGTGTTTTAAATGGCACATCTTGGGGAGCTGCCCGGACTATTTTTTTACGTTTTTATCGATCTCTTATCCGGTTTAAATTTGATTATGGCTGTGTAGTTTATGGCTCAGCGCGAGCTTCCGTTCTGCGTCGCCTTAACTCGATTCATCACCGGGGTATCCGTGTCGCCATTGGAGCATTCCTAACCAGTCCTGTGTCGAGTTTATGTGTGGAGTCTGGAGAACCTCCGTTGTATTACCATAGGGATTTTATACTTTCTGCTTATGGTTGTCGATTAGCTTCGCAATCGCGTCATCCCACGAACTAGCCATTTTAAATGGGTCTCTCGCTCCATTTTATGCTGCTCGGTCTTTTACTCCTAAGCTTGCTGACTTTCGTTTTCGGGAGCTTTTACGGACGTTGGACTTGGAATTGGCTGTTTTTTTTTTTTTTTTTTTTTTTCTTAACCGGGAAATCTTCTTCACCACCTTGGATTTTAGCAGAGACTCCCGCCATCTTGGGCTTAGGTCTTGTCCAAAGTCTTGGACGCAGCACCTATAATTTGTCCTCATTTTAGCGAGATCGTTTCTTCTTTTAATACCTGGAATTTTATATATACCGACGGCTCAAAATCTGACACGGGAGTAATATGTGCCTTTGTTTTTATTGGAGCCAGTTTTACTTTTGGTCTTAACGTTGCGACGTCTATTTTTATGGTGGAGCTTTATGCTATTTATCGGGCGATTTTATTTATTTCTGACCTGGGGCTGGGGAATAGTGTTATTTGTTCCGACTCTTTGAGTGCCATTTTAACTTTTAGAAATCTGTACAACCACCATCCTCTTGTACAGAAGATCCAGGATGTAGTGTTAACGCTTCTTGACGCTGGCGTCAGGGTGACGCTACTATGGGTACCTGGACATATGGGACTCCCAGGTAACGAGGCCGCATATGTCGCAGTTAAATCCGCCCTTTTAGACCCTGCTGAGTACGAGCAACGTTTTTATTTTGGGGATTTTAAACATTCATTACGGCGAGGCATTCTCTCGCGCTGGATGGGATGAATGGGATTTAATACCCACCAATAAGCTTCGGAAATGTAAATCTTCCCCTTTTAACTGGTCGACTTTTTCTCGCGCAGTTCGTCGCGAAGAAGTAATTTTAGCTCGTCTGAGAATTGGACATTCCGTTTTAGTCACCGTCACCTTTTTAATGGTCAACCAGCTCCAGCCTCCCTCACTGTGACCACCCCTTTACAGTGCGTTACATTTTACTTGATTGCCCTCATTTGGCAGTTTTTAGAATTTCTTTAGTTTTGCCCTCCTGTATTGCGGAGTTACTTGCAGATGTGGTTGCTGTTGAGCGAGTGCTCCGTTTTATCCGTGTTTGTGGTTTTTGGAGCAAGGGGTGAGGTTCTATCACGTTATTCATGATGGTAATTTTAGACTATTTTAAGACTGTTGTTATTTCAGCTTTTGCTGAATCGTTTTAGTGCCAGTCTTTAATTGTTTTTTTTTTATTGATTTATTTACCGACGCTCTTTAACATCTCATGTCATCAGCGTTCCATTCAACTCAGGGCGTGAAACGGCCGATAAATTTTGCTCAGAGGCCTCTCTTTCAGGCTTGAGGTTCTTTTTCGTACCGTAATTGTACGAAACGGGACCCACGGTTTTACTTTCCTTCCGATTTATACGCCCGGAAAAATCCATCGGTCCTGGCCGGGTTCGAACCCGCGATCTTGGGTTTAGGAGGCAAGTATGGTAACCACTACACCACCAGGACCGACTTAATTGTTGTGTTGGATATAGCCCTTGTTATTTTGGGGGTGGGGTTATTGTTACCATTTTAGACTTTTATCAGGCTGGTGTGTTTTCAGCTCTTGCTGATGTGCTTTACTACCAGTCTTTATTTGTTGTAGTCAATATTACCCTTGTTGTTTGTTTTGGGTTTTAATGATACAATTTTAGACCATTATAAGACTTGTGTTTTCCGTTCTTGCGGCTGTGTTTTAGTACCAGTCTTTCGTTTGTAGAACATTTTACCCTAGTAATTTGTTATGGGGTTTTATTTTATTGCACAAAGTGCTACTGTTAATTAACTTATGCACTGTATTTGTGTTAATTATTTATTTTTAATTGCGGCGCATTTTTAGTGTGTTGGGCGCTAATGACCATAGATGTTTTGCGTCCTTAAGCCATAATCATCATCATCATCACCACCACCACTTAAATCGCAAACGGGCCTAGTAAAATTTGTAAGACGTCCAAATCAACTAATTAGCGCCCTTGGCAATTATGATCCCAAATAAAGGTGCCAACAGTTGGCTCATTCACTGCCACGGGAGGCACTGGACCAAACCTAACCCCCCTATGAACATAGAACCCTCTCATCAACGGACTTGGTACCAAATTCCGCACTCAAGCGCTGTGATAAACCCGCTCATTCAGCATCCGTCCTGTAAAGTCCCTCTTTTGCCCTCACTCCTGAAAACTTGATATAGACAGACAAGACAGAGAGAGAGAGAGAGACCAAGACAAATACGGACGCAAAACAAAACAAATCCAACGACAAAGAAGGGCAAATACAGTCATAATGTGGCTAGGCGCTGCCAGCAATCTGCCTGCATTCCTTCTTCTAAAAATTGAATGGGTCATTGTAAACAGGTAAGCCATGGGGATATTCACACACAGGCAACTGCAAGTGAGCTGCTGAGCTTTTTTTGAGCCACAACCTGGTTATTAGGCTACAAACATGTGGTAGACCGAGGAAAACTATCAAAACATACGCGCAAGGCATAAAAGTACACTATATCTACCTACCTGATAACACTAGTCAGTTAAATAATTTTTAGCATATCTTCTTTTACTTTCTATTCTTCAAAAATACAATCATTATATTTGTTTTGGCGGATATTATCTTATAATGGATACAAAATGGAACCATGACGTTCTACTTGCAACCAAATTTATAAATAACATAATTGTTACTGTACTATAATATTTCTAGAATTAATTGTTCAATAATTAGCAATACGTGAAGAGATTAATGGATACTTTAAATGTACTGCTGTAAGTACTAAGATAATGTACTACATTTAATACATCACATGTAGCTTCGCATTATAAACTCTAGCCGAGAGTGTTAGTAGCTCGATTGATTTTTAACAGTAGTATCATGTGTTTCGTATTGCCGGTATTAAAATACAATGTACAGGAAAGCATTCTTTTATACCATAAGTGTGCACATTAACCAAACTGTTGCAACAAAACATAAGGAAACTTTTGGATAAGATTTCCTGGCAGATCATTTCCAAGTAGCAGCAACATAAAAAGATTTTTTCCACGACAAAAAAGAGCAATAAGTTTTATGTTGTCACGGAAGAAAATTCAGATGACCCTAGATGATTAGAATACACTCCGCAGAAGTCTCTCAGTCGTTTGTCATTAGAGACAGAAATATCCAATAACTCAACAAGAACAGCTATAAAACTTCTTAAATTAAACTCACACAGAATCTCGGTAGTACTCACTGTACAATAGCGTGATCACGCCAGCAGATTTCATTTTTGCAATTTGGTTTTCTATAATACTAATAGTGAAGAAAATGGGCCGAAATTAATTATTTTGCACAGACGAAGCATTGTTTTTGTTTTCATGAGGAAATGAAATCTCCAAATGAAAGAGGTAAATTTTATAAATACATTTCAACATAAGATTTTACGCGCACGCGCCTGCCGACACAGTTCATATGTGCAGGCAAGAGGACGCAAAGCTTCCTGCAAAAACTTATACAACCAAATATTGTAGAAAAAACACTGAATCGTTCTCAAAGGTAGCATGGAAGAAGTATTTCGATATATGGAGTTAGATGCATACGAATAATATTTATATTTCTTATTCTCTCATTTATTGACATAGCTGGTTATAAGTGTTTAATAAATCGGTAATTGCTTAGAACTTAGAATTGTGGGCAGTAGCAATAAAAACAATGCCAACTTGGAAAATGGGAGAGTTGGGTTGGAAAGAAATACACGCTTACTACCTAATCAACCAACCTAACCTTCCTTAATCTTATTTTAGAAATTACGTCATAAACGTCTGCTGGTAATTACCAACGAACTAAATATTGTTCTTAATATCACCACGTGCGCTATGTTCGATATTCATATGTTGGACGTAGACGACAGCTAACAATTCAGTTAGACTGTCAAGACATGTGTTTGCGGATTTAAGGTGGCACTCATTGACACGAGCGATGGTTTGATGTAAATAGAACATAGAACTGTGACATTCCTCTAGTATGATGCTTGAATACGAACCGACCACTGTATCTCTACTAATGTGTGGAGAATATGCATAACCATGAACACAAGAATTGCATCTCTAAACGCGACCAAAGAACAAATACAAACCCGAGTTTTGAACACAGGATAACACAATACGGCAGATGAACTTGCAATTACTACCGAGCTATAATCATCAAGAGGGTAACAGGGATAGTGATGCGGAACTGTAGTTTATAAGCGCGAATTCAGAAGAACTTGTGAAGAGATGGAGAACATTAAGAAAGGGACGGGGGACTGTGGTGTTATGACTCATCATTTAAAGAAATCCGCTAATAACAAGAGGACCTAGATTCGTTAAGCGAGGGAATAACACCTTCAGGGCACAAAATAAAATACCCTAAGACTTTCTAAAACGTTTAGGAATTATAAGTGGCGATTATGTTTGATTTAACTCTACTTTGCATTTTGTGACTTAAGATCGAAAGCATTACCATCTATATTGACTTCATTCCATGTGCAATATAGACTATCGCAGGAGTATCGAAATTTATTGTGCTCGCCAGAATAAAATTGGAAGTCTTGCAGCTACTCTGGAGAATGAAAAATAATATCCTAATAAGTATGTAACTGCCTATCAGCTGCAACAGACGCCAAGAAAAGGAACAGTCCATAAAACTTAAACCATCTTCTTACTTTTGTCAAAGATATAACTAATTATTAAAGATTTTAATAGTGTTTTGTATTTTAAAGATCAAACAGGCAATATAATTCTTCTGCAACACCGAAATACCTAACCAACGAACTAAAAGTAATTGATGACTGGGAAAAATTACGAGGAAATAAAGGTGCAATTTACTTTTCACCGCACCTATCCGTCATCTCTAGTAAATTGAATTTATGTAAATAGATAAATTCAGACTTCTTTTTGAAATTGAAGTTTGCATTGACCCTCTGAGCTGACATTTTTTCTCTAGAATTCATACTATGTCCATGTTATGACCTTCAATTTGATATTTAGCATCGAAATAATAGCATAAAAATTGTGTTGCATACTCATTAGTGATAAATACAAAACACATATCTACCCACTGTCAGGTCCCTTTTTTGCTAGATTTACCATACTCTAATCATACCTATCAATCACGTTATTGTTCCATTACAACTACAGTAAGTCTGTCCGGTGTCTTTTTCTTTCTCAGCTCGAACACAGAGCGCCAAAACTATCATGTCAACCCCTGCTATAGAAATGGAACTGCTAATGACTACACAACCATAGAGCACAACAAAGAAACATTCATGTTGTAACCAGCCGGCCATCTTTGTCAATAATGTAAATAACAACAAATGCAGCAATGTCTAGCGATAGCCGTACGTAAAAGAACTTTATGGTCCCCTAGCTTTCTCCGTTAATTTAATTGCGGTATAACGTTTTATTTAAAAGTTTCTGGTTTTGTACGTAAACTGTGTCTTATCATAAAAGAATGAGAAATAATTGTGCTTTAGATTGCGTGATCTGTAGAATTTTCATACAAGTGAAACTATGTTTATACTTCCTGTAATGTTTACGTTTTATTTGCACACTTATCATTAATTATATATTTTAAGGATAAATTTGCTGTTTCGTAATTAGCTTTCCTGATCATTGCTGGGAGCAAGTTATTCTAACTGTCCTTATTTTAAACGTGCCTTCAGTTCGGATATTTCAAAGCTATATTTCATTGTCTTTATTTTCTTTATTAAACACAGCAAGGCTTATTTTCAGTTTCATAGCACCCTAACATTTCTGTAAACTCGCCTCTTGTTTAAGTTCCCTTCTTCTTAGCTTCTTCCTTCATGGTTTCTTGAATATGCATGAAGTAAACGGACAAAGAGGGAGCAATAACGACTAAGACAGACGTCCAAGTGTAGGGTAGGAATCAAAAATGAAGCTTCGTTATAAAGAAAAATGCAGTGTCATCAACGAACTACTAGGTATAAGACAATAGGAAAGTCAATGAAAACTTTGTAAGCATTGAAGAGAATGAAAATGGAATGCAACTTTGAAGTAAGAGATAGAAAACCATAATGAAAACTTAAGCTATTTCGTCATTTGTGTGGAAAAGAATATATTGCATAACGTTTCTGCATGGTGTGTGCTTACAATTATTTCTCATTGCTTTTCTTTCCATCTGAATGTAAAATGTGATACGACCCACCAATTAAGGAGATATTTCTTCAAATATTGGCTAACTTAAAGACCTATTTTATTAAATTCTGCTTTACAGTACCCGAAGTAATTTTAATTTTAAATAAGTAAACTCCATTTACAATTCGAAACGATAAAATATTGAAAACACAATACAAGTAGTTTTAGGTTCAGGTTATGAAATTCCGCTTCCAGCTTTTGAGTCAACAAGTAAATATCTATTTAGAATTCCGGAAAACTTTTCCTTTTTTGAATAATTGACTTCGCAACTTTGCACACATTCACTAAAATATCCAACAGGGTTGCAAAGACAGAAATGAAATATATGCATAAGTACTGAGTGAGCAATGCTTGACGCAGCCGTGGGACCAGCTGGCAGCGCTATGCCGCTATGTCGGCGAAGGCGGGGAATATATTTCCTCTTCACTCGCGAGATTTCAGTGTGAGTTGAGTGAAAGTGTATCAAGTGAAATGGGGCAAAACAAGTATTCCATTCCCTAAAGAGTATTCTCATTACAGGAAATTCATGACGTGTTTCAAGTTAGAGTTATCACTAATAACATATTGCCCCATCGTTCCCCCGATTAAAATACAAAGTTTACAAATCCACACACTTTAGATGAACTTAAAACTAACATTCGTCAAGAAATCACTACCATTTCTCAGAGGGAGCTGCGGAGTGTAATGAGCAATTTCCAAAGCAGATATCAGAAATGCTTGAACAACGAAAGGAGGCAGTTCCAGCATCTCCTTTCTTACTATATGTGAGTAATTTACTTTTCTTTTTAAGTATTTATGTTATGTATGTTGTAAATAACTTACGCGACAAATCGCGCTATATTTACTGCCGACTTCCCGTCACCCGCACCGCCGACACAGCAGCCAGCCTCGCCGGCCGGCCGGCCGCACGCCGCGAAACCGGTTCCTTCAATGCAATCCCCTGTCACATTTTTCACCCGTTGGAAGGCTTTGGACTCCCGTAGCTAAGCATTATATTGATTTCTGAGAAGGAGTGTCCTGCTGCGACACTGTGGTGTGGCTTGTTCCGATTTCTGCGGCTTACTCCTTCATTGCCCATTGCCGATTCACCTTCAGCAAAGACTGAATTATAACAAAGTAATACGCCTCGTGGATAAGATACCCTGCACTTGGCGCATGTTCCACACTATCACATTCTTGTCGAACACTGGTACCCAACTGACCACCATCTGATATAGCAAGGTTTCATTGCCACAGGCCTCTCGGAGACCTGCATGCATTTCATCAGTTCCTGTCATGTGCTACATCAATTTTATTCTATACTCACTACTCCATTTTAGAAAACAATGCGGTCTAACTTCACATCGCTACTTGACAGCTTTATATATGTCCGTCTTCATTCGATGCATTAGTGATTCTGAGTGTGCTGAACAGATATGATGTTCTTCTAGATGTCTGAAAACGTCAACTCTCTCACTAGTTCATTAGATCCTGGTGATAGCATTACCACTGCTTTCTTTTCAGCGCTGGAACATAAGAACTTTTGTTCGATATAACAAATTCAGTTAGTGTTCATTACCTGCGGTCATGGTGGAATTTGTGGTGGACATAGCAACATCTAATCCGGTTTTCTCCTGCCATGCTTTCAGCCGACAGCTCCATCGCTACTCCTCACCTTTTGTCATGTAGCGTAATATGTTGCGCCTAAAGCCTGTTAATTGAATAGCAAGTATATAACTGTCGTCTACCGCCTGAGTGCCGTTGCAATGCCTGGATTTTGGTATAACGTAAAATATCATCTTACTAAATAGAGAGTGAAGTATTTCCAGCATCAAAGGACTTGCTCTCTACCCGGAAACTTTTCATCCTGGAATTCTAAGCCAGTTTTAATATCCTTTTAAATGAAAGTTATGGGCTTGGGTGCACAATCCCATACTCGGAAGGTGTGAAAAGAGTTGGCTGCAGAGAATGGTATTCAGACCCATCCGTAGTGGTTGGTTTGTATACTGGTGCAATGCACTGGCGGCTCTTCAAAATATGATATTCAGTTATATAAACAACTTATATTTTATATTAATTACTAAAAACTAATTTTTCGCTATATTAAAACATATATCTACTTATATTTCTGCTAATGATTAGGCCTAATTGACGTGTTCCGAATCGGAGTCATCAAACATCTCCGATGCTGGTAGGTTTTTAAAATAAAATCTGTGGAGATTATTTTGGGGGTTTCTTTCGAAGAGCATGGTCTCTCCACTATTTCAGGTATATTTTAATTTCTTCAGCTATAATCTCTGCGCCTAGTTATCATCTTATATTTCAGTTTCTGATTCCTTCTTCCTTCTTCCTTCTTGTCACACCTGGCAGCGAACTTAGGAGCTTCATCTGTGTGATTTTCAATTTCTTTTCGTCTGCTATTCTGAGAAACCATGCTTCGCTCGAATTCATTAAGGCAGGTTTGGATATAAAACTATATATGTTCTGGTCAACATATTTTTGCTTATTTTTATTGAAATGGCATTTAATGCACTTATTTAATTTATTGTGTTCTTATATTGAAACGGTTATATGGGGGCCCAAAGTAGGCCGACAATTTGAAACAGTAATATTATAGGGTTCCAATGCAATGGAAATAGAATGGGATCTCAGGGTAAATTTTGGACTGTTTTAAATGACTTAATGTGATTAGGGGGAAAGGAGATTGTTCACTGTCATAATGAAGATCGGCACTGGTTGAACATTTAATTTATTTTACAACTTGGAAGGTTCTGGAACATGCTGTTCTTCGGCGTATTATAGTTCGCGGTATTCACTCGCGTATTTATTTTCTTGAACACGAAGGTGATTATTATTGCTATTACATTGCACTGCCTGACTGACTCTTACTGCTTTAGAATGACTTAGAATTCCTTAGACTGCCCTCGACTGACTTTAGAAATGACCTTTGAATGAATGATTTCGAATTATTTACTTTCAACTGCGGTAGAAATGACTTTTGAGTGAATAACTTCTGACTGCCTGCTTTCAATTGACCAACTTTCAACTGCTGTAGAAAAAACTTCTGAGTGTACCATTTCTGACCCTGTACTCCTGTTTTCTATAACATCGCCACGCCTCTCGCTAAATTAAATTTCCTTGATTATTATTCTATTCTTTAGTTATATGTCTGCTATTGGCTATCTTAAAATATCCATTATATTGCTAAGTTCTCCTTATTCATTGACTTTATTCGATGCCCATTGGCTAAAATTATTTTCCCCCTTCTGATATACAATGTCTTCCCACGCTTGCGTTTTCCAAGAGCGGCCTGTCATAAATTTCGGCACTTTCCTTACATGTTTGATTTCTAAAGTAATATCTTTTTCTCTTTTTAGTTAAAGATAAGATTTTGGTTTCTACGAAAAGTGTGTCTCTGCCCGCGGTAAATCCTTTTGAAAAAGAGCAAGTACCGTTTCCAATTGAACCCTAGCTATTTGCAGAGTTCTTGCCCCTGGCGCCGAACAGGTGTCTCGGCTGGACTGTCCGAGGGTTTTAAAGGGTAATGCTTAACAAAGGAATCTTTCCCAGGTAAACCTCCTGACTTTTTCTTCTGACAAAGGCAGCAGTTCTATTCCCTTTACAAACACGACAAACATATGGTATTACAGAAAGATAACTTGAATATTACTTTCTAATCAAAAATACATATCTACAAACATAACATTAATACATATAACACTGGGGTCCTCCTTTTAATTATAATATTAATACCCTTGATTACCTGAAATAATATACAATTATCATTATAGATAAGGAAGGCAAAAGATGTTTCAATAGAAATCAACATGTAAGGAAATTGCCGAAATTTACGACAGGCTGTTCTTGGAAAATTCAGGCTCGTGGGAAGATATTGTATATCAGAAGGGGGAAAATAATTCTAGCCAATGGGCTTCGGATAAAAGTTAACGAATAAGGAGAACTTAGATACAAATAAATGTTTTTAAGATAACCAATGATGAACATATAACACGGAAATAGAATAATATACGAGGAAATTTAATTTAGCGAAAGGCGTGGCGATGTTGTAGTAAACTGGTGTACGGAAGTCACGAGACACACGAGAGACAACAGAAGTCAGGGAGATAGGAGAGACACACGAGAGGATTCACTCAAGAGATATACGGAAGCAGGCAGCCTAAGTCATTCGAAAGCAATCAATCCAAGTCATTTCTAAAGTCAGTCGAGGGCAGTCTAAGTCATTTTAAAGCGGTCGAAGACATTCTAAGTCCTTTTAAAGTGATTCTAAAGTCAGTCTAAGTGAGTAGTAAAGTCAGCGACGGGCAATCAGGAAGTAACCTGCCAAGTTGTAAAATAAATTAAATGTTCAACCAGTGCCGGACTTCATTAATACAGTGAACAATCTCCCTCCCCCCTAATGACTTTAAGTCATTAAAAACAGTCCAAAATTTACCCTGAGATCCCATTCAATCCCCCTACATTGAAACCACGTCAAAATAACGGTTACAGCTTCCTTATATACCTTAGGCCGCAACTTTTCATTTTTCCCTCTAGCTTTCCTAGCAATCTTATGCATATCTTTGTGTATATAAAATGCGCTGGCAGTTCTTAAATTACTAAAATCATAAAAGCTCGAACCTCTTTCTCATTGACGTTAAGTGTTATTTTTCCATGGGAACCCACCATTTTGGAAGTATTTGATTTCCCATTCTTGAGTTCAAATCAGCAGCAAATAAGAGATGGTCCCTTCTTCATGCTCTATTTATGCAGGCTTGTAGTTCTTTATCTAATTGCTCATCTTCACTGCTACTACTTTATAATTTTTAATGGTGTTTAACGTTCGTTTTTACTATTGAGGCACCACAGACGATGACACTGATGATACATGAAATGAAATGTTAAATTTGGAAAGGACTATTTTCTTTTAAAGAAAGGAAACGTTCCAGAACTAAGTTTAGGGCACTCCTATCTACCCGGCATTTGCCATTTATGAGGACTGAGGAAAACCGGGAAAAAACCTCATTCAGGAAGTAAGATCGGTCCTGGCGGGAATCGAACCCCAGACCTCCCGCTCACCAGTCCGCGCCTTAACGACCTTGGCCACCCATGGCGGGGCCTTCTACTTGAGCATATATCCCAAAGTTCCGAATTTGTGTTCTTTAGATTTTAATTTTTATTGTTACTATTCTGTGCCTAACCAGGAATTATTTCTAATTTGATTTTTCTTTATGATAATCCCTATACCAAGCTCGAAATTCCTTCCAGCTTCTGAATATATGAAAATGTTATCTCTTGTTTCCACTGATTAATCGTCACGGGTAGCCGAGGTCGTTAAAACGCGGAAGTGTGCGGTTCAAATCCTACCAAGGCCGTCCTCCCTGACTGAGGTTTTCCCAGGTTTTTCTCAGTCCTTATAACTGGCAAATGCTGGGGAGGTAGCCTAAACTTAGGTCTGGAACGTTCCTTCCTTAAAAATAGACTTTCCCATTTTATCATTTTATTTCATGCATTATCAGTGTCCATCGCCTGTGGTGCCTCAGTAGTAAAAACGGGCTTTAAACACCATTCAAAAAAACTCCACTGAAACCTTTTCTTTTTATCATTCTAGTTATATCTATTTTGTGTTTATATAATTTCATTATGAGTACTTTCACTCTCTGTCCTATTCCCTGAATATTCCTCAGACTTCTTTGTCCTTTTCTTGCAGCAAGGGCCGTCAACGTTAGGATCCGTCCGGTTGTTACAGTCTTTCTGGCAATTAATTATTTCCCCTAGTCGCATTACCAGTTCACGCAGCGCAAGTGTAATGGTAGGATTGCTACCTTAACGTTTCTGCAATGTTCTACTACGTGTACTATCCCTTAAAAGCACGGGTGTCTCTTTTGCCTGAATTGCCAATGCAGATGCTTAGTCCTTCCCCTCGCTCTAGCCGTGAAGTCTTCATACCTTTTCCTAGGCAGGGTTGTCATTATACCCTGAAAGATATTGGATCCTTGAAAAATTAGCCCCTAGATATCTAGTGTCAACTCACGCGACGAAACGCTCCTGTTAAGAGTTACCATATATATATAGAGTTATTTTACAGTAGCCATGTTTAGGACATTAGGAGGAAAGGAACAATTAGACTTGAAAAATTCAGGTCACGACCAGGATTCGGATCTTCTGCCTGCCGTGCTGACTCTCTAACCAAATAAGCTACATGTCCTCCTCCAAGCATGGAATCACGAATCTCTCATCTGACTCTATATATCCCGGAGACCTTCTTAGGTTCTCTCTGCTGTGAGAGAGTTATTCCTTATGAAGCGATTCGTAACGATACGGATACTTTTAATCCAAGTTTCTAGTTTAACCACACACACACACACACACACACACACACACACACACACAATTTATATACATTTAATTTATGTAAATAATTCGATTTTTACACTAACCGTGTATAGGAGGTTAGTTAAAATGAAAGAATCTGACTTGAAAACTTCAGGTCATATCAGGGAGTCGCCTCTTAAGGAATAAATCTCTCGCAGTAGAGGGGTCACCGGGTAGAGTCAGATGAAACAGGTTCCTGGTTCCGTGTTTGAAGCAGAACACGGTTGGTTAGAGTGTCAGCACGGAAGGCTGAAGATCCGTGACTCGAACCCCAGCCGATTTCGATTTTTCAAATATACCGCTTTTGGTCCTTGCATACACCAGACCGGGTTTTAGAGCATAAGTTTTTACGAAATAATAGTGCAAAATAAAATATTTATATGTTGTTTGCTGTTTGTTTTTATGAGTCTCGTCTAGGAATATCAACAGTTGTAATAACATTTTCATCACATTGACAAGTGTTACGATCTTATTACTGTACCCGCAACTAATTTATTTTATAACAAATAAAAGCTTGTAACTATTTTTACTACTTTCTTGGGAATTACTTCCCTTGCTCAATTTTTGAGTGATGTACAAATAATATGAAGGCAAGCTTATTATAATAAGTGCCGACAGTTATGCCGCGTCCTTTGTCAGTGCTCTCATATAGAGCTAAGGAGTAGAAAATTAAGCTTTTCAATTTTGAAATAATATACTCTTGAAGATATTGCGCTTCTTCTAGAGCTCACGTCTTGAGCTGAAGGCTTCAACAGTCTTCTTCTGCTCTTACTAGAATAATCAATCTTTTGTAAGTCCTCCAGTAGACAAATATTTAAATGAAGAAGGTATGTGCTATGCAACTGTAAAAACTCTCACACACTAGACATTGACTAAGTGTGAAAATAGTTTCATCTTGAAAATGTTTTTTTTTTTAAGGCCTTTCTCCCTCGCTTCACCATGTTTATTCCTATATCCTTGAATGTTAAAATGAGACCTGTATGAAGCACAACAGAACACATAGCTCCTGGATAACATTCCCTTTCAAACCCCTTAAATTCCAAACACCTAATCGAAAGCATCCTTTCCCTTGCATTCTATTTACGTAGTCGCAACCACTTCTTACTGGACGGATGTGGTCTCTCCGAATCACTTGCTGTTTCGCTAATTACGAGCCGCCAGAGACTGCATAGGCAAGTTAGTAACGCACCAAGCGCACCACAAACCAGCCCTTCTAGTGAACAACTAGTACAATGTGTACCTTCCATCTGCACTACGGTCACTTCACTCTTTAGGAGCATGAGTTACCCACCAATAGTTTTCATAGGTTTCCTTACCGCGCTCTACTCTCTAAGACACTACACATATGCACCATTATTTTCCTCCTCTGATTTTCGTCTATCACACCGGATATTGTCAGAGATGCACTGATATGTATTAATCTGCGAAAGTCAACCAAGTTTCATTAAATAATCGAATCGAAGTTGACAAGGGATGAACTATATGTAAAATATAAAACCGCCTTCGTTGCGAAAGAAAGACACGTTAAATGTTTCTTATACAGAAATAATTCTAATTGGAATCGCGCCAAGGCTCGCGTTCAAAAATGAAAACTGCAGACTATTGGCGCATATGTGTGACAACAAATTTGAACAAAACATAAAGGAATCCGACCCAAAAAATTAAGGGCAAATTCAAAAATTCGTGCTTATAGATTTACGAGCAATGATTATTGAAGAGAAGGTGAATGTATACAAGAATGTCTCAAAATATATTTCTATAACTATTGGCTTTATTTGAAAAATAGCACTAACAGATAAATTTTAAAGCGTGGCTGATTATATTTCATAAAATTTACTCATCTCTCTCTAAGGATTCGAATTTGGCAGATATCAATTTTTTCCATTTGAACATACGTTTCCAATTTCTTCAAACCTTTGAAACACTACCTCTTCGGAAATATTTCCATGAACCAAAACAATCCGTATTCGAATCTCGCAACATTGTTACTATGTGGTAGATTTATGATAGATTACTATCCGATACTACAGAGCCTTCATTTGGACATGTGGCCGGCTTAAAGAGGATTTGTCTGCTCTGTTTCTAACCAGTTGTGTACCCCTGCACTTTCTCGCCTCTCCGTCTGCTCGCGCAAAATCTTTGTGCTGTCAACAGTTGAACGTTATAAGATCACGTGTTTGAGTGTCATGGTGTGTTAGTGCTGTTATAATGCCAAAAAAAAAAAAAACTCGTAAACTTTAACACACAGAATCTTCATATGTAATTCTTTTGTAACAACAAATTCATGTAGAGAAGTGAGACGGCGATTCATAGACAGATTCCCTGCTATTCGTGCGCCTCACAGAGAAATGGTTTGTAATCCTGTATATATTTAGGAAAAAGGTTCTTGATAAGAAACTAAAAGTAACACGCCGTGTTCTTAAAGAGGAAAAATTCGATTACATCGGAGAAAAACTAGAACTAGGTTCAAAGAAATCATAGAACGCTTGCACAGGAATCAAGAATTCCGCAAACCTCGCTTTGGATTGCCACTAAACTTTTAAAATCCTATAAGATAACTGTAGTTCAGGAATTGCGATCAGGCGATAATGTGAGTAAAGTTAATTTCTGCAATTAGGTGTTGGATAATGTTAATGCTCGCTCTATTGACCCACGTTTTATTATTATTATTATTATTATTATTATTATTATTATTATTATTATTATTATTATTATTATTATTATTATTATTATTATTATTATTTAACGGACAAAGCATGGTTTTATTTACATGGCCATGTAGCAACACAAAACAGTAGATACTGGAGTGCAGAAAAACCCGATCTTGTACATGAAATGTCATTGGATGATAAACAAAAATGCTGTAGAAATCTATGCGCTTGAATTTAAGGGGCTGTGAACATCCGACTCCGCAGCAGAGTGCTTCCCGGTGCCAAACAAATTCCGGTTAAGCCGGACACGCGCTCAAACGAGGGCTCTGTAGAATCGGTCTACTATGAAATGTTTGTAGGTATCGAATCGTTGCTCAGCCTAAATCTCGGCAAGTTCATATTGATCTAATGGTCCTCACTTATTTACAGTCTGAAATTGGTGTAGGTATCGAGAGAATGTGGCCTTAGAAGCATCAGGACTTACTGACAATTCATTGAAACTGGCCAGTAGCAGCTCTTTTGTGTGGATATAACTGAGTTCTCTTCTCTAGGTTTTTATTCTAGCAAGGTTTATCTTGCTTCATCAATAAATTGCTTATTCAAGTTTAATGCCATTGTTATTATTGAGCCTCTCTTCACCTTCCATTTCGCTTATTTCTTTAGCTGCTGATTTCACACTTCAAATCTTTCCCTGATATAAATGTAGAGGCATAAGAATTGTAATTGTTTCTACTCACATTTTCACACAGAAACAAGCGACCGCAAACAGATATTACATAAATTCTACCTGGAATGTGTTTCACACCCAAAAGAACAACTGATATAAACAAAACCACATAGCTATTGTAGCAACAAATCTTGGCCATGAACTAATACTACAAATAATATTTTCCGGAACTTTCGTGCAGCTCTATTGAGTGAGAATATTCTTCTTCTTCTTCTTCTTCTTCTTCTTCTTCTTCTTCTTCTTCTTCTTCTTCTTCTTCTTCTTCTTCTTCTTCTTCTCCTCCTCCTCCTCCTCCTCCTCCTCCTTCTTCTCCTTCTTCGAATGTTGACCCTCCTCCAGTATTTGAACTAACTGGGACCAAATCCCGAGTCAGTCTCTGTCAGGGAGCTAACTGTTTCTGGACACACATGCGGTATACACACACACTGAAATACTCCCTGAAAGTAAGGTCAGGGCCGTCTCAAAGACAGCACAAACACAGAAAGAAGCAGATACGCACTAGAAATGGAATTAATTAAATATTGAAATGGAAGGTAAATCGGCATTTTCTCTTTGTGAAACTGACCTCAAGAAAACCATAGACAATTTCAGTCATATTAGTCGACCGCAAATTTGATCCTGGGACCTCACAAATACGAGTTTCATGCGCTGTCGTTTGAGTCATTGCGCTCGGTGAGTGACAGTCTTTACCATTGATTTAACGTGTAGTAGATGCCTCATGTTTGCATGGTAATCTAGAGTTAGTTAGCCTGTTAATGGCAGTTTCAAATAATTTCACTATTACATAAGTTTAGAATTAATGGTGAATAATTATACAGAGCTAATCTACTGTCAGAGCAATTAAAAATAATAACGTTTAAATAGTTTTCAGTGTTAGTTACCTTAGTGTTAGGCTGATATATTTATAATCAGATGCTTTCTTATCATGACTTTTTGCGCATAACGTAAAACTAGATGTTTAAAAAATATACAGGTGTTTCTGGATTTCTTTACTAGACAATGTGAACTGTTCAATTAATAAAAAATGGTTTGTTGAAAATATATGCCAAGTTTTACTTTTAACTATCCTACATTGCATATCTTAGTATATGGTATTAATGTACATATAAACAAACAAGTTTTGTTTAGTTAAAATAATTTATATTATTTTATATATAAAAAGTCAATCAGGAAAAAAAAATAAATCAGTAATATTTTTGGAAATAACCTGTTACTTGATGGGAGAGGAAGTATATCTACATGAAGATATACTTCTGGTTCTTCAGAAATATATGTTTAACATCAAATATAAACTGCAGCACTGTCCCATGAACAGCATCCAAACCAACACCTCGCCCTGTATTTTCCCCTTAAAATATTGACCGCCAGAATCCTTGTCTTTCAGCAAGCGACGATTAGCTAATCTCGAATTTAGATTCTGGGATTGGAACGTTAATGTGATTATAATGAAATTTCAAAATACAAAATCAAGTACACTTCATACACAGAGCTAATATCGAAACAACAATTTGGAAATTGGGTATTACTTCAACTAATGGATGTAATGCTTAGGTTTTACGTATCCAGGTTCTATCACATCACTACGGTTCCGTAACCGTCACCACTAGCACCAAGAGTCATATTATCAAAACTCCTCTTAACACCAGTAACACTCATCATCCCCACTCGATATCTTTACAACTTCTGCATCAAGAACGCCAGCCAATTGCATGCTTCAGTTTGCCAGATAATTTTGTTTTGGATTTGGGTCAAATCAACTGGAAATTGTGAGATGCAGATTAATCCTCATTTGTTCGATTTTTTCTGCATTGATTTTACCCGGAATTGTGCAATAGTTTAAAAGACAAATATCACAGCCCAATCAGCCAGGTGATACAGCGCCGAAATAATTAGTTCATCCTGTTTGAGTTTATGGCTAGGCATATCTATCAACCGCTTCCGAATTGTAACATTTGTATTATCACCAAAAGGCATGTCGTCATTTTATCACTATCACTATTGTCGCAATTATCCCCAAATAGTTCTAAAAAGTTCAAACAGTGTAGTCAGCGTGAGCTCGCTATGATAGTTTTTCTGAGGAACAGTTTTCAAGTTATTAGGTAATTAAATATTTTTCTAATTTTATACAGGTAAAACATATAATTATCACTATTCTAGTCACTTATAAAATTATATAAGTATATTTCCTGCAGTCTAACACAAATATACACAAAGGTCTATATATGATCGTTTATTGTATGAAATAAACTTTTTTTTTTTGAAATTAGGAAATATGCACAAAATCAATTTTTTACCCAATGATTTAAAACGCTTGTTTTTTGTAATCAATGTTGCGGTCTCAAATGATGCTGCAGTTGTAGTCAGAAAACATTCATATCGCTTTTCCATGTCATTGTGTATTTATGTTACGTTTCACCATGTTCGTCGGATACATCAAAGCAACTCTCAGAAAAACAATCTTAATGTGAATCTAGGAAATGCCCTTTCAGGGACATGTGGCATTCTAAATCCCCATATCAGTGATAAACCAATTCTTCATAATTGTTAACCCTTCTTCCTAAAATCTTTTGTGTTACATTCGTGAAAAATGTCCATGCTCTATTTCCTTTTGATGTCAAGAATTGCTCAAAAGCCGAGCCCTTCTAAAGTTTTCTAATTTGGGAACGAATAAACACTCCCTCTTTTGTTTATTCAGCCTAAAGACGAGGGGACATTTTTGAAAGATACGCAAATCCTCTTACAAACAGTTTCATATTGTTTACAAAATGTTTAATGAGGACCAGATTGGTGTGAAAAGGAGGACAGAGAACATCTTCACTAACTAACAATTTCTCATTCTGTATTTTTTTTTTTTTTTTTTTTTTGTCTTGCACTTTCCACTTACTTTGACACTGCATTTTTCTTTTGTAATGAGGATTTCTGTTGCAGCTATCCCGCTCACTCAGAAAATATCAATATTTGGTGTAGCCTTGTTGTGTATCAAATATAACAAACTATTTTCAAATAATTATATTTTCCAATTATGTTCATTGTATTTGCTTAGTTTGAGTATTAATTTTCAAAATATCATATGATTCCTTAGTTCATACTTGCATACATAACTAGGACAAAACGTAATACGTTCCCATTATGGAAAAGACTTTCCTTTAGAATATATTTTAAAGAATCTATAAAAAGACCCCATTCATATGGTTCATATTTAAAGTACGAAGATTTCATTACGCTGCAAATATAATTACATAATGCCATCAAGTTGTCTTATCATTTGCAAACTAGGAAGTAAGTATTTGTTATTCCAGTTAAACTATGTTGGAACAGGTTTTGGGGTAGATGGGATTAAATAGTGGAAAGATGTCAATTTTGAAATATAGATTTATTAGATAGCCACGATGTCAAATTTGGAATCGTTATTTGTAAAGGTGGTGTGTAATTATTTGATTAAAGAGCATTAATTTGAATGGAGATATTGGCGAAGAGGGCCGATGTTGTGCGGGCCGGCTCTCTTGCAGTCTCCTCCTGGATTTTTCCCCCTGTGAACCTGGTCGTTTAGTAGCTGCCACCGCTTGTGTGATATGTATTCACCATTTCCGGTTCCAGTCGTTTATGGTGATTTTCTTAGGGTTATCTTTGCAGCTTTCTCGACTGATATCGAAGGGGCGGAAGGGATAGAGCGTCTGGGACTATTAAATGAACTTTACATAAGTTACACTGCACCAGAGGTTTAACTTCCGTTTCTTGTCTCACCATGAGCCTCTGTTAAAGGAGTTAAATATGATTTCCGTGGGCCTGGAGTTGCCAGACAAGATAATTCTTTAATTGATAATCGTTCGCGGGATAAATCGCTGCTTCAGTCTATGCAAAGGAGAATTCATTGGTACTGTTCCTTCTCGGTGGTTTTGTTTCTAATCACCGTGATTTTCTATCTGTCTGAGCACTTTCTATATGGTTCTGTCAATGAGATAATCTACTCTAGCACTTAATCTCGCTGGGCACTGTTTTCGATTGTTGCTAGGGTTCTAGTAGGATACAATGAGCAACCTTGCGTACGGCTCCGCCGAGGCGAGAAAAGGCATACAATGTATAAACTTGGTATAACACATAGTAACTTTTATACATTATGAAATCTTTCCTATATTTGTACTAATTAATTTCCCTGATATGCATATGCCTTTCAATACTCTTCTCACTATCAGAGGACCATGAGCTTATACATACATACATACATACATACATACATACATACACACATACATACACACACATACATACATACACACATACACACATATACATACATACATACATACATACATAGGAAAACATACATTAATGGGTAAGTTGTTTACAATACGCCTTTCTAATCACATTTGTTATGCCTATGGAGGTAGGGGTCGAAGCTGGCTCGCTATTCCGCTTCAAGGTATACATATATTGCAATCACAGTCTCATAGTTCGCAAGACCGTTCATGCTCTTGTAAAATACTTCATTTCTGAAATTAATCCCAACAAAATAAAACTACATTAACATGAACGCGCGCGCGCACACACGCCGCGACGGTATTTAACGGGGGGGGGGGGAGAAGGGAAGTAAATATAAGAGTTTTAATTAATTAGGGTACTAATACTATTTATAGAATCAAATGAAGTTCTTCTTCTACTCTCCGGCCGCAATCTCGATGCGTCGCGATGCTACAGCTAGCGTCGGTAGATTTGCTGGAAATTTTGCTACCTTTTCAGGTCAACGGGGGAAATAGTCGGGAACTAGGAAATATATAAGCAAAGTTTAAGTCTGGAGATGACACTATTTATTTCCTTTTGTCACTTGGTTAATATAAAGGATCGCCTTTCTAAGTTTATGTAGAGCGATTTTTTTTTTTTATTTCTCACTTCGTCTAACCGATTAATTGTCTATAGGAACACTCTCCCTCTTTAACTTTCTATAGTTCAAAATGACTTTATTCTATATAATTAAAATTCACTCTCTCGGATCACAATCATCCACACTCCAAGATCGATTCACTCTTTTCTTAACTCATGGCTCAACTATCACTACCCGATTACTCAATTCTCTCCATCTTGACGGCACCACACTTACTTACTGCCTTGCTCAATTCCATCTCCTCCGATTACTAAATTCTTTGTACTCCCAATTGCTTGAAAACGTAATCTTTTATCTCAGATATCTCATCCGGTCGTTAGACCTTCTCCCAGTTCTACCATTATTCCGCTTAAAATTTCTCCCTATTCGCCAAGGAGCGTGCATATACTTATTCTCCGATTCCTGATTGGACCTTCCATAGGTCTTAACTTTAAGCATGCTTCCATTTTTCCCTTTTGGTGCCCATAAGCCTGGATATCTGGTTTGTTTCACTCTCATGATCTATTGTCTAATGTATTTTTTGGTTGAGTTTGAAGTCTATCTAAACTGAGATTTACCAGAAGCCTGAAGAGAGGCGAACCTTCTTCGACATAAAAAGGATCTTTTAAAAAAGGAAACCCTTGGTCATCTGTTCTTCGTCCAATGCACAAAACACATTCACCCTCTCTACGGAATATGACTTATTCTAAAGATTCTGCCAGTCAGACCTTTTCTTTCTACTACCCAAAAAATATCCAACAAATATACAATACACAAAATAACTAAACTACTAACATGAATACACGTAAATTGTGCACACTAACCGTAATACTAATTATAATATTTGTAATTTATTATGTTAACCTTTTATAATATTTTGGGACGGCGTTTCACTAATATTGCTTCCACACACACGCACGCACGCACGCACGCACACACACACACGCGCGCACATACACACACACACAATAATTCTGACACTCATATAAATTTTCGTATTATTTATGTACAATATTTATAGAAATTGTTGATCCCTAAAAAACTACACATTTCATTTAAGAAACTGTCCAGGTTTATCCAGTTTTGTCTATTTACAATTAAGTTCCAACGTGCCAGCCTTCCCCTACTGGAAGTCAAAAATGAATCCGAGAGAAAATTTATCCTAGCATCTTCTATCTGTGCACACTTAGCCAAAATGTTTACCCAGTCTTCCCGTTCCGAGCATAATGGGCAAATTCTACTGCCTTTCTTGTTAAAAACCTTACGTGCCTTCCAGCCTCCCAGTCTAAACCACGTTATTCCCGATCTCTGTTTAATGCCCAACTCCATGATACATGTCTCTTTGCCCCATTTAGTTTTAATTTCGCTCTGCAGGTCCAGGGATGACATATGCATGCATCTCGCCTCTATTTTCCGCCGGTTTATGTCTGGCAGGCGTCTTTTACCCGTTTTCAATACTCTTCTGCCAAATATCGTTTAAACCGATTTTTGACAATTCATGCTGTGCAACAGTCACCCACCATTTTAGATAATGAATGTTGTTTAATTGGTGCCGGCAGCATATTACCCCCAAGGTTGTTTGTGGTCTTTAATTATTCCTAGCCAGTGTCTAATTACATTTATTTTGCTGTAGACTGCATCTTTCCAGCACCCTACCTCTCATAGTACACCATAGATCAATATGCCCCTAATTGGTGAAATCGTTTTATGACTAACAAACGAGAACCCTCTTCGGATGCAGCAAAAGTTGTCAGAAGTATTTCGATAGGTTCTTCAACAAGATATTTTGCAGAAAAGAAACTGTTTGTTATATGATGAAATTTTGTGCAAATAAATGAATAACACTTCATATAAAGAAACATTCTCACTTCACATAACAAGATATTAACTCTCTCTGCAGGTGTGTTGTTTACTGCAAATAGATTTTTTTATAAAAGAGAAATATTGACAATATTTTTCAGATTTTACGTATTACAACTAGATATATAATATTGTTAAAGGATGAATACTCGCATGATGTAGAATGTTTCCACCAACAAATATTGCCAGTTTAATAAGCTGTAAAACCCAATTAATTTAACAATGAGTTCAATATTAACAAGTTCCACAAAGTAACAGCAATGCCAACACATGGAAATGAAAGCAATTGAAGTACAAAATTAATTGAACCAATTTATAGTTAAATTTTACTATATTATATTGCAAACTAAAATTATCAGTTAAACTAAACATATATTCCTATATAACTAAAAAAACTGTGCTTGAAAGCGAATTTCAAACTTGAATTTCTTATATGATAAAACATTAGAAAAGTATACTTCTTTATTGGTAAATGACCCTTGTAGAAAGTTATTTGCGGATTTCCTCAGCTTATATGCAAAATGTCGATTCGCTTTAGAATGTCGCATCTCCAATTATATTTCATTCTTGTTGATAACATAAATAGTAGTTTTGGAGATAAAGGTGTTCGACAAAGTTAATGATGGTAAACAAACAACCAGCTACTTAGCTCAGTTTGACTTAATAAATGATAAACCTTTGTTACGGTTCCCCCCCCCCTTTCAAAGACTTGATCTTCGTAATTTTATTCCACTGATAAAATATTTTTCTTTAATCCGTGTGAATAAGAAGTTTAATAAATGTACATACGCTGAATATTATCATTTTCTGTTTTTTTTTCTACAAACATTTATTATTATTATTATTATTATTATTATTATTATTATTATTATTATTATTATTATGGACAGTGGCTAAAACCCAAAATACATAATGATGTGCTTATGTGTGCCTTTTCCAATCTGAGATATCAAAGATAGTGTGAATCATTGTGCAATTTAATTTCTTATTGTGATTACAATAATCAACCCAGTTTCTGTAACAATAGCAAAGACCGTGCAGAAAGACTGAAAGAATAACCAAAAAAGAAAAAACCCTGACACTGGCAAAGGTTCTCTCAATGTGTTAATTTATTTCCTTTAGCAACTTCCTGCCACAACGGGAACAAAGAAAACCCAAAACCTATATATTCAAAATTGTTGGATGTCGATCACGTGATTTGAATTAGAAAGGCTGATATTACTATTTTCTTCTTTATCTATCATTCAGTTTTATATTGGCATATCTTTTTTTAATGTATACAGGATATTAGTCAATGTTGTTAATAGTATTCATTAGCAGTGGAAAATGTTAACGTCAACTATGTTAATTAAGCATTTGTATTGACCTTTTCAGTTTGCTTTAGCTTAAACGCGTATTGTGCATTCTGCATATCATGTAGTGAAACTGTGCGGTAGTTGATGCAGCGGAATGCGCATACAAAATGTATAATTAACCGCAGCTGCTTTTTCAATGGATCGAACCAGCTGTTTTGAGTCCACTCTTTCTGTCACTAGTTCGAGTGAGGCGACGTGAGAGCATCACACTGCCAACTGAGTTTGAAAGTAAAACCTATAACCTTGTGTTATGCTTACTCACGAATAAGAACTTTCATAGAGAGGTTAAGGCAGAGTTAGGAAAGTGTGGAAAGACAGTTGCATGTTCCCAGTCTCTGATTTTTACTTTTGTTTCACGAACATTTCGCTACTTCAGGATGTTAGGCTTGCAAGCCGTAAGCAATTATTTTTCAGTATGAACAAAGAATATTTTCCTCTGAACTTTCAATCTCTCGTGAGATAGATCAATGTTTTATTAAGAATTTACTCACATGAACATAATTTATTGAACTACTACAAACATGTTCTTACGTTTCCATAAATATTACATCTTTTAGTTGTTACAGTTTTATTTGTTCACATTTAAATAAGTTTTTTTTTTTTTATTTGGACCTGTCACTATTCTCCGAGTTTTTAACAAGCAAGTTGTCTCATTATTTTAATAAAAATATTAATTAAGACAAATTCATGTGACAATACATGTTCTGCACATGCTGCTCAGAAGTAATAGAATTACTGTCTTCTCCATACTAAAAAATGAAGTTTTTATAAAAATCTCAATGAACATTCGAAGGTACATATGCGTAACACAAAGAAACTAAATCGTTTCTTTCCTTCCTTAGTTCATTTCGAGAGAATTTTTAACTGTGTCTCTGAAAAATCCTCTCACTTAAAGGGTTTTATACTTCGTTTCAGAGTAAGATGTTGTGTAAAATATTTTAAAATGTTTGCTCCTCTCAAAATGCTTTACCTTGATATCTGTCCATTTAATATTTTCTTTCTGTTCATTTAAATTGTAGTTTTTGCCTATAACATTTGTGAATCTGTAACATCGATAAAATCATCAGTATAGATTTCCATCACATTATAGGGAGCTATTTTGTGGGGGACAACTGTAGAACGGAAACCAACTGTGGGAGGTGATGCCCATTCCATTCTTCATAAATCTTTTATTTTCTCTCGCAACATTTGCATGAAGGGACTCATTTTCATTTTGTGTGTGACCTGCTATAAAATAACTGCGTGATTGAATGTACATTATTGGATACATAAATAATTCAGCAATATTATTTTGGCAAATACACTTTGTCAGCATAAATATAAATCGATTGATACTTTCTCTATGCACTTCATTAGATTGGTAATTATTTCGTGAGAATCTCTTTCTGCTGTCCCTTCATCCCAATAAAAATAAGTTCACTCTTTAGTAGTTATATGAAGCACAATAAAATTAAAGATTTTTTATTGTCTAAAGATCAGAACAGGAAATTGCAAATTAGTTATCATCACTATATTGCTTTTTATCTTGTTCTTTCTCTTCTCCGCAAAGGAATTTTTCTCTCATACGCACCGCCACGGGTGGCCGAGGTCGTTAAGGCTCGAACTCCTGAGCGGGAGATCTGGGTTCGAATACCGCCAGGACCGTCCTCCCTGACTGTGGTTTTTTCCAGGTTTTCCTCACTCCTCATAAATTACAAATGCCGGGGAGGTACCCTAAACTTAGGCCTGGAACGATTCCTTACTTTAAAATAAATCCTTTCCCCATATATTATTTCATCTCATGTATCATCAGTGTCCATCGTCTGTGGTGCCTCTGTAGCAAAAACGGACGTTAAACATTATCCATTCATTTCATTCATTCATACGCCCTTCATATTTCTGTTCTTTCATGCTTATTCCTGCAATTATAGTTTGTACAAAGACTGAATCGTTCTTTCTTGGGGTTATAAAAATAAATATTAAAAGAAACACTGATTCTTAACAGTTTAAATACTCTCTTGGAAACATTTAAATTTGTATATTTCCTACATTCGAGGAATATATTGAAACTTATAACAATATTTCTTTTTGCTCTAGATCTGCAATAACGGGATTCCATTATTTCAAATGAACTAAAGTAGTTCTTAGACATTTTTCTTCTTTGTTCATTCAATACTGTCCTGTGTCTATAGTTCCCTCTATTATCCTCTTCAGTTATTCGCTCTTTACTCGTTTGTCTTCCTCCGTGTAGTACTTACTGTGTTTGACTGAGATCAAGAGTTTGCAAGAACATATTTTAACACTTAAACATTTTTATCATTTAACTGAAAATAGTAACAAAATGGTTTGCTTCCTTGCCGGAATACTTTAGCTCTATAACTTTACGTGTCTTGCAATAAATTCTGCATGAAAGAAAGAAAACATTAAGACACGTTGAATAAACTTAAAAATAAATATTCAAAATAAACAACTTATTTATATAAATTATAATTGATATTAAAGCATACTTTCAATACTAACAAAGAAACAGCTGGGTTGCGTTCTCTGATTTCATTCAGCATATTTAAATCAATACTACTTTTCAAATGCAAGGAAACAGTACGTTTTCTTTTACAGTAGTCCATTTAGCAAGTGATAAAGAAAGAACAACGTTTATTATTAAAAGCAATTATTGATGTATATTGCAAAACGAGATTCGTTGTTCCCGCTTACAGGCGCTGAAGAGTTATGATTAAATCCAAAACTGATACAATTTAAAATAAACCAAAATTGAATTGGAAACTAACAGGCCATGACTTGTTAAAGTGTTGCAACTCAAAGCGGTATACTGTTCCACTGAAATAACAGTATATTTAAGTTCCTATAATGAAATATGTCAAAACAGTTATTTTAACTTACATTTATAGCAGCACATAATGTCCTTGAAGTGGTGTAGTAAACCTTACCAAATCGTGGGAAACTACTTGAGCGGAAAAAAGAAATATATTTTTAAAATGAATTAAAAGGCACTTCGTGACAGCGCTAAATTAACAAACCATCAGGTGCAGTTTACAGGCCGAAGTTTATACTACGTAATGACACGTATTCTGACACCTACTTTTTAACACAAAAAGGTATCATATGTTTTTCAAAACCGGAATGCAGAACAGCCACAAGTACATGTTTGATAGGTTTTAGGATATATCAGGTTAGCAATAGAGTTAAGTTACAAAAGCGGCATTATTTTAAAAGATCATCTAGATATAGAAGTTAGTGCTAAAGTTAACTACCAGACGATTTTTGAGGCGTTTATTATCTCCAGTGATGCATTACGTGGAGTAAACACAAACTATACTCCAAATATGACTGTTTTATAAATTGTCATTTTGTATAGTGACCGTGGTTAGTAATAAAGATATAGCTGGCAACATAGTAATGCGCAGTTAAATATGTAAAATAAATGTAGAACGTACGCTTTCTCGGCCGGTGTCGATTATATATATTGAGTCTTCCGGGTTGTAAGGCTTTGGTCCAATGGGATTCTTCTCCTTCATCTTCCCACACGTTTCATTCATGAATACGGTGGACATCATCAGTGGTGGCTCAACGTAATCTTCTTAGAGACGAGGCAGTGACTATCTCGCTGATTCAGATTCAGATTTTTCTTTATTGTATGTTAGGTACCTTGGCCTACACTAGACAGCCTTGAGGTACAAATAGTTTACATTAATGTACAATTTGTGGTGTTTGTGACATATATACATTTGGGGGTTTTCTTGGTAAATACATAACAGAAATGGGCAGGGCCCATTCAAGAGAAATTATTTACCATCGTCCTTAATATGAGTTTTCTATTTTTGTTGTAACTTCCTGTGGATATTTCATTATTATTATTATTATTATTATTATTATTATTATTATTATTATTATTATTATTATTATTATTATTATTATTATTATTATTATTATTATTATATGTTTTAAACAACAACTATATACATTGGAACACTTACATATAACTTAAATCTAGTAAACAGCTACACTTATATACACTATGTACAGGTTGGCGTCTTATGTCGCTTGTAAATAAAATATCTTTATTCGCTTATGTTTGCAATGAATTGATTGACCACTACCGATATTTCTCACTACCAGATTCGGGTGGACGTGGATTTTTGCCCATATTTTGCGAGCTTTATTGGCAATAAAGTCTGTCAGTGGCTCAATCCTCGTCTCCCGATGTATGGTAGCGTTTGTTGTCAACAATGGAATGCACAGAAAATTCCGGAGGCTGTTATTCTGTAATGTTTGCAATTTTTGTAACGTCGTGTTTGCTGCATTTGCCCAGACCGTGCTGGCATAAGTCAGATAGGCGAGGACAAATGCTTTGTACCAAAATATTTTTGTTCGTAGCCAGACCTGTTTACTTTTACAGATGGGGGCACACATTTTCAGGCGCTGCCGCCCACTGTTGGCACTGTTTTGAATGTGGTCCCGCCACGTCATTTTAGAGTCGAGTGTGACTCCTAGATGCTTCGCACGCCGCCGAAACGGTAGTATTTCCCCATCAACTTCAACTTCCAATTCGGGAATTTTGGATTTTTGAGAAAAATAGCCCGGAATGCCTTTTTGGGGATTAATTTTAATTTTCCATTTCTCTAACCAGGCCAAAAAATTGATTGCTATATGTTGAAGCGCTTTGATAGCATAAGTAAATTTCTTGTGATGGGTGTATAGTACCGTAACGTCGGTGTACATAGCTACCTTGCATCTGGTATCTGTAGGGAAGTCTCTTGTGTAGATGGAAAATAAATAGGGTACCATGATGGCACCTTGTGGCATTCCTGCGTGGATCTCCCTTGTCGTTGATTTGTGGCGGGAAATCCGTACATAGAAGTGGCACTCTGACAGGTAGCTCTGCAGCAGGGACAGGAACGGCCGAAGGTCGGGTAATTGGTGTAGATCTTGTAGAGAATGCCTGCGTGCCAGCATCTGTCAAAGGCCGCCTCGACATCCAGAAACAGTGCCAAGGTGGAGGCCTCATTGTTAAATTGCTCGGTGACGTCATCAGTAAATTTAAATAGTAGCAACTCAGTTGCAACTATTGCCCCAGTTGCAAAGCCCCAGTTGGGCCTGGGGCTTTGCCGTTCTTAAGCAATTTGATCTGGTTGAAGACTTCCTGAGTCGTAAAGAATTTTGTGTGTTGCTGTTGCTCCATTGACCTTTGCTCTTGGAGCCAGGTCTGAACTAGGTTTTCATGTGTGGGATCGGGATTGGAATTATGTTGGAAGCGCTGTTCCAGGGCGTCTGCAAAAGTTTCGGCCTTCTCCACCGCCGAGAAGACGAGCCCCCCTCGTCACTGGCGTGCCTCATTGAAAGCTTGCCCGCTGCCTGTATTTTTAAATGCGCGCAGCAGTTGCCGCATTACCTTTCGTAAACAGTTCGCAGTTGCCTTGAAGAGGGGGGCGCCGGTGTCACGCCATCTGCGCATACTTCTACGTCGCCTTGCAATGAGACACTCTACTTCAGGGAACCTGTCCCATTTGCTCTGGATTTTGTCTTTAGTTGTGCTGTTTATGTGGGCAGTTCGTAGTGAGGCAGTGAAAGTTGCAATGCCTTGTTCAATTTCAATTGCGTTTTCGAGACGTGCCCGGTGGTCAGCGAGGCTATGAATTTTGAATTTTGAATTTGTCCCAGTCCGTTCTCGCAGTGACGGGTACGCTGGGGGCCGTGGTTCGATCCAGTCGGCCCATGATGCCAAAGATGACTGGAAGGTGGTCTGAGTCCAGGCTGTGAAATACCTGGAGCTGGTGATGAAGCTGCACATTTTTTGTAAGTACAATATCCAGAACATCCGGGTCAGATGTGCCTGCGCATTGGTAAAAGGTGGGGTCGAGGGGGCGTGCACTCTTCGGCAACAATATCTCCTGGACCAACCAGGTCATCTACCTGGGCCTAACCATGGACGAAGGTCTTACCTGGAATGCCCACATAACTCAAATCCGCGGCAAAGCCAATGGCCAATTGCGCAAACTCTACCCGTTAATGAACTACTACTCACTCAAACTCAACACAGGTCTTACCCTCTACAAAACACTTATACGTCCAATACTCACCTACGACGCCCCTGTGTGGGGATACACAGCCGCCTCCCACATCAAAAAACTCCAAACATTACAAAACAAAATACTCAGAATAGTATCCAAAGTCCCTAGAGTAGCCCCGTCTAAACTCCTCCATGAGGAACTGAACATGCACACTATTGAAGAATTCATTAAAAAACTCGCCTTCAATTTGTACCAAAAAGCAGCATCTAATCATAACCCGCTAATCCAGAAGCTCGGAACATGCGAAACCAGCATCGACGTCCACAACAGACCCCTGTCACTATTCAACCGCACACTACTCAAAAACGACAAAGAGGAAGAACTAGCTAACTACCTGAACAGCCTCCTCCCGCCCGATCCCACCTAAAACTCCAACTCAGCGAAATATACAATCATCCCCAACAACTGTGTTTGTTACAGGTAAGAGCTCATCCCCCAACCCCAATGTCGGCAGATGCCGCGAGGTTAAGTTGCATTGTGCCTGGTCAGCACTTGGATGGATGACCAAACCGACTGAAGTAAATTTTAACAAACCAAGGCAAGAAAGTGAACACATATCTCCCTCCCGATGCATTCTGATCATTCGCGCATGAATGATGAGTAGTTGATTGCTTAGTAATAACCCTTCATTCATTAACACTCACATTAATTCTAACATAATTAAAACACTAACACCTAACACTTAGTATTCCATGCATGCCTACTAATCCCCGGCCGGCCTCAGGACTCATCATGAGCGTCGCCCGGGAATCACCATTGACGCGCTCGCATGTACTGCATGCCAGCATGTACACTAATTTCTCTACTAACCGGGGTGCTCAAGCGGAACCCGAATAACACCTGCATGAACGGGCCGCATAACAAGCTCCCCCTGCATGTTAGCACTAACAGCATGGGGAGGCGATGTAGCCTTTGAGGATGATCGCCACCTGGGGCGGCGGGTGTGGGGCCGCCCCTTTAAAAAACCCTTAGGGCTATTAGTCTGCAGCGCGTGTCTGCTGTAGACACACCGGCTTAAGTGGCGAGGACTCCGGCGGCGGGGCTTCTTTTCGGCACCGGCCTGGCTGCTCACAAACCCGAAGAATATCCAACCCTATCTCGCTGACGGAATTTTTTTTCCCCTAACTACTATTCAATATTGGTGGTGAATTTGGGAAGTGGAAAGTAAGGGGAATTTACGCGAGGTACCGCATTAAGCACCCTCGTAAATATTGGGAATTTGCATGCTTCCGGCCAATGGTCCGGAGCAGACTCGAGTAGTTGGTCCGGGAGGCAGCCATGGCCGAGGCTCTGACTGCTCGCCCGGGGATTCTGAGGAATTTGGGGGGGGTTGGAGAATTACATGCTTTAATCATTAATTATTTTGGTCGCTCTGACGAGCGCTGGGTTGCCCATGTTGCCGGTGTGGTCTGCAAGTACGCGTTACGGTATGACTGTGAAAGTTGCTGTGTGTTGCTGTGGGTTGCTTTGTTGGTCTTCTTGATGTCAGTAAGGTGGTTGTTAATCTGTGCGAAATATTTGTAAGTGTAAGTCCGGATTTCTGTGAACGCCTCTTCCAAGCGGTCGAGGCGAGCGTAGATCAGTTCTAGTGATGCCAGTTTTTCGTTCAGTTGGTTATGGTGCTGTTGTGCGAGGTCCGTGAGGGTGGTGATAGCTGCTGGCATGGCCTTGCATACATATGTATGTTGATCGTCTAGGCACTGGGCCAGGGCGTCGCAACTCCTGTGCATCAGGCCTGCATGGTCTTGTAGCTGCTTCGATAGTTTAGATTCTGTGTAATTTTGCTGGTCGTATGTATTCTTGCTATTTTGGATTTTGGCGACGTGTAGGGACGTGATTGTCTCTACCAGTTGGTTACTGCGAGTAGTTACAGCTTCTAGAGCTGCCGCCTGCTGGAGTATCAAGGATGTTTGCTTGTGGATGAGGTCTTGAAGAGCAGTGATATGATGATTTGATTCATGTGATGGTTGCTGGGATGAGTTCTCTGTCGTATGAGCTGATTCGGTATCCATTGGTGTGGTTGCTGTGCACCTCCTTGAGGGTTGCTGAGTGTGGGAGTTTGATGAGTGGCTGCTTGTATTGTTGCTGCTGAGGTTGGATCTGCGCTGAAGGGGACAAGCAGCTTGGCCCGTGAAGTGGGTAGTGCCTCCACACGAGGCACAGTATCGGCGACGGCGGGTCAAGTCATGGTTGGTGCAGGAAGCTGTCAGCGCCGCTGCTCCACAATAGTGGCAGCGGGGTGCGTTTGTGCAGGCTAGTGTTGAGTGTCCGTAGTTGCAGCAGCGTCTACAAGGTGTGTTCCGATGGCTATGGCTTGGCTCGAACCTGAGGTGTAATGGTCCAAGTGTGAGTCCTGTATCTATGGCTGCCTCGCAATCAGTTTTCTCCAGGAACTTGACTCTTACTAGAGAGGTCGCGCCCTTTTGCAAGCGAATGCAGCTAGCGAGGTGTGCAGATTGCCAATTCCTGTGTGCAGTCCGGAGAATGTAGGAGCTGGCAATGCTTCTTGGTACTCCCCGGAGCACTGAGCTGAGATGGTCTGCAGAGGTGAGGCTGTGGTTCGTCCGAGTGTGGTCGTGTCCCGGAAGTGGTGGTGGTGAATACTGAGGCTGCGGCGGCAGAGGAGACGAAACAGCATTGAGTTCGTGCGTGGTAGAAGGTTTTACCGGGGTAGGCTGCTGCACATTTGTACCCTTAAGTGTTATCTCGTGTGCAGCAGGGCCCCTGGATGGCGACGATGGAGGTGTTGTGGTTGTTGTGGCTGGAGCAAGAAGAGAGTCAGGCACAGGCAATGCTATGTGTGTGACTGCAGAAGCAGGCGAAGATTGTTGAGTGGTGGGGAGAGCACTGTGCAGTGGTTAGTCCGCTGTGTTTCTTGTAGTTGAAGACACCTCCTTTTGAGCGTCCTGTACCCAGAATTTTCCCCTGAGGGGTTCCCTGGGTGCTGCAGGGCTCCAGGTCGGAGAAGTTGCCGGTGTTGTGTTTGGTTCTGACTGTGAGTCGGCGATGGCGACGGAAATAGTGGCGGTATATATATATATATACTGGAGATGCCCGTAGACCTGAGCTCTGATTGGTTCGCTTGGTTAATGGAGGTGGATCTAAGCTGGAGTTCCTAGATATTTCCAAAGGGATATTAGTTTCTGACTGGTTCCGCATTTTCTTTGTCTTTGTATTATGTAAGGCCGGATACCTAATTTATGTAACATAATTATTGGTAAATTTGTAATATTGAGAAAAACACGAACTAAAAGATTCTCAACAAAATATGTTTATGTTATGCATAGCTTTCCTACCACTAAAATAATTATTTTTACTATCACGTAACCTGCGAGAGGTGAACTGCGCATATCAAATTAACAATTTCGAAATGCACGAACAGAACAGCAAACTACGGGTCAACAAATTCACTTAAGAGGGAGCTGTAATCAAAGTTGAACATTCTGGTGTTCATTGAAAAGGGTAAAAGTTTACAATTTAATGGTATTTTCTATTACAATGTCCAACAGAATATGAATTTCCCCAAATGCCAGTGCATTTGACGTCATTATTTTAGCCAAAACTACTATGATGGAGAAAATGTGCAATCATTGCTTTCCAAAAATAAAATTTACAGATCCTGTTCTTGAATAAATTAAAGGCATAAAAATTGGATATACAAATATAAAATGTTGCATCTCTATATCTCAATACACTTTGTTCCATCATATTATATTATTCCAAATACGTGTCAACTTCTGGTATTCCTTGTTCACTAGAACTTAATTCCAAACACTAGCAATTAGTACATCTGAGGGCTATTATTTTTTTTTTTTTTGGTTAGTGTTTAACGCCCGTTTTTACTACTAAGGCACCACAGGCGGTGGACACTGGTGATACATGAGATGAAATGATAAATTGGGAAAGGATTTTTTTTTTAAGGAAGGAAGCGTTCCAGGCCTAAGTTTAGGTACCTCCCCAGCATTTGCCAGTTATGAAGACTGAGGAAAACCTGGGAAAAAAACCCAGTTAGGGAGGACGGTCCTGGCGGGATTCGAACCGCAGACCTCCCGCTCACGAGTCAGTGCCTTAACGACCTCGGCCACCCGTGGCGGTCAGGAGAACTATAATGAAACAGTGTACATTTTAAATTGAATTTTCTTTACTAATTACCATTTTCTCATAGCATCTTTATAAAAACATCGCCAACACATTCGAGAATAGAAATGCACTTCACATCACGTCCTTTAGAATAATCTTTCTTTTAATGCATCAATTTTGCAAAAGCTCAAAGCTTACTTTCTGTGAACTAGAAAGTGAGAAAATACAAACTTTTCCACTTGCAATATAACTAAAATTACTAATATTTTCGAACATGCACAGCCCTGCTAAAACCGGCAACTACGACTAAACCAATAAGAGAAGCTACAAAAGTACATAACTCGTGACATCACACCACATGCTTGTAACGTGTCAGTCATGGACGACACGACTATGATAAAGGAAATGTGGAAGCAAAGTAATGTTGTTTCAGGGCGAGTGAAAAGTCAAAAACCATTGAACTAATGTGTTTTAGGTGCAGAATGTTGAAGAAATGCAGTCGCAGCTCAAGAGATGTTGCTAGAATTCAACCGTCGACATCCCAATAGATACCCAATCACACACAGTGCAGTTGTGAAGTTGCTCCAACGCTTCAAGGATACCGGCAACGTGTATGATCTTGAGAGGTAGACCCCAGACAGCCACCAACGAGGACATTTCAACTACAATTTTAGCAATTTTAACATAGACAACAACAGCTGAAGTAAATAACACTATGATTTCTGACTTTTTACCCTGCACTTAGAGCTAAAGCAAACACTTGCTGCTTAATCTAACCATTTATTCGCAAACTCATTTGCATCATGATATTTACCTATGATCTACCGGTTACATTTTAATAAGTTCGATAGAAGGAACCGTGAGACCTACAAAATTACGTAATTGATGATATGCCTAAGACGGATGAAAGAAATCTTTCGTTTGGCACTGCGCCAGAAAACATGCAACTGAAAAGTAATTCAAGTTATTTACAATATAATATAATGTTACTTTTGTGTGAATAAAAATCGTTCATCCTTGCTAAAAGAGGATAAAAATGGCAAGGTATATACGAATAACCCATAACACATTCATGATGTTATTGAAAGTAAACTGCATTCAAGGATCAGCAACAAAATGAAAAACAGGTACAGAAGAGTTCCATCAGAAGCCTTAGGCTTATGTACAAAAGTGCGTCTTTCTTTGACTGTCCAGGAATGGGTAACATCTATCGTATCAAGTGCTAGGTGCTACCAAAATACTGACGGATACTAATGAGTTCCTGCAATTCATGAGCATAAAACAAACAAGGAACAATACTCCAATTGCTGTAGGTCTTTCCTTTCTTAATATACGATTTTATGCGGCACTCTCCCGGCCTGCGCATGAATTTTAGTTAAGAAACGAACAGTGAAAGGCACCTATGTGGCTGATAAAGATAGCTTCATTTACGGGAGGGAAATCGTATAAAATAGGCATTAATTATAACCAAAGAGATAAACAGACATACGATGCTCACCAAAAGTGCATTCAATATTACTTTGGCCTTTATAATGAAGAAATTTGTGGCAAAAAGAATAAAGCAGGTGAAGTAAAACATTATTCTCATTATGTGCTTGCCTTCAATTTACACATCAATCAAATCTAATGACAAAGCACAATAAGCGAAAGTAATATATTTATATTACCATGTTCTTACCTTCAACTTCAATTTAAGGAATACAATGGCAAAGCACAATAAGCTTAGTAATTGAAAGCATTAATATTATCCCGCTTGCCTTCAACTTGCAATTTAATGAATTCAATTATAGAGCACAAAAGGCAAATTGATGTAAAACATTAATATTGCCACGTGCTTGCCTTCAATTTACTCACATTAAAAGCTGAAATTCTACGTAATATAATAAAGAAAACAAAAATTACAGAGAATTACAAAAATAACATAATTACACAATGTCTTGATAGTGAGTATCGGAAGGGCAACAAACCTATGAATTTGAATAGCTAGCCGGAAGATGTCTTTATCGCCAGAAATAGCAACTCCTCGCAGCTGTAAGCCCAAGTCCCAAGTAAGGCTATGGCGTCATCATTAGTAGAAACCTCATTACTAGTCTCGACCAGTCAGTTGCGGATAAGGTTACATGGATGGGACAAGAAATGGAAAACAGGGATATGGCGCATAGCTACATAAGTGTAGACTGCACAAAACTCATTAGCTAACGAAATATGTAGCAATGTTTTTTTTATCATAAACCAATTTAATTTGTAAATTCGAATTGGAGAAATGCTGATTGTTGTATTTTAAATAGTACCGAATCGTATTAACTCTTTATAGTCCGAGGTACGTACCTTGGTGTTAGTGTTGTTACTTAACCAATTATCGCAAATTTATATATACTGTATATATATATATATATATTTATATTTTAAGGCACTGTTTCTATAGTCTCTTAGATGGTTTTATCAGCCCGAAATGCTGTAAGCGAACCTTAGACAGTAAATTTGTGCAGCAAGAAATGATTTTTTTCTGATATTATATGCAAGGTTATCGCTTCCATTTAGTTCAAAACTACTGGAAAAAATCAACTTTAAAACCTATATAACGATAGGCAAACAACCAGAACTCATACTCTCCCGTTATTGGCGCAGAGTATTAAGAAATCTTACTGGCGTTATAAACCCTCAGGATTTATTCTTTTTTATTTAAGTAGCGTTTAATGCCCGTTTATACTACTGAGGCACCACAGGCAGTGGATTTATTCCTGCAAAAAGTTTGTACTATGTATCTCGAGAGAAAAAAAAGTTCTTTTTTTTTTAACTTTTCTTTAATTTAGTAAACATGCACTGAAATGTTAACAATATTAAGAAATACACTCCTCAAATAAATATAATTATCAGCCAAACTATAGCACAAACTATAACTTGCGCAATAAGTAGACATTTTGAATAGTGTTTTAACGCCCGTTACTACTGACGCACCACAGGGGTGGACACTTTTTTCCTCACGCCTTAGGTTTGGGGACCGGCCGAGCTTTGTGCTAGCTTTTTTATACATGGCATCGGGTATTTTTATCATTAATTTTGTTTAGTTTTTATTTCTACGGTCAACTTTCCTGCCTTATTGTGCCAGTCACCAGATATTATATGCTAATTTAATTTTAGTAATGGATGGAATTCCATTGCTAAATTGTTTTAAGTTTAGGTTTTATTTGCAACTATATTGTTCCAAGTTTTTCGAATAAAACTGTTATTCAGTTTTACTTTTATTTGCTATATTGTTAACTTTAACAATAATGAGACATTTTTAAATGTTACTTTTTATGTATTGCACCGCCAAAGTTGGCCGAGGTCGTTCAGTCGCGGACTCGTGAGTTGGAGGTCTGCAGTTCGAATCCCGCCAGGACCGTCTTTCCAGACTGAGATTTTCCTCAATCCTCATAAATGGCAAATGCCGGGGAGATACTCTAAATTTAGGCCTGGAACGTTCCCTTCCATAAAAAAAAACAATCCTTTCCCAATATATCATTTCATCTAATGTATCATAAGTGTCCATCGCTGTTGGTCCTGGTGGTTTGGTGGTAACCATACTTGCCTCCTAAACGCTAGATAGCGGGTTCGATCCCAGGCAGCGTATAAAAATCCTAAGCATGGCTTCCTTCGGAAGGGAAGTAAAACCGTGGCTCCCGTGTCATACATTTACGGTATGATAAAGAACCTCAAGCCTGAAAAAAGAAGCCTGTGAGCAAAATTTTTCAGCCGTTTTTCGTCCTGAATTGAATGGGATGCTGATGACCTGGGATGTTAAAAAGCGTCCGTAAATAAACCAAATCAAAAAAATGAGAAAGAAACAAAGAAAGAAAGGAAGGAAGAAAGAAAGAAAGAAAGGAAGAAAGAAAGAAAGAAAGAAAGAAAGAAAGAAAGAAAGAAAGAAAGAAAGAAAGAAAGAAAGAAAGAAAGAAAGAAGAAACGCTGTCTCCCCGAGCAAAGCAGACAATGTAATCTCCAGTGTCAGCGGAGATGACAGAATAAACAATACGGTAATAATGTAAGAGCTTACACTTCACAATCGGGGAAAAATTCTTGAACCTATTTGTGCTAAAACTGCAAATCCTTGACGGCATTCATCCTGTGGATAGAAGTATAGAAATAATGCTACAGTTTCAGGTTGTCCACCTGCGCCATATTTCAAGTAAAACGGAATTTTCTCCCTTGCTTTCATATAAATATATAAAACAATCTAACATGCGGTCACAGGCTTAAAAACGTTTGTAGGGTGAAAAAAATGCCTTTATTTGAGGAAGCAGAATAGGTACTTGGTATATTACCATGACAAAGCAAAACATTTTTCGTGATTCAATAGAAAATACTTCGCATCCATTAATGACAATTAGTTGTATATTTTCATCTCGGAACTATGAATGAATGGTGTTTAACGTCCGTTTTTGCTACAGAGGCACCACAGGCGATAGACACTGATGATACATGAGGTGAAATGATATATTGAGAAAGAATTTATTTTTAAGGAAGGAATCATTTCAGGCCTAAGTTTAGGGTACCTCCCCGGCATTCGTCATTTATGAGGACTGAGGAAAACCTAGAAAAAATCTGTCAGGGAGGACGGTCCTGGCGGGATTGGAACCCCACATCTCCCGCTCACGAGTCCACGCCTTAACGACCCCTTGGTCACAAATATATAAAAGTATTAAGCATGAAATGCAAAAGGACAAGACACTTATGTCCAAGGTAAAGAAATCGGCTTGCAGATATAGCAAATTAAGTTTCTCCGGATGATAAGCAAGTCCTTTCCAGCGTCTTACACTTTCAAACAATTTTGTTTTTTAAACCTACATGGGATGATTTCTATTCTTTCCCTTCTATTTTAATATTATTAAATAGTACAACCATTTTATGTTTTTAATATCTTTTTGACCACATCTAAATGAACATCTGTACATAATGTCATGCAGACTGTATAAAGTCCAATAAATTTGGAAGTCAAACGTTTTTGTCTATTACCTTTATCATATTGGATTGATTTAGAATGATATTCGAACTCGATTTATATGATACGAAACTCAGTTTGAGCCCTCCCTTAGGAAATCAGCAAGGAAACTACATTTACAAATGTTATATTGAATTCTGCTCACAACAGATTGTACAAAACACAAAAATACACATTTTCTTCGCTTGCTACTTATATATGAAATCATTCAAATTGTTTAACATAGGCAGGATTTGAAGCAATAAAACTGAGAGAAACTTGGCAGTTCTAAGCGATAGGCAACAACTTGAATGTGTACAGCTGTTTTCCCCAAAGCCTAAAAAGTCTTGTATTATTAAATTTAGTATATTTAAACAGATAGGTAGGTTTACTGAAAAGTTTTTTCTTAAAAATACATAATAATGCAGTGACATATTATATATGCAGCATACCGATACAGGTTTGTTTAAATTAGTTTTGTACTATTAAACGACGCTTAAGTTACGTATTCATGATTCGGTAATTGGCAACTCAGTCTGAGAAAGCAGTTGATATGCTTCACTTCCTTGAATCAAGATTTTATTTAAAACATCCGTAAAATTCTTAAATTTCTTTCAGGAAATGTGCAAGATTTTTTTCTGAGTACTCTGATGGAGCTGGCAATCGTCAAATAAATATGAAACGCACCATCATACTACCTGAGCCATAGCAGTTATAATTACATTTCTCTCTCTGTCGTAGGTGCAAATTTATTACGTCAATATGCAATTTCCCTTCATTTACGAATTTGTTTAGTTTAAAAACAAAAGCAGGTATATGTTTTCTCTATTAAAGACTAAAACAAGTGCCTCTTAATGTAATTTCAGAACTTAAGTACATTATTGCGTTTGTTTCCGTTCAGTACCGCAAGAAAGTCTTCATAATGGATATATCAACATACTATCTTGTATAATTACCTTGTTATTTTATTATTTTAGTGATTTTAATTTATTACATTCAGTTGAACTAATTATTTCCTAAATTCCTTATGCTATAAATGATTAGACTTTACACTCAAACTGAATTGCACAAGTAATTTCAGAAACAAAACCCAAGAACTATATTTTCACGTTAATTGCAATGACAAAATAAATTAATACATTTATTGGGATTTGAGCCCTAACTCTCCTCTTAATATAACTACACATTAGATAATAAGACATTAAAAAACTAATAGCAATATAGCTACTATTTTACAATAAATTTATTTAGGTTACTTTTCGCATTATATACTTCAATAAGTTCCCTTCCATGTGAACACTTTGTTGCCAAATACTTGGAAAACTGCGCACTCCCTCTGTAGCATTATTTTTGTATATGCTTTTTTTTTTTTTTTTTTTTTTTTGATAGATCTAATGTTTTTGGATGTCATTTCTTGATTGAAAGCGAATGCCTAGCAAAGGTTCTTTAATCTTCTAAAACAAGTCAAAAACTCAGGAACTTCGATCTGGTCAATTTGGTAGGTGTTGCAATATTTCCCAATTCCATTTTCTTAAATGCACTGTGTCCAGCCATGTAACAAACAGGTCTATGCCTAATGGCATGTAATCGTTTACGACGCAATACTGGGTGCAAATGCAAGTACTTTGATTAATAAGCTGCATTCATTCTTACATGATGTACACACTAAAATTCTGCCGTCATATTAATAAGTTAACAACAAGGAAGGCTTTGCGTTCCTGTTCATATCCTTCCAGATGCAGTCTTGCTCTCTCCATTCGCTGAAACTTTGCAATTTCAGTTAAAACTGTGCGGAACCTAGCGAGCACAAACTTTCACCTTTCTTTACTTAAATTCTACAAACGGGCGATGATGTAACACCAATTTCCACGCATTTCCAGCTCCTGTCTTCTTCCAATAAGACTCTTAGAGTCTCAAAATGGAAATTGTCTGTTGCAATGACGGGTCTACAATGCTTGGTCTGTGTTCACATTTCTCCCTTCCTGCCATCTTGCAATAGTTCGGCATGGTAATACTTTTGCCTCCGAAGCTACTTGTAACACCCTAAAGCACTGAGTTGCATTTCCCCCTTTATTAAACACCCTTGTTCATACCTACTGATCGTTTAGGGCGGTATTACTCACTGCAAATAACAAAAATCACTGAATTTACAAAACGTGGTTAGTTTGAGACTTCCAATACTGCTCATTTACGAAACAAGTGCTGCTTTTTAGTATAATACAACATTCTTTTGTTCAGCGCTACGAGCACTGATCCACATGGTTTTTGGCATTACTTTTTTTTTTTTTTAACTATTTACTTAGCCACTGCGCTACAGATAACAGCGAATTTCCTTGCGTTTCTTGTCCACATTTATCACAACATTAAGTGGAAATGGAACAATTTGCTTTGCGCAATTGAGACTACGGTGAACCGACTTTAACTCCATGGACTTTGTTGCATGGGGAATTTCGCAATCCTCAATCTGCATCATTCCCGGGAACCACAACGGCTGCTCTAGATGTTTACACGTATAGGTTAAAAAAAACAAAACATTATAACACATTTGAGGATATGTGCTGAGATTAGTGGTGGGCATGTGGAGCACATTTTGCATTAAAGAAATCTGCTGTTTAATCAGTTCTCCTATTGTTCCTGACTCTATAGCCACCCTGTACATCAAATCCTTAGATGGTGAAGCATGGCTCCTGCATTTTGGACCAGGGAGTGAAAGGAAAATGTAATATTTGCGAAAAACAGCCACGTAATAGTTCGTCACGGTGTGATCAATAGATGATATATGCCATAATTAATTCAGTAACACAGGATCAACAGTTCCCTATTATTATTATTATTATTATTATTATTATTATTATTATTATTATTATTATTATTATTATTATTAAAGAAAAATAAGCGGTTTTGGAGGAAGTTTCATTCGAGTTATGAAAGAGGAAGCAGAAGAAAAATTTCATATTACCTTAGTGAACAATTTATATCAGTATATTATTAATTAACATTTATTCGTGTTTTTGTGAATTTACAGAGATCAAAATAGGATGCCTGCTCCATCTTGGGAAAAGATTTTGAAGATCTCTCCATTCAGGATAGTGACCACAATTATGCAACCAATAGAAAAATAACGTATTTAGATCATTCCAATCAACTGATATTTGTACTCAAAGAATACATTCTAAATGCATTTTAGACACCCTGCAAGAGATGCTGAAAAAGAAAATCTAACCGTATTTGATTATATCAAGGAGACGATGTACTGTATTTTCTCCATAAATAGGAACTGCTGTGATCCGACTATTGAAAAAATTTCCAGAATAAATTAGTTTTGTGAGGGTGATATAGACATGAATAAGCTTCATCTCTCCTTATACCTTTACATCTACAGACTGAGATGGCAGAGTTAGAGATATTGAAGGTTTGCATGAAAGCACTCCTATAAAGAAGGAATATGCTCAAACCTATTCACGTACGTATTTCTTGCATTGTTAATATTTGGTGATGGCAACATCCTATCTCCGGGCAATGAGTCATAATGCTACAGAGTATATAAAATTGCTGTCAATAGTACACTATTAATTTATCCCTATGAAACTTTTCATTTGTAATACCACATAAAAAGTCACTAATGTGTGGAAGTAGTAAATAATCATGTGATAAATTGATCGTATATTACCAAAAATATTAAGTTTTGCGAATATGAGTTGACTAATTTTAACAGCAATTGAAATGTTGTTACTAATTACCTAAGAGTTCAGGCTACAAATTTTCATTCATTAGAGGAGTGACATTTTCCTTTTCTTAAATTTGGATAAACCAGAATTAAAATACATTTTCCGATAATTTTGAAGAACTACTTCTCATATTATACACATTTAATATTATTTGGAATACATCATGAATGTTTGGCTATATTGACGATAGAATAGGTATTTCGAAAATTATTTTATTATAAAATGAAAGTTGATACTGTTAGATTTAAGATTGATAATGGTAGGGGTCAAGAAGAGTTACATAAAATGTTCAGTAATACTGCATATGACTTCATAAATAGGCTGAGTGGCCAAAAAGCCAAACACTTATTTATAAACATATTTTAAAATAAAAATCTGTGTTTAATGAAACGAAGATATAAATATTAAAATTTAATTTCTTTACAATTATTATTTAACAACATTTTATCATCCAAGTAACGCATAAGGAGTATTTCAAGCACAAATTCTATCCCATTATTGAAAAATCTTCAAACATGGGCAAACATCACTATAAACGGAATTTTTAAAAAATGTTCCAAATTGACACTCTTAACGGTGTTCTGGTTTTCTGGCTGTTTGTGTAAGATAACCACGGTCTCAGTAACGAATGTTGCTACCTCTAGCTCTAATTACAACTGTGATTCGGTCAGGCATGCTCCAGATAAGATCTGCAATCTCTTCTTGTGGTATCAGTTCCCATTTCGCTAAAAGTGCAGCCCCAAAATCTGCCAGTGAATCGGGGAATCGACCTTTAGCATGCCTTCCAAGCATGTCCCAGGCATGGTCTATAGGGTCTGAACTGCATGCTGGTCATACCATAAGTTCCATCCCAACCACGTCCAGGAACTCAGAAAAATATCAAGCAATGTGTGCTCGAGCGTTATCGTGCATAAGGATAATGTTGTCGCCTATAACGGATGCAAAAGGCACTACATAATCAGCAAGAATCTCCTCGATGTACCAATGAGCTGTCATTGACCCATTCTCGATGAACAACATTTCCGTCCTTCTTTAATCCTGAGCGCTGCCCAAACCAATACTGAAACTCCATTAAAAGGTGTCCTTGAAGAAAAAGTGCAGAGTGCATAGCGTTCTCCTGGCCTTCCCCATATTCTCTCCCTCCTATCTGGTGCCTTCAAACAGAATTTGCTCTCATCCGTGCAGAGTACCGTGCTTCATTCCTCCATAGTTCAGTTTTGATGGGTACGAGCAAACTGCGTCCAAGAGATATGGTGTTCCCTGGTCAGTAGGTCTCCTGGACTGCAAATTCATTTCAAGCAGTCTTTTTCCAACTGTCCTTCCACTCGTGTTAATATGCCGTACTTGCAGCAAATTATTCCTGGCCTCCATCGATGTTGCGTGCCGATCGCGAAGAACTTGCAGTAAAAGAAGGCGATCGTCTCGATCAGGGGTACTCCTCCTACGACCAGAACCGGGTCTCCTGGTGTAGATTCCATCCTCTGAGCCTCTGGTCAATCCTGCTTACATTGGAATGAGAAGTGCCAATGATATCAGCAACATAACTTCGTCCATCCTCCATTAATGCCACAGCTCTTGCTACATCTTCAGCTTTAAGAGGTATTTCAAAAACTGATGTAACACGTAAGACTGAATGCTTTAAATTACTCACGCGACACAACAATGCACGGAACAATTTTAAACATTAAAACATCGCTTTGTTGTAAAAGCGCTTTACGCACAAAAATTAACCGGTCAGAATCCAAAAAAGGTTTCAGGGAATAGACTAAAGCTTTTTAAATCCATTGATTATGCATTAGGCGTGTTTCTGCAATGTCGCAAGTTTGGCCTTATACAAGCTTAAGTGTTATGGAAAAAAAATGCAGAGAATATCTTGCTGTTTTGCTTTTTCTGCCGCCGAGTGTACAGAAACCATGTTTTTAATAAACAGGTGAACAACAAATTTTGCCTAATTCTTCATAAAAATATGATAATTACACTCAAAACAACTTTCCATAATCAAAATATACTAATTAAATCATTATTACAAAAAAAATCAAATTCAATCTTTAATATGAGTAAAAATTGTAAATAAATTTAATAAATAAATTAAAATTAGAAGTTATTTATTTAGAGTTAAACTTGGCCCTAAAAACAAATGTCTGAATTACTATTTTATGAAAATAAGTATAAATACTCTATAACTAACATGAATTTAAAATAGTATTAAAGAAACTGAAAATAGAAAAGCCCCAAACAGCAAAATGGGAAATCAACAGGGAACTTATAAAACATACTTAATATATTTTCGTTTTTTATTATCATCTCTATAATATACTCGTATGATGGGTTTGTAGCCATATCCCAGAAGAATGACAAATAAATACAACAATCGCAATTTATAAACAAGGATATAAAGTAATGTAATAATTCTAAAGGAATAAGTGCACTTATCACCTCTATACCAAATAGATATCGCACCGTCTTAGCAAACGCTGCCCTAGACAACTGCGTAGATTTCGAAAAGCAAAGATTGTATGTGTTGTGTTTATTCCATACCTCTGGGCATAGAAATGAACGGGAATATATTATGCCATACATTTTAAGCTTTATAGGTTAGGAAAGAGTGTCTGACATGGGACCTGTTTCGCAAAAATATGGTCTAACACATTACAAGTTTATGAAATTATAACTTATTATTAGTAGTATTCTGATTTACAAAGTTTTGCAGCGGTATTTAAAAAAGAGAGGATTAATTAATCAAATATGTATATGTGGATGGAGGGGAGGATTTGAAAAAAAGGAAATTTGATTTGATAGGTTTTGGATGTAATCTCAGGGGTAAATAATTTCTTGCTCTTCGACGATGGTTTCCGCTGTCATACAGTTTTGCCACGTCTGTTGAGACTCTGCTGCTGGATAGTTTTATGGTCCGGTAACCACAGGGGAAGGAGTCTTGGAGATTAATAATAGTTTTCGTTATGAAAGAGGGACCACAATTTATTATACATACATTATTGCACATAAATGTGCTGCACTCAATTAATAAATCTCATCCACTTAATACTCTTCCAATATTAAATACCACTTTCCCTAACTGAAATGAAATGAGAAAGCCCTTCCACTGATATTGCCCTGCTGAATACTCTTGCAAAACTGACTGCGAACCACAAAATTGCAAAACTAAATAAATATGGTCTACGTAACTTTTTCTATGTAGAATCAACTCAAGTAGTTGACTTCTTCGCTTCAAGAGATTATCGGCCTGTCTTTTCATCCCTGCAGTCGCCAAATGTTTTATGGTGCCTACCCCGCTTAAGAAAGTTTCTAACAGAATATCAATAAACATCTTGCTCAAGAATTCTTTAGAAATATTGTTACAACAGGCTACAGAAATTCCAAGCTCTGATTTTATGGCTGGGGTAACTTTCTGCACACTTAAGAGAAAATAACATTTTAGACATAATAACTCAATACTTGTACAGGGAAATGACATGACACTTATGGTTATAACGAAGTTACATAAAATTACTTGCTATAATTACTGCAATTAAATATGAGATTGGCAGCTCATAAATACTGCCTCAGTTTTCTGCTACATTTGCACTTTACCAGTCGTTGGGCACCTGTAATTTGTATCGATTTCTCTGTAAGTGCAAGGATATTGGTAACTACAAATACTGGGGCAGTTTTAATAACTTTTTTATAATTTTTGGATTTAGTGAAAAAGTATCAGCGAAAGTGTTGATAATAATGAGAATAGATATGTGTTTAAAAAACAATGCATTTAAGTATAATGAAAATGATAGGTTTAAGTGCAATAAACTACGGCTATTGATATTGGCCTTTCCCGTGTCAAATACACATTTCTATCCAGCATCTAAGTTCATGTTTTTTTAAGGTTCTTGCTTCATGCCACTATAATACTTTCTTTCCATCTCTCATTCTCTTTTACAATAATCTCTTTTGACACCATTTTCCCAATCTTATAATTAAATTGTGAATACCATTTATATAAGTTTATTTAAATATAAATTATCAAATGGAATAATGAAATAAATGACCGAGCACCATTGGAATGCTCGATTCTTCTCCTAACTCTCGACCATTGAAATTGATGCTATGTATCCCTATGCGTCTCAAAGAGAACTATTACACTTAAATATTGACAAATGCACATTAAAGTATCTAAATCTTCACTATTTATGACAGAAAATGTAAAAACCGTTCAGCACGAATTACTGTAATCGGCTCTGTACATTAAAAAAATACTTTTTTTTTTTTTTGCCAAGAAGTGCACACAACCTAATTTGAGGTGTGGCGACAGGTGGTAAAACAGCTGCAGCTTACTCTTATATAACACCGCTTTTAACTTTTTAATGATACTTTATAAATGGTGTACATTCCTTTGTGGATCAAAAAGTTACAAATCAATACTTTACAAGGACTTGTAATGTTTCAGACCATACTTTTGTGGAATAGGGAATGGGACAATACCCATCAAATAGAGAATAGTTTTGGAACGGAGGAATAGGGAATAGGGCAATTGCCATTAAATAGAGAATAGTTTTGAAACTGAATTAGGTAGGAAAAGTGCGAGGTCACGATCGGAACTAAAAATGTGGATCTTCGGCTTCCCATGTCGATGCTATAATCCTTTGAGCTACCCTTTGAGCATGGCCAAAACCGCCAACTTTTCTCATCTGCAGACCTCAGGGCTATCTCGTAAAGAGTTGACTCGAAACATTGCTGCACTTAAGGCCCAGGTTTCTGGCTTTTAGATAAATTATATGAGCTAGATGTTCTTTTTCACACAGTACACGTGTGTTGCAATTGGAATCAATTTCTGAGTTAAGTCCCTGCCATAATTTCGAATATTTCCTGATTCTAATTCCAAGTCAGGGCAACACGCATGCTTTTTGTGAAAAACCATATCTAACTATATAAATGTGGAATGTTTTATTGAATATAGGAATATCAAAATACAAATATGGGATATTTAAAACACACAAACAAATATATATACACATAAGTCTTAGAGATTCATAAGAATTTCGTGAAAGCTCTCGAGGCCGTAGACAAGAGTCGCTACATAAGACGACCAGAGAATGCATGATAACATTAGAAGTTGATAATTATATTGATGCATTAGCACCAACAAAAAAGTTTAAACGCCTTAATGTGCCATAAATATTTTAGCAGATTCAAAAAGCCAATTACAAACTGTAATTAAATTTTTAAAGTTTATTTTAAAATCTTTGTGAAAGGAACAAAAGCACTTACTTTCGAAGGAAAATGTCTTCCTAGATTTAAAAAAGAAATACAGGGTAATAAGTATAATAAATCTAGTGGCCAACTTAAAAATACTTCAGAATAAATTTATCTTATGCGAATGAGACGGCAATGACATCCTCCTTTGTCCAAACATGGACTACTGTCCAAAATATCCTGGGTTCTAATGTCGGTACCCGCTTAGAAATGGTCTAAATTAGGAAGGTTTGGAACGGGGTCCATTCAGCTTCGTGAGGATAGAGAAAGGGTGTTTTTTGATCTAGAATGTCGCATGATAGCGACCGGCGGGGTGTCGACGTTCTGATACATGCCTTCTGCTGATGATGTCACAACATTAAAGTAGGATTCTTTGGTCAGAAGTAAGAAAATAAGAACCAAATATAAAGGATAGAATAAATTATTTCAATAGGAACAATGAAACCATAAAAATATTTTAAGTCACAAAGAAGTAAAAACAGACACTATTAAATCATGCAAAGTAATGGCCATAACCTTTTTTATTCATGTTTCCGAGACCTGGACCTTAAGGGCTTTCTCAGATCGCTAGCTGAACGCAATTATTAAGAAACAGATTATAAACTACGATATTAGGAAGGAAGTAAACATTGACTATGCAATAAAAAAATAGCTACACCTAGCACAAAATGTTTTGCTCACATGAAAAATTCATGAAAAATATTCCCCAGCAATGTGAGTGAGCTGCTTATCGAGAATTGTTGTTTCCATTTCAAACAAATTTTGCAGAGAAATTTACAATAAAATTTGTTTAACTGTCATTTGTTAAACTTTTTGGAGAAAACTACTTTCAATTCACCTTGTATTATCTGAAAATATACAGGGTGTCCCATTTATCCAGCTCACCCAAAAGAGCTTTTTTCTGAGGAGTCAAATGTAAAAAGTGTTTCAAAAATGTTTTAGCATCATGGGGAAATTGCTGCTGAGGGTACACTTTTTTGTATTTCCATCAATGTAAGAGATACAGGACAGAGAGTCGCTTTTTAAAATGACACCATGCACATTATATTCAAGAATACATCTACCCCCACCAAAAACTATTCATAAATGTATCATACTGTACCATTTTAGTCAAATTGGTCCATCAACAATCCACGATCGCAGCAATAGGTAGAGTATCAATGTCTATGGAAAGTTAACATTTGTTGCGGAATTATTGGCGATACCATTATTGAACTTTTATTTGTAAATAATAACCAAAATGGCAGACGATATGTCACATTCTTAAGAAGCGCTCTAGCTGGTCTCTTGGTGGCCGGTTTTTTTTTTTTTTTTTTTTTTAATAGTGTTTAACGGCCGTGTTTACTACTGAGGTACCACAGGCGGTGGACACTGGTGAAATATGAAACAAAATTATATATTAGGAAAGGACTTTTTAAGGAAGGAAGCGTTCCAGGCCTAAGTTTTAGGGTACCTCCCCTGCATTTGCCATTTATGAGGACTGAAGTAAACCTGGAAAATACCTCAATCAGGGAGGACGGTCCTGGCGGGATTCGGACACCAGGCCTCCCGCTCACGAGTCCGCGTCTTAACGACCTCGGCCACCCGTGGCGGTTTGGCAGCCGTGTGCCTTAGAATAATAAAATGAACATGTGTATTACCATGATGGATGCCCAGTGCATAAACACGACGCACTCTGTTCCGTAAATACCCTGGCAGATGGATTGGACGTGGTAGACTAGTTATTTGGCCGCTTCATCTCCAGACCTCACGCCACTAGAGGTTTTTCTTTGGGGAGCTGTATACCAAAATGTTCCAACAACAGCAAAGGACATGCAGCAATGCATTATTGATGCTTGGACAGTCATCCAGAAGGATATAGGGCGTTTTTCATCCACAGAGCAGAATTACGAATTCCAAGGTCACCATTTTGGGCACGAGATGTAAGCTGCATATTTTGTAGATAGTGGTGGTACCCCAGTGCTACAAACACTGAACTATCACGACTGGGGATCCGAATACTATTCTCGAGGACAAAAGAGTGCTCAAAGTTTTTTCGAAAAATGTGCGTTTCCCTATTTTATTACATCAGCATTCTTTACCTTTTCCTTTTCCTTTCTTTTCTGCTCTTCATATTATAGATTTGTTGAAAAGTTTATGATTAGCCGCACATACATTCATGCTTCTGGGGAAGCAGCACGAGGTCTCTCACCCACCTTTCTCAACTGGCATTAATCCATTGGTGGAGATAAACAGCAGAGAACCAAAATAGAAAATGTGCAACTAAATTTGAGTTTCTGTTAAATTGATAAATTTTTTCTTAATATTGCCTCTTCTTTGGTCTGGAGATAAAACATTAGAGAAAATAGCCAATTAGTTTTGAATTTCATATAGGCATTTTCTACAAACAAAATAAATAGGTCAAGAGGTAAGCAGTGTTAGTAAACAAATAAATACCACCTCTTTAAATGTCGTGAATAACATAAAATGCACTTAAATCTTTAGCACCACCATGGCGTTACAAAGCTAACAATTACTCTAAATTTTCCGTTATTCACATAAGTTAACTTCTAATTCTAAAGGAAGTTTATCACGTGTGTTTGGTTTATGATGAAGTCATTTAACATCTCATGTCATCAGCGTCCCATTTAATTCAGAGCGTGAAACGGCCGACAAATTTTGCTCAGAGACCTCTTTTTTCAGGCTTGAAGTTCTTTATCGTGCCGTAAATGTACGACACGGGACCCACGGCTTTACTTCCCTTCCGAAGGAAGCCATACTTAGGATTTTTACGCCCGAAAAAAATTCATGGACCTGGCAGGGACTCAATCCGCGATCTTGGGTCTATGAGGCAAGTATGGCTACCACTAAACATCGGGACGACCATAAAGAAAAATATATAGTTTTGAGTAACTATTCTTAATTGAGTTCACAAAATAAAATATGTTCTCTTGCCGCTTTCTAGCAAAAGTCATAAGTAGGTACACACAATAGCAAATGCTGGAATGTTTCAATAGCAAATTACGCCGAACTTCCATTAACTAGTTTCATCACTAGGTGGCATGTGTTGTTATGCATTACTGCCGTCAAGTATCGTTTTTGAGAATTAGTTTATTGGTGTTGAAGGTATATATGACATTATTTGGCTTAAGTCACCTTATTACTGTTGTTGCATTTTCTCTTCAATGCTCCTTTTTAACTTCTTGTTTATGAGGGTTATTCAATAAGGTTTCATACAAACACACTTTCTTTTTTCATTGAATTGTTTGAGTTCTTGAAGATGCTTTTAATGTAGTTTCCTATTAAATTATGTCCTAACTTTCTAAATGCCAAACCCATTAATTAGTCGGCCCATCAGGAAGACGCAGCAATTGGCATATCTTACTAACAAATAATTCGTTACCTTTTTTCAGATATCAGCTATCTTAAAGTAAATTTTAGTTCCTTTTCTTCCTCTTTATGGCCTATTAGGTACACGAGAAATAAATTTTCTTTACCTTTGCCCTTTTGGAATTGATTGCGAAATAGTAACATTATGCAATAAGAATTTTATGCAAGTCTTTGTCTACACATATAAACTTAACGAATGTGTTAGGGCAATACCACCCACAAAATCAATAGCTGCAAAAGAAATTGCCGATAAATTTGTTTGCCTCTTACACGCAGTAGAAATTAAACTTGTTTTTCATCGTGTCTTCTACGTACTGGCCTGTAAGTAAATTCTATCACTGGTAGAAACAATCACTACTTCCCACAGAGTCATTACCACATAGATATGTATCTTATGAATTGGTCATAGAAGCAAATGGTACTTATGCTACCTTTTATCGTGCAAATTTTATTTTTGTCCTGAAGTTGAGTTAGTAAATATTTAAAAGATAATGAAATTTGACCCTGAAGCAAGGCATATCTAAATGAAATTGAAAGCTAGCTTATTAAAACGTACGTAAAACAAATATGAACATTGCATGAAAATAGCAAAGAGATTGATGTGAACCTAGAAAGAAGAAAAGATTTAAAAGTTTGTAAAATCTATTTTTTTTTATTAATTTGTAATAATAAGTTGCGGGAAAAAGATATAAACGCTGATTTCTTTTGTTTATAAAGTATGTGTGCATGACTGTAACCTACTACAACTTGCTGTTAGCAAGAAAGTGCTTGTTTTGTCTCTGTGCTGAACAATGTGCCGGGCCAGCTGCTCCTCACCTCTCAACGGCTGTTGCGCCCAGGAATTTTAGAATTTGGTGCTTTTTTTCAAATACTAAATTTGATGCAAATACAAATGTGATAAAGCAAATATGTGCTACACTAATCATATAATTAATTTTAAATTTTTTCCCAGTCTTCTGAATAATTCCGTAAAAGTAAAAACTGCATAAAGAAAATACCATGGAGGTGTGCGAGGATTATAAGCTCATTAACTTCCAGCTGCAACATTAATACAGAATTATATAAACTGTAGCATAACTTAACACTTATGCTCCAACACTGGATATGAATGCAACAATAGACTTGGGTATACAATGAGGTCAACTGAAACTACTAGAAAAGCTAGAACATTGATCCTGGCAAAATATTTTGTAAAAGTGTAATGAAATTAACGTAGAAAGAGTGAGGAATTTAGATTTGCAAGCTGAGATGGGCATTAAAATAGTTCAGGAGCAAGAGAGAGTGAGAAAGAGAAGAGAGAGAGAGAGAGAGAGAGAGAGAGAGAGAGAGAGACTACACGAAGTTTTTTTTTTAATTAGTGTTTAGCGCCCATTTTTACCACTGAGGCACCACAAGCGGTGAACACTGATGATACATGAGATGAAATGATATATTGGGAAAGGATTTTTTTAAGGAAGGAAAATTTCGAGGCCTAAGTTTTAGGGTATTTCCCCGGCATTTGCCAGTTATGAGGACTGAGGAAAACCTGGAAAAAGCCTCAGTCAGGGAGGAGGGAGGATGGTCCTGGATGGATTCGAACCCCAGAACTCATTTTTCCGAAAATTTGTTTTTTAAAATTATGTGTTCCTTTCCTCTAAAAATTATTCATACCATAAAAATTAAAATTTTATTAGCAACTTTATGGTGGTTGAATACGTTACTGACGTTTTAAAGTCTGTACTAAAGCCTCTTGAAAAACGCATACATTTTTATAGAAATTAATTGATCAAATCTCTTAAGAAAGCGCAAAAAATACAAAAAACATCAACCTTTAACATAAAAATGTCATAAAAGTAGGATTGTTAGTTTTATAGAAATAAACCTTTAAATGTATAACTTCTTTGCAAAGGTATAGCATACCACCTTCTCTTGGTGGAATGTAACCCATTGGTAAAGATTACAGAATTTGACATTATTTAAAAAAATAAAATATTATATTTTTATTTTTATCGAAAATTAGTTGCAACGTTGTCGCAATAATTTCGTAAAAATTGGTAATAAATTTTAGTTTAAAAATAGCATTATATTTTGCATTTTTCCTAAAAACAATGGTTAAAAAGGTTTCATGTACGAATTTATTCTACACATTAAAATTAAACACAATTTTGTAACACTTAGAATAAAAAATATTATTTTATTTTAAGCATAGCACAGTTCACAATATTATTTTCTTTTATTTTGAACGTAAAATCACTAGCAATTAAATAATATTTTGAGAAATATCTTTCTACGTTAAAATATGCACGAGGAACCCAATCACATTTCAACACAGAAGATAAAAATTGACGGTTTTTCAACATAAGAGCTCGTAATGCATCAATTACGTTCAATTTAACAATTTGAAGTGCTGGATGTTTGTTTCAAAACGTTTTCTTTCAAAGTACGAAATGCTACAATGCAATCGATACATTTAATATCCCTGAAGTATCTTCTTGTTTTAACTCTTCCTGTGAACACTTTAACATTGCCAACTTTATCTGTACAATATTTGTCGGGTTGAATAATTCATTTCAATTTACCCAGTGAATATGAAAGCATTTAACTCATATTGTACAATTTTCTCAATTGCTAGTTTACTGACGTACTTGAACAACTATTGCATTTCAATTATTAAGTTCAAACTGAAATGGTTAATTATTCTGCCTACTTATTGCATTACATTTCCAGAAATAATCATATTCGCATCATTTACTTAGATACAAAAATGTGACTGTAGGGAAATTCGCTGACTTCTTAAGTCTAAAGCTACATCTGTATTAAATTCTCAATATTCATACACAAAAGCAACCTGTGCTTTTATTGGCCACAAAATCTTGCATTTTTCCACCTTTTCCAACTAATTTGCTACTAATACACATTTGAAAGTGGATTAAGTGAACAATATTTCAAAAACATAAACATATTTTGTAAATACTGCACACATTTCAAACAACAGCCCCATTTATTTAGAAGAGGTTCTGGATACAAAGAAATTGATTCTCCACCATGGTTTTCGATCAGGTATTTTGGTACAGGTGTTTTATTTACGTGGAAAAGAGAAACTGTTTTAGTTTGGGATACTTTAGAATTAAACTCCAGTAAATTTTTTTCTAAAATATCACCTAGAATAATAAATTTTGGAGGCCAACAAGTAATGTATATAAATGATCCCCCATGATTTCTTCAATCAATTCAAAATTAAAAAAGAAATTAGGATGTAAGGAGCAGAATAGAAGTTGTTTTTTTAGAGAATGATAATAATATTTTTTTATCAAAATACATTTGCATCAGTTTTCTTCATGGCGTTCTTTCTCACAAACACAGCAGCTGCCGTGATAATGTTTTCTTCCGTTAGAGCACATGTCTCAACTTGCCCACCTCTTACAGGCGGGAACCTGAAGTTACAACACTGAAACCAGTATCGCGTGTACATTTCGCATTATGCTAAGAAAGTATTGTAAATTTAAATGACAAACCGATAAATATATCTTAAAAATTATGATAATTCTTTATTGAAGAGCCCTCATACTTCACGTTTTCGTAGTCGATTGGAAATATTTCTAATGCTTTGAGTACAGTCTGTGAAAAGTTCTGCTATTTGCAGTTTCCAAAAAATGCAGTCTAAAAGATATTTCTCATTAACAAATGAAGCATCTTGGTTTTTTTTTTTTTTTTTTTTATCTTGAACAGCAAATAGTAACGATCCGCTAAATTAGTTTCATCAAATTATTGCTAAATCCTGTTGCTATTTAAAAAATTCTTAACTAATTTGGCAAATTTCGCCGCAGCCTGTTTGAGTTGGTTAGCCGAGGCGAAACCTCCCCATTCTATGCACATTTTAAATTATGTTCATTAATATATATTTATTTGAAAAATACTGAATTTTAGATTTAAATATTTAATTAACGTGATTTTTCAGATAGATGCGCTATATAGTTTAGTACAGTAATTTGAACGAAATTATTTGCATTTTAAAAATGCATGTGAATAAAAATAGTTAATATTTGGTGGCGACGGCGACGGCGGTGGCGGTGGTGGTGTCCAAACAAAAAATCATTTGGAACAAGCTTCAGAAGACAAGTTCTAACAGAATGGTCATACATTTTTACATTTGTAATATTTGCACTCTAGAAAATTTTCGCGGAATCCATTAAAAATATAGTTTTTTCTTGTTTGCCTTTCTCCTGGTGGTATAGCTAACCTCCGATTGACGATTGTATTTTAAGAGCTACGCTTTTTCCTTAAGGCACAACGCTCCTTATTTTATAAACTGTTTGGGAGCTGTGTCTTGATTATCCCAAAATATCCGCACATTACAAAATTTACAGGTGAAAACGATAGCACCGTATAAATGAAGACTTTGAGTAGCAAATTCTTTAGCTGTGGAATGAACTGTAACTGTGGATGTTCGACGCATCTTTACAACTGAATGTTGGAAAGAGTTTTTAAATTTGTGACACCTTGCCCTTACTATAAAACCAGCAAACAAAAGCAACTTTTCAATTGGACAGTGCTTACTTTTCCCTTCGGATACCTTACCTGCTAAGTGTTAATTACCAGTTTAGCAGAAGGTGTGATTGCTTAATCACCTCTTTAATTTTTTTTTTTTTTTTCAATTCTAGCTTTCAGGTTATTTGAAGAGTAGATGTTACATTCCAGAATTGTTTAAAATGTGCATAAAAGGTTAAAATAATAATGAAATGCAAATTGTCAATATATCTAACATTTAGCGTAAAAAAAATATTTTGTTGTAAAATGCATCCATCGTGAGAATGCGCGATAAAAATATTGGCATTTTCTATTGATAAAGATCCTTATTAATCAACCATTTATTACTTTTGTGGCTAATGCAAAATCAGTGGTCTCTACCAGTTGAGAATCAATCTTTTTTTCAAAATAATTATTTTCAGAAGCTCCTGTGTGTGACTTCATGGAAAATAGCTCATTTTTGTGTGAATAATTTAAACTATAATTCCAATGTGACTTTGATTAAAAAAGGCATTTATCGTAGTTTTATATATATTATATTTCTTACTATAAAGGTACCGTCTGAAAAGCTATAGATGGTATATTTCAAAGTTTTTTTTTTTTTTTTTACATATTTTATTTTATAAAGAAGATATAAAAACAGTGAAACTATTGTATATTTTACAGAAAAAATTATAAAAATATTTAGAATTTCATAAATTAAAATTGTTCATTAAATTGTATTTATTGACTAATATTTTCAATTCTCCTTACGCATTATTAGCACTATGTAAATTATAAATAGGAAAAACATAATATTCCCAAATCTTTTCACAATAGTGTTTAACATATGTTTTTACAGCTGAGGCATACAGGCAGTGAACATGAGATGAGATGATAAAATGCGAAAGGATTTTTTTTTAAGGAAGGAAGCTTTTCAGACCTAAGTTTAGTGTACTTTTCTGGCATTTGCCATTTATGAGGACTGAAGAAAAACTTGACAAAACCTTAGTCAGGGGGGACGGTCATGGTGGGAATCGAACTCCAGACCTCCCGCTCACGAATCCGCGCCTAAACGACCTCGGCCACCTGTGGCAGTAATTCTTATCACTGTGTTAGAAAATTATATTTATAGGTGTAATTATTTTAAATGTTCTGCACAAATTTTTGTTTAAGAAATTCAAGTTTTTTTTATCGTCAACACTTATGAATCAACGTGAAAATCTGGTTATGTTATGGTACAAATTGTGGCCACAGGAAAATGTTTGTATTATGGTGCTAAATTAATTACATCTTCCTGAAATACTTCCTTTGTTTTCCGCCATGTACAGTTTAGAATGAAATTCGAATATGAAACTCCCTGGCTTGCCAATCGTGGACACAGAATCCGGATTACTTGAATTCATTGAAAACAATATTGAATGTGGCGACAGTAGAGTACGCTTGGCTTGCGGCTTAAAAGCTATCAAGACATGAGAGCAATATCAAAAGAGAGGATACCAAATATCCTGTAGCATCAAAAGTGCAACTTAGCATTTCCTTGATAGAAAATGCGAGGCACTTTCCATTTCATGCATAAATAATGTTTTCTGCCGAAGCAGAATTTTTTCTTTCCCATAAAATATTCAAACTTTAGGAATCGGTGCCGAGATAAACAGTTTTAAAAGACGCTTCGAACAAACTCATAAGAATTGACCATATTGTCGGATGGGTTCCAAATATATGCACATTTTCAGATGAAGAGCTCTTTGCGAACACAGTAATTAAAATTCTATTTAATTTAATCAATTTATTCATACAAATATTAATATATAATTCAAAATCAGTAAAAGAAACCCGAGTGAGCAAGAGTTAATGTAGTGGTTTAGTTCAGTTAAACATTTTGTTAACAGTGACAGTTGCAATAATTATTGATTATAATGTATTCAAAACTATGTACACAAATACATATTTTATTGTAAATCATTAGAATTATCACCAGGAGAATACTATATATATTTTAATGTGATTACGACTATATAGTTTGTCCAATTTTAATTTTAAATTCGTGTTATTATATATTTTAATGGAACTGTCACTGTGAATTTATCAAATTATATAATCTACTCAAGTTTAATCCTGAATTCATTATTACATGGTTGAAGATTTATGTCCGAACGTTTTATAATGCTTTTGTCGTGCGGATATAAATCTTTTGGGATCATGTAATAAATGGCACTCATTGCGTCTGGTGTCAAGTCTGTGGGAATTGATTTGAAAGTGATCACTCACTATTCTTGAGAAAAAATATCAGTAATTTTTATTTGATTTTTTTTTTTTTTTCAATTTTTAAAATACTAAATTTGTAAAAACATATTTTGTTGGAAAGTTCAAAGGTTCGGATAAACAGATTTTAATATACGCTTTTCACAATAGGTAGAGTATTTAACCTAAATAATTTACAAGATCGATCAGGAATAAGTGTCTGGAAAGGAATCTGCATTAATATCCCTCAGAACGATATGCTTCCAAGTGCTGCAACCTGAGAACAAATTAAATGTTAAACACTTCTCTTCCATACATGTATGTTTAATCATTCATAGTTATGACTTAGGTTTCAGTAGTGTCTAAAAGCCGATGGAAAATGCAAAAGTGTGGATGAAAAGCAATGTATATAAACAAACCAATTCTGATTAAAAGAGCAAATATAATGTTAGAGCCTGATGGAGAGCCAGAGTAGATTTTTTGATTCGTGTTTTTATTTTCGGTATCCTGTTGATTCCTTGATGGGGACCATTAGGTTATCTATACTATTTATTTTGAAACGGCCACTTTAAAAGAATAATTGCCAGTGAGAGGTTCACCAATTTTGTTCTATTTTATTGCTTCGTAAACTTTATCTATACATCTACGAAACTATACATTGTTAAAAGTTTAATAACCAATCATTATTTTAAATGAAATCACTTATTTTTCATGTCATTTAAATTAAATATTTGAATGACAAAAAAAATTCTTCCATTGCATACCTCTGTCCATCGATCTGTCAGAAACGTGTGCCCTATCTTGCCAATGTTAAATTAGATAAGCTTATGTTCGTACTGTGGCAAAACCAGTATGACTATAACTTTGAAATTTGGAATGCTTATTTGGACATATTTTTCTGTATACTGAAGTACATTTAAGACATTTGGATTAGAATTAGAATTTTATTATTTTAAGCGTATTTTTGTCAAAATATATAAAAAAATTTTACAACCCCTAGGTTATAAAAGCGTTTTCAGCAATTCACTTCAGTTGACTGAATATTATGTTTATAAATACCACTGAACAGTTCAGGGCAATTGGTGCAGTAGTTTTATCTCTAGAGGTGTGTACAGTAGAAAAATTTAGGTTTTAAGAAAATTGCTATAAAATATTTCAAAACTCTCTTATAATTACAATCTAATACATGCATGCATCATAGTCAGGATGTGTTCCCATTGTTTACGTCAGAATATAGCAAAAGTTCCTCTAGCGAATGTAAAAACCGAAAACTTCTAGCTCAATTGCTTCGAAAGCCATATAATGGTGAAATGGATGGTATTGAAATCAGAAATATTTGAATTTAAATATATTTATTTTAATATATCGAAATATTTCAATACCACACAGTACAAATTATATCATATAGTTTATAATAAAGTCTAAAATTTATTGTTAATCATTTTTTAAAAAGGTCAAAAAAAATTCAAATATTTGCCTTCTAACTCTCCTTAAACACTTAGTAAATTGAAATTTTTTGCTTTTGTAGATAGGATATAGCTTAAAGTAGTCATTAGAAAGACGTTCTAGAGATCTCTCAGTTTTTAAATGTTTCAGATTCAATTTTAAATTACCCCCTGCTATCTCTTAGAATATAACTAAAGTACTTTTCATTTTTCATACCTACGATGTGATACCCATTAACATAATTAGAGGAACTTAAGTTACATATAATGCTCATTTTAAATTCCGTGTTCAAGTGTTCATGTCGAATGCATCACTGGGACAAATACCAGTTGACATAAACTTGTAGCCTCAAATGATAAAAAATTAACTTTCGCTATCATCATTAAAACTATTGTACATGATGTCAATAACGGTATCAATAAAGTCAACCCTTATGACTTAGCCACAAACCTTTACAAAACATCGTGGATTGCATAGCGTTTACTGCAGGATTTGTATGCACTCATGTCAATATTAATGTAGTCTATTAGAGTAGGGTGAGAGAAAAGTAATATGTTTTTATACACTGTATGTTTCAGAACTAAACCACACACACGTTTCAAGAATGGAAAAGGAAACGTAGCTGTATACTCTGTATTTGGAGATATGGGACCTACATTATTTGAGGTCAACGTTTGTGTAAAAATTACGATTATTATTATCTGATTTGTGGTCCAAAGTTTAAATTTAGTGGGGAAGCCTTGATGATTAAGAACTATTGTCAAAGATGTGCGCATTGTTGTTTTGGTAAAAATGTTAGCACACTCCTCATAACTGTCATTATGTAAGTTAATCAAATGCAGCTTTTAGCTTATTAAGCATGCTGAAAGCTTTACAAAAAGCAAACCCGATCCATGTTCCCCTTATTTATTTTCTTGCGTCATTTCAGTTTAGGCACGTTGATAAACGTTTGTCTAATGTTCCATGACATTTCGTGCATGGAAATACAATGATAATGAATTACTTAGATAATAACAATAATGTTGATTGATGCAACTGTCAAGGTCTTCCTGACGATAAATATATTGAGTGAAATGAGGTACACATAAACTCAAAGTCTACGCAATTATAAAGCTGCGCGTGCCCAAATATTTACAGTGTATACACCCTAATTTTAATTGTGAGAGAAAAGTCACCAGCTTAGGCCCGGGGTGTGAAAATGTGGGTTGGAAAAGTTGGTCATTTTATTGCTCCTTACCTTCTTCTGCAGCTAAATGAATACATGAACCTGCAGTTCTTGATTCATATTCTCCCCGTATTTCTGGAAGACTTCTCTCTGGATAAACGTCGTCACACCAGGTTATGGTGCACCTCATTTTGACATGAAAGTGCGGCACCATCACGAAAACATTTTCCCTAGCCGCTTGCTGAATTGGAGCAGGTCGGCGGAGAGCCTCGCGTCACCGTCTTCACAGGGTTGGGAGGTCCATGACCTAAAATACCTTAAAAGCTCCTACATACATATATAGAAAGAAAAATAAAAATAAAGTAACACATTAACAATGTAACAAATTAACAGTAATTGTAATAGTAGAAAAGCATAAAACACTAAGAAAAAGTCACACTTGAGATCGCTATATTTCGGACTCGTGGAGTCCTTCTATGGCAAGAAGAAGCGATCTCAAGTGTGACTTTTTCTTAGTGTTTTATCCTTATTTACTATTATAATTACTGCTAATATATATATATATATATATATATATATATATATATGTTGCCACCTCATTCTGCATTGATATATTTACGGAGCACGTTTTACTCAAAAAATAAAGAAACGCCGATCATCGGCTTGAGCATTGTTATGTTTTGAAAATCCTCTTTCAAAAATCGGAATATATTTAGTTTACTAAGTCACTAAATGTCAGTTCTTCCAAATGGACTGTGCTATTTTCACCAATAAGCTCTTCAGAAATCAAGCACATGGAGCAGTACCCCGGATTTTTATCTAGCACATTATTCGTGTTATTTTGCAACATTTCACAATCTTCACCAGTCACATCGCCAAGCGTAACTTGAGTTCTGTTGACAAGATCAACGGGGGCTTAAGTTTCAATCCACTCACTTGAACTTTCACAAGTGTCTTTAGAGTGTTGACCATGGATTTCAGAGCTGGAAGTGGTTGCAGTAGTACACAGCAGCATCTAGGAGCCCCACTGTGTAATGCTGTATCCCGGTGATAGGGGAACACCAGGAGCTATGGTTCTGAAGACTTCTCTTCTTTATGGAGCTTTAACAAAAATTTTGTTTGTTTGTTTGTTTGTTTTGTTTTGTTTTGTTTTGTTTTGTTTGAGACACAAGCTGGAACTGGAATTGGACTTGGGGAAAATGGGCGCGAACTGCTTCCGCGACCCTGCAGGCAGTGAGCGCAAGGCAAATTAAATGTACCACCTTTGAATAAAAACCTGTAGCACGTTCACAATGTCCATACGGCTCCAGAACGCGACAATATATTTTCCTGCAGCTGGTAAACCCATTCATTCCCAATCTCTTTAGAAATGTAATAAATCCCAGCATTGTCAAACGTATAGCAGGTATATGGGCTTCAGAGAACAGTTTGAAAAACGCTAGCCTATGGCAATGGCTTCAAGATTGGCAACTAATAAAGTGCGTGTCCCTTGCACATACACTCAGTTAAGTAGTGAAGGGAATAAGGGAAGGTGTTCATGTTTTGGTGCCATGTAATGTTGCTGTATCGGTGAAATCGGTGAAAACAGCAGGACGTCATCATGTCGAATTCCCTTGGGACACATGGAGCGATCGAACAGTAGATAAATTTAAATGCTTAACTGCTTCCAAAATTCGGTGGTAAGCGGAAACAGTGCCTGCAAAAATTTAAACTACAAGCGGTCTTCAATGTCGCTAGCTTCATCAATAGAAACAAATATCTCGCTAGTTTCAATCGTTCGTCTAATTCTTCTTAGGTGTATTCATAGTAATGAGGAATTTAATTTCTTCTTAAGTCGGCTCACTGGAAATTGATTGGCTGGTTATCGTTGCGGAAGCGTCTTAGTTTTGTATTTCTTGTTTTCCATAGAGGAATATTCACTGAAACTAGAACGTCACACAATTATTTGAAAAATGTGAACATTTACTGCTACTTGCTGCAGCCTGTGTTAACAATAGCTGTACTGGTGTTTTCTTATTTGGACACAACTCTCGAAAGCAAGTATGTGTTTGTCGTGTTGATGTTCTGTTGTATTGTGAATCTTTTCTCTGTCGTCATTTAACCCCACAAACTTTGCACAATAATATCAAACCATCATATGACTTTACTTTCAGCTCTTTTAGAGTTCAGCTGAACTGCAACTAAAATTGACTCTTCTGCATGATCTGCTTTGGAAGTCACCAAAGTAACTGTTTTCCTTGGTTTGTTATTTGTCTGAAAGAGTGTAAAACAACTGCTTTCCTGGAATTCAGTAAACTACAGTCATCTCTAGTCATATAATGTTTGCATGGAAGCAATCTAAACCAATGGTCGCATGATGAGAGGCTCTGGTTGTTCATTGTGTCAAGTTCTACTTAATTCCCTGAATATGCAACTGGCTATTTAAATAACACTCACTAACAAGCTACTAGATAAGGTTGTGAACTTAACACGTAAGACTCAACACCTTTTCCCTGGTGCTGCAGTTATTTCAAGATTAATACATTTTGACTTTACAGCGAATCAGTTCGAAAGGATGAAGTATAGTCAGCGCTCAAGTACGATACTCTGCAACTTAGCGAGTGGTTAAAGAACTAACACGACCGCATATTGTAAACAAACTCACGTATAACTACGACTCTGTCTTTCGCTCTCCCTCTCCGAGGTGTACTCCCGCTCTACATAACTAATTCTCACAACAAGACCAACAGGTGGTTGAAACTCGCTTCTAAATGCTGATATCATTAATTTAAAATGAAAGCGCAAAGGTCCAAAAAATGTTATTACTAGTATGTAGGTGGCATGATAGCAGTCTTACCTAGAAAAGCAACTCGCTCGTTGTGTAACGTTACTTATAAATACAAACTGGGACTACCATGCTCTATGGGATTTGAAACGCATTATTGTATTGGCAAGTCGCTTTCATCGTTAACCTCTAACTGCAAGGACAAGTCAAAATAATCATCCCTTTAGCACAAATACAGATGTCAGAGAGAAAATGAGGTGTTGTACTGTTGAAGAGTCTTTCTAGCGTTGACTACGTGTCTTCAATCAAGGGCGAATTTAATTTGCAGGTGTTAGCTGTACTTTTGTAAACATTGGAAAAGTTTGCAATTGTAGTCCAGTATAAATTTATTGAATACGATACAGTCGCACCGGGCACCAGAGGAAATAATTAAATGGTTAAATACAGTAAGAAAGTAGTAGCAATAGCCGATATAATTATAGTGTATTGATTACATCATCAAAAATACTTAGAATAACGGATCAATTCTGAAGCAGCAAAAGCATTGAATATCAAGAGACAGGCTTAGTAAAATAGCTAGGCATGATGCTATAACTCATCGGAAAAGAAAGAATAAGATAATTTTTCAAAAAATGGACGGCTTTATGTGCGATGCAACTCGCCGCAAATTTTATCAATTGTATATCAAGAAGTATCTCGAACTTTAGACCCGTGTTTGCACTTAAACAAAGAATTTACTTCTCATGCAACGGGACAACATTACGAGAACTGTTCCGGAAGCTAGGCTTTGAATTTTGACTACGGAATGACAGGCCAGTTTATATCGAACCTGCTCTAATTTTATCTTGCCCATACCAATCCTTTACAATAATTAGTTTCAATCAACTGGATATCAGGTAATCTATCCTAATAAAACATGGTTACGGACCCATAATGTAAAAGGGATGGAACGGTGATAACTGTATATGTGCTTTGTGCTTTGAAGGTTCCCCTTCCAAAGGTAAGGGATTATGGTTTGGCATGCTAGGAGTCCTGAAGGATGGCTGCCAAATTGTTTCTTTCTATGTACCAAAAATTTTCGTGATAAAAAAACTGATAGTGATGATATGATGTCCAGGTGTTCGAAAGTCGGTTTCGGCATTTACTTATGAGAAATGACTCTAAAGACAAATAGGATGAATTTGTACTTTACACCGCTAGTTATCACTTTAGACTAAAAGTTAAGCCTCCTAATATTCTACACGGAAAGGGAACATTATCGATTTTATGGAGCATCACTGTATCGAAGTTAAAAGTTTGAACAAGCATTCATAGCTAGACTCCACATGAAACTTTTCTAAGCTATCTTGTGGCAGATATTGGAAATAAAATTTAGCAACAGGAGACTAATTTACTTTTGGACATTAAAAAACGTTAATATTTATTTTGTTTTACATACTGCAAAACGGTGAAGCTCAGCGAATACCATTACTATTTGGGACATCATACTTTTACTAAACTGTATTTTCAGCGCACGCCATGGTTAATGGAAGTAAAAACACCAACAACGCACAGAATGATGTGCCGGACGGCAAACTGATCATCTTAAAAAGGAGTCCTTGCCCTGAAATGCATGTTTTGGGCGCTGTGGGGCGTACAACTATGACAACCCTTCCCATATGGTGATGGACGTGCATTCTACATTTTGTCAAAAAAAACCTCCACCAACTGAACATGAGCTTCACATCGTGTATTTAAGTAGAAAATGGGTCCAAATTGCCGACTTCAACGTAATTACAGAGCGTGTATCGGCGGTGCAAAGATTAAGTACACGCTGAAGGATTTGTGGTCGTATGCGAAACATTTCACTCTGCATTGGATCCGTGCAATAAGGTGCTTCGTTAATGTTACAACAGTTTTGATACGGCATCGTGAAGTTGCACAACATGCATGTGCAGGCACAAGAAAACCCAAAAGCGCAGGTGACTCACAGTAATCATCACAAGCTAAGGGTTTACAAATGGGCTGGATGAGGAAAACCCTTATCGCACGGATCCACGGTTTCTTGACAACAGACCTACCGCTATATCCAAAGTATTGTAACTTTTCACGCCCCACAGCGCCCAAACCATGCATTTCCGGAAAGTTGATCATTACTGTCTTGAGGAGCATACTAAGAGCTATTGTTATTTTTAATCATCGCGTTTGTATCCAGCCAATATCAATATGGACTAGGAAATAAAGGTGCCTTTATTGTTTTTTCCTTTTCAGCATTTTTAATTACCTTCCAAAATTGTGACTTTCAAAAGTAACAACATATTTAAATGTGCATATGTTTGTCAATTTAATTAATTCTTTTTAATTTATGTCCAATATGCTATGGAACTTTTTACCACCTTGAATCAAAGATATTAATGTGGGTTAAGATAAGTTTCGTATATGTTTAATACTGATATTTTGATATTAACCAAATATCTAAATCAAAACATTATATATAAACACTATTTAATAAAATCCTTTATATAAACATTGTAGAGAAAAGTAAGGGAACATTTATAAATGTATAAATTTGCCATAGCAAACACAGACTCTTGAATGAATTAAAACGTATTTATAGGTTGTTCTGACTTATAACTTCCCAACTTTACAGAATGAATAGGAGTTACAAGCATAGTACGAGGTACGTCCAGAAAGTAAGTTCCGTTTCAATTTATCTCCGCTGCAGCGCTACGATCGCAGTTCCGCACATGCGCGGTAGACGCTCTGTACCAAGGAGAAGAAACGTGCGCCATTTTGAGATCGCTGTCAGCCACGTACGCTTTGTTGTGCTTGTTTACAATGTCGGTGTTGATTGAAAATCCCGCCGCTTGTGAAATCAGATCTGTGATTCGTTTTCTGAATGCTAGGAAATTGAAACCAATTGAAATTTATCGGCAAATTTGCGAAATTTACGGACAAAATGCGGTGAGTGATTCAATGGTGAGAAGATGGGTCCGACAGTTCAATGAAGGACGTAGTGAAGTGCACGATGAAGAACGAAGTGGGCGTCAATCTTTGGTTACGGAAGAACTGGTTCACGCGATTGATGACAAGATCCAGGAAAACCGCACGTTTACAATTAGTGCTCTCGCTATGGAATTTCCCCAAATCTCACGATCACTAATTCATGAAATTGTTACCGAAAAACTGAAATTTCGTAAACTTTGCTCACGTTGGGTACCAAAGATTCTTACTGAGCAACACAAAACAAAACGGATGGGTAGTGCACTTCAGTCTTTGACCGTTATGATGAAGGCGGCGAAGAATTTCTGACACAGATAGTCACAGGAGATGAAACTTGGGTTTCTTACGACACCCCTGAAAGTAAGCGGCAATCAATGGAATGGGGGCACACTTCATTCCCAGCAAAGATTAAGCCGAAACAAATCTTGACACCTCGAAAAATGATGTGCACAGTGTTCTGGGACTGGAAAGGCATCTTACTCATTGATTTCTTACCGCGTAGTCAGACAGTCAAAGTAGGTGTTTTTTGCGAGACACTTAGGAAATTGCGCCGCACAATACAGAATAAGCGCCGAGGATTGCTGTCAAAAGGTGTTGTTTTTCTTCACGACAACGCACGACCACACACTGCAAATGTGACGAAAAACCTCCTACAGGGATTTGGCTGGGATGTGTTTATCCATCCTCCGTACAGCCCTGACCTCGCTCCTAGCGACTTTCATCTGTTCTTACATCTCAAGTCTTTCCTTGGCGGTCAACTCATCAACAATGACGAAGAGCTGAAAGAAAATGTTTCCAACTGGTTGAAGACACAGGCGGCAAACTTCTATGAAGAAGGTATACAAAAACTTGTGCCACGCTATGACAAATGCCTGCAAAATTTCGGCAGTTATGTGGAAAAGTAGTTTAAGAGTTGTAGAATTTTGTGCAATAAATAATTTTTCTGTATCTGTACACAATTTAATTTTATTACCAAACGGAACTTACTTTCTGGACGTACCTCGTATTTTTGAAGACAACAAAAGTGTCTTAAAAGTTAATAAAATATTTCTAGTTTCTCCGTTTTCAAATGATGCTAAGTTGAATTGATCTCTTAACACTATTCTGCCTAACCAAATCTATATTTCAACAGGTAGCTCTGAAGCCTACCCTTAATCCCTTGTGAGCCAGACATACGACATACCAGACATTGGCCACAACAGCAGGAGTAAGCCTGGTCATTGCGGCAGGCGCCAAATAGGGTCACCGAATATGACCTTTGATAACATAAATATAGAGAAGCATTACGTTCATGAATCGCCGACAAGCTTATTGTCAATGTAGTATTTACTTTTAATATGAAAGGAGTAAAATGTGACCTTCTTTTTCTGGACAAGAACAATATCGCTTATTTTGCTTCCTTTCAGCAAATTACTTGTGTTTATTTAGCTTCTGTTCATGAATGTTCAGTTCGCTGTGGAAAATCTTCGATTTTCTTTCATCTTTAAGGCAGTTGGCCTCCATTATCGTATGGTTATCCTTTAGGAGTCAGTACCAATTTTTCAAACCTCTACAACAGGTAGAGATATGCTATGAGTAACATACTGAGCTCTCTGTACCTCAAAGTGATTTCAGCAAAAACAATGATTTTGATAAGTTAGTAGTAAGAAATACAATTAAAACTGCAATGATCTTTTTGTGGGCTTCAGGTTCTCATTCCAAATCTTTTCAAAAGAAGAGCATTCGCTCAATACACTACTATATGCTTATAACCACACCATTAAAGCAGAAGATAAATTATGTGCACTTCATTAGAATGGTTAGATGACGTATATACAAACTAGGGCTTAGCGATTTGTGAAATAAAATATAATATGTGAATAGAAGTATTTCAAAAGGTATTGAATTGGAAAGTGGGTCTGTTTTGAAAGGGGAAATGTATTACATATATTTGAGGTTGATGACTAATGATTCTTCCTAAGAAAAAAACACAACAACGAAAATGAACCAGGGAAAAACAGCAGCTATGCAACTCGGTAATATTTCCTAGAGTTAGCAAATAAATGAAAATGTTAAAAGTCCACACACACAATAGTAATAAATACCAACAAACTTAAGGTCCCAGTGATAGATTGGTGAGGAAAATGTTTTCAGCTCTATGTTAGAAGAATTAAAGAAGGAAGAAATTATTATTCAGATACGAAGGCGAATCAAAAAGTGTGTTTCGTATTCCATTACTTTAAATGAAAGGAACGTAGATGGCCGTGATTTGTCTATAGTCTTACTGCCAGATGGCGCACGGTAGCACTAGTCTGTGGAACGAAAGATAGACACATCAACAATTACATAAAGGCAAGGGTACTAATAAGTGGAGGAAGTGCGCGCAGTTACTCGGTTTTGTACTCATAAAACCGAACTCTGTTAACATTCGCAGGTGGAATGTGTCTGTGTATAGAACGGGTACAATTCACATCCAACAAGAGCCAAAATTATATCGTGAATTTGCGGAAGATAGAACGATTACTGCTGGAAAACTGGTGCTCACCATTCACCATTGGCTGACATTTGCTTGCAAAAGTGAAACCACCGCCGCCGTCGCCGCCACCGCCACCACACCAGCACCATCACCACCTTTCTCCTACCACATCCTGGAGGGTATTCCTTCCAGTACACTTCCGAGACTAAAACTTTAGGCATTGAGGAAAGGGTGTCGAACTTTGATTGTGCATTTAAACGCTGTGATACATCAATTAGAGTTGCGAATGACAACAACAATTTAAAAACTTCTTTCAAGTTGGGGGCACTGTTGCATTGCTTTTATTCAAAATTATTTAGCTATGAAACAAAATGAAATACAAAATTCAATTAGCAATTATTTCAATTAAATGTTTATCTATATTTGTTAGAATTTCATCCAGATGAAAGCAGGGATGTAAAAATGGTTTCTTTATCAATTTGAGTGACTGACGTAAATAATATCATTTTCTTCAGTAAACAATGAAATCGTTTAAAATTGTGTACATTTAATTTATGTACTCAAGGTCAAACTGTATGTTCTTTAGCATGTTACGATGATTATCTGAGCTGTTAAAGAGCGTCCATAAATAAATAAAACTTTAGTATGTTGGAAAGGAATACAACTGATTTTTTTTTCAAGTAATATCGACCAGATAATAGAGTTTCTTTATAAATCTGTTAGTTTTATTAATGTCAGTTAATGTCAACATCCGTGCCTTGCAAACAATTGTCCACAATGTTTAAGCACTCGAAAATATAAGCAAGGAAGACGCAAAAACAATTTTTAATACCTTGAACTGTTATCGCAGCACAGTTCAAGTTAAAAAAATAATGTTTACATACGAAATGATTTCTTGTCATATATGTCATATTTCGTCATTATTTGGATGGCATCCATTGGTTATGAGTAAATTTATTGTGTTTTTTTTTTTTCTGGTTTTAGGGCATTTATTTTTTGGATGGTGGTTATATTTGGCAGTAATGGTTCGCAATCAACATAGAATCACGATTGCACAATCTGATTGCTTAAAATTTAGGCACAATTTTTCACCCTGATTAACTAGAAAATTCACAAAGATTGCGCATGTTCTTTGATCCGCACAGAGTGAATGAAAATGACAAAATGAACCCGCAGCCCTAAACGCTTAAAGTTACCAGGTATTCAACTTTCTAGGGTAAGGGAAAACTGCGAACAAAACCGTACACAGACAACTTAAACTAAGCGGAGTTCTAATCCGCGATCTCCGATCATGAACCAGACACGCTGGCTATAAGACTTCGGAGAGGGGTTGAGTGTTGATTCGGTTTGTTTATGGACGCTCTTTAACATCTCAGGTCACCAGCGTCCCGTTCAATTCCGATAATTCGGCCGATATATTTTGCTCAGAAGCCCCTTCTTTCAGGCTTAATGTTCTTTTACTCGCCGTAAATGTGGGGCACGGGAACCTCGGCTTTACTTCCCTTCCGAAGGACTTGGGTTTAGTAGGCAAGTATGGTTACCACTACACCTCCAGGACCGACACGAATGGGACCTCGCAGTATATTAGCGTTACCCACGAAAATAGGCTGCGTCGCCAGCTATAAATCTTGCAGAATTTCTATTTACACTATTTGCGACTAGATATCCTTCTGTTGGTGTAATACGCACTGCTGGTTATATGTAAAAGATCTTTAAGTTGATACGTGTGCTTCAACCAGGAATTGAATTAAAGTCTTACTGTAAACTGATGCACTTATGAGTGAGCCAATGATCATCCTAGGTTTTAAAATTTTAAAGTATTCCGGGCGGGATAGAGTAGATTTTTTTGAATGACGTTTGAATTGGGAGAGAACAGCGTATGTAAGGGGAAATTTGGCCATGCGCCGGAGTCAGGTACTTCAACGCAGATAAGGGCACCTACATAGACTTTTGGATGCAGATAGAGCACTGAAACTAAACTGGAAGTTTCAAAGAGGGTAATACATTTTGAAAAAAAAAAAAAATATTAGGCTGCCTATAATAGCCAAGTATCCAGTCCTACAATAGAGGTTAAATTAAAAGTGATTTTGTTTGATATAACTGCTCAACAATAGCATCATTTTAAGGCTAAAGCTCGAAAACAGGATATCAAGAATTATTCGGATATGATTTACATTATCCGCTATCATTTAAATGTTAAAAGTTTGAAGTTGGACTTCTTGGATGAGAGATTATCTATTAATGGAATACTTTGAAACATTATCCAGTCTTGTCGGCTAATCTAAGACACGGGACCCACGGCTTTACTTTTCTTCCAAAGGAAACCATATTTATTATTTGTACGCCCGAAAATCTATCGACCCAGGCCGGGTTTGAACCCACGATCTTAGGCCTACGAGGCAAGTATGATTATCACTATACCACCACGACTGTCCCATATCGTTTAGTTAAATTTAATATTTACAATTGTATTTTAACAGTTCATTAGAAAATAGTTTTATATGTATGTGTTTAATAATCGCAATTCTGCTTACACCGGTGGCAGTGAAGGATAATTAAAATTAAATGATTATTTGCAGAAAAATACTTAAAATAATTCAGTTAACTTAATTAAATACATTCCAACCTTGAATTAAATATACCAGTCTCATTTAAATACAAGTCGAATTGATTTTACACATATTTACATGCCAGTTAACTTAATTAAATAAATTTCACCTAACTAAAACATGTCAACTTTATTTTATACATATTAACTTAATTAAATATATTTCATCTAACTTAAAACATGTTATTCTAGTTAAATACATATCAACCTAGTTAAATAGGTCAAATAAATTAAATACATGTTCATTTAATTTTACACATAATAATTTATAGTTTTAAAAGTATAATATATCATGCAAATTAAAAAAAATATGGTTCTATAACTTTTTTCAACAAGAAATACATCATGTAAGGAACTTGACCAATAAATAAAAAAACAAAGATTTAGTGTAATGATTTTTAATGAAAATATATTACAATTCAATATGCAAAATGAACAAAACTAGCCATATACATGCTTTAATTGTTGAAATTATGATATTGCTTTCTGAAGTAGCACGAGTAGAGTACCGCAATGACGTGGACACCCCACTCACAAACATTCATTTTAGGGCATGTAAGGAAATGTGTTTTTGACCTGTAAATATTATTTTATTGATATAGCACAGTAAAAGTAAAAGAAATTTCTGAGAAGGGCAGAGAAAACCTAAATTAATCACAAATGACAAATACTCTAAACGCATATCTCTTACACGGTCTGAACAAAAGCACTTAATGGGGAAGTTATATCATGCTCCTAACACACACGTGAAATTGTTCACGAGCCCGTGGTGTCTTGTTATTCGCGATGTAAATTTGTGGGAGCTATAGATCTAAAGAATTGAGATCTTTTTCTTATTTCAACTTGAGTAATTTCTTGCTCTTCTTTTTGCTTGGAGTTCAATAAAGTTCTAGGTGGTACCTTTTAGAAAGTCATGTCTTGTTACATTTGCGCCATAGTTTGCAATGTAAACGGTTATTCCATTTATTGCTCAAATATTTGAAAAATCTGAGAAAATTACCGCGAGCCACCAACGAGCGTTTCATAATACATTTTAGTGACTGAAGAGTTAATATACGACTCCGACTCCAATTTTGGTTTTATTGCAACAAGAAATAAAGTAAGGATTTTTCTTATCTCCAGTAATATTGCTAATTTTATCATGGTTCATAGTTGCAAAGAATGGTTTGGTCTTATTTTTCTCCTCACAACAAGCCACTAATGTACACAGTGTTTTATTGCTGAACAAGAAAGTGTATTTCCCGATTCTGAAGGCAGAAATTCTTTCGGAAATACGCGCTTATGTCTTTTGTTTAAATAGATTGTGCTCCAACTGCATTCTGCTAATGATATGCTAGAAAAATCATTTTCACAGGCTTCGTGTTGGTGGCGACCTGCACCTAGCGACTGCAAGAACTTTGATCGTCCATTTAACGATCAGTCAAACGAGGTTGTAAAGTGAACACTCTGAGTCACAAGAACATTACACCTAGCAAGAAAAGCCTTCAGCTTGCAGCAACAGGAGGATGACTTAATCGTCCAATTACTTCATCAGCCAATAGCTGGAAAATACAGACTGGCCGGAAACATTTTAAATGTATATGGCCACAGACACAAGATCAACAAAGTTGTCGAAAGTTGGAACATACAAATAAAACCTCGAATTGGACAGATGTGACCCAAACATATCGTTAGTTATTCAGTGTTAAAATGATCTGTTTCTGGCTTTATGGTCACAGCACTTAATAAGCGGACATAAATATTTTGTGACTACTACGCCTCGACCTCAAATCCCGGAAATAGAGTTTTAACATTCAGAACTCGGCCTGAAAACTTAGGTATGTTGTAGGTACTGGTACAGCGACTAAAACAAGCAGCAGCAAATTTAACGCATGAACTGGAATAAAGCGGAGTAAAATGAAAAAGAGTATATTTACAAAAATATAGGAGAATAAAAACTAAATTACGAATTTTCTACACATAGGACCTGTGAAAAACTTTAGACAGCTTGAAGTACCTACAACATAGACTGAGAATTTCAAAACGGAATATTTTCCGGCAAGTCACAATCAAATAATAATTCTTTTTGACAATTGATGAAAAGTAAACGAAACATTTTATGCGGGCTTACATCAGCAAAATCGAACAAACGCAACCCTGCAAAAACGCACAGAGGTATTTTTGTGCAGAACTAACTCCAGCCCCCGACCAACAATAAAATATAATTGATTGTTTTATTTCTATATTTTACATGTAGTATATTGCATAATTATGGGTCATGAGGTACCCAGTTTTCTCTCGGTTGCCAGTTACCCACGTATACCTGATGGGCCCGGTGCACGCTAGTTGCGCAACTAATTAGAGCAAATGTGTTTCTTTAATCGTACTCCGCAATAATCTGCAGAATTCATATTTATTTCTCCTTAATCTATCATGAGCCACTTCCCTTCTTTTCCTTACTCCCAACAGCCTCCTTCCATTCCCTCTTACGATGCAGCAGACATGAGGGGTAGTTCACGCTTAGGCTGTAAGGTAGGCTCTAGGCTGTCACAATCACTTGGCGCCATGATAAACATGTGCAGCCACAATAGAAAACTACTTATGCTACTTGATGGCATCAAATGCCACAGCTGCTGTCATAAAATAAAGAACAGAACTAGAAGTAAACTAAAAAGACACGCAACGCAAAAATTGTATTAATGCTCTTAAACAGCGGAAAAAAAAAATCGTAACCACCCAGAGGATGATGCCATCTATCCACAAGTAACTTCAAATAGCGATAACTTTTCAACTTAAATATTTTATTTAGTAAACAACTTAAGATGATTAGAAGTGCAATTGTTTCAGTTCCCTCTGAAGTTGCCGAAAAGCTGGCTAGACATGCCGTGCTGTTTGCAAGAAAAAATGGGCTTCGCAAAGTAGGAAGTCCTTTTCTACCGGGAAAGAAATGCGCAAATCTCTGCATAAATCAGAATCGAAATTAACAGAGGAGGAGAAATGTTTATTGAGAATCATTTCAAAAACATTATATTGATAATTTCCGCCATAGCTAACACTCAGTACATGACAACAAGAACTACGCTTTTCTTACACGATCCTTTTAATTGGGGAGTGTGCACTGCTGACTTGGCTGAGCGGTAAACATCATGCACCACTGGATAACAAAACCGGAAATCCTCATACGTGAGAAGAAATTATCCAAGATAACACTGCGATATCCTCAACCTTTTAGAAGTGTTCCATGAGCACAAAGTCATAATAAGGATTTTCTTTTAAAGTGCTGACAAATACATTCGATTAAAAGTTTACAGCCATTTTATATTTCCAAATATTATTTTTCGCCCATCATGCACCTTTGCCATGTTTCTGTCACTATATTAGTTTGTACTATTCTCTCACTGGTACCGAATTTCTTAAACGCGGTGTGGCTATAAAACAATATTAAAGTTTGTGGAAAAAATTACAAAAAAATATTTCTAAGCACAAAAGTGCCATATAAAAGTACTTTACATCATCAGTGTTGTGTGACTCACCAAACTGTAGCTAAACCATACCACCATTCGGCCTATTGCAAAGCTCTGTATTGTATTGTATTGTATTGAATTGAATTGAATTGAATTGAATTGAATTGTATTCTTCCCATTAAACTACTCCATATCAGTTCCATCCTTAAACAAACTCAGTTGTAACATTAACAGGAGCATTGTGTTGCTAGTTACTATAGATTTCAATGCATTCATTAAATTAATTGCTGTTTCCGATTATCAAATGTTTCTATGTATGAATGGGAGAAGAAATACGGCCACCATTAGCAATTAGAGGTAATTAGTGAAATGTTATTTATTTTTAGCTTCTGTTCCAATATAATGTCCAGTGAGTGATGTTTGTGAATGAAAAGTAATGTTAATAAAAGTAATAATGTTGGAATAAAATTAATTACCGAAAGTTAAAAAAGCCTTTTAATATATCATTACTAGTTATTAATACTATTACAGTTGAAAATTAGATTATGTTAAATGGTAAAAATATTAAACATCCAACTATACTGTATTTGAGCTAATTGTATTTTCATTATCATTATTATTATTTTTAAAGACGGTTCAACTATAACATGCCACCGTATACTCATTGAGCACTTCATGAAAATTATCTTTGGGAATGTGCGAAGAAAAATTAGCTACTAGTGTGCTTCTTTATTCCAGAACGCATCAACTGATTCAGACAGGTCAACAAAGCCCAAGTAAGCCCAATTATCAGTGCAGGGAATGAGGATATTTTCAGCAGTCATATGGAGTAAATACAAATTGCCAGCAATGACCCTTTGAAAGAAAAAGTATAACATTACCTAACTATATAGAGTGTTCCAATTAGGCGCATCAGGAAATAAATGCTCACCGCTTAAAAACGGTAGCAAGGTATTGTTATGATTTACACCTTACAGGATACAGAAACTCTCCACGTTGATACAACGATGGTGAAAGGGCGTGTGCATACCTGCTCTTAACTCGAGGAAAAGCCTGGCCCTACGTATTTAGCAGAGCAACAGACACCTACAGTAAGCATATAGAAGCCACAATAAGCCGTTCTATGCATACTGCGGATATCCGAACAGGAACCTGTTACGCGTGTACAACACCTTGTTTGCCGAGAGTGGAATGAGTGGAGTCTGGATATCTACAGGGTAATTTGAGGCGCACTTTTTGAGCAGCATTGATCATTTCCCTCGCCTTTAAGAGTTTCTGCATTACACTGTGTAATAATGTATGTAAATACACCAATATTTACACCTCAAAACTTCTTTTATTTTTCGACACATCTAAGTGGAGCACTTTGTAATGAATGGAAAATCGATATCTACAGCTACTCGAGAATTGTGTTAAACTAATCGTGATGAAAACAGAAACGTTTTTCGTAACATCAAGAAAATTCAGCAGGTACTGAATTATGGATAACAATTATTCCAAAAGGTTGTTCAAAGCACAAACTTATGATGATAATAGTGCTGATATAAGAACAATGAAACATTAAATTAGATTTCTAGCTTTTTCGACATGAAAGAAAAGTAGACTGCAAGTGACGATTGAATACTCTGACGTTGAGTAACTGAAAGCGAGTACCTCTTAAATAAGACAGTACTGCTCATCGAACAAGATTGACGCAGACAAATATTTTGAAATTATACTGTCACGAATATAGAATCTGATATATAAATATAAACAACATTACTAAAATTATATTAAAGTAGGTTCAAAATTAATGGAAGCTGTCGCAAATATTTTTGTGGAAATGCAGGAAATATGGTTTCCTGCTGATTGACATTACAAAGCAACCCGTGCATCATGTAGTTATGTAGGCGCCAATGATGTGCCGCAATGTGATTGGTTATGTGTACGCACAATATTCCAGAATCACACGTTCCTCGAGGGCAGCACTTACGAGTATATAAATTAGGGTTGTTGCAAAAAACTGCTTTCTTAGTCCGTCTTCGATTTGGCTTTTTCTGGGCTTCCCTCCTGCACCTGTGCGGTAACTCGTACTCCAACAGGCACTTGCAGGTACCAGCCTTTAGATTCTGTACTATCTCTCTTTGCACTACTCAACTTAATCTGCCTTTATTAAAATGTAATATTTTACATTTTGTACCTAAGAGTTACTCTATTCCTCTCTTTCGTAAATATTTTTAACATCTGAGTTACGCTTCCAAACCATGCTCTATCCATGCACACAAAGGGACTGTGGCAATATGCATCAGAATCCCGCCGATATATCACACAAGGTGCGTTCAATGAGCAATGCAACACTTGTTCTTCTTTCATGTTGATTTCAGTTTCAAATGCAGTGGTTTGTTTCTCACTTCTTTTGCTATAATTGTTCCCTTGCAAATCTTTTGCTATGCAAATAAAATGTCAGAATCTATATGCCATCACTATACCACTCTGCAAATTTGACTTTATCTTCGTACTGTGGCTATCATTTCATCGTCATCGCTAATTTCCTTCTACAGACTGTATTTCTAAAGAACAGAAGAGATAGAAACTATAACCTGCCAGAACCGTACTGATGGCTCATGAGGATGGACAGTCATCTAAAGTTTATCCTTGGGTATACGATTCGTTTAATCGTGAACTGCAGGATGAACAGATTATGGGTTTCCAGTGCCCTGGGGGGGGGGGGCTGCATGTACTCCCGATCATAGTGGAACATGAGTCCACGCTTTACCAAACTAAAGCTTCAATATTGAAGGCACTGTCTGATAATAAATAAATAAATAAATAAATAAATAAATAAATAAATAAATAAAAGAATCACTTAATAAGATATGCGCCCACACATTTCATTCAAAGAAATATTGGAACTGTTTTCCTTTATTTTCCAAACATTCCTGGCATCGAATAATAAAATTAACTTTCATTCTTCTTAATTCCCTTTAAGAAAATATCTATGATGGATGCTCACCTTGAGTTCCTACAAGTTGTGTGAATTTGCCCTTAACACTTCATCTTTATCGTCGTCCTCGCTTAACTTGAACTCTCTGTTTCCCGAAATTTGTTAATAGTAACACAACTTGCAACCGATTATCAAAGTTAGTCACTCGATCTGTCCTGGTGATTTAGTGGTAACCACACTTGCCTCGAGAACCAAAGTGCAGTTAAGTCTTCAAAATTTTCGTTTACGAATATTCAACACTCATACGACAAACGGCAAAGCACTTAGTAACTTTGAAGTGATATATATACACTAAATGATCATCTCAATCTACTTTCCGACACGTATTCATTTACATCAGTAACACCTTTTCCTGACCCGTTGACTCAGTGTCAATAAAATAGGCAGACTTCCCTGAGAAATTTATTATTCCTCAATGGGACAGGAGAAGTAAAGAACCTTCAGCAGCCGAGGCAACACACACAAGAGAATCTACGCAGCAGAGCTGGCCCATAGGACGTCGGCCCCGTACATAAATCGTCACCTGCGTGTGCTAATTTCCAATCGTCGCCCCCCCATATATGACTCACCAACGTGAGGCATTAATTAAACGTCTACGCACCGACCCCACAACTGTCCCAGTGGGATCTATTTATCAAAAATAGAATGTTTATTAATTTTATAAAAACTTCACATTATTATTATTATTATTATTATTATTATTATTATTATTATTATTATTATTATTATTATTATTATTATTATTATTGGTGGTGGTGGTAGTGGTGTTGCTGTTGTTATTATTATTATTATCATCATCATCATCATCATCATTATTATTGATAAGAACCACAACCATTTAAGGGATAATAACAACTGTCATAGCTATGGGCAAGGATATTTGAATGCATTTGTTAATTATATGCAACCAACTTTAAATTTTCAAGACAGCGAAGACATGTCCATGTAGTGAGCTGCGCATTCCTACCTCTTTAACTTAGTTAAAGACTTCTTGTTTTAGTCTTTTGCTTAAATGAATTCTCAATAGAATTTTTTCAGAACTCACCTAAAATATTTCGAGATATTTACCCTTCAGATTATTTGTTATGGGACTGAAGGAAGCTGTTTCTTTTTCTTCCCCCCCCCCCAGCAAACCTACAACAGTCATGAATTAAATGAATCCGTCACACAACATGTAACAGACGTTACAGAACGTGAGCTCAGAGCTCACACGTTGGGAGAAAGGATGTACTTGTACATAAATAAAATGGTGGACGCATAAAACATTTGCCATGCAATGGATGCTGCATTTCTGTGCAATAAGGCAGTTTCAGGTTCCCAAAGATGATATAGAAAATAAACATTACCAATTAAATTTATGTTTCCCTTTAAGAGTTTTAATATAAAGATAGTTTTGACGCTAAACAAAAAAATGTGTGCAAATTACGGCAGAAAAGTACAAACAACTACTGATTTATGTTGTAATGCACATTATCTTAAACACAATGCCATGTATAAAATAGGTCGATAGTTCATGATGTAAGCGCTCAAGATATTTTCTTTAAATGTTAAGAGAGTCATAATGCATATTACATATGTTGAAATAAAAACAGAATGACTATTTTCTATTTTTTATTGTTTTGTAGAAATATTTATGAATTGTTGACCTTGCATTTTTTCTTTTCATGCTATGGATCTATAAGACACATTTCGGGATAACGATTCAGCCGCATTCAATTCTGAGAGAATTTTTTCTGCTATGAACAATTTGAATGGATTCATTGGAGTTCGGGAGGATTCCAGCCAAAAAAAAAAATGGTTACAAAAAGGATTGTTAGAGCTTTCTATTGACAGACAGGAATTTATTTTAAGTTTATCAGAACGGTAGCCTTGCCCCTTACTCTTTTGTTCGTTGGGCACTTTGATGATAACTTTAAAATCGAAAGTGGTAAAATGGCAACGAAAACCAGTAATAACGTACGTGCACTCTCTATTATTACTCCTTCCAACACAATATTTTGCTTCCTCTCGCCCTTTGAGGGAGAGGAGCAGAAGGAAAGAGACAAAACTAAAGAAGAAGCTCAGAAGAAGGAGGAGGAACAGGAAAAAAATTCACTAATTATTCATGTGGCTTCTTTCTATACCGTTGAAAAACGGAGCAATTTACAAGAAAAAGTATTAAAAACTATTGTATTGTTCGAGTCTTGGAATGAACTGAGAAATAGAAAATGTTATTTGTGCTCAAAGACCGAAACACAATAACTGAACAATTAATAAAATTCGCCTTAATATGGCTTACTTTTAACGTGTGTATACTCTAAAAGTTGTGTGCATACACATACTGAACCAGATCGTTCTATCGTTAAAGAAAGGTGACACAAAACTTAAAAACAATATTTTGAGAAATATGCCCTTCTTCAAGTATAGACAGTGATGAGACAATATTTCACTTTCCTTTAACAATAAAACGTTTAGATTCTTTTTTTTATTACCTCTATGAGGTTTTTGTTTCAGCCATAAATTATTTAGTTCAGGCTCTTATGTCATATATGCCTGATATATATATATATATATATATATATATATATATATATATATATATATAGAAACAAATATAAACCATTTTAAACTCCTTGATTATCGAAGAATAATTTTAACATAATGTTTGCAAGCTTGGAAGTATTTAAAAAAATTTTCAGTGCTATGCAGAATAAAGGTTGTTTTATTTTGCATTGTAAAAATAAAGCGTGAATTTCGGAACAATTTACAAATAATGATATTATGAAAAAAACAAAGCCTAAACAAAACAAAAGGTTGTCGGGAGGAAAAAATGCTGGTAATGAAGAAAGATTGTTTCCTAGCGGTTAGAGCTGAATTTTCTTATATAATACATAGATATAAACAAGAATTGAGAATGAGATCAACATGTCTTCACTATATATTGGTGCTCATATATGTGCAATGCGAAATAACATTTATAATTTAAAAGTTACTAAAGTCGTGTTAACGCATTATTATTATTATTATTATTATTATTATTATTATTATTATTATTATGTGCATTAAGAACAGTTGGGTTGAAATAAATTTCAGTTAAAATAAGGTCCGCATTTTTTAAAATTGAATGTGCAAGAAGGAAAGAAAGAGACAGGAAAAGGAAAAGATATACTCATAGAACAATGTGAACATTGTATACGTTTAGTAATTAGACACATAACGTTTATTAAAAAAACAAGGATAACGGCAGCTACAATACCTTCAGTATTTCACTGTAGTCTGTGCGCATTTTAGTATGTGTGTGGTTAAATACAAGCAGGAATAATAATCGAGTCTAAAGAGCTGAATCTTCACATTTGCTAATTGTTTTTCAGCTAAAAGCTGTTTAGCATGGTTCCAATTTGCTTAGTGTTCGCGCCCAAGTAACGTACTAGCTAGGTATCGTGTTTTATATCTATTCAATGACGCTCATCATATTGGAACTGCGAGGAAATAAAATTAAAAAAGTTAAGCTTTGCTCCTTAATTGATAACTGCATTTCTCGCCTATATAAAGAAGTACTACTTACAGTTTAGTAGCAGTCTTCTGGCATTCACATAATGAGGAAAACATACACCAATTACCAATTTGTTTATTTTAAGGCCTACTTCATTTTGAACAAAGAACTATAACATATTGGAACCTTGATACTATAAAAAGAAAAAAGTAAAATATTGGAATTTAAACCACTCTCCAAATAATTATGTAACAGACTTGTATCGTAATTCTTTAACCTACTTAACCTGAATTTATGCTAATGCACTTTAGCATTTCGCAAAATTTAATAACTTGGAAGCTAAAATAAACCTTGAAGACTGTTTCATACTGCATCCACATACGAGTATAGCACTCTTGTCAATCTAGTTAACAGGTTAGAGGATTCCTGTGTAAACCAAGATTACATATTTTAATATATCGTGAAACTCGTTAGACACAGATATATCTCATGTAGGCCCCTTCTCATTGTAAACTTGTAAATTCTTATGTTCAGTACACTATAACAGGCTTCGCAAAACTTTGCTGGCGATGACATCACTAGGTGCCATCCTCAACCTGTAAATCATATAATTGTAGGTGGTCAAAGACAGGCAGACCACTCCTCAAGGCACGGACTTTATTATAATATGTGAACAAACCGTATTTATTTCAGTTCAACTTTTGCAGCACCAGTATTCTAGGGCTATATTATAACACATAAATTTTCCTCCCTCAGTCATGATCTTTGTTTTGAATTTACAATTTTCAGTTTAGAAAATAGTTGTTCACAGCTAATCGTATAAGTGGAGCCAGACATAGGTGATATATTTGCATCAAACTAACTTAGAGACGAGTACTCATTTTTGAGTAACATTTTAAATAAATATAAATCTGTCAAATCGCTGTAGTAAGTTTGCAAATGTGTATCATTCTGACAACAATTTAGTTTTACATTTCCTGCTTAACCTTATGTATACCCATCTTGATATATTAGGCAAACAATGAAAATTTCTTTTCCTACCTTTAAAGTTACCGAATCTCTTTAATGTAAACTCGTTGTTTTTCTAGTAGCGCAACCTTTTATTTAAATTTACTTCGGAAACTTGGTAAGATATTTTAAAATTTCAAAATAAAACCTCTTTTTCTTTTGAATTTGATTTCCAGACATCTATCATTGTCCCAAATGATGTTACTATGTCATATTTTTTAACTTTTCGCATTGTTTAGTTGCCCAATTTTGTCGACAAGAAGAGCTAAATTACTAGTGCAGTTTTCATCTCCTAATTCAGGAACGTTCATAGTCTAAATATTATGCCTTAAACAATAATATATGTTGATCCTGGTGGTGTAGTGGTTACTATACTTGCCTCCTACACCCAAGATCGCGGATTCGAGCCCTGCCAGGACCGATGGATTTTTTCGGGCGTAAAAATCCTAAGTATGGCTTCCTTCGGAAGGGAAGTAAAGCCGTGGGTCCCGTGTCGTACATTTACGGCACGAAAAAGAACCTCAAGTCTGAAAGAGAGGCCTCTGAGCAAAATTTGTCGGCCGTTTCACGCCCTGAGTTGAATGGGACGCTGATGACCTGAGATGTTAAATAGCGTCCACAAATAAATCAATAAAAAAACAATAATATCAAAAATATATTATTAAATAGTGTACATATGCATGAAATTGCTAAGCATACTCATATCTACTCAATCACAAAATAAGACACTACTCGTATTTCAGACATATAGAATAATCATTTCAGCATTTCGCCTGTGTTACATCAGTGTAATATGATAGGTCTTCCTAGCATATTCATAAATTGTCTATAAATTAACGAAACTGTCAATGTTTCAAAGAGCATGATTTAATTGCGTTTATGGTATGCACAGCCACATACATATCGTGTTTTATATTTATTGTTTCGGATCGCAACTGATATATTATGCAATTGAACTATATTATGCATTCACTTATCCTATTTCTGTCAAACAACGATTTAATCTACCTATCAGACCTTTACTTCTACAAGTCATATTTCAGCTCCGTTTTTTACCACTGATATAATTGTTTCAGATCTAATTTCTTTTCTTAAACACATATATGTGCCGCGCACTAGTAGTGCTCAAAATAGATCTAAACCTGTTGTGTTCCCTCTAAGCGGAATCATATCCAGCAAATATCCTTGTTTATACAGTTCCATCATAGGTACCATGAAGTTTTTTTTTCTCTCACAGATTTTTTCTGACACTTTCAACTCGAGAATCAGCACATATTTGCTGTTTTTCCAACTGTCGCAGCCCGTCCGTCTGACTCAACCGTAATAAAAAAAATTCAAGGATAAATTTTATCGTTATGTTTTATCTTTTTAATTGGCATGTAAAACGAGTTTGTTGCTGTTGATTTTCTGGTGTTCAGTGTATGGCACCAAATGTAGTTTTATAATCACTGTACATGATTTTGGAGCATCTTACATCAACACCATGTGCACAGAAAAAATTTTCTTTCCGTTCTAATTTAAATGTCTACTTCCGCACAGCTGTAGTTTATTTTTAGACAGAATAATATTTCTATGAGTGCAATAAATATAAGGATGTTCGCCAGTGGCTTTTTCTTGTGTTGAAACGTTTCAAGAGGGAAAGATGCAAGGAAGAGAACTAGGGAAATGGTTCACAAGGTCACATATGCCTTTGATCATGGTCATATTTTTACCGGTGCCTGCTTTATAACCACAGATCTCTATTAACTTTAATAGATAGACATACGCAAGAAATGTTTGTACCTTTATGCAAGTGCTTGAAACCTCGTTTCAAAATTATAAAAATATTTTAAAAATGAATGCTCATATCACATTTAATATTTAATATAAAACATGTTTTTCAATTTATAAATCATAGCTTTATGCTGAAGTAAATTGCAAAGCCCTTAACCTCAGAGGAAGCCATCTAAATTCATATGACCTTGAGCATGTAAGCATACTACAAATTTCTTTACTAAGAAAGATTAATCAATCTCATTTACACTATTATTAAGAAATAACTACAAATAATGCTGGAAATAAAATTGTTTTAAGTAAATAAGCACACAGTAGTTTTATTTATTTGGTTGTAATGCAGGTGCTGTGTTTATATGGCTATTCATAAATAATTAATCATACACATGAAGAAATCGCACATTGTCACCAAGTATTGAATGCGATTAGTTCTTTTAGGAATTAAATAGACAATGGGTGGGGTTTATTAGCATAAATACGTTACCCATTCCAGCTTGCCTTACTGGTGGCGAACCCAGTAATTAACTGCCTACGTCATACTACTTCAGTATGTATACAACCATTGCGAAGCGCAATGCGCTTGATTGTGATTGTTGTCACCAAAGATTATCTGTTTTTTTGTAACGCATACGTATTATATACTATTCGAGCTACATCCTGTTTATAACATTGTGATGCGACTATACCATGCTTTCGACCCTGCCGTTTGTTTTGCTTCCCTCTCAACACAATAACCACGCTCAGCAGTAAAGCTAACTTAAACAGGTGCACATTCTCTTCTCGCAGCAAACCACGATCTGTATCTAAAATGTATATTGCAATTTCAACACTGAAGGTGGTACGCACCACAAATTGCATTCAATTTTTTGCTCAGAAAGTATGATGTAATTAATATTTTAGAACTTAATTATTAGCTCACAGCTACTAATATATAAACTGCACAGAAAGGTTCCTATACTTGTTAAGAGTGATGGCATATTGAAGGAGTCGTAGAATTGGTGAAGCGCAAAGATTATGAATGTAGAAAAATAATATAAACACTAAAATAGACCTGAGGTAGCAAATACATTGCTTATAAATATCAAACGCGGAACTCCGGGAAACATTTTACAATTTTGTGTTTGATATACACCCAAATTTTAGGCTGTGGGAGTTGTAATTAGCAAATCATTTAAAATGTCAACTATCCTTTACATCATTTAACATAAATTGAAATTTGAAACACTGTTGCAGCATCAACTTTAAAACAACTTGCTTTAAAGCAGAAACATCTTAAAAGTATAGTTTTATATCAGGGTTTCAATAAAACAATTACTTTTGGAGTGAACAAGGTCTGACCCTAGGATATGTTAACTTTGTTCACAGATTAACAAGGACAAAGCAACAAAGTAAAACATTCCATTAAAATCAAGCTAAATTATTATTGAACTGAGAAAGCTGCTGTTCTTCATACTCTGAAACGAAGCCTTGGAAGTGTAGCCTCTCTGGTTCTGAGTTGACAAAAGTGCTCATAATATCTTTCATTTTTCAATGAAAAAACGTACCAACTTAACGCTGAATATTTTTTATATATCTTCTTGCCATTGAAGAACTGGCAGTAGTTCGAAATATAGCAGTTTCTAGTGTGACTCTTTCTCTGTGTTTTATCTTTATCTACTTTTATTATTAGTGTTAGTTTGTTGCATTGTTGGTGGTGTTTCTTTATTTTTATGTTTCATTAATATATATACGTTACTTTCCATTAAAATTACAATGCCCATAAGAGACGCATTAAAACGACCGCACATTTTCTCAGAAGGAACAAGCACGACTGGTCCAAAATACGACAGCAATACCAGCAAATGTCTGAATTCGATCAAGGAAGAGTGCGGCATATCGAATGCGCGGGATGTCATTCCGAGAAATTGATGCTCGTGTGTGACGAAATGCGTCTACAGAGAAACGATTATGTGGCCAGTGGATCGAGGTAGGAAGAACGCACAGACGTGGAAGTTCCTTAACGACTCCGTCCTACAACGGAACAAGAAGGCAGACACCGTTTCGCACGGCTATTATCAACACACACATCGTGTTACAACTACTGTCCAGTAGTGCATACCTAGTGTGTCATCATCCTGCGGATTTGGAAGTTGCACAAACCCGGTGCTTTAAAGACTATTGCGTAAACACTGTCACCTGCGTCATTGATTTCGACCGAAGTGGCTGCTATATTTCCCTCGGTGTGTTCTGATTGGTGTTGCACTGTGCGCGCGCTGGTCTTTAGCAATGAGGGTATTGGGTTCAAATAATGGTTCATAAAAGTTTACTTTTTTTTTTTGTTCCCTGACACGTGATATTTATTAAAGTAAAAATCCTAATTATGCACACTTCAATTAAATCACAAATTACTACATGAATCTAGTTTATTGAACATAATTAATAATTCGAAAATTACATTAATGTGAATTGGCAAATATTAGGTATTGATATTTTATTCTTGGTAAATATTTATACATACAAAACAGATAAAAAATAGGAGTAGTTCTGGAGCAACATGTACAGGGTAGAAAAAGGTAAATTCCCTTACGGCCTGGTGAATGTGGCGGGTCACTTGAGAGCACCTGCATTTATCCATCGACTGTAAAATGCAGGTTTGCGTAGTTACCAATCCGCAGAATGAGAAGACTCATTGTACTGATTATGAAAAATATAAAATAATTCATGTTTAGTAATAAAACCAATGTGGAAGAACAAGATGTTCGGGTCATATGAGTAAAAACATATTTTTAAGGCAACACACAAATCAATCGGTATTTAGGGTAACTAAGTGTTCTTCATAAGCACGGAGTATAAGATAGGAAGAAATATATAAGCCACACTTCCCTTTTAAAATCAAACACGCACAAAAGTTCAACTCCCATTTGAACAGAATAAGCTAATTGCGTGAACTAATAAATACTATTAGCAATAGGTGTGCTTAAACATTTTAAACGATCTGGCTTTTGGTTTTGAAATTGAATTCAATTCACTTAGAATCTGTATATATGATTAATACCTATAGGTAGCAATATATTAAAGGATTTTACGTTGTTAATATTCTATTGGTAAACTTAAGAAGCTAATCTTTCTCGGTTAATCTCTACTCTGGTACAATTCTAGTACACTATGTGCATTCTCACTCCATGTATTTGCTTGGTCTTTGAATGTTTTGCATAAGTTTCTGCCTAAAAATAGTATAAATATATTATAACTAAGTGCATTATGGATATGAACTATAAAAATTATTTTTAAGGTGCTTGTGAAAGTATTGTGATCTGTTAGTTGTGCAAGGGATATTTGAAGATAAACGAGCACACAACATAAAAGGGTAAAGAACTGCTTTAGTCCACGAGAGCCTCACAAATAGCCTCAGAACACGGCTGGATACGTTCAGTTCTACAGAAACGCAGTTCAGGCCTGCAAAGGGTTTCAGTCTCATTAAACCTCAAATAAGGCTGTCTAAAAACAATTTAAAATAACTCACAGACTTGCTCTTCCGTCGAGCGAGTCAATACCAAGTTAGTAATAGTTAGTTTCAGCCATTTCCAAGGCTTCAGTGTCAACACTGAAATGTTTGGAAATGTTTTTGTTGCAACATGTGCCACTTTCTCAAATCCTAAAATAATTATCTTCAGAAGTTGTTTGTCTATTACACGAAAATTAAATGCAATTCCACAACTTTTCAACGGATGAAAGAATTGTGGTTTCACCTCCAAGAAATGTCACTACTAGATTACACACTGTGCATATTTGCAATCATTGTACGTGTCGTACTCTTTTCATTTATTGATAACAGCCCACAGTAATGAACTTACTGAAAAACGAGAGGAAAATTAAACAATTTGAACCTGAGTAATGTGTGCTTCTAATTATTGAAATATAATGCACTTGCAGTGCCCAAATTAAAAAATCAGCTTATGCGCTTTCAATATCTTAACAATAAACTTTGTGGCTTTTAATATCCTAGAAATAACTTTCAATATGAACCACGGAGCCTTGACCTCTTCAAGCACTGTAGAAAGAGAGAGATAATAACTGGAATAATAAGCGTACACTCGATGATACTTAGAGGGACATAAAATTCCGAAGAATATACGCCCATAAATCTTGGTGACTTTCTTAGCAATGTGATGATAAGATATTTGGGTATATATGGAACCCGCATTGGGTAGTCGAATTATATCAAATTCGTAGATATTGTTTTTCTTCCTTTAAATAGAATGTACATTGTGTAGTTCTTCAAAGTTCTGGATTGATGATTATGAAAAAGTAATACATGCTGTGTTGTATCCAGTCACAAACCACGGCTACTTAAAGTTGCACAACATCCTTGAACCCTAAAAGAATTATACCTGTTTACCAAATTTATACATGGCAAATGTATGCCAATAAAAAGATATTGCTACTAAAATGTAAAAGGGATTTCCAGAAAAACCATGAGCCTATGCACTTCATTCCCGTAGCTTCTGACTAATATCTTAATTATTTGCATTGCAACAGAGCTTTCAATGCACCTCTAGAACATTAAGGAATAAACAATGAAATAATGGTACTTAACTTTGAAAATATTAAGAATTTTATATAATTAAATATTTGAGCATTTATAAATAAATTAATAACACCAGTAGATAATCTAAATAACGAAATTAAACACATTAATCATTTGACACTTTTATAGAATTTGTGTTAGGTTAAAATCATAATTTAACAAAACAATCCAAAAATAAAATTTACAGTTCATACATTATTGGAATAGTTTCAATATTTTTCAGTCGACTTATTGTTAGAGGTATGGTGATCGAGTTTGATATTATAAGACAAATATCTCTCAAAGTTTTGTTTCAGTTCCCCGCCACAGTTGTAAAGATGGCTACAAACAATGCAACGGGTTTTCTTTCCAAGAACTTCATTCATGCGAGTCAGTTAAATCGGCTCAGCAGCATTTCATGACAAGTACCATTAAGATACACCTAGTGCAAACTCGATGCAGCGATGATTTGAGCAGTTTAAAGCTACCGTATGACTCTTTAAAGAGAAATAAACTGATTCTTGTGTGCCTGAAGAAACAATTGACCGTGCAAGGGCCACTTTCATATGTAACCCAAAAAGTATATTTGCAAAGCACGCACTGAGTTCAACATTTTACTATTGCTTGTTTGGAAAATCTTAAAGAAACGATTGAAACATATGCCCTATCGCTTGCAGTTGGTAGAAGAATTCAGTGACAGAGTGTGTGGTGAACTTGACTGCAAAGTTGATGTGTGCAGAGTCACTAGGAGGTCAATACAAATTAGGTGGGTTCCTCTATGTTCCAGTTTAGTTTTGCTGTCATGTGTTTAATAATACACCTACAATAAAAGCATGAAAACTCCCCAGCAATTTCTGTACACACTGTGTGCATCCACCTACATGTACGTACGCTTTTGCACACTATTTTTAGACTGATGTTCCGTATTTACAAATAGTGATACATTCAAAGTTAGTTAAGCTATCATTTTTATAGCTATTTGAAAAATTGAAAGTAATTTATTATGCTCACTATCGTTATAACACTTGCTATAAAATTGCATTTTAAAATCATTTTCTGTTGTTCAAATTTTATTTTACTACATAACAGTTGTTAATGTTTAGGATATTACGGCTCCCGACAAAATTTCTTTTTGTACACCAAAATTATGATCAGTCTTTAGTCTTTACTGTTGGTCAAAGTCGTTAATAAAATTCTACATTATGAACACTAATTGCTCTAAATTTCCGTACTAACATTTACATGATTAAATTATTTGTTTTCAAGTTTTATACTTCCTTTCCAACTTGTACTGCACATGGCTATTGTGAAAAAAACAATCTCTATATATAAATTAACCCCTATATCGTTCATAGTAAAACTAAAAGTTTGAGCAAAAGTACTCGTAGCATTACTAGTCGCCTCTTAAGGGATAAATTTCTCGTAGCAGGGAAAACTTAGGAGGTCTCCGGGGTATACAGAATCAGATGAGAGAGGTTTGTGGTTCCGTGCTTGTAGGAGAACAGGGTAGCTCAGTTAGTTAGGGCATCAGCACGGAAGACTGAAGTTCCGTGTTTCGAATCCCGCCAGTGACCCGAGTGTTTCAAGCCTGATTCTTCCTTTCCTACATGACTAATGGTTTTCATTCCTAAAATGGTTCTTCAACTGAATATTATGTTACAATAATTAAAGAATACTTTTATGTATTACTGAAAGCAAAAATCATTCATCTTCATTCCAAAACACACAATAAAAGGGAAAAAAATTATACAGCTACTTATGAATGTGAAAGTAAGTAATTAAGTTAATATGAGCTACCAAATTAATTTACATACTTTTATAACTCTAATCTTTTCTGGAATATATGCCAACACTAAAGTTTGTAAAATGTCCTAAATATTTTTACTGCTCATCCAAATAATAATTTTGTTGTATTTCTTTTAATAAGTGTCATAAGATTTACTTAATATTAATCAAAATTTAGCCTCTTGGCTTATGCTAATTTTTTTGCGTTAAATTCATCTTCGCTAACAACAATAACAATAGATACAGGAACTAAAAAGTTTCCATCGATACAAGACGTCATAAGCATAATAAAGAAGGTATTGACTTCAGGGAAATTTCTTAAAAATGCAACATTAATTTTTATTTTATTAATATCCTTTTATAATTCTGATATACAAAAATAGCGTAACAAACTCATTTATTATCTCATTTAATTGTTCCATTTGTAAACACTACGAAATTTGCTTAACTCGTTTCTTAAGTAGTTTCCAATGCAACCAAGTATAACATTATATAGTAATATCATAGTTAAAACAGCTCCTATAGCCCACCCCTACAGAAATATCTCGTATATGTTATTAGCTTAATGATCATATTTTGTGCAATTTAATTACTAATGTAAATATTATGTATATATATCTGTGTGTGTGTGTGTGTGTGTGTGTCATGAGGTATAACTTTAATATGCTAATTGTGTATCGTCAAACGAAAAAGTTCTGTGATTGTGACCGTCGACAGTAGCCCAGCAGAGCCAAGGAGGCCATAGACCGTTATATAAAGGAAAGGAGACAAGTGCTATGCCACTTTTTAGAAGATCTTCCATTGGCGAGGGTTAATAAAGTCCAGGTTTTCGAATACATTAGGGCAATGAACTCGCCGGCAGTTTGTACATTTAGCTTTAAACCAACCAATGTAAATAAATGTTTAAACTTTCAAACAGTAGCGGATGGCATGCGTTGGTAAGTGAATTTGAACCAGCCAATAGTAAAAGTATATTTTGAATTTTTAAAGCAAGGCGCGAGACTTGCGCGTGCTTGTGTGACCCCTCGGTGAAGCCAACGTTAATTTGAATCGTAATAAGGAGTTTGCTCTGCTGGGCACGCAGAATAAGCTCTACAACTGACGCGAACACTACTTCTACTTCTGGCGGCTCAGCTCAGTTAAGTATAGAGGATCAATTCTCAGTTCACATTGGCAAATGAGTGTAGAAGTTCAATTCACAGAGAATCAGTTCAATTGAGTCAGAGCAGTCACATAGTCAGATAATCAGATCAGCTCGTCTCCTTGAAAATCGCGGTTGCTAAATTTGTATTCGACGTTCTATCCTATGCAGAACACCGGAGGATGTCAAAGATCTTGCGAATAATAACGTATCATATATATTATGTCAAATCGTGCAATTATTAACACAGTTGATATCCTTTTCCAGTCCTGTTGAGCACGAGTCACAAAATAGCGGAACAAAACCCTAAGATATTATCGCCATGAAGCGTGGGCAACAACACCAAAGCGATCAATAGTCAATTAACGATACTCTGCTACAAAATATGGCGATAAGCAACTAACTCACTTTGTAATTGGCAACCAACATGTCACCTCAGACGAAACCACTCAAAATTGGCGCACAACATGGGGCTGCCTTATACACTATACCGCTTTATAGTGTACTATTGTGTTATCATTAGGAATAAAAATAGCGTTACATGGCGATTAGCCTCACCATTAATAACCGAAAGGCTTTTGAAAACGTCTATTGTCGAGGTTATGCTATCTATAATATATAGCATCATCACTAAGTTTGTTAGTGTTTTAGTGAATGCATTTTCAGCTTAAGATTCTCAAGTATGTTCTTCTTATTTTAAAAAAAGACTTGATCGTCCTTAGCATGCATTGTTTCCCAGTAAAAATTTACCGATAGTGTCATCAAATCTCTCACTATTCTGATGTGCAATACTGCATCGAATCTATAATATAAATCTTTAAAAGAAAACCCATTCTGTTCCTTTTCCTTATGATAAAAGGACATTCTGTTACATTCCCTTTGCTATGCATTTCAGACAAAAATTAATAGTAAAAATAAAGTAGCATAAATGATTATTTTATATAATTAGTTCTACTCTGAATGGCATCACCATAATAACTCAGTTTATAATAGACTCGAAGTTACGAAAACTCGCTTATGTTTTTAGATTTTCCCTGAGATATTTTGTTGCTCTCGCATGACAGCCTTAGTTCTCCCAGAGAACGGTAAGTTTCGATATTTTCTTTTCTGAACGTATACAGCTCTGAAGCGAAGAAGCAGGATCTCTTCACCCTGCTTTATATTGCCTTCGTTTCGCCGAGCGCAGCTGAAGGGCACATAACTGCTGACCCAGAACATTACTAGCATTAATGGTCCCGTGCTGAGCTTAGGAGGCGAATTGATAACAAATCTTTTCCTTTATAACTTTCACAGCAATATTTTACAGAAATACTATCCATAAATAAAAATAATGTGTCAAGTAAATTCAGCGAATATTTCCTTTTCCAATATAACCATGTCCAAAATTTATTTTGAAGTACAAAAATATAGTGAGCATTTTAATCTCTAATTTTATTGTTTATAAAAAGAACTATTTGCACTTTATCTCTTGAGGAATTTTAGTTGAACGTTTATACTTAATATAATTGTTATGCACCATTGTGCACAACAATTATATTAAGTATATTTATTTATTATTATACTTAGTAATTCATTTTAAATCTAAGCCTACAGCCTACAAATGCTATTTGTAATGTAGCATTTTAAACTGAATCACACAGTGCTGACACTGCAGAACTCAGCAATTACTCTTTCTATTTAAAATAAAAGATATTATTATTATTATTATTATTATTATTATTATTATTATTATTATTATTATTATTATTATTTGCATTGTTTACCTTCAAAGTAGGATGAATGGAGAACTTAATGATCTTCTCTCAAATTAATATCATTAAATGAAGGGAGAGTAAATTAGAACAGAAATGTAATATTATGTGTTTTACGTTATACCGCAAGTACAGTCTGGCGATAAGGAGAAGGCTAGTGCGGGCTGAAGTGCGAGGGGGACTTGAATTTTTATCTGTAAACGTACGAATGTATGTGGGATACCCATGTTGCCATATGAATGAGTACTTCTTAAACTCATATCTTGCACGTCCACTGGACTTTTAACATTGAGCGAGTATCTAACAACAATGCTTATTTTTATCGGCACGAACATAACGAGGATGATAGAAAATGTGTGCGTAGCACATTCCTCTCGCTTGCCTTCTTTTGATTGCCAGACAGTATACATAGTCAAATTATAAGTTAAAATAAGGGAATGTTATCCATCGTTGAACTGAATAAGGGCTTCATCACAATCGCGTAAATTAGATAAAACAAAACCACTCAAATATTTCCAGTGTCGAAATTTAGACTGAGATATCTTTTTTTTAAAGTTCGGCTAAAAGTATTGACCCATTAAAAATAATATAAAGTTGAAAATACCTGTCATTCCACCACTGGTTGAGAGAGTAAATCGTCTGGCTACTGTCAATGGATTAAGGGGCAAATTTAAATTTTTATCAAATATACAAAATGTACTTACAAACGTAAAACTGATCATGTAAAGATATAATTAAATAATTTATATGCTTATAAAGTACAAATGATTTAAATGGAAATTAAAGCATGTGTTAGTTTTTCATTTTAGAAAAATTATCACAGATAAAATTGGATTTGCAGAACATCTTCATATTTTTGTTCCTCTTTGTTTTTTCCTATTTACTATTGCAACGGACATAAACTTCTTATGCATATCTACTTAGGCTGATAATATTTTATGCAGTTTTAAATGAACCTTGAAGTCATAGTATCATGTAACATCTTCAATTATCACTTACAAACTGAACTGCTAAAATTTTGGTGCACACTGTGTAGCTGATATTAATACAGGAATCAGCAAGACGCCTAAGTCACATATGCTGATATGTTCATATGATCCATCAAATAAAACATACAGTTTCAGGTTGCTATAGTTTATGTTCCTTCAATACAAAAAAATCACTCTTTCATAAAACCCAAGTGTGGAATAGCATTTTAAAATAACATGCTCTTTATTCAGTAATTAAACATAGTTAGCTGCATAATAATGGATCTCATTTCATGTAAATGATCAGATGTATTGAAATTAATGTATTTTCTAAGACATGAACTGTAATTCGTTTTGAGAAACGGAGAAAATAAATCTTAGAAAATGAAACGTGTATTTCTCTTACAAAGCTTTCCCGCCAAGAACAACACAAATCAAGAGCGCTCTATGTTTTAATCACAGCAGATAATAACTTACATGTGTATACCCGTATTCTAGCTAAGCACAAAGCTAAGTTAAATCTCCACACACTTTATTGTAGATCGAGTACCTAATAGCCGTTTAGCAGACACTTTTTGTTCAGCAAAATACACAGACTTCAGTTTATAATACTACATATTGTACCGTTTTTGTTCGCATTTTCTTCTTGCCTGATACCTTTGCCTCTCTCCTTCATTTTCCTGTTCATCTGGCTATGATTGGCTTCTCGCCTTGCTGCCATGACGTAACCGTTGACAGACAAGTCTCTCCAGGAAAGTGTATATACATTATATTACTTTTCCATCTTCTCTTCAAAAGTATTAGACCCGGAGGCTCCTCCGAAGGGCAGGGAACTTAAGCAAGCCAATGAATAACATTTAATTGTTATTTTGGACGGCTTTCAAAATGTTATATGTTTTTTAACAGGGAGGTTTTATTCAAGGCTTTTATTTTGAATGGTATTTAACGCCCCGTTTTTAATACTGAGGCACCGCACTCAGTGTACAGTGATGATACATGAGAGAAAATGGTAAGTTAGGAAAGGATTTTTTTTAAGAAGGCAACGTTCCAGGTCTAAGTTTGTGGACATTGGTGATACATGGGATGAAATAATAAACTGGAAAAGCATTTTTAAGGAAGGAAACGTTCCAGGCCTAAGTTTAGGTACCTCCCCGGCATTTGCCATTTATCAGAACTGAGGAAAACCCGGAAGAAACCTCAGTCAGGGAAGATGGTTCTGGTGGGATTCGAACCCCAGACCTCCCGCTCATGAGTCCGCGCCTTAACGACCTCGGCCATTCGTGGCGATTTCAACGCTTGTGCCCATGCATTGTTGTATCAAGTACTTTATTCACTTCATTATATTTTATTTGGGTAATTTTTCGAAGGTTTTTACCTTCTGCAGCAGACACTGATTGACATGTTGTATAACTTTGCTATTTTCAAGATCAAATTAATTTGGTGTATTTTATTTACAATTATTATTTTTAACAAATAATGTTGGAATTATAAATACACTTCTCACGTAATTTAAGTGTTACTTTTTAGCCGTTTCCTGGAGGGTTTCTCTCCAGTACACTTCCAAGGCTAAAAGTTGAACTGGCATGAACTGGAGAGTGTTGAATGTTACAAAAACCGTCACACGCAGCAATATTTTTGCAAAGGCGCTACTTTTTCTGCTCCTGTGTTAATGTTTGTTAAGATGTTTATCATGCGTTCTAGAAATGTTTTTTTTTTTTTTTTTGAGTAGTGTTTAACGCCAGTTTTTACTACTGGGGCACCACAGGCGGTGGACACTGATGATACATGAAATGAAATGATATATTGGGAAAGGATATTTTTTTAAGGAAGGAAGCGTTCCAGGCCTAAGTTTAGGTACCTCCCCGGCATTTGCCAATTATGAAGACTGAGGAAAACCTGGAAAAAAACCCAGTCAGGGAGGACGGTCCTGACGGGATTCGAACCGCAGACCTCCCGCTCACGAGCCCGTGCCTTAACGACCTCGGCCACCCGTGGCGGTGTTCTAGAAATGTGTGTGTGTTATTTCAAAGTCGAATAGTGTGAAATAGTTCATATCTCAGAATGAAACGCCAATATCCCCCCATTCGTCTTTCCGTTTTAAACCAGCTATGTCACTCAGCCTAACCACTCAGTCTAATGGGACCATCATATATGAGTATTTGGCGTACGTGATAATCATTGTCATTTATGCTGGATGTATGCTGAACCCTTTATAATAGCTGTCAAAATATCTTTACTTCTTAATAACATTTAACATGTCCTCATTATCCCTCGATTTCGATTTTGAAATAACATATAGCACCCAATATTGTAGTATCAGCAACAAAAGAGGCACATATTGGTTGTGGAGAAATTTTATTAAAAGCCTCTCACACTGGTATCTGTTACTCTGAGATTTTAAATATAATTTTTATTAAAAGACAGGCCGCAACATATCTCATACATATTTATTTGAAAATTAAGTAAAAACTTAAGCGCCTAAACGTATGTATTTAATTAATTCAAAAGTAACATAAAATTTAACAACATAGAAAGTGTGCTTTGTTTAAAGATGTAATGCCCCTAGGTACATTATTTGTCTAAGTGGGGCCCTCAGGAAATTTCCGGATCTCGGTGAACTGTTTACAATATAGATAGTAAATAAGGAAGTATAGGAAACGCTCTGATTTCACATTTTAAAACCGTGTGTAAAATCTAACCTTAAAGCAAATACTGGAAATGTGCTCCCTGAGCTGAAAAGACAATGTACCTGTAAACACGGTCTGATTGGCACGATTTAGTTTTACCACTGTAATGTTTCTGGTTTTATTTCTTATATTTCTCTTGAAGTCTTCCAATGTGAGGATATCTCTCTTCTTCCATCGACTGATTAAAAATGGAGTTAGAATGTCATTTCGGTACCACTCACCATTAACTGTCTGCCCGTAAAATATTGGAAAGATTACGCATCTTGCGCTAATAGCACACCAAACTCTAATTTTCCTATCACAAAAGTGGTTTCTTGTATAAAATTGAACTTTCAGAATAATATTGTGAGCATTCACAGACCATTTTGTGGAACCGCACCTCGGCTGAAAAGCATACAAGCTGTGGGTGGATCCACTAACCCGTCAGTCACTGACTAAAGAAACCACTCACAACATCGCACACGCGCTACGGGGTTTCCTTGTTATAGACAATGGATATGTGTGCGCTTGTAAGGTCTGAGTTGTAATATTTGCAGAAGACACTAAAACCCCAACTTCTTGTGCTAATTTCATTAGTGATTTGGCCGGCAAAGGTTAAAGATTTGCTCCAATTTCGTCCAACTTGTATTGTGGTAAACTGTGTCTCTTCGTGTATATTTTTTGTTTGCAATGAACCAGGAATATCAAATGTATTCACAAGATCGTGAATTGCACCTTTCGAAGAGGCAATTAACCAGGGAACTTCCGAATAAATTTCTCGCGAACGCGAGGAGATGATTCGTATTTATAATATCATTTACGCAAAAAATACGGCGTTCTATGCCATTTTTGCGAACGAATGTAGACGGGTGACTGTTCGTAAGTTCAAGGACAGATAGTAGACCGGCAGGCGACCGTGAATGTGAAGGAGAGCCGGCCTTGGCCGAGACACAAAACCCCTTTGCAAGCAGTCAGGACATATTCTGAAAGCCTTGTATACACGCCATGTGGTAGCCCATACTTTTACCCATAAATCACATAACGTTCACCAGCTGCTACCTCTGCAGCCTCAACAATGTACACTTTTGCCAGTAATGCAGTTTCGCGCAATGCAGAACATTACCGCACATTGATTTATTTTGATATTAAACGTTGCTTAAATCAGAAACAGTGCTTTGAGCGCTTTACGTAGGTTCCGCTGTGTACTGTCTTCAGTCGTTTCGTGCAATTTAAGAAGGGCCGAACATCTTTTATAAGACATAGAGGCGTTAGTCATCTGTAGTCATCCGAATATATAAGCACTAAAACCAGAATGCTTAAACGTTCTGGTGTCTAGTCATCAGTTTGTGTCTTCGCAGTTGACACACCTTCAACGCAAGTGAAGAGAGCAAGGAGTGTGAAGAAGAAAATGGTGGTCACATAGTTCCCCTTGATCGTCAATGGACAGTTACCAAGTACAGGTCATACAGGCTGCACCATGACAAATTTCTCTGCTCACACCACCAATGCACACTTAACATTCTGGAGTTCTGTCCCTGTGAAGTTTGTCGCCTATCTCCCTTACAGTTCTGACCTCGTATCCTGCAATTTCTTCCTGTTCCCTTTTGGTGAAGAACCAACTGCAAATATTACGATGTATATTTCTTTCCATAAAGTTTCTGCTCTTTCGTTTCATTTAAGATATAGTTCTGGTTGCAAGTTCTGGGCGGGATGGTTTTGTGGGCTTGCTGGTGGATTTGCGCTCTGTAGAAGGTTCCTGTTCGGGCGTCTGATGGGTTCTACTGTGCAGCCACCTTGGGCAATAATCGGGTGATACCTTTGTGACTGTCATAGACCTGCCGATATTTGGGACTTAATATCTCCCTGAGAAAACGTTAAGATTTCCACGCCTACGTCTGTCTGTCGCAGCCTCTGGATCTGGCTGCCCGGCATATCATCTCTTCCTTCCGGGGGTGCTCCTGTGGTCCACCAGCGTGGCCGCGGCGCCATAAACCTCCTCCGTCCCTTACTATTCTATCCTTTCTTGCCCTATTCTAGTTTTGTTTTTGGAACACTAGTTACTTAATGCTCTACTCTAGAAGTGGACTTTAACAATTGATATAAGTGGTTTAAATTAAAACTATACTCATTTCTGGAGTACTCGCCATATTATTTCACGATAATTGCTGCTTGTCTTTGTAGTATGAACTATTTGGAAAGATTGCATATAACGTTAAATTCTTGTGCTCATGTTCGGTTTCCCTTCCGATTAATGGCCATTCATTAGGTTATTAATTTCTTTAATTTTAATTTCTATTCCAGACTTAATATTTAAATTATTGTATACTCTAGATTTAACACTTAAGGAAGGGACATTTATGTTTTAACTAATAATTAAATTTTTCAGTATAGCGGCATAGTACTTTGAGAAACTCTATAAATCTTTGGCTCAAGAAGCATTTTGTGATTCCGCACTATACAACCTTCTCTTTAATCCTGATAATGGTTTGAGAATGGACATGCTTTCTATTAATTCCACCACTGTAGAAATAACCCTACACAAAATTTATGCAAGGGAAAGTAGTGCATCAAACGTAGGAAATCGATGTAAAGTAAGGGCACATCCATAAGTACGAGTTACTTTTACTCAGTAAAGCGTTTTATGTGGTTGGTAGTACAAAATTATAAGGATTTGATTAGTTGGTTTCAGTAGGATTGTTATAGTATCTCAGAGTTGTCATCAGATAATAGATTTTGTTGTAGATATGGAGAAGGAAAAAGTCCTTTCGGTCCTTGGCTCCGAAACCTTGATGTAGGAGGGAAGTGGAACTGGTTACTGTCTCTCGTTCAGACGGTTGCTTCCCTAGACTCCTTAGTTCATACCATATCTCATGGGAACTTACCAGTGTCTTTTAGGAACTTAACTAATGTATCCAGGAAGCTGTAAGCGAAAAGGAATAGTTAATCAAGAATTAAATGTTTTTATAAATTCAACAGATTGCTTTTTTATTGTTAACTGTTTACTTCTTGGCTAAGTTATACTTTACACTTGTACACTTCATGAACTGGTTGGAACCATGAGAGTCTGGAAACGGAACTGGGAGCTCCTTAATATTAAGTTCATATTGTAATTATTATTAAGATTAAAATTTATGTACGTAAATATCTGAGCAGATAGAAATATTTTGTGCATATCTGAGCAAGGTGGAAATAAGGTATTCTTTTCTCAGGTTCAACTATTGTAATGACTGAAGGACACCTGTATGAATGCCTTTTTGCAAGAGTTATTGTATTGTTTGTTTAAAGAAAGGTTTGTCGGCGGTTGACCCAGGGAAAGCAGGTAGTGGAAAGAGACAATAATAGGCTAAGAATTGTTACTTTTCATCTGTGTGAATATTTTAGAGTAAACATTGCTGGCATACTGTAAAAGGATCATTTCCACTTTCAGGTTAACAGCTAGCTGCATTGTTTATCTAACGGAATAAAGGAGACAAAGGGAGGTGCGCCACATGTAGGAAATACAGATTTCTGAGAATGTATATAAGATGACAGATATAAAATATTACAGAACACATTAAAGGACCTCACCGCAAAAATAACATTTTCCCAGAAAATAGAGATAGCAAACAGATGGGTAAAAATGTGCGTTATATATGAAAACATTTGACGATCTAAAAGTCATTAAAGGAAGAAAGAGTCGTTAGAAGTTCAACTTGAAAGGCAAATGCCGAAATTTATAACATATGCCTTTTCTGGAAAATAACAGGCTGTAGAAATCATGGGAACGTAGCTGGGAAAAGTAGCGACAGCCAATGGACGTTGCCTAAAATAGCACGAATCGGAGACGGTCTGTACAATAATAGACATTAGGGGACATCCAATAAGGAAGCCCGGAACGCAACCTGTTTTCAGAATAATATAGAAATAAAATTCGTGTAAGGAGGGACTTTGTAATAAAAAAAAATCAAATATTAGGGCGCTCAGAGGGAAGTAAGAATTCGAAGTCAGGCAGTAAGAGGCAGTAAGAGGACTCAAGAGTTGTCTAGTAGTCACGTGCTCGAAAAAGTGATAGCTAAAACTCGAGTCTCCGTGGACAGTTCGAACTATAATGAGAAAATAGTGCATAACGAATAAATGTTGAGATACAGAAAATGTCGTGTGTTCTTCTCTGTGGCTAGTGTTCGAAACCTTCTCGTCTCGCACCGCCACGGGTGGCCGAGGTCGTTAAGGCATGGACTCGTGAGCGGGAGGTCTGCGGTTCGAATCCCGCCAGGACCGTCCTCCCTGACTGGGGTTTTTTCCAGGTTTTCCTCAGTCTTCATAACTGGCAAATGCCGGGGAGGTACCTAAACTTAGGCCTGGAACGCTTCCTTCCTTAAAAAAAAAAAAAAAAAAAAAAAAATCCTTTCCCAATATATCATTCCATTCCATGTATCATCAGTGTCCACCGCCTGTGGTGCCTCAGTAGTAAAAACGGGCGTTAAACACTACTACTTCTCGTCTCGCTGGCCTTAACGGGTCACAAAACATCCAGTATAGCAAATCCTGAGATCCTAACATCCACAACAAAGACACCATCAAACGGAGCAGCAGTGGGCAACTGTAAAACAACTACCCAGTGTTAGCCGCATCCCTATACACCTGCACTCACACAAATTATTGCTTCAAATTGGCTTCCTAACGTGGAGCATTATAATTATTCAACATATTAAACCATTAGTCCCCCCCCCCCAAATAAGGCTTCAAGTCACGGGAAAATAATTCACAAAGCTACCACACATCTATCCTTTTTTTTTATAGCAATACTGATTACTGTTTTACACGATGGCCCAAAAATGAAACTGTGCATTTTTGTTAACGAACTTGAAAAACTCGCCAGAAATTTCCCAACAACTATTCTCTCGTTGATTCCTCTCCTCTTTGATTAACTTTCTAGTCGACCGGTCCCCGCGGTTCATTGGATAGTTTCTTTATCACGTGATTTTCCGTACTTCGCGATTGGAGCGTGTTTTTGCGCCCTGTTCTGACACTACGCAGGGATGGCTTGTTCCGCGTTTCAAGTGTTTGACCTTAGCTGTTTTTCCTTTTATTTTAGAAAAATGCCGTACTTTCTTTGTGAGAGTTGCGTAGGTTCTTTACTCAATACGAGTTACTTTCAAGGTTCCTCTGGACTTTTTCTTTTGTGTTTCCCTTTGGCTAACCGTATGGTATTCCATTTATACAGAGTTTATAGGTTGCTGTCCCTCCATCTTCTAGGCTAAAACTTTTCTGGCTCATTGTCCATTTCGCTAAAGAGAAGCGACAAGGCCGTGCAATATACATGCTCTTAAGTACATTTCAACATCACATACACTATTTATAAAAAATGAATAACTTTCTACTTATTCTCATGTATCGAAATATTACCTATTTAATTATATTAATGAGTGATTAACATTTATTTGAGATTAATTATTGTTTTTTGAAGCTGGGTTGGGAAAAACGTGCTTCAATAATTGTGCTAGTGTGATTTTACAGAAGTGATCATTAACGCTCTGAATGTGGCACATGCCCTTGACATATGAAACACATCCTTAGAGGCAAAGTTAACCTGTCACTGTAAATGCTAGTATGAAGGGCCCCTACAAGATGACATTTAAATCCATTTTAATTCTTTAACAAGTTAACTAACTCAGGATGTTGGAATTCTAACAAGCAGGCTAAGACTGCACGTTTCGATACTTTATATGTCTATTTGTTTAGTTGTGATGTGTTTTTTATTTGAACTCCTCTAACATCTTATGGAGATTTCTGCATAAGAAACAATTAAGAAAATAATAGTTTTATACCAGACAAGAGCAAATGGGCTTAAAGCTGCTCGACAGTCGTTCAGTAAACGAGATGTAGGCTTTTATAACTTTCATAAGAAGACAAAAATGAGATTTTTTCATTTCACCTCAAATGGATATTTTCAAGTGTTCCTCTTTCGTTTACTGCCTCCTCCACCATCTAATTTTGTATTCTTGTTTCGTCTACAACTCCTAAATACCATATTCTACCCCTCTTCACTCCTCTCTGCAATATAAATAAACCCACGCACGAAAGATATTTAATGTTCCTGAAGTGAATGAGGTAAAGGAGACGAATGATGAAGAAATAAAACAGGTGGAATCAAAAAGAGGCAAGTCTTGCTTCTTCGCTCGAGCTCTATAACATGAAACAATATAAAAACTCAATAAACTGTCTGGTGTACATTATGAATATAAAAGTTGTAATGGGAAAGCAACAACAAACATCTCGAAAACGTTAATTGCTGTTACAAATGAACATATTTACACTCCGGATACAGATGAAGCAGAGACAAAATAAACACTCGATCACTGTAAAATAATCAATTAGAAACAGAAACAAAAATATTTAATGATATAACCATACCGTTAATTAATCAAGGCGACTGATTTTTCACGTCTTTCTTCTATTAACACACATCTTTATAATTAAAAACTTAAAGTTTAGGTACAAAATTAACTTTAATCTAGAGCAGATATTGTGATTTTAATAATGTTTACAGAACCAACACGGGGAACATTTTTGGCTTATTGATAGCAAAGATTACAGAATTTTAGCATTTGCTAATCGTCAAATAGCTGAGAGTCTGGTGCTAGACTTAAACTTTATTGACGGAATATTCTAATCGTGCAATAAGTTACATAAGTACTGCATTAGAAACAAACATAGTGATAGCATTAATACAAGATAAGGATATGCGACTTGCGTAAAAACATTTACCTTAATTAAAGACAAAGATATGCAATGGTCGCCTAGAGCAACCATTATAGATTATGAAAATTCCATACAGACAATCAAGTAAAAATTATAGTTTGCAATTTTTATTTGGAAAACAGTCAATTTGGAGAGTAGTACAAGTAGAGCTTATATCAATGTCTTCAGGACCCCGAATTTCATCAACGTGATAAAATGTATCACGATTGCATTCTGATACATTGGATGGCTATTCATAGTGAAGAACTGCTCATTAGGAATCATACAACTTAATGAGTGTTTCATTGACCAATGATGGAAGCGTTCAATTATATATAGGCTTTGTGTGGAAATGCTACAAAGAACGTCGATAGGTGATATTTCAAGTTAAATAAAATCATTGGAAAATCGTTACCAAGAGCTCTATAAAAGACATAAGGTAACATGTTTTGCCAGAAAGTAAACTTACATTTACAAACCACAAAATGGAAAAAAAATACAAATATATTGACCAAATAATGTATGAAATTTAAATTGCCAAGAAGGAAAATGTCTAGCTGCATTAAGTACCATATCAAAATTAGATAAAGCAACAAGAATTTGTAAAATGATCAAAATTAGTATTAATTAAGAACTTCAGTTTATTCATTGAATTGCTTCATAACAAAATAATACGTTTAATTTAAATATCATATGAATTATTTCTATGAATATCATTAAGGCAACAACCGTTATTTTGTATTAGATAACTTTTTGTATAAATGTCACATAACGGTTTGATATTTCAATCCAATAATGAAAAAATCGTTGTTGCATCACACTCAGTTTGTTGTTGTAGATAAGTGTATTAATAATTCTCTAAAACTCCAGAAAACAACGGTACTTTGCTGTACAAATCATTCCAGACTGAGTCTTGAATATTTTGTCAGCATTATAATTGTTACCTTTGATGCCACGGTAGTAAAACCACATTTAAAAACCATATATTACGCTGAGAAACTAATAATTAAGTACTCCTTAATGGCATAATTACATGCAACGATGTTTTAACATTACCTTGCATAATATGCCGTCTTGTTGAATTTGGTTGTAGAAATTATTTTAATATCTGTAAATAATCAGCACAACTTGACGTCCTTCAGCAATAAATAGACTACAGACCGTGATTTCATTTATTCCTAACCATAAATGAAGCTTGGCGTTCTCTTTATCAACCAAACCATAATACAAAAATTGACGATAGAAATAACCACATAAATGGGATCATTAGAGAGAATCTAACATTAAACTCCGCAGCCTCCCAAAGTTCTAATTTTATATCGAAGCCTTTTCCTCGTTGTTTTATTCATAAAAGTGTAAAACTTGTAAAAACAAATGAAAAAACAGTAAGTGATATTTAACACTAATACTACTGTTCAAGGAATGTCGAGTTCTCGTGAGAAAGAACGAACATATTCACTGGCACATATTTTAATCATCAATGGTCGACCTGTCCTAAGTTGATGTCAACAGCTTTTGAAACTTAATACGTTTCCAAGTGGTTTTGTTTGTACGTCCATCTTATAATGTATATACTAAAAACTGTCCATCAACATACTTATCATATGGACAGCCTTCATTTGCGAGCTTGTTAACTAAGTAAGTTTTATTACTAAACATTAAGCTTCTTGATCAGCCTGAAAGAAAATATGACTCAATAAGTCGTCAGTAACAAAGAAAGGTTGTAGTCAATATGTTTTGTCAATAAATACACTACTTACTACCACTACTACTACTATTATCACTGCTACTATTACTACTATTATTACTACTACTTACTACTCCTATTACTACTACTACTACTACTACTACTACTACTACTACTACTACTACTACTACTATTACTGCTACTACTACTATTAATACTACTATTACTACTATTGCTACTACTATTTAAACTACTACAATTTCTACTATTACTACTACTATTACCACCACCACCACTACTACTACTATTACCACCACCACCACTACTACTACTACTACTACTACTACTACTACTACTACTACTACTACTACTACTACTACTACTACTACTACTACTACTGCTATTACTACTACTTACTTGCTTACTTACTTACTTTTAAAATACCTATAGACTCTTATATAAAGATAAAAATTATTGTATGTATGTAATGCTCGAAGCCATTAAATCTCGATAATGTCTTTTATGAAAATTACACTGGGGAAGAACTTATAATCTGATTTGTTTGGCAAAGTTTTAAATTGTATTTCTTGAAGCTGCATATTGCTGGGATTTTCGTATATTGGCAATTTCTCAGTAGTGTGGAAAATTACGTTGCATATATTTAGTATGTGCAAACGTCAAGGAGCATTGTTCCTACTGCTTAGGAGGCAGTATCATATTTACCAATAATTTAGTTTTTACATTCTTGTGGCATATACACACTTACTTGTGTAATTATTTTGAGAACTAAGGAATAGAAAGATGTAAACATTTATGATTAAATCGAATGTTTATGCCGTTGTTGCCGTAGTTCCTTTCCAATGTGTTTCTTTTTTCCTCTCTGTCCTTCCGTCTATCAACTAGTGTTTTGTTCCTATTGGCTAGAACAGTTTTCGGATGTTCTTTACCGATATCGTACTAGTGAAGTTACTATCTTCCTTCCTCTGTTCTGTCTTCTTGTGAGAGAGCGGAGTTGACTTCGGAACTTTAGGGTAACCAGATATTTTGGCTTTCAATTCATAATTGTTGGGTACGAGGCCTTCTCCATCACCTCGTATTCATTGGCTCAAATAATAACAGGCTTGTCCCATTGTGTTACAATTTATTTATGTATATTTAGTACACTAGTTTAAAATCTCCTTTCGTGGGATTGTAAATTTAGTAGGAAAACATACTGCATTGCTATTGTGTTCAATTTGTTGTTCTTAGAGTGGCACTATTAATTGCCTTAGCGGAAGGGTTTATAAAATGCTTGTGCCCCCTTAAATATTTGCCCATGCTTTTATGAATAATCATTCATTGTATTTTAAGCTTGACATTGAAAATCCTTTTTGTATATATTACAATGCTAATTACTTGTATAAGTATGTTTGTTCCTTGGATGCTATATTGCTGCATTACGTTCTTTATACAGACTCCCTATTTATTTAACTTGTAAATTATACATTGTTACAATGTTTAATTAAATTTCAAATAAATTGAATTGCATTTCATAAATATCTCTTCTCCAGTATATTGGAAAGTTCAAAATCGTCTCCAGGCTAATGCGGGAGATGTACCAAATTGATGTTGCTCATTTGCAGATCCGAGGTATACTTCTGGATAAAAATAAATAGACAAACAGCGAGGGAAATTATGATGAAGGAATAAAGCATAAAAATTATAATAGTAATTTCGCTAAATGACAAACCTGGTCTAGTGGTTAGCATTGCTGGCTGCAGCCTGGGAAATCCCTGGTTTGATTCCCGGCACTTATTGAGTTTGGGAGAACTGAAATGGGGTTCACTCAGCTTTGTAAGGACAGTTGGGAAGCTACCTGATAAGAGAGGTATGATATGATACCGGAAGCAGCTGTAGACTAACTAGTGCGCTAATCACGCCCTGCAGTTCTGCCCTCTGCCCTCTGCAGTTCTGCCCTCTGAACAATGAATACGGAGACGATAGCAGCAGGCTCCGCGGCCCGCCTTGGCCCTCCTTGGGCTGGTGCGTCCGTGGATGGGTAGAAATTCGTTATTTCAACGTTGATGGGTGTTTGTAAAGACCAGAAAGATAACAGCAACCGAAACGCACTATAATTGTGAAAACTGTTATAGTGGATTCAGCTAATGAAATAATGAAACGAACCAGATAATTTTCAAGACAATAAGTTTTTTTTTTTTTTTTTTTTGTCTGGAGTCACAAGATTATTAAGAACAGAAAACAATAAAAAGTGTTAATTCGGGAAAAATTCGAGACAAGCAAACATTTTTGTATAATATTTTTACATAGCAGCTAAGATGGTATTTACATTGCATAAAGAGCAGGACTGCTGCAAAGTGTGCTAGAGGGATTACCAGCAAGAGGAGGGCCAAGAACCACGTGCAGAATGAAAGTATTGATATTACATATTGGAGTGTAATTATAGAAATCGGTGCTATTAAGTCATTTTTATCAATAAAAAATTGTGACAGAATACTACAATGTTTTATTGTGAAATTTAATTTTACTATTCCAATAATTTTACAAAGAGAGCATGCCAATGGCGTGTAAATTGAAATAAACGGAGATCTAAACAGCATTCTACTATAAAACGCACGTACGTTCAGGGGCATATGTTTTCTTGCTGTGGGCATTGCAAGGCAAAGAGTTACTGAGTCATGAATGATTTAATAGCAATACTGAACTTTAAGTCATTGATTCGAAAGTAACTTTCAAAATTAATGGCTATTGTGATTGGAGTTCATTGTTTGAAACCACCTTACTGGATGAAGGAGGACCTATTCTCCTAAACACTGAAAACCAAAGTTAAAAACAGCCATCCAAGAAGTGTATGTGATGTGATCTGTGAGTTGCTGGAAGTGACAAGACAGGGGTTGGGGACAGCAACTATGAGTAACTTCTACGCCGATAATACTTCAGAGATTAAAGCTGGACCCAATGTAATGCAAGATGAAGCAGTTCAATTTTATTATTTCGTTGTTTACTTTTTCGACTATACACATCAGAGGTATGGGCATTTTAATAAGGCTTTGATATAGAATTCCTTTGGATGGATGGATGGATGGATAGATGGATGGATGGATGGATGGATGGATGGATGGATGGATGGATGGATGGATGGATGGATGGTCTGGTACGGAAGAGGACATTTTAGGTACTTGAACTGTGCTCACGGCTGGCCCTTTGTGCCTCTGCCTCCAATGGGCACAAATAATCCGAATGGATGATGTATGGAAGACAAAAGAACATAATATTAGATACTTTTGGATAGAGTTAAGACTTACAATAACAGGCAAGATAGGTTAGATAGCGTAGATGATATGAAAAATGTTTGGGCCATATCAAATGATGAAACAAGAATGAAGAAGAAAAAATATATAGATTTGTGAGATAAAGTGTGTAGAGAAAATTTTGCATGAGTTAGAAGAGGAGTAGTAAATTGAAGGGGTTTGAGAGATAGTGGAAATCTAGATATTTATTGTATGTGTGGAGAAATAGATAACAGTTTTCATTGTTTGTTACACTGTGAAGGGACTAAGAGAAGGGGACAAAATATATCGCAAAAAATGGAACATTATTATGAATGAAATATTATGGAAAGGAACATTACATACAGAAAGAGAAAATAACGTAAATATTATAGAATATGTTTGGAAAGATATGATACAAATGGACGAGAAAGGCATCATGTTATAAATATGAGGAATTTACTGACTATGAATAAGAGTAACTAAAACGGGGGTCGGGGTTTACTGGATTGTATGATTCCAACGACTGTACTATTGTCACATACACCGTTGAGGAGCATCATACATTAATAAATTAATATACTTTTGGGACGTTTCTTATTTCATAAGGATTGATATTCTTTAACTTAAGTTAACATTGCTGGTTCAGAGAGCACAAAGATGTTGCAAGAAACAATTGGTTAACCACCTCCTATGGCAATCCCTTAGGGACTTTACCATGACATCAGCACCATGCAGAGTTATGCTGCACCCGGAGCCTGTCATGCGTCACTAGGAAGTATTCAGAACACCTACTCAGTATTCTTTTATTGGTTGGTATATTTTAAATCTATGGCGTTGGTACACCATGATTGGTAATGCCGACATGACAATGTAGAGACCCCCCTAGGCAAGCATATTTTATATAAGGAGCTGCAGAGCTCACTGACGGTGCTCTTAGACTAATCGACAACGTCCTCGTCCGCTGGGCCCTGCCGTAGTTGCCCGTTTCTGCGAGCTCTGCAGGATTGACGCCGCTGACGGCGACGTGATTCTACTCTTCCTCCTACAACGGCCGACACATCCCCTAAGGTGAGAACTCCGTCATGCAGGAACCTAGATCAACATTGCATAATCTGTAGTATTCCAACTCAACACCCACAAGTGTAACTTGTAATGATATACTCATATAATTAATAAATGGGTCTGCCAAGCGAGTAAAGTATTTTCCATCATACCTTTCACCACTGCTCACCCCCACGTCACGAAACTGGTCGTGACAATATTAAGACAAGTATATAAAGACTTCATCGATACAGACTACTTTCCGGAGTCAGACTATATTAATGAATACAGGGGACATGCAGCAATCTTAGAAATACGTAATTTGTTCGTAGTTTGTGGAGTAATTTGTAGGAGAATTTTCTTTAATTGCATCTTCTTGTCATTAATAAAAATATCTTATATTGGAATTTACATGAAATAATATTTAGCTGTAGCTAAACCCAAGTCTTCTGAATATTCCAATTGGAAACTGCTGATCAGCCGAGGCCGAAGATTCAGCAGTTAAACAAAGTACTCATTTGTGTAGGTAAAGTAAAATCAAAGTAATTTTTATTTTAATGACCAATGTAACATTAACATTAAAATAATGAAATGAAAAAAACGTTTAATTTTCATTATATAAGATTATTAAAAAGTGTATAATAATTTTGAATGTTACTAACGAGATCATGTCCAATTAATAGGTATGTACTTTGAATTAAATTATAGATAGTCTCTCAAATTTATTTTAGCATCTCACAGAGTCACCACAGCGCATACGAAGTGCGCTGACTTACACCTAGGCAATAGGCAAATTCCAGCACACCAAACGCTCTCTGTTGGGGAACGCCATTTTGTACAATTGCGTTAACTGAGCGACCTGAATTGTTTTGCAAAACAAGTTTAGTGTAACAGGAAACCGGGAGAGTTTCTGTCGTTGGTAAAATCCATATTCTCATTATGTCCAGATGTTCTCTGTTATGTTTGCAGGAACTTGAAATTAATATTGTATCTCGATAATTCTCACGTTTCTAACAAAACTACAAATAATAAATTGTCTGGCAACTGAAGCAACGTGCATTCTATTCACAAGAAAAACAAATTTGAAGCAAAACTTATTAAATACATTATGTATACATTTAGTAGTTATCAGAAATAGCGTATAATATGTTTGCCGGATATCACTTTTTCATTTTTATAAAAACTTAATTCTGCCTTGTAGATTAGTTATAGTGTGTAAACATATGGAAATACAGTGAGATCAGCTTATAAGTCCATATATAGTTTAGCCGGTCGGCGGTTAGACCCCCGTTACCGCCAGGATATGTTTTGCGTAGCTCGAAGCTCAAGCGCTTCACCATATTAAATAGTAGAAATTGCTACTCACCGTCCTTACAGCAGGCGTTGGGAATGTTAGTCACACAATCCACATCATATTAATAAATTATCATTGACAATCATCGGTTTCCCATTACTAATGGACGTAACTTCGTTTCAAATGTTTGCTTAAGTTACTTCAGTGTGTAACATCTAATTGAATATGCCCTTATTTTCTCAATGTCCCCCAAACATAAAAATCACAGACGATAAGATATGGGACACGAGGTGGTCATAAACCAGGGCAATCAATTATGGTACCAAATATATGGCACAATTCTATCGCGGATAAATGAGCAGTCTTAGGTGTTTTTTCCCGAAACTGTTTCATTAATTTTGTTGAAACAGGACTGCCAGAAAATTCATGTCTGAATGTCTGTCTCGTTCTGCCACACGACTTTCTGTACGTGATGCATGCCTTAAAGATGAATGTATGATGACGCAGTGAATTTTTCACCACTTGACAACACTATTGCACAATTTAATGAACCCTAACTCTCAACCTCATAAGCCAACTGTCCGACTCTGTTGGAAACCCCGCTCGCACTGACTAGAAAAGATAATGGCGCCGCGTGTGCCGCATGGGAAATCTCAGCAATTGAGGGGGGTGTACACTTTCGGCGATCTAAGTTGCAGGACTGCAGTACTGCTCTCACCGTATAAATAATAGACATAAGTAACTCTAAATCTGATTATTCAGTGTTACAAATGCATAGGGAGCTATGTTGTCTTTTTAAATAATTTCTTTAAAATTATTATAAAGTTTAAAGACCAAAATTAAGAGATGATATTTTAGAATAAAGCGTTAAGAAGGTTATTTTATTACTACTGCATGCATTTGATAAACTGAGCTGTGATTTTTATATTAATGAACTGTGCAAAAATAATTTTGCCACCAATTTTTGCTTAAAATACCTGAAATATGTTAGGGTCATGTTTTAAAAAGGAATCTAAGATATATGAAGCAGTAGCTATAGCAAATTAATCTCATATTTTTTCAATGGCGGTCCTGTCCCCTTGAACTTTTTGAGCACTTTTCCCTCCGGCGTGGTGGCATTGTAGCTGTCTTCTGAGGCCACACCGCTGTCACATTGAATGTGCGTGGTGATGATATGATTACAGTGTGCAGGGGAATCCTTTAATCTAGTGATAAAAGACTGTGAAATCTACTGGGATCTTCCTAACCAAGGAAAAAGCTCAGTGGCATATTCAAAAATTAAACTCGAGACCCCAGGTGTGGTAACCGGGAATGCTTACATTAGACCATGGATCTAGTCAGTCTCAGATAACATAAGCTGTAAACAATGAGTTTGATGATAAAAGTTTGCAGTTATTTATTCTTGTTATTTCAACTCTTAATGGCTCTGATAGTGTATGGTTCTGCAGAGCAATATTATCACCTACGGGGATATGAATGAGGAAGCTAATCTACTTGCGTTCAACATAGTAAAAAAATTGTCATTATGTAACAGTCAAATTTTGAAAACTGAACTTTTCTAAGGGACCAAGAAAGAAGAGTAACGCACGTGAAGTTATGTTCCATAGATATATAGCGATGTGCATTACAGGCGACAATAGTGCTCAACTAAAGATTTAAAAGCTGATGGAATCCTAAAGCAATCGACAAATCCCAAGATGCACTGCAAGATGAATGTATATAACTGCTATTAAACATTTTATTAAAGGAAAGAGATCACGAGGAAGATCAAAATAGATACCAATTCACTCTAAGTGCAGATGTACCAAAGATGCAAGCACGGAGATTGATAATGACGTTCATGATGAGAAATTGTCTTTATATGAAGAAAAAAAAAGCAAAATTTTTAACGAATGAGTTTCACGGTGAACAAGAGAATAGTTATTTATATGGTAATTGTACGCTTATGTGACACAACAAATATTTTTGTTCTTCCTTCATTGGACGCAAATTCCAACTTGAAATGAAGTAGGAAATTCAGAGAGAGAACTGCATATTTTTTGTTCAATTACTTGGCAGAACATGTTCTGAAAGAATGCTATAGTGTTTTATCTCATTACTAATATTACTGTCCAGTTACTAAAAATATTACCAATATAGTAATCAAAGGAATGAACATTTGTTAAGTTCCAAGTACAGCTTTCTCGTCTGCAAAACATATTTTATGCTAGTGGATTATGTTGTTTGTGGGGTGCATTGGTTGCAAGTAAAATTTTATGTACCACTCTTGCCTGTCTGTTGACTGCTTGATATTGAATTAAATGATGAACATATTTACTTTATGTATGTAGTTACAACTGCATCATTAACATTTTCTGATTATCAAACTTCATATAAGACAATCTTAATTTCAATTACTTCCAAGGAGTTTCTGAGTACATATTTTTAACGCAACCGCTGTTATAGTAAATAAGTGCTGCACTTTTTTATGGTTTCCATTTATTTTTTCTCTTTAAATTAAAGTGTTTTTCTGCTGTGTCATTTGTTTTTGAAATATCGAGTAGTTGCACGCAAACTTGCAAATATCCAGCGTACAAACACGATACGTGCTTGGCATTTCATTTCCCTGATTCGCTGTTTACTCCCTACCATCAGTCTAGGTAAGACATGTAGTGAAAGACACCAACGTTACACTAGTATTGGAGCATGAGGTTGCAATTGAGTTTCACTGTGTCGTCTTCAGCATCGAGATACATTATATTTCACCTTAAATGAGAGGAAGGATATTTTTGTATCCTAGATGAAGACAACAATGAAGTCGTAAGACGGAGGTAGAGGATGCAGAGGTCGCCGCGGCAGGCCAAGACTCGCCCCGTGCTCTAGCGCCAAATGAGAAGAAGCAGATGACCAAGTTAAGTGCCTCACTGCAATAAATATTTATCATATGTCTTCCGTTGTAGCACTGAAAGGCATTTTGATAGATAGCACCATAATGATTATACCAAATATGTCCTATTATCTATGTTAGTTGTGAATGTATTTAACTATATTAATTTAAAATTTAAAATCTTTTATTATTAATCGGAATTTTTCTTTTCACGTGAAGGTAAGTAACAAAAACTTAACAGTTGAAAGCACCAATTTCTTATGCTCCTAATATTGAGAATGTTTTAAGCGTTTCTTACAGAATTTTGGAACTTATTGGTAAAAAATTAAGCCCTTTAGTGAAGGTATGTTTATCAAAAAATGCTGCATAATAGCGTCGGAGGAAATATGTCCAAGTTAGTAGATATGATTAAATCTGTAAGTTTTTCGCATAATACTTAACGAGGTGCATCGAAATCGGGATGATATCTGGAAAAATAATTTAAAGAATAAAAGTTTTTCTCTTGCCTAACACGCATCTTAAGATATAACTTAAGGCTCAACTGGCTATATTTTCAGATGCATTAATTCTATCTTCTCTTAAAACTCTCTGCAGAAGAAATTTTCAAACTGTTTATAATGTTGCAAACAAATTTTATTATTTATATCTTTTCCCTGTGGTAAATTTCCTGTGTTATGTTTGTTTGCCTCAAAGTTAATGTCAATGTTACTGTTCCATGTACATTTGCTAGCAAACGGTTTCAAAAATGAGCTTCATAATATCACAGTCAAGTAACAAACACTTGGCTTATCTCTTGTACTTCTTTCGAAACATATATTGATGAACTATTTAAAAGTAGATCCTACCATAGAAGAAATCCTCAGAAATAGTCTGAATTGAAAAAAAAAGGTTGTAAGAATAAGTTTTAGTTGTGAGCTTTTTCCTCTCATAAATCCAGCATGACATTTAACCTCCATCCACCACAAAGTAATCACAGGATATTTTTATAAACAATAAAGACATTTTGTAGATATATAATGACAATTTTCGTGCTGAACCTTACCAGAACACAAGCTGAGTTTTCTGAAAAACTATACTGTCTATCCAAGTGAAAATTGTTGTACGTATTAATCAATTATTTATAAATTAAAAACTGTTTTTAAATTTTGTATAACCTTGTTTATTGCTGTATTGTCATTACGTTAATAAAACAGAAAATAATATTAATTTTCAACATTGAAATGTTACTGAACATTGCTGGGGAAATAATATGTAATTTTATGCAAAAGTTTATTTTTTTAAAATATTTACAAATTTCAAATCATACTTTTTAAGAATTCTTATGCATACATAAGTTAAAAGCTTTTGTTAGCTATAAAGAGCAATGTATTTTTGCAGATGTACAAAAGAATTCATGGCTCTATCTGATAATAACACAAAAGATAACAGTGTGTGTTGTGTAACAACATGGTGGTAATATTTAAATTGTCATTTAAACAATTTAAATTATCCAAACAAACAATAATTGTATATGGGTGTAATTTGCAAACCTTGTCATTTTGATGATGTGCATAAAACCAAATTTTCATTTTTTAACCAAATCTGAAAGCAGTGAAAAAAGGGTGTAATATACCAAAAGAACTAAAAAAAAAAAAAAAAAAAAAAAAAAAAAAAACTTTCCGATACATACGAACTGTAGAAACCTGGCAGCAAGGCATGTTCATTTAAATTAATTTAAATGCCGCAAGCACACAAAAACTATATAGGGGCATAATCCGCAAACTATGTAGTTTCATATTGCGCATACAGCAAAAAATCGTTATTTTAACTCATAATCTCTGCCAAGTGTTCTCAAGGGTGCATGAACGCGTCATTCATTTGCAGGAGTGGAAGGATTTGGTTTTTTCCTCCCTTTCTTTTGGTTGTATGAAAAGAAAGAAATGCTAATTGATTGTTTCTTTGTTACAAAAATGTTGACAATTACCCATAATGTTACACACCGTTTTTTGCAGTTCTCTTTGAGAAATAGAGGCTACGATTTCCTGGGCACTATTTTGCAGTTTATCCAGCATATTTGTGTTATTTTTGCAGACCATTTAGCATTGGCCAAAGAAAGTCTCAGGGGCTTAGATCGGAAAATCGAAAGAGACAACTTTGTTACTGCAAAATGTGGCAAACAGATTATGTGAGGATATTTTTCAAACGAAGTTATATGTCATCAAAATTATATAGGTCAAGGCGCCACTATATTTTCTATATTTCCCATCTCTTAAAATTCCAGTCTCCTAGAAAGGTTGATTGTTGAACGGTCTGGAATATAGTACCTAGGTATATTTACTTTTTTTTTTATTCGTTTTATTAACGGACGCTCTTTAACATCTCAGGTGTCATCACTGTCCCATTCAATTCCGGGCGTGAAACGGCCGACAAATTTTGTTCAGAGGCTTCTTCTTTCAGGCTTGAGGTTCTTTTTCGTGTCGTAAATGTACGACACGGTACCCCCGGCTTTACTTTTCTTCCGAAGAAAGCTATACTTAGGATTTTACGCTCCAAAAAATACATCGATCCTGGCCGGGTATGAACCCGCGACCTTGGGTTTAGAAGGCAAGTATGGTTACCACTACACTACCAGGACTGATAGGTATGTTTCCTAAAATAGTCTTCGAACTTCAAGGACAACATTCGTTACCAATTGCTGTTAATATTCAATACTATAACTGCAATTTTCTGAACTGTATCTAAACCATTACGAAAAATATAAGAAGGTTGTGAATGTATTACCTGCAGCTTCCTTTTGATTCTCGCATTAGAGACACAGCATGCGTGGATGGTTCTCGGAAGACAATTCTTATGCCCCCCAATGAGAGTAACACCTTAACCTATAACCACAAGGGAGTAACAAATGACAATTACGTTTTAACTCCTTGTTTAGTTAAAACAGCGTTGTAGCGTGCTTTATATTGTTCCTTATTCCTTTAGTTTGCTTGATGAATGAATTGGTGTTGGAACGTTTTATGTTAAGGCCTTGGAAATATAATAATGCGTGCACGTCTCGTGACGGCATTTATTAGGTAAATAATATTATTTGCTCCTAACGCTTCCTAAAACAAAATGCAATATCCTTACCGAGGTCCGATAATGTACGTTCAAATTTTTATTTCAAATAACACATATTTTACAGAAAGTATTACTTTCCATAATTATATATTTAGTTCTATTCTTCCATTCTCTTGAACATTTTACTACCAAATTTCAGTACGATTATGAATTACTTCACTTCCTCTTCAGGTGGAAATGATTTTCTTACACGGTGCATACCTAAGAAAGAACGAAATCCAATTGTGAGATTGTGTGTGGGTTTTTTTTTAAGTGTTTAACGCTTCTTTTAACTACAGAGGCCTCACAGAAGGTGGGCACTGATGATGCATGAGATGATAAACTGGGAAAGGATTTTTTTTAAGGGAAGGAAACGTTCCAGGCCTAAATTTATGAGGACTGAGGAAAATCTATTATAAATCTCAGTCAGAGAGGACTGTCCTGGTGGGAATGGAACTCCACCAGGGGTTAATGTACAATGACGTAATATGTTGAGTTGAGATTTCTTGCTTGCTGATTAGAGAACCAGAGAACAGGTGGCGTAGTTTATGCAGTTGTGAATTGTCCCAAAACGCTGAAAATCAAATCGAGTGCGTGAGCATTTGCAGCAGCATGTAATCGAATTTTAAAATACTTTTACCATAATTGGGAAAATACTATCTAAGTGCAAATAACGTTCCCAGGTAATACAACCTTTCGCAGCTTCCTCGCATGTTACGTCGAGACCAGTTTTTAATGTTCAGAGTATTATCCAGATTTATGTAAAATGTTGGTTTCAGCTGACATTCTCCTTTATAACGCCAACTCAGAAATGTTCTCACTAAATGTACAAACATATGTCTCCTGATTAATCTTGCACAGTGCTACAATCATCAACACACATTGGGTCAGTGCGTGAAAATCAAACAATTGCTGAGGATTGACGAAACTATCGATATTTGTGGTAGAAAAGTGGGAAATGTAATATCAGGTGTGTAGAAAAATTACGAAATAATTTCCACTTTTTCTCGCTAGAAATGTCGGTTGCAAGTCATGCAACAACATAGCTATTTAATGAGTCTTTGCTGCTCTTGTAACCGAATGAATGTATTGCTTCTGCTTACGGATGCCGCGGCATGTACCAAGAACGCTGCTGAAGGTCTTCGTGCCCTGGACAGATTGTGTGAAACAATGCGAATCCTTTATTCTAGCGTGGACAAGTTAGTGTCGAAAGCACCGTCATCGTTTTTACAAAAAAATAATCCTGAGCTTTCATACACCTGTAGTCACGCTTTGGAGGAGTGCACGGCCTAATACCGTGGGGTATTGTGCAGATCATTCTGGAGCATTTACATCTGTAGCAAATGAACTGGACAGTCGATAATTTTGCAATTGAGATTACTCAGAATTTTAGGTGTGATGCTAAGTATGATGTGACTTGGCCTTTATATTTGTCACTTGATTCGCTCAATAAAGGAACTAGAAATGTTTTATACTTATTGAGTAATTCAGTTAATAAATACAGTATATTGAAAGGCAACTTAACATTATCTTAGGTTAAAAAATAGAGAATGGGGGGAAAAGATTTAAGAGTAAGTTTGAGTAAAATAGAAGGCACCAAACCCTTTGTAAAATCGCAGAACAAGGGAAATTGATCGTGTGTTTGTTAGTGCTATGCCTCTTTTCATATATGCAAAGTTAACATCGTGGATGCAGAATGATTCTTTTATAAACATAAATCGCTGTTTTGTGATAATAGGCAAGCATTTGTGATCGGCAATCTGAAGATGGCATTTGTTGCGTATTGCAACTACTATCAACGGCTTACATCTGATGTTTAGCTGCAATTAGTGAGTTTCAATATTAATTTTTCCTCTAAGTTGAGTGTTTTATTTAATTGTTAGCAAATGTATTTCAGGGTTTATAGATATTTTTCCAACACAAAAATAAATATATAAAGATCTTGAGATAGATCTTCCGCCCTCTTCCCCACAAGGAAACGAATTTGCGTATAGAATAAATTATAGCTAATTAATATCACTTAATGTCTCGCATATTGTAAATAGCATAAAGCACACTCTGGTATTAAAACCTAGTAGACATGGTATATGAGAGTGGTTGACTAGAAGTTTGATATAAATTGTATAATTATTTTCTATTAGTTAAATCATGAATATGTAAGAAAGTTCCCTGCTAAAAGCAAATGTCAGCAGAATGTTATGCGACTTGGTGGGGTTGCCTTTTGAAGCCACCGGCGAGAGACGCGAGATAACACAATAGAAAGATGCACCTTGCGGGAACGCCCTATAACAGTACTCTTTTGTGTTTTAGAGAAGTTACTAATCTGGATCCCCGCCATTATATAATCTCTTACAGTCGGTTGAACATTTCTATGGAGACGATAACGCAGGTGGAAATATTTAGCATAGCGTGGACGCGTTTTTGAACGCTAGCCTATAAAAAGTCATCATTTTTAGCGCCTTAGCGTGAGCTTTGGCTCGCTAGTCGGAGCCTTAGATTTTAAACGATGGTAGTCCGTGAGCTCTGTCATGTAACCCCGTTGACCTTAGTGACATTTTTGAAATAGTATAAAAGGGGAGACTTCTTTGCCAAGACACGCTTTGAAAGTCAGCGACGCAGCTGAGACCGTGTAGGCGAGTGGAGTGCAAGACGAGAGACATGCTATTATAGATTTCAAGTGAGTGAGGATAGTTCCAGATTCAGTTCGGGCAGAACAAGCAGTGCCAGACTTCGGTTCACAGGTCACATAGTTCACGCAGTGTGGCATGCACTTCACAGTCTTTGTAAGCAGGCAATAATAATGCATGGAGAGTGTTTCTGATAGTAATTTATTCACTATGTTAGCTTAACATCAACGTTATGCCCCTACATTCTTGAACTTTAAGAATCTCATATGAGTAACCGCAATTAATGTCGGCGGTCTGAGCAACGCACCAAGAGGCATCCATGTGGTGAAAATAAACTCGACGATCAGTGAATTCAGCAAAGAGTTGTTCTTCTAACGACACCTGTCTTTTCCTCGATCCCGCGAAACAGCAGAAGCGGGCCTCACAAGTTATCGGCGTCTGCGATGTTAAATCGCTTGTGACTTCAACGAAAAGAAACGGTTGCAATCTTTAGCACATAAAAAGCTATGCTCTAATTATAAGAGTAATAATAATGGCATAACTCAATTTTAGGTATCATTGGTGAAGCTGTAGGTGAATGAAGAGGATATATTGGAAGTGTCCGAAGCAACCCACTTTAGCAAACAGTTTAAACAGATAGTAAATGTAACGTATATACTCATAAAACTAACCAAACAGGGAAGGGGTCAATTACAGAAACCAATAAAGTGATGAACTTAAGCATGCAAACAGTCAATAAAAGTTGTACAGGTGTTTCCCAAAGCACAAATGAGCAGAAAGAAACCAAAGTTAAGAAAGGTTGATACTTTGTAAGCTGAATTACTGAACCAGCTTCAAAGTATATGCGAATTTCCTTACAAAACGAATACACTTATATAATTGATTCTGGAACTTGGGTGTTGTTTTCGTGCATTTAGTTAAAGGCACGTGATTATGGATTGGCAAGAATCCGTGGAGGTAACCAGTATTTAAATAGGCAAGAAGAACACCAAACAATTTAATCAAACTTGGTACGATGCACCTGATATAGTAAGAAAAATCTTGAACGATGGCAATTGTTTATGTTGTCTCCAAAATACCGTGTCCTGAGAAGAAAAAAAATATATAATACTGAGTGCTGGCTGACTGTTTGCTGTGCTGGGTTAAGAGTTATCTATATTTGTTTTCGAAAAATATTCGGGACTGTTTGACTGCTTCACATAATGAAATGTACGCCGAAATATTTTATGCTTGCTTTAAGAAAATGTTCTCACTAGGTGTGGTATAATGTAAGATAACACATCATTCGCGACTCATAATCAATATCCCTACCATGTCTAGCAAAATGGAAGAAATGCTCTGATTCTCACATAAATTAAAGATATTCAACCCACTCCCCATAAAAGTAGTACTTCGGGAGAAAATTCGGGAAGTATATATAAAGAAAGAACTCGTAATAGATGGAATGGCAAGAGATCGTGTTGAAGAAGTGCTCAGATTATAGCTTTACCTTTATAGTTTCAATTCTGTTTGAATTAATTCCTTAGCAAGTGACAGTGTTCGTAAAGTTTTGCAGGAACGTGTAAGAGACGACAAACACACCATGTGGATGTTTCACACGACGCTGCACGGCGACGAATAATAAGTATTAAATTACGTTTATTTAAAATTTATTATTTGCTTTATATTTTTATTGAAACTACAATTGAGCCTCCTAAGAAAAATTACATAATAGTAACTTCGGGGAAATTTTGAAGAAACTGTTCTTTTATCGGCAATTTTCTTAAAATCTAGAATAAATAAGTGTATCTTTCAAAAACCTATCACAATTATTTATTAAATTTTACATTAGTCAGCAAGCATAAAATGCATATAATCTGTTGATTTCTATAAACATTATACATTTAAAATTCGTATTTACTGCTATTAGCATAAAACTTCTATCCTCGCCCATATAGGAAGTTTTTATTTATTAGAAGAACCTCATTCTCTCATTTTTGTAATATATATTCAATTTCTAGTACTAACAGGGAATGTCTTGATTCTTCGCCTATATAATGACATTCTAAACAATGTGCGCCGAATTTAATTAATTATTTCTATCGTACTTAAACCATGGTGTAATATCTTGCTCGGTTTTTCGGTATTTCAGAAATAATGTCTACCTAATTCATTATCATCTTCACATTTGAGATTCCCAGAATCACTGAAAATGACCGGACAATGTTAGTTAAAAATTTATTCTACTTGATCAAGTTTTAAATGTACCTCTCTGCTATTATATTAAACTAACTCTTGTATATCAAAAATGTTCATTTCTTATGCATGGTGCAACTTTATTAGTGGGTATTACAGCGAGCTACGTAGTTAATCCATAAAGCACTCTAGGGATTAAAACGCAATAACTTTCACAACCGCAAAGACAGACAGCATGTCAAAATGCATGACTGATGTTATAATTGCTGCTGTGGAAGCGCTATTATACTCTTGATGTGTATACAATCGTTTTATTATAACGATTTTCCCAAATCACCATTTGACATTGACGTTTATTGTTGGTTTATAAACAATGGTTGATGAAACAAAATAGCGCCAGATTTTGTAGAGACTATTTCACTTACATAACGCCATCTTAAAATCGACCAATGGCACAAAACAAAATTTTGAATTTTTACCAATCACAGCCGAATATCGCAGTGAAATTATCGAAAAAAAATTATCAAATCCAATTTAACACGCGACGTGCATTTGTCTTGTGGTCAGTGTAACCAACTCTGTACCTCCACCATAATTCCTGAGCACGCATCACTAACCATATTTCTGGATTTTCAGTAATTATAAATTTAACTAACTTAACTAACTTAATATGTATGCGCTCAAGCAATTATTTTTGCCTATTCAGTCAAAGAGTCTGAAATCATTATGTAACAATATCTGCTTAAGCAATCATAAATCTTTGTTCAGAATAGTAAAATATTATTTCTGTTTTGTTTTTCTGAGTTGGTATTAGCAAATCTAAAGGTAGCGAATGTAATATTCCACTTTCGCGTATTTCATTCTCACGGCTTCTGAATAAGTAGGTATTCATAAGTTAAGTGTAATATTTTATACAATTGTTAATCCGTAGCACGAATTTCATATATTACTTTTATTCTTATTCTATTCATGAAATAGTCACAAACCCGTATTTGGCTCTTCTCTATTAGCATTACTGACAATCGACATTCTTTTGTTGCTAGATGGTTCTAAAAGGTTAAGTATTCATGATACAAAGGTACAATTATTGCAATATTGTAAGATAGATTTACGAGAATTATGTTTAAATTCTTGTTTTATTCGTGAAATAGTCCTAATAAATATCACTCGAGGGCCTGAACTTTCCAGATAAATTCACTACTCACTAGTTCGTGAATTTATCGGTAATCTCAGGTCCTCTTATGATATTACTTGGGATAATTTCCGGACGTTGTCCAATTTCGTTAGCGAGAACAGTGTGGCATTTTTGATTCTCTGTATTTCTGTTTATGTCTTCATTAGTAATGGATGATTGAAGATAACATTCTCGAGCAAATTTGATAACATTTAATTATCGCACATAAACACTCGCAATTCACAGCCATACAACAGTTCTTCTAGAAGCTCATATGAATCTCGCTTGAACATAACCTCAGCAGATTACAACAGGCGATGCACCTTATTGTTAGCCGGTAGCGAAGTGCCCATTTGTGATCTGAGTTTTTTTAATCCCCTTTTTATTTCATAATTAAGAGTTTCATATTCTGTTATATAGTAGCATAGTTCTAATTCATTGGCTGCTTTTTTCCCAGTCAAATTACTGCGTAAGCACTGCGCCACTTACCTAGTAAATTCAAGATGATTGTGTGCAGTGCGCGAAAACAATTAAGTTGTGAGCTGTTTGCTCACCTATTACATATTGCAATCCTTTTTATGCTTTTATTATGTTGGTAGGTTTTTTTTAAGTGCCACTGTCTTGCATTATTAAAGGAATTACAATTTGGCGTAAATAAAAATTAAAAAGTTGAGCCTTTATTTATTTGTCTTTGACCAGAAATAATTTAAATTCTTCATTAAATTTTTGTTAAGATTCTCTCCGTGGTTTGTAGCGTTCGAATTGTTTCTAACGTCTATGAGAACTTTGAACTTTAGCGCTGGGAGTTACACATTAAAGTCCAAATAAATTGGAAATAGAGTGTATACATTTTATCTGTTCACGCTCGTGTGCGGGACTTGCGTTTGCAATAGGTTGCACTGCTATTCAAGGACCCATATAATTATAATAATAAGACAATTATTTGTAACTGTGTAAAGTACATGTTGTGCTTCAGAAACTTTGGAAACAACTTAAATGACATTATATTGGATGATCAGTAAAATAACACGCGAGAAGAAACAACTAGCATTTCATATATTTTCAAACACATTTTAAAATATATTAGGCGTTCTTACAACGCCTACCTCGCACCAAACAGGAGACAATTCGCATTTGAAAAAGTTAAGCACATTTTCTGTACTTTGCCGGTCGCGCGGCGGGCGGAATGCATGCAGAATCAAGTAAAAGGTTTCCCTTGTCGCCTCATTGCTGCTGTTTAAGCCTGTGTCGCGTTACTACTGCAGTGATTAATTTTACAAGTTAATAATGCAAAGTGAGGTCGGCAGCTCACAAAAGATTACCGCTCGCCCTCTATGAAACCGAGATTACTATAGCGACTCTATCACCCGACCTAGGCCTCTCTCTCTCTCTCTCTCTCTCTCTCTCAATAGTATTTAACGCCCGTTTTTACTGCCGAGGCATCACAAGTGGTGCACACTGGTGATACTTTAGATGAAATTTCAGGAAGGATTTATTTTTAAAGAAGGGCGCGTTTCAGACCTAATTTTATGACACCTCCCCGCAATTACCACAATGAGAACTGAGAAAAATATGGAAAAAACCTCTACCATGGAGGACGGTCATGGCGGGAATCCAACCCCAGGCCTTTCGCTCACGAGACTGTGCTTTAATGAACTCGGCTACCGTGGCGGTTTATGAAATTCTTTTCAGGTGGGATGAACAGACCATTTACCATTGAGTATCTCTTTAATAAAATGAAATCCGTGGAAAAATATTCTTTAAAACTGCGTTAGTACAAATAATTACCTCTTATTCCCCCTAAAGAAGCACTAAACTACTCCCCATAAAGAAGCACTAAACTACAATAACAAAAAAATTCCAAAAATTAGAAAATAAGCCTAGACGTCATATAGCAAAATACAAAATTTGCAAGAACAAAAACCTTTAATAGTTCAAGAATATCAGTTCCGTACAATTAGATCTTATCTGACGGTATCAATTAAAAATATAAGCATTTTACCATAAAACCGGACTCTAATTATAGGCATTAACCCCCTCTACAGATAAGCTTTCTGAAGCGCTTGCGGCATTTTAAAAGGAACACCAAGCAACAAACAAAAATGCATTATTTTATGATGTGCTATGCCAAGTTCTCCAGAAAGGAAAGGAAGATACTTGTATCTCTAGTCCATAATATTTGTAAATCTAATCTGGAGTGCACAGTATAACAATTTATTTTATCACAGAAGTCTCTTTCTTGTCGCGCTGCAATATCGAATAAAGATACCCTGTAGTGCACGTGTGTGCACTAAAGCCAGGTCAGGTCATTCACCCACATAAAATGGTAGTCATAAAATTGGAATCTGTCCTATCGCAAATCTTGTTGCTACCTCCTCTCTTATGTACTTTTCATGCTATAACGTATACGGATTTCAAAGCAACAGCAATGGATCTACTTGTTGCGACCATTATCAGATACACTGAATATTAGTATTGCATTTCGCGGCTTTGTGTGTACGAGGTAGCGGCCTCGCCAATAAGGATTATCGCTTTCACAAAACCCTTAAGTGGTGTCATAGCTTAACTGTTAAGTAAATAATTGCAGCCCTAACTTCCGCTTCGCTGTGTCCAGCCGTTCAGATGTAGTTGCATAAAGAAGCGTATATGTGGAATATTGTAACATGTTCAAAATAGAATATCAAGCTGTTATTAATTTCTTCGCAAAAGAAGAACTTGCTCTAAATGAAATTAAACAGTGATTGGACAGTATAAGGGGAAGCATCCCCCTCATATTCTACCGTAAAATAATAGGTCAAACTTTTTCGAATGGGTCGAGAAAGCACTGAAGACGAAGAGCGTGCAGGTAGGCCCTTGAAGGTACTCACTCCTGAAAACATTGATCATTATGGAAGCTCGGCAGTTCAAAGTTACAGTAATAGCAGCAAGGTTGGGCCTTTCTAAAATAAGAGTCCTTCGAATTATTCATGAACATTTAAACAGGAATAAGGTTACTGCAAGATGGGTTTCCAGACTTCTTTCCTCAGTCCAAAAGCAACAACGAGTCATCTGTTGTCAGGCATTTCTGGAACTCTACTATAGCAACGAGAGAGAAGTTCTGCAAACCGTTGTTACAGGAGATGAAACTATGGCCCTCTACTATGATCCCTTTCCAAAAGAGAATCAATGAAGTGGAGAAGCACCGTCTCTAAAGCCAAGGTAACTCAGTCTACCAAGAAGTTTAAGACCACAATCTTTCGGCACTGTGAAAGAATCTCTTCGTTGACTTCAAGAGAGGAACACCACAGTAAATGGAGAGTACTATGCTGGCCTACTGCACAGACTACGTGCTTCCATCAAAGAGAAAAGGCGAGGAAAGCTGAGTGGTGGTGTGCGCATTCTTTACAGCAACGCGCCTGTGCACACAACTCTTGTTGCAAAGGAAGCTGTGAAGAAATGTGACTTCAAAGAGATCGGTCATTCACCCTATAGCCCGGATCTAGCTCTCGTTGACAATTTCCTCTTTTCAAAACTCAAGAAGGACCTTCGAGGAAGTTAAATGTGACAAAGAGGTAATGGATGCCTATTATGCCCAATTTGTAGACAAGATTTCTGAATATTTTGGAGGGGGGGATTGAAATGTTAATTTGAAGATATGAGAAGTGTATTACAATAAAGTTAACTATATGGAAAAGTGAAATGAATTTTTTGTCTTTATCATACCTAGAAAAGGATTAGGCCGGAAACTTAGGACCTACCCTCGTAGGCCAGAATATGTACACAAACTATCATCATACACTGTATAATAGATTCTAAACAGATGCGTTTCTTTTCTTTCCCCTATCTCTTTTTTTTTCCTTGTATTACATGCACATAGCTAAAAATTTCACCAGGTTTATATATATATATATATATATATATATATATACACACACACACACATATACACGCACACACACACACACACACACACAAGGCAAAGGTCCGAATTCTCCATGATCATATTTTTAATCTCTAGTTTTCATCATACTCAACTAAAAACATCTATCATTTTGATTCCCATACCCAAGATACTGATTGCAGTATGCATGTTAACATATTCTTTAGAATCTAACCAGTTGATTCGAAGGCTAATGACGAATAGAAAACATAACTGAAAAGATTATCGAATAAAATTGCTGAATATGTATTTTGTACCAAGAAATCTAATTGCGAAATTTTATGTATTTTTATGCAAAGGTTAATTAGCATTCATCATTCGGGCATAATATTTCTGTTATAGCTAATTTACACAGCACCGTGGCTCATCGTTTAGTGCATGCTGAGCCACTTGTCAACTTGTACGCCCTGATTCTATCCCAGGTTGGAATTTGTTACCTGAGCTAAGGTTTTCCCTCATCCTGAAAAGGTGAATACCAAGTAAATCTAGATGCTAAGCGCTACGGACTCGTTTGCGTCGTAGTTTCGTTCATTCCATTCATTATCTTGGCTGTTGGGGGGGGGGGACATCACAAAACAAATAACTGATCTCATAATTCTAATAATAAGAAATGAAAATTCTTATGAAATCAAATACTTCCTTCAATATTACTGGTGAAAGAAAGCTTTCGAAAGGTGCCATTTATTGTAAAGTAATTTAATAAAAAATGCATATGTTTGAAAGCAACATCATAAACAAGATACATTTTCCACCGTTCATCTAGTAGGTAATTATATTGTTTACCAAGCTTAATACTTCAAAAACTATAGAAATTAGAATTTTCAGTCCCAGTGTCTCTTAAACTGAACGTTGCAAGTTTGATTAAAATAATTATACTAATACCATCAAATTAGAGGTTTTAAAATGGTTTAAGAACTGAATATGCTCGAAGCAATGCAAGTAATATTTTGTCGTGAAATTAATATCATATAGAAATAAGCATTACTTTGCTATATTAGTTTAACGTGAAGATCATTTATTTTACTTCTAATTAAAATATATTTTGATAGAATGGAAGTGGCAATAGTACCGGTGATATAATGAAAGCGATAGTGCTATTGATGGAAGGGATAATGGTGGTGGTAGAGAAAATTTTGAGTATGAATATAAAACATAATCTATTTTCCCAGTAAAGCACAATTCGCATTCGATTTCAATTCACTGTTGTGCACATTCTTTTACTAAATGCATATTCCTTATGTTTTATCATCATTTACTTCATGCTCATCATTCCAATCTAACTTTATACACAATGTTTCGGGTTATTTTAAATTCTAGCTTTCTCTACGGGTTTACTTGAAAGACGAAACAAACTGTCCTTATTTTCTTATATTTGATATGTAGCACAGGCTAAGAATATACATTATCATTTAAAACTAATACCTAAAGAATGCATACCATGAAGCGTATTTCTGTGCTACCTTTAAATGCTGAATCACTTGCTACAGTGCTCCTTGACTGACTAGGGAACAGTTGGAGCATACCAATGCCAATGAAACCTTTGAAGCAGAAAATTTTTGGCTTAGACATACCTGTAATAAATGATAATGAATAAATAACTTACTGCCAAGTAATATGCATATACCAATCATAGCTGTAAGGCTAAAATTATCTCATGTACCATTATTGTAAGGTTATTTTTTATTCCATGTATTATAATTGCAGGTTTATATGTGTTTCCTATAGTATGATTGCAGCATGATATTGGTTCTAGTAAAATGTGTCTGAATATTGTGAAGTTGCTTCTTGGCAAGTAGGCGACTAGACCTGAAAAGCCGTTAAGCTTACCTTTACTATGAATAGAGAACCTGTTAATATGTTTTGTAATCAAGTTCACCCTCGGATACTTCCTGGAGAGATGAAGGCTGTGTTCTTGTCAAGCAGGGTTCTTTTGTAAATGGCCAAGTTCCACCCTGCTATATTAGATGGGGAGAATCGCCACAAAAACTGAGTGGCGCAAATGTAGGGCAGAAACTAGGCCGATAACCTTTCAAGAAAGAAGCTAACAGCGTCATTTTAATATTAAGTGATGTAAGTCAAGTAGGCATTATTACCCAGTCAGGAAAATAAGGACCGGAGGTAAAATATTATCCAATAGTAAAGCAAAGTTGAGGAATGATATTCTAGATTTTTCTTAAATCATATTTTCAAATAATGCAGATAGCGTTTGCAGATCGAAAGGTACACGTGGTTTATTTAAGCTTGTAATTTTGCGGCCCAGCTTCAGTTGCATCAGGATCGGTTCTAAGGCAGTTCGGTTCAGGTATTGTTTGGATATTATTAAATGTGCAACGTACCCAGAAGATTTGCTCCAAGTACCAGAGATTTCGATGAGTGAATGTGATTCCGAACTGCAGTACGGAATTTTCCCGAAATTTAACAAGAAATATAGGTCGAGATGGAAAGAGAAAGTCGTTTGCTGCATCCTGTTGCTGTGTGCCGGAATCTTACATTCACTCATCGAAACCTCTGGTGCTTGGAGCGAAACTTCTGGGTACGTTGCGCACTTAATAATACCCAAACAATAGAGCTTTACCTCCCATACATTTCATTTGTGTTTTAATCTCAAAAACAGGCTTTTTTTCGGCATATAGCAAAAGATTTGTCGACATGCAAAATCAGAGGTTAACCTTAAAATTCGCGATAGAAAAATAGTTTTCGAAATAGCTCTACCGGCACCGTGGTAAGAAAAAATAGATCTTTAGATATCTGAAAACCGAAAAGCGTCCTAGGGTTTAATTTTCTATTAACTTAGCACATATTTAACAAAAGCATCGCAGTAACTGTGAAAATATTTGCTTGTAAGGGCGCTCATTCGGAAAATAAAATTTTCAAATTGATTGCATATATTTGCTGTTTAAAAGTAACATTTTTGTTGACACATGTGAACTTCTTAAATACACAAAGTTTCTTTATGTCTCAGTTTAAAAATGTAGTTACATTTAATAGTATATAGTTTATCTGTCATACATTACATTTATTGTTTAATCTCAATTATAATATGAATACTAAAAAATGTGATTTCTCTTTGGTAGGTTGCATACATATTTAACAAAATCATTGTCGTGAAGATTAGCAATATATTGCACGTCTGCACGTAAGAGTGCTGATTCAGAAAATCGATTGATATTGCCTGTATTTGCTTTTTAATTAGTAGCAAGTTGACACACATGAACTTCTTCTCAAATGCACAAATTTCCTTTATGACACCAAGGGCTTAGTTTAAAATATGGTTACATTTAATAATATATAGCTTTATTTGTCATATATTACATTTAACAAACTAATCTCAATAACAGGAAGAAAATGTAATTTCTCTTTTGTGAGATTGCAAGAAGTTTAATTTTGTTCCCCTTAATAAGCGTAATATCGCTATAGATAAGAGGAAGGATCAACCAATGCTTAAATATCAATGGTGATGCAATTTTTAATATTATTCCGTGTTTTAAACTCAAGAATTCTAAAATTGCAAGTATTTTAATTTTGTTCCCCATAGAGTAATTTCATTATAGAGAATTATTTTGAAGGGATAGAAAACAACCAATGTTTAAAAATCGATGATCATACATTTCATTTAATATTATTTCGTATTTTAATCTCAAGAGTTCTGAAAATGTAATTTCTTTTTTGTGGGCTGCATGCATATTTAACAAAAGCATTATGGAAACTGTGAAGATATTTACATGTAAGGGCGGTCATTCATAAAATAAAAATTTAAAGCGATTGTTTATTGTATATTTTTGTTTAATTAGTAGTTCACACATATAAACTCCTTAAATACACAAATTTTCTTTATGCCTCCAAGGGCTCAGTTCATAAATATGGTTATTTTAATAGTATACAGATTTATCCATAATATAATTTTTGTGTTTTAATCTCAATTATAATGTGATTTCGCTTTTGTAGGCTGCATTCATATTTAATAAAAGCAATGTTATTCTAATATTAGCACGTAAGGGCGGTCATTCAGAAAATAAATATTGCATACACTTACTGTTTAATTAATAGTAATACATGCGAAATTCTTCGTATGTCCAAAAATATTCCTTTATGTTGCCTAGAGCTCAGTTTATAAATATGGTTATACCCACATACTATAGCTTTATCTGCCATACTTTGTGTGTGTGTGTGTTCAATCTCAGGAAGAATTCTAAAAATGTAATTTCAGATTGCAAGAATTATTTAAATTATTTAAATAAAACAACCAGTGTTTAAAAATCAGTGGTCATATATTTCATTTAATTAACATTATTTCGTGTTTCAATCTCAAGAATTCAAAAAATTGTGACTTCTATTTTGTAATAATTCTAACTTTGTTCCCCTTAATTAGAGTATTTCCACATTTATTTTGAAGAGTATAAATCAACCAATCTGGTTTAGTAGTCTATTATAGTATTTGCTTTTCTTTATTAGTTAACTTTTGAGTTTATCATGCTAATATCACCCAGTAATGCCATAACATATTTCATTAGCTATGATTTGAATTTTTAAAGTTATTCTACTAGATGAGCAATTCGTTCATGTGATACTTTATTATAGTAAAATTTCTTTCATCCGCAGTTCTGCCGAACACAGAACATTCTTGATACCTTCCTAAGTACTATTTGGCAGAAAAGATATGACTACTTCGTATAATATTTTCAAGCAGGGCAGCTATATTCTTGTTTGCTAATTTTCGTGTTTTGCCAGTAAAAATAATTCTCCACCTCTTGTCTCGCCTTCATATCAAATTATGTATTATAAACAGGACGTTGCAATAAAACATTACAGAGCACTAAATAACAGGTTAGTTAGCATTACTATAGCCATTCTTCAAATCAGTTGAATTAAATTATTTAAAATTTGTGCATCAAAACCAAGTGATAAACAATAAAAATGCCAAGCGACCAATTAGAGTATGTTATGCTACTAGTTTTTATACTATTGTTTGTATATCATATGATATTGTCAAATCAATGCATTCTTTTATGGACATTATTTAGTTCGTTTGTGTATTTACTGCAAGAAATTTGAGCCCAAGCTGTGAACCTTACAGGTTTATGAAAATGTTTAACGTTCTCATGAATAGGTTAGTAAATATTTGGTAGGTGATTAGCTAAATCATTTGGTAGTTAATATTCACATTCATAAGTAAGAATTATTTATTCATTCTCATGAATGATTTATACATTTTCCTTAATGTCATCGTATTCAGTCGATGGCAGTAATGATGTTTTCAATTAATGAGCAATTAAAAGACTGATGATTGCAATGCTCTTAATGTGCTACATGACGTTTTCTATGTATCTGAATAAATGTACAGTAAATAACTGAGGGCAGATAATGTATTACAGCATTAAACAAAAGTAAATAATTAATAATGTTACAATGAGAAAAAAGAAAGAGAAACTGATAATGGGGCTGCCCCGTAGTTTTTCAAAAGGCGTATTATTGCTACAACACAGACTTGCTGCCCAAGTTTACGTTGTGTCATAACTTAGCACTCCCGCGCTCTTTAACCGTGAAAATTTATTATTTTATATATATATATATATATATATATATATATATATATTATTTACGGATGCTCTTAAACATCTCAGGTCATCAGCGTCCCATTCAATTCCGGGCGTGAAACGGCCGACAAATTTTGCTCAGAGGCCTTTTTTTCAGGCTTGAGGTTCTTTTTTGTGCCGTAAATGTACGACACGGGACCCACGGCTTTACTTCCCTTCCAAAGGAAGCCATACTTAGGATTTTTACGCCCGAAAAAATCCATCGATCCTGGCCGAGTTTGAACCCGCAACCATGGGTTTAGAAGGCAAGTATGGTTACCACTACATCACCAGGACCGACTAAGCGTGAGAACTTTCTATATAACACCATCATAGCAAGAAAAATAGTTTACGTTAGTCCATACGCCATTTCAATAACGGCCTTTTTTTCTCGTTAAAAAAATTGTAAAACTCTTTATCTTTAGCTGGAATGATACATGTTAATTTACTGTCAGGATTCAACATTATGAACACGCCCTATGACAGATAAGCAAGAACATCTCGGAATCTCTCTCCCATCTACAAAACTATGCCTATGCTTACTTATCACTGGCGGCTTACAATTGTTAAAAAAGTATGCCTTGTGTAATGCTACGTTATAGAACCAAATTATAATTATTTACCTAAGTTATTGGCTGTGCTTGTAGACAATATCTCAGCCTTTGTAGATAAACGCCTTACACATAAGGAACATGCTTATGTTTGGTTCATCGCTTTTGATTTTATTGACTAAAGTCTTAAGTCATTGAAATTTCAGCTTATCAGCAAAAGTACAGACTTTCAAGAGAACTGCTCATTTATCCCAAAAATGTAATAAAGCCCATTACAAATATCAGACATGAGCTTACCACTGAGTTAGGTTAGCTTGCACTTCTTTAAAATAAAAGAGAGCATATTTTACAAAGATATTGAACTCATTAGATACTCTCACTAAGGCTTCTTGTCGAGTTCCTCACTTCGCACGTACAATGTACCATGCCAAAACTTAGTGCAACCTAATATTTTTATTATTTATCTGAGCAGTTGCATCACTCAACTTATCTTAATAGATGTTACAAGTATTATCACCAGTCCCAGTTCTGTTTCTTTGCAGATGACGAGCCCTACAGGTAATAAATAACCTGGTCTTTGAATTAAGAGGCAAGTACCTTCGTATGTTACAGTTATGAAAATGAACAAAAAAGTTGTTGAGGTACAATGATGCCTTTTAGGAAGGAGTGACAAAAGAAACAGAACAAGGAAAAAAATAAAAAATAGAATGTTTAAGATTGCAGTTAAAATTGGGGGATGTTAAAAGCAATGATCCCAACACTTTTCTGGAGTCATTACAAAACCGCATTTCCCTCAAACTTTATTTCCTGCTCCTATTTTTCTCGCGCAAAAATGTTACGCCTACTACTTTTTCGACCATCCTATGGAGTAACAAGCAATTTCCTACAAGTATACCGGCCTTAAATGCTAACACAGAACCGGAAGGGAAGACACCAGAGGTGGGTTCATATGGGGGGGGGGGTGCTCAAAGCAATTTGGTTTCGCAAAGGAAGATACCAAAAAAAATATGAGCTAATAGGAGGGCTTTTTGAGAATTTGCTTTCCGGAAAGCGTCGCAAGGAAAGATACCAGAGGAGGGCTGATAGGAGGGTGAGTGTGATTTTAATGACAATAGTAGGTTTTATAAACCAATAATGGGCCGATCGAGGTGCTGCCAGAAAAATGAAAAATGAAGCGGGGCTTACAGAACTTCACAAATATATTGCTATAGTGTGCCTTGGAGAGTGCTTAATCTTTTGTTTAAACTCTACACTTGTATCCATATTACCTCAGAAAACGGCGTCCTAAAATGGTGAGATGGAGGTCAGGACCAAGATGGGTTATTTGTTTCAGTAAAAGAATTGACAGCGCAGTAATGATCATGCAACAGTTTCGTCTGCGGTCCGACAAAAGTAGCCAAGTCAACCTTAGACTACAAGAAATATACTTTATTGCAGACTGTTTCACCTTAATAAAAAATTGTTTTATTATCCTTTCCCTTTCCTCTAGATTTAATAAAAGTGGGTTGGTAGGTGGAGGATTGTTCAAACCTTTTTCGCCTAAAGCCGTTTACTTTTTACCAAAATGGGTTCCTAGGATGGAATTTTAGGGAGTATAATATCCCCAAAATGGGCTTTTAGGAGGGTGATAGGTCGAAAAATGGGTTGGTGTTAAAAGCAACATCTTATAACACCGCAACACTTTTCTGGAAAAAAACATCAATATACAAGTATATTTTAATATATACTTCTCTTTCTGCTATATTTTCCTCGCGCAAAGAACGTTACATAATACTACTTTTTTCCCATCCCATTACGTTATGTCAAATAACAAATCAAACTAATAAAATGACTCAATTAAATGCCATAGAGTAACCGTTTATTTCCTTCATGCTTATCATGAACAAAAATGGACTGTTAGCAGGAGAATTTTAGTGGAGTTGCGCCATTTCCTTCATCATGGATCAAAAATGGGGTAATAGGAGATTGGAAGGGGAGTTTCCTATATTTTAAATATAGCAGTTTCCTCCAAAAAAATTGCTGTTGGGGGGGGGTTATGGAAGTGGAGTTGCGACGGTTCCTCCTTACTTATCGTAACATTACCTGAACTGTAAGGAGGGTGGGTGAGGCATTTTAGTGGAGTAGGGCCGTTTCCACGTGATAATACATTGTCTGTTAGGAAGGTGTATTTTTTACCGATTCCTTCATACTTAGCGTGACAATACATGGACTGCTAGGAGGGTGGGTGGAGTAGCGCTCATATTTACTTTAAAAAATGGACGGGTATGAGAGGAAGCCTCTTGGCAGGCAAACGCACATACATACTGGAAAGAGTGTCAAGATACACAGCCAAAACTCCCTCGCAAATATATTGCTTGCTAAATATATGAAAGTATTTGTGCCTCAGCACTATTGGAGACTGCTTCACATTTATGATGTTGAGTTAAATTCAACACTTATGAGAAAAAACATGTTTTTAATTACTTCTTTACTTTCCTCTCCACTCCTCGGAGAAGGTGGAGAGAGAAATTGAGCTTAGGTGTAATCACAATAGTGATTCAACCAATCATTAGAGGGTGTAGGAGAGGAGAGTTCTTGCTAAATATGTGCCTTAGCACTTCTGGACACTGCTTCACATTTATGTTGATGAGTTAAACTCAACATTTAATATATAAATGAGATTTTATTTTTCCTTTCCTGATAACAAGAAATAGTTGGCACTCCTTAGAAGAGGTGGAGAGCTTAGAAACAATTGAATAAATTATTAGAGTGGGAGTGTGAGAATGAACCTTAAACTCTTCGAAAATGGAATAAAAAAATAATATTTATATTCATTTTCTCAGCACATTTAAATTCCCCACTATGACCGGAAGGAGCGTTCTGAGTGATGGGCGGGGCTTAGGAGATCATGTGACCAGAATGGAGCCATCTGATTGGGGGACTTAAGAGCCTGTATTACTACTCACTGCGTAAAATATAATTATGTATATTTTTGTTGCCGTATAATCACACCTGTGTGTTATAATTCATAATATATATGTTGTCAAAAACTGTCATAGGACATAGGAGTTATAAATAGAAACTTTCTTTGGTGTCTTTCCGTTTGTAGTAGCTGGACTTGTCAACAGCTTCATAAAATCTTTTCAAAGATTTTCGACGGTAGATCAAGTGGCTTCCTTTCGAATTTAAAGAAACGGATTATCTATTGCAGGGAAAATAATTTTAGTGAAGAACTTTAAGCCGTCGTTGGGAGGGGATGCTGACACTTTCCGGCTAATGGTCCGTTAGTTCTTTAAATCATCCAATTATAATATAAGTCTTAAAGACTTTCATATATAACAAATGAAGTGTGAGGTAGATAAAATTGAACCAGCCAACGAAAAAAGTGTATTTAAACTTTTAAAGAAAGGCGCGATGATGCGCATCTTTTCTGTCCCCTCCTAGCCAACGAATTTCAATTCAATTTTGATATATAAGGAGGCGGTCACCGCGCTGCGGCTCGCAGTAGAGCAGTCACTCGGTTTTTACTCATAAGCGGTATAAGCAGTTCTCAACTCCGTCTCATTCGGTTAAGCAACTTACGAAATTCGTTCAGTTCAAAGGGTTCAAGAGTTCACGCCGTGTAGTCAGTTAGTGCTAAGCTCTTCGGAGCAGCCTCAATATACGCAATTCATTTCTCCTTAATTCGCGGTCAAGCCAGGCACTTAGCATTCAGTTGTACGCATTCAGTGAATTTACTCAGTTCAGTAAATTTTAGTGCCACTCGATTAAGCAGTTCGCAGTACTCGTCTGAATGTTTCATACGCGGCAACTAAGTTTATACTCAAAATGGCTCAGTCTATCAAACTAGAAAGCACAAAAGGACGCCATAGAATTTTGACATATTAAACTACGTAAATATATTATATCGCATCGAGTGCTCATTTACACTTTCAAATTTCCCTCTCGGTCCTGTTGAGCTCCACTAAACGAAATAGCGGAATCATCCAGAAAATATCGTTGCCGCTGGAGCGTAGGCACACCGAGGCAGCTCACAGTCAATCCAGAATCCACCTCATAAATTGGCTCACCCCCTTGTGGTCTACAATAGCAAAACCTCCCTCTAGACAAACCTCTCCAACTCCCATAACTATTGAACTTAATAAAATGTAGGTTTGCGCTGAAAAAAAATTCTATTCAGTATTAGTTATTTATCATCTAACTGTCTGAACACTAATATGGCTTTTTAGGTAGCAAAAGCAGTTCGTAAATACGAGCAAAAGTACAGGAGATTTTTCAGATGCTATTTTAAGGCGCTTCACTATATCAGCACATGGAAATATCCTGAACGTTTTAATTGTCTAATATATTTGCCCCTAAACTGAATACTGGTGACGCTATATGGCGGTAGAAAAACAGGCATAAGTTTTTCATTTTTGTAAATTCAATAACCAACTACAGTTAAAGTCTGTACTAGTAACTGTTAGTAAAAAAAAGTGGATGAAAAAAAGTTTGCGCATATATTAAAAACACCTGTTCCTCGTTTGGAAGCGTCGATTAATATATTAGAAACTGTAGCCAGAGGTATTTCAAAACGTTCTTTCTTTCTTATTGCTCACACATTTAAAACCAACCAGTAATAATGTGCATGCTCAAATATTGTAGAATTGAATAGTCATAGTGTAGCTTCAGTTTGTTGTCACGTTAAAATTTTCGAAAGCCACATTATGACACATGTCCTATATAATAACCTTGTACATCTTGATAAAGTATCACTCTAGAGGCATGCTGTATTCGGAGTTATAACCTGTATTATTAGATTTTCGGTAGTGTGATGTTATTCCTTCAGTTTTTGTGGTGTACAACCTAAATTATTAAACACCACAAGAATCAAATAAAACCAGGTGCGATGACTTGGAAAGCTAAGATGCGCCTTTTTATTGAAGTAAACAATTGCTAGATCCTCTTATGGTATGAATTCCATTTTATAAATAAATTCTGTACTTTGAACATATTTTTCTGTAAAATGCCACTGGCCTCGTAGAGCTGTTGGTTTGGTTTATTTACGGAAGCTTTTTAATATCTCAGGTCATCAGTGTGCATACAATTCAGAACGTGAAAAGATGATAAATATTTCTCAAAGGCCTCTTCTTTCAGGCTTAAGGTTCTTTTGATGCCGTAAAACTACGATCACGTCTTTACTTTCCTTCTGAAGGAAGCCATACTTAGGATTTTTACGCCCGTAAAACCCATCAATCCTAGCCGTACCCGCGATCTTGGGTTTACGAGACACGCATGTTTACCACTACACCGACACCTAGTATAGTAACAAACAACTTTGGTAAAACATTTTCGTTTTGCGAGTTTACGGAAATAATGGTATAGAATGTGTCGTTAACCTTTTACACTGCATCCTATTACAAACATCGGAGGCATCTTACATTTGTAATATCAATTCTTTATCAAATTCACGTTCAACAGTATTATTTATTTTTCATTGGTGAAAATAGGCATAATTAACAGATTTGATCCTAAAAGTTTATTACGGCATTACGTTCATTTTACACTGTAATTTGTCACAAAATATGTCACTTTCCGCCCAATTATAATACAATATTTTTGAAGGGGAATAAAGAAACTGCTCTGAAAACAACCATTCCTAATTCATGTAGGTACTTTAGCTTTAATCACCATTCATTGATCTCCGTTTCATAAAGTAGTGAAAGTATACTTATGGATTTATTTTGTTTTCTAGGGTTTATTTTAATTTCATTAAGTTATTTTAGTACATACAAGAATATTTTACTTGTATTAAAAATAAATTTAAATTTCATGAACAACCAGAATCTGTGGTTGAACTTTTTTTCTGGTATCTTTAAAATCTAAGAAGAAACTACTAGTTAAGCACCTTACAATTCTGTTCAGGTGATATTTCATTCGATTTATTTATTTGTTTGTTTGTTTACTATCGCAGATGGCGGTAGATGTGCAGATTGCTGTGAAGAGTCAGATTCATTTTCATTTTGTAATAAAAAATAAATTTTTCATAATAAAAATCTTCATGGTTGCTAAATTTAGTTTCAAGAGTACTGTTCACTTCATTTTCTGATACCAATATTACGTGTATTTCGTAAGCTATTATATTTGTTTTTCTGTATGTCTTTTTCTTGAAATATTATAACAATTAGTTTACATAATTTGGAATTCATTTTGGCAATAGGGATTATTAAAAAGTTTCATTCACAGAAAATACGTGCTATAGTGCAATATCTTGTTTTGTGTTTATCCAACATTAAGCAACTACAGCTGTGATATAATAGTTAGCAATTTAACATACTGCAATGTCATGTAGCTCGATGTAGCTCTGTAAGATACGGAAAATTTGGTCCAACTAACATTTTTGTATGTTGGACCTACAAGTGAAATAAAATTTAACCTTTTAATTTACTCGTCATTTTTACTGATAAGCCCTCAGTGTGTTTATTCCGATATAAATATTTACCTAGATATAAATTCTAAAATTATGGTTTGGGACTTATACTGCCGATTTAGGGACTGTTTTATATTAAATTTGCTTTTTTAAACTTTTCATGATAAAAAATTAATTTAAATATTATCCATATAACGATCGGGAATCATATCCGGTCAAGGGACAGACTCCCAAGATATAATAGCCTATTTTACAAGGTCTAAATACAGTAAAGTATGTACTCCCTTTACTATAAATAAAAGGAGAATGGCTTCGTATAACGATCATTTCAGAGTGTGAGCAATGTCCAAGGTTAAAACGTGAACCTGTGACCGTTCTCTTACAGCTGAGATGTACATCGCCTTTGCAACTAACACCAGCCCTTGACCTTGGTCAATCGTGTGTTCAACTCACGAGTTCTTAAATCTCTCTGTAATGAATTTTTCTGTTAAATTTTGTAACACTATAATTAACTTAGAAAAACGTGTTATGTTTCTTTCTGAACTACTAAAAACAGGAACTAATTATTGCCTAGATATGCGTTTCAACCTAGGGAAGTAAGTTACAGCGACGGAAAGGGTTTACGTTATTCAGCATGCTATTTGTTTGCTGCGTTCCTTCCTCATCCCTTGGCTGAAATCCTCTCCAATGCTGATTCCCGTATCTTGGAGAAAACTGATATCTCATAGATTGTAGTAAGACAATTTATTCCCTATTGGTCTTTTTTCTCTACCCGATCCTCTTATCGGGTATGTTTTCTTAATATCAAAGACCCTCAATGCAAAGCATTTGGGCCACAACTCTACACTCTTTGTCCTTACTCATATTCCAGTTTTCGCTCTCCTCTTCTCGTACACATATATTACAATGTTAATTCATGATTTCTTTTCCTTATAATTCAGTCTATTTTCCAAGAATGTAATCCATTGCATCAGATCTCCAATTACTTTGGGTGGCATTTCTCGCACGCGAGTAGATGTTCTCTCTCAAGTGCTCCATTAGATTCTTGACTGCCATTATCCTCGCACTCACAGGCAACAGGAAACACGTCCATACCATTTGTTGATGGAAGTTGAATTGGAAATTAATATGGGAGATGGTATGAATTGTAGGAAGGATTTGACAAGTTCAGTGAGACGGAAGAACCTTATCGGTCATTGGCTCCGGAATTGAGTGTACAGGGGAAGCGGAAGTTGATATGACAATGGATCAAGAAGGAGATAGGCGATTTCAGATTTAAAGGCTTACTCCCTACTTCTCCCCCCCCCTCTCTACCCGGTTACTCTCCGCTCTTTTACAAGTGTGATGACATTCTCTTGTTCTGTGCGCTGGCTTTTGAGATTACACATGTGTATTTTCAGAACGTTGGACGTTTCCTGGGAGAAGGAATTGTAAAGAGTTGCTAACTTCAAAGAAAAAGTTCACTAGATGATTTATTATCAATAACTTACCCTCAGGGGCCAAAGATTAGTTGTCTATTGCAGTTTATAGGAACCTTAAGCGTCTTAGAGGCAAAGGAATCTTTGTTTGGAGTTAGAAGTTTACGGTGACTGAGTTCACCGGCACTGATCGTGCACTTAAGTTCGTCACTGTTATTTATTCCTCCAATATAACGCTGTTTTCAGCGAAGCAATAACGCTGACGTCATCATTCCACTACCGTTATAGGAAACTAAAAATCCTGCATGCGATACTCAGCGTATATGTAACTGTTCAAACTGCCTCCAGCTATCACAATTCATCCGCAGTACACTTATGATGTTCTGATAACTTACAGTTTCTGACAGAAGTGAACACTCGTAAATAATTTTGTAACACTCTCTTCGCAACTGAATATAACTCGCTATAAACTGATGCAAATTTATAACATTTGAGACGAAACACTTGTCTCAACTGAGGTAACAAACTGGTCTAACTGCGGTGAACCACAAACAACCAGTTTTGACGCGGAACTCGTCTAGAACTGCGAAAGAGTGCATAAAACCTGCGGATGTTGTGTACAAATTGCTGAGACTGTCTCCCGGACTTCGACCCTCCACTGGTTTTATTTCATCACCAGTTGGTCGGTCTGCCCTACGCTCTGTGTGTCTTAGATTTTAACAGTAGAACGCGATAGCTTTTGATTTTCGAACGCTGTTATTTGCACTGTTTTTTGTAGAATTTTTCTTTTGGTTATGTGATTCTTAGTCGCTTTAATGACGTTTAGCTCACCGTTATTTTTTTTTTTTTTCATTTGAGTAATAATTTTTAAGATGATAGCAAATCTACCATCTGTTCCCGGAGGCGGTCTATTGACCGCTTCCTTACCCACGTTTCTTACTACATGTATTGCGTAGATGTAGCCGCAATAATTATCACTACACAACAAATATGTTTCAAACTCATTGTAGGGTAGAGTGTGAGTCATTGTTTATCAGTTCTTGTACCCATATCTAAAATTTCGCTTAGTTTTCGTTGTCACGTAGCTTTCATTTTATACTCGAGTTTCGTCTTGACATTCGTAGCGGGCAGGCTTTTTACCATGTGCACACAATGCATCCCTTTCGCATTCGTGGCCTTTCTGAAGCTGAAAGTCTGGAAGTTCTTCGAAATATATCTTCAAAGCAATCTGAAGGGGACGAATTTGATGGAGAATGCGTTTACGAAATTGAGAGTCCTGGTAATGAGTGTAGTCCACTTTCTCAGAGCAGCGTTTGGCCTCTGATATCTGAACCAAATTCATTGATAATTGCATCACATGCTACGGATCATCTGAATCCATGACTGTCCATGAACAGCTGTTTAAGTCGAAATGTTGATACTCTTTCACTCAGTACATGAGCAGCAAGCCCGACAAGTATTGCATGATATACTGGTTGCTTATCGATCTAAAGTGAGATGCATTCTAAATGGATTTCCATACCTGGGTAAAAATTAAACTAGAACTGTAAATAACAGTCTGGGAAAGCATGTTATTCGGTCTCATGGATCCCTTTTTAGGAAAGGAGACGAAACCTCACAACTGATAACTTCTTCACATCTATCTGACAAGAGAAATAAAAGCATTGTTGGTACGTTCATTAGGCCTAGGAAGGAAGTGCCACCTTCTGTGAAAAGGGGTCAATATGTACTTCATTCAAGCGTTATTTACAAAGCTGATGATATTATTCTCACGTCTTACCAAGGAAGGGTCTAGAGAACCGTACTTGCTCTTAGCACTGTGTATTCTAGTGTGACGTTAGATCAATCTTTTAATTAAAAAAACTCTGAAACGGTCAGCTTTTACAATAACGCCCAATGCGGTGTAGGTGTTATAGATCGGATGTATAGCATCAGATGTATGTTAAAGCCTGTGACAGGTCCTCAAACCCACGCATGCCCCAGAGTGAACTTATTTATATAATTTAAATTGTAATACTTGTTAAATATTAGATAGCCTGCAGTAACAAGTAAGAACATTTCATGTATCACAAAAATGTATTCATGGCTACCTGGACGTATAACTCTTTGACGATTGGGAAAAGGCTGTCTTTTGTAATCTATCTGTGCCCTCTTTACTGATAATGGCTAGAGCAATTGGTCTTCTATTGCGACAAAACTAAGTGTATACAGGTGTCCGAACAATAGATCTTTATCTTTAGTTGCTGGAGATGCTCTGAAATTCGTTAAAGTTAGAAAGGGAACAGTTGCTGGCAATGACGGCATTACATCGAATGATCATGAGCTGGCCAATGAGGAGTCAAAGAGTTGATGACTTAAAGTGAGCACGTTTTTAGAGCAAAAAGAGTTCACCAATTATATTTTAATATTTTAAAGGTCCAGACGCCATAAGCGCTAGTATGTGAATCCCGTGAATTCTTACAACCAGGCGAGGACACTTTGAATTTAATATATAAGTGGAAATCGGTCGAGAAATCGGCAGTGGCATTTCAGGTTCAGGCAGCCATGTGGAAATCGCAGTTCAAACACACAGTGGAGGAGAGTTCAGACAGTAGAACGCAGTCCCAGATACAGTAGGAAAATGTAGACAAGAGACACACAGATGCAATATCAAGCAGCGTATGTCTAGGGGCATTAAACTCATGGAGGTACGAACCAGGTGGCCGACAAAAAAGTGTCGTGTGAATAAACATTTCTAGACGTTTAATGAAACAAATGGTGGTGTAATTTGAACCTCCTCCTACCATCTCCCTCCTCCCGTAACCACTACGGCGCAAAAGGCGACTTCGGGCCCCTGAAAGACCCGGGGTATGAAGTGGGACCCTCTGTTACATACAACATCATCACATCACATTATAAACCGCTTCAAGTCATGAGGGGACGCTGACCCATTCATGTGTTTTATAACATTCTAGACCTAGCAATGATCAACGCTCATACCTTGTGGAAGCTGATAACTGACTCTACAATGTCTAGAAGGTCATAATAAAAGTTGTGGAAGAACTGGCTTTGCCACATAGAAATTCACGCCCACGTTAACTTCTGCCACCATTATTCATGGTTGATGATAGGAACAAAGGAACATCAAAGGCAGCTAAACGCAAGATATGTCATATAGGATGATGGAAGAAAAACAAAACCTAAGACAGTTATTCGGCATGTAAAAAATGTGTATGCGTTTCTTGTATAAGCAAAAAACTCTGTACAATTTGTGATTCCAATATCTGTGAGAATGTTTCAGTGTAACACATTTCTGTTCATATATAACCTGTATTTGTATGAGTTATGTCTTTTTGTACATATAATTTTTAACTACATATCATAGAATAAAACCAAACTGTATAATAAATTATTTCTAATTTTCGAGGAAAACGTGCGCATATATATAAAATAAAAAATAAATAAATCCCCTTTTACTCTAAATCATTTAGCCTGAGATGCCTTATAATAGATCAACCAAAGAATTAATGAGCAAATGTAATGAATGCATTATTGAATTACGTGAGTAAAAACCATAAACAAAAAAATATCTGAAACCAGAATCTCGACTCAAGCTGGACTGGAACCTGTCTCGCATCTCCGAAACCATGTTGTTCCCTCTACATTACTACAGATGTCTGACAAGCAATAAGTAAGAAATTTCATCGACCTGAGTCAGAATTGCACTTAATGATATGATACTGAGAAGAAACCAAGTATATACAAACCTACTCCGGAAGTTAATGAAAACTGGATTCGAACCTGGCTAGTTATTTAGAAGTAAAATCGTTCTCTCTATTCCATCACAATAGGCTGGAAGGTAATAAGCAAGAAACCCCATACTTTTGGGTAAGAAAACATATTAAAAATGCATAAGAAAGAAGTAGCGGTCAATTGAGCGCTAACGGGCGTTTAGGGGGAACTTGAAGCTCGGCCGTGCTAGTGTTAATAATTTGGGCATTGTTCATTTCTTACGCCGGTTATACCAAGCGAGGGGTGTGGGTTTTAAGATCAAGTCTTTGAACGGTTTAGTAATCAATGCTCTCCGCTCGTAGCCTTCGAATTAAGAAGATGTATAGCAGTTTGTTTTTTGTTAAAGAAAAGATTTCTTTTTTTTTTTTTTTTTTTTTGGTTTATTTATTCACGCTCTTTAACATCTCAGGTCATCAGCGTCCCATTCAACTCAGGGCGTGAAACGGCCGACAAATTTTGCTCAGAGGCCTCTTCTTTCAGACTTGAAGTTCTTTTTCGTGCCGTGAATGTACGACACGGGACCCACGGCTTTACTTCCCTTCCGAAGGAAGCCATACTTAGGATTTTTACGCCCGAAAAAATCCATCGATCCTGGCCGGGTTTGAACCCGCGATATCGGGTTAAAGAAAAGAGATTGCGCGTTCCCTCTTAAGGATGTTTTCAAGGCCTCCTAGAAAACGCACAATATGAAAGGTCAGGCAGATTTTATGACTGGAGACTGTGCATCAGAAAAAGTACCGAGGAAACATCGCTGGTGACGTCATACGGAAACTAATGTTTATGTGAAAGGGGCATACATAGCACCTGAAATTTCGCTAGGCAGTAACCGAGCCTTCTCCCAACACAATAGACAGTGAACAATTAAGTGCAGTTTATCACACAATACAACAAATCCATTCATTCCATTGTAACATTCTGGTAATATCCCTTTCCCTGTTATCAAGTCGCTCCTGATGGTGTAGTGGTAACCACATTTGCCTCCTAAACCCGAGATCGCGGGTTCGATAACGACCAGGACTGGTGGGTTTTTTCGGGTGTAAAAATCCTAAGTATGGCTCGCTTCAGAAGGGAAGTAAAGCGGTGGTTCTCATGTCGTACATTTATGGCACGAAAAAAAAAAATCAAGCCTGAAAGAAGAGGCCTCTGAGCAAAATTTGTCGGCAGTTTCACGCCCTGATTTGAATGGAACGCTGATGACCTGAGATGTTAAAGAGCGTCCGTAAATAAATCAAATAAAAAAAAAATCCCTGTTATCTATGGATAACTAGAATTCCAGCCATAAGAGTTTTGCCGGAGCAACTGTAAGACAGTGGGAAACTATTACCGAGGAAGAAGAAAACATCATTCCTGAAATAGGAACCACCAATCAAGCAATCAATCCCAAATATCTAACCATTCAAAATTTTATCCTCCATTAATTATTAATTAATCAAACTTTAATTAAAACAGTTGATCATAATCATCCCAATCATTAATTCTCGCTGCACTTTCTAGTATGATCAAGTAAGACGTTTAATGGTAATTATCATTTTTCCATAAAATCAATGGTAGCTTTATAAGTTAAAGTTATAAAGCTTGCCATGTGGCGAAGTTAGATGCTCTTGCAGGATGACTCGTGAGTACAGGTGATTGTTACATATAAATAAGGACTATTTACACCTGCTGGCATACTGCCGCACCGTCATTCTGTCTCAATACCTAAGTCCTAAACAAAGGTGATTTCAGGCGGTGGTTTGGCATGTTGTTAAAGCCACTCAAATAAAAAGAGGAAATTTCAATCGACATAGTAGGAAGAATATTCTTTCAGCGTTAGTTCCAAATGTAAGACTAAGAGCGAAAGCACATTTATTATTACATCATTCAGATTACTCTGCATCAAAGGGTACGATATTATTATAATTATTATTATAATTATAACAATTATTATTAATATGTACTAGAAAACATTGTCATTTGGTTATGATTTCTGATTTGTGGAATTGCCTCCAACAAGTAACATATTCATTATTTACAGGGCTAGAAAGAGCCAGAAAATTACTGGAACTTAATCTGTTACTACTATACAAACCTAAGCAGAGGAGGAGGTATGCGTGTTATATTGTAGCACGGGGAACTGTTAAGCCTTTGAAGCAGGAAATGTTGTCTCAAAACTTCCTATTTACTTATAATTGCTTCTGATGACTACTATTATAATAATAATTGTATCTTATTTCAGGCAATCAAGGGTAATAATATTATAATTAAATGGAGGAACCCAATATTATATGTATTAGTATATGTATGTAGATATGTCTTTTTACTAGTAAGTATTATCTAAATTATCTTTCTGTGATATCATATGTTTGTTATGCTTTTATAAAGGGAAAGGAAATGCTGTCTTTGTCGGTGGAAAAGTCAGGACATTAGCTGTACTTGAGAAAAAGGTTTTTCGGTTAAACTTTACTCTTTGTCAAACCCTCACGGACATACCTGTTCGGCGCCAGAGGTAATAACATTGTAAATGGCTAGGATTCAATTGAAAAAGGTACTTGCCCTTTTCAAAAGAAAATACCGCTTACGGAAACACGCGTTTACATAGAAACCAAGATTTAACTATTTCAAAGGAGCCTGCGTACATGGCTAGAAACGTGATATATCTCGAGAATCTAGTGAAGGGTAGATGTACTTTTTTCCTTAGCGTGGGAATAAGAAATATTTCCTGGTAAAAACCCAGAGCCTTCAACCAATCCACATGTTTAAAAATGCGACGTATAGAATCAAACTTATAATAGATCAAGCGCTAGTGTGATCCAATAAAATCCTAGAAGGAATCAAATTCAATTTATTTAAAAGAATTAAATTTTCGCGAGGGAGGAGCGAGTTGGGATAAGAGATTTAATATTAACTACAAGAAGTTATGTTCTGAGGCAGTCGTGACAGGAAGCAGTCCTAACAGTGTCATAGCAGAGTAGTTAAAACCGTCGCGAAGAGTTAAAATAAATCGTTCGTTTAGAGAGAGTCAATCAGGCAGTGCAACGTAATAGCAATAATAACCACCATCGTGTTTAAGTGAATAAATACAGCGAATTATAATTCGCCGAAGCACAGCATGTTTCAGAACCTTCCAAGTTGTCGAATAAATTAAAGGTTCAACCAGTGCCGAACTTCATCATTACAGTGAACAATCTCCTCCCCCCCTAATGACTTTAAATCATTAAAACAGTCCACCATTCCCCTGAGATTCCTATCCTCTGAATTGGAAACAGTGAGTTAGGAAGCATCGAACTCATGACTCTAAGAGCTGAGAGAAGACAAGAAGAGCATCAAATCGTCCAAATAAATAAATAATAAATCACCAACATCCTAAAATAACCCACACACAATAATTCCCGTTCCAAAATTGTCGACGACGTATGGACGATTATTCCTGTTCCACCTTTTAAACCATTTCAGGCGGGAGAGTTTATAAAATGCATCCAGTTAAAGTTTTTTGCCCATAAGGGGTTCGTAATTTGAACAGTTACATTTATTCTGCCAAACCGTTGCAAAAAACATTAAATTTGTGTCTGTTAATGTAATATACAAATGGACCAGAAATTGAACAATTTTGTAAAGTATTCAGTTCCCATGGACGAAACTACTATAATCAACGATACAGTACAGCTGATGATATTTATAAGTGGATATGATTAAGCCTTTAGTTTTGAATATCTGCTAAGATTTAGTTCCTTAATAAGGTAAAGTTAGCTGGAAGGTGTTGCTTCACGATTTAGGAGTATGCAACTCCATGGTTTAGAATGGTCAAGCTTAGTACCAAAACTAGCAGATCTCAGTCGGCCATCGCAATGAAAGCCAACGTAAGGAACTGCCAGCTGCTGATATCTTAAAGAATTACGTCCAACTTCGCTGCTTTAAATGTTCATTAAAAACGATATTTGTGAACAACTGTCCAGTCTTATGAAAAATGTGAAGTCTAAATGTAGGTGACGACTAATAGGCCATCTCCCATCTCTTTGATCAGCTGAGGTTAGCAGTTACAGACATAACACCCGATATGCAATCATCATAAAAGATGATTAAATATTACTTTACTGGCTACTGCTTTGTAATTATAATAAATAAAATTTAGATGATTAATTAAGCTAATTATTGATAGTATCATTCCGAAAATTAATGTTAAAATTGTCACAATAACATTACAATTATGAACCGGTTCATTTAGGGGCTAAGTACTAACATTTATTACATTAGTTAACATGTAATATTTATTCATTAAAGCATCATTTGTGTTGGTAAAATCAACAGCCCATCACTTCACGGACGTCGTGTACTGTCTGGCGATTAAAGAAGGCAAGCGAGAGGAATGTGCTACGTATATATTTTCTACTCTCGTTGTTATGTTCATGCCGATAAAAATGAATAGTGTTGTCACATAATCTCCCATCGTTCTGGCCTGAGTCTGGGAGATCCTCATTCATATGACTGCATGGGTGTTCCACATACACTCGTAATTGAGCAGATAAACAGTTCAAGCTCCCCTGAATCGTCTTCTTCTGATCCCCAGAAAGTACATCCACGTCCATTGATCCATGTATAATAATCTGGTTGCGTGCAGGTTCTTATAAATTCTTTAAATTATAAAAAATAGCTACAGTTACACAAAGTGAAATATTAATTATTATTTAGTTTGGTAAGGAATATATATTTTGATTTTAATCTCCATTTTAATGTCAACGATATCAAGGGTTGTATATTAAAACAAGAAATTAATGAAATTAACACATGAAAAGAAAAATAAATAATGGTATTTCTCATTTGAGCAATCCAAAGTAAAACTACTTTACTTCCCCAAAGGAAATAATGATAATGCTAACATAGTAAAAAAGAATAAACATAAAGTTTATTGATATGCTGTTATAAGTAAATTAATAATAACTGGAAATGGTTTAATTTAATTCTTTATAAAATGCAAGTTTCTTTTCTCCGCCCAGTTTCTCACTCTCTCTTTATTTATACTTTTTATTTTATATATATTTTATATAAATTTGCAATGTAAAAAAAGATTTAATTTTAAAATTAAGGTATATAATGCTTCTTTCGCTTATCTCCCCACCTTCTCTCTTAATCTACACAGATATATTATATTATGTAAAATTTTAGAAATGTTTATGCTTTTATGCTTTAGGGTAAAATTTCTTCTTTTCTTTCTTCCCCGCAACTCCCTTTCTGTCTCTCATTATACACATGTCTCATTATGCAAGTATGCAATATATGAATGGTATAAATTCTCCTATGCATTGGCCCCACTCTCCAATACTCTCTATATATTGCTAAACATTTATATGTAAATATGCAATATGTGAAATGCTTTTATTTAAAGTTTGTATGTACAAAATGCGCTTCCTTTAACTACCACTTTCTCTCTCTCTCTCTCTCCCCCTCTCTCTCTCTTTCGTACTTATACTTTTAAATATAAATGGGCAATATATGGAAAGGTTTTAATTGAATGTTTTAGGCTATAATATACTTGTTAACCATTTCCCCCATCTTTTCTCTCTCCTACCCTATGTATACATATCCTTTTGATACAAATATGGAAAGTTGTAATTTTAGCTTTAGGATAATACCTAAATGTTTCTTTGCATACTATTCTGCCTTCTCTCTTTGAATTTACCAATGTTTAAATATGTAAATTTGTAAAATGTGGAAATTTAATGGAATATTTAATATATAAAAATATCTTTCCCTTGTTTTTGCATCTTTTCTCTGTGTGTGTGTGTGTGTATGTAGATATATTTATAAATGTACAATACGTTGAAATTTTACAAGTTTTGCTTTAGAATACAACATACCTTTCTCCCTTCACATTTTCATTATCCCTGTATTTATGATTTTAATGTAAATGTGCAATAAATGTAAAGGTTTCAATGCTTTAGGGCAGAATTATTGCAGTTCTTGTCAACACTGATATAATAAATGCATTGCAATAAATAATTTAAATAGTGAATAGCATAAAATCAGAAAATTTTATTTTAAGTTTCACATTTTAAAAGGATGTAATTTATGAGACCTACATATGTTATTGGGATTTTTGTTTTAATCAATGACAGCCTTTTCCTCTGCTGGCAAATCACCCGTCATTGGCAGCGTAGTTTGAATGTCGTATTATGCGAAAATGCCGTAACTATAGCTGACATAGTCTTAAAAGTGTGCATTTTCTGTCTGACCTATGTCTTCTCATGCAAAATAAGAACGTAGCAGACGCAGAAGGTATCATTCAACAGTATAACATAAACGTTCTAAGAATTAACTATATGACAATCGAGTATAACGACAGAATCTTAACACATAGCCTTATGGGAGTTAAAGACGGTTAGGCCTAATATGGAGCGTGTCCATACTTGTGCACAGAGGGTTTTAGGTATCGCCATCCGTCTCGCTTATAATGAGTATGCAGATAGTTGTGCAAAAGTAGGCATGTGAACGTACAGTATCCACTTAGAGATAAAAGCTATAATGATATGAATAGTTTTAACACGACATAAGTGTGCAAACAACGTGGAGTCAGGTGTTGAGTACTACAGTATGGGACCATTCCTGAAAATATAATAGAAAAAATAGATCGAATGCATACGACATTAGATTTCAAGGACGAAAATGATTACACAATTTAGAAGGACGATAATAATACGTACTTAGGTAGCTGAAAGCGAAGACGACAGAAACAGAACGTCTGGCAAAAAAGATAGTACTTCCAGTAGTTATGCACCATCATTACAGGAATTTCCTAAAACACCGGATATCTGAAGAGCTATGACGCAGAAACACACAAATATAGGATTTCCGAGAAAAAAAGCAGTGAAATAATATGCACAGATTCTTAACCAATTAAAATATTGATATATCTATATTGTTTATAAAGAAAGTTAATGTAGTATTTCTTCTCCTGCTTAGTGTGAGAATCAAAACAGGTGTAAGAAAAATATTGGGACAAACAGCTGTAACAAAATATTGCGAGTTCCTCAGACCGAAACAAGGAAAAGAAAAAATAGGTCAAAAACATGTATCAGGGAATGCCTGGTATATGACTTATTGTTGAAAGGTAACATTCAATGTGTTTCTAAGTCTGATTCAACAGCTGCCTGGTATATGACTTATTGTTGAAAGGTAACATTCAATGTGTTTCTAAGTCTGATTCAACAGCTGCCTGGTATATGACTTATTGTTGAAAGGTAACATTCAATGTGTTTCTAAGTCTGATTCAACAGCTGCCTGGTATATGACTTATTGTTGAAAGGTAACATTCAATGTGTTTCTAAGTCTGATTCAACATCTGCCTGGTATATGACTTATTGTTGAAAGGTAACATTCAATGTGTTTCTAAGTCTGATTCAACAGCTGCCTGGTATATGACTTATTGTTGAAAGGTAACATTCAATGTGTTTCTAAGTCTGATTCAATAGCTGCCTGGTATATGACTTATTGTTGAAAGGTAACATTCAATGTGTTTCTAAGTCTGATTCAACAGCTGCCTGGTATATGACTTATTGTTGAAAGGTAACATTCAATGTGTTTCTAAGTCTGATTCAACAGCTGCCTGGTATATGACTTATTGTTGAAAGGTAACATTCAATGTGTTTCTAAGTCTGATTCAACAGCTGCCTGGTATATGACTTATTGTTGAAAGGTAACATTCAATGTGTTTCTAAGTCTGATTCAACAGCATAAGTTTGTTAAAAAGAAAATTGAGTGATGCTGTGATGCTCGTACAGCTGTGCAATTTCGCGTCCATTATTTTCGCCCGGCTGTATATAAAAATATCTGCTCCCGATATGAATGTCCTACCATGGCCAGCTGCACTATAAATGCACACAAATGATAAATATAATTAAATCTTCCTGGTAACACATCATAATTTACATTAGCATCGTTAAGATGTGTTTAAAAGTATTATTATCTTTACAAACTTAAGTTATCCGATCGTACCTCGAAACACGTTGAATATTATCTTTCAATAATAACTCAAACCAGGCATTTCCGGACATATGTTAATGACTATTTTTTTCTTCTTCTTGTTTTGGTTTGAGAAACTCGCCTGCAAAATGTATCCCAATATTTATGTTACACTCTTGATAAACCTGTTATAAATTAAATATTTTTCAGTACTGAGCAAGAAACCATCTGTATGTATCTTGTACTCTGCCATATTCTTATGGGTATGTTTATATCACATCATATGTTTTTCTTTTTGGTTATTTCCATCGCAACCTGAAAATAAGCCTGCTTTCACCTAATATGATTAAATTTGTGCGCTTCTCATTTGTCCTATAATATATTTTAAAGACTTTGTCAATTTTTAGAGTCATGTTTTATATTATGTTCCCATTTCATCCATTTGTTTACAGTCGTCTTAGAGAGGGATTATGTATATCCCTAAATTGTTGTTTGTCATTTCTTGGAAATTTCTTTTCTAAAAATACTTTCACAAAATATCCAATATTCAATGGTGGGTGTTTGTTGATTTGGTTTATTTAATATCTCAGGTCATCAACGTTCCATTCAATTCAGGGCGTGAAACGGTCGATCAATTTTGCTCAGGGGCCTCTTCTTTCAAACTTTAGGGTTTTTTTACTTGTCGTAAACCTACAAAATGGGGCCCACGGCTTTACTTCCTTTCCGAAGGAAGCCATACTAAGGACTTTTATGAAAAAATCCATCAACCTTGGCCGGGATTGAACCCAAGATATTTGGTTCAGGCAGGTATGATTACCACTGCACCACCGACAAGGTGAGTCTGAATTCAAAAGCAACTGATTTGACTTATTTCAAATATGCCCGAAAAACATCCTGCGATCCGCGCAGTTTAAATTTGAAAACTTTAAATGTATGTGATTTGTTACTGTAATATTCTGTGACCGTCCATCAAGTTGTTATTTTTCGTTCATAGCACATAGTGTGATCTATTAGCTGATTAAATAAATTCAATATCATTTATAACTATTAATGTTTTAACATTTTGAAATTATTCAGTAATATTTTAATTGAAACAAAGGTAAGCTTTTGAGAATGTGTTCGTTGTCTTTGTACAGACTTGTGTTGCCATGTGCCAAATCCTGTTTTCCCTTTCTTCCTTATCTCATCCATGTGGTACCCATCTTCCCCTGTTCTCTCTTCCTATTGGGCGAGACTGTAGTAACGTACCTGACAGTAGTGACGACGTCATCCTTAATTGGGCTTGCTAGGAGAATGCTTCGGACTTCAGGACTAGGAGGAGTAGCGATTTCTTGGGGTAAGACATCTTTTAGTCAACTATTTGAAATTCTGGTTGGTTGCTCCTTTCTCACGCCTCACCCACTCATCGAGGCAAAGTATGAGATATGATAGTTTATTGTAATTCTGTTTATTATTTTCTGTGGGATTTTAGCTTCTAATGTGTGTAAAAGCAAAGCAAACCCACATGACAATGTTTTATATTACTTTGCTTACTGTGCTTTGCCACTAGATGATTGCATTGTAAATGTTAAAAATAACATTGAATTCACCTTTGGTGAGCATTATATGTCTGTTTTTTTTTTTTTTTTTTTTTTTTTTTTTAAGTTACAATACATACATGTTTTATGCAATGCTTCTCCTCTAAATGGAAGCTACTTTTTCCGGCCACATTTAGGGTATCTTCCTTACTTCTTTCCTGACGCAAATGCATGCAGGAGGACACCGCATAAGATGTGTTTATATTAAGGAAGTAGAGACTTATAGAATGCATCGTATATGCCAGAAAAGCTTATTTTTGTATCATATAATCCCCATGTTTTAACTTTTTTTTTTTTTGCCATAAATGCTCACATGCTTGTAACTTTTTAGGTAACATTTCGGGTCCTACTTATGGGTTCTAAGTGTGAGAAATTGTAATGGCCAGGCCGTACCCAGACGCGCCGCTGGTGACAGACAAAATTGGATCGAAATCGGCCGCAATCAATAAAAAATTTTAGTAGTATGTATTATTTGGCGGCAAAATTATTATTACAGTTAAATTCAAATGATCGTTCTATTAAGTTGCATTAATATCTATCCGGCCCAACCGAAATGTTTCCCTTGTGAGATGCGTAAACCTGGGCTAGAAGAGGAAACCCTCCTATTCCCCCTACACTTGGAATTAACTAAGTTTTAGGGTATGGAAAGTATGCAGGCAGGTATGAGATGTTTGAGTACCTGTGCTATTGTGAACAAGTTCCCGAGAAGACTGTAAGCAGAGGTCGAAGAATGTTGTTGGAAAGGGGTGGGAAGACTGTCTCTAGAGAAGAGTAGATAGTTGCGCGGGATAAGAGGCAAAAAGAGAAGAGGATGAGCTCAGGCATAAAATTGGCGAGTAAGCCGCGGCGGAGTGGAGGGAGAAACTTTAGCTCCTTATCTGTGGAGATGTAGACTGAATGATGCCCCGAGCCCCTTCTCTCGAGATCTATCAATTTCGCCTCATATAGCATTCCCAGCACGGCACAGGAAGAACCATCTACCTCGAAATAAGTTCTCTTCTTTTGCTCCTTCCACTTTCTTTCGGTCCTTTCCCTTCCGCTATTTAGTCTAAGAGTTGCTACCCGGATATTGCGGAAGGCTAGATTTGTTTTCGCTCCTCTACTCACGTACACAAAAGAAATCCTTTAATTAGTAGACACGTGTATCATGTTGCAGCCTTCACATAACGTTAACATTTCCTTGCAGAGAAATTTAAATTAATATACTAGTGCAAACTCTCGTGATGTGTCATTCTTGGACATGTACAATGTACTGTTAACTATCTTAAACAGCATACAATATTCGTAAATATCCACGTGTTTTGAGAGACTTTCCTGGTTAAAATTGTATTCACTATAATTAAAATCCACATAAAAATCCAAGCATTGCTACTCCAGTTTGCTGAGTTTTTCGTTTTCATTATCTATGCGTACAACATGATTTAGGTACCAGGTCTCATAGTATTATACTACGACATCTTTGTATTCTTCGTCATCGTGGTTTTTGTTACTAGAAACTGGAATTTTAGAAATTGTCACCGAATGAATAATTGAATGAATTAATTTGTTTTACCAAATTCAAAAGTATATTACAGTTCAAATTTACATGAATTTAGATCTAGTAATGCAATAAAATAATTACATAAATGATCAAAATCAACCAAGAAAAATAAATGTTTTATTATAGTTGATAAACGCTGGACTTTCAACTAATCCTGTAGTAACTAATCCAGCCCTAAAATAATTAATAATAATAATAATAACAATAATAATAATAATAATTTATCCTTAGCCGCCTCGCGTATACTCGCATTTAAATTGGCAATATGGCATAATAACTTATCGCTGCTTCTATACTTCCATGTGCAATAGCAAACAATAAATAAACACTACAAATTACTACACAAACTACAAACTAATAGAAAACCTATTTCTAAGTTACCCACCTCTCCCCGCCTGACTTAAGGTTGTTGCCTATATTGATGAAGTCATTATATCCTTGTGTTTAATTCTACACTCATCCGACCGCCACGGGTGGCCGAGGTCGTTAAGGCGTGGACTCGTGAGCGGCAGATCTGGCGTTCAAATTCCGCCAGGACCGTTCTCCTTGAATGATTTTTTTTTTTTTTTTAGGTTTTCCTCAGTCCTCATAAATGGCAAATATCGGGGAGGTATCCTAACCTTAGGCCTGGAAAGTTTCCTTCCTTCCTTAAAAAAAAAAAAAAAAAAAAAAAATAATCCTTTCCCAATATATCATTTCATGTCATGTATCATCAGTGTTCACCGCCTGTGGTGCCTCAGTAGTAAAAACGGGCGTTAAACACTACTCAAAAAAAAATACACTCGTCTGAATTATATCATACAGTAAAATTCCCTTCCCTGGTAGTTACTCTTATTTTGTCCTTCCAGGTATTCTATCCTAATATTTATCCTTCCAAATATTCTATCATTTTGTCCTTTTCTCCTTCTATATTTAATATCTCAACTTAATAGTATCCCATTTCCTCTGTCATATCGTTTGTCTCCAAAGATTAGTCTCTTCACAGCACAACAAACAATGAAATGTATTTTCTGTTTCTAAACACAGAGCACAAATATCTACATTTCCACTCTCACTCAGACCCCTTAAATGAATTACATTTGTACTAACCCATGCATATCCTTCTCTATACACACAAATCTTTGTGTTCCCTTCTCCACATTTCAAAACTTTATATGATCGTAAATGTTTCTATCACTCAGGCCACCAAATATATCTTGTCTGTCAAAATCTTATATTCTAAATCTTATCTCTTTCTAAAAATCCCTAATAATACATTATTTTGCCTCCCAAACATCATCCATTCCAATTGTTGTAAAATGTTCATCACTTGGAGAACCCACATTCTTTCCATATAAATTTATTTTGTATATTAAAAATTTCTTTTACTACATTTGCTTCCTCTTAAGTTAATTATCCCACGTAAGTATTTCACAATTATTTCAACTATCCTACCGTTAGTTATAAATTTACTAATTCTATCAAAAGCTATCCCATTATACGATGCTCTAGGCAATTCTAAATTTTTCTTACAAAAACTGTATGTGTTTGCTCAACATGTTTCCAACCCTCATCTGGACCCCAAACTTATACCACAAATAACGTCTTGATTTCCACCATAGCACTATACCGAGCGAGTCTTCTCATCCTGCGGATTGAAAAGTTATAAAACCCCAGAGTTTTACAGACTATTCCGTAAACACTGTCCCTTGCGTCGTATCGATTTCGGTTCAAATCGCTACTATGTGCCTCATGGCGCGTTCTCACTGTGCTGCACTGCGCGCGCACTGGGCTTTAGCAGTGAAGGCCCGGGGTTCAAATACTGGCCCATGAAAATATATATATATATATATATATATATATATATATTTTTTTTTTCTGGCGCGGAAGGGAGAAATAAGGTTTATTTTGTGAAATTTATTTTTGTAAAAACCTAATAATGTAAATTTCCATTAAATCACAAATTAATGTAGTAATTTTTTTTATTCAACACAAAAAGTAAACATCGGTAACTTTACATTAATATGAAATGGCAAACATAAGGCATTTAATGATTTTCTATTGTATGTAGATATTCTTACACACAAAGTAAGACCAAAAATGGGAGTAGTTCTGGAGCAATATGCACACAGTAGATAAAGGGAAACTCCGTAACGTCTGGCGAATGCGGTGGGTCACTCGAGCGCACCTGCATTTCCCATCAACTGTAAAATGCGGGTTTGCCTAGTTACCAATCTGAAGGATGAGAAGACCCACTTTGTATATTTTTTCGAACTGGTTTGCTTTATTTTCAAGTTTTTTTTTTCCTAAACATTTTCTTATAACTCTGCCACCTTTAGAACACAATTACATAAACTTTTATTTAATAAATCAGTTACAATTTCATTAATGTATGTTTATTATGAAACTATCAATAAGCTTGTCAATAGCCTTAATGTTACTGAAAATGTTCAACTGGCATTAGTTGTTATTTTATCATACATTTTTAACATCGTTATAAATAATTAATCCACTTGTAAATACCAAGCACTGATCTTTATAAAATGACTTCAGTGTTATATATTTGTGTTTTATTTAAATGTATATTTCAGTGCTTTATGCATGAAATTGACCTTGTCGTTTTATAGACAAACAATTTTGCTTAGCAAAATTATTAAACCAACTGACGAATTTCATCATGTGAAAGGAAAACTGAAATTAAAAATATTTCAACGTAAGTACAGCAAAATATACCATCTTTATCATGTTTTTAGTAGTGTTTAATGCCCGTTTTTACTACTGAGGCACCACAGGCGGTGGACACTGATGATACACGAAATGAAATGATATAATGGGAAAGGATTTTTTAAGGTAGGAAACGTTCCAGGCCTACGTTTAGGGTACCTCCCCGGCATTTGCCACTTATGAGGACTGAGGAAAACCTGGAAAAATCCTCAGTCAGGGAGGACGGTCCTGGTGAGATTCGAACCCCAGACCTCCCACTCACGAGTCCGCGCCTTAACAACCTCGGCCATCCGTGGTGGTTTTATCATGTTATTAGTTACAAAATTATAATATCATTTGCTATTAATATCCTATAAATGAACCCTCTATCAGAACAATCTAAATCACACAATCCCTCACACCCTCTCCAAGCTTCTGTAACATCGACAGTTCAAGTTCATTTTCACAAGGACATAATACAGGTCTTTAATTCCTGCACACTGGTATATTGCTTCCCATCACGATAAACTGACCTACATAAGATTCCCCACATAATTTTCACAGAGTTTAGGTCCGGGGAATTGGCGGGACATTCCATGACACTAACACTTTTTTTTAGCGAAACCGCTCCTTGTGGATCTGGCTGTATGGATGGTTGCATTGTCCTGCTGAAATATCCAATTCTCTGTTTCAATCCTATTCACAACCAGTAAAAGGTGCTCTTCAAGTTGTGCCCGATAGTGTATGGCTTTCATACGACCTGCAGGAAACGCTAGATGCTTTCCCTCCATACTCATATCCACCCCAGACCATCACAGACTTTCCTCCTTGCTGTCCCATTAAAATTTAAAATGCTTGCTCTTCTTTTCAGAGGTATGTCAGTACTACATCCAACCACCAGGATCATGCAGCTTGAATTTCTTTTCATCGCTGAATATTATAGGGTTCCATTGTTCCTTTCAGGCGATGTGTTCCAGTCAACCCATCTCTGTTATTGTGGACCGTCATACGGGTTGCTTCTTCTTCTTCTTCTTCTTCTTCTTCTTCTTCTTCTTCTTCTTCTTCTTCTTCTTCTTCATCATCATCATCATATTTCACTATGTTCGTTTTTCTGACTAGCCTGGACAATGTCGATTTGCAAACAAACTATGGTATCAAGAACAAGTTATCCAAGTGATGTTTCACCAGCACTGGTCTTTCTGATCACCTGTCTCTTTTTGTGGAAGCGTAAGTTTTTGAGGACTTCCATAATTATTTTCTAGCTGTAGTAAGTTATTTATCATACAGAGTGCCCTGCCAAGCCTTCTTGCCATTTTTTGGAGACGAATATCCTTTTCTTTGTAGGTTTTAACTTCGCCTTATTTGAGGTAGATATCTCGTCATCCTATCGGTACTCATTTAATCCTGTACTCTTCACAACACAACAGGCGCAAGGCTGCTCATTCCGCAGCTGCTGAAAAGCGCATGCGTACGAAGGTCACGAGGTATTCAGCTTAGTCTTAACATTTTGCAACAGGACTATTTTCTGTCTTCCGACCCCCCACCTTTTTGAATGGTGTTTAACGCCCGTTTTTTTTCTACTGAGGCACCACAGGCGGTGAACACTGATGATACATGAGATGCAATGATATATTGGGAAAGGATTTTTTTTAAAGGAAACGCTCCAGGCCTATGTTTAGGGTACCTCCCCGGCATTTGCCATTTATGAGGACAGAGGAAAACCTGGAAAAAACCTCAGTCAGGGAGGACGATCCTGCTGGGATTCAAACCCCAAACCTTCCGCTCACCAGTCCGTGCCTTAACGACCTCGGCCATGGCGGTCTCTTCCGACTGTGTGCAATGAATGCCTATGTTTGTAACTAGCCCTACGATAAACGTAATATAATTTTATGTTCTTAAGTTCACACATATTTGATCTCTATGCACGACTTTCACCAGTTGGTCTTATTATGCAACGTACCTTATTGTCGCAATACTCTTGAAGTATTATTGTACAATATTCAGCAGCATTGACAGTTATAACCTAACGTTGTAATTGTATTTTTCCTATGCTTATATTGGTTTAAGGCAAGTTAAGTGAATGATAAGGATGGCCATAACTCTGCCAGTATAAATAAAACGTTCTATTTCATTCTAAAGTATTAACTAGAGTATGTTTGTCCGCATGTACATATTTTGCATTAATTACAACTGTAAACGTTTTTATCAGTGAATTTGGCTGAAACTTTAGAGTGTTACACCGAAAACTACAAGATAAGGTTTGCAAAATAGAAGTGAGCGATATTTTTATTTTAACACTATTTTTGGCAGAACTTTTTTTTATATTTGGTGCCAGTGATTCTTTTAATAAATGAAAGTTAAAAACTTGATAAACTTCTTGTTTTGCAAGTGTGGACGAATTGCTGGTAAGGTAAGTAACCATTTGCAATTATTACCGAGTTTGGTGGCTCAGGGGGTAACGCATGGTGGGAGTACCGGCTCAAAACCATTGAGATCGGCCATCGTGACTTCTTTTGGTCGCTTAGGCAAATGCTGGGATGGCTCTTACCTTTCCACGAATTTTTCACTCTCATTCCATATCATTTCATTCCTTTGGTTCTGTTACTGCGTGTAAAGTGCCAGAGCGAGATAAGCAGTGGCTTGCGCTGCGTCTGCGCGACTTCTGGTATGGAAGGGGCCCTTCTGAGAAGCTCAAACTATTTGGAGGGATGTGTTTTATCAGAAAATAATATTAGGAAACACGTCTATGTCCGTGTCTCACCACCAGTGGATCCTGCCACCCGGTTTCTCACAACACATCTCTTCCTCCCGCAAATGGTCGCGCTAGAGACGAGGGCATATAAACAGCCAGCCTTTGAGCAAGGCTGAAATACCGAAATATCCTCCTCCTGCCCTAACAATCCAATCCAACTGCAATCACCCAGTTTCTTCGTGGATCCACTTGTTTACTTTGGGAGCTAATGACCTTAGCAGTTTGCGCCCTTAAACAATAATAATTACCATCATCATTTGCTTACTGCTTGACACCACAGTGTAAACTCTCTGAATCATAATCAATATATCGGGAGTTAATGGTTAATGTAGAAATATCGGGCATCAATATTCACAAAATCAAAATAAATTTTGAAAAGTGTGAAATGGAAAAAATGTTATTGCTACTTAAGTCGATACAACCAAGTAGAAGACTGTTAACTTTTCGTTGGTTACCATTAAAAGCAGCAGATAAGACGCATTGTATACCCTTCAATATTTAATAATAGTATAGGATTGTGGTATCCAACAGGCTGAAGAAGAATTAGTATGTGGTGATTAACTGAGCGCGAGTTCAATGTCCACCGTTCGCGTTTTAGTGTTGTCTCACCCTCGTGTTATTTTTTTTTTTCTGGAGTTTATGGGTAAGTTTTACATTGCCGACATGCAATATTGGCTTATTATCTTGTTAGCTTTCTGTATTTATTAGCTGAACGTTTCATATTACGAGATGGAACGTCAATTCAGCACGTACTTAAGTGGGTTGCGGAGGTTGAAAATAAGTCTCTCTCACAAATTGAATTTTCCGAAGACGAGTGAATCCGGTAGGGGGAAAGCACTGAATAACCTACCTAAAAACAATAAACATGACACAGCCTCTGAGGCCTATTACTCGTATTTTGTTGTTACTCATAATTCTTTATCACAACATGACGGAAGAGACAATAAGACACTGTGAAATGTACACTCGGCACCAGCTAACACATGCAACCAGGAGGAGGAATATTGTTATTCATCCGCCAGGTGTATAACAAGGAGCACTGAATACAAAAATGAAATTGAATGTTGGCAGTTGTTTTTTCCGAATAATGTACTGGCAGAAACATTTAAAATGGAGCTTCCAAAAATTCGCGAAAACTACTCTAGAGTAACTGGTGCACTTGACACTTGATTTATAGGTTGATTATATTGTTTAATAATAGAAATGGTAACAAATATATTTCTCCTAAAAACATATTTAAAAATTGTCACAAGTAATATCACGAAAGGGCCTGAGATTATCAATAAATTCACGAACGTAGTGAGTAGTGAATTTATCTGAAAAGCTCAGACCTTCCAGTGATAATTTATTAGGAATATTTCACGAATAAAATAAGAATTTAAACATAATTCCTCTATACTTGGCTTACATAATTGTAATAAATGTATATCTGTACTTAACCTTTTTAAGCAATCTTGCGACAGAAGAATGCTCATTGTCAGTAATGCCAATAGAGAAAGGCAAAATACCGGTTTAGGACTATATCATGAATAGAATTAGAATAAATGTGATATATATTTGAAATTCGCGCACAGAATATTAACACTTGCATATAATGTTATATTACTGTATATCTATTCTAGACAAAATTCGACTATTACAATCGCTGCCGTTTGATTTTCTAATACCAGCTGAGGAAAATAAAACAAAAAAGAAAACATACAGTGTCTCTATTTTTTGCGTATTCTGTGGTTTGGAATTCCTAATGATAAGATCAATTTGCACATTTGACGCATCACCAAAACGCTTTGAAGAACCCTCCATTTTGCGTTATGATTGTCGATTGTCTATGCTTTCCTTGCTATCAATAGCTCTCCACCGCCTCTAGCAAAAGTGGTCAGTGAAGCATGTTTAGGAATTATATAGTAGAGGTATAGAGTTAGATATACTGATCACAAGACAAATGCACGTCGCGTGATAAAACGGATTTGATATATATTTTTTTGTCGATAATTTCATTCCATAATCCGTCTATGACTGGTCACAATTCAAAATTTTGTTTCGTTTCATTGGTCGATTTTAAGATGACGTAACATGAGTGAAATAGTCAAAGTAATTGTTAAATAGATATAACTAAATACTAAGACATTGCTCAACACCAGCGGGAATGGGCTGACTTGTCAATCAATACTGGGTTAATACAGAATACTTTTAATTTAACATTCAAATTAGAATGACCAAAGAAACGTACATAAGCATTGTCTCAAGGTTGGAAATGAAATGACCGAACCAATTAAAGTCACAGTATGCCAAAATGAACAGTGCGTAGTTATTAAGAAAAGTGTAGGTAGTTTGGAAACAACGAAGTACTGAGGGTTGGCGGCCGTGATAAATTATTCGTTTCAGCTTATATTACCTGGGGTAAACGCAGTGAATTACTGCTTACGCCATACTATGTCATCCTCTGTACAGTTGAACTTGAAAGATCAGATCAATGAAGCAAGCACTTGAATACGATTGTTCGTTCGGCACGTTGAACAACCAAAGAAAATTTTATATTAATTTCTAACAATTAATAATTGTTTTATAGTGTATAATGACTTACAAATGTATATCTTATTTCGCAATATTATACGGGCACATACTATTTATAACATTGTGGCGCAACTTTACATTTATTTATTTATTTATTTATTTTTATTCGTGGTCAGTGTCAACGCTTGCGTAGTTCGCTTAACGAGTCTCTCGTTCAGATAACGAAACGAAGGGAGTGTGCGGGCTAGTTGCTGTTCATAGGCTCTGCAGACAAGATCATAATTACCACTGTAGCTGTTATATACAGTAGCGCAGTATATTCACCTCTCCTCTTCCTCCAAGAGCTTGTGTGTGTGTGTGTGTGTGTGATGACCACTTTTTCAGCTCGCGCAGGTGAGAGACCACGAAGAAAAAAGCATAGTGTATCATGCTTTCGACACCATCGCTCTTCTTGATTCCCACAGTCACCAACGTTTTCTTGCCAACAACTGAACTAGTGGCGCCAATTTCAGTAGTAAACTTGTCTGAAATGTATATATTGGGTTTCTTTGATGTAAACAAAATATTACGTTATTTTACTTGTTGGTTATTATTCCTTTCACATTTGTGTATCTATAATTATTTATGAGATAATTATAAATCAAAATTAAACACTGAAAAAGTATAAAAATGAAGTTTTAACGCAATCATTCATTGGATGTAGTGTGGACACAACATCTTTACATGTCCTTAGTAACTTTCAGTGTGATGCGCTTCCCTCGCCTCGACTTCTGCACAGCATTTTCTTGAGCTATATTTACGACCATGCCTCTTTGTTTATAATGCTATTTAGATGTTTTCTCTGATTACGACACAGCACGGCAATAACACAGCCGATACTAATGAACAACTACAAACACCGCAGCATTTGGCACGATTTTGCCAGAAATCATTCTTCATCAAGTATTTAAATTGCAAGGAAATTACAGCTTGTTCCTAGTAAATTAAAGACACAGAGGTAATCTACATTCAAACAGCTTACCGTTTTTTTATTTGTTTATTTAAGGACGCTCTTTAAAATCTCAGGTCATCAGCGTTCCATTCTATTTAGGGCGTGAAACGACAAATTTTGCTCAGAGGCCTGTTCTTTCAGGCTTGAGGTTCTTTTTGGTACTGTAAATGTACGACACGGGACCCACGGCTTTACTTCCCTTCCGAAGGAAGCCATACCTAAGATTTTTACGCCCGAAAAAACCCATCGATCCTGGCCGGGCTCGAACCCGCGACCTTGGGTTTACTTACCGTTGTGATATGCACTACACTTAATAAACAAGCTCAACTCAAAACCACTACACTTAATAAACAAGCTCAACTCAAAACCGATAGGACATAAAATGCACATATGCACATTCCGGTGGCGAATACCTTCGTATCCAGGCACAACAGCAAGGTAACAAACTCAAGATTGACTGCCAATGACAGACATTACCTTTCTTCCCCTCCCCCTCACCGAAATAAATGTGAAAATTGTTTCTGGTTTGCTAAGTCTTATCTTTTAATTTAATTTTTTATTAATATTCGCAAGATCGTTGGCTTCATTGCAAAACGCCAAAGGAATAAATAATTATATATTTTCTATTGACTTTAAGATTTTATGCTTAGTAATTTTTCAATTAAATTATGTTCAAATGTTGTAAAAAGTGTTTTATGAAGAAATTATAACCTTCAACAATGTGGTGTACACACACTTTTCCCTTATATACAATAGGTTCAATTCCATCTCAATATTTGCATGACTAGATTAATTCTAACCTTTATGTTCGGGCATTCAAATAGTAAAATAATAGAGAAGCTATTTACCTTTGATAGTATTCGTGATCTTATTATTAAAGTAAAAGCATCACATGCTTTCTTAAAAACATCCTACAATAGAGAAAATTTGACTAAAAACAGTTATAATATAATATGGACAAAACTGAGCAGTTGCCGATATTTTATGCAATAATAATGAGCTAGAAAGCTAATATTGATGTTTATGAGGAATTGCTAATATGAGATTAAATAAGCACTGCATACATTCTAGGTATTTGTGTAAGCATAGTGTCTTGCTGTTACATAACAGAAATGTTATAGCCATGTTGTACGAGGGCTCGAAAGAAAGGAATAGCAGCCTATTCAAACGATTTATTCTAAATCTTGGAGACGTTTACATTCCTGCAATATAATCCCCTGACACACTTATCACCCGCTGCCACACTTCTCGAAGACACTAGACACCCAGTGTCAAGAATAACTAAGCTGTTATTCTTGATGTTTGAAAAGGAGCTTCCTATTGCAACCTTGCAGTGTGGCTTCTTCCGACTTCTGAGGCTAACTCCCTCACTGTCCGAAGAACTAACACCAAACGGACCACTGTCCAATATGGTAAGTTTTCGTTGGCACAGGTTCCTCAGACATCTGCATGACATTCACTGGAGTTCCTAGTGTGTGCCAACTCAATTTTAATCCATGCACGCTGCTCACCTTAGGAAAATATCTCTTTAGCTCTTCCAGTTTTACAACTTTACAAGTTGTAAACTTTAACGAACTTTACAATTTCGTATTTGTACGTCTACAAGAAGTGCAATAGTGGGGCTGACTTTATTTAATAGTTATGTTCTGCTGATAGATGTGCTGGGAACGACTACGCCCTTTCGTGTTCATAAACTGGTGGCAACAGTATTGCCACTTTTTTTTTTCCAGCACTTGTAATTTGTGCATTTTTTATTAAATTGAAAGCGCTTGGCACATAGTATCAAATGTTTCTGCATGATGTAAACATTTTTAAATATGGCACTTGATTGCAATAGTGTTATGAACATTTTCTACAGTCTGTAATATGTATAACGTGCAGTCGGTTTCACGAAGCAAAAGTAAGCACAAGAGCTTTGGATTTTTCTGTAAGAGTTTAAGTGAGTCATAGAATTAATAAAATCAAAATAACTTAACTTTCCACATCAAGTTATACGGCCATTAATTACTGAGAGAGAATACAGACAAACTGAACTAGGCGAAGGGTACATCTGAAAACAAAAAGCAGCAGAGGAGGTACAGCTGTAAAGTATAAAATTCTTTCTTATTTATCGTGTATATAAAAATAAATTTTATTGTGAAAATCAAGAACAGAAATAAATCACTGCAGCGCAGCCACGTTATAGTCCCACTCAGTTCGAAGGTGAATTTATTGTAATAATTATAAAATTTAAAATTTGTGTTATTGGAGTTAAGTACATTTGCTTACAATCACGAATTCCCCTTTGAAAACTATAACTTTAAACTGCTTTAAATATCTATTAGCCCTAATTAATTATTCACAACTATTAGAAATCATCATATGTAATAATTCAGTTATAATGTTATAATAAACTTCATTTAAAATATAATACTCAAAAGTAATCGCGTTCATATTGTCTTACGCTAGTATTAAAATTTTGTTTGAAGCAGTGAAACTCTTATTTGCTAGGCACATAAAAATACCGATCTCATTCCGTTTATTATTACATTAGTATTTCTTTAATAAATTGGTTAAATGAATTAAAAATGAACATGATTTACTTGACTAAATGTTTTATTCAAATTTGACATCTCTGTATGTACTTCGATTTATGATCTTCGTCAAATCACGCTGATGACCTGAGCTGTTAAAGAGCGTCCTTAAATAAATCAATTCGTCAAATCATTTTCTTAAGACCCCGTTTTTCTCGACCCACTTTCTCAATCTAGATCTCAATCTGTTGTCAATAGACAATTTTAGGTTCTTTTTTATACTAGAATATGTTTGAGTTCTTTCAGCCTCCTCAGGTACCCAAATAATCTGCTGGACAAGTGCAAATAAGTAATAGAGTGAGTTTGTTCAATTTCACAACTGCTCACTTCTTGAAATGACTTGGTAGCTCTCAAGCGTTAATTTACTGAAGAGCTTGAAAATGTGAACTTTAATGGGTCCACAACTGTGCCGTCTTAATCAGAAGGAAGCTTATTTGCATATAAAATATACGGTGAATTTAGAATTAGTGGACATCACATCCAGCTAAACCAAGCTTTTTCTCTTCTTCTTCTTCTTCTTCTTCTTCTTCTTCTTCTTCTTTTCGGAGTTTGTCCGCTCTTAAAAGTAAGGTCAAGTAACTATGTGCCAGAGTAATTAAGACTCGTTTAAGCTGTGATCCAGTATTTAGAAGAGCTATAGGAAGTGTTTAGTGTTTAAGTAGTCCAGGTTCAATTTTTGCTCATTTCCAGCTAACATTATTACAATACAGCAGAAACGGAATATTTTTCTGTGAAATAGTGAACCAGGTCTCTGGTTTCAATGTAATCTGTTAGAGAGTAGAGGTTCTCAATATCACTGAAAAACAAAACATTCGCTTCAGAGTTACAGTGGGCGAAGTCCTTCGACTGTTACTTAGCATTATTCATAATAGTTTTTTGATTTTGATTGAGTGTAAGGAATAGTGCAACATTGTAAGAAAGTCATCAATTAGGAATGGAAACCTGATAGCAGATACTTTGGCAAAGCTTAGTTAAAGATGTGTGTTTATATTAGGTTATTTTCCATTGTGGACAAAGTGTAGTTGTACATAAAGTAATTTGATATCATAGTCTTAAACTGTTGGAGTTTTGCGTATATTCAAATTAAATCCTATCAGTATAATTTTAAACTGTGCATGTTGTGTAATCGGAAAGTTACTCGCCACTAACTTGAACGAAACAAATAAATTCTGAGTTCCAACGGATATAAGGTAGTTTTTACATTCATTCCAAGCATATCATCAGCTAATCATAATTCTGAAAAGATCATTGCGCAGTTATTGCAGAGGATGAAATTGAACACCTATAAGGATCAGGATTAAACAGACATGTGGTTGGAAAAGGATAAACATGAAGATAACTAGATAAATGCTATTTTTTTTTTTAAAAAGTGCAACAGTCAATGACTGCCAAGATTTTTAAAACAGAATATTTTTACGTAGCATTATACAGAGTGCAAAGCCAAATGAGATCACGTTCAAAAAATCCTATGGCTTGGCTAAAACTGAATTCTTTCAGTTCTCATCTAAGATGAAAATAGAAATGTCAATGCTTTTAGAATTTTTGTCTGATACTACAAAAAATTGGGAAGACCCTATAAATGTTTCAATAAATAGAACACTTCTGGAGTAAGTAATTGATAACAGGGCCAGAGCAACTTCAGAATTGATATGTCACATTTTATGTCTTTTGCTTACTAATTGAGTCACTACACCTGCAGATTGTGATGAATTTCTCGTAAAATAATAAACAAGTCATACTCTGACAAAATAGAGGACCTAAATAACAAAAAATGTTGCATTTATTTTGTGCAGAGAACGCCAGGAAAGTCCTTGAGGATGGTAGCAACTCAGCCTCTAATGGCACTTATGTTGGTACGTTCATTCTTCCAAAGGAACTGGATTTTCCGAAATAAAAATTTAAATAAATAAAATTATAAAGTAAATCAATAGGAAGATCTGTGCAGTCTTTAGCCAATATACTACGGATTCCCTTTACAAGTCCCAGAGGCCTGTGAATGCAAACAAGAAAGGTGACACGTTACTTCTACTACACATGCCTTCAATACATCACAAATACTTAAAAAATCTTCTTGTATCTGTGACCGCTTGGTAAAAAAGTAGTGTGGCCCTACACAGAGATAGTGAAAAAATGATGAAATTCGTATGACTAGAAATACTTTTAGTACTTTGTACAGTACTTCAACTTTATTTCAGAGATACTACGTATTTTATTTAAAAAGTAGCCGAATAGTCTGAATTAATGTGAACTTATTTAAGTTACATGTATTGATAAATAACATGTTAATTATGGAACTCTATGACGTATGTGTGTTTTAATATGGTTAATTCATACAATAGTTGGCCATTGATTTAACGTTTCAGAGGGATTATTGAACTAAGTCCAGTATATCTAATATTTAATGTAATTGTACAGGTATGAAAATAATATCACAATTTCAATTGAATATATTGCTGTGACATTAAATCTGTATAAATAATCAAAATAACATAATTAACTACCGTTGATTAATTTTTAGATTCATTTACTCAAAACCGATTATCATATACTTGGATCACTTTAAATCTGAACTCTTCGTTTAACTCTTTTTAATCGTCTATGTCGATTATTGTAAGACTCTGAAACGAAGTACGAGGAACATTATAGAAATTTTAATGCTTACAAATGAACAAATACTAAAATCATAAAGCAGCGGTTCCAAACTTGTTTAGCCATGTGTGCACTATAAACTGTAAATTCAGAGGAGAACAGCATTGCTCAAATCTTATAATGCAGACTTTAATGGGCGTTTTCGTACATGCTTCAAAGTTTTTGGTCATCTCTGTGATAAGAATGAAGAAGTTTTGAATTACAAATGACAAAACTTCAGCCTAAGATCATTTTAAGCATGTGCTCAAATGTAAGGGCAGTTCAACATGTAGATACTGCGGTCCGGGAATGTGTTGCGCAAACTGAACGAAAGGAAATTAAAACCACACTCTTGGAGAATAATAACATCCCATCTGCACAATAACTGGCCCAATTATGCGCTCCCTGCAATAACAAGCTATTGTGTTCTAATATGAACACTGCGTCGAGCTGTAGTCATGTTCATTAAAGTCATTAACTGGTAAACAATGAGCTGGGGTTGGATAGATGTTAAACCACTTATGTTATTCGGTGTTACCTAACAGGATGATTATGCATAGTGTTGACCACGGTAACATGGAGTTCAGCTGTCGCATCAGTGTCAAGTGTGGTGTTTTATCTGATGCACCAGCTCCTGAACAGAAATTTGGGATAAAGTTTTTCTTTTCTTATTGATCGTTGCAAAACTCTGTCAAAAACGCAATCGTGTGCCTCGCTGCACTTTTATTAAAGGTGTTTTTAATGTTTCGCTCCGTTGTACGTAGTACATTCAGGTCGTTCTAATTAGTACTTTATAAATGATTATTAAATCAAAGAGATAGTTTTACACATATTTGTTTAGAAAAATATATTTTATATTACTTAAGCAATTAAAGGAACTTAGAAAAGCAAATTAAATATTTCTAGTTGCTTCTCACTGTCATGCTGATTTTATGAAAATAAGAAACGAACTCTCTGATAGTTCATTGGTCCTGATTGTCTTTAAACCACTTTCTCTTAACTCCTCACATGCATAAATTTTACTTTATACATGACAATATGCATAATAGGTACTTGCTGAATCTATCTGCCGCCATTTTCCAGCTTGAAGCCTTCCGAATACTTCTATGTCCATCTTTCAAGTTGTGTAGTTCACACCTAGACAGAGCTTGAAGTTTTCCCTAGAGATATGATACAAATTACTTCTCTAGGGATTCCATTCAAGATAATCGTCTTTGAAGGTTCGAACTTTCGAAAACATCCGCTGAATTTGACGACTTATCCAGTTTAAAATAGTTCACTTTATTTTAAACATAACGAAAGTAAGATAGGGGTCCTGGATCAAAAGCAATCCCTTCTAATAACGTAGAACATGTTGATGATAAAACCCAACAAATTTTTATTTTTCATGGTGCCTTGGCTTTCAGCCTATTCTCGGGGTTATTTAGGGCACTAAGTCAGAAAGTTGTGCAGTGGAATTAATGATGGGGATGATACAGAATTAATTATTTAAATTAATGTTTGATTAATTATTAATTGGTGGAGGAGAGCATTTTGAATGGTTAGATATTTGTGATTGATTGCTTGATTGGTGTTTCTTATCTCAGGGACGATGTCTTCTTCTTCCTCGGCGATAATTACCCTCTGTCTTACAGTTGCTCGAACTTTGGTTGGGATTTTTGTTATCCGTAGATAACAGGGAAAGGGATATTATCTGGATGTTGACCATGGAATGAACTAACTATATATATATATATATATATATATATATATATATATATCGCTTTCGAAACGTCGGGGCGCTTTTCCTAATGTACTGTTCGTTCCCCGTCCGTATAAACGTTCACAACTCAAACTGGCCGCGATAAGGGCGTGATTATTAATAAGTATTTTGCATTACTGTAACCAACTATTAACAACACTTTCTATATTTCTCCCATACTGACGCTTTGACTAATTAACTCAACATCTAAATCCCCTGACTCCAGTCTAAGCACAATCTTTTATAAAACTTTGTCCAAAGTAAATTCTTTACAGTTTTAAACTTCACAGACTTAAACTGGCATGGGATGCCTGCTTAACTTCTTGATTCACTGACACTAAACTGATACTAAACTAGTAACTAACGCTAAACCCTCTCTCGTGGGAAACTTAGCGGAGTTGAACACTGAATACTCTTCCTACGAACTGATGAACTGAACCCTCCATGAAAAATTGAAAAACTGATATTCGGGCCGCAAAGTAATCAGCTTAAATAAACTATGCGTAACTTTGGTCCGCCCACGCTAACTTTATTCTTTTAAACCTAAGCACCCAGGAGTATCTCATATAGCTTTCCCAATATACGGGCTTCTATTAGTTGGTATAATTTTATAAGATATTTCTAGATATCTTATTGGATCAAGGGTTTACGTGACTTCCTGAACGTCCTCACACAACTTCTGCCATAGCACTCTCTTTGAAAGTTTATCGGCCTATCTTCGTTTGCATCACTCGGGTTTATGGCAATTCCCCCCATCTAATATAACAAGCGGAACTTGGTCATTTACAAAAGGACCCTGCTTGTCAAGGACACAGCCTTCATCACTTCAGGAAGTATCCGAGGTGCATTTGTTTACAAAACAGGTTTTCTTGTCTCAGTTCAGGCCAGTTTAACAACCCCTTGTCTTCTGTCTGTGGGCTTTCAAGAGGGTAACAGTGGGCCTCATAGTATTCGGACACATTTTCCTAGAACCAATGTTACACTGCAATCACATTATAGGGAACACATATAAACTTGCAATTATAATATCTGGAATAGCATTAACCTTACAAATGTGGTACATAATTTAACCTTGCAGCTATGATTGTTATATACACATTACTTGGTAATGATTAATTTTTCTTCCTTTTCATTTATTACGGGCGTGTCTAAGTCAATTATTTCAGCTTCAGTTACATTGGATAGGCCGCATTAGCTGCAGTTTCTTAGATATGGTTGAATTTTTATAGTTTTTGTTCTGTTTTTGAAAAGTTCTCTTCCGCAACATCATGTAATCGTAGCAGCTTTCTTTTTTGAAAAGAAAATTTTATGTATTTAAATTGCCTATTTTTCTGCATAGAATGAATTTAATTTCAAAACTATTCGTTTATTTACTTTCTTGTAAGACAATAACATAAAATGAAACGCTCAAATGGCAAAAGTTATTTTGTTTTTGTCACATCATTGTGTTTAATAACATCCAAAGGGTATTATAGTGGTTTTCGTAGATACTTAAATTTTGGTGTCAAATTGAAGATTCGTATAAGACATCAGACTTTTATTGAATGCAAAGCCTGTATGGAGCATTTATGCCAGTGGACATTTAGGGAAAAAACATCTGCTTGAAATTTGGAGCGAAGCCAAAAGCCATTTCCATGATTGCCACTATTGCATCGTTAAGTAATGGACATTCTTTATCGAAGATAACTAGTATTCTGCAATGATATCGAAGGTCTCTTAAATTAAATGGATTCCTCAGAAAATAAATCAAGTGAGTGGTGTCTTTTGATACACATAGTTTCAAATTTGTTTCTTTAAACAATGGCAACAAATATGCCTCCATTCAAATTGATCCCTCCACCAGGATGAAAGAAGAATCCAAGGCCGTCTCTTTAGTCTTGTAAAAAATAAATTACAAGGAAACGTCAATGAGTGATTAGTGAAGATTTAAGGATGGATAATTTTCTAATTAATCAACAAAGTGGCTACAAAAATTTTTTCTGCCTTCCGTGCCGACGCTCTAACCAACTAAGCTACCGTGTCCTCCTCCAAGCACAAAACATAAACCTCTCTCATCTGATTCTGTTCGCAGAGACCTCGTAATGTTTTCTTTACTGTAAGAGATTTATTCCTCAAAAGGCTACCTCTAGTGCTACGAGTACTTTTGACCCGGGCTACTAGTTTTACTGTCAATGTAAAGGAGTTAATTTATATGTGCAGAAATAGCTTTCACACTTTGGAAGTGAAGAATAAGACTAGAGCGTTAGCACGAAAGGTCTAAGATCCGTGGCTCGAATCTTGGTTCTGATCCGAATTTCTCATGTCAGATTCTTCTTTCCAAACACACATGTTGCTTGTGTAGGGAATAAAAATAAATAATATACTACATACATATAGATGCATACACACTATACATAAAATATAAGTTCTTCTCTTAAGCGTGGCTTTAAATATTACAGTACTTATTGACAAATTCTCCAGTAATTGTGCAAGTTCATTATTGTTATTTGTTTGTTTGTTTATTTTGGGGGGTTCCACATAGAAATGAAAAATTTGCGATATATGTTCTCTGCTTTATTCATTTTATTTTTTGCGAATGGACATTTTTCTAACAGATTGGCAGCTGTAGACTATTTTATGTACCCCCAGGCAAGCTCACTTCTGTACGTTTTGAAAAATGCACACAGAGAGCCCCTGTTGAATGCATCTCCCATATGACACATTTAAGTGTTCGGGTTTGAATCCTGTCTAATGATTTTATGTTCCAAGCTGTAGGGACCCCAACAAGCAGCATCATGCTCCATTACTGGACGAACTAGGGACGTAAATGCAATTTTCTTGGACTTAGACATCCAGTTTCGAATTACCCTCATTATGAAATGCGGTTCCTCTGATGAGTTCTCCTCATCCAAGATGACTGCTGAAGAGGTATTTGCATTAGCTTGTGCAATAGTTTGCATCCCCGTTTTATATCTTACATTCATTTTATTTCGTTTCCCCGTAAATGCTTTGCATTTAAGAGAGTTTGTTTTCATTGCATTAGCATTGTCCAATCGTTAACCTTAATTAAATCATCCTGTGGAATGCGTGCATTTGCATAGTCAATACATAGCCATCATAGGTGAACAAGCGCACGGTAGATGAGATAATATTTAGCAAATCATTAACGAAGAAGGAAGAGAAGTGGCTACACTACACACCTTTGGGGCACCCCTGATGTAATTTCTAAAAATAATGATAAATTCCCCTTCTCCCGGGCCTTTTGTGTACGGTCTTTTAAGGAATCCCTTTAATCTCTAAAAACAGATATGTCCAACTTTAAGCAGACTATAATGTACTTTCTGCTGTAAAACCTGGCAATGACCTAGCAAGACATACACATACAAAGCTAATATTTTATTAGCTTAGTAAAGCTAAGAAATAGCTTTACTACAGAGTATAAAAATAGTTCTAATAAAATCTTCACGCCGTGAATATGCTGTGCATTAGCGTGACGTCTGGGACTGCATGCCATTCAGCAGCTGTTGGAAGTCAGGTAAGTACAGGATGAGAGCCAGTTTTAGGGAATCCTGAAGGGGACCATAAGTCATGTTGGAACTTTTGTACTCTGTCATTTGAAGATATAAAAATATATTGAACCGAAACACTAAAGTACATTTTCACTGCATCTGCTCCGACTGGGAAAATATTCTTTCTGCACAAACTTCCAAAATGAATCATTTTCTGCGCGGCCTTTCAGAAAAACATAAATTTTCAGAATTAGTATCTCATTTTTAAAGAGACAACTTGCTTGTGGAATAATTTTTAATTATAGTAGCAGCAATTTATATTATGTTTAAGTCTGATTTTAATGCATATGATATATATTCGACTTCTGTTCCAATTTTTTTGGAAATCGCAGCAATGTTTTCGAACTCTCCAATAACAGTCTATTTCCACCACATATCCATTTCTGTGTGTGAATGTTTAATTCAGTGCACTTTTCGAAATATCCTTGTATGTCAGGGAAAAGATCATATAAGTATTTTTCAGGTATTGTCATCAATAACTTCGAATTATTTTTGCATTGTGATGCTGAACTCATCGTGTCAGGAATGCGCTTTGAAATCCGCGAGAAAAGCCAAGTCTGAAATTATCATTTTCTAGCTGCTCGCACTTATCTCCCCTCTCCTTTAAAAAGGAACTTAATTCACTTTAAACATGTGCAAAAATGTGTATCGCTGAGCCACTTCTGTAAAATGAGATCCGGTGTCCTTTCCTCAAGCGTGCGAGTGAAAAATCGTCTTCTAGGTGATTTCCCACGAATTCAACTTACAATTTTAAATGCAATGATCATGAACACTCTTTGTATTGAGTATTTGGTTGTCAAAACTTGCTGGTGAATTATATGTGGTAAGCTAGAAAATCAGGGAAATCGACATGCCTTAGACAGAGAACAATAAACCCATTAGTGTGGCCTGTCATGCTTTTTGCTGCATCAGTAGTGATTATGCAATAAATATTGTGAAAATCAACAGAACGAATAAAATGTTTCCTTACCTGTTGCTCTGCCTTTCAATGAATTGTCCCAAGAAGTTCTTTTTTGACGCTGAATTAAAAACCATTCGGAAATAAACTGATAACTGAGCCTTGTCACAGACGCCACTCGATTTATCCCACTGGAGAAAGAAAGCAATGCCAATTGAACAACAAAAAGCTGTTCACATTTTCACTCATTTGTTTCATTCGTCGCACATTATTTCTGGATAGTTGAAGATCTTGAATAACAGTCCATATTTCTATTTCATTTTTAAACCCTTCAAAAATAAATATCAGCAAGTTTTCAAGAAAACACTAACGAATTTCCCTTCAGTGAGTGGCTTGCGTTTTTAAACTATTCAATTTCCCATTTTAAAGGACAAAATTGTTGCATTGTTGTGATGAGAACATGGTTTTGCTAACGTGGTAATTATGATTAAGTCTTTGAACCGTGAGTTTGCGTATTTCATTTCGGAGTGGAAAAATCAACATCTTATTTACTACGATGAAAAGTACTATTATGACATTACAAGTTAACTTTATGGTTAGGGTACTGAAGAATTACAAATTAAATAATATTTATCTTTCATTGTAACAAAGATGAACTCAACTTTCCATTTATCGTGAAAATGGCAAGTTTTGATCTTTCTTGCACTTCTGTGCAGTGTATTGAAACAATTAAGAATAATAATTGAATGATTGTCTAAAAATCACACACTATAGCACACTAAAAGCAATAGACACAAATAACGCTAAAAGAGTCACGCTAAAACTATTATTGCTTATGTGATTATCCAGATATGAGTGTCACTCAAACTACTTACTACTGCACAAGACAGTAAAATATGACAATCTCGTACCTATCGCACTACTGGAGAACTTTCAAGGACATGATATTTTCTCTTATTCCGTTATACACTGATCAAAAATTGTCTACTCCTCTGCGATCGACTCTAAGCATACGTGCACTAAAGCAATCTGCATTTGACACATTTCTGTATTTGACTAACAGTACGAGGGTAGGTTCATAAGTTTCCGGCCTCGCCCATAAGGATTATCGCTTTCCCGAGACCCTTATCTGGTGTCATATCTTATCTGTTAAGTTAATAATTGCAGCTGTAACTTCTGCTCCACTGTGTTCAGTGGTTCAGATATAGTTGCATAAAGAAGGCTATGTGTAGAAGATTATGACAAGTTCAAAATGAAGTTTTGAGCTCTTATTAAGTTCTTCACAAAAAAGGACTTACTCCAAATGAAATTAAACAGCGATTGGACGGTATATATGGGGAAGCATCCTCCTCATATTCTATCCTGAAAGAATGGGCCAAACTTTTTCGATTGGGTCAAGAAAGCATTGAAGACGAAGAGCGTGCAGGTCGGCCCTTCGAGGAGCTCACTCTTGAAATCATCGATCTTGTGGAAGAAGAAATTATGGAAGACCGGCGGCTCAAAGTTACAGAAATACCAGCAAGGTTGGGCCTTTCTAAAATAATAGTTTTTGGAATTATTCATAAACAATTAGACATGAATAAGGTTAATGCAAGATGAATGCCTAGACTTCTTTCCTCAGTCCAAAAGCAGTGACGAGTCATCTGTTATAAGGCATTTTTGGAGTTCTGCCGTTGCAACGAGAGCGAAATTCCGCAAACCATTGCTACAGGAGATGAAACTATGGTACTCTACTATGATCACTTGTCCAAGAGTATCAATGAAATGACGTAAATCTAGCAAAGCACCGCCTCTAAAGACCAAGGTCACTCACTCAACCAAGAAGATCATGGCCACAATCTTTTGGGACTGTGAAGGAATACTCTTCATTGACTTCAAGGAAAGAAACATCTCAGTAAATGGAAGTATTATGTTGACCTATTGCACAAACTGCATGCTTCCATCAAGAGGAAATCTGAGTAGTGGTGTGCGCCTTCTGCGCGACAGTGATCCTCTGCATACAGTTCTTGTTGCAAAGGAAATTGTGAAGAAATGTGACTTCAAGGAAATTGATCATCCATCCCACAGCCCAGATCCAGCTCCCAGTGACTATTTCCTCTTCTCAAAACTCAAGAAGGACCTTCGAGGAAGGAAATTTAAGTGTGGCAAAGAAGTGATGGGGTTTTTTGGGGGGAGGGTAAAATGTTAATTCGAATATGTGAGAAGTGTATTGCAATAAAGGGTAACTATATTAAAAAGTGAAATATAATATTTGTATTTATCATACTTAGAAAATGGTTAGGACTTAAACTTATGGACCTACCCTCATATATCATGCGGAAAATCGACAGTAATTGCGTTTGCCTGACTGCCGTTATCAATTTATCATATATAAAGTCATCAACTGGCTCTCGTATTAGTACCGTCCCGAAATCATCATATAATATCTGTTCACTTTCAACAGTAATGCTCTGCATGGTTCACTTGCACATTTAGAATGCACTGGTAGCACATGCTCAGTATACTCCGAAACCAAGTTCATAATTAACGTTGCTCACTTTTTTAATTTTGTTAACATCAACCTATGATAGCAATATTAATCTCAGTGATACCAACTTTAATTCTGCGAATTCAAATGATTCACATAAAACTTTTCAGATGAATTTACATTAAAATGCTTAGAGTTACGACAAAATGGGAAATTACATTACTTGTTTCGTTTTTTATTTCATTATTATTATTATTATTATTATTATTATTATTATTATTTTGTCTATCTATTATTGTAATCGGTATGTCTGAATCCCAAGACATTATCATATTACAGCACATGAAAGATAATGGCATAAATTATTTTTTTTCGCATAAACAGCACGTCAACGGGCAAAATTGTATCTGAAAACTTTGTTCCAAATATTGCTTGGAATCATCCTATAAAATTATGGCACAGAATTCCCTTCCATTTTGTATAGATAGGTTACTATTAATAAATTAATTATATTATTCAGTGGTCAACAGAGGAAACACCACAGGATATAGAGGATCAATGATTAGCCCTTATAGTTTCAAAATTTCCTCCAATGAAGTGAAATGTAATAAAGGTAGTACGCCAATGATCCGGCTTGCAATTCATGGTGTGGTAAATGTGGAATGGTGTCACGAGGAAATTTGCAGTTATTCCGTGGTACAGGAGCTAAGTCTTAGTGCATAACTCAGATGTAGTTGCGATCAGAGAAGAAGAGCGATGGTTCGAACCTCAACGGTTACATTGTTATTGATCTATTCATATATTTCATTGTTTTTTATTTATTTTTGTCATTGTGATTAACCAGATGAAGATTTTTTTCCCCTTTTGCTTAGATTATCTATGCAATTCAGCTTTGAGTGTAAAAGCTAATTAACCGCATTATAACAGGGATTAGAAATGTAAAAAGCTATGCTGTGGGTAATGAATGAAATTATTTTAAAATAATGAAAGAACATGGTTTATCTGCGAAATATTATGACGAGTACCCATTATTATATGCCACTTTAGAGTGTAGTGCATATTGTGAATGCAAATGTTTAAGATGAAAAGTTGCAAAATATTGGATAGGAATTAAAGAAAACAAAATTCGCCTTTATCTATGAAAGAAATAAAGACGAAATACTAGTATTACACAGAAAAATATGGAATATTTTATCTCTAACTTGAGGTATTGTGTTAACATAATGAAAAAATCATACAAAATGAACGTATTTTAGATTTCTGAATGAAATAAATATTAAACAATTTGAATAAAACGGTATCATAAAGAAAACCTATTCGTTTTCATCAAGAATAATGCTTTTATATGAACACGCTTTTCAAGTCACCAGTTTCTCCCTTTGAGTGTTTTCATTTTATCCACACCCATACAAATCACCTAATATATTTGTAGTGTGTATATGGAATTTCGTAACTATAAAGACTGCTGCACCTGCTACTTCTCCTCTCTGAGCTATCGATCCGTCCTGGCAGAGGAGACGTTTCAAAGTCCAAGAATGAGACCAAACGCAATATTTTCTTTAGCGTTGTATTTATTTATTTGTTTTTAGTATTATCATTTTGTTTAACATTATAGAGACAGTGTACATTTATTCCTTTTGATTTTCTCCCTTTCTGTTTCTAATTTTGTAACGCTCATGGGGGATATTCGTTACATATTATCATCATTATAATTATTTACCGCCACGGGTGGCCGAAGTCGTTAAGGCGCGGACTCGTGAATGGGAGGTCTGGTGTTTGAATCCCGCCAGACCGTCCTCTCTGACTGACGTTTTTTCCAGGTTTTCCTCAGTCCTCATAACTGGCAAATGCCGGAGAGGTACCCTAAACTTAGGCCTGGAATGTTTCCTTCCTTAAAAGAAATATTTTCCTGATTTATCATTTCCCCTTATGTATCATCAGTGTTCACCGCCTGGGTGTCTCAGTTGTAAAAACGGGCGTTAAACACCATTAAAAATAACCATAATTATCATCGTAGTTAACATTGTCGCCATCATAGTCATTATGTCATAATTGTTGTTTTACAGATCGATTCTGCGCCTGGATCAGAAATACAGTAGAATGCGAGAGGAGGATAAGGTCTCACTAATAACAGAAATGATGATGAGCCGGAAACCATCTAGCCGAGAGTGGCTTGATATTTGTACTTTAGAGAAAATCCGGGGAAAATCTATCCAGACAACTGAAGATAATCGAACTCTCACATACTGGATTACGAAGCAGTCACTCTACCCAAACACCACGAATATGGACAATCATTATACATAAATTATTAGTGATAACCATGAAACTTCCCTACCCCCCATCAATTACAGAATAAGTGAGATAATAAATATTTGTAATTTTAAATCAACTATTCTGTGATTTCTTACAGGTATGTATGTTGTGCTTTCGTATATAAGAAACTTCCATGACAGAATTCATGTATGTAGAATTAAGTTGGTACAGTGTTTAACAATAAGCATGTCTGTAATGTATAATTTTAGTAATGTTTAAGAAACAATACGTAATACAGCAAAGGGTAAAGTAGGACTTGAATCTCACGCTGAACATGCAAGGCAAGGATTAGAAAATTCAGACAATGCAAGTTAATCCCTTCTGGTATGCAGCAAGCGAAGAACGTTCGCCTTTCTGACTTAGAAGCCAGCCACTTTTCGTGTGGGTAGGCAACTGGTGTGCATTCGGAGGTAGTTGATATAACGTGTAAAATTTGTTTGAAGTGAGCTGATTGACGAAGGCGTAACGTGTGCTCTGCCAAAATGTGTTCAGCAAATAGGAATGGATTTCAGTGATATCAGCATTGACCTATGAGAATGGTTAATATAAAATTGGCGGGAATATCTCGCCTCACTTTTGTGGAATAGCGTCAGTTTTTCTTGAGTATATAAAAAATAATTTTGCCCCAAAAGTGGGCAGTCTCAGAATTCTCCGAGCCAAGATAGTGCTGCTGCATTGCCCGGGCCCACCTGTGGTGCCTCAGTAGTAAAAATGAGAGTTAAACACTGTTCAAAAAAAAATTGTCCGGGCAAATAGATGAAGAACGCCCTAAGTCCGCGGTGCTAGCTGCGGTATCGAAAGGAATCTAGAATCAATCAGCCCAAGAACTACATATATTGCACAATAGTATTACATCAAATTTTATTGCGGTAGCACCTCCTTTATTTAGGCATCATTTGGCGAACGCAACCAGATTTACGTGTTTGCGAAGCTTACCTTGCCAGTGATCCGGCGCGAGACGGGAGTTCATCTGACTACTTAAGTTTGATATAATAAACCAACATCAGCAAATAAATAACAAGGTGTTAATTAAAGTGGCCTACCATGTCAAAATCCTAATCACTCAGTCCGGCTGCCATACATCAGCCAAAATTCAACGGAAAGCCTTCAAGAGAGTCTTGTGGAGAGTCTCATGCAGAGTTGGTGGTCTGCGGAAGCTGTGACGAAATCTGAGATCGGCGAGTTTAAATTAATTAATACAGTTACCATACAGCCCAATTCCTATCCCCCAACTATTAAATACGTTTCAACCATTAGGTGAGGTATTTTATGCCGGTTGGTGCTAGTGCGCATTACTGCCCTAGCATGTCATGGTAGAAAGGTGGCTGATCCAAGTCCGAACGTCAGCTTCACCAATGCTCCCTAATGTACCAAGTGCCTTGTCATATGAGCGATTGTTGTGATATTGGTGTACAGTGTACAGTGATCCGATCCTATAGCTGTTTATAAATATTACAACCAGCAATTTTAATGACGTTTAACACCCGTTTTTAACTACTAAGGCATCACAGGCGATGGACACTGATGATACATGAGATGAAATTATATATTGGGAAAGGATTTTTTTAAGGAAGGAAACGTTCTAGCTCTAAGTTTAGGGTACCTCCCCGGAATTTGTCATTTATGAGGACTGAGGAAAACCTGGAAAATCCCTCAGTCAGGGAGCACAGTCCTGGTGGAAATCGAACCTCAGACCTTACGCTCAGGAGATCGCGCCTTAACGACCTCGGCCATCATTGGCGGCAAACCATCAATGTCATAACCACTGCTTTCCGCCTTCCATAATTCCTTTCATTGCAGTTTCACATCAATCATAGTAAATGCGAGTTATACTCGCCACAGAGGGCCCCACAAGGTCAGCACAACGGCAGTTCAGTTAAAAATAATCTCAGCATTATTAGTATAGATCCGATTCGCTACCTTTCAAAACAATTAACTCCCAAATTGAGTCAGAGAAAATGGAAAAATAAGTAGAGCTTGCTGAAAAGCCTGAATACTTCACCACATAAAAAGAGAGGAATTCATGTCACTCAAATTTGTTTTCTTTTTCTTTTCTAATTTCCTTGTTTCATAAATGTGTTATATAAATAAAGTTTTAAAGAAATGTAAACGCTGACTAAAAAAATACAAATATAGTCCATTAATTGGCAGCAAAGTGATTTCAATTATATGCATGTATGATTGTGGCTGACCTGACATAAACTAGATACTGCATTTTAAAAGTAATTTACAACACCTTTTGTGTAAAAACTTAAGTATTAAATATTGAAAATTATCATGTCATCCTTTTGCATTAAAAATATCACGATCAAACTCAAAGTAAGTCTTCGATGCATCAAAACGCATGAAGTTTGTCAGAAAGAGCATACGTTTTAGAGCAGCTCAATAACTTCATGTTTGTGGCGTGGGAGCTCTTTTCCAGCCTGAAGAGCACTATATATATTCTTACAATATTAGAACAAGCGATAAGATTTGACCACGTGCACACCAGGTCCTATAATTTTTGTTTTAATACTTTCTAAATGATTACTGAAAAAAATGGACGCAGAGGCATTGCTTTTGTTTATATTGCATTTGAAATTGAAGAGAATGCTGTGAATCTCGGAAAGCGTGTTTCGATAGTATTAATCGCCACAACAAAAGCCATATTATCGGAAAGAGGTAAGCATAATCAGTAGCTGCTCTGTCAATGTCTGTCAAGTGATTAGCTCCATTTGCGGTACATCAATACAATACCTTAACACAAACAAAAATTGTGGATGATTTCATGGATAATCTACTGTAGGGCAATAAGCCTGCGCGAGCACAGTTTACCCTCACTTCTCTTCGAAAAGCAAGTATCCCAGGGGGAGGGAAGCTATGCGCAAGTGGTCTCCAACGAAATACCATAAATGTTTCGTCTAGGACTATGTACGGGATCATTTCCAGCATACAAAGCTGACTTTGTAGCAAAAATTCTTGCAGCAAATGCAACTATCACACGACGGAGATTGTGAAAGTAACACCACGAGAGAGGCTTTGTATGCTAAGCAAGAATGAAACAATTTGGATATATAATTTGGATCAAATGTATTAGGAGAAAGATAATTCTGTTCATGAAATAGAAGTCAAATTCTTATAAACGCACACTTAATATAAAAATCAATTAAAAATATACTAACTGTTATAGTTAAATTAACTGGAAGACTAAAGCAAAAGTACTCGAGTATTTGAGTTCCATATTGCGATCAAATTGTATTTATAAGATTCACATATTCTCTAATTGATGTAAAGATCTTATTGATGCTTTTGTTTTTCAAAGTAGACCTAATGAAGCTACGTAGGTTGATTGTCGATTTGGTTTATTTACTGACGCTCTGTAACATCTCAGGTCATCAGTGTACCATTCAATTCAGGGCGTGAAACGCCGATAAATTTTGCTCAGAGGCCCCTTCTTTCAGGCTTGAGGTTCTTTATCGTGCTGTAAATGTACGACACGGAACCCACGGTTTAACTTCCCTTCCGAAGGAAGCCATACTTTGGATTTTTATGTCCGAAAAAATCCATCGATCCTGGCCGGGTTTGAACCCGCGATCTTGGGTCTACGAGGCAAGTATGGTTAGACCACCAGAATCGACAACTATAAGAGAAACGAATGATTGAAATATGTTTGTATGAAATCCCCGTCCATTGAGGCTGGTGTTCTCAAAAGCATACGCTGATAATGAATAATAATTAGTGGAAATCTGGGAGAGTGAAAAATGACTTGGAATAGTTTGTCACGTATCAAAGCCTGGGACTTGTGTAATTAGCAACTTTTAATATATTAAATAAAATAATTGGCAGTTTTAACGAAATTATATGACTTGTAGTTAGTTGAGAGCCGGTGCAGATTTAATTAATATAAACAGGATGCCTGGTTTACCACTTCCGGTAGAGCGATGACTGTGATTTTAAGACACGTTTCCGGCGTGAAAATAGCAAAATTAAAAGGTTGTTCTAGAACTTTGATAATATGCACTTGGTGATACATTTTGCACTTTGCTGTATTTGGATTATACTTAAGAATGTTCAAATGAATTAACTCTTTTAATTTTTGAAAACAAGGCGCTAACCACCATGTACGAAATAGAACGGGTTTCCTTAACACATCTAAGAGTGCATGGGTTACTTTTCATACTTTTCGTGTTTATTGGTGTCGGTTTAAAGCTCGGAGACTGGAGGACTTATGCCTTTACAGGAAAGGACATCTCCTCAATTTACAAGTATGGGGCACCTCCGGGAGGAAGGGATGGTTAAGGAAGACACCGAGTGACCAGAATATACCAGAGATGACTTCTTGGACACAAATGGGGTGCCTAACATGTTTTCAGATAAAACACCCCGACGGTGGAGCCCGCTCCGAACCCCTTGGAAAGTCCGCTCCCATTCCGTAAACCTTTCCATCATCACACCTCGCCCTGGCACTTTGGATCCTGTAGCAGAAGCAACGCAATGTAATGACATGAAACGGCATAGCGAAAAAGTTGTGGAATGCAAACATCCAACCCAGCATTCGCCTAAACGACCAGGGGAAATCATGAAAAAAATCTCCGTCAAGATGGCCGTTCAATGGGAATAGAACCCGGGAAACCGGAATGTTCAAGTCTCGTAACTACCGCCTGAGCTCCCCACTCGATTTTAGGGCCATGAATGCAACAACATACTTATAACATCCTGCCATCAATATAATAACGAGTTAAGCTCAATCGTTTATTTTTTAACTACGTTCCCCTCATGTCGCGATCAGTCGTAACAACTTAAAGAAGTTTAATTTGAATTTTGAATACTAGGATGTGATATTAGTATAAAAACTACTCATTTACATTAACAATTAGAGCAGTCCTTTAAAAATTTAGCTAGTTTATACGAAGTGCAAGATAAAATGATTAATTAAGATGTAAAAAATAGAAAATAGACTTAAAGAAAGGTGGAATACGAATATGATGGCGGATTTGCTATTTGATGCCAAAGATAAGAGTGTTCTCCATGCGCATGTAGCAAGTGTACAAGGTAATCTCAAAGGTAGGTGCATTTATCCTTAAAGTAAGAATTGCCCACTTCTTAATGTACTTCTTCAGTTAGTTGCATTTGTGAACAATTTTCATTTTTAAAAATCATTACATAAAATAATTTAAGTATACATTTTCCTTCTGAAACTTTATTTGCAAAATTATTTGACATCCTAGAGACAGGGAAAAACTGAAGTCAAAAACTATATCTGGGACATCTTTGGTGCAATTTCATCGCAGGAAGGCGTTTTAATGTGCGCACCAATGAGCTATCAAACTTATGTATGATAATCTAGATATTCTTAATGGCAATATTTAAGAAATAGATACGCGTGCCGACGTTAAGTTTCGCGCCTAACTTTATGCCTAAATAAAAGTTTGTATTTTCATTTTAATAAATTGTGTACTTTTCGCACACAATCAAAAAGTTAACTCTAAATCTTTTAAACAAGACGAGTGTTCTCTTGCTCTGCACTCTTTTTCAATACCTACTTATTATTGGTTCATTCGAGAACTGTCTTTACTTTCATGGTTTTGGAAAAGGGCAATATCTGAAGGGGCTAAATTTGGTGAATATGGTGATTGTGCATGAATTTAAAGCAAGTACGTTTTCTTTATTTTTGTTTACATAACGAGGGATTTGTGAAAGGGTGCGTTCTCCAAAAACCTGCTTTTTTACCACTAATATTTTTTCTTGGCATACATGTTTTCATTCAGAATAGACAGGTCAAGGCCACGAAATTTACCTTTCCATGCAATCCCTCCTTTCTGCAAGCAATGACCATGTGCACGCATTCCCCTCCCCAATCCGCGCCGTCATGTGCTTGCTGTTTACTGAAGCCAGTAGTAGAGTGGGGGTAACCATGAGTAGCAAATGAAGCGGAACAGACGGTTTTGATCGGTTTATTTTGTGTAGAAATATTACTGTTAATGATAAAGAACATGTGGCTTCCTTACAAATTTGCCATGTTCTAAGCTGGGAATACATGCAATTACATATTTTGTTCTTTGCCGCTTTCGGGCCAGAAGAGCGCAGGGACATAACGGGGACAGCCAAGACAAAACAGTCTCCTTGGAAAGAACATGTAATACAATTAGTGAATTTTCTTGGAGAACTAGATTTTTCCCCTAAAATGAGAACAGGCTGCTTGAGTTTCCCCACTTTTACATTGAAAGCCAAGAATAAACACCATAACATTGTCATTGACCTTATCTTCATTCATTAGATTATGGAGTTTACATTAACCAATAAGAGAAAGCCATCAGTGACTGAACTAAAGCTATTGGTAAAGAGTGGGCAATGTTATTAAGAACATTACACACTGGATATGTACGAAGAATCCGTGCAAAGAAGAATTTCACTTTGAAATAGAAAGTTTTAAACGAAATCAACCAATGATATCACATCCAACGAAATCCGGAAATGTTTCACAAGCATTAAAAAAGAAAACGAACGATATTGACATTGAAGTCATCGGTAATCTTAGGATCGCCCAAGAATACATGATTACATATGACCAGAATACATGCACATTACATACTAACCGTGCTAGAGTAGCTAAAAGTTACTTTACAAACAGTTCTGCTCGTTGCGCCGAAAGACGGGTCATTTAAACTTTTCCCAACGCAGTCAGTGTCCCCTTCAAGAAGTCATATAAAAAGACTAGTGAATACATTTAAAACCACAAGTACAGAGTAGGAGAGAGTAGCTTCTGATGGCGAACGGTTTTAAGGGAGGAAAAATTTATGAAATAAATCGTAGTCAGTTTAGAGCGTTATGATCAGCATCTAAACTTACACAACAAATAAAGGTTTCTAAATCTTTTACAAAATATACTATTAAGTTATTAACTTTAAAATTAAAAGTACACGCGTGCTCATTGCTTTGCAGGTCAAAGAGTGAATCATTGCAAATTTAAATTGATGAGCTTAGACGAGTGAATGACAATATTTCTCGCAATGTGAAGCTTATATACGAGTAGGTCACTGTCAAGTTCAAGTTCAAGGCCAGGTTCATTATACATTTGCGGTACCGAAGTTGTAGGGAGCAGTTTGCTGGCTGTTTCTCGACCTGTAGCCCAGGAGCCAGACCCGGTGCTACGACGGCTATATATTTTAATGGTCCTGTACATTTATGGAGACATAAAAAGGATAATGATCCCTCAGTGTGTTCACCATGTGCGTAAAGTTTCCTTTGGGGAATTTTTTAGAAATGAGTACTCATTTATCGATACTCAGTGTTATTAAAAAAATGGTGTTTAATTTAGCATGCTTTCTTTAAAAGTCCAAAATACGTTTTATCACCAACATGAAGCATAAATTTATATTTCACCGACATTCGCCTTTGTTTATAACAAAGTTACTAGGTTACCTATATATCAATAACTTTCATTATACAAAGAAATTCTGGTGAAATGAGTTACACTTAATTGTAAATTTGTACAATTAACAGCTTTATCAAGATAGAGGAAGTATTGCAATTATGAGAATAGTTAATTGGTTTAAAGCGTATCTTTTGATTTTGGAAATTACTGATTCTATATCAAAGGTGTATCTATTGCTTTTTTTAAAGAATACAGTCTAAGTGTGTAAATCTTCGTGTTTTAATGCGAGTATACTGTTCTGGCGTTACAGACTTTCAGCTCCAGAGCAGCAGGAATTTTCAAGCCACAGTGAGAGAGAACCATCTTCACCTAAAATGTGAAGGCCCAATATATTAGAAGTTATTGATGATAGAATACCAGGGAATATATTTATATAAAGACTGTTACAATGGTAGCTTCATTGACTATAGCAAACATATTAGGCACTATTAAGTGCATTGTAAGTAAATCAAATTGCAAATTCTTTTTAAAAATTTTATGACTAGCAAAAGGTAAGAGCGAGCTCGATCCAACGGAAACAAGCTGTCACAATTAAAAACTTTAAAAAGAGCATATAATATCATAAATTGATAAGTCATGGATGTATGGATCGCAGTCTATATTGACATCAGCAAATGTGGGCACTAGAAGCGTCTAAGGTGGTTGGCCTGGACAATTTCAAAGCTTCGATTTCTTTTATTAGCAAACCTTAGAACTGCATGCGGCAACAAAATTTGTGGCGAAAGTGAACAGATATTTAACAGAGGGGAGTATGGATAAAGAAAATGGTTGGAACAATGAACAAATTCAGTTTAATTATGAAATGACTTATTTGTTAGCACTATGACTGTGATGTTAATATCCAAGATTTTGCCAACCTCATAATATGTACTTTTTAAACAATATATGCTCTTTATGAGAAGATCATTGGTTTTGTAGGGATACAATTATAAAAACCACAAGTAAAGTTACACGATCGCTATTCATCTTTATATTTCACTCTGTAGTTTACAATCAACTTTCCCAAGCCGATGTTGAATATGCTGAACAAAAGGAAGATATGACATTGACATACCAATATTATCTTTTAAAAGTGTGCGACGGTTTTGAATGGGAGGAGAGAAAGGGTAGTCAATGGATGATGGTTTTAATTAATTATGATTGAATAATAACTGTGGAATCAAATGAAGTTCTTTTTCTCTCCCGCCGCTGCCTCGATGCGTCGTTCTGCCTCGGCTAGCTTCTTGTATTTGTGTACAGCTGGATATTTTGTTACCTGTTCAGGTTAACGGGTGGAAATTGTTGGGAACTAGGGAATATGAAAGCAGAGTACAAGACTGATGATGAAACTGTTTATTTCCTTCTGCCACTAATTCTCTACAAAGGATCGTCTTTCTAAGTTCTATGGGACTTTAAGATCACTTGATTCTCCTCTTAACTCAGTGACTAACTATCACCGCCCAGTTCTTTCTCTACACCTTGAGTGCTCGACACTTACTGCCCCCAAAACCTATTTCTCACGACTTCTCAATTCTATATATTTCCATGAATGCTCAATTCTTACTATATCGAATTTACTCTTCCCCTTCGCTCACTCACTGACGGCTTGCAAAACTCTCCTCTCACGAAGTCTTGCCAAAAGCTCCACCTCTCCCTATGGCTTTCCAAATCTCACTTCCCCCGATGACTTTCCAAAACTCCTTTTATCAACATTTCCGTGATCCCGTTGTTAGACCTACTTCTCTCCTTTTTACCATTGTTTCACTTAAAAAACTCTCCCTATTCCCTGAGGGGCATACATGCACCTCTACTCTCAGATTCATTATTGGCCCTTCCCTGAGCTGTCACTTTTAACCGATCTCTACTTTCCCTTATTTTAATTTTGTCAGTTCACTTTCCATTTTCACCCTCTATTGTTCAATCTTTCCTACTGTTCCCTTTTGTAGGCTAAATAAAAATGAAAGTCCACAGAAGTTAAAATAGACGACCCTTTTTATACACAAAAGAAGCCTTATAACAAAACTTACCAAGGGTGACTAGCCGTCTATTCATCGCCTAGCACAATGCCATTCACTTTCTCTTCGGACTCGGCATATTGACGCCAACTATCCAAGAAAATACTCAACACATATACAATATACAAATAACTTAGCAACTAACATGAATATACATAAATTGCACATACTATCTGTAATACTATTTACAATATTTTTGATTGATAAGATTAACATTCTGTAGTATTTTAATCAGGGACGTCATTATTATTGTTTCAAATGTAATTAGTGTGGCTTTTGATTTAGAACTGCTCGAATGCAGAAGTGAAGTTGAATGTGAAAAAGTGGCTTTATTCAGATTTGCATATTGTTCAGTTCCACTTTGATCACTTCAAGGAAATCTCACACTTGCACTTTGAACGGAATAGTTGTGCAACAATACAGAGTGTGCCAAAAATTGTATACACACTTTCACAGTAGATATATGCTTAATATATTTCAAAGTTCGACCGATTTTTTTTATTAGTGTTTAACGCCCGTTTTTACTACTGAGGCACCGCAGGCGGTGACACTGATGATACATGAGATGAAATGATATATTGGGAAAGGATTTTTTTTTTAAGCAAGGAAACGTTTCAGTCCTAAGTTTAGGGTACCTCTACGGCATTTGCCATTTATGACGACTGAGGAAAACCTGGAAAAAAATTCAGTCAGGGAGGACGGTCCTGACGGGATTCGAACCCTAGACCTACCGCTCACAAATTCGCGCCTTTACGACCTCGGTCTCCCGTGGCGGTATTTGGACCGAAAAAACAACAGTAATTTGTAGTATGATGTTCTGTAAACAGATGTAATTCACATACATTATTATAGCGTTGCTACATGACAGGTAAATCAATAATGAACAAATGAAGCTAAGATTATCGTAAATCAACAATGAACAAATGAAACCAAGATTATCGTATGATGCTCTGTAAACAGATGACTCACATTACGTCATGCTAGCATTGCTACAATAAAATTGAGCCAAGGTTATCGTTCAGCTGTGTGGGTTGTCATCTAGGGGTCTAATTGAGCCATTCTTTTTTGAAGGAACAATAACTGGCCCAATGTACCTGAACATGATACGCACATCCGTCTTACCCGCCATTCATGCACTCTATGGAAATGAGTAATTTTACTTCCAACAGGAGTACACTATATTACCATCGAGATGTTCGTGCGTACCTTGATGACAATCTTCTAAGGTGCAGGATAGGACGAAGAGGTCCGATTGAGTTTTCACCACATTCTCCGGACCACATTCTCCGGATCTTAACTCCGTTGGACTTCTACCTATGGGTAACTCTTAAGGATGTTGTATACCGTAGAAAATCAGCTACACTAGCAGCACTTCGGGAAGAAGTTGAAACGGCATGTGCTGCAATCGCTGAGGGCACTTTCGCAAACGTTACTCCATCAGTAGTTCAACGTACTCAGCAGTGTATCGACGCCGATGATGGACATTTTGAGCAACTGTTGTACCTGAAAAAGTCTTAGATGATTAGTGCTCATTATTTTATGTTTGTGTGAATTCAGTTTTGTTATGTTAATACAGGTTTTTCATTGCTTGAAGTGTGTATACATTTTTGACACCCTCTGTATATAGTCAGCAGACAAAAGTTTGTTGTTCAGATATCGTAATTATTTTAATCGCAAAGTTTTGTGAATCTGATGTTGGTAAATGTATCTAGTAATATAGTCATGACATTTGGTAGTGTATTTTGTCTTGTTATATTGATATTTTGCTTCTTCCTCTCTTACATCTTGAATCATTCAAACATGTCTTGTGGTATAACGCTCAGTTTTGCAGAGAAATGACACATATTACTGTTTGTATGACGAGCAAGTTTATATTCTAAGTATGTTTTAGTGCCCTTCTGAGCATTCGAAGTCAGGTATATCCCTCGTCATTGTCATCAGCTGGCTGTGCATTGCTGGTAACGGACGAAGATTAAAAAAGAGGGGGGAAATGCAGGCGGATCCGTGTAAGCAGATTTTCAGCTGCCGTCACCAGGTACGCACTGTGCTTTTCTAAATCGAACATTGCAAGTATTTTTCATATCATTTTCATTCGTTTGAGCAGTTAATATTTTGCACTTACCTGCCTGCTATCAATATCTGACTATATGCAAAGTTTGAGATAAGGGTTCGAGATGAGTTGCCTAAAGCTCTCTTGTAAGAATGAATGCATGTAAAATAGCTGTTTTATGAAAAGGTATTGGTAATGAGCTATCAAGAAACTCTCCACAATATTTAAGCACTTTCTGCAAATTTAACTTTGAATTCGTGCAAAGTTTTGTGTTACATAAACCAATGATAATTTTCTGAATTTGGTTAATATTACTTAATGTTAGAAAAGATATGCTTAATTTAAATTGCTGGTAGCTCTTATGAACCACTTATTGCAGAAAGGTTATATAGATACAGTTTACAGAAAAGTGGAAAAACTGTTTAAATATTTGAAAATATTTTACATATTTACAGCTAAGACATGAAAGGGCCGTTATTTACTAATTTTCCAAAATATTTTAATCATTTATGCTAAATTTACTGGCATGCATGAACTAAACATAAGATTATATTTGGCTTGGACTAAGGCCATTTTGCATTCAATAAGAAATTAATATGCGAAACATTCATAATATATTACGAAAATTATTAAATGTACTGAATAACTGCATTTTCTAAATACAATGAGCTATATTCTACTTCCTTCAAATGAACATAAACCTAATAAGTGTTCTAAATTATTTCATGTTTGCTATAACTTTTCAAAAGAAAGAAAAATCAGATAAATATATAAAAATCATTTAAAATTAAATTATCTTCGTGATGATCTTATTTAAAATTTTTGAATCACTAATTACACTTGAAAACCGGCTAATAAAAATTTCTAAAGTATGATTAGAAGGTAATGAAGAAGGTACATGTTTGGAGGCAGGGCAAAACTTGAGAAGGCGATTAGTAATGTTGGACGTGTGGAAGTGGGCTGTATAGATTTAGTTTGCCCATAGTAATGCCATCTTAAATTCTGGCAAAAATTTACGCCCAAAGGAAACTTATATAAAATGATTAAAATTAGAAGTTGGGGTAAAAGATAATTCTTTTTGTAAAAGTAACGTGCCACCATCGGAAAATGGGACAAAAATAACTTAACAACCTACGTTTTACTAACTATGGAAATACAAGATACACTTGTTCTTGGGATTTTGGTATGCAGTAATAGGATAGTGTTTAGATGGATGAGGTAAACTGAAAATCAAAGCCAAGTCAGGAGCTGACGCTACAATTGGTGATACACAGTTACGAATATTGGAAACTTAATAGGAATATCTGTTCTTAAAATTGTAAATATAACCACACGATTTTACAACATGGCTTGGGTTAATGGATTCAATAAATTGTTCGAACATGTCAAGCTTCTGTTAATAGTAATAATATACTTAGGAGTACATGCTAAAATATTTTTCATAAAGCTGTGAAATTTGGAAAAATGAAATTGCTGCAAATACTAGTATGAGCATTTTATTTAGCTATTCTAGATTTGGAGATAAGATCACCCCGAAAGATCAGCTCTTGCAAGAAATTATCTAATAATTCTTCTGTTTGACAAAAGTTGCGCGTTCGTATTATAGGAGAAGGCTAAAGCTTACCGACAGTGAACGGGGTGGCTCATGTTGTAACGCTTGAGACTTGTATTCGGTAGGTAGACATCCGGCATTCTGACCTTGGGTCTTTTCCACGGTTTCTCCTGGTACCTTAGGCGAATGCCTGGATGGATTTTTCATTTTCACGAGTTTTCCGCTCTCTCATTTCACACCACTTCGTTCCGCTTGTTCTATTACAGGATGAAATGTTCCAGGTGGTGTGGCGATGTTTTGCGCTTTGGAAGGTTTTGCCCCGGCGTCTGGTATGGAAGCAGCCCTTCTAGGGACTCATCCGCTGGAGTGGGGGTGTTCTATCTAGAAACAATCTATGGGACCCCGCCTACGCCCATTCCTCACAGACCGTGGATCTTGGCCGCCCGGTATCTCCCCTACCTCATTCCTTTTTTTTTTTTTTTCCCTTCAGAGGTACCCTTATTGGAGGGCTTAGGCACAAGCAGTCAGCACTTGAACAAGGCTGAACAAGGCTTCCATCCCTAATAATCCTATTCAAAGCTTACCGATAACTTGATGTCAAGTATTATGGTTTACTTTCTTCCGATCCTACACTTAAGTATAATCAAAATGTTGCTTCTTTCATCGCCTTTTCTCGTCCTTCCTGCAGATAGTAAGCGCCTCTGTATACAGTTATATATTTTCTCTCTAAAATAAAAAGAACATCCAGGTCGCTGGAATGTTACCAGTTTCGATTCCTCCGCGTATTATTTATTTCTGTTCTAGAAGATTTTAGCTATCAGGCACGTGTTTGGTCCAGACGGTCCTATATTACAGATTCCTATAAATTATATGTGTAAATAATAGAGTACACTCCTCGGCACATCCTAATATACTTAAAAACACTATTGATGTGACATCACTTTATTACTCCGAACATGAAGTAATTCTTCTGCCTCCCAAACTGCTGTAATTTTTACATATTGATGCAAGTACTTCTTCCTTCTATCTGTGCATATTAAACCCACCTATTTACAACAGTATCTTTATTTTGTTAGTTGTCCCCTGTATACTAAAATGTATTGCTTTATCTCTTTAATTCCTTGGCCGTTGTCTTTGTAACAAATTTTTCTAAAGTAATACTTATCTCAAAAATGTGGCACAAAAGTTTCAGACCAAATACATCCCCTCTTCGGTTACAATCCTAAATAAACCAGCACACAAAAAATATAATGCAAACCCAAAACTTCCAACAAAAGTTAATTATCTTATAACCATTCACATATCTGGAATTGAGAGCAACGATCCTATTCTGAAAGCATGACACGACACTTTATTAATGAATTCAACCATGAATGATTTTCCTAAATTGGTTTCCCACATTACTTTTAGAGCCTCCCAACTTAAAAAGTATATTTAACCGCAACTTATATACATCTCAATTGCCATACTTGCCTCCTACACCCAAGATCGCGGGTTCGAACCCGGCCAGGACCGATGGATTTTTTCGGGTGTAAAAATCCTACGTATGGCTTCCTTCGGAAGGAAAGTAAAGCCGTGGGTCCCGTGTCGTACATTTACGGCACGAAAAAGAACCTCAAGCCTGAAAGAGAGGCCTCTGAGCAAAACTAATGTGCCTTCTCAATATAAGAATTATAATATAAGAATTATAACTTAAGTTTATATGACACGAACTGATATATTCTCCACTCAGGTCGCCGAAAGTTACCTTAGAGATAGGGGTAACAGCAAGTTTTTGCATAACGCGCCTACAGCTCTAGGTTTAAATCATATACTTCAGAACTCCAACAATAACATATTTCAGCTATACATCTGCCTAAATAGCAAAAAACAATTTTCTCCATCGGAGTACAGTAAGCAGTTTAAGTTCATTTCTTTGTCAGTTTCTCCTCATACTGTCTCATAAAAGTGCACAAGGGAAGAGAGGATACTGGAAATGTAACTAAAATACTGAAATGTTAAGATGTAAAGCTACAAATTTAAAACATTGATGTTGAAAATGCAGTTTATTAGCCATTTCTCAACTGGAAGAATGGAAACATTGTATTTGCATGCAAAAATATTCTGTATTGCATTTCTTTTTTCTATATAAAATGGAACTTACCACCATTAGCAATTCATTGTTTAGCATTAATAAAATTCATCAATGCATGAATAATTATAATTTACATTATGTGTACTAAAAGCATATAAAACACATAATTTGATTTATTTCTTCTGTAAGCAATTTGGAAACAGTACAAAAAATGTAATTAATTTATGAGTTTCAACATCTAAAAATACAAAAGAAATATGGAGAGGAAGAACATAGTATCATTAAACAGCGAGTGGAAGTATATTTTTTCATATTAGCATTTATTTTCAAAAAGTAGTTAATGTTTATAAATCACAACCATTCCTTGGTCTTTCTCCTAAATATCGCTGCAGCAGAATGAAAATAACACCAAAATTAAATAGTCCCTTACTGATGTACTGTACTATTACATAGTCCATGTTCTAATTATCGGGGGACGTGTAAATCTCTTATTTCTATCTGTGACTATTATGAAGGCCAGCACAAAGATAAGTTTAATAAATATCTCAGAAAATTATGCTGTGTCAGAGATTTGTGTTAATGTTTTCTCAATTCAACATTTAACCTCTTATCTGTGTAGCACACAACTGTTGGCTAATGAAAAATAAAAATACACATTTGTACATTTTAGATTTTAGGGACAGAACTTGGGATATTTTCTGCATGAGCAGCAAATTATTTGATACAGCATTTGAAATTACAGTTGAAGCGGTTTGGTATGGCAGCCCCACTTTGGGCACCAATTTTGTCGGTGATGACAATCGTTATGAAGCGATTTAGTTACTGATCGCCATATTTTGTAGCGGCGGATCGTTAATTGAATATTGATCGCTTTGGTGTTGTTGCCCACATTTCATGATAACAATGGCTCAAGGTTTTTTCCGCTGTTTTGTGACTCATACTCAACAGGACTGGGAGAGGAAATCAAATGTGTTAATAATGACGTCACGAGTAGATCTAAATATTTATGGTAATTATTCGCAAAATGTTTCGCATCCTCTGGTGTTCTGCGTAAAGTAGAATTTAACTACGTCGAGTGTAAATTTAGCTGGCGCTACTCCCAAGGAAACGAACTGAGAACTGCGTCCAAAGTAAGAACGTATTGTAGTGCCCGCGTCGACTGTAGAGCTTATTCTGCGTGAACTGAGCTGATGGTATTTGCTCCAGAGGAGCGAATGCCTCCTTATACATGATGTCCCAAAATTCAACCACACAAATTGCAAGGATTGTGAAGGAGCCTTAGATAAGCATTTAATGATAGGGAATTTATGATCCCTTTTGTAAACTTTCAAAGTTATGACGCTTTTTAGAAATCGGATATACGAGCTGATTCGTCAATATAACGTATGTGTGTGAATTAGATTTTCATTCAGAATGCTCACATCTTGCTGAAATAGTCGGAAAAAGGTAGTGTTAATTCACAGTACACGGGAAGTTGAAAAGTATTGGCTTTGCTACTTCGGTAAAACTGTTCCTTCTGCAAGGGTATACACGCCAATGATAACAGTTCAGTAGTGCTACGAAGTTAATTGCGTATGAGCAAAGTACCTAGCATATCGCAGCTGGGACTTGACGTTACAAACCAACCTTGTCCTGCGGCCGAAAGATAGCGGAGAAAGTCAAATTCCGCCCGAAAGTATCAGTGTGGATTTCTATTATTATTATTATTATTATTATTATTATTATTATTATTATTATTATTATTATTATTTGTTAACCTAACTAAACTAACCTAACCTATGAAAAAGTCAAATTTATTCTATTAAAAAGATCGCAAGTGAGAAAAAATATACCATGAGAGGTATGAACCCACGACTTTCACATTATTAGCATAAAACACTAACCAACTCAGCTAATTGGTCTACATGCTCATCAAGGAAATTATCCCCCTAAAGAAATTCCTACTCTTGGAATCGTAACCAGTCGGCTTTCTTCTCTACCGTCCGGGACTGCGTAAGGTAAGGCCATCTGAGTGATTAATGGACCATTTTCTGCTTTGTGTATCAAATGCAAAATACTGTTTGCAGTTGCTCCGAAACATGGCTAACGAGTTTTCATTTGCCGAGCTTGCTGATATGCATTTGATTTATGGGGAGGACATGCATACGTAGTTATACCGCTGTACAGGGATAGGTTTCCAGACAGACATCATTCTTGCCGCTCGACCTTCCAAAATTTTCATAGGCGTTTGCGGGAAACTGGATCTTTAATGGTGCACAGATCCGATGCAGGTGCAAACCTAAGGTGTCGTACTCCAGACTTTGAAGAAAAGGTGCTTACCAGGGTTTGGGCGAAACCTTCCACTAGTACCCGAGCAATTGCCAGGGCCATGAAAACGAACAAGTCCAGCGTGTATGGGGTCCTGCACGGAGAACAACTATTTCCCTATCGTCTGCTTAAGGTACAGTCATTTGGGACCAGCGGACTTCGGTTCCAGACCATAGTTCTGCAGGTGGGCCTTGGAGCGACAGATTGAACAGCCTCACTTCTCGGTTCTCTTCACCGATAAGGCCATGTTCACAAGAGGTGGGCTAATTCTGAACCATAGTAACAGTCGTGTATGAGTAACAGGGAGTATGAGCAGCCGCATACAGTGGTGGAAGCTGTTTATCAGCACAGATTCAGCATTAACGTGTGTGGGAGGGGGGCATCGTGTCTAATCAAATACTTGGACTGTATCTACTTTCTACACGGTTAAACGGGCACATGTATGTTCAGCTCCTCACCCATGTTTTGCCTGTGTTTTGGAAGACGTCCCTCTAAACATAGGATGTCAGATGTGGTTACAGCACGATGGATCTCCTTCCCATTTCAGCATTGAAGTATAAATTAACTCAATTGTGTGCTTCCTGGGCAGTGGATTGAAAGAGGTCGTCCTGTAAATTGGCCACCGAGTCTCTGGACCTCAATTGCCTAGATTTTTATAGGGATATCTTAAGAGCCTCGTGTACACATCATCACTGATGAACAGATACTAGCGCGGGTATTGCCTGCTTGTGATGAGGTTCGTAACATTCCAGATCTTTTTGAGAGGGTGCGAGGGTCATTTCTTCGCAGGTGCACACTTTGCAGGGATGTTGTAGGCGACGCATTGAATAATATCTCTGATGATCTTTGTTTTGTTGTTTGCAGTTAAAATACCTGTTTTCTTAATCTTCAAATTTTCTTTTTATTTGGTTTTCACGCAGCGTAAAAAGCAGGAATTTACTTAATTTTTATTGGGTATTTGGCTTCATTCAAGTACATTTTTCCTTTATTCCGGAGAAAGACGTTTATTTTTCCTTTTAAGTAATTACTATGTCTACCATCATTGGCTAGAGTGGAGGAAACATTTTGTAAATTTTGAAATGTAACTGTACGTACAATACTACATGTAGAGCACAGGTCAAGGTGATAACACTTGGATAATTACTTTATCCTTGCAAGTTTAGAGTTATGTTATGCGTTAATCATATTGTAATTTATTTTGCTTAATTCGTTAGAGTGAATGAGCGGTTCTGAACAACAACAAAAATATGGCACCTACAACACAAAAAAAAAAAAGAAAAAAAATCATGCAGTGATGAATTTTCGAAACTACTACTCCTCCTCCATTACAATATCTAATGCCGCTGCACATTGCAGACCTTTTCAGGAACAGTACCTGGTGTAAGTGAAACGACTGTCTCTTTCCCAACCTCCTGTGGAGGTTTAATCAGTGGCGTGCTGACCATTAGATTTTATGCTATTGCATGAAATTTAGAAACTACAGTCCATTAGTTCCCCATCTCAAAATGTTTATCTAGGACCTCTCCATGATCTGTGCAATTTGTGTGGTTTAATTCTGGAACACTCAGTATATTCAATTCATATTGACTAGACGTTGATTTTACACAAGCCCGACAAATTTTGCTCAGAGGCCTCTCTTTTCCGGTTTGAGGTTCTTTGTCGTGCCGTAAATGTACGACACGGGACCCACGGCTTTACTTCCCTTCCGAAGGAAACCATTCTGAAGATTTTACGCCCGACAAAGGCCATCGGTCCTGGCCATTTTCTCTTTTGATGACATATTAAGTTAACATATTTAACATATTAAAGGTATACCTCATAATACACATATATACCTAATACCTACATTACTAATTAAAATGCACAAAATATGATGATTAGGCTTACCACATATATGTTATATTTATATATCTCTGGGTGTGGGCCGTAGGAATTGCTTCATGTGCCCCTGTTTTGAGATTTCTCTCTCTTTTGGAATAATGTCCCGAAACGTCACGCCTCAAACAGTTGTGCACAAATCATTTCCTTATTCATACAATATATTATTCATGTAATACAAGTTATATATATGTATGTATATATATATATATATATATATATTTGTTAAAAAACGTATATACAATATCTGTAAGCCATTTCAATCATTCTTCTTTGTACCTTTATTGACCTAGGAAAGTTTATTATTATTATTATTATTATTATTATTATTATTATTATTATTATTATTATTATTATTATTATTATTATTATTATTTTAACACCTTTATTTTCTTTGTTTGTATCTATTTCATTAATTTATTTTACACATAATTACTTTGTTCGCTTTCTTGTTTGTCTGTATTTATTGTGCGAACTGTTTGTAATTAGCAATTTATATCACTTACACTTCGTCACAATGGGTTATCCCCTTTTACCTACACTTTGTCATAGTGGATTATACCAACTTTCATGTTGACATTACTAGAAGTACATTACTAATTGTACATAACTTCATTACAACTCAAACATGTGCCCATGGTTTGCGTATGATCATCGTCCTATTCAAATTTTCTCTAAGTGCGTACATAAATAACAACATTCATTTTTATATATTAAACGATAAATACAAAAATCAATTTCATTAGGGAGTATTCTGGGTCGGGGATTACGTCAGAGTCTTACATGACTTCAATAATTGTATATGGTGTCAGCCCAAAATGTTGTTAGTTTCAGGGTCCATTAATTCATAAGCATGAGGCCCTCACAATATAGAAGGGTCCTTAAAACAGTGGCTCCTTTCGAATGTAGCGGCCTCTTAATAAACTGACCCTTAATAGCACCAAATCTTTTATTTTCGATTCACATTTGTATCTATATCTCTTCGTCTTCTTATTTCGCTTCTCAGTTGTTGTTGCTTTTTTTTTTTTTTTTCCCTCGCTTAGTCCTTTCGTAGACTTGTTTGTATAGCTCAATCTTGGTTGGCTATTCCAAGGAAGCAGTAGCGACACGGACAGCGGCGAGGAAGGACCCAGGATGGCAGGCACCAAGCAAGAAGAAGAAGTCTAGCTCTGCCAGACTTCCCAGCACCCAGCCCTCAAGCGCAGTCAGCTTAACCAGCGCAGAAGCTTCTGTGCAGCCGCCTCGTCCCGCCACTCCACCGCATCCAGCAGCAACAGAGAAAAGCCAGCTATCCCCTCCACTCGCGCCGCCTCATCTAAGCCAGCACCCGACGCTACACAGCTAACACCGGCCGCTACCAGCACAGCACCTGCCGCCGCACACACCCCAGCATACTCGCGCCGTACTGTAGACATCCCGGCAACTCAGCTCACAACTCCTGTCATCTGGGGCCCTGCTGAGTCATCACAATTCCTTCGGGGAAAATTATGGCAGCAGGGTCCCCCAGAAGAAGAAGAAGAGGAAGACAGTGAAGATGCAGCAAACATCCAGTCTCCACCAGTCGCCACACCAACAACTCGGGGCCCTGCACAAGTCGCCACGCCCAAGGAGAAACTTGCGCAGCTGCAGGACAGCCCACGAAAGCGAACAGTCACTTTCTCGGACGACTCCTCTTTCATACTCAGCACTTTACCTGCACACTCGCCACCACCAACGCCGAACATGAAACGAACACAACCGGAAGAGACACTACATAACCCAGCTTCTTCAACCAGCGCCGTGCTCCGTGGGGTCCCCCGGAGCATCGCCTCATCGTACATCCTGAGAACTGCTCAGCGGCTATGGTCTTCAGCACACTTTGCAACCCGTATTTACTCACACCGAGGCCCGACACCCCTGGTACGAATCAACTTCCTTGAATCGGAAGAGTGCGAGGCGGCCATCACATCCGGCATCAAAATTGGTCCACACCGCCTCACACTCGAAGCCAGCCACCGCCGTCAAAACGCTCCGTGCAGGCGCTGCTGTGCCTACGGACACAACGAACAGGCCTGCAGTGAGCAACCACGCTGCCATTACTGCGGTTCATCGTCGCTTACAGCGGATTGCACAGCGCATGACCTGACACGCCGGCGAAGGTTTTGTGCCTCCTGTGGAGGGACAAACCACTTCACCGGCCAAGCAGCATGCCCCCTCCAGCGAAGATTCAACGTAAACAGCAACAACACAGGGAGCCAGTCGTCAAGCTCCTACACACAGCAACAGTCAATGAGACGCACAGTGACTACGCCAATGGACATCGAAGCAGCACACACGCCAGAGAACACATCACAGCAACATTCACCTGAGCTAACTCATCACATTAAGACACTTCAAGACCTCATCCTTAAACTAACTGCCTTAGCGCAACAACAGGCAGCAGCACTTGAAATTGTAACCACTCGCAGCAGCCAGCTGGAAGCGGCCATCACCTCCATGCACGACGCCAAACTGCACATCACTCAGAGTACCAGCCTTCAAAACTGCACAGAATCTTCACTTTCAGAACAGCTCCATGACCAGGCAGGCCTGATGCGCAGGAGTCGCGACGCCCTGGCTCAGCGCCTAGACGACCAGCACACATTTCTGCGCCAGACCATGCCAGCAGCCATAGCCACTATCACGGACCTTGCACAACAACTCCATAACCATTTAAACGAAAAACTGGCATCTCTAGAGTTACTCTCCGCACGCCTCGACCGCCTGGAAGAGGGTTTCACAGAACTGAGAACATACAGCTTCAAATACTTTGCGCAAATCAACAACCACCTCATGGACATGAAGAAAACTCATAAAGCAATCCACGCAAACACACAACTTACACAAACGTACCGTAACACACACTTAGAAACCACTCCGGCACCCTGGACAACCCAGCACAAATAAAGCTGCCACCACACGCTCATCAGAGCGCCAAGAATGAATCCAATCAAAACAAAAAGCTCATCAGAGCTACCAAAATAGTTAAATGAATGATTAAAGTCAGCAACTTTTCAAACCCCCCAAATACACCACATACCCCCGGGGGAGTAGTCAAGGCCTCGGCCATGACTGCCTCCCGCACCCAACTCTAAGAGTCCGCTCCCGGCCATCTAATAATTACGAGGGTGCTCAAAGCGGTACCTCGAGTAAATTCCTGTAATCTCCACTACCCGAAGTCACCATTAATATTATATAGTTTAAAAAAAAAAAAAAAAAAAAAAAAAAAAAAAAGCTATTCCAAGGAATAGAGTTCGGGTTCGGTAATCCTGTAATAAGTGGCTCCGGCTCCTGGTTAAGCAATAGTTGGATGGGCGCCATTCCAGTGATTGGGTTTACGGAATTGTATATGGATTCGTTCTGTATACACAGTGTTTGACCCAGTCCGTGTGCCTTTTATGACTTAATATTCCAAAATACAATTAGATGTCTTTTATTGCTTTCTCAGTGGGGTTTGCCTGAGGAAAATAGTTTGAGCTATGATACAATTTTACATTAAGTTTTCTCTACATTCTCCTTTAAATAATTGCTCTTGAAAACTGGGATTGTCTGACAGAATGGTCTCCATCTTGCCGCACTTTGAAATGTAGTCATTGGCAATCTTCTTCGTGCAAGCCTTGCTTGTTACCGATTTTAATGCGTAAATTTTCACAAATGTGCTAAAAACGTCATGCATTATCAAAATGTATCGATACCCAAATTGTTACCAGGGCATTTCGCCATGAGTGCCGATAGTAACAAGGGCATTTGGTCGATCTCTCACTATCGTCTGTGACTCCATATCACATCTCCTATTCGTTGGTTTTGCCTTCTAGTATAAGTCACGTATGGCAATGAATCTCCTTACTTTTCTAGCTAAATGTTTCATATAAAAATGTGCCGCGATAAAGACACCTTCTCAGTTCCTGAGTGTGCTAAGGAATTATGGAAAGCACTAATTAGCTTGCCTTCCACTATCTTCGGAATTATGGGTTTCCATTTTTGAGTGAGTTGCCCTTGCAATTAGTATAATATCCCAATGTGTTCCTATGGTTCTTGTAGTCTAACCGTTGAGCTCTGGAACATTGTCTAATATTTTTCTAAGTTCCTTATCCTGCTCTTGCAGTACGCTTAATTTTTTAAAATCATTTCTTAATGCGTGTTCATGGCTACTTTTTAGCCTCGTCACTATAAATTCGTGATTAGGGCAGAAAATAGTCTCCGGGATTTTCTGAGAAGGATTCAATCTGGAAAGCACATCACTGAATTTATTCTGCTTCCCCGGAATGTGATAAATTATTATGTCTGAAATATAATTTCATTAAATTTTGAGAACTGGTCAGTTTGTGTTTGCTCATAAAAGACAGGCCCACGTGATCTGTGGCCAGGTAAATCTTCCTGTTAAAGACATACAACCTGAACTTTTGTACAGCAAGGTATATGAATAGCAACCGTTTCCAGTTCAGTAATACATGCATTTAATTCGGTTCTGAAGCATCCTCTCCACGCAGTACAGATAATATTCTCCATACCATCTTTGTGCTTTTGCATCAAAATTGCTCCGTACCCTTTGCTAGAAGCTTCGGTATAAATAATGAAACGAAGATCATCCCTGGACCGCTCTAAAAATGGTATTTTTGAAAAGTAGCTTTATTCGGTAGAATGCAATGTGCTCGACATCAGTCAATTTTCTTTTGATTCTATATTTTAAAAGTTCTCGGAGTGGTGGGGTTCAACGGGGTAATTAATAAAAAATCTTAATTGGTAATTGAATAATTCCCAGGAACCTAGGAAATTGCTTTATATTTTGAGGACACTTTACCGTCTTCTCTTAATTTAGTGAGCACGTGGTCAATATGTAGTATGTGCTGATCAAAGTCGTCATCGATAATCAGAAAAACAGGAGCAACTATATCGCTTCATAATTGACGGCCGACCTGTCACTGCCGATAAACAGCTTCAAAATTGGTTCCCAATATAGGGTTGCCATACCAATCTGCTTCAAAACTAATTAGTATTTTCCATAATTCCTCAGTACACTCAGGAACTGAGAAGGTGTCTTTATCGTGGCACATTTTTACATGAAACATTTAGCTAGAAAAGTAAGGAGATTTATTGCTACATGTGACTTATGCCAGAAGGCAAAACCTACGAATAGGAGATATGATATGGAGCCACAGGCGACATTGAGAGATCGACCAAATGCCCTTGTTACCACAGGCGACATTGAGAGATCGACCAAATGCCCTTGTTACTATCGGCAAGCTTGTAATGGCGTATCGTTAATTGACTGTTATCCTTGTTGCCCACGATTCATAATAACAATATCTCAGGATTTTGTTCCGCTATTTTGTGACTCGTACTCAACAGGACTGGGAGAGGATGTCAACTTTGTTAATAATCACCGATGAGTGGATCTAAATATGTACGATAATTTATTATTCGCAAAATGTTTCGCGTCCTCTGGTGTTCTACGTACGGAAGAACTTAACTACGTCGAGTATAAATTTAGCTGCCTTGACTCCCAAACAGACGAAATGAGAACTGCATCCGAAGTAAAATTATTGTAGTTCCCGCGTCCATTGTAGAGCTTATTCTGCGTGAACTGAACTGGTGATATGAACTGATGCCCCAGCGGAGAAAACGCCTCCTTATATATTCCATTCATATTGACAAAAGTTGGCTCCACCAAGCTAATGGGGGCCACAAAAGCACGCGCAAGTTAAAAATTGAAAACACACCTATAATTGGATGGTTCAAATTCACCTGCCAACGCATGCCACCCGCTACTATTTGAAATCTTAAAACGTTTATTTACATTGATTGATTTAAAGTTGACTGTACGAATGGCTGGTGAGTTCATTCCCCTAACGCATTCGAAAGCCTGGACTATATTAACCCTCGCCAACAGAAGGTCTTTTGAGAATTGGCATAGCACTTTTCCTTTCCCTTGTATAGCGGTTTATTTCCCCCTTGGCTCTTACCCTCTTCTGGCTGGGCTACCGTAGACAGTTACACCAAAAAACTTTCTCTTTTGACGACATACAATCAACACATTAAAGTTACGTCCTTGGGTTCTCTTGTCCAAACAAAAATATAACGCTATTTCCCTTAAAGTTGACACGTTTTTCTTTTCAATGCACAAGCAAATAAATACAGTGATCTAAATGTATAGAAGGTTCAATACAAGTTACACAAATTAATTATAACAACATATATAATATTGACAATTGATTATAAGAGCATTGCTAATTTATGGGTGGGAATGGGAGTTAATAATTACCGCTTCAAATGTTTCAATTGGGCTCTACTATCGTACAAGGAGCCCATGAGAAATGAGCTATCTTCGACGTATGTCTAAAAAATATTGCCAACATAATATTAATAGCTTAACGTAGGCAAGCTTCCGTTACCATTAAAATAATCAACTTAGAGGTTTACAATTAATTTAATGAGATACGATAAATTATAAGCTCGAATAATTGCAAAGTAGATGTTGCGCAAGTAAGGAATTATATAAAAATATATATTTAGATGTGATGAGTAACCCTAGGTATGGACAATGCAGCATTAATTAACATAATTTTAATTATTTTTTTATAAAAGGTTATACAGGTTCATATTTATATAAAGATAGGCTCTTAAGGGATACTGGGAGTGAGTTGTGGGTCAAAATCGGTAATAATAATAATAATAATAATAATAATAATAATAATAATAATAATAATAATAATAATAATAATCATCATCATCATCATCATAATAATAATAACAACAACAACAACAATAATAATAATAATAATAATAATAATAATAATAATAATAATAATAATAATAATAATAATAATAATTTTGCTGCTAATGGTTCCTTGAATCATTGAACATCCACAGAGAGTACGGCCCATTCAAAGAGCTCCACGTGTCCTTTTTCAGCCCGCCGTATCCCCTTATACAGAAATGTGGAATGAGATACATAACTGTACTGCCTGATGGAGATGCAAGGACTCGCCAGCACCTAAATGAAATGACAGTATTTGGTGCTGATGTGGCAATAGTGAAGGAAGAATGTGTCAAGCGCATATTAAAGCGAATGCCTACAGCTTTCTTAAAGCTAAAGAAAGACACTACTGCAACTTACGTAGTTTAATTTAGTGTTGTGTCCCGAGTTTGTGTGCAAAGCTGTTTGTGGTAAGTGTAGCTCTAGTGACGTAGTTTTGTATGGCGTGTGAAGGGTAAGTTTAGCTTACGTAAGGGAGTTTTGTGTTGCATATGGTTGTTAAGTGTAGCTTGCGTAGGTTAATCTGTGTTGTGTTCGAGTTTGAGTGCAAAGCGTGATAATGAGAGGTTCAGGCGTGTTTTGTGATGGGTGTCAGTTATGGTGTTATTGGACTTGTGCTAAAACTAACAGTGATATGATTGTTAATTCTGACTAGTGGTATAGTGAACTTTGTAAATATAAAGTCCTAGTTGTGAAGCAAGAGGAAACTATTCTCCAACTGCGAGAGGAACTGGCACATGCAAAGTTGCAGATTGAGAGCTATTGCTCACCAATTAAAGTAAATAGTAAATCGCCTGAATTCAAGGTAGTGCCAAAGAACAATAGCAAGAGGAGGAGAGTATTCTCTGCTGATGATGCTAGCAGTATTCCTCTGGTGAACAGATTCAATGTACTTGGAACATTGGAAGCTCACCAGAGCACAAGTCCTCCTCCAGCAGCAGATGCTAAGCCTAAGGGAGGGGCATAGCATCCCTACTGAAGGAAACTTGGGTAGCGATTATGATGTGAGCATTTTTAAGCCAAGTGCTGGACTCGCTGATGTCACAAAATACTTAAGAAAACTAACTGTTGATTTCAGTAAGAATGATCATGATGTAATTGTTGGTAATGCAGGTAATAGCCTTGAAAAAGACAATAATTATCAGATTGAGCAAGAACTTGGTGACATCAGTGCTAAAAGCAGGCATACCAATTTGAAGTTTCTGGGACTGTTAGATAGGCACGATAGGCCTCAGCTTCATAGGAGGGTGTGGAGTATGAATCCGAGGCTTGAGTGTGCACCCAGAAACTCCCACATTTGTATGATAGATGTAAATGACCTATGTAGAGATAACCTCTGTACATGGCCTGCACTTGAATTCTAGAGGCAAAAAGCAGCTTTCACTCCTTATTGCTGACAGAATCAAGGGTAAGATTCCTGTTGTTATTAATAGTTCAAGGTCCCATTTTTTAGGTTAAAGACACCTGATCCAGGCCAGAAATTCATCAAGCCAAACTTAATAATAGTTAATGTTAAACCAAATGACAATCGTATCAATGATCATGATAGCACAGAAAATGAATTAAAATGAATTAAAATTGAAGAATTCAGCAAGCAATAAAAAATTTCTGTACATTTCATCAAAACATTACAGGACTTAGAAGCAAAACAGATGAATTATTAAACAGCTTAACTTGTGACAATAAAACCACATATTATCTGCCCATTTGAACATCATTTGAAACAGCAGGAATTATCACAATTGTCATTACATGGTTATTGTCTGGGAGCAGGAGCTTCAAGGATAAAACTAAATAATGGAGGAGTATGCACTTATGTCAGGCAGGATGTACCATATAAAACATTAGACATATCAAAATTTAATTCAGAACAGGACATTGAATTATGCACAATCCAATTAGATAGCAACAATACAAAAATTATTTTTAATTGCTATTTATCGCTCAAAATTAGGAAACTTTGAAACTTTCTTGATGAAGCTTGAAGATACCTTAAACTTTTTATTTAAGCCTAAGCATGAAATAATTATATGTGGAGATATAAACATTGATTACTTAATGCCAAGTGTAAGGATGAATCGACTGAATTCCCTTCTAACTGCATATAATATGGTTCATACAATTAACTTTCCCACCAGGACTGATAAAAACTCTAGCACAGCAATAGATAATATATTTGTAAATTTAGACAAACTGTCATTATATTCTGTGTCTTCATTGATCAATGGTCTCTCTGACCATGATGCTCAAGTAATAATGAAAAAAAATTCTACAATAAAACTCAAAGAATATTATGGATATATAAAATATAGAGATATTAATGATGCTAACCTCAGTATAATGGCAAAGACACTTCAACAAGAATCATGGAATAGTGTCTTCAGTGCAAATGATGTTAATAGTAAATTCAACAATTTTTACAGATTTTTAAATTGCAATTTGAAGCATATTTCCCACTAAAAATTAAAAAAAGAAGTTATAATATCGGCATGGAATGGTTAACCTAAGGAATTAAAAAATCTTGCCAACACAAAAGATAATTATATAATGAACAAAAGCTCTGTAAAAACCCTAAATTAAAAATACATTTTAGAAAGTATTGTAAGATACTTAGGAAAGTCATAAAAGCAGCGAAAGGCATCCATTACCGAACACTTACCAGTCAGTCAAAAAACAAAATAAAAACTACTTGGAATATATTAAAACAAGAAACAGGCAAAAATTTGCAATAAGATGATGCAATAATCTCAAGTATTAACAATCAAGAGATGCAACACCCTGCAGATGTAGCAAATGTGTTTAATGATTACTTTCTTAATGTAACAAAAAATTTAAATTTACATTCTGGTGATAAAAGAGATGCTTTAAAAATTTTACAATCACCAACTCCCCGTCAAAACAAAGAATTCAAACCAGGTATCACTACCCCTCTAGAAATTAGTAATATCATTAGAAAACTAAAATCAAAAAACTCTTTCGGCTGTGATATGATCAACAGCAAAGCCATAAAGGCCTGTGCAAAGGAAATTAGTACCCCCCTTAGTCACTTTTGTAATGAATCTTTAACATTGGGTGTATTTCCTGAGAGGTTAAAATATTCAATATTGAGGCCTCTGTACAATAAGGGAGAAAAGATAAATGTCTCTAATTATAGACCTAAAGCTATTTCACCTACATTTTCTAAAGTGTTTGAGAAAGTAATCTACAATAGGCTGTACCATTACCTTGAAAGTAACAATGTTCTAGTTAGTGATCAGTTTGGCTTTAGAAAAGGAATTTCATTAGAAAATGCAATTTATAAACTCAGTAATGAAATTTTAACTGCATTTGATGAAAGAGCACATGTAGGAGGAATATTTTGTGACTTAGCCAAGGCTTTTGATTGTGTCACTCATGAAATTCTTATAAATAAATTAGCTTTCTATGGAATAAAAAACCAATATTTAAAATGGTTTATATCCTACCTTGGCAAAAGGAAACAAAAAATAGTAATAAATTGTTCCTTCAAAAATAAAAAACAATGCATCGGAGTGGGGAATGATTAACCCTGGAGTGTCTCAAGGATCTGTTCTGGGTCCTCTTCTTTTTCTAATATATATAAATGACCTCTCCTTATCTATCCAAGAGTAGGAAATGCTGTTCTATTTGCAGATGACACAAACATTGATAAATGGAAAGAGCCTTAATGATTGTGCCATTAAAGTAAATCTGGTTCTCAGTTCACTGTATGTATGGTTCAAAGCAAACAAATTGTCCCTAAATCTATATAAAACAAATGTTATGAAATTCATTACTCACAGATCTCCAGATCCACAATTGCAGATAGGATATTATAACAGTGTACTTTCACAAACAAATATATTAAATTCCTTGGTTTAATAATTGATAACCATCTGAATTGGAAAGATCACATTGATCTTATTACACCTAAACTTAGCAGTGCATGCATGCTATGCAATACATACATTAGTAATGTTGGAGTTAATTAAGACTTTAAAACTAGTTTATTATACTTATTTCGACTCAATAATGATGTACGGTCTAATATTTTGGGGAAATTAAGTTAAAAGTGAATGTTTCTTCCTGTTACAGAAAAAAGTCATACGAATAATCGCTGATATATAAGAAATAAATAAAAATTTGTTCAAAATCAAAATATACATGACAAGAATACTAGACAAAAAGCAAATCTACATTGCCCAATTTCAGCACTTTCATGCCATCAAAAAGGCATTTATTATGAGTGCATTTTAGTATACAATGCTCTTCCCTCTAGACTAAAAGCCTTAATAAACAATGACAATTCCTTTAAATCTGCTCTTAGAAAATACCTATGTAAAAAGGCCTATTATTCTGTAAAGGAATATATGAGTGACAATATTATACTGCACAACATATGAACGTATATGTAAACATGTATATAATAAAATTTGTATGAATAAGTGACTTGTCTGGTTGTTTTTTTTTTTTTTTCCCCCCCAAAGTATTCTTTTTTATTTGTATTGTAATTATTTATGTAGATGAAGACAAATTTTTGTAAATACAGATTGAAAGCTACTGAGGTAATTGTATATGACAAGTTCAATGTTTGTAGGTATCTGTGGCTGCTCCACGAACATACTGAATGCTCCAAGGACTAACTAACTAACTAACTAGATTAGGTGGACATGGCCACCATGGTAAGCTGAAGTATGAAACTATAAAAAGAATAAGCAGCTACTATAGACTGGCCATCCAGAAGAATCTGACAGCTATATATGCCATGAAAAATGCCATATACGTTACACTTTACCATTACCATTATGAGTGTGATTTGAGCAGGAACTGTGGTATGTGTCATAGGAAGGTGAGTTCAGGCGTGTTTTGTGATGGGTGTCAGTTATGGTTTCATTGGACTTGTGCTAAAACTAACATTGATGTGGGTGCTACTTCTGACCAGTGGCATTGTGAACTTTGTAAATATAAAGTCCTAGTTGTGAAGCAACAGGAAACTATTCTCCAACTGTGAGAGGAACTGGCACTTGCAAAGATGCAGATTGAGAGCTCTTGAGAGCTACCAATTAAAGTAAATAGTAAAATAGTAAATCACCTGAATTCAAGGTTGTGCCAAGGAACACTCGCAAGAGGAGTAGAGTATTCTCTGCTGATGATGCTACCACTATTCCTCTGGTGAACAGATTCAAATTACTTGGGACATTGGAAGCTCACCAGAGCAGAAGTCCTCCTCCAGTAGAAGATGCTAAGCCTAAGGGGAAGAGCAAGATTTTGTTACTAGGTAGTAGTCATGGGAGGGGCATAGCATCCCTACTGAAGGATGACTTGGGTAGCGATTATGATGTTGTGAGCATTTTTAAGCCAAGTGCTGGACTGGCTGATGTCACTAAAGACTTGGGAAAACTAACTGCTGATTTCAGTAAGAAGGATCATGTTGTGATTGTTGGTGGTGCAGGTAATAGCCTTGATGTAGATAATACCTATCAGATTGAGCAAGATCTTGGTGACATCAGCGCCAAAAGCAGGCACACCAATGTGAAGTTTCTAGGACTGTTAGACATGATAGGCCTCAGCTTCATAGGAGGGTGCATAGTATGAATCTGAGGCTTGAGCGTGCATTGATGACACCCAGAAACTTCCACATTTGTATGACAGAGTATATCACCTAGGTAGAGATAATTTTACTGTACATGGCCTACACTTGAATTCTAGAGGCAAAAAGCAGCTTTTGCTCCTTATTGCTGACAGAATCAAGGGTAAGATTCCTGTTGTTATAAATAGTTCAAGGTCCAGTTTTTTAGTATAAAGACACCTGGTCCAGGCCAGAAATTCATCAAGTCAAACTTAATAATAGTTAATGTTAAATCAAATGACAATCATATCAATGATCATGATAGCACAGAAAATAAAGTAAAATTGAAGAGTATTCAACAAGCAATAAAAAATCTCTGTATATTTCATCAAATTATTACAGGACTTAGGAGCAAAACAGATGAATTATTAAATAGCTTAACTAGTGACAATATAAAACCACATATTATCTACCCATTTGAACATCATTTGAAACAGCAGGAATTATCACAATTGTCATTACATGGTTATTGTCTGGGAGCAGGAGCTTCAAGGATAAAACTAAATAATGGAGGAGTATGCACTTATGTCAGGCAGGATGTACCATATAAAACATTAGACATATCAAAATTTAATTCAGAACAGGACATTGAATTATGCACAATCCAATTAGATAGCAACAATACAAAAATTATTTTTAATTGCTATTTATCGCTCAAAATTAGGAAACTTTGAAACTTTCTTGATGAAGCTTGAAGATACCTTAAACTTTTTATTTAAGCCTAAGCATGAAATAATTATATGTGGAGATATAAACATTGATTACTTAATGCCAAGTGTAAGGATGAATCGACTGAATTCCCTTCTAACTGCATATAATATGGTTCATACAATTAACTTTCCCACCAGGACTGATAAAAACTCTAGCACAGCAATAGATAATATATTTGTAAATTTAGACAAACTGTCATTATATTCTGTGTCTTCATTGATCAATGGTCTCTCTGACCATGATGCTCAAGTAATAATGAAAAAAAATTCTACAATAAAACTTAAAGAATGTTATAGATATATTAATGATGCTAACCACAATATAATGGTGGAGACTCTTGGACAAGAATCATGGAATAGTGTTTACAGTGCAAATGATGTTAATAGTAAATTCAACAATTTTTTTCATATTTTTAAATTGCATTTTGAAGCACATTTCCCACTAAAAATAAAAAAAAGAAGTTATAATATGTGCAGGGAATGGTTAACTCAAGGAATTAAAAAATCTTGTCAACATAAAAGACAATTATATAATGAACAAAAGCTCAGTAAAGACCCTAAATTAAAAATACATTTTAGAAAGTATTGTAAAATACTTAGGAAAATCATAAAAGCAGCAAAAGGCCTCCATTACAAAACACTTATCAGTCAGTCAAAAAACAAAATAAAAACTACTTGGAATATAATAAAACAAGAAACAGGCAAAAATCTGCAACAAGACGATGCAATAATCTTAAATATTAACAATCAAGAGATACAATACCCTGCAGACATAGCAAATGAGTTTAATGATTACTTTCTTAATGTAACAAAAAATTTAAATTTATATTCTGGTGACAAAAGAGATGGTTTAAAAATTGTACAATCATCAACTCCCCCTCATAATAATGAATTCAAACCAGATATCACTACCCCACTAGAAATCAGTAATATCATTAGAAAACTAAAATCAAAAAACTCCTCTGGCTATGATGAGATCAACAGCAAAGTCATAAAGGCCTGTGCAAAGGAAATTAGTACCCCCCCTAGTCACTTGTGTAACAAATCTTTAGCACTGGGTATATATTCCCGAGAGGTTAAAATAAAATAGTGAGGCCTCTGTACAAAAAGGGAGAAAAGATAAATGTCTCTAATTATAGACCTATAACTATTTCACCTACATTTTCTAAGGTGTTTGAGAAAGTAATGTACAATGGGCTTTACCATTACCTTGAAAGTAACAATATTCTAGTTAGTGATCATTTTGGCTTTAGAAAAGGAATTTCAACAGAAAATGCAATCTTTAAACTCACTAATGAAATTTTAACTGCATTTAATGAAAGAGCACATGTAGGAGAAATATTTTGTGACTTAGCTAAGGCTTTTGACTGTGTCAATCATGAAATTCTGATTGATAAATTACCTTTCTATGAAATAAAAAACCAATGTTTAAAATGGTTTATATCCTACCTTGACAAAAGGAAATAAAAAGTAGTGATAAATTGTCCCTTCAAAAATAAAAACAATGCATCGGAGTGGGGAATGATTAACCATGGAGTGCCTCAAGGATCTGTTCTGGGTCCTCTTCTTTTTCTAATATATATAAATGACCTCTCCTTATCTATCCAAGAGTAGGAAATGCTGTTCTATTTGCAGATGACACAAGCATATTGATAAATGGAAAGAGCCTTAATGATTGTGCCATTAAATTAAATTTGGTTCTCAGTTCATTGTGTGTATGGTTCAAGGCAAACAAATTGTCTCTAAATCTAGATAAAACAAATGTTATGAAATTCATTACTCACAAATCTCCAGATCCACAATTACAGATAGGATATTATAACAGGGTACTTTCACAAACCAAATATATTAAATTCCTTGGTTTAATAATTGATAACCATCTGAATTGGAAAGATCACATTGGTCTTATTACACCTAAACTAAGCAGTGCATGCTATGCAATACGTGCATTAGTAATGTTGGAGTCAATTAAGACTTTAAAACTAGTTTATTATGCTTATTTCAACTCAATAATGAAGTACGGTCTAATATTTTGGGGAAATTCAGTTAAAAGTGAATGTTTCTTCCTGTTACAGAAAAAAGTCATACGAATAATTGCTGGTACACACAGTAGACATTCATGCAGAAACCTCTTTAGGAAATTTGAAATTTTAACTCTTCCTTGCGAATATATTTTATTCCTCATGAACTTTTATATAAGAAATAAACAAAAATTTGTTCAAAATCAAAATATACATGACAAGAATACTAGACAAAAAGCAAATCTACATCGCCCAATTTCAGCACTTTCATGCCATCAAAAAGGCGTTTATTATGGGTGCATTTTAGTATACAATGCTCTTCCCTCTAGCCTAAAAGCCTTAATAAACAATGACAATTCCTTTAAATCTGCTCTTAGAAAATACCTAAGTAAAAAGGCCAATTATTCTGTAAAGGAATATATGAGTGACAATATTATACTGCACAACATATCAATGTGTATGTAAATATGTATTAATAAAAGTTGTATGATTGATTTGTCTGTTTTTTGTGTTGGTTGAGTTGTTCTGTTCTTTTTATTTTTATTGTAATTATTTATGTAGATGTAAACAAATGTTTGTAAATACAGATTGAAAACTACTGTGGTATTTGTATATGACAAGTTCAATGTTTGTAGGTCTCTGTGGCTGCTTCACGAACTCACTGAATGCTCCAAGAACTAAACTAAACTAAACTTACAGATCAACAGACCAGAAGCCAGAGCATCAGAAGTGTCTCAGGGACAGACTCTTGGTATTTGTATAATAGGAGCATAGCTCTTGGTGAGACTCCACAGAGCCATTGCTAAATGTCTGTTCAGTTCGATGATAGTATGATTAGGAGAACCCCCCCTCTACCAGAGACTAGCTTGCACTGAACTACTGGCATGCCATGGTCATGGAAGGACACAAATTTTAAATGAAGGTGTTTACACATTCATTTGGAAAAACTGTCCCAAAGAAAATTTTATTTCTTAAGCGGCTATAAATTGGGGCATTTAAATGGTGCTTCTACTTTTGATATGGGCTGTTCAGCTTCTCAGGAGCCGAGATCTTTGGTAAGGGATGAGGAATGTTTGGCAGTTGCTTCAAAGATTAATAAGACCTAGGGTGCGACTCTACTCTACAAGAGCAGGTCTGCTGCCACAAGCAGAAAAGGACCTGCAGGCAAAAATAGCACAACAACAGCACAGAAGGACACAAAGGGAAGTAAAGACATACATAGTATAAATCAGGAGAGTGCTGATATATAAAGCTTACAAATTCACTGTCCTCCAGCACATTTTTTATAAAATATCTTTTTTTCTGAAAACTTCATTTTCACATATTCAAATTATCCCTAATGTACCAGTTTTGTTTTCATGAAATTAAATTTTCCCAGAGTGTGCCGAAGTATACATTGTAATATTTATGAGACAAAATACATCTAATGCGAATAATATTTGCAAACGAAAATTTTTCTAAAAAAAAATGTTTCATTTTACAAATTATAGCTTTTATGGATTAAAAAAAAACTATCACAGTTCACTAATCAAATTTATTTAGCATATCTCTTAATTATATTTAGAAATTATGCCGTCGCTACATTTTAAAAAATCAAAATGGATATGACAAAAATGGTTCGTGCGAGGTGTTATGGGAAACTCAAAAAGGTCCACTAGCGCATTCCTTCCATTGCAACCGATTTTTTTGGGAATCGAACACACTGTAAAAATCGGTAATTGGATTTGCACAGGGCTGCTGCTGAGTACATTTTTCATAATGAATATTTCAGAACACAGTGTAAAAATCGGTAATTGGATTTGCACAGGGCTGCTGCTGAGTACATTTTTCATAATGAATATTTTATAACACTTCAAAGTGTTATCATTGTAGTAACTTAGAATGCCTTCACATTAAATTTTATGCCAACAACGAAATATTAATCGTTATGAATTATAATATATATTTTTATGCTGGTCAGGCAATTGCGAATATAAAATAGAATCTGGAGGTTTTCAACACGATTGAAAGATTTCATTAAACCCGGGTTTGAGGAATTTCTTGCCATCGTTTTGGCAATACTGTTTATAAATGACAGGAGGAAAAAGTGACAGAAGAAAGTATAGGTTGGTGCAGGTCAAGCACTATAGTAAGGTGAGGAGGAAACAATGTAATAATATGTGAATATAAGATTAAGTTTAATTCGTTCATTTTTTCCACTTGTTTACTGCAGGTATAATCAAATACTTTGAGTGTTTATTTGTAGTGTGCATATGTTTTTAAAGTGAAAAAAAAAAGGATGTGACAGAATTTCAGTACATATATTATGCCGGAAATTTATTTTTACGGCTATTAAGTGCAACGTAGCATACGTTTGAGCAAGAACGCAATTTGCTTTTGATATTCAGACTTCAACGTGTGTATCCCACTTTCAAACTTCCCTTCCTTGCATGAGCCAGTCTTATAGTTACGTAATATAACAGAGTACGGTGGAGTTATTACAAAAGTAATAATCCACTGGGTTATACGATTTCTAGGATTCCCTGGATATTAAGTCTAGGTTTGTAAATATATGAATTGATAATACCAAATTAAATTTTTGCGAGTTGTTGCAGTTATTAGGTTTGCACTTAGGAATAATAGGCGGATCTCTTATTTTTGGTTAATTTTTAAAAGTTTTACTTGAGTAATGCACATAATGAAGTTTCACCCATTTGGTTTGCATTCATTTTAGAGTGTATATATATATATATATGCATCTAATTTGTCTGGTTTTTCACTTTTAACGGTAAATCCTTGTATTATAAATTTAACGACAATTATTTGTGGGTATATAAGTTATAGGCCAACGTCGACATTCGCTAGGTCAGTGGGTATGTACAATAGAGTTATTTATTTCAAACTTTCATTACAAGGAGTATAAAAATTATTTTATAATTTTTTGTGTATTGACTATTTAACAATTTGTCTCCCTCAGTAACCTTGTTTACTGCTTTTCCTACGCCCAATAAATTCAAAAACTGTGTTACCAAGTTATAGGGCCCTTCGTACTATTTCAATGTACCTGCTCACTCTATACATTCTTCACTATCTTGCTTATTAATTTTTCTCATCCATTTAACTCTGAATTTATCTAAGTACATACCAATTTCCATTCCTTTTCTTGCTTTAAAATTCAGCATCTTTTTCCCTACAATTTCCTTTGGTAGTTTGACCATCTTCACATTTCCAACTTCTCCCTAAAAAAATTTAGTTTCCTGGCAATCCAGTAATATATGCCAATTATTATCTTGCTGACTGAATAATGGGCATTTATCTAGCTTCCCCCTTAACTCTTAAACCCTTAGATTTCATAGCTCCTTTCTTGCCCATGCAAAAACTTCTCTTACTGGTTTATCACATATTTCAACATAGTTTTCCTTATTCCTAAATGAAAAGACTTATCTTTTCATTTCTCTATATACAATCAATGAATTTTTTGGTTTAAAAATAGCAAATAGTTCTTGCTTTTCAATGTCTTTGATTCTTAACTTAACTTCTTTCCAGAACCTCCTTCCTAATGCTCCCCTGGCCCTCCACATGTCCCCAAAACCATGTTTTGTAGATTTTCTTTTATGTTGTTGAGCCAAATACCACCTTGATTAAGCCTTTGCACCTATCAAACACTCATATAAGATACTATGCTCCTCTAAATTGCTAATTCAAATCAGTAATTCAATACTCTTTCCATAATTTTCCCTTTACAGCCTATTCTACCTAGTTCAACTTGGGCCATGCCATTTGGTGAGGCTCTGGGTAAGCCACAATATTTATTTGCAAATATTTGTGTGTTCAGATTCATATTAACCCCCCCTACCTCCAAACCACAGATTTCAACTCCATGGATCATTTTAGCCTCCCCCACTGCCCCATAGACTCTCTCTAACGCACACTTGCATCCATGAAATTTTATCTAAGCATGTCCTAATAGCTTTAAAGGAAAGTGTCCCTTTTGCTGATGCGATCTTCTTTTGCTCACTGCATCTGCCCTTACTGCTTACTCTCACCCCTAAGTACTCAAATTTATTAACCACCTCAATTTCTCTTCCTTGCCATGACCATTTCTGATCTATCCTTAACTGATTGCCCATTTTAAAGACCACAATTTTTTACTTATTTGGATTATTACGTAAGCTCCACTTCCTGCAAAATTTATCTATTGCTTCAATTGATTTATTTAATTCCACATTAGATATAGACATTGTCATGAGGTCATGTGTGAATAACAACCCAGGTATTTCATTGTTATTGATTATTGGAACATGGCTATTTACTGCATTAATTTCCTCAAGGATATTGTCAATGAACAAATTAAATAACATTGGATTTAATTTGCAATCTTGCCTTAGCCCTATATTATTATGGAATGACTTGCATTATTTATTGCTTGACATTTTTATACAAAACTCATTATCAGTGTATATTCTTTGTAATACTTTTATGAACCTATTACTTCCTTACTACTCAATTTTATCCATAGTGCTTCCCGATTTGTGTCAAAAGCTTTTTCAAAATCCACAGCTAAATATTTATTTACCAATGTATCTATAACAAAGATATTATCAATCGTTCTCTTATTCTTCCTAAATCCTGATTGCAGTTTCAATAGCTTATTCTCTTCTTCTGCCCACCTTTACAGTCTTTCTACTAGGACCTATTACCTAGTACAGATAGCAAACTAATTCCTCTCTAACTTGATATGCCCACACCTCCCTTATTCTTAAATATAGCCACCACTATTTCCAACTTTTTGGAACCCTACTTCCTTTTTGAATGGAATTTAATATTCTAGCTAATAGACACAATCTCTTCTCATCTAAGCTCCATGATTTCCAAAACTCCCCTGGTATTTCATGAGCTCCACTTGCTTTATTCCTTTCTTGTCTTCTAATTTCTAATTTGCTCTTGCACTTCCTTCACTCCCATCTGTCTATCTAATTGCTCAATATAATATACATTTTCCATTATGCATAATTTCTGCCCATTAGGCTGTTCTATGCTTAAAAGATTTTGAAAATATGTTATCCAAACTTCCTCGCTTATGTTGTTTTCTTTTACTCTGCCCTTGTACAATACCTTAAATATCGCCCAAATTGTTTTAGTATCTTTTACTGTTGCTGTCTCATATAATTTCGTACCTGTTTCCTTACCACTCTTTCATCTTCACTTCCATAAGACATTTATAACCCCACCTTTCAATCATAAAATTTTCCTTTCCTCCAGCATGCCCTTTAGCCTCCATTTCCTTATCTCCCTTAGGACTACTTTTTTTTTTTTTTTTTATACACTCATCATAATATCCCTTTTTCTTGTTTACTGAATAATACTTACTGTTTCCTCCTCCCTCCATCTATAACTTTGAATTTTAATTCCTTTGTGATCTGAAACTTTTTGTTCAGCCCTTATGGGAAATGGTTATTTGAGAAACTACATTTAACTCTTCAAAATTGATCGGATGAAAATCTAAATCCACAGAGTATAGCATATAATCAGTAACACACTGGTCATTTTTGTTCTCAAATGTATATTCCCCCATATCATCTTTTCCTTTTATCCCATTATACATCGTCAGATTAAATTTTTCACAAAACTTTAACAATTTACATTCTCTATTGATAATTTTGTCTTTACTTATTCTTCTTTCTGCCTCACTTAACTTTCCTCTTCCCTCACTTTGCAGATCCATTATCTTTATTTGACTTTCTCCCACTCTTGCATTAAAGTCACCCATTAAAATCCTTATACATATGGTTATTAGATAATACACTGATATCTTGACCTAGCTTATTGAATAATCTTGGATCATAAAACTCCAAGGAACTTGGGGGGGTTACACACTGTTGCAAACACACTTTCACTTTCCCATAAACCACTCGGAATACACCACAGCACTGAGTTATCACCTAAGTCTCTGCCCACTTTCACTTTGACTTTGAAGAATTTTCTTTTTACACCATACTTACCATAAAAGTCAATTTTGCTCACTTCAACAATATAGCTTTTACTAACCAGGGGTATGTAAAAAGTTAGGAGTAGGCAATGAGTGAAGTGGCTTCAGGCCAAAGCTGGCAGCATTTCTGCGGAAGATACATAATTCCATTGATGTTGGACAATTAATTATTCCGAAGATTCTATAATATAGAATATGAATACAAAACAATTGCAACAGCTATCAGATAACATGCCAATATGCAGCTCAGCCTGTTGATGTGCTGAAGTATATTTCTATACTATAACTTTTAGTGATTGAGAATTGTTTTAAGTTTTACTTAAATTCTTTGCATTTAGAATGATTTCCCAGTGATTTAAAAAAAAAAATTGAAAGTATATATTTTAATATATGAGTTTAATGATTACATTTCTGAAAGAATGTCAGCTAGTTGTCTGGCCAATGCAGATTGTTTCTTCCCTCAGGTGTTATAACTATGAACTGCAAAACTACATTTTAAATCGTTAAAATGGGCACATCTCAAAATTTAGTCTTTATTTTGTCCAAGCGACATGATATAATTATTTTTACCATTTCTGGTGATGCAGTGGAGTTCAGTGGAGAATTTGCGTCATATGTTAGGATATACTTTGTGTAGGAAATCTAGAGCTATTGTGTTCGCTAATTTGTTTCTATTTACTCCTCAGAAATATTTAAATAAGGGTGAAAAGCATTATCTGTATCATAATTTTTTGACCTCATTATTTCATATTTAAGGTTGATGTTCTATTATTTACAACAGCTTTTCCTGTATTATTTTTGTTACATCCTGTTTTTCCTTTATTGTTTGATTTATTTAACATTTTGAGGAAAAAAAACTCTTGTTTCTGTCTTTGAAGACCCTACTAATCATTTTACATGAGTTTTATAATATGACCTTGCTTATACAGAGCTGATATATATTGTGCACATGATATCCTAATTCCTGTGGCTATCCAAGATTTATTCTTTGAACTTTGAGACCTATGGATTCTTTTAAGGAGAAATTTTTCTCAAATATTCATATGATTATTAAACTTGTATTAAATTTATTACACTAGTTTACAAATGAAAACTTATTTTCTGTGGTACAATTAAAAATGAGTGACTTTTACTAATTTCCATGCACAGAATTCAAAAATGCATTCCATTTTTCCGTACCACACATCTTTTTGGCAATATGACAATGTTCAATGAAAATATAATTGTAAAATTTGCAAAAATATTACATACTCATATATAACTTTTAAAGAATATAAAGAAGAATAATAATATTAAAGCATACCTGAATTTGAGAATGTATGTTAGTTTTCTTGTGTACCCCTTTTTCTTTTCCCATGGAACTGCAATGTACGTGATTTTCTCAAGTGTTCTCTGATAGATTCTACGCGGGCAAGACACCAGCAATAATCGACCATCATATGTACATTGCAGCATCCCTGAATATGTTCACCATCTTTCCAAATCCTGGTGAAACTTTTCACCTTGCTCTTCACTGACAGCTGCTAAATTCGACAGGAAGTACAAGATGTGACTTGAAATGAAGCTACAAACTCATATTACAGCTGAGCAGTCTGAAATTTTCCAGCATATTTCTGACAATTTATTTGTATTGAGGGTCTTTCACTATGCCCAGAAATTTCTTAACAACCTCTCTGAGTCCATTCCACACATCTTTTTCAATTTCATTCATAGAGCTGATAAAATTTACATCTTTCATCAATTTCCTTATCTGTGGTCCATCATACTCCCTCTCTGATTTTAGCCTGTGACAATGATGGAAATTTTGTGCAGAAGTACTGGAAGCAAGAGCAACTTTTGTGAAGTGCTTTCATGAATTGTTTCATCATGCCAAGTTTTATGTGTATTGAAAGGACTAGCATTTTTTGACGATCAACGAAAGGCACATTAGTAACATTTTTTATCCAGGTTCCAGTTGTTGCCTCTCAGGTCATTTTCCCAATGTTTATCCTTTGCCCTGCTATACCATTTGCAAAAAAAATAAGAGAATTTTGTGCTTCCTCCCTGTTGTCCTAGTAACAGACAAATGACCAAGTCACCACATATTTGACACTCATGGTCACTATATTTAATTTTCTCAAACACGCTTCAGAGTTTCACAAGACTCTCTTAGAATGTGCAATCGGTATTGAAGTTAACTTGTTGCCATTATGAAATAACACTGCCTTAAGATTTCATTTGGAAGAATCAATAAAAAGATGCCAGTTACTTGGCTGCATGCTTCCCTACCCAACTGTTGAATAAGATTACACACATCCAAGCAAAACACAAGTTGATCTTCTTCTGCATAGTGCTTGTGGAACTGTATTTTGCAATCCCTATACCATGAAAATGTAATGCTAGATGATAAATTCTTCTCCTGTAGTCTTAAGCCCAGTAATTCACTTTTTTGTTTTGTGAGGCCCTAAATCCCTCACTAAATCATTTAACTCAAATTGATTAAACTGTTGTGGTGAATTGTCAAATTCTTCTGCATCAGAAACCAACACATTGTTAGAAGTCACGGAGCTGCTTTCAGATTCACTAAAATTGAGGTCTGCTGGTGGTGTAAGTATGGGTAGTGCAGGTTCATCAGGAATAGGCCATGTAACTGACTTCAGATTTGGATATTTAATTCCTGCCTTATTTTGTTTTGTTTTAGCCAGCAACTTTCACATACAAAAGTAACAATCATCATGCTGCTATCTCTATTTCATCGGTTTGGCAAACAGCATTACCTTCCATATTTCTTCATACAAATAATGTAATCCCTCAACATAACTGTTACATGCAATATGAGGCACTAATGATTTATGCTGATCACACACTTTCTCTTTGAAATTTGAGTAATATAGCTTCTTTGTTTATAAGTTTATTTATGTACCTTCCTGTCAAACACATCACACTCACAAATGCAACAAAACTTCTGAGGACTTTGTAGACACTGTCTCCTGCATAATCCTGATGTAGAAGTCATACTGGAACTTTTATTTTAGCACTACACATATAGAAGATGAACATGTATATTAACTCAAGTTTACAGCTGAACTGAAGTTGAGAACTATTAGAGCTGTAAATATAAACATAAATACTTTACAAGAAGACAGATCTGATCCATAGAACAAAATTGATAATTTCTGGGAATGTACACATAAACATCTGGGTGATAAGGGAGGACGGAAGTGAGTCGATTAGGAAGAAAATCAACAACAGATATAGAATAATATAATGCAACATAGCAGTAAGCTCCATAAGCTGAATGAATTTAGCACCATAGACATATATGACATATCATAAAAGCTAGATGTAGCCAAAAACGGACTTCATTTTTTAAATCAGAGCACTGATTTCTATTAAAGTCACATATTTTCCTTTATACTGCAGCATCAATTGACCAGTGTTATTTGCATAGGCACAGGAGTAAACATAGTTCCAGTTTTCATTCACTAGGACTTGCATAGGTTCTTAATTCATTTATCATTCATTACTATAACATATATTCATGTTTGATATTTGTTGGGTTAATTTTTATCTTGATCATATGCCCATCGTGATCAAATAAACCTTTAATAAAAGGAAATGCTGCAAAATTAGAATTTTTGTTTTGTCTAGAGAAATATTTATTTATAACAGTTACAGTGTTATGATGAATTCTTGTAGTAAATTCAATTGTAAGTTCTAGATTATAGCTACTGAGTAGTTTAGTTCCTTCAGCATTCAATGAGTTCGCAAGACACGAAACCCTGTTTAAACAAGTAGTACAAGATACTTCATCTATCACTTTGTCACCACAAATATGGTACAATGTCATTGTTTTCCTCTGTATCCAAAACTTTGCTCTCACAATCTCTATTTCCTTAGGAGCATTTTCTAAATCCTCTTTGGAAGAGATGATGACACCAAACCAATCCTAGCTTTCCTGCCAAACATGATTGCATATTGGTCTGATTAATGCCTAAATGGAATGTATTGTTTTTCCAGAACTGGCAAAATCCTATGCCTTCACTCCAGTGCATACTGCTAGATTATTCCATCCATGTATTAAGCATTTTTTATGTCCCGATTAGCACTCTCAATGCTTCCTTGGCTTTAGGAATGTCATGGCTTGCAAGGAATGATTTTTAGACCTTCCCTTATTATACTATTCACAAACTCCTGATCATTATCTGACAGTAAAACGGTTGGTGCTCAAAATGAACACAATATATTAAGAAAATTATATGCTGCTTTTATGAGCTCATAGGCTTACATATTTTGAAAGGTGATCTTGGTACATCATTACATACTTAAACTCCACATCAATGCAAGTTTGCATGTAGATAAAATCCACTTGACCTCTTGCGTTCATTCATTAAATATTGTTGGTTTAACTACAATTGGCTTCTTAGTTGTATTACATTTTTTGACAAGGTTCCATTAAGCTTAGATACATCATAATATCTTGTGATACATTTTTGTGGTTCTGTTTTAAATTACAAAGCATTCTATCCCTACCTCCATGGTTACAATTGCGATAAGCTGCATTAAAGCCATTCATTAGCATGTACATAATATTTTATCTCATCTCCAAAAGTGCCAAAAGCCTCTATCAAGCTTCTTGCAGTCACTGATTTTTAAAGCATCAAACCTTTGCAATCATCTATTGTAAACAATCTTCTTAGCCTTCACCTTAGCTAATTCCACCTCTATTTCATTTAACTCACATCAGAGTCCAGTATTATTTTCTGACTGTATGAGCCCGCCCTTCTCGTTGGAAGGCATGTTTAATATTACAATGACAAAATAAAAGTTTCCAAGTTGTTGATGTTACACTTGTACATGTAGCATGTATCAGTGAATTCAGTTTCAAGTTTTGCCTAACAGTGTTCTGTACAATCGCAATATGCTAGGAAAATAAGTGTAATCCTCAATTTTGCCAATATCAAATTCCAATTTACCTAAAAGCGTCAGGTAGAATGTAACTTGACTAGGCAGATCTGGATACGTCTGAATTTCGACTTTAACTTATGTTAAAGGTAAAGTCAAAGACAATTGCGGAAAGAACATGTCTGTAATCCCACAACTGCATACTGTTGGGTGAACAAGACAATCCTTCAAATTGGTGCGAGGCAAGATGCAAGAACATAATTTGTAACTACAAATTGCATTTAGTCAGTGAATGCAATACAATTTGGATGACCATAATAAATTGATCGTAAACCGAATGAGCAAACTGGCAAGGGAGACTTGGTTTTAACGGAATGTGTATGATTGTTCATACAGAGCAAAACAGCAGTAGAAGTTAGAATGTTATACTAACATTCCCCATCATGAAGGAGTAGTTGTTGTTATACATTTCTTGGACTCTCGAGCACTTCCTCATACCCCATCCACATATTCCATTTGTCATCTTGCTTATCTGGTTCTCACTCGCAATGCATATAGTTTTGATAATAAATATCACATACAAATTGAATGCACTGCAATGGGCACCAGAATGTCTATTTCTTATGCCAGTCTTTTTGTGGCTGGCTTAGAGGAGGAATTTCTGAAGTCAGAACCTTTGGCGCCGTTATTATGGCTGAGATATGTTGATGGCATATTCATGCTTTGTACCCATGGCTCAAATCTCTCGATCAGTTCCTTACTAATCTTAACTCCACATTTTCAGTTAAGTTCACTTCTTCTGTCTCTCCCAATGCTGCTACATTCCTAGATATTGATATACCTTTATGCACTGACTCTTTTCTAACATCTGTGCACATTAACCCTACCAATTTATAACATTATCTTCATTTTGATAGCTGTCATCCCTTACATACCAAAAGATCTATTCCTTTTTCTCTTTCAACCTGTGCTCATCATCTTTGTAACAACTTTTCATCTCTTGACACCTAAATATGAAAAACCTAACTCAAAAGTTCCGAGACCAAAAATATCCTCCCTCTCTTTTAAAATCCTGTATCATTCTAGCGCATAAATATTTCCAATGCAACCCTAAAACTTTTAATAAGAATTTCATTAACCTTGTTATTACTTATGTTCCTGGAATTGAATGTATCAGACCTATTTTGAAAGAATGTCACATCACTTTATTAATGCATTCATCTTTAAGTGATTTTTCTAAATGTATACCCTGCCTTACTTTTAAAACACCCCCTAAACTTAAAAGTATATTTGACTGAAATTTATCTCCTTTAAATTTACCTCATCACGTTGCAGGCTCATATTCTTGCCAATGCCCTAAATGTAAAATCTGTGCACTAATTATGCCATACCATTCATTCCACAGCCCTAATTTATCCAGAGAATATAACATTTCTTCATTTGCTACTTGTACTTCTAAGAATGTTGTATATATGTTATCTTGTAAGCTTTGCAAAGCATTTTGTATTGTTTAACTTCTACTGTTGTTTTGCTCCTTATGAACAATCATAGAAATTCTGTTAAAACCAAGTCTCCCTTACGGGTTGCCCACCATGCCCTATGTCACTGTAAGGATTTTGATAATGCTTTTAATTTAATGCTTATTGATGCTTTATCTACTTATAGCTCTGAAAGTTTACTCAGAGATAGAGAAATGGCAACTATATTTTGACATAAAGTTCTTATACCACCTGGTTCAAATCTTACATATTAATTTTTTCTTTTCCCTCCCTCTCACACACTCTTTTTGGTTTCATTTGTTTCCTTTCATAATGTTACTGTCAATATTCAATATTTATTTTTACCACTATTTTTTTTAAATTCTATTGGAACCAATTTAGTGAAGAGATAAAATGATTATCCAATACTGTCTTCTCATACACTCTAGAGCTTCACTTACTTTTAAAATAATGGTGGGACTGGTTTCGAAGAGAATCCTCTCCATCCTCGATCAACTTGACGACTGGTTGGAGAAACTATCTTCTAAGAGGACTTGTGACTTCGTCCTAGCAGTACTTTTATGAACTGGAAATTTGTATTGCATTCTTCAGGAATGTCAAAGTTTATAAGATGATCTTTGTGTTTATAAATGTAAATCCTCTCCCATATATCTAACTCTGTACATCCAAGTGCTTCTTCAAGCAACTTTATTTCCTTTTTTATATCATGATTATCTATCCAAAAGCAGTGCGCTACTGCAGATCTATCTATTTGTTTGTACTTAATGTTCCTTTAAACATGTTCCTAAGTTCCTTTTTGTTCTTCCAACATATATCTTATTACATTCTTTGGAGTCATCAAGTTGGTCAAAGATGGAGAGGATTCTCTTTGAAACTGGTCCCACCATATTTTAAAAGTGAAGCACTTGAGTGTATGAGATGACAGTATTGGATAATCATTTTATCTAGCTTGATTGCATTGGTTCCAGCATAATTTAAAAATTGTTACGAAGGTTAACAAACCATAGAGAAACAGACTAAGAGAGAAGTGATTCACAAATTCATCTAAAATGGAGGACTTGCACATACAGGATTTTAACCATAATTTTTATAACATGAAGAAAGATATTAAATATTACATAAAACTAAAAAGGAAAAGTAGATTGATAGCTCCAGACATACATTTTTTAAATTTGTGTCTTAAATATTGCATCCGCCCAAATTGTGTTAAAAAATAATTAAACATAACCAATATAGTAAAGAACAATCAGCAATTGAAAATAAGGTAATCCAATTGGTAAAAGCAAACCATTATGCTAATTTAGCTGACTTTAGATCTGAAGATATATGAATATATTTAAGAATTAACAAGAAGTTAGGTTATGTCATATGCGACAATTTAATGAGGAATGCACTAGAATGTTTAAAAGTTAGGGTAAAGGAAAAAGTAAACATCCAGAAAAATAAATTGGGTAATTTAAAAAATGTACAGTAACCCAGGAATTCAGTACTTAAGCAAAATAATGTGGTGAATTGAGCACAAGCCAATTTTAATAAAGAGGAATTATCTCTCCTCAATATGGGCCTTAAAATGAGTGTAAATTTCTCTAATAATGTTGAAGATTATATAGTGAATCTTAAATCACCATGGAAGGCTTAACCAATAAAGAGAAAGAAAAGATTAGAATAAATGAGAATGCTCTTAAAGGGATTAATAAAATGAAACCAAATAGAATTCAGAGTTACAGAAATACTATTAAATCATTAAAAGATAAAGGCATTATTTTCCAAAATGTTGATAAAGGGAATAATATGGTAATAATGGACAAAAAGATTGGTACAATGTTAGAGATGTTAAATAAAGAAGAATTTATCCATGTTAAATATGACCCACTGACAGAATGCACTAAAACAGTGATAAACGTAGTTTAAAATGAAACAACAATAATATTGTATAAAATATAGTGAACTTTTGTAACAGTGGTGTAAATTATTAACATTTAAGAGAAATTGAGTCGAAATAGTAACATACACACCACTAAAATTGAATTAAATGGAAAACTAGTTTCGGGAGCCATCGCTCCTATGACCAGGAACTGATCATAGGAGCGATGGCTCCCGAAACTAGTTTTCCATTTAATTCAATTTTAGTGGTGTGTATGTTACTATTTCGACTCAATTTCTCTTAAATGTTAACAATAATATTGCTAAAATTTATGGATTGCCAAAAATACATAGACCTGGGATGGGCATGAGATCTATCAATAATATAAATACACCTGCATTTTTTCTAGCAAAAGGGCTTACAGACAGATTTACAGCTCTAACAAAATTTGGAAGTAGTAGCATAAAAAACTCATTTCAGTTTATAGAAAAATTAAATATTTTAAAGTTTTACCATCTGATATTTCAGTATCTTTTGATGTACCATCTTTATTTGTGAGCATACCAACTGACAACCTTTTATTGTCATTGAACAATTGGTTAAAGGAGATAGGAGTTAAAGAAATACGTAGGAATGAATACATCCACCTTACTAATATTTGCATTGACCAGTTTTATTTTAGTTTTACAGTTGAATTCTATAATCAGCAAATAGGACTGGCAATGGGCAATCCTTTCTGGCAGATTTATTTATGAGTAAATTCGAAATTCATATAGTTTCTGCCTTTCCATGCTATTTTAAATGCTGGTATGGATATGTTGACGACATCTTTAGTATACTGAATAAGAAATTGGTTGAAGATGCATTGAAGCTCTTAAATATGCAGGACAGGAATATATCCATAACACTTGAAACAGAGACAGAAGGAATATTGCCATTTTTGGATGTGAAAATTGAAAAGAATCGTGAGAATTTGGAATATATAGGAAGAATACTCATACGGACAACTATATAAAATCAAATGATTTTAACCCTATTGTTCACAAACATGCAATTTTAATAGCTTAACATATAGGCTGGTGAATTTACCAATTAATGATGAGGAGTACAAAAAGGAATATGAAAGAATTCAGGAGATTGCTGAAATAAATGGTTTTAATAAAAATTTAGTAAATAAAAAAATTAATAAATACCTAAAGAAAAAATTGATTGAACACTACCATATTATTGACCGAAAAGGATATACCAGTTTTTAAAAAAATCACCTATCATCCAGTAACTATGAATAAATTTCAAAAAAATTTTAAGGATTTTAACATCATATTGGCACCTGTTAACAGATATGCTTTAAAAATGTTTTAGGAGACAACATTTTTAATAATATCCCAAAAGAAAAAAAGTCAGGCATCTATAAAATATCATGCAAAGAATGTGATAACATATGTTGGAAGAAAAAAAAGAACTTGGGAACATGTGTAGTTTAAAGGAGCATCTCAGGATCATTAAGTACAAACAAATAGATAGGTCTGCAATAGCACACCACTTTTGAATAGATAACGATGATATGAAAAAGGAAATAAAGTTGCTTAAAGAAACATATGGACGTAGGATTTACCCTTATAAACACAAAGAACATCTTATGAACTTTGATATTCCGTGGAGAATGCAATACAAATTTCCAGTTCATAAAAGTGCTGCTAGGACGGAGTCACAAGTCCTCGTAGAAGATAGATTCTCCAACCAGTCGTCAAGGATGGAGAGGATTTTCTTCAAAAATGGTCCCATATTTTAAAAGTAAGTAAAGCACTAAAGTGTATGAGATGACAGTATTGGATAATCAAGAAACATTTTGTTTCTGTGGTTAGAATAGGATAGCCATTTTATCCCTGATCCAGCATGACTTGCATTAGCTAAACTTGGAGGAGAAAGTCTATAAGAAACAGTTTACTGGAGACTTAAAGAGTAGCTGAATATTATATTCTAGCAGACTAGTAACGTCTATTTTATCAGAAAGAACTAAGAAAAACTGATCCATAATGTATAATATTGCACTATCTTTGTCAAGGCTTAAATGCAGCCAATTGTAACCATAATCAGAACGAGGTACAGCAGAAGCTGTTTGTAAACCAGGCATTGTATCAGGAATTACAGATGATGTATCAAAAGAAAACTTAGGGCTTAAAAGGAAAATAGGCTAAATGACTCCTAAAGTTTGAGATTAAACCACCTTGGGTTACAACTTTACTATTATTACTGCTACTGTCACAAGTTTCTATATTCTGAATAATTAAATTTAATACTCAAAAGTGCAATGCAGAACATGCACAACAGAAAGAGGGACACGATATAATACAAATATTACAGTATCTCACCTTTTAAAAGAAAAAAAAATCCATTCTTCTGGTTTTAATGAAGAAAATGTGATTAATGTTTGGAATCTGCAGGATGAAATCTCTCACTACAGAAAGCGTTGCACACTTGTATCTTTTGAATTGTAGTTCTGACTCAAATACATCCTTGGGAATGATCTGCCCAGATTTTGAATTACATTTTCTTTTTCAGTGGTTCAAAGAAAAAAGTTTAGCATGTAAGCTTTGTATAGTGTTATTATTGTTACATTCAAACACAAAAGGAAATAAAGCAACTACTTTACAAATTCACATGATACTTCACTAGCCTGCCATTCAGCAACAGTTTAAATATAATGAAACTGCTGTTTATCACTGTTGAAGTGTGTCTATATGAGAGCACTGTTACCTTAAATGTAATATTGTTTGACTTTGAAATAACTATCAATTTTTCCTAAGTCTTAAAATATTTATTCACCCTTGTAGTTCAACAGCAAAAAGTCTTATAAATAAAACTTAACTGGGAATGCATAAGGAGAGGTGACAGTTTCAGGTGGTGCATACACAATGACTCTGTGGCAAGGGGCTGTGCCTATTGCTTTCTTTAGCCTCCATTGATCGAAATAATCCACAAGCTTACCAAGACACATCTCCTACAAACAGTGACTGCAAAGCTGCAAATACAAACATCAGGAGTGAGATAGTAGTCTCCTATAGTCATTTTATACATAAAAGAGCACTAAGTAATAGAAATAGGAAGTTAAACATTGAAACTTTGGAGGGTAGCACAAATCATAATCCACAAGCTTACCGAGACAAGTCACCTACAAACCATGATTGCAAAGCTGCAAATACAAACATGAGTGAAATAGTAGTCTCCTATAGTAATTTTATACACAAAGAGCATTAAGTAATAGAAATAGAAAGTAAAACATTGAAATTTTGGAGGGTAGCACAAATCAGCAACCTCCTAGAAAAGTCGCCCCTGAATCAAACAAGTATACAGCATAAAACATTCTCTCAAAACTATCAGTACCCTAAGTCACACGTTAAGATTGATCAAACTTCCTAGAAAAATCCATGAAGTCTAATGAGGTACTTAACCATGCTTAACGATACCACATGTTGCTCACTAACAGAGAAGCACTCAATATGCTTGAACCCAACCTTAGGCTTACTGCAGCTGGAATTGATACATACCTTCACTTCAGGATCTGAAAAGCAGCAGTCATCAAGTCAGTTCTCTGCAGGTCTTACTATGGCATCAGTTCAATCAAGAATTTCAATCCACATGTTCAACAATCCTGCATTCAAATCATTCCTTGAGAAGTGCATGCAAATGCCAGTATCATATGAGAGCAACCTGAGAAAATGTTACATAAGCCAATTTATTAGAATATTTTTGAGAAAATGAAAGAGATGATCAGCAACATGAAGTGGGATTCACATGAAATGAAACTACTGTTTCACAGCAAAGATATGAGATGTATCATCTCTAGGAGATAAATGCCAGCACAATAATGGAGTCATTCAATAATTCATGCATGAAGTTGTGGCCAGAGAGTATACAATATTAGTCAGGCTTGTGATGACTGATCAAGCATACTACATGCTTTAGACTTTCCAACAACTGAAGGGGATGTACCCTAATGTCAACCATGTGACATGTATTGCACATGGGCTACACCATGTTTGTGAAAGAATCAGGGAAAAATGCAATGGGACAAGTGGCTTCAATGCTACTCAGAAGAAGATTCTTGTAAAGCCTCCAAATCACCAACTTTTGTACCCAGAAATTGCTGGGCTCCATCTACCACAATTCCTGGTCACAACAAGTGGGATATTTTGATAAGATGTACAGTTTTCTTGTGTAAAAATTTAGAAAAAGTATAAACCTTCAAATTTGCTGTAGAATCAACAAATTTAGCAGCGATCCAGCATGTCCAGAACTGCAACACCTAGACTTAAAGTTTTTCACAATGCATGGCTGCAGGTAATTGCCTGATGTGATTCAGCGTTTAGAAGAAAAGGTAAGAAGGAGGAACAGTGGAAGAAATGGACTATTTTGAGGTTCTTGATGAATTTGCCAAAGCCAAATTTGAATTCATTTTGAGGAACAGTTCAAATGTGCAAGCCTTTGCAACTTTCACTAAACTTTAATGTGTTCACAAAATATTCTCCATTGGTTTCAGTAATGTTGAGCAAATTTTCTCCGTGTATAAGGATCTCCTGATCCCAAACTGCCAGCAACTTATATTCAAAAACATACAAATTCTGTGCATAAGTCAGTGCAACAAATTGGTTGAAACCTAGTAAATGCCATATTAATTATTTTTTTTGCTACAGTGTTGAATAAAGAATGTTAATGTAACTGTTTTAGAACTGAACAAAGGCATTTTGTCAGGGGTTTTCTTTAACCATAATTTTGCACATTATAAATCATTTTCTGGTGATGTTAATATAACTTTTAGATCTGAATAAGGGCATTTTATTAGCACACTTTTTTTATGTATAACATTTTTAAAACCATATTTTCTCTTTTCCAACCATAATTTTGCACCTTCAAATCCATTCTTTAGTGATTGCATTGCGTTTGCAAAATTATCTCCAGTAATAAATACGTGGTCAATTTAATGTTTCCAGCACATTTTGACAATATTTACTGGTTTTTTGGAAAATATATAGCAGTATTATTTAGGAACTGTAATTTTTCCAGTATTAAAGATTTGGATGGACTAAATGTGGCTTACATAACAATAATTTTGATGACAAATATTTTGCATTAGAACAAGAGTAACTAGTTTTTGTAATGTTAATATTGTTGAATAGAATGGAAGCAAATAATTTATACTGTTAAAATGAAACAAAGCATTTATGACCCTTCTTTGCACAACCATCATATTTGGAGCAGGATTTGCGGGTGTGTGGGCATAAGTTAGATATAAAAAAAATGATTTTTTTCCCCCTCGCCAGGAATGTATATGGAGCAAGATTTATTGGCGGGGGAGTGGATTTCGACTGGGCATGTGTGGTGGATGCGGTTATGTTGTTGACTGCTGGTCTTGGTCTCATTGTTTCCCTGGCTGCTCGCTGTGGCTTATGCTCAATTCGGTTGGGTTCGGTCTCAGGGTCCAATGGAGTGTTTTGTGGATCAATTTAGATCCACGGGAACAGGAAATGTATCACCCAAAAGTACATTAAGTGGACTTGTTCCAAATATTTTATTCACATATAAAAATACTGGGGGTTACTTCCTGACTGCTTGTCGCTGACTTTAGTACTCACTGCCAACTATTCTTCTCAGGACTTCCTATGAACTATCTTTCACCACTCACTGCTGAAAATCTCTCACTGTTAGCTCCTAACTTCTAACAACTGCCCAAAACTCATGAATAAAACAGTCCAGAATAATAATCAAGAATAACCTAGAATGACTAACTTCTGATCCTGTACTCCAGTTTTCTATAACATCGCCACGCCTCTCGCTAAATTAAATTCTTGTTTATTATCCTATTCCCAAGTTATATGTTCACCATCGGCTATCTTAAATATTAGTTGAATCGCTAAGGTCTTCTCATTTGTTAATTTTAATTCGATGCCCATTTGCTAAAATTATTCTCCCCCTTATGATCTACAGTATCTTCCCACAAGCCTGAATTTTCCAAGAACAACCTGTCATAAATTTCGACACTTTCCTTATATGTTAATTTCTAAAGTAACATCTTTTTTCTCCCTTAGTTATACATTGCCGAATGTTCTCAGAGATAATACACGCATTTTTCCCCATTTACTTTAGCAAACTTGTGCTTGTATAGGTGGCATAATATGTTTTACCCATGGCTTGCCTGTAATAAAACATTTTCGTCTCCATTCTGATATTTCCATTCCCTTTCAAAAATATTGCTATGTCTTATTTTGTTCAAATTCTGTCCCGTTACGGCCATGTGTTTTTAATACTGCTAACTTCTAGGTATTCACATGGGCAGAAATTTTCGTGACCTGACAAAGGAATCTTTTACCGTTTGTATTTCACACTAAGGAAGGGTCAATGGACGAGCTGTCAGTCAGGTATATATCTCTGTCTCTTTCTCACATCTTTTACCTAAATATACCCAAAGCCCTTTTATAAATCACAGTTACATGCCAAATGACATACATATAAAATACAAGTCTTAAATTATATCAATCCCTGTTAAACCTATCTCTAAATTATTTCATTATAGCATATACATAATAAATATCTTTATCAAATCAATACTTTTATAAATATAACTTTGCACCCTCAAGTTATTAATTTAATAAAGGTAGCCTTATTTTCGGCTGCATATTTTAGTTATGTATCCAATTCTTTCAATTATTTTCAGATTTTGTATACATACAATGGGTTCACTTTTTAGCAAACAACCAGTTGACTTGAGTGGCCCAGTAGCGCAAATGGTACAGGAGATGATCAGCAGTGATACTGTTGTTATATTTTCGAAGACCTATTGTCCATACTGCAAAATGGCCAAGGAGGTAATTTTTGCATTTATTTGTGATAGCTTTAATGGATAAACCTGTGAATTAAATTGGTTTTCATGTAATTTTAGTTTGGTGTTTACTGCATTGCACACAGTAATTTTTAATGTGACTAACATAAGTAATAAGAAACTGGATGGTATACTTACATTTTATTCTTTCTTTCCTTAACTTCATTTTTTTTTCCCTTGCTTTATTTTAGTATTTTTTGTATAAATTCATATATGAGAACATGGCATAGCTGAAATCTTGTAATTACTGATATGCAAGTAAATGAATCAGCCATTATAATCTACAAGGAGTAGCAATGCATAGAATCTTGTTCTGTTATGTTTGTGGCAGTGGTAGCTCATGATTTATATTTGGTGGACCAGGGCAAAGAATAATAACTAGTATTTTATTTTCTCATATTTTATAACATATTAAACAAATTTTTGTTATCTGAAATTCATTTAAAAATCTCAGTTATAAAAATTGCAAAAATCAGCATTAATCTACAAAGGATAAAAGTTGTAAAAGAATGGAGGCACAAATAGACTTACCAATGGATATAATTACATACACTTAAGCTGGGCGTGTTTTTTCTTCTCATTGGCATACATATCAGTTACTCTTGCAATTTTTTATGAGGAAAACACTAAAATTTCACTAATTTTGATTCACTTGGTTCCTTAAATTGTAGGGTAATGTTTCTTTTTGTTTTGCCTCTATATTTCATATTGCAGTCTTTGCAACTGATTTTATAAATGCCTGATTGTTTTCCTGGCAGAATTTTGTCTTTTGTGTTGATTTTTATGGGGTTTTATAAACTGTATTCTGGTGCCAAAATAATGTTTGCAAAAAAATTTCCTGGAATTCTTTATGTGCCCATGAATTGAATGTGACTTGATTGTATATATGATCTTCTTTGTAGACTTTTAGTTTGGTGATGTCTTCTTCTTCTTCTTTTCTTTTTTTTCTTTAGAATAACTGAGTTGACTTTGTAGCACTTACATCACTAATAGTTTTTAAAAGAGGAAAACTAAGTTTCTGGAGCTAATTGCTCCCATCTTCACTTCCAGTTCGACTGCCGGCCTTGTTCTTCGTGGTGGTTTGGTTTGTCTCTGGTGGCGGTTGGATGAACTTCAGTATTAAGACATCACTTGGTACAGAAGTTCATCCAACCACCACCAGAGACAAACCAAAGCACCACAAAGAACAAGGCCGGCAGTCGAACTAGAACTAAAGATGGGAGCAATTAGCTCCATAAACTTAGTTTTCCTCTTTTAAAAACTATTAGTGATATAAGTGCTACAAAGTCAACGCAGTTATTCTAAACTTATATTAAACATCACTGTTATAAACGTCCACCAAATTTAACTTCTATTTTCTTGTTCACCAGTTCTATTGTGTAGCCATTTTCTGTGCTATATCTATGAATTTTTGGTAATTGGATTTATATTCTGTCTTGCTTATTCCTTGGTTTACTAGTTTCAGTGTGAGGCTGTTGATTATTGCAAGTTTATTTTGTTATAGCTGTTGTTTTTATTCTGTATGGGTATCTTTTCTGAATGTGCCAAATTCCATTTTTTTTTATAATTTTTATATCTAAGATCGTTTTCTATTTGCATTGTGAATTTAATGGTGCTGTCTTGTAGGTTGAGTAGTTTTTCTACCTACATCATCTTTCCATTTTGCATTTACTATTACAGAGACATCTACATAATAGTACTAACATTTGTATATATATATGGAAAAGCATCAATTAATTTAGTTTCTAAGAAACTTATATACAAATCAGTCAAGAATGGTGATAGTGGATTTCCCATTGCTAGACCATTCTTTTGTGTATAGAAATTGCCCCTGAATGTGAAGTAGGTAAATAAGTGGAACAAAATTAGTGAAATTTTAGTGATTTCCTCATAAAAAATTGCAAAATTATGTCTTACTGTGAAAATTTGCACTATTTAAAATTAAGCATATCCATCCCTCTTCTTTAAAAAGCTTTTAATTTCTGTTATTTTTTCCTTGTGAAGAGAGCAAACAGCCAGAGAATTTTGCACGGTTTTCCATACTTCAGAAATCATTCTTCAAAGGAATACTGAGTGAAAAAATTTAAATAACTCATGCACTGAGGACTTGTTTTTGAATTTGTCATTTTGATTGATTATGGAGAATTCACTTTTCAGCCTTCCGTTGGAAATAAATGAGCTATTCCATGAAGAAAATTTTCTAATTAAGATGATAAGACTGTTCTGAAAAAAGTGAAAAATGTTGGGTCAGTTAAATCAAAACAACCATATCTGATAGCTGGAATCATTCTTAAACTTGTTAGTAAGAATATCATATATGCACTTCTGTCTGGCATTTGTGGTCTGATTTACTTTCATATCATGTACTATTTTGTAGCAGCAGAGGTACATATTACTTATGTCAATATTTAATTTGTATCTATCAATGTTCTCTCATATTCCAAACACATCTGACATGAAATGTTGCACACCAATATAGTTAATAGACTAGCACATTGCATCTAAATCATATTGTACAAAACAACATATTGCAATATCTCATAGAGAAAATTAAAGAAGAAGTGAGCTGTTAAGCAAATTTTTTAAGCTAGGCTTCCTTCACCATTTTTGTCATCTCGGTCACCTTCCTCATAATTTTTCTCAAAAATCAGTGTGAATTAAGCATATATCTACTGTTTGAAGTAAAATGACTAAATTTTCATTTCTGAATTATAAACAATGTTAAAGAAAAAACTTAAGTTTTGAAAAAAATTATGAATGTGACTGAAATAACAAGAAATGATGAGCATATTGTATAATTATGATAATGTTGATGATAACAACCCTGTTTCTGATGCACCTAAAACCAGAGACAGTGTTCAGGAAATTAAGGAGTTGGATGGGAATGGAAAAAGTGAAAGTTTAAACCTGCCATCAAATAATGATGCTTGTAGACCCATCTACGCATCTAAAAGTCAAATTATATGGGAAGCAAATATGTGTAAGAAAAAATGGCAAAATCCAGGAAGTTACAAGTGTTCATGTTGTTTGTAAGAAACATTCTGAAAGTAAAAGTGTAACAGTATGCAAATCTTGTTCATGTGGTCTTAAGTGATTTTATGCAAGAAAAGTTCTTTAAATTGCTCGATTTGGTTGCAATTAAGTAGATATTTAAATTTTATGCAGAAAATAAGGAAGAACACATGTTTCATTTGTATCCTGTTTGGTAATCTGCGCATTCTTTTAAGCTTGGTATTCCATGGGTTAATGTGGATTTTAACTTTTGTATTTCTATCTCAGTTAAACCCTTCAAAATGAAGTAGTTTATCAAGGCTCATGTTTCTTTTCTTTTTTTGGTTTATTTATGGACGCTCTTTTAACATCTCAGATCATCAGCATCTCATTGTATTCAGGGCGTGAAATGGCCGATAAATTTTGCTCAGAGGCCTCTTTTTCAGGCTTGAGGTTTTTTATTATGCCGTAAATGTACGACATAGAACCCACGGCTTTACTTCCCTGGCAAAGGAAGCCATACTTAGGATTTTTACGCCCGAAAAATCCATTGGTCCTGGCCGGGATCGAACCCGCGATCTTGGGTTTAGGAGGCAAGTATGGTAGCCACTACACCACCAGGACTGACTCTCATGTTTCAGTTTTATCTATTTTGTAGAAAATGTTAACACTATAGGTAGTTTTTTATATGATTGTTACAAACAAGTGACTACACCTGTGTGTCTGAAATTTTACAGCATTCATCTAAAGGATGATACTTAATAACTATCATAGTAATTTGGCCATCTTCACAACATGTCTAGTCAGGGAGAGAACTTTTAAAACATGCCTAGTGTTTATTTCCTAAGTTGGAAAGTTGGTCATTTTTCAGAACTTCTTTTAGGTTGGTTGCTCTGCAATCAAGCACCTCTCATAAAGAAAGTAATCTTTCAGTGGATATATACCCCGTAATAAGCTTTTAAATAATTATAATTTGGCCACAACAAGCTATATCTATTGTTTCATCAGCTTGCATAGCAAAATCAATAACATTAATAACTGTTTTAAGTTTTTCATTCATGCAGATAGTCCAGCAACTATTTTATATCATGTATGAAGTATATTTACAATAATATTTTAATTATTATTTAAGTGGTCATTCAACCCCATATTGAGAATTCTGAATAAAGATAATGGACCCAAAAATTATGCAATTTTCACTTCCTAAGATTCATTGTCATCCCTCAATGTCAGTTCATGTGCCCCATAAAAATTTTACCTATTTTTCACTTTTGTTTAATGTCACTTATATTTTGTGATTTGTTGATTATGTGTTTGATTAAAAAGTTAACTGCTGAAATAATTTTTGCTAAATGTTTATATGACAATTTTTTTTTAAATTTACAGGCATTTTTGATTCAGAGGCCTCTTTTTCAGGCTTGAGATTTGTTTATGTGCCATAAATCTATAACATGGGACCCATGGCTTTACTTCCCTTCTGAAGGAAACCATCCATACTTAGTATTTTTATACCCGAAAAAATTTGAACCCATAACCTTTGGTCTACAAGGAAAGCATAGTTGCCACTTTGTATTTGGAGCAAAATTAGACTCATCCTGTACTTTCCTGGTTCATGCTCCAATAGATAGCAGCACAACACTTTTTCTTGTTGAAAAAATAGCTGCCTGAGTGGGGTACTATTACGGCATCCAGAAAGTAAGTCCCAATCGCGCCTAGAGATGGCACCGCTAGTCGGATAGTAATGCGCATGCGCAGGAATAGAGAGGAAGTATGTGGTAATAATGCAGTAAAATTTCAGCCTTGTGACGGCCGTGGTTACCGCGCTGTGCTAGGAGAAAATGGGTGCTCTGATATTGTCTCCCGCCAACTGCGAAGTTCGTGCAGTCATCCGAGGTTTGCACGCTCAAAAGCAAAGTCCAGCAGAGATCCATCGCCAATTGTGTCAAGCTTCCGGGAGGCAATTTCGTGCACAAGGGAGCGGGACATCTGGGGAATTGACAAGAGAGTTCTGAAATTGTGAAGCGCCGGTTCTGCTCAATTGCTTGCCGCACACTTTCCAACACTTCTGCCGTCACCAGGGACGGTCGGCCACTACGGTCGTCGTCGTGAATATTGGTTCGTCTTTCATTGAACTGCCTGCACCATCGTCTTACCATAATGTCGTGTCCATACACTTGACACAATTGGCGATGGATCTCTACTGGACTTTGCTTTTGAGCGAGCAAACCTTGGATGACTGCACGAATCTCGCAAATTGGCGGGAGACAATATCAGAGCAGCCATTTTCTCCTAGCACAGCGCGGTAACCACGGCCGTCACAAGGCTGAAATTTTACTGCATTATTCCCACATACTTCCTCTCTACTCCTGCTCATGCGCATTCCTATCCGACAAGTGGTTCCATCTCCAGGCGCGATTGGGACCTACTTTCTGGATGGCCTTTTCCGTTTATTTTATATTTTGAAGATGTATTCTGATAATTTAAATAGTGATAGTGGAAAAAATTCAAAGAAAAGAAATCCTAATCAATAAGTGGAAAATGAATATAAAAAAATGAAAAGATCAAGAGGTGAATCTAATGTCTCATGTAGTGGAAAAGTTGTGCCAGCTCATGAAACAGTCCTGCATGTAATTGTAGATACAAATGCTTGATATACTAAACAGAAAAGAAAAGCAGGAAATAATAATAAAACTTAACTCATTGTCAACTAAAGAAACACAAGATGCCTTTTTGTGTGCATCAATCAGACCAAGACCTGTTCAATGGCACAGGCCTAGAAAAGGTGGGTATTCAGGTGTTCATAACTATATATACATACAAGATATAATGTATGAAGTAACTTGAAATTAATATTTATTATAGAATTTTGAATTGAAAGAACCTAACCTCCTCATTAAAAGTTGATTACTATGGAATATATTTATTTTTCCTTCTCAGATTCTGCTGAAAACTTAGGAATATGTAATATGCCAGAAGGCTTTGTGCAGTCTCTATGGGATAAAAAAATTACAGATTGAACCTCTGTCTTCATGTGCATCAAAGAATATTGGTATACCATTAGAAAGCAGGGGAAAACATAACAGGCCCAACAGAGCAACTGCTAAGGACACAGAAAATGTGATAAATTGCATATAACATTTTTCCATTCAAAAATCACCCTACAATAGGAAAGACGATATCAAAAAAAAAAAGTATTTTATCTTCAGAGCTGTGAATGTAAAAGAAATTTTTGTGTTATACTTAGAGAAATATAAGTCTGAGGTACTTAGGGATTTAAGTGTAGATGATAAAGTAAAAAACTGCAGGGTACATATGATTATTCCTACTTATAAATGTCTTGCTAATAATTTGGATATTTCATTAAGATTCCAAAAAGTAACACTTTTGAAAAATGTTAATCCTTAATTACATCAATAGTAGATTGCATTGGTAATCCAGAACAAAAGAGAGTGCTTGAACTAGAAAAAAAATTGTACTTACTTAAAAATGAAGTATCCTATGAATGACTGAGGGAAGAAGCTAAAAGGGTAATACTAATAGATACATACTAATAGATTTCAGAAAATTACTTATTGATTTCCTGAACAAGGGCACTCGTATCTTCCTTTTGGCAAAGACTTTGGCAACATTGGAAAGAAAAAAAGAACTTATAACTAGAGTGCATACTGCTAAAGAATGGGATTCACTTATTAGGAAATTATTTTCAGTTGTCGCTGTTAATCAGAATAATTAAAAGAAAACCACAAAGACCACTTCCAACACTTTTTTCAAAGCAAAAATGAAAACAAGAGAGAATGAGCCTTTGAAAATGTTTGAACATAAGGTATTTCAATTCAGCTCTCAACACAAATACACACTTGAAGTTCAGTCCTCTGAAGAAATCAACCAATCTTGGTTTTTTTCCTGTCAACAGCTGATGATGAGAGCAATTGCTTCCGAAACATGCATAGTTTTGTGTAAGTAAGTGGAGTTAGAGTGAACATGTTGAATACATTAGTGAAAGAAAAGTATACCACAATTTGCAGGATGAATGAAAGGTAAGGAATAGCTAGGTTTTGATTAGATGCTTGGAAAATAATGGGTTTGAGGGAAGGGATGTTATCCCAGGGGTCTGTCCTATTTGCAGGGAGAAGGAAGATAAAATACATATTTTTCAATGTAAAGGAATGAATGAATAAATGAAGGGTAACTTTGATGAGCAAATAATTATTATGAGAATAAAGAAGTTATACTAATAATGATTTTTGAAGATCAAACAGCTATCTATAGGGGAATTTTTATGGAAGGTAAAGATGAAATGGAGATGTTCAGTAGAGAGAAATAAGAAATTGAATTAAAATAACTAAATTGTATTTTATTAGGTTATGTGATGTATGTAACCATTTAAATCTTTTATATTTTGAGGAAGTATTTTGTGGGATCTAACTCAAATGAGGAATTTAAGGAATTATTTATATAAAGTTAAAAATAAGTGAATGTGGATGGTGTACAAATGTTCTTATGGTTTCTTAAATTAGTTTTAAAAATGTTGGTATCCATATAAAATGTTTAAGATTTATATAGTAATTAATCAGTAAAAGCTGTTTTGAATTAAAGCAGAGTGGAATATTTAAAGTTTATTTGTTAATTAGTGATTGATGAACTCGAGAAGAATTGGAACTGAGTAGGAGAAGAGAGCAATAAGAGGAAAAGAATGGAAAGAAAACCTCCTGATGTAAAGGAATTACCTGAAGTAGTGACTGAAACTTTGTCTTTTGGAATTCCAATAGCAGATTACTGATGAACCACAGACATAGGTTAGCATGTATCATAGATGTTACACAAGGGGTCTCTAATTATGGTATCATTATTTTATTTTGTATTGTTTCAGGAATTGGAATAAGAATAATTATGTTTAGTTTAAAATTTAGTAAAGAAACTTTGTAATATATACATTGTATTTGTGGAGGTTACACGTAAGAATGGCCAGAGCCAAATAGTTTATTTTTGTTTTGTTTTGGCATTCCAATAAATAAATAAATCAAAGGTAGCAGATTTTCTTTGGTTGTTCCAAGATCATAGTATGAATGGCATTTTGTAATTCACTTAAGTTGTTCTCCCAGAACATTGTTGACCTTCCATGCTCAAATGCCTTACTCTAAGTGTAACACCACCATGGGTGGCCGAGATCGTTAAGGCACAGACTCATTAGCAGGAGGTCTGGGGTTAGAATCCTGCCAGGACTGTTCTCCCTGACAATTTTTTTTTTCCAGGTTTTCCTCAGTCCTCATAAATGGCAAATGTCAGGGAGGTACCCTAAAACTTAGGCCTGGAACGATTCCTTCCTTAAAAATAAATTCTTTCCCAATATACCATTTCATCTCATGTATCATCAGTGTCCATTGCCAGTGGTACCTCTGTAGCAAAAACAGGTGTTAAACACCATTCATTCAATCATTCATTCAAAGTGTAACAGCCAAGTTCTTAACTATGGAGTAAGAGAGACAGTTACCACCTAATGTAATGAACATATAAATTAGTTTGGTTGAGTTCATCTAATGTTTTTTTTTATTATTGATTTATTTATGGACGCTCTTTAACAGCTCAGCTCATCAGCGTCCCATTCAACTCAGGGCGTGAAACGGCCGACAAATTTTGCTCAGAGGCCTCTCTTTCAGGCTTGAGGTTATTTTTCATGCCGTAAATGTATGACACGGGATCCACAGCTTTACTTCCCTTCCGAAGGAAACCATACTTAGGATTTTTACGCCCGAAAAAATCCATCGGTCCTGGCCGGGTTCGAACCCGCGATCTTGGGTTTAGGAGGCAAGTATGGTAACCACTACACTACCAGGACTGACTTCACCTAATGTAACCAACATAAATTACAATTGCCAAGTTCTTTTTAGTATAAAGATATTTCATCAACACACACATTCTTGCTGTGAAATCTCCATTGTTCTACACCATGTTCACTTCAGACTTGCAGAATAAGTTCAGTAGTCAAGTTGCAGTTATGAAATGAATTGAACTTGTTATGAAGTATTGTTTGTTTAAATTAATTTTAAGTAGAGAAAGCAAGAAACGTCTCATATCAGCATTGCTAACTAGATTTAGATATAAGTACTGCTGCTGATACTATTCCCCTTCTGCCTTGCTCTCTTTTATTCTTTTTTCTTTCTTTTATTCCATTATTTTCTTCTCTTTTTTTTTATGTTTTTTTAAAACATCCAATGTTATTATTGGAAAAGCCAGTTTTATCTTCGGTTTTGCAAATGTTCACACATTCAAATTAATCATTCTTCTTCAATAAAAGAAATCAGTATTGATGAAATCTGACAGTTGCCATGTAGCAGAACTTTACTTTTACTTGTGTTGGAAATTTAAACTACTCTTAAAACGATCTTTAGATAAATTTCTATTTATGAATCTGAAAAGTATATGCTTTTGTAGTTTATGCATATAATGTTCCTTTTCCAGTAAGCTGTATGCTTCTTTTTCATGTGGCAGTTTAATTTCAGTATTTTATAAGCTACTTATAATGTATTATTTTGCTATATATTGCTTTCTGTTGGTATTAGAGTCTGTTTATTACTTCCTTTTCTCTTTTTTCTTTTAAGATAGACAATTTGTCATCTAACATAAGTCAGTGTTTCAAGGTAACAGATCAAGCAGGAAGGCTAATGTGGTAACACTTGGGATTCACATTCAGGAGGTCTTGGGTTCAAAACACTTGGGTCATTCATCCAGAGCTTAGGATGCTGGAATGGATATTTACTTTCTATGAATTTTCTGCTCTTCCATTTTCATATTATTTTACTCTGTTGGTTCTGTTACAGGGCAAGGCACTGGCATGGTGTGATCGTGTCTTGCACTTTGTAAAGGTTCTGCCCTAGCATCCGGTATGGAAGTACACTTTCAGAGGGGCTCAAACTCCTTGGAGGGGTGAGTTCCCACTGGCTTTCAGGTGTTCTCTCTGGAAACATGTTAGGGACACCACTTATGTCCATGAAGACACCATTCCTGGATCCTGATTGCCTAGTTTCTCTCTCATCTCATCCCTTTCTCCTCAAGGTGCCCCCATAGGCACAAACAGCCAGCAGTGAACAAGGTTGAAATGCAGAAGTATACTCTTCTACCACAAATAATCCAATATAATCATAGTAAGAGAACCTCTTCCTGCATGACTGGTGATTTGTATATTTTGTTGTATCAGTCTTTCCACAATCCAAGCTACCTTCATTATTGCTTATTTTTCATGTAATTTTACATCCAGAGGAGCCTATTCATCTTAGAGTACTTATTTGGTATTATGGATTACTTTGCCATCTTAAGTCTGGTAATACTTGCATCTTCCAGCTTTAATCACAGTTAGTGTTCTCAAGCTTATAATTAGATATATTCAATAGAAAGTATAAAATATGCTGATGCAATGCATACTCCTTATAGCAAGATGAATTATACTTAAGGGATGCATCCTTGACATTAGTAGGCAAATGTGAATTCAAGTTTAAAAGATACAACATTGCTGTATCTTTGAAAATGTGACTTAAATGCTGAGCATCTGTATACAGAGTAACGAATAAGTTTGTAGATTCTTCATATGTAATTTCAGGTCTTTAACAAATTGGAACAAAACTTCACAGCCATAGAGCTTAACCAGAGGACTGATGGAGATGAAATACAAAATATATTAGCAGAAATGACTGGTGCTAGAACAGTAAGTATTACAATTTGAATATGCACTCATAAATAGCAATTATAATTCTGGAAGTTAGAAGTGCATTGACTGATTAAAAATAAGATTATATTAAAGTAATCCTATTGTTCACTCAAGATTTGGAAACTGTAAATCCTTCAAAATATATATTGTAAAACACTTTTCTATATTCTTATACAGTTGTTTACCTGATGAGATCATAAGCTTTATAATGCAGTAATGCTCTCTTGAAATGTTAATGGAAAAATTTCAGAGTTAGGTATATTAAGGAGGTATGGCAAATTTTAAGCAAATAAACCTGCATTTCTTCATCTAAGTGAGCTCCTTATAATAAGTGCAGTATAGATGTAGCATTATTGTTTTTTGGAATCTAATAGAAAATGTTGTGGAATTTCAGTACATTCATCACAAACAGTTCATCATGGTACACCACATCATCCATCATCTTATTCTGTTGTAATTCTGAAAATTGTCTCCACATAAGCTGATAGTGTATTCTTTTTCTAAAAGAAAGTGATTTTATTTGATGCCCTTCATACAAATTTAATACACATTTGCACTAGCCTTTGATAGCTATCTACATCACAGATACCAGTAAGAGTGAAATCAGAGGGTTACTTCAAATTCCTTCCTTATCACTCTTTTGTTATGACAATTAAATTGGAAATGAGGAATGGTTTAGGGAAAACTCAGTGGTAGATTGTTAAAAGAATGAAATTTAGAATATTAATAAATGTAAATTGTACTGTAATTATTTGAACATTGCTATTATGTTGCTTTTGTTTCCTGAGCAATGAGATATATTTAGTTTAGCTACTGTCAATGTTATGTTGAATTTTAGAAACCGTTAAACACAATGTTGAAGCCAAATTGAAATCAATGGCTCTAGATTTTGATAATGCTCAATGCAGAAAACAAAGTTCACAGGCATGAGTTCTGCCAAACATTGGGGCTATGCACTCCCTGGAACTTTTTATATTAGGATGAAATTCTAGGTTCATTACAGAAAAGTCAGTCCTCAACTGGAATTGCGATAGTGGGTTTTTTTTTTTTTTTTTTTTTTTTTTTTTTTTTCTGTTTTTACAAAATATAAATTGTAAAAAAGTAAACATTTTGGTATTTATCCCTTTTGTATAATAAAATCTCGCTTAAAACTTGAAATCTCAATTTTCAGAAATAAGTGGCATTTAAGTACTGTATGCAGAGATGGAATAATTCCTTTGGAAACAAGATATCAGCATAAGCCTAACACAAGTAGGGATACATGATATTGAGGAAGGGATTGTTTGTGGTTGCATGCCAAAACCATTCTGTTGTTTACATCAAAATGCTAGACAGAGTTCAGGGTCAGCTACACTATATGGTTGATGCTAAGACATCGTCTATAGTAGCAAATGTTCTATCAGTAGCTGTATGCAACTAATCATTATCTATGAATTCCATAGGGGAGAAATTATGAAATGATCTTCTGAAGCCTATAAATCCTTAGCTTTAATTTAGCTTTAAGACACTAATGATCTCATCATGGTTAAGCACATGTTCAAATGTTTTGACTGCATAGACCAGATACAAAAGCAATTCTTAGAAGCATAACTGTAAATCAGAATATCTTGTTTCCTTTAAAAAAGTATGAACAACTCCATACAGACTGAAGAACCAGTGAAGCATATTTCCTCACTTAACTATATAATTTGGTGATAATCTGTTAGTTTGCAAAATAATAACCAATCCTGACTAAGTTTTCTTGGAATTGACTTGCAAAGTGAATGAAATTTCATTAAGTTATGAAATTGAAATTTATTTATATGCTAAGAACAAATACAAACTACCAGGGGGCCTCCACCTATCTGGCCCAAGCCATTTTAGGGTATGCCCCCTCAAAATTACAAAAAATATAAATACAATAATTTATTTTATTCCATCACTTTTATAAGAGTTCTAATATAATTGAACAATACAATATTTCCACCCCATGATTTCATAGGTCCCCAGTCCCTGGTTCAGCAGCAGCAGCCTACTGGAATTCCAGGGGACCAGGTTCGGACCTAATCCAAGGTCCTAAATAAAAATTTTTCATTACTCTACCTATACCATTATAGCTAGCTGCAGCCTATACAAACTAATGACGACTTTATTTCTCAAATGCATACTAAATGCTACATTTCAAATTTAATACATTTATAACCCACTCCCAACCATAAACACCTTTATCTACATCCTAATATGATTAATCAAATGCAGTCCTTTAAATTATTTGATTTACTTATCTTCTTAGTACCCAATTCCATTTATTTTTAACTTTGCTTAGGAATTTCCCTACATTCCTGCTATCTTTACTAAAGATTTTCATTATGGCTATTATTCTATCTAATTTAAACCATTTCTCATTTACAAACTTTTTCCCTCCAGATTCCCGTCCCTTTGCACTCAAACACTATATGTTCCATATCTTCCTTTCCCCCACATATTGGGCACTGATTCTGAGGAAACCCTTTCTTTATTCCTTTTAATCTCCACATGTCTGTGCTTAACCATGCACTGCCCTCTCTTTATTCTTTATTTGATTTATCAATATACTCCTCTCTTTCCCTTTTATTTTTTCAGTATATAAATACTAAGTATCTGTTGTACAGCTGTTTAGCTGACTTACCTATTTATGCTTATATTAAACATCAACCATTTTTCATTCTTGTTGGAAAATGTTCTGAGTTATAAGCTGGGAAGTATTATAGTATATTTAATTGCACATATTTCATATAGCCAACTCTTTTTGAATTACACACCTAAGAGCAAGCTTTAAATTGTATTGAAAAAAAATGAGTTTGTTTAAATGCTAATGTTGGAGTTAAAAAGAGGCAAATCTTAAAAAACTGATGCCTATATCTATACATTAAACATGTATAATTTGAATTCTTATCGCAAAATTTCAAAAATAAGATATTAGCTATATTAATTTCTCTACATATTGCAGTTTACATTCCATGCATCTTCATTTAATTCCTCCAAGTCAGGGTCAGTAATGGAAATATTGTCTACTCTTAAATTTTATAGTAGTTATGGAAAATGCTGTTGATCAGTGGTAACAGGTATTATTCTTAAGATTAATACTATCACAAGTGGTTTTCATTGTAAAAAAAAAAGAAGAAGAAAACTAAGCAACTGAACTGCTTCCCTCATTTCCGTAGGCAGAGGGAAAGGCCTGCACTAAATAGGTTGGTTTTCATACAACCAAAATGAAGAACAAGGAGGCAATGTTCACGTAATTGGACTTGCATGTTTTTTCCCCTCTGCATTCTGTTGGTGAAAAGTAAGCATATTTAATTTTCCTACAGTGATTCTGCAAACTGCATTCCTCACTTTTTTCACAGTTCATTGTCTCTGCAACTAATTGGAATCAGACTTACCTGATTTTTCACTATGTGAACTGCTCACGGAAAATCGCTATATCCCGATAACTCATTTTCGACCAAAATTGGACTTTGTGGTTTTTTATGTTCTTTGCAGATATCTGTGTGTGTGCGTGCGTGAGAGAGAGAGAGAGAATTTATTTATCAATAATATCTCTACACAAACAGTTAAAAATGTTCAATTCACTACCCACTGCACCTTGATTTCCAGCTCATCAGTGGTTATTCACTGGGATTTCCTGAAGACTCAGGTTTCATTACATACAATATTCATAAAGATATACAAACAAAACAAACCACTATTATATACCAATTTATATATCCTGTGGTTGCCAAAAAATTTATGCATACTTTCACAGTATATATCTAATATATTTCAAAGTTGCACCGAAAAACAACAGTAATCTATAGTATGATGTTCTGTAGACAGATGTGACTCACATTACATTATGATAACATTACTACAACAAAATGGAGCCAAGGTTATCATTTGAACAGCTGAAAGCAATTTTGTAGTAGTATTGGAAAACCAAGAATGTTGTTGAAGTTCAAAGGCAAGGGAGATGTGTATACAGAACAGAGCCACCAATGCGAGTAACAATTTATGCATTCGAGACAAATTTGAGACACGTGGTACTGTATGCGCTGTTCATAAGGGCAGATCTGGAAGACCTCACATAGCAACAAGCCCCGCATTCTTGGCTATGGTTTTGGAATGTTTTGAGCACTCACCACAAACCTACAAAGTAATGTGCATGAGAGACTGGGATTAGCAGAACCAGCAATTGTCCTATTATTAAAACAGAAAAATTGAAAGTTTTCATCCCAAAACTTTTGCATGCATTAAATGAAGATGACCCCAAATTGGAGAATGCAGTGCTGTGAGTGGTTGCGAATCATAGTGCAATAGGATTATTATTATTATTTGATTTATTTACAGACTCTCTTTAACATCTCAGGTCATCAATGTCCCATTCAATTCAGGGCGTGAAACGGCCAAAAAATTTTGCTCAGAGGCCTCTTCTTTCAAGCTTGAGGTTCTTAATCGTGCCGTAAATGTATCACACAGGACCAACAGCTTTACTTCCCTTCTAAAGGAAGCCATACTTATGATTTTTACACCCGAAAAAATCCACCAATTCTGGCCGGGTTTGAACCCGCGATCTTGGGTTTAGAAGGCATGCACTAGGATGAGGCCTTCATAGGGAAAGTTGTTTGGTCTGGTGAGGCACAATTTAAGTTGAACTGTTAACTGGCATAACTGTGTCTACTGGTGTGTAAACAATTGTGTTTGGTGTGGGTTGTCATCTAGGGGTCTAATTGGACCATTCTTTTTTTGGAGGAACAGTAACTGGCCCAGTGTACCTGAACATGATATGCACATCTCCCTTATCCACCATTCATACACACTATGGAAATGAGGAATTTTATTTCCAACAGGAAGGTATACCACCACATTACCACCAAGATGTAGGTGCATACCTTGATGACAATCTTCCAAGGCACTGGATAGCATGAAGAGGTCAGATTGAGTTTCAACTGCATTCTCTGGATCTAACTCCATTGGACCTGTACTTTTGGGGAACTCTTAAGAATGTTGAAAACCGTAGAAAACCAGCTACACTGGCAGCACTTTGGGAAGAAATTGAAATTGCATGTATTGCAATCACTGAGGACACTTTCACAAAAGTTACTCAGTCAGTAGTTCAACGTGCTCAAAGTGTATCGAGCATTTTGAGCAACTGTTGTAGCTGTAAAAGTCTAAGATGATTAGTGCTCATCATTTTCTGTTTGTGCAAATCCAGTTTTGTTGTGTTAACACAGTTTTTTCTTTGCTTGAAATGTGTATACATTTTTTGGCACTCTCTGTATTTTTTCATATATGTAACTTGTAATTATTGCTGTATCAGGCATGATTTTAAAAAAAAATATATATCTATTTTTACTACTGAGGCACCACAGGCAGTGAACACTGATGATACATGAGATGAAATGATAAATTGGAACAGGAATATTTTTTTTAAAGGAAGTGTTCCAGGCCTGTACCTCCCAGCATTTGTAACTAATAAGGGCTGGGGAAAACCTGGAAAAAACCTCACTCAGGGAGGACACAGTCCTGGTGGGAATGAACCCTAGCCCTCCCATTCATGAGTCCATGCCTTAACAATCTCGGCCACCCATGGTGGTATCATCCAACATAACATTAAAATAATAATGCTCTTCTGGGTTGTCTCCAGAAGTGATAGTCAGTTCATAGTATTAAACTGTTGCTAAAAGGTAGGCTAGTAAGGCTTCATGCAATTTTGTCATAATAGTTGTATATACAAAAGATCATACTATTAAACATATAAAAGATGTATGCAGTATTATCTCACATTTGCATTCTCATAATCAACATTTTCTCATTGTTTACATCATTTTTTGTTGATCCCCCCAGTTCTCCTATGTTCAAGTGTATAAAAATTTTCAAGTTTATGTTTACTGCTGTTTACACCACACCAAGTCAATCAAGGACAAAAATCAAAGTAAAATGCCATTGCAAATATCACAGAAATACATTGAGTAACTATGGCCTGTCCTTGAGCATAAAACTTCTGCTTTTCCTCATGGAGATGTGCTTTAATATTTTGCAGCATATATTATTCCACTTTGGGAAACTGCACTAGTATGAAGTTCTCGACTGAACCTGTGTTCATCTTGCCTCAAGTTTTTTGTTTCATGATTATTGTTTTATGATTGCTTTTATTTTTGCAGTTGTTAACATTATTGTTGCAGGATTTCGTGCATTTTAATATAATTATTTGTTAGTTTTTTATTCTTGGTATCTGTTTCATTTACACAGCCTTAAATCATTTGCTGCAATCTTCTTTTTGATTTGTTTGTTTGTTAATCATTTTCTTTTTTATATTTTTAGTGTTAACTTTTAACTTTTTTTCAATAATGGGGAAAATAAAGGGCAAGGAAATCTTTCACTGTTGAAGGGAAGGTTCGAATCTTGGAGGAATTGGATTTGTTCTGCAGTACACTTGTTGCTTGGCAGTGAGTTGCAGCTCTTTGTGTCCATACATGCTGAACACAATAGAGAAAAATAGAGCAAGCTTAGCATCAAGTACTTCAGTATGTGAGCCCAATTCCAATGAAAGAAAATGTGATGATTTAGAAGATATAGTAAAAACTTAGTTTGAAACTGCAAGGTCAGCAAGCATCCAAATTAATGGTTTGCTGTTAAGGGAGAAGCCACTGAAAGTGGCCACCATTCTTGTCATTGAAAATTTCAGTGCATCCAATGGCTGGATTGATCAATTCAAAAAATGTTACAATATAATGTACAAAACTTGGCAAATTAAATGCTGTTATTAATGAAACTATAGATCAATGAATAAATGGAAGATTACAGGAGCTGACCAGCAAATATGAACCCAGGGATATTTTTCAATGTAGATTAAACTGGATTGCTTTTACTGTGTTGACCAGTATAGCCCTGCAATTCAAAGTAGATAAATGGGATGGTGGGAGACATAGCAAATTGAGGTTTATGGTGATGTTGGGACCCATTGCTGATGGGTTTTAAGAAGTTCCATCTCTTTATGATAGGAAGGTCAAAAAAACCTTGTTTAAAATTATGATATCATTACCAATTGTCTACAATGCCAACCATAAAGCTTGGATGACCTTGGACTCTTTCGACAGCAGTTGCTGCTCTGGACACAAAAAAGGGTGAACATAGGAAAACCCTATTTTTCATTGACCAGTGTCCTGCTCATTCCATTGATATTTACATAAGAAACAAGCAGTTAGAATATCTGCCTAGTAACTGTACAAGCAAACTGCAGCAGATGAATTTAGGGATGGTACATGCAATTAAATCACTCATAGAAAGGTTCAGCAAATTTTGTGCCTAATACATTCTGAAAGGAATCCTTCATTTTAATATGTCACTCGTGGATGTGCTTCACTTCATTGAAAGGATATGAAGCAGAACATATTTACAAACTGTTTCCTGAAAGCAGAATTTTTCAAGAATCATGGGAACTGTCAGCTGCCAGCAGAGGAAGAAGAATGAGGCTGCTTCCTGCTGCATGGGAAACTTTGCAGTTGAACTGCAGCATTGAAGTCTTTCTGCAAGTGGATGATGCCTGTGATCACTGTAGAGGAGAGAGGTAGTAGTTCATTGCAGATTGAACAACCACCAATACTCCCAACAGTGACAATGAAGATGATGAAGATGAATGTGGTGAAATGATGCTTACCAATGTTGAGGCAAGTTCAGCAATGGTAGTTTTATGCAAATATCTCTCATATGTAGAAGGAGTTAACATAATTTTGAAAACACTCAATTGGAAAAGAAATTAAAAGATGTAATAGAAGTATCTTTTAGACTACATTTCAGCAGGAATCAGTGATTGTATTGATTTCCATCTGAAATAAATGTATTTTAATGTTGTAAATACAATAGCAGTTCAGAAAATAAAAATTATCTTCCATGGAATGAAATTCTATTGCATCTTGTCTTTTTCCATATCCATAGTTAGAAAGATAAGAAAATTAAAAAATATATGTTTAACTAATTCTGGCCAGTGCTTGAACATTATTACAAAGGCAGCATAATATCAGCAATAATTTGTGTTGTACTTTTATTTGAGGTAAGTCTTATTAAGTAATAAGATTAAAAAGCTAAAATGTTAACCTAAACTTAGGTTATATTGCCACTCCATTGTCAACAGCTTCGTAAGTACAATATTTAACTAAAATGTTATTTATCTCTTTTTTCCACAACATTTTTACATATGTACATAATTTCCCACACTTTATAGCTGTATTCCTTCAGCTCCTTGAATAGTATAAAAGAGGAATTATACAGTACACAAAAGTGACATTTCCACTTTCATGCTAGATTGTGAGCACAGAATGCATATAAAGTTATTTATTATTTTCCATAAACTCTTTGATGTTACAATACACTTAATTGAGAACTTCATTCATTTTCTTTTGAACTGAGTGTAATAGTTGCAGTATTAGTTTGTTCAGCAGAATGTTGAATGGCTTAGCACCTGTGTACTTTGGAATATTTTAAACAATTTAGTTTATAATAGTGACTGCTAAACTTAGTGTTACTTAGTGCTTTAAGAGACAAGTTTGTTCCAGATTCTCTTGTATTACTTTACTGAGAGCACATTCTTTAGATTCATAAGTGCTGCATGGTATTTTGGTAAGGCTTCAGTGGAGCAGTGTAGTTGCTGAACTGTACTGAAGCCATAGTGAGCTGTCAAAATACTTTTTTAACAAATCCAAAAGTGTTAGATTTAAAGAAAATATCTAACATTTATTCTTAATTAGTGTGTCTATTTAATACTCTTATGCTCCATTTACCAACGAATTATACAGAACATGTTTCACAGGCTTTTGCCCACATTATCAGCTGTGAGTCGACTGCCGAATATGTCGTTGGTTGGATGGACTTGTAGCTATTGTGGACATTTTATGAACTTTTGGATTCATTTGTCCTCTGTTGGGATCTGGAAGTTCATAACGTTATCTTCATATTTTTTATAAGAAGTTTTTCCGATATTCCCAGCTCCAAGGGTCTATCCTCGAAATTCAATAATTTGACTTCCACTTCTATATCATGTTTATCTCTCCAAAAGTGATGTGCTACCACTGATTTATCTGTTGTAGACAGGAAAATCATACAATAGAAGAGGTTAAAACAGCTTACAACATTTTCAGCAAAAAGAGAAATTACCATTCACAAGAAATTTACTTATCATCCTTGGGCCACCCAAAAATTCCAGAAAATACTCCGAGGGTTTGAAATTACTTTGTCCCTAGTGAACAAATTCATCCTAATTAATCTGTTTAATTCCGGTGATAATAGAATATCTGATAAGAAGCCAGTAATATATAAAATCAACTGTTGAAATGCAACAAAGTATATTGGCAAAACAAAAAAAAATATTGGAATTAGGCTAAAGGAACACTGAATAGACATCAGGTACAATCAGGTAGATAAATCAGCAGATGCACATTACTTTTGGAGAGATAAACATGATATAGAAATGAAAGTCAAATTATTGAAACTCGTAGATAGTCCTTAAACCTGGGAATATGGTAAAAAAAAATTATAAAAAATATGAAGATAAGGTTATGAGCTTCCAACAGAAAATAAATTAATCCAAAAGTTAATAAAATGTCCACGAGAGCTACAAGTATATCTAACCAACATTGAATCTGGCAGTCGACTCACAGCTGAAGATGCTGGCAAAAGCCTGTGAAACATGTTCTGTATAATTCAATGGTAAGTGGAGCATAAGAGTATTAAATTGACTCATTAAAATAAATTAATTTATCTTCACTGTATTAGTTTCAACATAAAATTAACTTTGTTGGTCCTGGTGGTGTAGTGGTAACCATACATGCCTCCTAAACCCAAGATTGCGGGTTCAATCCTTGTCAGGGCCGATGTATTTTTTCATGCGTAAAAGTCATAAGTATGGCTTTCTTCAGAAAGGAAGCAAAGCTGTGGGTCTCATGTCGTACATTTACGGCATGAAAAAGAACCAAGCCTGAAAGAAGAGGCCTCTGAGCAAAATTTGTAGGCCGTTTCACGCCATGATTTGAATGGGGCGCTGATGACCTGAGATGTTAATGAGCATCCGTAAATAAACGAAATAAAACAATAAAAATAATAATACATAAAATAAATAAAATAATTTTAAATTCCTGACATATGATCAAAATTCATCCCACACCACTGAAGCTTTAAGTAATTGGGGTTTTGTGCTTGGGATTATAAATGAAACAGACATTAGTCCTGTTTGCATGGGGAAATGGATTTCCTTTCTTATTGATTGGGTATTTTGGATAGTTGTACTTTCTTGGTCTTCCATTAATTATGGTAAAAGAATTTCACATTGCTTGGAAGGTTCCTTGGTGCTGCCCTCATTTATCAGTTTTGTTAGCTTAAAACATAATGTATATGTGGTACTAGTTCCACTATTGTCACTTCTGGTTCCCACCTGTGAGAGGTGTGCAATCTGAGATGTGTCAGGTCTGCCCATGGTGACATGCGATGAACAATATTCTGCTCTGAAATTCTGCATTTGTCTCAACAAAACTTCAGCTGAGTCCTATGCAATGTTGCAGGAGGCCTATGGAGAGTTTGTTCTTCCCTATAGCACAACTTGAAGATGGTTTAAAATGTTTAAAGAAGGGATGCAATCAATTTTAAAGGAAAGTGAACCTGGCAATCCAATATGTGATCTAATGAAAGAAAAAATTAACATCACTGCTGTCATTGTGAAAGATGACACAAATATCATTAAGAACACTTTCAGAAATTGTGAAATTTTCACTGGGTGCCACCCCATACAGTGGTAACTTAAAAATTTAAACATGTTTGTGCAAGGTGGGTTCCAAGACTGCTGATTTGCAAACCAAAGAATATTTGCATGCAGTTGAAGGTAATGATACAGGAAGATGCAGAGTTTCTTTCAAACATAATCACTGCTGATGAAACTTGGCTACATCATTTCAATTTTGAAAGGGAACAGCAAAGATCCATCATCACCAATAAAAGCAAAAGTCGTTGCTTCTGCTGAGAAAGTTCTGATCATCTCATTTTTCGATAGGAACGCTTTATCAGCATATTGTACCAGCACAAACATTGTATTGGGCATTACTAAAGAGATGCCCTCAAAACTTTGCAAGTTCATATCATACATGCCACTATAATATACGCCATACATTACAAATTTTGATGTTGAATATCTTGCAAAAATCAATGTGAATGTTCCTCACCCTCCTTATAGTCCATATTTAGCCCCGTGGGACTTTCTCCATTTCCCCAAATTGAAGAGAGACCTTCATGGGAGGCATTTTCCATCACCAGAAGCAGTGGAGAAGGCTGCAGATGTAATTCTGAAGAACCTTAAAAAAGGATTCCAGAATTTTTATTTTAAATAAGCATTCCAGATCTAAGTTTTAGGGTACCTCTCTGGTATTTGCCATTTATGAGGACTGAGGAAAACAACGAAAAAACCTTAGTCAGGAAGTACGGTCCTGGTTGGAATCGAACCCCATACCTTCCGCTTACGAGTCCGCGCCTTAACGACCTCGGCCACCCGTGGCGGTAGGTGATTCCAGCATGTCTTGAAGACTGACAGAAAAGCTGGGACAGATGCATTGCATCCAAAGATCATCAAACTAATGAGGATGGGCATTCATATTTATTGCAACCATATTATCATATTTACATGATGCAGTATTGTCAAAAAATGTTACATATAAACAAAAATAAAACGTACAATATCAAATATTTACAAGATATATAGAATAAAACTTCAATGAAAAATATACACTGTCGATATCATTAAGGGTCAGTTTGTTTGGTCCCGCGTGTTTGTCGGTCATTTTTTCAGTCAAGGTAAATTCTTCCGATGGAGAAGTCGTCGGGCGCTCCCGCTACCTTCCGCCCGTGCGAGATCCGCGCGATCGTTCGTTTTTTGACTTTGCAGAACAATACCCCTGCGAATATCCATCGGAAGCTCATGGAAGTTTATGGTAGTGCTGTGATGAGTCGCCAACATGTCACGGATTGGGTTAGGTTCAGAAAAGGCCGTACTGATACTCACGACGAGGCAAGGAGTGGGAGACCATGATTGATTTCTGACGAACTTGTGCAAAAAATTGAAGAACAAGTGCGAAATGACCGCCGTGTGACGCTTGACGACCATCACGAAGAATTTTTTGAAGTCTCCTTGGCGATATTTTGTTGGTAAAACTTAGTTACAAGAAGTTATGTGCGAGATGGGTGCCCAGAATGCTCACACCGGATCACCGTCAAAAACACGTGACCACCGCGCGTAAATTTTTGGATATTTTGCACAGGAGGGAAAAGCCTTGCTGGACTCTTATCGTGACTGGTAATGAGACGTACATGTGTCACTACACCCCAGAATCCAAAAGACAATCACTTCAATGGCATCATTCATCTTCCCCAGCCACCAAAAACTCAAAACGACCCTTCAGCCGGAAAAGTCATGGCATCTGTTTTGAGGGAGGGGGCCCATAAGGGGACTACCATTAATGCAGAGGCTTACTGCAATACCCTAAATAACTTCAAAGAGCTATTCAGAACCGCAGAAGAGGAATGCAAATCCAGAGAGTCAGCCTCCTGCATGACAACGCAAAATCCCACACCGCGCGAGTTTCACAGGAGTTGCTGACATCGTTTGGGTGGGATATTCTCACCCTCTCCCCTATTCACCCGACTTGGCACCTTCGGACTACCACCTTTTTTCATTAAACTAAAGGAGTTTTGGAGTGGGAAACGTTTTTCCAACGATCAGGGGTCCAAGGAAGCTGTGAGAAGTGGATGGAAGAGCTGGCACTGGAGGTCTATGACACTGGCATATAAAAGCTGGTGCCTGACTACAGAAATGTATCGATCTCAACGACGATTGTTTCGTTGAAAAATAGATTAATATATTTGTGAAGTATCCAGTGAGTTTCAATAAAATACAAGCATTTTTTGATCCTACATAAATGTTGTAACTTTACTTTCTGGATAGCCCTTGTATAAAGTTTCTCACCATGACTGGAGTGCAATGTATGTTATTTAAATAAATAATCTTGACTTCTAGAAGCTTCCTTTCAAAAGTATTTAAGATGATTGCAAGTGTAAATAACTTGACAATGCAGATAAGCATAGAAATTCTAATGGAGGATGGGGACTTCCAGAAGAAAGTCATGCCATTGGTCAGCTTTGAGCAAGAGTTTATCGAGTAGAGGTAAATGGTCTAATCAAGAGCAGAATCCATGCTTCATTGCTAGGTGATGGACTGTAATAAATGAAATCCTGCAGAACCATGGTTTGGCCACATATTTTAAATGTTTAAAACTAATTAATATTCAGGAAATAAATTTAAACAGTATGGGAGCATCTGCCCTCTCATACGCCTTGTAATTGCTGGCACTGACAACAGCTGTTTTGGAGAATATTTTTCACTCATGCTTCTATCTAAACTAAGTCCTGTTGTCTAAATTTCAGTGTTCAGAATCCTACATTCACAAGCAAAATCATTTGGTTATAGTATGGTGTTTCACAAATAAGTGCTTTTAGTGACTAGTTTTCAATATATTGTTTTCCATTCCATTACCTTTGTTTTAAGTACATAGGTGAATGTCACTGTCTGTGGTTTATGCAAGTATAATTGCTAATCATTATAAACTGAGTTAATTCATAAGGTCTGTTACCCCTGAATTCTGAGTTATTTTCATTACAGAATGGTCTGTATGTATTTGAAGTACAAATTTTTAAGTAAATATTTAAGTCAATTTTATTGTTGCAATGGAATGTTTGTAAAAGGAAATTATATAACTTTAATAGTATTACAAGTAAGAAAAATCTTAAAACAATTTTCCAAATATTTTAAACTAATTGGTATTTTTCTCAGATCTGACAGCAAACCCCAAAATGGTTAAAGCAACTTGGTACAGTACATGACAATGTAAAGAGCTGGTCCTGCTTGCCTAGTTTCAATTCCAGAAGTGATAGATAAAGTTCAAGAGAAAATTAAGAAAAATCCTGACAATAGAATATCATAGTATCATAATCAAACATGTCCAGAGTTTTTATTGAAGTCCTTAAGTTTGGAATTTATCACCAGAGTAGAGGTCAGTTGCTCATTTTGATCTCCAGAGAGTCAGGCTGAAGGGGATACTGACTCTGTTTTATAGGTATGTCAAGAATGAATATTAAAATATTCATTTATGGATGAAAAAAGTCATCACAACCGAGGAGAAATTCTATCACCAAAATGATATAGCATGTGCCTTCAGTCAAAAAGAAGCCTGCCAGACTGCTTCAAGTATAAAGTGTTGTCGTTATCTCTCCTTGGTGATGCTTTAATTGGGAACATCCTATATTAGGCATACTGATGTATAATATTTGTCAAAATGTGGTCAAAGCAAATACAAGGGTTTGCAGAAAGAATGTTTTGAAGAAGACTAAAGTTCCATGGCCAAAAGCAGTCAATCATCATTAGATTTTTGAGCAAGGCTTGCTCCTGCCCACAAAACAGAATTGATGCAAGAGTAGCTTATGGACAATTTGCCAGAGTTCCTGAACCATAAAGAATGGCATTCATGCACCCCAGAACTCAGTTACCTAAAATATAAATTGCATGGCATTTGGAGCAAGCAGTAGCAGTAGCAAATTTAGAAAAAATTGTCACATGTGCAGATATAGATGAATAACATTGTATCAGAAGCCACATGTTAATAATAGAGTGTAAATTGTTATATACAAGAAGTGCTTTATCTTATGCTGTATAAAGTTTATTACCTTGTTTTCACTGGATCAACATGTGGTTTGATTTTGTGTACACAAAAATGTTATTACAATAGAAAACAGTGAGCTAAAACTATCAAAGCAGTAAATACAGATACTGTTAATGAGTGTTGCTTCCTCAGCTATTCTTGAATATTATTTTTGTTGATGCAATTCGGATTGCATGGTGACTATGGAATTCATTATGTTATTAATTAAATTATGCAAAGCTGTAGATAATGGGGTGGTAATATATCCAATAAGAATGTATTAAATATGCTGAAACCAACTCCACTTACATGTCCTAATGTTTTGTTGTATAAGTGGAGTTAGTTTGAACACATTTAAGACATTCTTATAGGTTATTATTATAATTATGTCATGATTATATTAGAGAAATCTGTACATCTGTAGCTGCTTTAATCAATTTCTATTGCTCTGAATTCAGTTAGTAGCTTGAATATGATAGTGCAGTTTGAAAATCATACATTTGATACATATACAATATTGTCTATTTTAGTACTTTTGCTTCTGTTATTTAGTATCTCATGAAATGTAATTGTACAAGTATCATGCAACAATTTCGGTTTCCTGCTGGTTAGAAAATCACATGGAAAGCCAGAATTTTACATTCCAGAGTAAGATTTAAATTGTGGAAGAAGTTTTATATAGCTGCCTGCCTGATCAGATAAAAGATAAAATCTTAGCAAAGCCTAAGGATACCTCTTACTTTCTTGCTGGAAAAATTGCCAAGTACAACATTCCCATCAATCTCAAAATATTTAAATAAATAAATATATAAATAAATTAAATAGCTGAAATCATTCATTCTGTGCTGATTTTATGTACAGTAAGTAGCTAAAGTTACTCCCAAAATATAGTTCCAATGACCTAGGAAGTGACAAGATAGTCATTTTGTTGACCATGAAACTTGTGACATCATGTGAGGCTATCCTCAGGGTGTATTCAAGGATATGCTGGTAACTCTTAATGAAATTATTTGAATGACATAACAGATATTACAAATAACATAAAATCATACAATATAATACTTAGTTTTTGAAGGAATAAAGGAAGTTTAAGCTATTACAGCTTATTTTGATATATATGTATCTATTTTAATTTACTCTTTAATAAGTGTATTTTCCTGTTAAGTGAATGCCATTAGCAATATTTATAATATTACCAATCATTACTTAACTCTTGTCACTATTTAATTATTGAATTACATACAGCTGTTTTTCAATTAATTTTCAATTATAGTTTAACATCTTTTAAGCAAAAGCTTGATAATTTTAAATAAAATACATATCAGATTCCACACTAAAATATTTTATATATTTAAAATGAACGTCCTAACACTTAGGTACAATAAAGTAATGTTATCTTGAAGGTTATGTTTTGTACTTAAAAAGGTATTTAAAAAAAATCTTTGTTATCATGCTATAATAATTTAAGAATATCAGACAACAAATATTGATCCTGTATAATCCTGGGAAACCTCGCTTACCTTCAGAAAGAAATTAGGCAGTGCATGCATTTTTACCATTATATTAATGAAGTGTAACAAATTCTTTTATAATTGCTTTCAGGTGCCAAGGGTATTTGTAAAAGGAGATTGCCTTGGTGGTGGCACAGATATTACAGCTCTTTATGAATCTGGTGAACTGGTCAAGAAGCTGCAATCCACATAATACAACAATTTTCATACATTTTAGCAAACAAGTGAAATTTATTTCTTGTAATATTCTATAATGTTAAGATTAAGCAAGCATTACATTATCCATTAATAATCATTTTTTTATGTTTCCCTGTTTTGCAATTTTGTGTACAATTTAATGTCTGCTTGCATTTTGTATAAATTGTTGAATACATAAAATCTGTTTAAAAATTATACAATATTGCTGCTTACATTTTGTATTAATTGTTGAATACATCAAATCTGTCTAAAAATTACAATATATTTTATTTATTTAATGTCATATTTTCGATCAAGATCATTGCTTCAAATTATTTAAATGCCCTTGAGCTCAAAATACAGATTGATCCTATTTCCTTCTATTGTGATATCCTCTTTAATGTTGTTGGCTCAGATTCTGTATTTCATATTTTTCTTTGATTGTTCAGAGCTGGCAAACATGCACCATATGAAATTGTATTATATGAACCCCAATGATGAATTTGAAATCTATTATTTACAACATAAATTTTCCAGAATATATTTATCCTGCTCTTTTGTTGGCTATTTCAACCATTTTTATCTGTAACTAGTAAAGAAGATGTTTAATGCATGACTGCATTCCTGATTACCATGGATACCTGTGGGAGATGCTACCAGGTTCCAAAAGAAATTCGTCGGTCCTGGTGGTGTAGTGGTTACCATACTTGCCTCCTAAACCCAAGATCGCGGGTTCGAATCCGGCCAGGACCGATGGATTTTTTCAGGGCATAAAAATCCTAAGTATGGCTTCCTTCGGAAGGGAAGTAAAGCTGTGGGTCCTGTGTTGTACATTTACGGCACGAAAAAGAACCTCAAGCCTGAAAGAGAGGCCTCTGGGCAAAATATGTCGGCCGTTTCACGCCCTGAGTTGAATGGGACACTGATGACCTGAGATGTTATTAGCGTCCATAAATAAATCAATCAAAAAAAAAAAACAAAAGAAATTAGCACAATGGTATGCCATTAGTGTGTTATTTTCTGTAGTGAGCAGTTTGAAAGTTGCACACATGTGTGCAGTAGTTATCAAAGGTGTAGCAATATATTCAAAATGTTCCTTTCCATCAGGCATTTGCCTAAAAATGAGACACAGTAAAGCATTCTAAATGATAAAAGTTTGTCTGATATGGCAACTTAATTACATGAGAGTAAATATTTCTTTTTTGCAAATAAAAATTAAAAAATGTGAATTCAGTATGATTCCCCCTCACTCTAGACACTAGAAACTGATCAGGATAAGCTAAACTAGACATAATAATACAGCCAAACCTGTTAAAATGACAAAGCTGTTCATGAAAAAAGAGAAGGCATTTAAGAGAGACCCTCTACTTGTAGCAAAAAGAAGTTGTTTCAAAATTAAGAGCAAGTTAAAATAAAATTCAAAGGCTTTATCTACCGGCAGAGTAGTAGATACTTGGAGTTACTGTGCTTGTATTGTATCTCAAATTAACATGAAAAGGACACCACAACAAAGAATTGGTTCACTGGTTAATTTGGAAGTGCAAAAACATTACTTGAAATCTTTTCATAAAACAAAGAATTTTTTGTGACACAATGCCTTTCTGCTTTGATATGCAGCAATTAGCAATTGCTGAAGCATGCTAGTCCTGCCAAATATTCTAAGCATTGTGTGTTATAATGCTAGAAATGAAGATAAGGAGCTGCCCATAGTAAGCCCTGATAGTTGTTTATAAAATATGCCCTTGAACGAAAAGTAGGATTGGTTTATGCAAATTTCGGTGAGTTTAATATATTCCTTTATGTGTGCATCATTAATTCCACTTGTTCTTAGCCAATCATGCAGGTAAATCATAAGAGTTTAAGTATGCTTTGAAACAGTGATTCTATTTTGAAAGATAATAATGTGCCAGAATGTTGTAATTTCATGTGCTCTTTTTTTCTATTAACTGAAATGAATTGTTTATACTCTTTGAAATTTAGATAGTGTCTTGAATGTGTGCCATCCAAATGCTAAATAGTATGAAGGTGTATTGATATTGTTAATGATATATCGCATAAAATTTTCAGCCTTGTGAATTTTTGGCAAACCATATATTTTCGCTATTGCAAGGTGGTTCTATTTTATTTCATATATATATTCCTTTGGGATAGCTGTGCACATTTTTATAGCCTCGCTGACTGAATTAATACATCCCCTCAATGGGTCTGAATGGATCTGAATATACTCTTTCTTTTTAGTTTTTCTTGCACTCTTGTATTATAATTTTCTTTATCTAATATTACTATTCTGTTCCCTTTGTCGGCTTTTGTATAAACTACATCTTGTACCGGATTTTATAGATCGACGCCGGTGTCGTCGAATGTTGGGTGCCAAATTTGCAGCAATATTAAGAGACGCCGACGTCGTTCCTAACTACCATCACAATATGCTCAGCTAGTTCAGGGTATTTTAACTGGATTTTTCAGATTGATACTTCTGGGGGTGAAAGGAGTGTCATTTTAAGTATAACAAAATCACAATGGATAGAAATCTACGGAGTTTGTTCATTTTATTACGTATTATTATTTATATTTCTCTCCCGAAACCTGTGCTTTTTGCCCTGTTATAATTCTATACTATTTTCCTGTGTGGATATTAATTCAAAATTGTAACTTCTATCATTGACCACAAATAATACTTTTGTAATTTCTTCCGCGAAATATTAATCGCCACTCATCTTACGTAATGTTAAAATGCTACTTCACTATGCGGAATACGAAAACGATTTCTGCATATAGAATTTAAAACAACTTCTCTCCACGGAATCCAACGCATAACTAACACATTTTGAGGTATAAAGGATCACTTATTACAATACGAATGTTATAATACTTTACATTACAATGCATTATATTTTCAGCATACGCATAATAAGGAATGAAATTCGTTCATTTCTATTTAGTCGCAATGAAGCGACTAAACTGTTTCATTCATGGTACACGTTTTTAATGTTGTTACGCTTGCCATTGTTTGATGCACTTCATATTACAAATCTCTTATCTGTAGTTTTAGTCTTTTCATATTCCTGGCTATGCATGTGATCCTTTCAGTCGATACATTTTTATATTATCAGTAGTAATAATAATAGGAGCTCGTGAGTCCGCCAATCACAGGCCTCCATTCTGGTCACGTAACCTCCTAAGCCCCGCCCTGGTCGGAAATTCAAATGTATTATGCTTTGGTATTTCCGCGCTTAAGATATGAATTAATGGGGGGGGAGGTGCTTTATTTTTTAGAAGCTGCTTGTCTGGTGTCGACTTGACAAAAAAGTGTCGTTGTCGAAGGTAACAGCCCGGTCCTTGCATTGCCTGGCGGTCTCGAAGCTCACAGTTGCACCACGATTTCTCCTCTATTGTAAATGTAAATCTTTATTGTGTGTTCAGTTTAATGTGAAGCAGTCTCCAATAGTGCTAAGGCACTGTTTAACAAGTTAATGTTGCAATAGCTTGTTATTATTTGCCGTGAGGAGGTTTAACATTGGAAATATTAATGTGTTTGCCTAGAAAATTATCGTTTAAACAGTGAATTTGTAAGTATCTTCTCTGATTGCCTGAGTTGCATGTTTTGCTTGAGTTTTACCCCATGCTACTATCATATGTTTAGCAAGCATTATTCTCCACTCTGGTGGCTGTTTTGGATAATTTAAAACTCGCTTATTTATTACGCATTGAGTTTAACTCAGTGAGGTACGTATTCTGTAATAAAGAACTTTACTGCTTGGCTGTATATCTTGCTTGATAAGTTCTCAGACCAGACCAGGTATTGTCACGTTAAGTATAAAGGAATTAAAACTAACAGCCCAATTTTGGTGACCAAGGAAAGATATGAGGTAAATAAAAAATCTTTTTCTTTATTTTCAATTATTTATTGAAGAATACAAGCGTTGAATTAATCTCATCAAATATAACATCGTAGAGAACAAATTATGAAGCAGTCTCTTTTGGAGATACAAAAGTGCTACTATTTGAGGCACTGTTTACATATTCTTGTACATTTTTTGTTGCTAATACATATTTAGCAAGTTGGTGTTGCAATATATTTGCGTTACACAAGATGAAATTTATTTCTTCTAGTCCAAGGCTGATTTGGGCGTCTTGGCTGTGTGTCTTGACACGCTGTTTGTTGCCGGACCGCAGGCGGAAACTGCTCCTCGATGCACTTGTACGATTGGCTCTGGCACAAGTGTTCCGCAAGCTTGGGTACGTGATTTAGCAATGTGGTGAAATAGTATGATGAAAGCAAAACAATTCCTTGTTTCACTCCGCCAATTTCCACGTAGGCTTCGTAATTTCTTTTTGGATAATATCCGAAGCTGATGTATCTTGGGCGATGTTTGTTGAGGAAATAGAATCTTCGATGTAGGACGGGTTCGGGGCTGATCCTCTGCTGGTTTGCGCCTGTACATGTGCAAATTCTTCCTCCTGGAGCTCATGACGAACACTGCAGATCCGTCAGCGCAAGACCTCTTTATAGAGCTGCAACAAATAAAGCGTCGTGTCTATTATAGCTTTTGGGAGGACATCTGGTATTAAGTTTCTTAAGTTTGTGATGCTCAAGCCACTTGTACATGGCATGAGCGTGTTTGCATGCACAGTGAGTGTTAGAAAATTTGTGACGAGGGAAACCACACTGCATTCGATGATACAGATCTTCAGAATTTGGACAATTCAACTCTTTTTCTAGACTAATAAAAGTTCTGTCTGTTAGTGCCGAGAGTAGTGCACATTTATCCTCGTTGCAGGCGTATAGCGAGATGTGTCCCGCCACCACCTCCTCTAGTATTGTTTTAAGTATGCTGTAAGGAATGTATCCATCATTGAAATGTATTCCATTTGGACTTTCTTTGTTGTATCCTTCAAATTTATGATTCCAAGGATACGGACTCGCAAAATGGAAGGTTTGTACAAAATCTTTGCGAGCAATGGACAATTCCTTTATTTTCCTTGCTGTTGCCCCTGAGGGCCTCAAAGTCCTTCCATTACAGTCATGCTCAGAAAACTGACGATGAAAAAATAACGGTACTTACTTTTACACCAGGCAGGCATTGTTGTCCTCCTGTGCAGTGCTGGATTTGAAACTCTTTGTTGAACATCTCTTTGCTTGTACATCTGGATCGGCGGAGTTGAACATGGCAACAAACTCATCCACGGTGTACCCTCTGGCGCACACGTGCAAGGCTAGAGACATACGTATTGTCCGCACAGGTCGGGGAAAAGGTCTTGAAGTTGGCGATGATTATATGTGTAGTGGGGATTATTTGTAGAAATGAAGTTTTTCAGGGATTTTATAAAAGTTTTCTAAAAGTAGGGAGACCGTAGGAATCAAAATACCACTTATTTTTTAATGTAACAGCTATCCAATGTGAACCAGGCCAACCGTGTGGATCTAAATTAACGATAAATGTAGCTGGTTTGGTAAATTCTGCAGGAAGCATATCTGATGGATAAACTTCCATGAAATAAGGTCTTCCTTTCAATGCATTTTCTATTTGCAAGGTATTCATAATTAGAAATCTGTGTGAACCCTTTTGTCTTTGTCTATGTGAATAGAATTGTCATATTCGCAGTACATGACGTGTTTAAGCTTCTCTTTGACTCTTTGAATCTTAGCTGTATTCGAATGTTTCCGTTGTTTAATAGAGAAGTATTACCTTCGGAAGCGGCACTGTTTGGAGTCAAATCAAAGAGGAGCATGAAATGACCCATTATATACATGTCGTGGGTGCTCTGTATTCCACTGTTAGGTGATGTATGCCAGAACCAGAAGAGTGCGTTTGACAGGCCAACGTTGATCCCTTTTCGTGAGAGGTATCGATGGAGAGACTTTCCGATGGAATCTGTTGGCCGTTTAAGTAAATGGCAAAATGTTCCAAATTGTAATGCTTAAATTCGTAAGGATTGGTGTCAAAAGTTCCCGAAAAATTTGTATTTCCAGTTATGCCAAAAAGAAGTGTTTTGGGTAGGATACCCAGCACAGCATTATCTATAGATATGGTGCTTTGTCCGGCTCCAAAAGTGAAGGATCTAACATGGACGCGTGTTATGTCGTATCTTGCAATGATCTTTTCTATAGCCTTGGAGTGTGCCAGCAAAATGCTGGGAGATGGCTTCATTTTTTTTCACATAGAGAGTGGCATCGAGAAACTGAAACCTGACTTTGCGATCTGCGCTTTCGCTCAGCAGGTAAAAAGATTCTTTTGCCTTTGTTAATTTAATTTGAATGCTAACACCGGGGAGCAGTAAAGTGGGCACATTGAAAATATCCCCATGTAACTTACCATACATGACGATTTCCTTAGATGCTTTGTTCTTTTCATACCGTTCCTTCCAACCGAGGTTTCAGTTTCCCGCCGCCAATGCATTGTTTTTTTAGGCATCTTCTCCGGTTAGTCCATTGAGAGCCGTGTCGATGTACCAGAAAGCGTTAGTGAGATGGCTTTTGGCTGCATCTTCACCATATGTTAATAGTGTTTCTAGGTAGCTGCGATAATGGTAAAGATCTTCGGAAGGGGTGGTGGATACTCCATTTAAATTCAAGCTTAACTGACTAAATAACGAATGAAAGTTATTGTTAATTCCGGTCGTTTTATCTGCATCTCCCAAATTTGTGCCATCTAATTTTATAAATTTGCCCCTCACCATCAAATGAACATTTAAGTCTATATAATGCTCATTATGTCCGGGAATAACAAATTCTAGCACCGATTGATCTACAGGGGCGATGGGTTTGTACAAAGTAGTGAAGTTTCCCAATACGGTCGATTGGAGGGGTTTCCTGGCAAATAATTCAAATTCATATTTTGTACAGGCGATCATGGTGCTCACCTACGTCCACCCAGTCCACATATGCCGGAACAACTGTAATGCGCGCGATATTTATGCAATTGGTCTCTAACTATTCTTTTTCTTTTGTTTTTTAGCTTTAGGGGCTGGTCTTTTTTTTTTTTTTTTTCTCCCCTTTCCCTTTTGCTGATTAAGCTTACCCACTATATTTTTGGTACTCTCTGTGACTCGACTGGCCACTATATCTTTGATTTTTGTGTCCGGCTGTTTAGTAGCAATGTCGGACATGATGTTTGGACCCGTGGTGAGGGCTTCTCTGCCCAAAGATTTTGCCCCTGTTAGGAGGATGGGTTTGACAATTCTGAACAGACTGCCCAGGAAGCTGCCTAAACCTCTTCCTTGCTGAACATAGGGATTGCCAACGCACAAGGGTCCTAAATACTGCCCTAGACGTCCGCCACTCTGGTTCACATAGTACGCTGGTAGCGGATCCATTGTTAACTGTCAAAGAGGATTTTGTGCATTGCAATATATATATGCGCCCTGGCCATCTTGGCGGGACTTAAACCCTCTCGGCAAAACTAGATTGACCCTCTTGGCGGGACTAGTGAGAAGTACTTGAATTCTCTCGGCGAAACTAGATAGACTCTTTTTGGCGGGACTAATGAGCGGGACTGGCGAGCGGGACTTACACTCCATCGTTGGGAGGGGAATTACTCAAATTCCCAACGAGTTTCATTCACCCATAGCGCTATTGCCAGTGTTTATACCTTAGAGCACTTCGTCGTATCATACAAGTGCCAACGGCACGCATGGTGAACAACAAGATCGTCGATCTTATCCCGGCATTCTATTTCTTCTATATTAATTACTGTCGTGGATGCCGGGTTTAAATAATGATTTTCCCATGGCTCCTTTCACATAGAGCTTGCCATTGGAAAATTTTATGGAATTTGGGCTAAACTGCGTATAGCTCGAACACCAGGGGATCCCGTGGAATTTCCTGGTGAGCCATTCATTAGAACACTGCCTTTTCCGTATCTATGTTCCCCAAGGAAAGCTCCTTAATGATTATCTTTCCCTCTGAATTATAAAAACCCTGAAAGTCAACAGAATACTCCACTGCCATCTGTAATAAAACATTTATAAATCACTCATCTTCTTGAAATACAAGATCCAGTTCTCCATGTTTTGTATTCAACTCAAAGGCAATGGTATGGAAATGATTAAATTCTACAGGAAGATAATATATGTGATCAAATATGTGGTGACGGGCGATGGAGGGAAATTGAAATACTCTTAAACTGCGAACATATGAGTTACCGATTAGCTGCGGCTCTATGACATTGCAGTATACAACACCGGTTCCGTATTGTGAACGAACTGGAAATCTGTTTTCCTGTGCGATCTGAGAAATAGCGTCTTCAGGTCCTGGTTCACATCTAACAGAAGGTTTTTGTTTATATTTTTATTAAAATCGAAATTTGGCACAGAATTCTTTATGGTGTCCACGAGATCTCCCAGACCGTAGTATACACCCTGGTCGGAAAGTAAATTTTCCCTTCATAAATAGTCTCTATTTTATTTCCCTTCTTTCTGGTAAGTAACAAATACACGCTATTAGCTTTTGCCGTTTGCTCTTCTGACACGGATATTATCGGAATCCACTCCCTCTTACTGTTTTCTATGTCCTTTATCTTTTGGGGAGCAACGAGATAGTCTTGCAGTTCGGTTAAGAGCATTTATTGCAAGTCTTCGTCTTTTACCTGGCCCTTTATTGTCGTGTGTAGGTCTTTTAAATTTGAAAAATCCTTTTTCTCGAGCGCGATCCTACTGGCTCTGGTTATTATGACATTTTTATTCAGTTCACCGGCTTCGTTCAACACGTCCTCTCCTATGGACTAGTAGCCGTAAGAGTAGGAAAGTTCTGCAAGACCCACCATCCATTTGTTTCTCCGAAGGGTAACAGGACATGCCAAGCCATTTCGGAAACTCACAGTCTGTCCCGCCTGGAATTGAACGGGTGTCTGCCTAATTTTCGCTCGTTTTTGTTGCATGTTGTTCCAAACCTGAAGCACGTTTTTGACATTTACGTTACTAGGAGCCATTCCTATTGTAGAATGCTCGGTATTGTTGTAGGCGTAGACAAATTTCTGCAGATCATCTATATATCTCTAAGAGTGCTTGTAAGTGAAACATTTATACAGTGTGGTCTTGAGCGTGCGATTAAATCTTTCAACTATGGAGCGCTTAACGTCGGGATTTATACAAACCTGATGTTCGATGCCGATCTCTTTTAGACATTTTTGAAAGGTTGGTCGCACAAACTCTTTGCCCTTGTCGCTTCTTACGGCGAGGGCAGGCTGTGCCTCTTTTAGTATAGGTTTAAAAGCTGCTGCTGCTTCAACGCTAGTTTGGTTTTTCATAGGTTTCACGTACGCGTATTTGGAGAAGTAATCGACGCAAGTGAAGAGATATTTGATTCCGTCGTTATATTTTCGCAGACTTTGAAAATCGGCAAGATCGATCTCCCAGACATCGTTAATGTTGTTTACCGTGTAGAAGTTTCTTTGAAATTTTCTCCTTACAAGTAGGTGCAGAGTGCAAGCATCCTGCTGCAACAGCCAATTTTCAGTTTTGCTTCTTTTACCCACCGCAGCTGCGAGCTTGGGCAGAGTGGAAAAGGCGGATGGTTTTTGTGGATCGTAAAAATATTGTTTCATTTGTACGAACTCCAACGTTGCTCTGCCTCGATTGCCTTTGATGGAAACAATTTGGCTATTATGTATTTGTACTTCTTTCCCTAGTTGAACTTTATTGGATAGAAACGTTCGTTGTTTTGCAAGTGTCCGTTGGTGAGGAGAAGGATTTGCTTATGCTTTGTTTTGTCCGAAGACGTGACCTTAGAGAGATTGACGTTCTTTCTCGCTAACAATTCCCACAGTCCTCGCGTTCCCTTGAAATGTCTATTTTTAGGTGTAAATCATTATCTTCTATTTTAATTATTGTATTGCATATTTTAAATCTACCCTCTTTATCTTTGTAAATGCCAAAAATGGTGTCGGTGGCCTTCGGAGTGTGAAGATAGGGAGCCAAGTAAGGACCTGCTAAGTAACCAAAATTCTGACTAGTGAACGATTCTATTTCCTTTTCTCCTCCTCTGGCAAAGGCACCTCTGTGTTTTCCTCCTCCTCTTCAAGCTCAGGCTTTACCTTTTCTTCCTCCTCTTCCTCCTCCTCTTGCTCCTCCTCAGCTTCATAGATGGTTTCCTCGAGGGAGAGAAGTTCAGTCTTCCCTTGATCGGCAGTGGAGGTGACGGCGCCTGCTGCTGCGGTGGCAACGTCAAAGCCCGAAGATGTTGATGACGTCGCAATCTCAATTTGAGCAAATCCTTGTAAGGATCTGATATGATGGTTTTTCCTCTATTTTTCCTCTTACAGTAGGAGTCTAAGTACTGCTGGGAAACAGTAACAATTTTTGCAACATTTAGGTTTTTATCAGAGTGGAGAGACCTGTCAACACTGCCGAAAGCAAAGGTACCAAAAACCCACCCTTCTGAATGATCAATTGTCTCTTATTTTTCTGCTTTTTGTCTACAAGTCGCCTGAGAGAGTTCTTATACTTTCTCAATTTAAGTTTTGTGCATTTGGTCAACTTGCAGCTGCCGTTCAGGACGTTAAGAGCGCACTCTGCAATTGTCAACACGAGCTCTTTGTCCGCCCTCTCCAAAATGGCCCTTCTTGATTGGGTTTTTGCCTTTTTAAGCACGTACAGTAGGTGATAGTTAAATTTTACTCCTTTGCTCATTTCCCGGAGCGTAGACAATAGTTGGAAAGTCCGAGGGAAATGTGTTTGTTCTGAATCGAAGCAATTCGTTTGTCTCCTGGCAAAGATCAAAGAGCAAGTATCCGTGAGGTTTGTTAGTGGCGTCTTAATAAGTCTCGAAGAGCGATTTCCAGTCCTCGGGATATATTTTCCTGGCCAAATACGCTACCCGATTTTTATCTCTAACATTTTTAAAAACCACAATGTATTTGGCATTTAAGGAAATATCTCTGCAATATTTTCCCTGATGAAACAGGTTTTGGGTGATCAAAATCACACTTAGGTTTCTGTGATGGCTTCCCTTGGTAAACAAGTTACACACCTCTCTCGAATAGGCACAGTTTAACAGATCATCCAACACAATAAGTTTTGGTTGCCCCTTCTCGTTCCTAAATTCGGGAACATCAACATGAAATTTAACTCCAAATTTCTTTAGTTCTTCTGAATCTGCAGCCTTTTCGCTGTAACACCACAATATGCTACTAAATTTTCTCACAGTGCATAAATGTTGCAGGTTTTAATCAATCTTACACAAAACACCGTTTTGCCAGATCCCGTGCTGCCACTAACAATTAGTGTGAAAGGATGCTCGAACTTGATGCTCATAACTGGCAAAATTTCTCAAATACTGCCAGTGCTCATCGGAATGTCTGTGCCACACATAACAAACGTCAAAAGAGGGAAACTGATCAAACACTTCCGCCGGAATGAGAGATAGGTCCTCATTCGTGAGAGTTCGCAGTCCCCTTCTCGCCTTTAGATATTTCTGCACTGCTGCCTTCCCTCGAAATCCATAATGAGTCGGGGCAGCAAGTCAGTCGGGCTTTATATACCCGAAGGGGACGGAATCCTGCAATCCGTCGGTCAGTTGTCTCCTCTTGTGAAAGATATCCTGTATATTTTATCTTCTAAGTTCGGAGATGACAATCACTCTTTTACGTTTAATTTTGCTTTCCGTTCGAACCACAATCATCTCTTCCTCCCTCTCCTTTAATATCATCTCTTTTATGGACTCAAAATTAACTAGCTGCAAAGAGTAATTAAGAGTTATTCCTTGCACTTTGCACACAATTTTAAAATCATTGATTGGCAGTAGTTTAATCTTATAGGCGTAATTCTTTGGTCCTCCGGATACGAACACACAAATGTAGGACTGGGAACCGTAGTCAGCTAGTTTGTCCATCATGTCACCTAGATTATCTCCGCATTGAACGCTACATTGTTCTCCATCCTTGGCTAGGAAGCATATCGAGTCCGTATCAGTATACAGTATCTTTCTGTTCGGAGCTTCTAGGTAGCTGTAAAGTTTAATTCTTGGGCCGGTAGTAACTTAGGCTCCAAGGACCTCGTTGGTGTGCTTCAGTGAAGGGGTTTCCTCTTCTTCGAGGTAGCGCCAAAACAATCACACGACCTTGTCGTTTGCAAACATCACATTTTGCACCTCTAGGCCGGGCATGGTCAAAAACTTGTACAGTTCCTGAGGTTCCGTTATCATCTTTGTGCGTGATCTGTTGCCCTGTTCTGTGAGTTTCCCCCAAAAGCTGTTTAAGCACAGTTTGGACAAGGATCTGGCACCGGGATTCTTGCGAATCGCCGTCTTATCCAGAAGAATTACTTCACTTTGAAAGAAGTTCTGCACGTACTTTTCCTTGTCCTCTTCGCTGGCAACTCAGGAGGGATAACCGCTGGCCTCTGCCTTCAATTTTAGAAACGTATTTATGTACTGCACATAGAGACCTCCTTGGTTTTCTACTAGATTATATTGCTCAATTTTATATTCGTAAATTTCAAAAATCTGCCTAACTTCATAGCCCATGTCGACAGCCTTTCGTATTTCGTCTACAACCCATTAGCCGGTAATTTCTCGTTGACTCTCGTCATGAGTGCATTCTTCTTCTTCTTCTTCTTCTTCTTCTTCTTAAACATCAATTTTTGACGGCAGCGATAAGGCAAAACTGGATGATACAATTCTCTGTTCTTTGGCAAAACTCTGCACTTGGCCAATCCTTCCTTTTGTAACATCTCTACTATATTAGAGCATTCGTCACAATGTAAATTGAAGGATATCCAACAGGAAACTTGAAATATTTGCAAATATACGGATACAAAGACATAACATGGTAGTATTTAATACGTGTTTCATCATCAGTCTTGCAATAAGATCTCATTGCTTCCGTTCCCCTAGATAGGGGCAATCGCGGAGGACAAGAGGTACACTCTTTACAATTGGATCATTGCTCAAAGCGGGATGATTTTTCAAAATTTCCTCAAATTCACATTCCCACATAACATGACACACGTAACCTGCCCCCACAATTCTAAGCGAGCCATGGTTTGTTCGTATCTATCTGCGAGCGTCTCCATTGTGCTTTACATTACGGGAACGTCTCTGTTATCGAGACAATGATGACCGTGCCAGTAGCATTCGTTGAAGCAAAAACCTTCTTTCGTCTGTTTGCAAAATCCGTCAACTTTGAGGTTGGGTAGCTCGGGCAGTCGATACTCTCTACCGTTGCCCGCATGTCTAATACAAATTCCCTTGCTAATCTCTTCATACCTCAGCCACATGAGAGCTTTTTGCGATTGTCTATCTGCTTTTCTATAGCCCCCACACGGAATGAGACCCACGGTGTTTGTTTTTAAGAATTTCTTTCTAAATACCTTATTGCAAGCATAAGAAATTGTGATTGATTCTTGAAAAACGCCAATGTTCCCAATGCTTAAGAGAGTATTTCTAAAAATGCACCAAGCCTCTCTGAGTACTGCAATATCTCCCAAACAGCACATTTCTAGTTCCTTTCCATTATCAAAAACGCCATCTTTTGCCGTTTGATACCAATCAAAGAATTCTTTCCCGTTCACCTACTGTCATTTGATTCATGCCATAATAGTCTGATTCTGAATACGATCCCATATAATTTATGTTTTTCGGAGTGTTAAAATTGCGAATAATACCCCTTTTTAACAGAATATATTCCGAAAGCTTTTGGCAAACTTCTCAATTTCACTGGTAAAAAATTTAGACTATCCAAAAATGTTATATGCTTCATTTTCATGCACAATATTTTGGCACCGTTCATCGCCAAATTTGGCGTCCGCTCTTGTCTTATGGCATAATCAAGAATGAATATTAGATCGTAAGCCCTAGCATTATGAACAATAACAATTACTTTGTCGCAAAATGGTCTATATCTTCGTAAATATTCTACAAACTGCTAAATGCAATCATCGCCCCAGAATGAGTGTCTACGTTTATTGCACTGGAAACAGTCGACACTCGCGTCCTTATTCCTTTCGCACAAAAAGCAAAATTGTTCGAGACACAGGAGTATGGGAACGTGGAGAAAGGCGGTGCCTATTCGCGTGGACTGCGTGCATTCAATGTCATAGAAAATGAAAAGAACCTTCTGGAAGAAGGGACTCTCGGACTAAGCGTAGGCATGTAACACACGTGTCCAGGCATCTCGTTTCTGTTGCAATTTTTACAAAATACCACGTGACACTGATGGTTAGAATTTAACAGTGCGTTGCAATTGGGACAGTGTCGCTTCCATTCGCAAACTAATCTTCCACTCACTCTATTCCGCCTATGATTGGCAATGCAATATTCACTCCCAAAATGCCTATTACAATCATTGCAGAATATATTACTACCTTCGAAGGAACAAGGATGCACCGTAAAGCATCGTGAACATTGAAATTTACATAAGCGTGTCTTAGCTCCATTGTATTTCATTCCCTTGTTACAACCCTGACACACATATTCAGTAACCATGGCACCGGTTAGACTTACAATTACGTCATACAGTTTTTCAACAGAGTCAAACAAAAGATTCAATTGTTTTACCGAATCAATATTACCATCAAAAAAGACATTTTCACAATACTATCCGGAATAAACTAGTATGCGATAATCGTGAAAACAGTCTTGAAATTTTTGCAATTCTTCAATTCCTCCTCCAGCAATCAAATCTACATTTGCAACTCTTAAGAGCTGCTCAACTTTAGAATGAATTTTCCTACCCTCTCTGTAGAAGGTGTAGATTGGATCTCTAGTAAAATTTGCTATTGCAATCACCAGAGCACGAGCCAAACAGTTCGTTTTGGAAATTATTCTGACAATGCTTCTTTTTAAATGTGCTAACACAGATATCTTACGGCCTTTGGTTTTTATTCTTTTCCCATTTCCTGAAGGCATCTGAATGTGGTGAACCTTTACCGACAGCACATCTGTAGCATTAAAGTTAGCATTAGACTGGCACACCTTCTCAAAGACAGACATTAAAACGCTCAACGACATTTGATCTCTGCACGAAAACTAAGACCTATTGCTCTGTCCTGGGAATTGATGGAGTTTGTAATGGTCAGACCTACCATATTTTTCGATCTTACGTCTGCCAATACAAAATCCAAAAGCTGCTGCATGGTATTTTTCAAATAAGATATGGGATTTTCGTTTGAGGGAGAAGGATTAATTTGAATTTCATAGTAACTACCATATGCGTTAAACCTATCGTATGCTCTTCTTGCCTCATTCAAAATTGTAATATTTTCCATTCTGTAAGCAAATAAAATTAACAAAGTCTTTGCGTTAAACCTATCGTGTTTTCAATATTTTCTAAACAAAGTCTTTGCTGATAATTATGTTTACTCTCAAGATAAAATATACAAATGCTGTAGTATCTGATGCAAGTGCAGACATAAACTGGTAACTAAACCGAGGTTTCCTATGCCTTTATATCTGAATCTTGTACCGCTCGGAGGGGGAATGTCATGAAGGCGTAGTTTCGATTGCAGAAAGTTTTGACGGGGTAGTCTAGGTCATGAGCGAATATTGCAGCTGCAACAGAGAAAGGAGGAAGCGAATGCAGGTCATTTCCTGCACTATGTAAGCTGCATCAAGAATTCCCTTTTCACTCATCGACACTCTGCTGTTGCCGTTGCTTGGCGAGAACGGTAAGCTGCGTTTATCTATTTTTCAAGCAGTCTTCAAAACAAGATTATGCATATATATAATTCATAAAAGACACTCAGAATGCAATATTAAAAAGTTCACATAAAATTTCACACTAAAAACCGTAAAATTGAACACTAAAACCACACGATATTTCGAACTTGGCTCTTGGTCACGTGCTGAGAATGAACTCAATATATATATTGTTCTTTGCAGATGGATTTTGTTAGTAGATTCAGTCAGATCCAAAACACAAAGACCACAAGAATTAGCGAATTAGGAAAAAAAAAAAAACGTTCCTTATCAAGTGACTGGTGCATCAAAATTGCTCACCCAATATGGTCCATCAGTTTTGATTAAACTTGAAAAAGATAGTGGAAATGCTAGTGTATCTTCCCAAAAAGTACACCGAAGCATATGAGCAACAGGATTTATTGGACATTAACAGTAGAAAACTTTGCCTAACATTTTTGTATTTGGGATTTAAGGACAAAAATGCATATGATATTACAATTAAAAAGGTCATTCACTACTTAGCATGCAATAATGCCTGTAAGGTGTACTGAAGAATCGACTGGATTAGTTGTGTTCTCTACAAAAGCATATGTAATACATCCTCACGAAACAATTAAAATACCTATTGGAATTTCGACTATACCTCCTCTAAACACATATATCCGTATCACAGAGAAATTGTATCTGTTTTAGGTCTTAGAATTGCAGGGGGGTGCGTAGATAGAGACTTTACTGGGGAAATGTGTGTTTTGTTGACAACAATTCAATTGCAATCATGAAATTTCCAAAAATCAAAAAATAGCTCAGTTAATTTGTGAAAAATAATAATTCCAAAAATAAAGGATGTTAAAGTTCTAAAAGAAACTTCTAGAGGTCATAAAAGTTTTGGCAGCACCGGAAAATCAAACATTAATGTTTTTTGGGGGGTAATTATGGAAGAACGGATAATTCAAGGCCAAAATAAAATCACAAAGCGATACCTTGCATTACAGGCGCTAACAGGCAACATTAGGATTTTCGAAGAATTCTCTCCCACGCACTTTCCCACTTTTGGCCCACTGTTGTATAGATATTTTGCATTGTTTGCAATGATAAGGTATGCTCAGCATTGACAGGAACCATCGTTGCATATTTAGCTGGTAAAATGCCAAAAAACCTTCATATGTTACTTTATACATAGTCATGAAATGCAAAGATGAATTTTATTTATTAACACAACACTGCTAATTTGTGTTAAAAATGTACGTTTTACCTTTATGTATGCTAAAGAAAAGGTATCTATGCAACCAACTCTGTCATGTGGAAGGTAAAAAATGAGGGGGGAAAAGTTTTCTACTCAAGGTTGTATGTGTAAATGTTGAAAAGAGTGTATCATTGCAAAACAACTGGGTAGATTTTATGTATTTCATTTTCAAAACATTAGATTTTACTTTCAAAAAATATGTAATAATTGGTTCATTTGTTAATCAATCATTTGTATTAAATTATTTTTCATATCCTGCAGTAAATTCAAATGGATGGAATTGTGTAAATAGATATGTTACTTCATTCGAATGCAATTACTCAAACAGTTGCATTTGCAAAATTTGTGTAAAAATCCTTCGTCTCTAAAAGGATTACCATCTAACATTTTATTTCAAAACAGGAATTTACGGTTTTTTTTTTCATGCGGACACCAATTATGAAAATTATTCGCTTATTTTGCAGCATGGATATGCATTTGATATTTCAATTGAAAATATTATTCCATTTGAATTTCCAGTTAGACTTACAGGCAAATATTTCTGCAATGAAAATGAAAAATTGTGTCATTTTATGTGTTACAGAAAAAAATGCATAAATAGCTCTTAAGCATACAAAAATGTTCACTTGTGAAGATCAATTTTTTTTTTTTGAAATGTTAAACTTTGATAAATTTTGATGGTGTGAAGTATTTCTCAAAACTTTGTAAAATAAATGCTTTATATATGACTCAATGATTTTATTCTGCATTATTTTTGCAAAGAACCGCTCCTCCCCAAATTCTACTTTCCATTCATTCTTCCTTCCACCTGTTGTCACTTCCACAGAGATTCTTCAGGTAACACTTAACTTACTGTGTAAAATAATAAAGATTATATATTTATCTAAAAAACACTCATTTAAAATATATAAGATTTTACAATCAGTCTATAAGGCGTGGCAATATCGCTAGCACAAAATGTCTGAAACTAAGCATCGATCTCCTTTAGCCTAACTTCCAAACAACAAACTCTACATGCCAAAAGCTAAAAATTAATGGAAGTAGAGCTATCGAATCAAAAAATGAACTGTTAGGGGACATTTTGGTGGAGTAAAGTCCTTCGAATAGACCATTAAGGTGAGTGATGTATTTTAGGAGTATCTCCGATTCCTTCATACTTAACGTAACAATACCTGGACCTTTCGGGGCTGATATATTGACAGCCGATTCCTTCATACTTAACAATACTTGGGCTGTTAGAAAATAAATTATATATTTTGTATAGTGAAACCTGTTCATTAACACTTAACGTAACAATACCTTCACTGTTAAGTGGAAGGTGGCAAATAATACTTAGACTGTTAGTGTTATGTTTTAACGTTTCCTTCATATTTAAATACGTACCCAAAGAACAAAAAAATGGGCTGTCTAGAGAATGTTTCTTTTTGGAATAGAACAAATTCCTTAGCACGACAATAACACACCAGAAAATCAAGAATGGTCTGTTAAAGTTTAAGCGATAAATTTTTGTAGTGAAGTCTATTCCTTACATTATGCGTAAAATGATCTAACCTCTTTTCAAAAGAGAATGTTTTCTAGACAAATTTAATGTACTTCACTTTAAAACCCGAGTTAGATCAGTGTTGAACTCTTTAAGCATAAAATACATAGTAGGTACTTACCCAGCTACTCACCTTTAAGTGCAACAAAACTGCTGTGTTATACATTTACCAGCTACGAAAAGACGTTGTAATGTAGGGCAATGAAAGTCTTACCTTTCCTCCACATCGCTTAATACATCTTAAACGCATGCAACTTTGTTTCTCCTCATGCTCTTATAATTTATTATTCTAAAGGCATTGAACAAAACGCTGCTTTGGCAAGCATTTGGCAACACACGCGGTAACTGATTTTAAACCCAATTACTCACTGAACTGTTAAGTGCAACAAAACTGCAGTCTATTATATTTCCCAACTATAAATTGTAATGTAGGTCAAAGAAAATAAGTCTTGCCTTTCCTCCACATCGCTTAATACATCTTAAACGCATGCAACTTTGTTTCACCTCACGCTCTTATAATTTATTATTCTAAAGGCACTGAATAAAAAGTATCTTAGGCAAGCATTTGGCAACGCATGTGGTAGCTGACTTTAAGAGGAACGCTTGCCATCTAATTTTAAGAGGAATGCTTATCAATTGCCGCCGTAAGAGTATTAGTCACCACAAATTCATAAAGATTTTTAAAAGGTAAATAAGGTATAATTAATCACAAAATAAATTATCAGCAGCCTTTGAGGGCTGCCCAAAGGGGCCGTCAATCATCGGGGAGAGGGAAGCCTACCTCATTCCTTTCCTTGGTCACCAAAATTGGGCTGTTAGTTTATAATTCCTTTATACTTATCGTGACAATACCTGGTCTGTTAAGGATTGGCTGTTAGAGGTTGGTCACCACAAATTCAAAAATAGATCTTTAAAAGGTAGATAATGTATAATAATCACATAATAAATTATTATAAGTCTTTTGGCGGTTGCCCAAAGCGGGGGGGACTTTAAAAATATGGTCTGGCGGCTGACCAAAGGGGAGGGGTTAAAAATATGGTCTGGTGGCTGACCAAAGGGGCCACGGGATTGAACTCACATAGTGGCGTGAATTTGAATTTCCCGCCAGAAGCAATCTGATTGGCTGGATAGAAGGTCACGTAACTAGAATGAAGGCCTCTGATTGGCGGGATCAAGAGCCCCTATTACTACTATCAGTATTATCATGTAGGCCAACAAAAAAAAACATACATTGCAATAGCCCTTATCTGATACGTGTAATCTATACAAATGAGCTTACTAGCTAGGTTTACACGATTTAAAACATATTACCAAGGAATATTTGTTATTTGAATTGAAAATTAAAGCCCTTAGCTAACATAAAAACCTGTACAAATGAACTTATTAAATGTACATGATTAAAATCATATTATCAATGAATTTTTTTAGGTTTGAAATAGAATGTTATAGCCTTTATCTTAAATAATAACATACGTAAATGAACTTCTTAAATCAACATAAATAAATAGCTATTACCATTAAAGGTTTGTGGCTTTATATTGTGCATTATATCCTTTATCTACTATAAAAACATATTAAATGAGTTTATTAAATTAATATAATTAAAATATTATCAATGAATGTTTTAAGTTTTAAATCAAATATTATAGCCTTTATCTTACGTAATAACATACGTAAATAACTTCTTAAATTAACATAGCTAAATAGATATTGCTATTGAATGTTTGTGGCTTTATATTGAGCATTATATACTTTACGTAATATACAGATATGAGAAAAGGAACTTATTTTGTAATATGGTTAAACAACAGCTATCAATGAGTGTTTATGGCCTTATATCGGAAAATTTCAGGTTCAATTACCCCTCCATCATGATATTTCTTCTTCCAGAGGAATAAAAATATCGAGATCTCTCACAAAATTTAATTGTTTTTTAAAACACCATCAATATTACCTTAAAAACGCAAACATGAAAGACAACAGAGAAACATTTCGTACTTTAGTTAGTCTATATACATTATAATGTTTATAAATTTCACTTTTTGTGTACTTTTTTCACTGCACTTTCATTTCTTTGTAACTTTCTCATGGCTTAGTGTATTGCACTCTTATTTCTACACACCATTCATAACTTTTCCTCAACTTAATACATATTTATTGCCAAATAAATTTTATATTTGAATTAATGGTTTTGTTTAATACTAATTCTTATGATATTGAGATCATTCAACATATTTAAGGGATTTGAAAGGTCTCATATTTTGTTTATATCAAGGTTTCTTGCTTCAAAATAATGAATATATTTACTACATTTACTACATTTTCTTGGAGCGTTTGAAAATACTTCTAGATTTTTAAGAAGTACTTTGTTCTAATTTGTTCTTTTGTTCTTACTCAAGACCACGTGCATACTTAATATTTTCTTTTAATTCACCCAATAATTCCTTCTTTACATCTAATTTTGATTGCGAAGTTTGTTTAATATCTACTGTGGCTCTGTTAATTCCATGTCCTATAATTGTTTCGTTAATTTGTTCCTGGCAATCTTCTAATAACGTTATATGGTTTCATAATATTGACTTATCTTCCATGGATTCCACATTCATCTCATTATTTACTCCTTTTATTACATTCGCTCTACCTATATTTACTTTCTCTAAGCACAAAATCTCATCGTAGATATTTTGTTCTTTACGCGATATTTTTATTTCATTGTATTCTTGTATTATATTCTTGTATTCATTGTATTCTTTCATTTCTTCGTCGTCGAATGACTCATATGCAATCATCGCTAATTCATTACTTATCTTTATCATTTTACTTTCATAATTAATTACAGCCTTTCCAGCATTAAAAGAATCACAACCAATAATGATATCTGCAGTAAGTTTTAGAATTACCAAGAACGTTAATTCGAACGATTTCTATCTTTTTGTGCCTTTAATAAGGTTTGATGTTCAACACGCTCTTTCTTTTTCCCAATAGCCACAGAGCAATACAGACCACAAATATGTAAATACATTTTGTTTATATTGACGGCTAATAACTTCTGAAAAAAATGGTGGATATATTATGTGACATGCCAGCATCAAAAAATGCAGATACCCGTAAGTGTTCTATTTTAATTTTAAATTTCCTCCCGCTTATTCGTGTGTTGTGACATAATTTCTTTCTTTATCAAATTTAGTGGGCCCTTTTGACGTCCTATCCCAGGTCTGTCGGTTACATCTAATTCGATTACCCCTCTCCCTGTTCGACCCTGGAGAATAGGATACTCCGCTCATTTGTTTTATGTTTACCCCAGTTAAGACAAGGAGGTATGCAGATCGCACATGGAGAACGACCGGAGTCTAAATACAATTTTTTCATTATACAGTGTAGCGGGCACAATCCCACATAATGAATACAATATATACAGGCAAAATAATCTCAAACAGAAGCAAACAGTTATGAAAACACACACGCACTGACAGTGTGTACACCATGGGACTAATAATGCTCTTTGGTGATGTATTTGGTGACTCTTACAGGAGTCGTTAGTTGTTGCGGCGATTGCGGCGAAAAGGCGCAGGTTGCCTTGTTGAAGGTGGTTTGTTTCTGGCACTCAGCCACTCCAACACCCTCGTGGAATCACGTTCCCCTATCTGCATGGCCAGCTGTAACATGTTAATTTATCGGGCTTCCATTAAATTTATGTTCATAATAATTTCCGGTACAATTTTTTCCTACCCTACCTGCCGACCTCCTGCGTCTTCCATGGTTGAAAAGAACATTAATTCTCATTATTATTGAAATTGCAAATTTACATGCGTTTAAAAGCTTAACAGATAATTTGCAAAATATCCACATATATTTGCATATATCTGCCTTACATACAAAGAAAAGTGCCTGATAAAAAAAAAAAGCTACAGAAAATATATCTCGCATCCACTACAATGTGACTACAACGTACATACGTGACATTTCCCGACTGTTTTCAATTTCATATTACACGAACATATACTCTCGTTTGACTCCAGTAGTTTCACTCCCATTAACCCACATGCAACCTTCGTGCATCATTGGGAAATATAAAACAAAATGATTGCGGTATCCTATTCTCAAAATTACATAAGCTAAATGTAATAATTTTACGGAATTTTTTTTAATATAGGCTACGTTATTTATTTGTATAAATATAACAGTCAACACACCGTAGGGTGAAGCTTGGGTCGTCGTGTGGTCGATTCGATGGAGAGTAGCGGTTGGAGAAGGAGCTCCTCCAGCGTCCATCCAAGCGGTTCCGAACCTACGCGGAAGTAGCCGAGCAGAATAGCGATTCGCCGAGCTGGGGCTCGGTAGTTAGCCAGCGCCAGTTTTCTGCGTACTTTCCGCGTAGTTGGTCTTGTAGTCACTAAGGTTTCCAGCTTGGACAGGTAGGGCAGCAAGGCAGGAGCCATCGTCCTTGTGACGATTGGAGCCATCTTGGTCCGGTCCACTGCTACCCGTGATTTTCAGCTGATAACTGGTCTTTCTTGTACTTCTACTTCCTTAATCTATTTCTATCAGTTACATGTGGTTAGAGATTCCCTTAGGTTAAGCTTCTGTTCTAGTAATTCTGGAGCGATCTACTCTCCTACTCTCTCTTTTATTTATATACGGGCATGCCTCCCAAATCGAAAACGCCTGCTGGGCGTAAGACTAGGGGTAAATCAAAGCCGAAGCAGCCCTGAATCTCGCCCAGTCCCCTCCTCTACTATCTCAATTTCCTCTTCATCTTTCCCTACCATCACTGATTCTCCTGAACTTTCCAACTCCTCCACCCCTGCGCCCAATGCAGAAGTGAACAGTGCCAATGGTGCCAATGACACTCCCGTTCATGGTCTACCACCCTCAAAATCTTCTACCCCTGTACTCAATGTGGACGGCAACAGTGCCACTGACATTCGCGTGCATGACCCACCAACCCCCCTCAAACTTTCCGTCCAATCCCGGCACGTCTCTGACCCCTCATACTGACTGCGCCAACGCCCATAAAGGCCAATACATTCCCACAGTGGGCGTACTGGGCAGTCACTGACTGTGGTCGAGGCAGTCAAACACCAGCCTCCCATTCACATTCACCTCAGACCTGAGTATGCTTCTGGCGGAATTTGACCGACACAACAAATGCATTGCAGAGTACATTCTGACCAGGTCTGCGTCACACAAGACCTGCAAACACGCACGCAAACAGAAGCCGGCTATAAGTAGTTAATTAACTTCCTTAAGGCGAAAAAGGTTTCTTTTTCCATTACCTCTAACACAAGAGAAAGAAGCCCACCAATGGTTATGAAGTAGATTACGGAACTGCTGCACATGAGGGTAGCTGTGGATGAATACTTCTCCCGGTTCACACTCAGTGCAACAAATACCAGCAATTAGGCCATCCAATGGAACGTTGCAGCACTCCCACTTCTATCTGCTACAGATGCGCCCAGCCCCACGATTGGAGATCCTGCACACTAGACCCTCAGTGCCGCGTTTGTTATCTGTACAGGGGGACTGGGCATGGAAGGCGCTTCAGACCTGTCCGGAATACCGGCGGTAACTCAACTTCTTGAGAGGCTCCAGACAGCTTCCTCCCGCAAAACTCAGGAGCATGGCCTGGTTCAAGCTTTTCGGTACATGCTAACAATAGCACGAACCCGAAGCCAAGGTCAACCTCAAACCATCCAGCAGACCGAACTCTGATGCCCTCGCCCAGATCGAGCGCGAAACTCCCCAGGAACGCTTCCCCAAGCAAAAAGAGATGCACAGAGGATCCTGGAACTCAGCATCCCAGGGTATATCATCTACCACAATAATCAAAATGGACACTGCAGTTGCGACACTGCCATAGCAGTCAATACCACATTGACCACGATCTTGCACTTCTGCCTCCGCTACTACGCACTGAGGTCACTGCCTTCGACATGTTTTACAACATACTACTTACCTTCAGACCCAAATTATCTTTTGGAACTTTTGCACCTAACTTTTAAAAGAAGGTAGGAAGTTTTAGATTTTGAAGAGGTATACAAGTCGGTCCTGGTGGTGTAGTGGTTACCATACTTGCCTCCTAAACCCAAGATCGCTGGTTCGAACCCGGCCAGTAGGAAGTTTTAGATTTTGAAGAGGTATACAAGTCGGTCCTGGTGGTGTAGTGGTTACCATACTTGCCTCCTAAACCCAAGATCGCTGGTTCGAACCCGGCCAGGACCGATGGATTTTTTTCGCGCGTAAAAATCCTAACTATGGCTTCCTTCGGAAGGGAAGTAAAGCCGTGGGTCCCGTGTCGTACATTTACGGCACGAAAAAGAATCTCAAGCCTGAAAGAGAGGCCTCTCAGCAAAATTTGTCGGCCGTTTCACGCCCTGAGTTGAATGGGACGCTGATGACCTCAGCTGTTAAAGAGCGTCCATAAATAAATCAATAAAAAAAGTATAAAAAAGCTTCGTAACGTGCCATGGAAGAATAACTATAGATTTTTAACAAAAATGGCCAAAAAGTCATATTCATACATACCACCCATATTGAACAAAACAAATGTGTGTGTGTGTGTGTGTGTGTGTGTGTGTGTACAAAGGCTTAGAATAGTAGTATAGAAAATTTTTCAAGAAATGAACCAACGCGACAGCTGGTCATCTAACAAGGAATATATATCAAACCTCACTGTAACCACAGGAATAACAGACTCCATGCAGATTAATACCGTTCTGTTTAATACTGCCCAAGAAAAGATGGCCACTCCCGTCATGGCAGTCATCCGCCAATTTCAGGAGATTACACAACAGGACATATGCCCGGTCTCTAGAGCATCAACCAGTTATATGGACATACAGCGTGGATTGTTTAAACAAAAATGGAAGATAAAGATCTAATAACAGCAGGACAAATTAATGATCAAAGGAGCAGACTGTTCATGACAGAATTAAGAAGACTGATAGGGGAACTAAAATTAGATATCCTATGCATTCAAGAGCCATAATGCTTAAACGGGAGACCAGTACGTATGTCTGCAACTGCGAGAGAAATTGCGGAGAAAGAAAACTACCTGACAGTAATTATTGTTATAAAGCCTAAAATTCGGGTCGTAAAAATCACATAACTGCGATTCGCATACAAACTGCATTGAATTGGCATACTTAGATAAAACTTGGATTTTCGTTAACCAACATCAATATAGCGATAATATAAAACCATATATAAATAAACTAAAAGAAATAGAATATAATGTTAACTACTTACCAATCGTCTGCATGACAGGTGCTAATGCTCATTCCCCTTGGTAATACAGCAAACAAAAAGACGAAAAAGGGGAATTATTAGAAGAAGCAATTGCTGAACTACAATTGAAAGTAGAACATGTTCCCAACAATCCACCGACTTACAGAAAAAGAGCAATTGCTGCAGATAACGTAGATATTACTCTGGCAAATATGCGAGCAAATAATTTTATAACCAATTGGAAAGAGGGGCAATCTCTAACGTCAAGTGACCATAATATAATTTATTACGAATGTCAATTCAACAGAAAATCGGAACAGGGAGCATGGTAAACCGGTAAAGCGTTTAACATCAAAAAAGAAAACTGGGAAAAATTAGATAAACAATACCATCTACCACATATGCCAAAAATAAATGATAATACAGATAGAAAAGCATTAGAACTAACCAAAGCAATTCAAAACGCGATGAAATCTAACATTCCAAGATTAAAAAGGAACCTATAGGAATGTCTTTTTGGAATGAAACGTTACAAAAATTAAGGTCAAGTATGAAAAGCTAGGAAAATTTATCAAAAATCCTTAGTAGCGAAGGAGAGAGATTCAATCCTATTGAAATACAGGAAAATTAAAATTAAATATACAAAAAATATTGAAGAAACGCGTAAAATGTCCTGGCAAGATGTTGTAGAAGAAAATTTATCCAAAACATGAGCCCCGTATAAATTGGTCATCGAGAAACTAAAAGCTGCATAATTTTTATCCACACTAAACAAAGGAGATGGTACTATGACACCAAATTAGTTCGAGTCAACTAGTCTCTTGTTACAAAACTTCTCCCACCAGATGAAACTCTGAACGATAACGAATATCATAAAAATTAGGAAAAATTGGTAAACAAAAACAAGAACAAGGACTTATTTATCTCTATCATGAAAATGAAATCAGGCAAATAAAAATAATTATGATGATAATAATAATAATAATAATAATAATAATAATAATAATAATAATAATAATAATAATAATAATAATAATAATAATAATAATAATAATAATAATAATAATAATAATAACAACAATAATAACCACCACGGATGGCCGAGGTCGCTAAGGCGCGAACTCGTGAGCGGGAGGTCTGGGGTTCGAATCCCGCCAGGACCGTCCCCCCTGACTGAGGTTTTTCCAGGTTTTCTCAGTCCTCATAAATGGAAAATGCCGGGAAGGTACCCTAAACATAGGCCTGGAACGTTCCCTTCCTAAATTTTTTCCCAATTTATCATTCATGTATCATCGGTGTCCACCGCCTGTGGTGCCTCGTTAGTAGGAACGGGCGTTAAACACTATTAAAAAAAAAGACAACTAATAAAAAGGCTGAAATCCAAAAAGGAACCAGAACCAGCAAAATAAAAGCAGAAATAATTAAAAATTAGAGCATAAAATTACTCCATACTTACAACAACTTTTAAATATGTGTGTATGGCAAGGAAACGTACCTTATTGTTGGAAAGAGGGGGATATTATAATTCTGAAAAAGGAAAAGATAAGGACATCATGCAACGTAAATCATATAGACCATTTTGCTTACTAAGCGCTCTAGGGAAAGTTCAAGAAAAATGAATAGCCCAAATAATTCACTAATTCAGAGTTATGAAAGGGAATAGTGCTAAACAATTTGCATTTAGGGAAGGAAAATGAACATTAGACGCTATTAATGCAGCAATGATCAGAGTAAAATCAACAACACAGGAATACGTAGTCGCCCTATTTTTTATATCGTTGGAGCGTTCGATAATCTTCGGTGGCCAGCACTTTTCAAAATTTTGAAAAGGAGAATTTTTTTCCCCAAAATGCTCATATAACACTTTAAAAGGTTACTATCAAAACAGAAGGGTACATATCACGGGTTTCAACAGAAAAATAACCAGAGAAATCACTAAGGGATGCCCACAAGGCTCAGTACTAGGGCCCATACTGAGATATCCTGTTAGAAAGTCCACTGGAGTAATTAGAAAAGAATGAAAACAAAAGAGAGGTAATTGCTTATACATAGGACCTTCTTATCATTGTAGGGAAAAGTAGACTTGTATTAGAAAACAAAGCAAACTTAATAAAATGAATTGTAAACAACTGATCTATTGATTGCAAGCTTGAAATAGCCCCGACGAAATATTCATATAAGTTAAAAAAGGAAAATTAAAGAGGGATCCATATTTAAAAATAAATGGTAAAAACTTAAAGATATCAGAAATACAAACTATTTAGGAATTTAATTAGATGAAAAAATGAACTTAAAAACACATCGAAGACAAAAGGAACAAGGCAGGGAACATCATTTTCAAAATAGCAAATATAGGTAAAAAAAAAATTAAATTATCAATTTAGACTATCCGTGTATATCACACGAGTATTTTTGCAGCAATGCGACACAGGAGTCTGGGGGGGGGAAACAGAGAAGTGTTCATCGTTAGTAAGAAAGTCACAAAGAAAAATTCAAAATTAGGTGTACAGGAGCAATGCCAACAACACCAACACTGGCACTCTTAGTAGCATTGACCATCTGGCCAATATATCTTCAGTTTATACAAAGGGCAGCGAATTATTTGCTAAAAAGACCGAATTATCAAAACACAAGAGAGATAATTGGCAGAAGCTGCACCGGCAAATGTCAAATAAAAAATGCAGGAGTGGTAAGAGGAGTGGGACATGATAGACGAGGGAAGAAGAATTCATAAAATATTTCCATTAATAAAAGAAAGAATAAAAATAAAACACACTGAACTGCCAAACGTTTAGTACACTTCATTACGGAACACGGCCCTTACCAAGTATATTTAGAAAGAATGAAATTACAGCCTAGCAGCAATAGTGATAATTGCAAAATAGAAGATAAACCGGAGCATGCAATATTTGAATGTCCCAGTTACACGCAGCTAGTAGGCGAGGAAAGAAGATTTTTGGCAGGAAAAACCATAAATAACATAATAAGAAATCAAGAAGAGTTCCACATTTCACTATAAATAACTGCAAAAATATCTCAGATATGGATGGAAAATTTTAGAAACACAAAAAGCTATATAGTAGAAGGAAAATAACAACAGATGGGCCAAAAAGTGTTCACTTAAGAAGATCACAAAATCTTTAAAACGAGATGAAGAAATGAATGCAACTCCAAACGAAATGAAAAAATGATTAGCAACATAGAAACTGAGCAGGAAGAAGAAATAACAGCCTGCAGATGAAAATAAATTGGCAAATCTGATAGGTAGGAAGAAGCCGAAAGAAGAAGAGTACAAAGGAGAAGTAGTGGGGGAATATGATACAAAGACTGTAATAAAAAGAGTTGAAGAACATTACCAGAACACAGAACTTTTAAGTGCAACAGTTAAAGAAGCAATTAAAAACGAAAGACACTAAGAAGGAAGTAAATGAAGAATACACAGATAGAACTTTACATTACCAGGAAAAAGAAGCAACGTATGTAACTTATAACCTTAGTCCTAAGCTTAACTTAAAACTGTCACAAATTTCAGCTGAAGCTTGAGACCAGTAGCTACCTTTCTGATGTCCAGTGTGCGGTTCCGGCGGGGAGCAACCAGGATGCCGAGCAACAGCTCATATGCTTATAGGTGAAGAGGAATGCACTGGTATAATGAATATTATAAAACATATTTTGGAACATTTTAAAATATAATTAAATTTTGAACAGCGTTTTGTATAGTAAAACTTAAACTACTGCTGGTTACCAGTTGTTATAGTATGATGATAAAGTTTTTGTAAAATAGGTTACGTAAATTTGTGTTGTTGTAGTTTTAGGTAATTAAGCTATTTAGTAATGTAGTTCTTTACGTTTAATTAATTACAAAAATGGATAGAAAATGTAAAATAAAATAATGAAAAAATTTGAATAATACACCCTGATATAGTAAGTATTGCAGACAATAAAATAAAAAAAAAAATAAAGCATATCGTACAACAGCATCAAAACCGTAAAGGTAGCTGCTTACAACCCCCGGGAGACATTGCTGTAGCCGATCTAGACTCAAATCTTACAAATTAATCATCAAGTAGTTCTAGCTGGAGACCTCAATGCTAAACACATACTATGGAACTCTCTCTCTCTAATTGTGTTTAAAGCCCATTTTTACTACTGAGGCACCACAGGAGGTACTGTGGAACTCGGTAACAAACAACTTTGCAGGCATTAAACCATTAAGACAGAAAAACGCCTATGATTGCATAATTCATGCCACAACTGATCATACCTACATACCAAATAGGAGGTCACCACTCGAAAGTCCTAGACATTGCAATTACCAAAAGCCTCACTAGAAGGCAATTATGGTTACCACTACACCACCAGGACCAACAGAAACCTCATTAGAACTGTACGCCTAAATGTTATAAATTACCAATCACCATCTCCCAATCATTATTTTGGCCGAGGGTTCATTTTCTCCCGCTCCCTAACTACCTAATCAAGCTAACTGGGAACTATTTGCAGAAACACTAGACCCACAAACACAGCATTAACACAATTGATAGCTTAACGCTGCCACGCACCTGCTCGAGCTTGTTATTAAAATTGGCCTATCAACAGCTGTTCCCGCTCATCCTAAAAAGCATGAAGCCACACCGCTACCCGTTGACATCTGCGCACTTGCAATAAAACGTAACCGAGCATGGCGTAAATGGCAAGTCAGCAGGCACCCCGCGGCACTCAATGAACTGCAGAAACTCAATCATGAAATTCGCCAGGCCACAGCCAAACTTGTTTCGCAACTATGGAACGGCACCTTACACAGTCTCTATCCCCAACACCACTCGGTTTGGAGAATAGAGCGCTCTCTTACTCGGAACCCAATCAAAATTCCGCCGATACTACACAACCTGCAAAAGGCTGTTACTGACACGGAGAAAGCTGAAGCTCTTACGGACGCTCTGGAGCTCACACAAATACCATCCCCTCGGCTACAAAGTTCGTTGCTGAAACCAAAGATTTATCACACGACTTAACCTCTAGGGCAACACATAACCAAATCAGGGGAAAAAAAAACTTTTTAGCGGAAGTTTTATGGTTAATCAAACACCTGCCGAACAAGAAAGTTCTAGGTTCGGACAAAATTCCGAACATAGATATCAAGCACTTAACCACTCACTCACTCTAACTCCTTACCACCGTATATAGCTATGTACTTACAACAGGTTACTTATCCAACTGCTGTAAAATAGCTGCAGTCCCCCACATCTCCAAGAAAATTAAAAGAAAAAGCATTCCGAACAATTATAGACTGATCAGCCTTCTTAACTCTCTTGCTAAACTTTTGGAAAAAAATAATCCTCAAAAGAATAACTGTACATCTAAAAAAGAATGACATACTTATTCCTGAGCAATGCGGCTTCAGATCTGGAGAATCAATAACTTTGCAACTTCTCCGCGCCACTGAATACATCACCCACGGCTTTAACATCTGCAAATCAACTGGCACAGTGCTATCAGATATTTAGCGGTAATTTTTTCGTGTCTGGCTCACTAGACTGCTATGCAAATTAATCCAATATCGATTTGCCGACACTATGATCAAATTCATTGCTAACTACTTGCAAACCGCCAATTCTACTCAATGATTAACTTGGCCAAATCAACAATCAGACCTGTTGTCGCCGGAGTACCCTAGGACAGTGTCCTGGGGCACACCCTATTTAACATTTACATTAATGACTTGCCAAGACACCCGACACCACCTTGCTATTAAATGCAGATGATACAGCATTTTGGCACAATCTGGCGATGCTCAATTTACACACAGAGGACTGTAACAGGCACTCACTACTAATGAACATTGGCTCATCAACTGGCGCATTGCAGTAAATACTTACAAGTGCCAAGCCACACTTTTTACTAAACGAAACTTACACAGAACAGCACTCCAACAGCTACCACCACTGCAGCTTATAGGTAAGTCGATTCCCTGGCTCAAGACTGTTACTTACCTAGAACTGAAATTGGACTAGGGCCTTACCTGGGGACCCCATATACGTGATATACACCAAAAGGCACGGGTTCAACTCAGTAATACATACCCACCAATGAACTTTAGTAATTCCCTATAGCTTAACACTGGACTCACTTTATTCAAAGCATAGATTCGCCCTCTACCGACTTATGCCTGCCCCGTATGGGGCTATGCGGCTCCCAGTCATATAAAACAATTTCAATCCTTTCAGAACAAGACTCTCCGTATTGCAGCGAAAGTCCCCAGGATCACTACCACAGACATACTGCACGACGAACTGAAAATTCACATGATTGAACAGTTCTTTAAGAAGCTAACATACGACCTCTACTCACGACTCCATCGGCACCACAATCCTCTTATACGAGGCCTAGGCAACTACCAAAGAAGTTACAAAACGCATAAAAATCATTAGCACTCTTTGACCGAATACTTCAGGATGACAACACTACCGCCGAAGCCCAGGCACTCCTTGATAGCCTTCTTCCAGCACCACAGGCACAACACTACTGCAAACAACTCCACAGAATATAACTTATCATAAACTCTGATGTTTAGGCACTCAACTCATTCATTCCCACACTCTACACTTCAACCTGAGCAAATGCCCTCTACTGAATCAACGCCACTGAAGGAAGCAATGCAACACATACCCAGAAGCTCTACAGCGCACGACCAACAGTTCATGCAAGTCCCCCTATTCATAGTATTATCTGTTTTTGCGTGCTTAATATTCACCACCATATTATTACCCACTCACTAATACATTTCCTAATTACCACCAACTTATCAATCAACTTACTCTAAAACTAATCTCACTCCCACTTCATATATAATTTAATTCCGAATATTACCATTTACCCTGCATGTTTTATCAACACCTTTTAAACATTTGTGGTAAAGCTTAACACACTAACACATACTACACTCATCTACATATTGTAGCTCCTAACTTCCTGGTTATGATAGGATGCGTCATGTCACTAGTACGGAATCACAATGACGAGCTCACATGCACAAGCATGGTAACTAACGCTACTAATCGGGGTGCTCAAGAGGAACCGGATTCTTCACCTGCATGCACCTCTCAACATCTATCCATATTAATAAACATCCCTCATACATGTTTAGATACCAACTGCATGGGGAGGCGATGTAGCCTCTGTGGATGATCGTCACCTGGGGCGACGGGCCTAGAGCCGCCTCTTTTTAAATTAAAAAAAAATACAAACATAAGTTCATAGAATCTTGTATAGTCTGTGTTATAACTTATAGTGTAACACTTTATTAAATAGAAGCCTATCACACATTAAGATGTAGACGTAGTCGATCCTATGTTTTTGAACTTTTAGTGAGGTTAGGTTTACTTCCATCGGTTAATACGGTAAATATCATACTTTTTCGTTAATCTCTGAATATATGCTACTTTATTTATTTAGTTTTATAAATATAACAGTCAACATAACCAACAAACATAAGTTTATGGAACAATGTAGCATGTGTATTATAATGTAATACTTTATTAAGGAATAGACTAACACACATGCAGATAATGCAGTAGGAATCTGTAGATTTATTATAATTACAATAAATTGTTAGATATTCGATGTAGATATAGAACTTAAATGTTTATATCCATGGCTATGTTGATGAGAAAAAATGTTGAGCTTATAGAGATTACGCCAAGCAACCGTTTTTATATTAAATAATAATTTAATACTGCAGCTCTCTGAAAATATAATATAACATTTTCTTTCAACTTAAATATGGGCTTACATTCGAATTAACTGTAGGAGTAACGTTCTCCCAGTGAGTTGCAGATATTCACCTTATGCGTCTACTTTCTTCTTACGGAAATTTAAACACATTTACATTTTCGTCACTAGCATAATTACTAGAACGTACAGGTACACAAAACGTATTTGACATTTTCAATCACAAACTGTAACACTAATTGACAACCACAGATTAGGATACCTGTGCAGTGAAAGTAGGCGCCCGGCTCTTGCTGGAGGATAACTTAATTTCATTTTTTTATTTATTTATTTTTTTAATAAACCACGTTGAATTCCGAAATACTGAACACACAATATAACACGTAATTCCGAAGGTTAGATTACCCAGGTTGGAATTAGGGATTGTGGGGATTGAATCTGCTGGAGTCAAGTGAGAATGTATATTCGTGTAGCAGAAAATGGAATATAAGCGGGAAATGTTACGAAATTCCAGAAAGGAAATATAGGTAAATTTGTGCTTGCGTCATAAGAATGTGTCCTTTGAGTGTGTAATTGTTCTAATTAGGCCCAATTGTGTCCGAATATGTGGGCGCGAACCGTTATTCTGCCTCACGGAGTGTGTGGAAGTACGTTACATGCAAGGTACATTCGTACTATTATCCGCTACTGGTGGCGGAGATCGTTAAGGCACGGACTCCGTGAGTGGGGGGTTAGGGGTTCGATTTACACCAGGACTGTCCCCCCTGACTGATTTTTTTATAGGTTTTCCTCAGTCCTGATAAATGCAAATGTCGTGGAGATGCCTTGCACTTAAGCCTGGAACGCTTCCTTCCTTTAAAAAAAAAAAAAAAAAAAAAAAAAAAAAAAAAAAAAAAAAAAAAAAATTCTTTCCCAGTGTATAATTTCATTTTATATATCATCAGTGCCCACCGCCTGTGATGCCTCAGTAGTTAAAACGGGCGTTAAACACTATTAAAAAACGTATATGGGCACATGTTTAGCGCAAATTGTTCTTAAATGCATGTAATTTCGAGATATACTTGATTTCAGCCATGGAACCCGCACGAGGTTGCCCAGCAGGTTGAGAAAGAATCCCCCTGCAAGTTATGGGATGACATGAAATGAAGTTAATTAAAAATTAATGCGAATGCATGACTTGCAATGTAGAAATATCACTTTTTCGTCGCTTTGCATGGACTTCTGAATGCATATGGTGTCGTGAAATGTACCATCCGTGAAGCAACAAAGCATATTCCATAAGGCCACCTTCCATTTTTCACATTTCATAGGTGGCAATGTAAAAGCAGTATTAAACCTCAAATTATATACGATGGAAACATTATTGAGTACAAGGGAGAAACAAAATTTTTTGGTATACATGTGAATGAAAACCTTAAATGGGGTACTCACACTCATCATTTAGCGTCTAAACTTAGTTCTGTTTGTTATATGCTTAAAAGTCTTAAAAGGACACTGAATTGATTAGGATTGAAAAATGTATATTTTCTTCATTTTCATAGTCGATTAAAATATGGAATAAAAATTTGGGAGAAAAATGTGAGAGAGTATTTAAAATCCAGAAGAGAGCAATAAGAATTATAAGTGGAATAGATAGTATGACATCCTGTGGACCCTATTTTAGGAAATACTACCATTAGCCTGTCTCTTTATAATAGAGGTCGTAAACCATATTAAGAGACACCAGGGAGAATTGTGTACAAATATAGATATTCATTCTTATAATACAAGAGGGAAAAATGACCTTCATGTTCAGATATGCAGAACAAATATTTTAAAAAATAATCTTACAAATGTAGCCATTAAAAGCTATAACAAACTACCAATAAATATTAAAGAAATAACCAACATAAAACAATTTTAATAAAGAAGTCAAAGTCTTTCTTCTAGAATATACCTTTTATTCAGTAAGTGAATATATGAACTTTAAATAAGGCGTATTGTAAATCTGGTATAATTACTAAACTTGTATATTGCTTATATTATATTCTGGACGAAGTCCATATCATGTAAATGATCTAAATGGTGAATAAAGTATTGTTGTTATTATTATTGTTGTTGTTGACTCTTGACCCACAGTGTACCCACCTTCAGTACTCGTGTGATGTGATTTGGGTTACATTTCTTCAATAAAATTTAAAAACAAACAAAGGTTTCCTTTTTGCCACTTCCGCTAGAAATTTAAGAAAACATGTGTTTTGACTCCGACAGTTTAATTCCCACAGTCCATCCTTCCAACTCCAGTGCATCATAGGTAATCTAACCTCTGGAATAAAGCGTTGTAAATTCAAAGATTGCTATAATTGAAATAGTATGCACTACTTATCACTGAGAAAAAGATAAATCCTGACTTAGGCTTCTACTACAGCATCCCACTAGGCCATTATCTATATTATTTGTAGTAGTACACACGAAAAATAAGCAAAAAATTTCAGAAACTAGTCACAGGGTTGTACATCGATGTTAGTAAGTTTTCTGATCTGAAGCAGTTTCATCACCTTTAATTTATGAATTTCAGTGGCAGAGTTGGACTACCTCCAACGAGATGGTTACTGTTTGTAAAATGTGCATGTGAACGAAATTGCCGCACAAAGTAGAAATTGACATAATTGGAATGGGAGATTCTGCCCATGTATCGATAAATTCGAATGGCACTGAGGAAAACGTGGCAGAGGTTTGTGGCATTTCAATTAATAAATTAAGTAGGTGCTTAACTGCACACGTGAACTAATAGCTCACTAAGAAGAACCTACAAAATATTATGTTAGGTATTAAATAAATTTGCAGGTAATTAAAGAGCAACCGGGAGCGTGAAATTACGCAATGCATTGTATGTGTATCTTGTTTAGTTAATGTTTATACTCTCGTTCTTTTATAATCGCCTTGCACTCCCGCACATAGTTAGCATAGCGCAGCGTGTAATCTGTTAAGTGTTCAAGGTGTATAGGTTATTGAATCACGTTGTAATAGCTTGAAATAAAAATCAATGGTTTTTGTTTGTATTGCATGGACTTTTGGTTTGCTTTAAATTCGTTTTTGATCCAAACTGTAACAAAATTACGAATTTCCACACATTATAGCAGTGCATTAACCTTTTACCTGCTTTTTTCCTTTACAATATTCTAGTGGAGATTAATTATCTTTTAATAATTGTCATTTATACATAAGTAGCAACAAGTGCAATCATCAAATGAAAACAGGGCATTTTTGTATCTCATTTTGGGAAGGATGTGTCATAATTTAATGTGATGTATGTGCAAATACCTGATAAGAAATGATAATTATTGCATTGACTCCAGTGAAAACTGTACCCACTTGTCTTACATTATGCTCATAGACTAGCCTGTTTAAGATTTCCTTCATAATTATAAATATTTCAGAAATAAGATGTTTAACTCTTATCTTATATATTAATTACATATATTTGGAATTCACTTTGGGAGTTTGTACCTCAGAATAGTCAATCTGCTTGCTAGTATATTAACAAGTTAAGAATATATCTTCACAACACTTTATTAAACCAATATTAAGCTTAGTGGAATGCTACCTAATGCCAAGTGTCAGAATTAATTGATTTAACTATTTTCTTACTGCTTGTACTGTGGTTCATACAATTAATTTTCCTTCCAAGAGGATAAAAACTCCAGTACAGCGATAGATAATATCTTTGTAAATGCAGATAAACTGTCATATTCTGTTTCTCCATTGATTAATGGCCTCTTTGACCATAATGCTCAAGTAATAGTTGAGAAGGGCTGTATAATAAAACTCAAAAGAATGCTATAGACATATAAAATATAGAGTTATTAATTATGTAAAACTCAGTAAAATGGTGGAGCCACTTCAGCAAGATTTGTAGAATGGTGTCTATAGTGCAAATGATGTTAAAAGTAAATTCACCAATTTCTCACACACTATTAAATTCCATTTTAAACATATTTCCCACTAAACATAAAAAAAAGAGAAATTATAACATGAGTAGGAAATGGTTAACCCAAGGAATGAAAAAATTGTGTCAACATAAACACAAATATATAATGTTATAAAGCTCAGTAAAGATCCTAAACTAAAAATACATTTTAAAACGTATTGTAAGATATTTAGGAATGTCAAAAAGCAGTAAAAAACCTCATTTACCAAAAACTTATCAGTTAACAAAATAAAGACTACTTGGAATATAATAAAACAAGAAACAGTTAATAATTAATGACAAGAAGATAAATAATCTGAAGGTTTAACAATTGAGAGATACAACACTCTTCAGATGTAGCAAATGTGCTTAATGATTACTTTTTTAATGTAGAATAGAATAGAATATTTATTTATTTAACAAATCCATATACAATTTTTAAATCAGTCACATTTGTTTGTACACAACTTTAACTATATATCATTCTGCAATTACCTTGAATATTATTAAATAATTTAGCAAATTATAACTCACTGTACTTCACTACCCTTAGTTGCTGTATTTCCTGGGGCCAGATATAATCAAACATGCAGCTACTGAGTTATAAGGTCCTTCCTACTATTTCACTCTAATCCCTCATACTCTACACTTTCTTTGTTGCCTTGTTTACTAGTTTTTTCCCAACCATTTTGCTCTTACCTTAACAAAATAAAGGCCAATTTTCACCATGACTTTTCTTGATTTAACATTCAACATCTTTTTCCCTGTAATTTCTTTTAGTAGATTGGACCATCTCTACATTCCCAGCTTTCCATAAGAAACTTAAGTTTCCTCACATTCTAATAATATATGGCAATTATTGTCTTTCTGGCTGCAGAATAGACATTTATCCAGCCTCCCCCTTGCTCTTTTCACAACCCCTGTTCTCGCCCATGCAAAGCCTTATCTTGATGCTTTATCACATATTTCAAATACATTTTCCCTATTGCAAACTCCTTTCATTTCTCCATATACACTCATTGACATTTTGAAATTAAAAGTAGCAAATATTTCTTGCCTTTCAGTGTCTTTGGTTCTTAACCTAATTTCTTTCCAGGAACCCCTTCCTAATGCTCCCCTAGTTTTCCACATGTCCCCAAAACCAATTTTTTGTAGACTTTCCTTTACCTTGTTAAGCCAAATAGCATCTTGATTAAGCCTTTGCTGACAAATCAAAAACTGATATAAAATAGTATGTTCATCTGAATTTCTAATTGTAAATCAGTATTTTAATACTCTCTCCATAATTTTACTACCCATTCTTCCTAGTTCTGCTTGAGTAACACCATTTTGCGAGGCTTTTGGTAAGCCCAATATTTGTTTGCAGAAGTTTCTGTGTATCAAATTCATATTAGCCCACCCTTCCTCCCAACCCCAAATCTCTACTCCATAGAGCATTTTAGCCTCCACCACTGCCTCATATATTCTCTCCAACCAATTTACTTTCATCCTTGTTATTTTATCTAAACATGTTCTTATAGCTTTCAGAGAAAGATTCCCATTAGCTATCTTCTTTTGATCGCTCCATTCACCCTTACTATTTAATCTTACTTCTAATTAATCAAATTTGTTAATCACCTCAATTTCTCATGTTTTCTTAATTTGTTGCCCTTTTTAAAAACCACAATTTTTGATTTGCTTAGGTTAATATGCAAACACCACTTCTTGCAAAAATTATCTATTACTTCAATTGATATAATTAATTCCTCATTTTCATATTGACCCTGAGACAAGATCACCCACAAATAACAAACCAGTTATTCCATTATTGTTAATTATTGCAACATGACTATTTATTGCATTAATGTCCTCTAGAATATCATAAATGAACAAATTGAATAGTTCAGGACGTAATTTAAAGCCTTGCCTTATCCCTATATTGTTTGGAATAACTTGAGTTACTTTTTGTTACATTACATTTTTATACAAAAGTTATAAATATATTCCTTGTAATATTTTTATGAACCTTTTTACTGAATTTTACCCATAATGCTTCCCAATTTATTGTGTCAATAGCTTTTTCAAAATTCACAAATAACGTACATAATCTTCCCTTATTTGTTGCTAAATACTTATTTCTGATGTATCTATAACAAAGATATTATCAATCGTTATCTTATTCTTCCTAAAACCAGACTGAAATTTTGATAGCTCATTCTCTTCTTCTGCCCACATTTACATTCTTTCTGCTAAGACCCCTGCATATATCTTACCTTGTACAGACAGCAAGTTAATTCCCCTGTAATTACAGGGAATGTTCTCGCCTCCCTTATTCTTAAATATTAGTACCACTATTCCCCAACTTCTTGGGAAACTGCTTTCTTTAAAAATGGAATTTAATATCCTAACTAATAAACACAATCTGTTCTCACTTAAGCTCCATGCTTTCCAAAACTCTTAATGTAACAAAATTTTAAATTTATACACTGGTGATAAAAGGGATGCATTTAGGATTTTACAATTATCATTTCCCAGTCAAAATAATGAATTCAAATCAAGAACACTACTTCACTAGAAATTAGTAATATCACTAGAAAACTTAAATAAAAATGTTATTCTGGCCTTGAGATTAACAGCAAAGTCATAAAGGCCTGTCTATAGGAAATTAGTATTCCCCTTAGTCATTTGTTTAATGAGTGTTTAACACTGGTGTATTTGCTGAAAAACTGAAATATTTGGTAGTGAAGTCTCTGTTCAAAGCGGGAGAAAAGGAAAATGTCTCCAGTTATTGAACTTTATTCAAATGCTAAGAAGAAATACAAAAGGAGTTTCCTCCTATCTGGCCCAGGCCATTTTGGGGTGTAACTCCTCACAATTACACAAAATTGTAATACAATAATTGAATTTATAGTAACATCTTTGTTTAGATTCTAAATAATTAAACAAAATATGACAATTCCACCCCAATAGCAATGACCCCTCATCTATCAGCAACAATCTACTAGATTTCCAGGGGACCAGGTCAATCCAACCAAAGGTTCAAGAATAATAATATTTACATACACCACCAAAAATTAACCAACTAGCTACAATCTTCACAATTAACTAATTCCTTTATTTCTCAAATACCTATTATAATAATGGGTGTATTCACTTTCTAGAACTATTTCCAATATCAAAAGCTCAATAATTTAAATCAATTTAATATAATTACACTCCCAACTATTCCCAAACCATAGACAGTTTTCTAATACTAATAATTCCCTTCTTAAACTTATTTATTAGTTTGTTAATCTATACAAGGGAATATGGCAAAGCATTCAATGCAAGCTGTGGGCTTGCCATAATCATACACGAAATTTCCATATTATCTAAACAACAATAACTACCATTTAAGCTTCCCCTCTTAGTACCCAGTTTTATTTGTTTTTAACTACCCAAGAACTCCTCTACATTCCCGCTATCTTTACTGAACATTTTCATTAAGGCTATCTTTCTAATTAATTTAAACTATTTCTCATTTGTAAACTCTTTCCTCCAAAACAATTATATGTTCGATATCTTCCTTTCCCCCACATGTTGGACATTTATTCTGAGGAAAACCTTTCCTTCTTCGTTTTAATCTCTACACACCTACTCTTGCGAGTGCATTGCTCTCTTTTTGTTCTTTGCTTATCAATATACTTCTCTCTTTCCCATTTATTTTTTATCAGTATATAACATACTAAGTATGTGTTTCCTGCCAGCTCACTAAACAATTTATTTCCCTAACTTCAAATCTCCTCCTTGCTCCTTTCCAAAAACCATTTACATTTACAAATGAGTCAGTATTAGGTGACACTAAAATTTCACTAACTGATTAATTCTTCAGAACATGTTTCAAGAGCATTCACTCTCATCTTCAGCTGGGGACTGACTAACTCTAGCAGGTGACGTAGTGGCATCTGGTAATTCCATTAATGGAACAGGAAGTCCATTGGTGGAATGTCAAAATTCCTAACTCTATGTTTATTTTTTATAATATAAATCTTTTCCCATATTGCCAAATCCTTGGGATTGGTGGTAGCTTTTAACAGTTTGGCTTCTCCATTTAAAAGATTCACATATCATACTTGGTATTCATGAAAATCTTTAAAAATTATGATACATGTTTTGCTGCACAAAATGAATTTAGTATTGGAAAGCTTCTGAACAGCACCAAAAAGGATGTTCCACCCAGCAAGAAGTCAGGAGTGTATCAGATAGATTGTTTGGAGTGTGATCAGATATATATAGGCAAAACAATATGAAATTTGGAGACAAGGACCAAAGAACACTTCAGAAATTTAAGATATAAACAGGTGGATAAATCGGCGGTTGCGGATCACTTTTGAACTTCAATCATAACATTGCAGGAGAAGCCAAACTGTTAAAAGCTACCACCAATCCCAAGGATTTGGCAATATGGGAAAAGATTTATATTATAAAAAATAAAAATAGAGTTATGAGTTTTGACATTCCACCAATGGACTTCCTGTTCTGTTATCTAATGGAACCACCAGATGCCACTATGTCACCTGCTAGAGTTAGTCAGTTCCCAGCTGAAGATGAGTGCGAATGTTCTTGAAACATATTCTGAAGAATTAATCAGTTAGTGAAGTTTTACTGTCACCTAATACTGACTCATTTATATATGTAACAACTTCACTGTTCCTAACTTCTTTTAAGATTACCATTTAGATTGTTTTCCTTCTTTCTCAGATAACCCCCAATCCACTGTTCTCCAGAATAATCTTAAGACTATTACTCCACCCATTGCTCATTAAATACTCTTTTCATGAAATTCTAAGCATTTTCTTAACAAGTTTCTTTCATTTAAATTTAGAATTCTAAAGCAATGTTTAGGAACTCTCTTCATAATCACATCTTTTCTTGCCACTCTTCCCATTTCAATTTGTGCAAATTCCTTTGCATTGCACTTGGTAGGCCAAAAATTTCCCTACAAAACATTTTATGCACAACATCCACAATTTCAAATTCTCTATCCAGTCCCCATTTTTCAGTACCAGTACCATAAAACATTAGCCTCAACCATATTATACATTTTTTTTAATCATTTGACATTTATATTTGGTATTCTGTATTTACAACCTCTTAACTGCTGACATTGCTCTTTCCCTTTTGTCAAAGCTAATTTCTTCTGCTTCTCCCATTTACCAATCCCATAAATTTTAACTCCTAAATAAATACAATCCCTACTATCTTATATTCTTTCTTCCACTCCTCAAGTTTACTCAATTTTGCCTTTTTCTTGAATACTACTATTTGAACCTTCTGATTTACCTTCAAGCTCCAATAATTACAATATTTATGTATTTGTTGCAACAATTGCTTGTTGAGATAGATCCCATAACTAAGTCATCTGAAATAATAGCCCAGGGATTGTAATATTGTTTATAACTGGCAGCAAATTGTTATTCTTTCCTATCTGTGTTAATGTATCATCAGTGAACAAAAGAAATAGCACGGGGTTAACTTAAACCCTTGTCTTTACACCTTCTTGTCTGTCTTGGTGGTATAGTGGTAACCATACTTACCATCTAAACCCAAGATCGCAGGTTTGACCCCAGCCAGGATCGATGGATTTTTTTGGCCGTAAAAATCCTAAGTATGGTTTCCTTTGGAAGGGAAGTAAAGCCATGGGTCCCATTTTGTACATTTATGGCACGATAAATAATCTCAAGCCTGAAAAAAGAGGCCTCTGAGCAAAATTTGTTGACTGTTTCATGCGCTGAATTGAAGGGGATGCTGGTGATCTGAGATGTTGAAGATCATCCATAAATAAACCAAATCAAAACATTAACCCCTTCTTGTAATTTATTTCTCTTGTTTCCCTTATTTACCCTGCTATGCATTCTGTTGTATAATGCTTTAAGAATATTCACCATATGATAGCTTATTCCCTTACTCAATGATAAATCCCCTAACAATTTTAACTCTATGCAATCCTATGCTTTCTCTAAGCCAAAAAAATGTTATTTGGAGCTTTCCTCCTTTGTCTTTTATATATTTATCCACTAATGTTTTTATAATGAATATATTATCCACAGTTTATCTTCCCCTACAAAATTCTATTTGAAATTCTGATTGAATGTTATATTCCTCATCCCAATTTTGTAGCCTATTTGTCATGATACATATAACATTTTCTCTAACATTCTATAGTAATACAATACCTTATAATTATTTTGTCATATCTACACTCCCATTGCTTTTATATATTGAGTAAATTATTGATTTCCTCCAATTTTCTGGTATATTTTCCTTTACCATATTAATTTAAACAATCTTGTGCTTAACTTAACTATCTTTACATTACTACTTCATTCTTTGATAAATTCTGGTGGGATACAATCTGTTGCTTTATTCTTTTTCATTAACTTCACTTGTTTACAATATTAATTAAATTTGGATCCTAACACAGTGTAACACATTTTAATAATCTCTTCAGAGTCAAACTATTTAAACACATTCTTTTTGGTTTCACTTACTAGAGATATACCCAGGACATGTTTCAACATTCTCAGCTTTTAAATGACTGATTCATAGAAGTTGGGTTAGTAGTTGTCTGGGTTGACTCTGGTGGTCTGGAGATAAACTTGAATGAGATGTCAAAATTCATTAAATTTTGCTCATGTTTTTTTGTGTAAATCCTTTCACATTTGTTTAATTTCTTTGGTTGTTAAATTGTTTTTGATGCTTTTTTCCATTTCATGGTTTTTATTCCAGAAATGTGCTGCCACTGGCTATTTTTCTATTTTTTTGTAACGAATGTTTCTCCAATGTTCCTTCAGCCTAATGCCTATGAGGGAATATTGGAGAAACATCTGTTACAAACAAATAGAAAAATCAGCAGTCGTAGCACATTTCTGTAATGAAATGCATGAAATGGAAAAAAGCACCAAGTTATTTAAACAGCTCAACAACCAAATTAAACATATGGGAAAGGATTTACATTAAAAAAATGAGCAAAATTTAATGAATTTTAACATACAGGAAGCAGACAACTCTTTATTCCAAGTTTTTCTCAAGACCGCTAGAGTAAACCCAGACACCTACCAGCGCAATTTCTACGAATGATCCATCAGTCATTTTAACAGCTGAGGGTGTGGAAAAGGGTTCACAAAACATATCCCAAGTATGTCTCTAGTAAGTGAAACCAAAAAGAGTGTGTTTATATAGTTCTACTTGGAAGAGATTATTCACTTGTTTAACTACTTCTGCCTCCCTCACTTCACTATTCAACATTTCAATGTAGCTCATTCCTAATTCTAGCTTTGGTGTTGCTTTAGTACCACTGTGCTCACCAAATAGGGTTCTAAAATAATTTATCCAATCTTCTGAATTAATATTTGATTTGATTACATACTTATTATAGTTTAATTTTAAGATTTTCCATAACTTATTAATATTTTCTTCATTTAATATCTTAATTGAATTCTACTCATTTTTCTATCTACACTCATATTTCTAACTCTCTAACAGAAAATTATAAAACTTTTTTTTCCATTTAAATACTCTTGCTTTGACCTCTTGTCCCCAGCATTTCTCCATTTTTAGATCCAGTGTTGATTTCAATTCCGGTCATGAATCATATACCAGTAGCACTTAATGTTTACTTACTTCTTCTGCCCCTTGTCCTCTTTTAACTCCCTTCCACTTTATCCTATTAAAGGTCCTGATTCTTCCTCTGTGTGCTTCAGTACTCCCATTTTTCTTATTCCCTTTTTCCTTCAACTCCTGGAGCTAGCTTCACACACCATCTCTTTCTTCCACTGCTGTCTTAGCACTTTCCCTAATTATAGACCCATAGCTATTTCACCTACATTTTCTAAGATGTTTCTAACTTTACCGTTATTATCTTGAAAGAAACAATATTCTAGTTAATGATCAGTTTGACTTCATGAAGGAAATTTCAATAGAAAATGCAATCTTTAAACTCAGTAATTAATTTTAATTGCATTCATGAAAGAGTACATCTACGAGGAATGTTTTAAGAGTTAGCTAAAGCTTTCAATTGGGTCAGTCATGAAATTCTAATAAATAGATTAGCTTATTACAAAATAAAATATCCATCCCGCAATGACAAAAGAAATCAAAAAGTATAGGTAAATTGTCCCCTTAAAAGTAAAAACAGTGTATCAGAGTGGGAATAATTAAACATGGAGCATCTCAAGGATCTGTTCTGGGCCCTCTTCTTTTTTATGATGTATATAAATGATCTCGCCTTATCTATCCAAGATGTAGGTAATACCATTCTATTTGCAGATGACATTGCAAGCACATTGATAGGTGGAAATAGCCTAATGATTGTGCCATTAAATTAAATAAATTTCTGAACTCCATGTGTGAATGGCCCAAAGCAAACAAATTTATTTCTAAATCTAGATAAAACAATTGTTATGAAATTCATCACTCACAATCCTCCAAATTCCCCTATTACAGATAAAAAATTATAACAGTGTGCCTCTGCAAACCAAAAATACTAAATTCCTTTGTATAAGAATTGATAACCATCTGTATTGAAAAGATCACATCAATCTTATCATACCTAAACTTAGCAAGTGCATCCTAAACAATATGTGTATTATTAAATTTGGATTGAATTAAGACTTTAAAATTATTTATTATGTCTATTCAAATCAGTAATGAAATATCGCTTTTATTTTGGGGAAACGCAGTTAAAAGTGCATTTGTCTTCCTATTACAGAAAAAAGCCATATAAATAATTGCTGGTACACATAGTAGACATTCATGCAGAAACCTCTTTAGACAATTTTAACTCTTCTGTGTAAATTTATAGTACCCTTCATGAATTTCTATATAAGAAATAATGATAAAATTGCACAAAACCAAAATAAACGTGACAAAAATATTAGACAGAAAGCAAATTTACATAGACCAGTTTCAGCATTTTCCTTCTATCAAAAAGGGGTTTATTGTGAATGCATTTTAATACAAAACACACTTTCCCCTAGCCTAAAAGCCTTAATAAACAATGGTAAATCCTTCAAATGACAAATTCTATGTACATAAGTCTTTATGACTATTTTGCAAACTCACAGAATGCTCTAGGAACTTAAATGAATTACACTGAACTGAGCTCACAGAATATATGGTTGTTTAATATTATTTCAATATATAACCACATGAAGGTTGCAGGTCTTGTTCACAGGTACTTGTAATTGTATTTGCTTCACGCCAAATTAATATTTCCATTTTATAAGCATTTAATCTGAATATTTTGTATTTATTTTCAACTGCAAATGAAAGGGCTTTAAATATTTTTGGTAAAAAATAAGTGCTTGCTGCACATGTGACTTTCTAGATCAGTAAATTTAGAATGTGTGTGCATGCGCGTAAAAAAAATTCAACTTTCTGCAGTTTATGAGGGAATATTTTCTTGTTATGTATGGGGGAGATAATACTTATCTTCAGGTTTTGTGCGTTCAACTTTGGATTTCACATATTTAAATAACAAGAAATAATATAAAAGCATAAATATAATTTAAAATGCATTTATAATGTTTTTTCAAACTTTGTTAGTCATTCTGATGATTGATTTGCTTACTACTATTTGTTATATGATAAATAGTATTTGCCAAGCAATTTTTTATTCTGGTTATATTCCTTATTTTAAGGTTTTTGTTGAAAACGGTGAATTGCATATCTTAATATTCTGTGTCTTTAATCTTGGTTGCATTCCTGTCATACCTGTGCTGCAGAATTTGAGGTCTCTCTAGACCTTTTGCATTCCTTCTTTGCAGACATAGTGTGTATGAATTAGTAGTTGGCAGGAATTAGCTTTGAGTCTGAATTATTTTGTATAAAATGTTTCCCACTCTGACTTCTTTATTAATCTTGAGTGTGCTGTCTTCCTTACTCTGAAAATGCATTTAAAATGCTTCATTTTACTTGTTTTATACTTATACAATTTCTTGTCACTAATACTAGTTTCTTCTGTTCTTTACATTCCTGATATTACTACCAGGTGAGCAAAGTTAAACTGGATTGCATTTCATGCACAGCACATCACCAAATTTCCTCAGCAAGTTGTGTGGCATGTATGCAGTAACTTTATAATATCAGCAGCCAGTCAACTTGAACTTTGCCCACCCTCGTTTCTTCTGTTTCCCATTACTATGCTACTTCATATAAAATATGATCCTAAACTTAATGTATTGTTAAATCAAATTCTTTACAGAACTTTTACAGGCATTTAATTCTTGTTCTTGCTTTTCTTTTTCCTCCATATACGATGCAATTTCAGTGCATAGTTAGAAGATTCAACTGAGTAATATCCCACAACTTACACACCAAATTTCACAATTATATGGTAAAGTACCATACTCTCAATTATACTCTTCAAGGAAGCTGTACATTGACTGACCGAGTTCTTTCAATGTAATTGCATTTTTCTTTCTTTTTTTCTTGTTCTTTTGTTTTGGTTACAACTTCTGTCACATTTATCATTTTAATATTTTTGGAGCAGAGACAGTATGATTATTTAGATATAATCTCATTATGTTGAGACTTTTTATGTTTCTTTTAAAAGTGCACTATACCAACTCTACTCCCTAGCAAACCCTATTAAACTCAAGATCTTGGGTTCAAACCTGGCCAGGATAGATGGATTTTTTTTTTTGGCTTAAAAATCATAAATATGGCTTCCTTTGGAAGGGAAGTAAAGCCGTGGGTCCCATGTCATACATTTACGGCACGAATAAGAACCTCAAGCCTGAAAGAAGAGACCTCTGGGCAAAATTTGTCTGCCTCTTCACGCCCTGAATTAAATAGGACGTTGATGACCTGAGATGTTAAAGAGCATCTGTAAATAAACCAAATCAACAACAATCTTTGGGATAAGAAGGGAGCTACTTTTTTTAACATTATCCAAGTGCCAAACTGTGAACAGCAGAAGTTACTGTAACCTATAGTAGAAGTATTGAAACCAGTTATATGTAGCAAACAAAGGCATCCATCTTCAGCAAAACAATATCAGGCTTCACACAAAATTACTATAATGATGACATTGTAAAATTTGAAGCTTGAAGTTCCACCATACTCTCCTAATTTCCCAGCCATGGCACCATTTGATTTTTATCTTTATGGACCAACAAAAGAGTTCTTGTGAGACCAAAAATTACAATCTGTTGCTGGTGTCCAATCTATAGTTTAGAAGTGGCTCAGGGACTTGAAATAAGTTATTTTCTTCTGGCATCCACCAGTAGTTACTGACTGGTGCAAATGAATTAAACTGCATAGGGATTGAGTTAAATTATAAGCATTTTTCTTCATTTTTTCAGTAATTCGTAATATTGTACTACTTTCCTGGCTATTTTCTAACTGTACTTTGTATATAGTAATGTATTGTTGCTGCTTTAATGCACTTTCATATTTTACTTAATGTTTTAAACATGAAAAATAACAATTTTTAAATTTTCTCAGGTTAATAGGAAGGCATCATTATTTTTCCGGGATGGAAAGCGGAGTGTGGACTTTGTGCTGGTGTGGGATGACCTTAAACCTATATCAACAATACAACCTGCAGTGGAGAAGCGAAATATTTTTGAAATGAACCTACAGCATGAAGGTTAGAATGCTTTTTTTTTTTTTTTTTTTTAAACTATTTATACATAATTAGCATAATTAGTATTCACTTTTTAATACAATTTATGTACAATACATTAATCCAATTTAAAAGTTTCCATTTAGCTTTCTAATAATGAAACTTTTTCAGCAAGGAAAATGTCTGCATTATCCTGCAGATTTTAACTATATAATAAACCTACATTTTCTTAATATTTTAAATCAATTCAGAGCCTCGCACTATGAATATTTGCAAATTAGATGCTTAGCAGGGTATAAAATATGCATTAAAAATTAAATAGGGAACGTTTTCCTCTGTGTATGATTTTATATACCTGCTAAACGGCAATAAATCATACAATATAATTATATTTGCTCCTAAACTTTTTGCTTTTTCTGTCTACAGTTAGTTTTCTCATTCCCTGAAGAAACCTTTGATAGGGAAAAGAGTAGCCCTCTCTCTGGTTGAACTGTTTAGGGTGTTAGTCCAAAAATTATGACAAATTTGAAAACCAAAGAATTGTTTCACTCTAGATGCTTGATCGAAGATTTTATTCAGGGTTTTTACTTGAACCCAAAGACTAAACTTGAGGAAGCACACACAGCCTCTGGTTTCTGGGTATAAATAGTACCAAAATTATGTATGATAATAATCACAGTATTTAAAAAATGTTTCACAGCTTATGCCTACTGACATTGGTTTTGGAAATCAGGGATATAGTGAAAGTTGGTATTTTCCTTCTTAGGGCAATGAAAACTGAAAAAAGTAATGGAGCAACTTGTCCTTACTGGAAGTTGAAGTCAGACCACTAGTTGACAGACATGTATTGCCTGAGTCACAGCACCATAACTCTGTAAATAATGACTATAATATTAGTAATGGTACAGAATGTTATTTTAAACAAATAAATTTGGAAAATATTACATACTGTAATACATAGCAAAATCTGATTTTTTTTTGGGGGGGGGGAATAATTGGAAACTCTGTTTAATAGCTCCATACATTTTGTTCTTAAAAAGAACTTGTGTTTGTAACTATTGTTACTTCAAATTATCACACAACTTATTCATGCATGCATTAATGTGATTGGATTATGTTAACAGTATTATTAATAAAAGGGCAGAGTCAGATGGATTCATGGCTTTGGCTCAGGATATCAGCTGAAAATTTTGTGACACGTAAAAGTGTCAAAGGGAAGGAGATGAGGAATACAAACAATAGTAGTCGAACACTCTTGGATAAAGTTGTCATTTATTAAAGCATTTCTGAATATTTTTCTGGTCTGCTCACGCTTGAGTCTGGAGATCTATCTGGGCATTACTGAGGTCACTCTATAATAGTTTGATTGGCGATCTATCTGGACATTACTGAGGTCACTCTATAATAATTTGATTGGCAATCTATAGTGACTTTGACCCCTATGCCTGGCACGGGATGCTGTTCAATTGTGCACTTTTAATATGAATTACTGCTACCGACAGAGTATTGTGTTACTAATTACGGAATGAGTAAGTTATTAAGATTAGGTGTTGCGGCCTCAAAACTGTCACTGCCTTTCTAACACTGAGTAGTAACTCTCATTGTGTCTCTATCTTGACTGAAAACTGAGTATCTTCCCTGGTTTCTTGTAATCCCGTATATGCTTCTCTCTCCTGGCCTCTTGTAACTGAGTATCTACATATCTCTGTATAACTCCATATATATTTGTAAATATTTGTAACTGCATATCTTCTGGCTTCATGTAACTCTGTATATCTATTTCTCTCTCTGTGGCCTCAAAACTATTACTTTTATTAATTTTGCATTCTTCTGTCTTTGGATGCTAGAAACATTTTACTCTTAAGACTTTTTGAATGTCACGTAACTTTCTTACCCTACTGATATTTTCCTATAGGAGGCAGTTTATGCAAATATATTTCACACAATTCTTTTTGTTTGCAATCTCAGAATTCTTGGCCCATCCAAACCTTGGTCTGGGTTCTTAGTTCTGATTATATGTTTTGGTTGGGGCCATTAGACTTGATCTACAGGCACTTTAAACAAAGTCGGTCCTGGTGGTGTAGTGGTAACCATACTTGCCTCCTAAACCCAAAACGCGGGTTCGAACCCGGCCAGGACCGATGGATTTTTTCGGGCGTAAAAATCCTAAGTATGGCTTCCTTTGGAAGGGAAGTAAAGCCGTGGGTCCCGTGTCGTACATTTACGGCACGATAAAGAACCTGACGTCTGAAAAAAATACCTCTGAGCAAAATTTGTCGGCCATTTCACGCCCTGAGTTGAATGGGACGCTGATGACCTGAGATGTTAAAGAGCGTCCATAAATAAATCAATAAAAAAAAACTTTAAACAAAATAACATCGGAACTTTGTAATTCTACCAACTTATTGCATGAATTTCCTCTGCAATCTTAACACTGGAACACTTGTCCCCTAAAGAAATTGTGTGATTGCTTTGTTCCCAGTATGGCCTTTTCCAAAGACCCTCAGGTGACCTGATCATCATAAAACATAACAAAGGAAGATCTTCTGGTTTAAGTGATAACAATAAAAGTTGTTTGCCCTAAGTTTTGGCAATACTTTATCTTTTATATATATTGAACATAGGTTGATTGACCTACATGATTACGTTCTGTAAACAATATCAAATATATAATTTATTTATACACGAGATACCTTACGATTGTCTTATTCCATCTTAAGGTTATCTCGTTAATCAGCGGCCTGGGATCAAGGTTAGCAAATAGTGTCTCAATTGTAACTAATTGTTAAAGTAGTTTATTTATATAAATAGGTATAATACACAATAGTTTAAAATAAAATAATATTTGTGGTATTTGAATGTAGTAATTTATATTTTGATTGCCTCCTTGGTTTAGTGGTTATCATTACTGGCTGTTCACGGGAGGTTCTGAGTATTTGCTTAGATATTTTCTAAGCTCAAGTTCCGAAACAGGTTTCACCCAACCTCGTGATGACAAGTGGGTAAACTACCTGATGTCGAAAGGTAGTGTTCTATGATTTTCAAAGTCGGAAATGGCAGTTATTGGATGGTGATCATATATCTCTCTGCAATACCATACTCTACCAATAATATCAGAAAATGGAGGCAGAGGACACAGCACTCACGTACCACATAGAGGCCCTTAATGAGTTGCAGCAACATAGAAGTATTATTGTTGTTGTTGTTGTTGTTATTATTATTATTATTATTATTATTATTAATTTAAATGCCAATTTTCAGGACTCAAAGCTCTTGCTCCTAACAATATGTGGCAATACAGTGAATGCATATTGACTCTGTCTTCTTTGATTTCATTGGTGTCAGTTTTCAACATTTCTTTCATTTTTAAGTTCATTCTATTTTCAAGTTTTTGGTACCTAAAATGGAAATGAGAGAAAATTAAAAATATCCTTTAACTTTAAAAACCTTAATTTCAGATTCTCTGTGCAGCATATCCAGTTTTCCTGTAGTACTTTTTTTGTGAACTGTTTTATACCTACAGTCATCTTTTTCACAGTTTTAACAGTTTTTATAAATAGCAAGGGTTCCCATTCAAGTGCTTATCCTCTATTGTTCTGAAATTTGATGTGGTGTCTATATAATCTAAGTATTTTAATAAAAATAATAATGATGAAAGCAGTGTTAATAGCAACAGTAATAACAACAATAATAAATAAAAGTAATAGTTCGGTTTTCCATACTCTCCATAACTCTATACCCTTACCCAAGAGATACATGAGCTGTATATTTTTTTGATATTTGTTAGTACAACAATTGTTAATTATTACTGTCACAAGTAGCTAATTTAAAATGGCAGCAAGCAATTGGATACATTTGTAATCTAGACTGCAAGTATGGCTTCCTTCGGAAGTGAAGTAAAACTGTGGGTCTTATGTTGTACATTTACGGGACAAAAAGAACCTCAAGACTGAATAACGAGGCCTCTGAGCAAAATTGTTGACCGTTTCATGCCCTGAATTGAATGGGATGCTGATGACCTGAGATGTTAGAGCGTCTATAAATAAAACAAATCAACCGACCGCCAGCCCTTATAATCAAAGAGGAGACTGTTACCAAACTTTGTGATCTGCTAAACTATTTAATTTCAAGTAACTTACTGTAATAATATCATGCTTCATAGTCTTTAACATAAAAGTTTGTTCTAAAATTTTACATAGTTGTTATTTTCAAGTCAGTATTTTGAAGTGGCAAAAGATGCATTTCGTGGTCAATATTTTTTAGATAAAATTAGTGAAGTTGGCAGCTATTTTTAACAGGGTCCACTATGAGTGATAACCACGCCATTTACTGCAATTGTAAAAAGAGGTTTTTGTAAGTTGGAATGCGTGACAATATTAGCAACCTCAGTCCATAAAATTGATTTTCCTGAATATCCCAACTGGCCAAGTAAGGAAATTCAGATCCATTTGTTTGATATTATCAATATTCTCAAAATAAATGTATATGAAATTAGTGTTTTATTTCATAAAACATAAAATGTCGAGTATAAAAATATTGAGTTCGGAGAAAATTTGGTATCAGCTCATCATCATCATCATCATCATCATCATCATCATCATCATCATCATCATCATCATCATCATCATCATAATTGGCCTCCCTCACAATGCTTTTGCATTGGATGCTGAAACTCAATGGTTGTTTAGTATGAATGTATATTAAATTTTATTTGGGGCAAGTGCAAATTAAATCTTGATAGAAAAACATCAACAGCGACATTATTATTATTATTATTATTATTATTATTATTATTATTATTATTATTATTATTATTATTAGCTTTATAACTTGTAGACCTTTTGCTGTACAAGTACTGGAGCATAGTCATATAAAAGTATCTGGTACAATTTCCAAAGACAATTTAACTATGGTGCTTAAATTTCCTTTTATTACTAAATGTATAATTAGCCTTAGTTTTTAATGTTTTGCTTTAGCAAGTCGTTAATCAGGCGAGTTGACATTCACAGATATTTGAAAGCCTAGAACATTTAGATAACTTATATTATGAGTTTGCTTTTCCAGCTGACTTTTTGTTATTCCTGTAAATGCTGATAAAAGTTTTAAGTTAATGCTGCATACTTAGTCTCCTAAAATCATCCTCCTCTATTGGGAGCATTTCTCTCCTTGCGTGATCAACTGGGTAGGTGTTTTTCTGAAGTTTCCGGGGTATTACTGTAACCAAAATGCATGTGGATATATTTAACAGTTCTAATGTTTAAAGTTCGTTGAGCTCCAAAGCCGCCTTTTATCTTCAAAATTTAATTTTCATTTGACTATTATGTCTACTGTTAGCCAAAATATTACTACCACCATCCAGTCGAGAATATTTTAATTTAGTGAGAAGACTTGAGTGAATTCATTTGTGCTTTATTTTTTCTGGTGTACAGGAATTAAATATTAAACTGATTTTCTGGTGTTAAAATGAGTGGAGTAGAGGACAAGACTAATTAAATTAGCACTGGAACAAAATCAAGATGTGTTCTACTATTTCCTAAATTTTCACAGATTGTTATATGCATGCTCATATGAAATAATAGAACTATATGGGCATGTCTAATATAAATGTAGTAATTTTATTTCGTGAAAATAGCAATTAGAAAAATAAAATAACTGAATGAGCAAAATGTGACCACTAGAGGGTAAAAGAAAAGTGGCAATCCAAAGTTCCGTACTTTACTGAAAAGGAAGCACGGCAGTAGTTCACCAATTTTATTTTGTGAAATTTTCCCACATTTTATATAATTATTACAATAGCTTTGCTATTGTTATCCTAAGAGAAAATTCCCTTGAGGTTGGTAGACAAATAGTTTGATTGTAATGCTTTACTTTTTTGGCAAAAATCCACCCCATTCAAATACATTCAATGCTGGGAACTATGTTTGGCGAATACGTTAGGTGATGCAATGACTGAAACCTCAGGAACAAAATTACTAAATATTTTAACAAACGTTACTCCCTTGCAGAAATCTATCATTCCGGCATAAAGTCTTTTCCTTTGGTTCTGTCCAATCGGGCAGTAGTTCAGATCATGTTCCAAAACATTAAACCATTGTTTTTACTAGCGACTTTTGAACAGAAACTTTTCAGCAAGACACTTCTACTCAGATATTATAATAATAGTGTAAGCACAATTCACTCACGGTCAATAACGAGTCGCAAAATACGTCAACATAATGCATTACCAGATTATGGTATAATGGCATGTCATTTCTAGTTCTCTTCCAGGAACTGCAGTTATTCTTTCTGGAGAAGCTTTTCACATATCACAAATGTTGTCTTAAGCGATTTTCTGAGACCTGTATGGTCTTCGCAAAGTTTCTTAGGGAAATTTGGCAATTTTGAGAATCAGAACTAATGAACGCCAAATAATTCAAATACTGCTTCTCAATTTTTATATCATCTGGACATCATAGTATGCTAAATATGTCTAGTGCTTTTATTTCAGCGGTACTTACGCCTTGTTGAAGTCTGAATCTATGCATTGTATTTACCGGCATCTCTCAGTTTGCAATAATTTTTTTCTGAAGGTATAGCGCATTCTTGTCCTCCTTTGTTTTATTTGGTTGTTTTTTGTTTATTGTAACCAAATATTAAAATGTGGTTCCATTACATATTTGTTTTATCATTTAAAATTGCATTTGCCAGGTTTGGAACTGGAACATGAATGTAGAGAGCCAAATGGCTTAAATTTCATCAAAATACATGCACCCCTGGAAGTTGTACGCAGATACAGTGAGATCCTTAAACTGCGCATGCCAGTCAAAGAGGTAATTCGAAATGCATGTTTGTTCTATTAATTCAGTTGAATAATTTAGTCATAAAATGTTTTTTCTTTTAAAACTATATGACTTAATTAATTGTATTATTTGGTCATTAAAAGAAAAATATATGGCCTAATTACCTATGTGCAAATTATGTAAAAATAGTTTTTGTTTGCTCCTTCCTTTTGGTAACTAGGAGGTTTTGATTTATTTATGAATGCTCTTTAACAGCTCAGGTCATCAGCGTAACTAGGTGATAAAACAAATGCTGCATGATATTTTTGCTTAGAAATAGTTTTCATGAAGAATATTGTAGAGTATTACCACCGTATATTATTGAAGTGGGGTATTATATAAGATAAGGTTGACAATATTTGCATCAAATATGAAAAGTAGGAATAATATTTATTATCTCATTTTAGAATAAATTAGTAAAATATTGTAGAAGATAAAGGATATAACTTGAAAATAAATTAATTTTATGTATGTATGTATATACTGGGGGTGTATACACACTTTCACACTGGATATCTATTTTAATATATTTTGAAAGTTGGACCGAAAAACAACATTAATGTGTAACATGATGTTTTGTAAACAGATGTGACTCACATGCATTATGTTAGCTTTGCTACGTGACAGGTAAATCAACAATGAACAAATGAAACCAAGATTATCATAAATCAACAATGAATAAATGAAACCAAGATTATCCTTTGATGTTCTGTAAACAGATGTGACTCCCATTATGTTATGCTAGCATTGCTACAACAAAATGGAGCCAGTATTATCATTTGAACAGCGGAAAGCAATTTTGAAGTGGTATTGGAAAACCGAGAATGTTGTTAAAGTTCAAAGGCAATGGAGATGTATGTACAGAACAGAACTGACAATGCAAGTAACAATTGCACGCATTCGAGACAAATTTGAGACTCATGGTACCATATGCATGTTCATAAGGGTAGATATGGGTGACACAGCAACAAGTTCGGTCCTGGTGGTATAGTACTTACCATACTTGCCTCCTAAACCCAAGATCGCGGGTTCAAACCCGGCCAGGACTGATGGATATTTTCCAGCATAAAAATCGTAAGTATGGCTTCCTTTGGAAGGGAAGTAAAGCTGTGGGTCTCATGTCATACATTTACGGCACGAAAAAGAACCTCAAGTCTGAAAGAGAGGCCTCTGAGCAAAATTAGTGAGCCATTTCACGCCCTGAGTTGAATGGAATGCTGATGGCCTGAGATGTTAAAGAGTGTCCATTAATAAATCAATCAAAAAGAAAAAAACTGCAACAAGCCCCATGCACTGGATCCAAGGCACTATCCAAGACAGTGGATAAGACGAATAGGTCCGATTGAGTTTCTACCGTGTTCTCTGGATCTCTCCGTTGGACTTCTACCTATGGGGAATTCTCAAGGATGTTGTACACCGTAGAAAACCAGCTACACTGTCAGCACTTCTGGAAGAAATTGAAAGGGCATGTGCTGCAAACGCTGAGGACACCTTCGCAAACGTTGCTCAATCAGTACTTCAGCACACTCAGAAGTGTATAGACACTGATGGTGGGCATTTTGAGCAACTGTTGTAACTGTAAAAGTCTAAGATGATTAGTGCTCATCATTTTCTGTATGTATGAGTTCAGTTTTATTATGTTAATTCAGTTTTTTCTTTGCTCAAAGTGTGAATACATTTTTTGGCACCCTTTGTATGTTATGCTAGAATTTATTTGGCAATATTTCAGTATTTTAAATGCACAGATTGCCGAACTCTATCTGTTTATTTATTTAAGGTTAAATCACTGTTCCAGATCTATAAGTTTTTCTATAGAATTGGAAATAATAAAGGAGTTCAAATTATTCTAAAGGATTTAAAAATTATTTTAAATGCTGACAAACCAATGCATCGACTACTCTTCAACTAGCCTGTTTCGAGTCTTCTGCTAGGGTAAGCAGATTTGCTTAATCTGTTCTCCTAGTTATACTGGGAAGGCGAATGTCAGGTAATATGAGCGTCAACAGGTAGTGAGTTAATATTTTGCCATTATTAATTCATTTCATTCATCACAGATATTAGTTAGGTATGAAACGTTAAAGTCTTCAAATGAATAAGCAAATAAAACCTATTGTTAGACAAAGATGTATATTTTTGTGAAGTGAAGAATTTTTTCTATTTAGTGAAGACAACATTAGTGGTTAACAGCTGAGCAGTTGCACTGCTCTAGTTGAGGCAACAATTGCCCAATCAATTTTTATAGATACCTGGGTGTGATTTTTATTGTCCTAGATCTGATTCCCCTCTTTTTCTCCAATGTATTGCCTAATAGCCAATTTTTGTAAATGTGCGTCTAATATTTGTTAAATAAGTTTGCTGTTATTCCAGATTTATATGTTAATGGTAATCGTAATAAATAAATTCTGCTGAACAGAATGCATACTTATGTTCAAAATTCAAAGATGCTGTAGTTTCAGGTTCACATGTTAAATAGTACAGATAATCTTATAATTAATACATAACGATTTTACATCTACTTTTGAATAATTTAGGAGTTTTTTTAAGATTTGTCATTGAAACATTGTAATTACACAAAAAATGTTCAAAAGCTATGTTTAACATTATTTTGAGGTATATTCTTTTTGGAATCATTCTCAACTGATTTAAAAATACGCATCTGGAGCTGTTTTCCGCTTACTGCAATAGTAGTATTAAGTTTGCATATTTTGAAATACTAAAATGAGAGCGCTTCTCTCAACAATGAATGAGCCCATTACACTGCAGTTTAAAGATGTCTGTACCCATTGTATACAATTATGTCAGTATTCAGTAACTAATTACAAGAAATTGTGAGCTTTGTGTATAAAACATACTGCATTATCAATATTAATTGAACCAAAATACTTTGGAAATTAATTTATTACAATAACTATAAAACTTCACAATTACATGTAAACTTTTGTATGCCATGCATATTTTTCAGATGACGTGAATATCATTCTTTTTTAGCAAATATGAGTGAAACTGATTGCATGTGAAGTGCTTGAAATTAAATTTTCCCAGTACAATTTATCTTACTAAAGCAACACTTCTCTTCCTCTCAGTAGTCCTTGAGCATTACTTAAAGAAAAAGGTGTTTCAACAGAAGCATTGTGGCCTTGAATAGCAGAAAAAATGGCGCAATCACACTATTCCACTTTACTTCTCCCCAATACAGTTCTCAATATAGTTCAACAATTTTTTCTGTGATTGCAATCTCGATTTCCTACGCAACTGCAAATATCTCCAATTACAATGTTGATCAATCGCCGCGGGTGGCCGAGGTCGTTAAGACACGGACTCGTGAGCGGGAGGTCTGGGTTCGAATACCGCCAGGACCGTTCTCCCTGACTGAGGTTTTTTCCAGGTTTTCCTCAGTCCTCATAAATGGCTAATGCCGGGGAGGTACCCTAAACTTAGGCCTGGAACGATTCCTTGCTTAAAAATAAATCCTTTCCCAATACATCGTTTCATCTCATGTATAATCAATGTTCATTGCCTGTGGTGCCTCTGCAGCAAAAATGGTTAAACACCATTCATTCATTCAATGTTGATAAAATAATTTTGCATAATTTATTTGCTCACTTTTATTGCAAAAAATCTGCTGAAGACTACCACATTTTCCCATGACATAGTATGTGTTCAAAATCCAGGCACTAAAAGCATGAATATTCACTTAATGGTTGAATCTTGGGGTACTTTAAGCATCCTTCACAACATTTCTTTTCTTCTATAACATTCTTATAAAAATGTTTAATTTCATGGCCCCATTTTTCAATTGCTTGATTATGTTTTTCACTTTTTTTTATTTTTTTAACTAAATCTAAGGGTAAGGTATTGAAAGGTGACATTCAAAGGAAGTAAAAGAAAGCATTATTGGGAACCCCCATAAACACTCCCATTAGTAAAGGTGCAAGTGTGAGCTTCCAGCTATGGAAAAAGTAAAGTGCAGGTACCAAACATTGCCGAGTCCTTGGGTGGTACCTGCAGGAAAAGGGGAGGAATTTGTAAGGAGAGTGAGAGGCTTTTATTTCTTTAATCATAAATTTTCAGTTTTATTAGCATTGGTTTTTCCATGATGGTGTTTTTGGACATGTCAGTGATTTCAGAGGTTCTGGTGTGGGCAGTCAGGCAACTGCACTCCATTGAATATTCTTCTGTTGGTCCTACAAGGGAGGTGACATGAATCTCCATTTTGCTGCACTTAGTTTTGAGTTCTATGAGTAGATCCAATGATATGCTATGAAATTCCTTGGTGCTGTTCAGGCAGGAATGAGCTTGGTGCTTTGTTGGGAAGTGTTGTGATGTTCTATACGAGTTGTTAAATGGTGTAGAAGCGGAATGTTTCTTGCAATCATTAAATGAGACAAGCTGTTGTATTCAGTATCTGTAGCATGGTGTCAAGTCTTGTTAAAATGGATTGTGCTGTCGTTCGTTTCTGAAGAGCCCACTTTAACTTTACATGCTCCTTAACTGCTGCCATGTGGTGTACTCGAGTAGGCTAAATCATTGAAGGGAAACATTTCGATGATTTGCTTGTTCAGAAAAACAGAGTGTATAACAGTGAAAAAGGACTATATGGGATTTACCTTTCAAAGTAACTGTAAAATAATTCTTCAAAACTGAAAATTATTATTATTCACAATTACATACCACATTAAGAAGCCTTTGCTCTTGTATGGCTGGTTTTTCTGGTTCTGCACCAATCTCTTATCCAGTATATATGTAAATATTAAATTCATGTTTTTCCGTTTTTAACTGAAATTTATACTATTTCTGAGTGCTAACATTCAAATTTATTGCTGCTTTAGCATGGTTTTTACACCTGTACCCTCTGGTACAGCCCAATTCTTTCAGAATGAATTTGGCTGCGCTAGCGACCTGTTTCATATCGGTTACCATGGCAATGGTAGACACTTGCTGTGTAATCCGAGATATCAAATGCAGCCAAAATGGAGAATCGGACAGTGGTCAGCAGGAAGAAATATAAATGAATATATGTCATTAATTGGCTGTTCTGCTTCCATAGCATCTCAGAAGGATGCCGAGTCAGCTAGCATTAGCATGTTGCTAAATATAATTTTTTAGACTTCATTTAGTTACAGAAATTTTTAAATTTTACATTTAATGGTTTAGTGATTTAGTTACTTGTTTTATAGCCTGTAGCTACAAAAATAAAATGTCTTGGATTGCTAACATAGTACGTTAATTGCTATTGAATATAACTCCGACTATATTGAAGCAATTGGTATGGTATTACTGTTTGTAGCTGCAGTTTTCTGTGGCACCATTCTGATGCACATGGTGCATAATTGCATTGTGAATATTTTTTTTTACACACACACACGCACTCTCTCTCTCTCTCTCTCTCTCTCTCTCTCTCTTTATACTCAAAGGAGAGTGCTGCACCAACATTTTTGGGTCACGAGCTGCTATTGTGTCACTGTAGGATTTTAAATATTGATTTTAGATTTAATAATCAAACTTGCTTCTGCGGACCAGGTCACTATTTGATACACATTGCATTTATCCAATGCTCTGTAAATGTGGAGTAAACAGGAATTTCAAATCAGGTTTACTTTGTTCCTTAATTTATAAAATATGTTTTTTCATTTCATTTGGATCTTAGAGCGATAATAGTTTTGTCGATAGGCTAGGATAGGAATCTGTGTAGACAATAATGTCCTTACATTTTTTCCCCCTCCAATCTGCATAACTTCATTGTTTCATATTGTGAATTATTTTTCCAATAGCAGAATAAACAATTGCTGTTTTCTTGTTTGCTTTGATTTTGCAGGATCTGTGCAAGGTGGTGAAGGATAACAAACTGAATCCTCTCCTGCATGCCACGCTTTATCTCTCTCAGAAGGTAAATCATAGTATTATTCAAACAAATACACTTTTTCTAGGCATGTGCATGCTTTAAAGCAACACTGGGTGTAAGAATTTGTATTCTCTGAAGGTAGAAAATGGTTAGTACTATTGGTATGAGGATAAGTTTAAATAGATAATCCATTTATAATGATAGGTGCTGAAATAAATTAACTATGACATGCATGCAAATTGAAGATTGATAATATCTGCTAAACTTCTAGTAGGTTTTAGAACTGCAATAGCTTTTCAGAAAATATTTTAGACCTCAGAAGTAATTCAGTAGTCATTAATTGTAAAGAACACTATAAATGTAAGGAGTGGCCCAATTCTTTGCTGTTCAGCAACAGCAAAGGTATTTTAAAAATATTTGCAAATCCCAACTGCAGCTTTGCGAACCGTCATATAACATCAATGGTTGTTTTCACAGCATGCATGTAATTCAAGAAGATTCATGTGAATAGGGCTCAAAATAATAAGATGATACTGCATGCTTTTTATTAATGAAAGGCAGAGAGAGAAAAACAGATAAATTGTTAAAATAATTATTTGAGAAAATGCATAGTTTCAATTAAACTGTTAACTGTTAAAATGCAGGAGATGAATGCACAAGTAAAACTTTATATAAGAAGTCAGTGAAAGTAAGGAAATTGACATTGAAAATAATAAAGATGCCCAATTGTCAATAATTTCACAATAAACAGTTCTGTTTTAGACATGAAGAGGTATAAGCATAGAAAGGGGAAAACTGTCACAGAGTCTGTAAACAAAGAAAAAGTATACGTTAATGTGCCACGTTTAATATATTTGGCAACTTCGTTACATGTCGAATATTAGGTGACACGGATATCCTTGTACATATTTTACCTGCTTTGATCTACCAGTTTACTACAAGGCAGGAAGAGAAGATCAGTAGAATATATAATTATATTTTTAGTTCCTAGTTTTTCCATCATTGTAGTTTACCTCCATTTTGTTGAATTGATTTATTTATGGACGCTCTTTAACATCTCAGGTCACCAGCGTACCATTCTATTCAGGGCATGAAATGGCCAACAAATTTTGCTCAGAGGCCTCTTTTTTCAGGCTTAAGGTTCTTTATTGTGCCGTAAATGTACGACACAGGACCCACGGCATTACTTCCCTTCCGAAGGAAGTCATACTTGGGATTTTTACGCCCGAAAAAAATCCATTGATCTTGGACAGATTCGAACCCGCGATATTGGGTTTAGAAGGCAAGTATGGTTACGACTACACCACCAGGACCGACCCGCCATTTTGTAATTAGTATTTTAGCCACTGTGTTAATATTTGTGTATGTACCCAACATTCAGGTAACAGTTTTGCCATCAATATTATAGTTCAAATTTGCACCATTTTGTAATTCAACTCGTGTTTAGTTCTCAAATTTGCCATCAGGCTTTTCCCACCACCATTTTCCTTAATTCACCACATGTTTTGCTCACAGTTTTGCCACCAAACACTTCTCCCACAATTTTTTTAATCCAACTCTTGCGTAGTTCAAAGTTTTGCCATCAAGTACCTCCAAACATAACCTCACATGTTTTTAGTTCACAGTTTTGCCACCATGTCTTCCACACACAACCTCAATTACCCAACTGTTTGCCACTTTAGTTCACATCATTTTGTTAATTTATATTTTAATCACTATGTAAGTATATGTATATATTCAGTAAATAAAAATGACACTGGATTAAGCAATTGCTTTAATGATAATATGACCGTCAGATGACAGTTTCCCTCGCCAGCTGGTCAAGCCACCTGTGGAGGGAAAGATTAAAAGGGACATTAGCACCATCTGGTGGTGATATTATCATTAATCCCTCAGCCTAATCCAGGGTATCCACTTCTCTGGCCTGAGGGATGCTGGAACGGCACAACCGAGTTCACAATACTTGGGAAAGAGATTATCCCATGTTTACCTTAACCAGCTATCTATTTTGCTGGCTGTACAGAGGTGACTAATTCTGATCTGAGAATGAGGCCAACAACATCAAGTACACTGTGCTACAGGTTGATGCATTGGTTCTCAGCAATTGCACAATCTTTTCTTTTTTTTTCAGTGTTTAATGCCTGTTTTTACTATTGAAACACCACAGGCGGCAGAATTGCAGAGTGACTGTCTTGGATATTATATGGCAGTTGGGTATCTCAAAACTAGGAGCTCATTCATCGTCCGAGAGCCATCTGGAGGGGGAAGTATTAAAAGCGACATTAGCACCATCTGGTAGCACAATTATCATTAATCTAGGGTTTCCACTACTGGCCGGTAGGTTTAGGGGGAATTAGTACAGGGATGAACTATCTCTTCCATACTTATATTCACTTGTACACTGTATCATTCTTACAATGTATCATCTTCGGAATCTGTTGTGGTATCATGTTTGCTTGCCATATGCGTACAACGTGACCTCTGTTAATTTATGAAAAATTTGGAATCATTCCACCTCTGAACTTTCAACGCATACCTCTCAGCTCCAAGTTACCCAACCACCTTAGTAGATAATAACAAGCTGCCGATAAGCATAGTGACTTGTCACGAACTGTTTACTTTAACCAACTGTCCATTTCCCTGACTGTACAGTCTTGTTCAAACTGCTGAAACTATTTCAATACAACTCAACGCAACATTACATTTGGCCTATACACAGCCAAAATTTCATAATGAATCACCATGTAATCAAGAAAATATGCCCACTAAATCATACTGTTCCTCTTCAACATTGAAGTACGTTTCCAATTGACGTGCCATTTTGTACCCATTCTACGATGTACCTCTAATCGGTGCTACAAATTTATTTATTTATTTATTTGGTTTATTTATGTGCACTCTGTAATATCTCAGGTCCTCACCATCCCATTCATTGCAGGGCATGAAATGGTCAATAAATTTTGGTCAGAGGCCTCTTCTTTCATATTCTTTTACATGCCGTAACTCTACAACATGGGACCCATGGCTATATTTCTGTTCCAAAGGAAGGCATACTTAAGATATTTACTCCCGGAAAAATCCAGCAACCCCGGCCGGGATTCAACCGGCGACGATAAGTTATGAGGCAAGTATGGTTACCACTACTACAGCAAAAGTGGTTCTGTAGGAAGATCTGAACATGAACTCTGTTCTGTGCAAGTGTCACTTTTTTGGCAGTGCTGCAAAATTAGGGCAACAAGTGTAGCTTACTTATTGAATTCTTCTCTAACGAGAGAAGGTTCACATTTATGTTAGTTTGTTTATAAAATACTGTATTTCTTGTATTAAATTAATGAAAGTTTCATACGTTAATGTCAGTTCTATAAACTATAGCTCGTTTATTTGATTTAGGTTCCAGGGTTGCAGGATATCCATCACAAGACCAATTCTTTACTGGATTGTATCAGCTCCTGTTGTCATCGCATGATGAGTGGTGTCTATGTAGATCCTAAAGTATTTCCTACTAAAAGTCATCGATTTACTGCTGTGTACAGTCGTGACAAGGAATATCTGTATGTAGTAGCATATATTTCCAATATATATTTTGATTAGTTTAGCACTACTAATATCACCTTGTGCTATTAGTTGTTTATAATAATCCAAACTATTTTATGGTATGTTATAATGAAATTAATAGCTGCATTGTTCATTGCATTACCTTAGTTTTATTATATTAAGGTTAATTCAATTTTAATTTTTTTTTAAATACAAATTAGGCATCATTTTTAACTTTAACTTCTGGTGGATTGCTACATTTACCTATTGAATTTAATTTGTTTTATTAGTACTTATGCCTAGTGCAAGATATATGCATTTTTAATTCTTGCTGTTTATTATTCAGTAATCTGATTTTGTAAAAATGTGGTAATTTATATAATATATATTGAAGAAGCATGCAATTGTTAGCAGTTCTGTATATTTTTTGACATTGTTTAATCTAAATGAGGCAATATCTGGATTCATTGGTAAATAGGATATCCTTCCATTCTTTAGTCTGTTTAATCTGAGCTGAAATATATATTCAATTGGCTGATTTATGCTCGTGAATCGTATTAGTCTGTAGAATGCCAGACAGTTGCCCAATATTTTGTTTCATATTCTCTTATTAAAAAGATCAATTACATTCTAACAACCCTGCTTTAAATGCCCCTTTAGCTAATAATGCCTTTCTTGTTTGAATAATATTATGGGTGTGTCAAGGAGCTTGTGATCGTTCACACTGTGGGAGGCACCCAAATTTTCCAGTTGAACTGACATTAATCTTGCTGTTGCAGTCTAATTGTTACTCATATTTCCACCTAGCCCATTGAAGGATGATCCCTGTATATGTTTAATTAAGTAAGACTGGTGTAAAATGACAAGTTACCAAGACTCTAAAATTGAGGTTAAACTTGGAAATGGAAACACTAGTATAACAGTTTTGAATAGCGGGAATTTTCACAGTGAAATATAGTATAATGTAACAAATTATTATTGAGGAAATCACTCAAATTTCACTAATTTACTTCCACTTACTTGGACATGCTTCAAAGGCGGATGCCTTCATCGTCAGCATGATCCCAATGTCTGCTTCCCCGCATGGTATTAAGATGTCGCTCCGTTGACTTCACGAACTTAGTGATAAGGTTACTATTGTTTGGGAGATCAAAATTTGAAAATTTGGTTAATTTTGATCTCCCAAACAATAGTAACCTTATCACTAAGTTTGTGAAGTCAACGGAGCGACATCTTAATACCACGCGGGGAAGCAGACATTGGGATCATGCTGACAATGAAGGCAACCGCCTTTGAAGCATGTCCAAGTAAGTGGAACTAAATTAGTGAAATTTTAGTGATTTCCTCAATAATTTGTTATATATTATTGTAACAGTTTGATCACAAAAGACTAAGAACTGAATTTTTTCTCCCCAAATATTTGTTCCTATACTTTAGTAATATATTTTAAAAGAAATGAAAATGATATTACACAGATATAAAAATTATATTTGGAATATTTCATATAACCACATTCCAAATTATTTTCAGTGGTTATGATTGTGTGTGTCATTGATTTTAACAGAAACACCCCTAAAAATATATTTATATGAGTACATTTGGTGACTAGGCTCGAGATCAATGTCATACATTGTTTACAATCTGTCATGTAGGTAAAGTCTGTCCTGGTGGTAACCACTTGCCCCATAGACCCAAGATCCCAAGTTCAGTCCCGGCCACGTTGATGGATTTTTTCGAAAATAAAAATTGTATGTACTTCGGAAGTGAATTAAAGCCATAAGTACCATTTCATAGATTTATGGCATATAAAAGAACCTCAAGCCTGAAAGAAGAGGCATCTGGGTAAATCTTATCAGCCATTACACGCCCTGAATTGAATTAGATTCTGATGACCTGAGATGTTAAAAGAGTGTCCGTAAATAAAACAAATAAAAAATAAGGGGTAAATCAGATACCTGTGCACTTGAAGAACAACCCAATATTTTGGGGCAGTGTATTATTCTAGCTATTATTATTATTATTATTATTATTATTATTATTATTATTATTAGGCAAATTTTGTGAGAGTATATATATATATTTGTTCTGCAAGAGCAATTTTTATGTTTATAGTATAAAATGTTTATCGCGCCTTTTAAATGTTCCATGATGACTATTTTGAGTATTAGAGACAATGTTAAAGATTTCGTAATTTACAAGAGTAGAATAATTCTAAACATACCCTTGTGTTGGCCAACATGATTTACTATCAGATGTTTAGGTTTTATATTTAAAATTAATTACTATTGTTCATATTTCAAGTGGTTAGTTTATAAACTCAACTGTAAGTTAATGTGTATAAGTACAGCAGATCTTCTTATTGGCTGAGCTCCCAGGAACATTTCAGGAACATAAAGTACAAGCAAATAGAGAAATCAGCAGTAGTATATCATTTTTGGACACAAAATCATGACATAATAAATAAAGCATAATTATTAAAATCGGTACAAGGACCTACGGAATTAGCAACCTGGGAGAAAATCTACATCTACAAATACAAAGACAGCATGATGAACTTCGATTGTGCTGGGGATGAAAACATAAACTACAAGTTTGTCACACTGCCACCAGAGCAGAATATACATTCCCACAGCTCAACGAATGATCCGACAGTTGAACTTTAGCCTGGCTGAAGACGGGAACTAAATGTTCTCGGAACCGGTTCCATACATTTATGAAAAGTAAGTGAAGCTTTAAGAGTGTGTAGTTCAACTGAATCATACAATGTTATCAATTAAATATTCTACTTACGAAGCTGTTGACAATGGAGTGGCAAGATAACCTAAACTTAGGTATTCATTTTTACACTAAACTCCATTCACTTACACATGTATACAGTATACATGTAAACCATTCTGCCAGTACCTATCAAAGGCTGCTTCCATGTCCAAGAAGAAGGCCAGAGTACTGCTGTTATTATTGAACTCGGTGCTTACATCATCTGTAAGCTTGAGTATTTGCAGCTCGGTGGAATGACATCACCTAAAACCAAACTGATGGATGGCAGTGCTGTGTGTTCTGGTATTTGTTTTTATTACTTGTTAATTGAAAAGTTCTTCCCCATGCAGGGAAGGAGGCTGATTGGCCTGTAGTTTTCTGGTCCTTGTCAGTTTTTTCTTGGTTTAGATATCATAATTATTTATGCTTCCTTCCAAGATTGGGGAAAATAATGGAAATTAGAGGCAGGTGTTCATTATTTGAGCTAGTTGGATTAGGGCTTTTCTTGATTCCTGATCCCATCTGGTCCAGGAGCTTTTTTATTTTTTAATGACTTAATTTGGCTGTATAGTTGGAGAGGAGCAATTGTTGGTGGGGTTGTGGTGGGTTGTTGATTCATCCATTGCTGTGCCCAGTTATTAACTAGTGTATAATAGCAGGATTTTGGGGTGGATTTTCAGTGAATTTTGTTCTTAATATTTGTGCAGAAGTATTTGCTTTTTCTTTTGGGTGAAAATTTTTTCTGTGGCATGATCGGAGCCTCTACTTTTGAATTTTCTTCAGTGGAGGACTTGAAGGGTCGCGTTAATGCCCAAATAAATGCATCTTTGTGAGTGACTGTCATTTTTTCTCAAAATGTGCAAGTTTATTTATGTATATTTGTTGTTTGACAACTGGCTCGAGCCACTGAACTAATGTTCTGTATATTGCGAGCCTTGTATTCCTCTGCTGTCAAAGATATTTTCTCCTAATGGCTATCAATCTTTCCGCATCTGGGAGGAAGGTGGAGAGAGGGGGAACTTGGGAGCATGAGGTGGATTTTCTTTTGGCTGTATTTATTGAGGCAGTGAAATCTAAGATTCCTTTTTCAAGCTCTTGTGTGTTGGTGTACCTTTTCTGGGCTCGAAATTTAATGCATATAAGCTTTGTACTTGTGCCAATCTGTGTGGGTCACATTTTTCTTTGTTATGCGGGTGAGAGTCACTTGCCTGCCTATGTTAAATTTTATAGGGAAATGGTCCAAGCCAAGACTGTAGTACACCGTAGGTTGGGGGGAAATAAACACTCCTCTGTAGAGGACAAGATCTAATGTGTCTGGTGGAATGGTGGGATTGTGGTGCCAGTAGGACCGATCCAGTGCTATTCTAATTTGAATATTTTGTTGGAGCAAAATAAAATCCAGTAGACAATGTCCAGCTCTATTGCAGGCACAAGAGTGCTTGATGGTATGTCTAGCATTTAGATCCCCCTGCTATTATAATTTTTGGGAAGGTGTTCATTAATTTTTCTAAATCGTAAATCATTCCTATTAGGCTTGTAGTGGGGAGACAGTATACTGCTGTGATAGTTATTGATTGTGCTTTGATCAGTATCTGCACACCTGTACACTCGAGAGATTCTAGTTGTGGGAGTGCTAGAACTGTGCTGATAGCGATGTTTTTCTTGACGATAACTGCAGTGCCACCTCCTGGTTGCTGTCCTGGCCTGTCAACCGTATGGACTATATAGTTTTTCATTTGAAATTTTTTATGAGGTTTTAGCTTTGTTTCAGTTACACAGGCTATGTCTATTTGCTGTTGTTTGAAGAAGGATGTTATTTCATAGCTATTTCCAACAGTGCCATTTGCATTCCACAGAAGGGTTTAATTTAGTGTGGTACGTGTTTGTTAGTCTAGCCATTTAAAGGACATTTTCTAAAAGTTGGAATATTACTTCATGTTTGTTGGCAAGTCCTGTTTCCACCTTGAATTTAACTACTATGGTTTTCAAATTTGCAAGGATTTTGATTAAATTAATTTCTTTGAGTAGTGACAAGATTTCTTTTATGGAAGATGTCTCCATTGATTGTGCTTTGCCTGTGTGTATGTAGTGCCACTGCTTAGCTGTGTTGATTTGTCTAGTTAGTAAGGGTATTTCTTCTGTCTCTCTCATTTTGGAACATCGTGTTCTCTCTGTAGTTGGCAGAATATTCCCTTAAAAATGAATGTAGGAATCCACACAGTGAAACTATCATAATCTTGTTGAATTAAAAGTAAAACTTCTAAAATGATGTCAATATATTAAACTCCCTTGATGTTTCACATTAAAACTTTTTTTATTAAAAAGTTTTAATGTGAAATGTAAAGAGAGTTTAATATATTGACGTCATTTTAGAAGTTTTACTTTTAATTCAACAAGAATATTCCTTATATAAACAATGTATACAGTTTTTTTCACACTAACTCCATTCACTTACATAAAATTTGGAACATATGTTTCGGGAGCGATCCCTCCCATCTTCAGCCTGTTGACAAACTGTTGTTAAACGTGGCGGTTGGGTCTCTTGATGTTCTTGTGGTGGCATCTGTTGGTTCTATTAGGAATTTGCTGAGTTCATCCAATGGAGGGATATCGAAATTCATCAAATTATCCTTATTTTTTGTAATGAAAATGTTTTCCCAAGTGGAAAGTTCTATTGCATTATGAAGTTGTTTAAGTAGTTTTATCTCTGATTTAATTTCATGATTTTTATTCCAAAAGTGCGCTGCTATTGCTGATTTATCAATTTGTTTTAAGCGAATATTTCTGAAGTGTTCTTTTTTCCGGATAAATTGATAAATCAGCAATAGCAGCGCACTTTTGGAATAAAAATCATGAAATTAAATCAGAGATAAAACTACTTAAACAACTTCATAATGCAATAGAACTTTCCACTTGGGAAAACATTTTCATTACAAAAAATAAGGATAATTTGATGAATTTCGATATCCCTCCATTGGATGAACTCAGCAAATTCCTAATAGAACCAACAGATGCCGCCACAAGAACATCAAGAGACCCAACCGCCACGTTTAACAACAGTTTGTCAACAGGCTGAAGATGGGAGGGATCACTCCCGAAACATATGTTCCAAATTTTATGTAAGTGAATGGAGTTAGTGTGAAAAAAACTGTATACATTGTTTATATATATACCACTCCATTGTCAACAGCTTCGTAAGTACACTTATTTGGAAGAATATTCCTTGTTTGCAGTTGGTGCAAATGAGACTGAAGTTGAGTATGGTTTTGTTTGGGCAGTCTGGAATCATGTGTAAGCTGCTGCACAACACACAGGGGTGTAAGGCTGCACATTTTAAATGAGTGTCCAATTTTTTGACAATTATAGCATTGTGCGATAAGGTTTTGTGGCCTTTGGCTCTACTTTTAATAATTACTTTCATTAACTTACATTCTTAGATAAAGTATTTTGCCTTTTCTGTTCTTTCAAGAGTTACCAAGTGGAGCAGAAGGGGCCTATCCCTAGCCTGTAACTGTCTGCAATATTGTAAAGGATACTCCTTAGCCTTGATGGCTTCAGAGATATCTTCCAGTTTCATGCTATGGGCATGCCTCTATTACGTATCTTAGTGGTTGTTCACTTTTGGGAATGAATGAGTAGTACTGAATCCCTGCTTTTTGCAGCTCTGTGAGCATGGTTTTGAATGATGAAAGTTCTTGGAGAAGCACTTTCAAACTGTGTGGTATATTTTGAATGGTGTAGTCCCTAGCAGGACAAGTTTTGTGCAGAAATTGAGTTAAGAATTCCAGGATGCCTTTATCTTGGATAATGATCCGGGGGGCCTTTGTGGTGGAGACCGTCCTGGTGCCTGTGCTTGTGTGGTGGTATTTGGCTGGGTGTTTGTTTGTTTTGAGGTACCTGGATGGATGTAAAGGAGTTTGGAGGCTGTGGAATTGGAATTTTGTTTTGCAGGGATTTTACCTGGTGTAGTGTATTGCATGGTGCTTTGGTAGATCAGCTGCCTTTTTGTTTGGGTTTTTGCTCTAGGTTTGTTGCCAGGGTCATCTGAATTCTCACCATCAGATGAGAGGGAGATATATTTGTTGTGGATGGGGGAGAGTAACTGTCTAGGTTATTTTTTGGATTGGTTTTGGATTTCTTGGAGTCATCGCTTTTGCTAGAGTGTAGTCATTTTTTTGAGGGGGTAGACCAGCCCTGATTTGCTTCCTTTTGGAAGTGATTTCCTTCATGCATCCCTGAAAGCTTTGTGCAACTGGGATCCATTGAGGATCGCCTGGCTGTAAGGTTTGCAATATTAACCTGTAGTTTAGTGGCCCTTTCTGCAGTTCTAACATATCTTTTCCTACATCTAGATAGTGGGAGGATACAAAACTTTTTTTGCTAAGTATTCAATGTGGTTCTGAGTAGTCATAGAACTAGATTCACTGGTTACATTGTTTACACCTTTTGCACTGTTTTTACATTTTTCATTAAGTTTCTGGATGGAACCTTTATTGCTGGAATTAATGCACTTTAGTATGATGCTTTCTTGCACTATTGGGGGGTTTTGCATTCAGGGAACTTTGTATGAGAGGAAATAACTGGTTGAGGAGCACTGTTTTCACCATATGCTTGGGTAGCCTGTGCTATGGCAGTGATTTTCACAGCACTATTCACAAGGAAGAGTGCAAAGTGTTTATTAGCCCCTTCTCCATGGTCGAACATTGCAGCCTCCCTTAATTTGTTTACCTCTTCTAATTATCATTGTGCCACCTTTACATGGTTTAGCCACTCTTCTTAGGCTTTTCTTTTGGCCGGTGCCTTATAACATTAAACTAACCTCACCTCTTTCAGGGAGGGAAGTTTGTAACGAAATGCTAGATAAAGGATTCAATATAATGTACTGTATAATGTCTTTTCTCTTCCTCAGACCATTAACAAACTATTAAGTATGCATTCATGAATAATCTAAATCATTGCCAGAGACATGCTCTGGAGTGCATGGCAGGAAATTGAAATTCAAACTTGATATCTGTAAAGTGATTATTTAAGAAAGATATACAAAGGTGCACACTTTCATAATGCACAGCTCCAATACAATATACTTTGTATATTAAAAGTGAAGAAGCACATTTTGCCTTGAGGGCTGAAGATCCTTGGTTTGAATCCCGGTTGTGACCCAAATTTTTGAAATCAGATTCTTCTTTTCCAACTTATGTCCTACACACAGCCATTGTCCCAATTATCTTGCTCACATAACTTTTCTAATGCATCAAATGAAAAACTGTTTCAAACAAATGTTTTTTAACATCATAAGTTAAAATAAATGGGACACTATATAAATTTCTTTATTTGCAGTTAACTTTGCACTTGTAAGGTGCAGTATGATGGTGCCTACCAAAAATTAGTATTATTAAATCTATATTTTTCAGATTTCTCTAACCATTGCAATTTATATTCTGAAATGAAATTGATGGGTTAGTGTGATATAATTCAAAGCCATACCTTTTGCAAACATTTTTCTTGGGTTAGTTCACCTTCCATTCAGTAGGGAAAGCTACTGCAAAAATATTTAACTTTTATTCATTAGATGACTGAGTAATTCACAATGATTCTTCACACATTTATTTCCTATACTGTGAGAAGTCAGGAATATCACAGTTTGGTTGGATGAAAAAGTATTTTCATCTAATTCAAGTAAAAAAATATGTTTACGGAATTTGGGAATCCACACAGTGAAACTTTTGTTAATCTTATTTTGATTTAAAGTAAAACACTAAAAATCATGTCGTCACATTAAAACTCTCTTTAAGTTTCACAAACACACTTATAAAAGTAATTTTGGTACATGTTTCGTAAGGTACATTCCTCACATTGTCAACCAAAACGACGACTGAGGAGCCAATTTCAGCAAAGTATGTATGTTACTATGCTTGCTCTGGTGGTCTGTTAATGAACTTAAGCAATATGTTGTCTGCTTCCGGTATATCAAAATTCATAAGTTTGTATTCATATTTTTTTATGTAAATTTTTTCCCATATATTAAGTTCTTTCGGATGTTGAATTATTTTTAGTAATGCAATGTCCTTCTCTATTTCATGATTCTCATTCCAAAAATGTGCAGCCACTGCTGATTTTTCTACTTGTTTGTGTCTAATATTTCTCCAGTGTTCCTTTAATCTTATCCCCAGATTTCTCTTTGTTTTTCCTATGTATATTTTGTCATAATCCTTGCAATTAATTCTATATATACCTGAATGTTCTTCTTTCTTCTTTTTTTGTTTAATTTTATTTAGATTTAATAGTTTACCAACACTATATCTGTTTATTGGTGCTAGAGTAATGTTGTACTTTTTGAAAATTTTTTGGAATTTATGGTTAACATAAGGGTGATATGTGAATTTTTGATAAGTATTTTCTTTAAGTGAAGAACTGAGTGTGGTGATTAGTTTAATTTCCTTTTTATTTTTTTATCTACCATTTGTTTGTTAAATCCATTTATTTCTGCTGTGTGTATTATATGTGCGTATTCTTTCCTGTATTCTTCTTTACTGAGTGGTGTATTAACTAGCCTATATGTCATACTATTGAATGCTGCTTCCTTGTGGGGTCTGGGGTTGAAACCTTTTGCTTTTATGTAATTGTCGGTATGTGTGTCCTTTCTGTATATACCAAATTCTATATTTTTATTCCTTTTTATTATCCTTAAGTCCAGAAAAGGTAAAGTATTATTAACCTCGGTTTCCATAGTGAATTTTATGGTTTTTTCTTGCAAGTTCAACAGTTTCAATGAATCTTCTATGAATCTATCTTCTACAATGGCAAACACATCATCAACATATCTGTACCATGTTTTGAATATGTATGGGAAGGCTTTCGTTATATGTGTTTCAAAATAGCTCATGAACAGATCAGCCAAAAATGGAGATAGTGGACTACCCATCATTAAACCTGATTTTTGTTTATAAAACTTTCCTTCAAATGTGAAGTAAGTTTGGTTTAAACATAGTTCTGTGAGTTTTACATATTCTTTTGTGTGTGTTTCTGCAATGTTGATAGATAGTAGCCATTTTTTTAACAAATTCAGGATTTTCTCTTTTGGAATGCTTGGAAACAATGCTTTTACATCAAAGGAAACCATGATATCATTTGAGTTTAGTTTATTATCTTTGATTTTGTTTATAAGATTGAATGAGTTTTTTATACTTAGACTTGGGAATTTGGGAAATGTATTAAATCGTGTAGTTAACCATTTGGCTAGGAGGTAACATGGGGTATTGATATTGTTAATTATTGGTCTCATGTCTTTTCCTGGCTTGTGTATTTTTGGTAATCCTATTATTTTAGCTATTGATGGATTAGGTATTTTGATTTTGTAAACATCTGAATTTGTGAGTAAGCTATTTCCTTTTAATATGTCTTCTATTGATTTCTTGCAATTGTGTAGGGGATTTTTTTTCCACTTCAATGAACTCCTTATTGTTTAGTAACTCTAGCATTCTATGTTGGTAATCTTCTTTGTCTAGGATTACAATTTGGTTTCCCTTATCTGCTTTTGTATATATGACTTCTGTATTTGTATTTTGTATATGTGCTGGCTCCCTAATGGCTACTAGCATTATGATGAAAAATACATGTAGCAAACAAACAGTCCAGAAATGTTACTTGCACTATGTTGGAATAGATCCCTGGATCTGAACCCATAGAATTAATAGAAACTTCACCTCACATGAATGCAGCCTTTTGTATTTATTTGGTTTATTTACGGATGCTGTTAACATTTCAAGTTGTCTGCATACCATTCAATCCAGGGCGTTAAATGACTGATAAATTTTGATCAGAGGCCTCTTCTTTAAGGCTTGAGGTTCTTTTGAGTGCAGTAAATCTAAGACATTGGACCCATGGGTTTACTTCCTTTCCAAATGAAGCCATACATAGGATTTTACGCCTGAAAAAATCCATTAACCCTGGGCAGGATTGAACCCATGATCTTAGGTTACAAGGCAAGTACGGTTACCCTTAGACCACCAGGACCGACTCAGCCAAGTATAAAGAAATATTAAGTGATGCAGTTCTTCTGTTTGCCATTCTATTCAGTTTGCCATTGAGTAAGCCCCATTTATTAGACTTGTACAAATAAACAGCAGCATCCACAGGGCTCGTCACATTGAACATTTCCTTGCTGGACATCGTGATATCCAAGTTCTGGATTTGCCTCCTAAATCACTTAATTTGAATATAGTATATATCTGAGATCAGATGGTTAATAATTGGGAGCCTAGCCAAGAGAGAACAAGGGCAACCCTAATTGTGCACTAAAGAGGTACTTAGGAAGACCTTGAAAATATCCAAAATATTTTGAAGACCTAAAGATCTCTGAATGATGCATAGGACAGAAATGGTGCCTGGACCTCCTATAGAATGTCCAGCAGTTATAAGTCTAATATTTATTTGTAAAATTTATTGTAGCATATAATTTCTTCATGCAGCATACTTTTAAATAGTTATTTAAAAATATGAACAAATTTAAAACATAGTTTTAAATTCTTAAAGGCAATTTCAAATAATGATATCTCTTAGTTATGCTTCAGATTATTCGTATTGCATAAGTAATCTAAGATTAACGAGTAATTTGTTAAATAAATTGTACTTACGAAGCTGTAGACAATGGAGTGGTAATATAACCTACTGTGTTCAACTTGTTTACACTAAACTCTACTTACATAAAACTAAGACATGTTTCGGGAGAGCTCGCTCCCATCTTCAGTTGTTGACCGACTATTGTTACTTGAAATGGTGTCTGAATACCCCTGTGGCAGCATTTGGTGGTTGTAGTAGGAACTTGCTGAGTTCATCAATAGGAGGAAAATCAAAGTTCATTAAGTTTTCTTCATTTTTATGATGAAAATTTTTATCCATAGTGGATACTTCCATTGGGTTGTAAAGTTGTTTCAGCAGATTAACCTCCAGTTTAATTTCTTGATTTTTGGTCCAAAAGTGAGCTGCTATTGCTGATTTATCAACCTGCTTAAACTGAATATTTCTAAAGTGCTCTTTTCTCCAAATTCCCAAATGTCTTGCCAATGTATTTCTGATCACAATCTGCACATTTTATTTCATAAATTCCTGATTTCTGTTCTATAGGTATGGTGTCTTTTACTGTGCAACCTAATAAATCCTTGATATTATATTTGTTCTTTGGGGCCAACATTATTCCACATTTTAAATAGGGGGAATTTTCACAGTGAATTATAGTATAATATAACAAATTATTATTGAGGAAATTACTCAAATTTCACTAATTTTGTTCCATTTACTTAAAGTTCAAGATAATTTCCTAAACAGATTTGTGAGACTTTCCACACATGCGCGCACACGCACGCACGCACTCTCTCTCACACATATTTACTTATTTTTTTTTAAGCTTCAAGTTAATTATATTAATCCTGTAGATATCTCCATTAAACCTTATATTAAATATCTGTAAACTAGAAATAATCATTTTGCTAATCTGATATATATATATATATATATATATATATATGCTTTTTATTACTCAAAAATTTTTAATTTATATTCTTGTCACATGATACATAGCTTATTTATTTTGCACTCGTGTATTTAATATTAAATTATTTTAAGGTTTTAGCTTTAAGTTTTATGTATATTAGTTTTAAGCTCATCTTTATATCACACCAGTATGATGTCTTTTATCTTACACTAATATGTGGAATCAAAATTCTACTTTATGCATAATTGTCTTTTGTTTTATATTGCCTCAATTTCTGTATCTACATTACGAATATCATGTACAAAATTTCAATCTATATAAAGAACTGAATTTATACCTGAGCACGAGCCTTTGTTCTTTCAGGGTTGTAACTCACTTTTTGCATTCTCCTGTTTTATGTATGTATTCAAATAAAATAAGTTGCTGGAAAAAGTAATCTAAAATAAATGTAAAATATTTGTTCATATCTGATAGTCACATTCACAACAGTTCTTAGGTCTATTGCTAAAGAGCAATTTAACATAGTGTTGTTTTTTATTTACAGGTTTGACATAAATGCAGAAGATTTTTTTAATCCATCCATACGTTCCCGAATAGTTCAGTTTATTTTAGATCGACAGAGATTTTCTACGAAAACAGATGATGACTTTGCATTTGGAATAGAGCGATTGATCAACGAAGGAGCATACACTGCCGTCTATCCTTTGCATGATGTAAGTTATACATATTCTTGTGAACATAATCCAGCAATCTAAACATATAAAATATGTATGATATTCAGTTGTCGTATACATTGTTTGTATTATTAGAAAACAATATATATACGATAACATAGTAGAATAATGCCCCCTTCCAGTAAATTTTCTGCCTTAAAAGCTAATTTTTCTTGACCCCTTAAGACCTTCATCAGTGGAGACTCATGCAAGAAATGAAATGTGAACTGTACTGTTTCTTAAATAACCAACTAAGGGAGTAAAAAGAAAACAAGCTGGGAATGACTTCTCTAGGAGGTTGCTGGTTTGCGCTACTCTAACAAAATCAACTTTTCATTTCCTATAACTATTGCTTAATGCACTTTTATGCGAAAAAATACAACAGCAATGTCTTTAAGGGGCTTTTAACTTTTGCTTCATGTTTGAATTATGGTTATTATCTATAGGAGATGAACTTCAAACCAATATCTTGGTGAGTTTCTGTAGTATTTTGACCCAGGGAGGTAAGGAGTCTCCCCTTTCTCCCTTTATGAGCATGCACCATCTGAAACTTTACCTCTAGTCATATGCATTCCCAAGAAAGAAAGAAAGAAGGACATTGATTACTTAAATGTAAATTGGAACTTACACAGTGAAGCCAATCATATTAATGGATATCATTGTATGATTCAGTTGAACTACACACTCTTAAAGCTTCACTTACTTTTCATAAATGTATGGAACCGGTTTCGAGAACATTTTGTTCCCATCTTCAGCCATGCTAAAGTTCAACTTTAGTTCAACTCAACTCAACTTGAGTCGAAACCGGTTCCATACATTTATGAAAAGTAAGTGAAGCTTTAAGAGTGTGTAGTTCAACTGAATCATACAATGATATCCATTAAGGACATTGATGTTGATATGCAAAGTTGAATGAAATACTTTAAAAGACCATTAGATAATTATAGTGAAGCAATGTATTAATTGCAACACAGTCATAAACATTAAATAAGGAAAACTTGCACTTATTTCAATATCAAACAATATATTTCAGGTGACAATATTTTTAGCAAACACTCTTCAGCAGTGGTAATCAGTCATTTGGGCACAGTATACAATTATCTCCTTGTACTGAGGTTTGATTAGTAGTAACCTGTTGTTGAATGGCAGGCTGGTGAAGTTTCATATGAATTTGTGAAATAGTTCATTATCTTTTTTTGTGTTAACTGAATATAAAAAGTGAACTCTATACATAGCTTACATTTTTAAGCCCATTTCTTTATGGCCATTGAAAGAGAAAATCAAAATTAAAATTCTGTGTAGACCAAGGCAAAGGTAATCAAACAGTGATTTCAAAAATAGGATATATAAAATGTTTTCTGTAGAGGCACAATTACTCCTGCAGATTCCACACTTTAATGATAAGGTCTTCAATTATTTTATTGTATGAAAACCAGAGTAAGCATTGGGTACTTTATTACATTTTTTTTATCAAAAGTTCTCTCTTTTGTTTATGTTCAGTCACACACAAATGGCTGTTTATTCTAAAAGCTTACAATTTATATATGCAGCAGCAGTAAAATGGTGCACCCTGGTGTAACTATTTTTAGCAAGGTGGAGCATATATGAGGGTTGATTGATTGTGTGATTTAATGGAGATTGGGTTTGGTGGATTGACCTTTGGATTAATTAATGGATTAAGTAGTGTGAGCCGCTGATGCATTAGCCATCGGTCCTGGTGGTGTAGTGGTAACCATACTTGCCTTCTAAACCCAAGATCACAGGTTCGAACCCGGCCAGGATCGGTGGATTTTTTCGGGCATAAAAATCCCAAGTATGGCCTCCTCGGAAGGGAAGTAAAGCAGTGGGTCCCGTGTCATACATTTATGGCACGAAAAAGAACCTCAAGCCTGAAAGAAGAGGACTCTGAGCAAAATTTGTCGGCCATTTCACACCCTGAATAGAATGGGATGCTGATGACCTGTGATGTTAAAAAGTGTTCATAAATAAATTAAACCAAACAAACAAGATGAATGAGCCAGCTGTCATGTTGTCTCCTTTCCACTGATGATTATTGTCTTAGAGATTCCTTGGCTCTAGGTCCTACATAGTTATTCTTAGTTATAAGTAGGAATAGCTACCATTCCATTCCATACAGATGTGATAGCTGCGATGACAGAAGATGCTTCATGAATTAAATTGTAACCACAGTTTATTCTTGATTGATTCCTCACTAACTACATGCATCACAGTATGTTAATGAGAAGAGGAACTTCAGATTATTACTTCACATATATCTTAGCAACTGAATTGTTCACACCAATATCGAAAGTCATGTTTTTTTTATATATATATGTATATAGTAACTGTTTTAGACACTTGTAACTGAAAAACTGCAATTCACTGGAGCTTGCACACTTTAAATTCTCTACTCTTGTGTATGATCTTTGTCTAATTCTGAGTAATATTGTTTTCTATGCACGAAAGTTCACTCAAACACTACAATTTATCTTTAACACTCACTTAAAGTTGTCACTATTCACACAGTAATTTACACAGGCTCAGAATTTATACATGAGGTTTACACATCTGTCTGTTCCTACTCTCAGCTTCAAGTGTGCCTGAGACTTCAAATTGCCTCTATACTACTATTAAATTCTAGCAGTTCAGACGCTATAGTAATCTTTCAAATTTTCCTAATAGAAGTTTCGGGAGCTTTTCCTTGAATCCCTTACTCTTATTGTCTATGAGGATTTATAAACAGTCTTTCTGATTTGCTGTTAAAATGAATCTTATGCAAAAGTCTGTCCATTTACTGTTTTTTAAATCCCAGTTGTTTTGTCCCCTCTTTAAATGCTATGAGATTTTCTGTACCCATGCTTGTGTGCCTTTCCCTATGTGACAGTTTTTATTCAATTTTGTCCTTTTAAACGACCAAACAAAGCAATGTTGGTCTGTATACAAAAGAAGAACCTTGAAGCAACACTTCTTTCCTTTGTTAAAAGTTTCCGCAAAACATTAACGATAGAGACACGTCTATCCCATACAACTCTAGCTAACTAAAAATACAGAATACAGAATAATATACATTTTCTCATTGTTTGTGATTATTTATACATAACATACTTAACATGAATATATTCCTATTGGTGAGTGTACAACAATGTCATTAGAAATATTTAATTTATTACACAATAAGGCAAATGTGATAAGCATAATTAATTATATATGTCATGAAATTAATAATTCTGGTAATGGAAGTTATTAAAAGGCTGAAGCCAGCAATTCCTACTTCACCGGATTTATGCTGTCACAATCTGCTGCTGAAATAAACAAATAAACAAGATATACATCATATAATATATATATAATATAAAAAATTTAGTACATTGCATAATGAAAGATACCATCCCTATAGAGCAAAAATCAGGAATATATGAGATTAAGTGTGCAGACTGTGAGCAGAGCTACATTGGGAAAACGAAAATAAATTTAGAAATTTGAAGAAAAGAACACTTTAGGAACATTAGATTGAAACAGATAGACAAATGAGCAATAGCAGCTCATTTTTGGAACAAAAATCATGTTATAAAACCAGAAATTAAATTACTGAAACAACTTCACAACCCAATAGAACTATCCATGTGGGAGAGGATTTTCATTTTAAAAAATAGGAAGAACTTAATGAATTTCAATTTTCCGCCGCTGAATGAACTTGGCAAGATTCTACTAGAACCACCAAATACCACCACAGGAACAAGCGGGTATCCATCCCCCATTTCAAACAACAGCATTCAGTCAACAGCAGCCGATGATGGGAGGGACCTCTCCCGAAACTAGTCCTAAATTTTAAAAAGTAAGTGGAGTTAGTGTTAACAACTTGAACATGTTAATGTAGGATATAAGATATGCATCATTGCAGAAAAATGTAAACCATATGAACCTAAAGTACTGCTATCCAAAAATTTACTGAAATATTTTCCATTTCCTGCAGTATTTTAATTTTTTTATTAATATTTTAAGATGTGCTAGATTAGTCACACCTTCTTTGCCTCAAGCACCACTGTTTGCTAAAAATTTGCATGGAAAACCAAAGAGTGCATTTCAAATTTCATATACAAATATTCAACTGACTTCTTATAATTTTCTATTAAATTTTATGCACTTTTTTTTTTAACAAGGAATGGATAACAAGGGAAAGTCGGAAGTAAGGGTTGAAAGGAAGTATAGGAAGGAATGGTTGGAGGTCCTGTATATAGCACCCACATTATTGTAAGGTGACTGTGGAGCTGTAAGGCAGTTTGCCTTAAGTGGGTGAGAGGAGGTTTCCTGATGCCATGCATGACCGAGGCACTGGGAGATTCATTGGGAAGGGGTTGATGAGTATTCAGGGGAATCATTTTTTTTTTCTTTAACCATCAATTATTTCTTGGATTAAGTGCATTAAGTTTGCTAAATATTTTTATTTGGAGGGATCTCTCCCTGGCAAGCTCTCGTTGGTGCTCCATAAACGTCGAAGTCCATGGGGGGTATATGCTAGTATCGGATGCTGGCATTGAAGACAGTGGGGAGGTAGGGGTGGTTAGTTCTGCTCAAAGTTAGTTAATTGATGTGGATATCTCTGTGAATTTGTTATTGCTAGGGGTGGAGATTTCCTTGAGTGCTGTCTCTGATGATGATTTGAGTTCCTGGAATTGCTGCAAGATGCTGAAGGATGGGCTGGAATGTGAGGCCCGGAGTTGTTAGCTCAAGCGAATGCCCCTTCTAGTCTGTCCAGGTGTGAGAAGATGAGTTCGTAAGATGAGCTCAAGTGCTGACTGAGTTCCTGATAGCGTTTGACAGTTTGGTCTTGTAGTTGTCTTATCATGTCAGATAGTACGGATGTTGATTTGGAGATGACCTCTCCCCAGGCAGTTTCAGCTCAGTTATAGCATACGTGAGAGGCAACTTGAGCAGGTTGGGGCTGTTGAGGTAGAGGAGCTATGCTGGGCAACAGGAGGTCTTCATTTTTTGTACTGGAGTAGCTCTGATGGGACCAGGGTTGAAGTGGGCACGATGCTTTGCCTTTAAAATGGCTGCACCCCCCACAGGAGGCGCAGTGTTTATGGCGGCGGTGAGTTCAGCTGCTGCACAGTAGTGGCAATGCAATTCGTTCCCACATTCACCCTCCGTTTAGACACAAGCGATGACAAAGCGCTGTGTTGCTGCGGAGGCTGTGTTCGATGCTCAGGACGCAGCCGAATAGTTGCAGACCGGTGGGGATGGCGGCATCACGGTCCTGAGGTTCCATAAACATGACTCTTACCAGAGGTGTTGGGCCATTGGAGGAGAGAATCCTAGAATTGTGCACAGCGTACAGCCAGAATTTTTGTGCAGTGCACAGAAGAAATGAAGCGGAAGTTGTCCGCCGCACGCCGCGAATCATTGCGCTTCATTGTCTGGCTGGTGCTGGAGAGTTGCTGCTGTGATGTTCTGTGCAGAGTTGTGATGCTGGAGGGAATGGCTGGATGCTGGGTGGCGGAGTAGTTGAGGCATCTTCGATCTCTGGTATGGCTGATGTAGAGGTTGGCACAGGTGAGGAAGCCTTCGTTGGCTTGGAGGTAGCTGCGATGGCAGAGCGGGCGGATCTGTCCTTCTTCTTGCTCTTAGGAGCCATCCTTTCCTCTTTTATTTTCCCCACCTCTAGCTTTTTGTGTTAAGTTTAGATTTGAAGTAGGTTTAGAAAACTGTTTTATGTCCACTTTTCCCTCCAGAGTTTTAACAGAAAAAATCGCTTTAATGGGCTTTCCACTGTGTTTGCCGTATGCGCACAAACTGCAACTTTCTCACCTCACACCAATGCATAAGAGCTGCTTGATCTGCCAGCTCATGTAGTCAACAGCCTACCCGATAACATCAGAAATTAGTCCCGCTCATGTAGAGAGCACCAGGCACGTCTTCTGGGACCGCCATGGGTGGCCGAGGTCGTTAAGGCGCGGACTCGTGAGCGGGAGGTCTAGGGTTCAAATTCCGCCAGTACCGTCCTCCCTGACTGAGGTTTATTCCAGGTTTTTCTCAGTCCTCATAAATGGCAAATGCCGGGAGGTACCTTAAACTTAGTCCTGGAACGATTCCTTCCTTAAAAATAAATCCTTTCCCAATATATAATTTCATCTCATGTATTATCAGTGTCCATTGCCTGTGGTGCCTCTGTAGCAAAAACGGGCGTTAAACACTATTCATTCATTCATTCATTCATTCATTCATGTCTTCTATACTAGGATACATTTGATTACTCAACATACGTAATTATAAAAGGGGGGCTTTAAATATTTGCCCCTTTTCGTTTATAGGACCGCAGTTCGAAAATAAAAGCTTATAGATATAATAAATAAACAGCTACTGCCTGTTAGATCATAAAAAAGCGACCGTCCCTATTCTTACATTCCATGCAACACGGGATATCTAGGGATATTTTTAGGGCCTATCGACAAAACATAGAAATTGAGAGTAATGTGCATGGTGGACTGATACATTCATTTATAGATAATTACCCCCTGCAGACTAAAAGTAGTCTGCTTCCAGAGGTAAAGTTCATTTCCAGTAACATTGGTGTTACTCGGTAAAGTTGGATTTAAAGTATGGCAAATATGTTTTCGTTCACTAAGTTTCCAGTGAATGTTCTACACTCCACATATTTCTTACCTTATCCCCGATTATAATAAATTGTAATCTTAATTGGAAAAAGCCACAAAAACACATCAACTCCATTTTCTGCATTTGCAATTAGGTAGATCAGATATTGTATTACCCTAGACACAGTTATCTACCAAGAATATAAAATAAAATTGTAACATTGAATGAATTTGCATATTCGTAAAAAATGGAAAATTAAGATAAGTAAAGAGACAAAGTTGGTATCAAACCTACGATATCTTGCACGGCTGTTCCATACGATTCTGATGAAATAACTTTGTGCAAGCAAAATGCTTTTTTCATGAAAATATATAGCGCAAAACTCTTGCATACTGGACATAAAATGGGTGGTAGTTTACATATGTGCACAAAGAGCTGTGCTGAGTAAACTTTGTCTTGAATAGTTGAACCAATTTATGGTCTTAAGGGGTTCAACTAGTTTGAGTAATACAAAACCTTCGCATTTTAAATAAATGCTTCTTTCAAGGTAGTAGATAGCTAGCTAACAGATTAACGAGCTTAAAATGAATAGATTGATTGCCAACAAGGAAGATTCACACCCTCTGTATTCCTTGATCTTTTAATTTTAAAATGCAGTTCCAGGTGCTTTTAGAAACTAATAGTTCATTAGTGCAAACTGGAAATGCTCATTAATTAAAACATTGCAGAGCACTGTTTCTAAATATTTTGCAGCCGTACAAAGAGAACGGCTCTTACCTTTACGTAGTGCTAGCAAATGTGAAGGTACAGTTCAGCAGAGTATGCTAATATAGTCCAATTCCATGTAGAGAGTAGAGATAACATGCAGGAAAAAAAGACGTTACAGCAAAAGTCTTTTGAATCGCACTGTTATCATATAAGAGATGCCTGTGAGCATAGTTTATCATATATCAATGGCAAAATATTCATGATCATAAAGTAAGCTTAAGGCTTCAGGATAATTCCTGCCTACCAACATGGGTGGCCGAGGTCATTAAGGCACGGACTTCTAAGTGGGAGTTCTGAGGTTTGATTCCTGCCAGGAGTGCCCACCATGACTGAGGTTTGTCCAGCTTTTCTTAAATCCTCATAAAGGGCAAATGCTAAGGATGTACTCTAAAAGAATTTAAGCTTGGAGCTTTCCTTCCTTTAAAATAAATCCTTTCCCAGTTTTGCATTTCATTTCATGTGCAATCAGTTTTCACAGCTGTGATGACAGCAGTAAAAAACGAACTTTATAAACATTATACTATATATATAATTCTCGTCTAAGTGGTAGACCCATCGTAGAAGATGTTTGCGTTTAATGAGAAAGATAAATGAAAAGGAGCCTGTTATTGGACGAAGATGGCAAAGATGCTAAGGGAACATCCTGACAATCCAGTGTGTTCAGTGGAACAACTGATATTTTTTTCCCAATAATAGCATTGTTAATATACACTGTGTATTACTGGTTCAGTGTAAATCCTTAACATCCGCAGGGTGTTGATGTTTTCGGTAACATTCTTGGTGATCACATCGTGCCTACATTTTAGGTGCCAACAGAGGTCACGTAATTTCTACCCTGCCTCCGGGACAAATTCACTCAGGTCTATTAGGAGGCACTTCTCTGTCACTGGCAACAAACCACTACTTCTAGTTGGATAATGGCACTGCAGCATATCTGCAGATGGATAATAAATAGCCTAAAGATAACTACCCAGAAAAATATATCAGTCAAAATGGAGCTGTTCTCCAGTGTGTTCAACTTCAGTATTCTGAAGTACATGGGTTTATTCTTAAGGATTTCACTTTGATTGCACCCTAAAGGTAAAAGCATAAGGGCTCAGGTTGGGAATGGAGAAGACCATAGATTAAACTAAGTACGCTGTTCTGGAACTCGTTGATTATTTTATTGTACACATAGAAAAGCATTCAGTGTATGAACAATGGATAAATCCTATTGAACTGCCAGTTGTTAGCTCGAGGGCCCTCCCTCCAGAGAGCTCATGCATGAATCAAGAGAAAATATCACCAAAAAAGATAGTAACACCTAACCGTTCATTCCTTTCAATGCTTATCCCATATTATGTACTTTAGCTATCCTTTCGTGGAAAATACGTTAAATGCGCACTCCTAGACCTGAGATAGAGTCATGATAAAGTAGACAAAGTTGACCAATTCTCTTGTATGTTTGTAGGAGACAAAGATTGGCCCTCAGGATGCATTTTTCCTCTGAGGCTACTCTTTACCATGCTTTGACCTTGTACCATGATAATACTCTTATTAATGGTGGAGTGATTGTTTTGGCCCGCTACTGGAGCAATATTCTTTATAGAATACTGCAGCTACCTTTTCTTTTCTTGGCCCTAAATTTTCTATTTGTGCAGTCTACTTACTGCCATATTGCAAACTCAAGAATCGATTTTGAGCATCTTTTCTCCCAGCTACGACAACCATTTCTATTTCTGGGATATTATAATGCATGCCATCTTTGTATCTCCACAAGTGGGTGTGCAAGAATTACCATGCTTGGAGATGTTTTGGACCACCACATCCGGTTTTATTCTATGCCAGTGAACCAACTTATATGTCTGAGTCCACTAACAGCTACTCCCATCTGGATCTCTGCATTTGTTCTTCTCTACTTTCTGTCCATTTTCATCTCTGATAATTGTTCTAGTGGTCACTTTCTGAGCGAATTACATATAGTGTCATTAATGTAGAAGATTAGAAGAAAATCTGTTTTATGCATATTTGAACGACAGGTGATGAAAACAAAGTTATTGCACATTATTAAGACCAATATATTTTTCAGATTTAAGCTACAAACTAACTGAGTATGAAAAAAATAATTTAATATCTGAAAAATAATTCTTATATTTGTCTTGCACGCTGATAGAGCTATTAACAAGTCAGCTCTCTTTAAGTCAAAGTAGTAAAGCTGATGCTTTGCTCAGCCCTTCACAAAGCAACTTTCGCTTATACGAAATATAATGTAAAAATACTTTTTTGTAGAAGTCACCCTTCATGAAAATGAAAATAATATCGACAAGTTTTTTTAATCGAAGAGAGACTAATTAGCTGGTATTTTTGTTTTTTCTTCCATGGGGAAGTTAGTCAATATGTCAATACTTTAATTATACCACAAATAAAAAGTATTGTAATCGGCTATAATATTAATATTTTTGAAATGTCAAATGTTATTCTGTTCGGGTTATATACCTTTGAAAATGTTGGTTTTTACAAATATATGATACTTTTATAGCATTAAAATAAGGAAACTGGAGAACTTATAAAAATGGCATTGCAATTTCAGTCACAAGCATTTTTATACATGAACCTGTTGCATTTTGCCCTAATTATGACAACCGCTTTACTAAAAGCTACACCTTAACTAATCGCTGAAATTGTTTCGAAATTCCCTGCATTTTTCTCCCACTCTCAAGGATGTTGTGGCAAATGATTTTTGTTCAATATTGGCTCAATTTTATTCCATATTACAAATTATTAAGCATTTTGTAACTTTTTATTATAATATTTTTCCGTTCTCCGTGTTTTAGCACTTTTAAGACCATTGCATCTAAACATGTCACTATGAAATTTTTGGGCATCTACTCTTTTATGGTTTGTTTTATTGGGTTTTTGCTAATACCTGGCTAGTTTTCTAGTACTTTTGTGTTTAGTTTTTAGAGGTTAGAATCACTTTTTAATTACTGACTATAGCTTATTTACTGTATTCTTTAGCCCCCTCCCTTTTTTTGTTTGTTCTAGAGTTGAGTATGCTGTAACATATCATTGTTTGTTCTAGAGTTGAGTATGCTGTAACATATCACCCTTAAATCACATTGAACAATGACATAATTCCATCAATGGTTTTCCTAAAAGGAATTCGTAATACTACATTTGAGTGTTATAGAAAATTTATATGCTGAAAAAATAAATAAATGTTTTTCATTAAAGTTAAAATGAATATATTTTGCTTTTATGTCAAGAGAGCTTGGGGTGAGCAACAGTAATTAGTTAAATAGAGCTGCATTTGGAACCTAAGCTACAAACAATTTTAACTTATGTACGTTATTTATACATGTTTATTTTGGCCTCTTCATGATTGTATGAAATGTAATCTATTTTTGTTGGTTATTCCCATGCTGCTTATTTTAGTGTCAAATCAGGTGACTAAATACCTCATGGCAACACAAACCCGAGTTTTTTTTTCCCCCCCTTGCCCGCAGCATCTGCAGTGTTACACCAAGGTAAACCTCAACAATGCATCCTCTGATGTTTTGTGTGAGAGACTTCTACTTTTAAATTTTTCAAAGAATGAAATTTAAGGGTGTGAAGCCCAGAGAGTGATGTGGTCTGAATGCAGCTCCATCACGACCAATCATCGCCATGAATAGGCTGTGTGTAGAAATTCTCACATTGTTCTGTCATAATGTGGGGTGTACCATTATATAGGCAAATATATGTTGAAACTGTTGCACTGTGTCCCACGAGAGCACCTTCGAAAAATAGGCAGACAAGATGACCCCCTAATAAAGTTCAGTTGCCTTTGGGATATTGCACAAGGGAATTCTGTTCTGTCAAATAAACCATGTTATGCCGGTTTATGGTGTCAGTGTTTGTGAAATAGCTTTCATCAAAACAAAGAATTTGCCTAAGGAAGTCCGGCTGTTGCTGGAATAACTCGAAACATTATAATAGGTGACTCTGGTTTGAAATTTATTTCCTGTCCATTCCTGCATCAACTGAAATTTGAAGGTTGCCGCTTATTTCATCTCATAGTTCAATGAAAATAAAATATATTGATGCCTAGCTGGACCAAACATGAGGGTCTTCTTGATATAGAGCAAAAGCATTTCCCTCATAATCATCGGCAACAGACCTTACCTTGGATAAACACATTGTTCTTAACAGTTGCATGCAACCCTAGTCTGTTAAAGGTAAGGAAGACAATGAGGGCAGCAATAATGTGATAATTGCTAAGCTGAAGATATGTTCTGTACAACCTCTTTTAACAAATGTGAGGTTATGAGAAATGTTAAACTACTGTCGTGTATTCTGTGCTTATATGCATCTGTGATTCACTGTTACAATGAATAATGTGCATTTTTCTACTATTTATATATATTTAATACTCTGTGGAATGATGGGGATTTCTCGAAATGTCTAAAATATTTGATGTGAGAAGTTTCAAAAATAGGTAGCTTGAAGGGATAATTGAAACCGGGGACTTCACTGATATAACTCACAACATAGCCAATTGTACACAAACAGTTTTAGGGTAGGTTAACTTTATTCATTCAGTTGTTTGTAAAGAAAAACATGATGGTAGTGGTGATGATGATGATGCTTTAATGGAGATAAACTATGGGCGGAACAAAGTGATATCCTGTGTTCCTAATTCAGTTGTTTTTACTCAGTGAGACAGTCTTTGAAATAAAGAAAACCAAATGAATATTTGTGCAAAGTATCCCTATCACATTCTCAATATGCATAGAATTTTGTTAAACCAGCTGCTGCGTTATGAAGCCTTTTGACTTTCTTTAGGTTGGCTATCTGCAACTGGGCTCAATGAAAAGGATCTATCAATACATCAGTCAGTATTGTGTCTTTTGTTGATTTTAATGTTTTCTGTAAGTTTTTCCCTTAAAAACGAACCATACTTTTGCTGTATTTCCAGTTTAGTATTAACAAAAGCACTTGCTGCAAGCTAGAAACTGGGTCAAAATTCTGACAGATAACAAAGGATAGGGTTGTGGACTTTGAAAAGGGCATCATCCCATGATGAACAGCAATTCTGGAACAGCATGTATGATACCACTATTATGTTACAATGGAGCCATACAATATACATAGCTTTTATTATTTGAGCGTTGTGGTGAATGAGTACGCGAAGCATAATGCACATATTCCATATTATATTAATTATACATAATTGTGCCATAAGAATTGTTTAGATAATAATTTGAGGTAATTCAGTTAAATATGAGGTTTTTCAAATATAATCCGTTCGAAGTATGCTACATGATGAGCTGCCATTTGAGTTTGAAGTGAAGGTTGTGTGTGGCGCAGGCTTCGTCAGGCTTCATTTGTAGATGAGTGGCACTGTTTTAAGATGGCTGGTGTGGTACACAACCCATCTAATCATGACCAGTGATCCTTAATACAGACCTTTAACACTGAGAGATTCAAGAGAGATTGATTAGAATGGTCGCTGTATATGGAGAAATGTCCATGTCGAACATAGTTGTTAGTGATTGATCGTAAATGTTCCATGAAGTTAGTGAGGGAACGGGAAATTTGCTTCCCGTCCAGGCACACAATGTCGTGACAATGGTCTGTTCACTGACAATGACAATGCAATTAAGCAAACCTCGACAAAGCATCCGTGACTTGGCAAGTGAGGTTGAGGTTTGTGTTTCTGTAATAATTGGTTCAAGCAACAACCGAAATCTTTCTTCGTGGAAAGAGTTCACCATCTATCCAAACAGTGTGGGATGCCAGTGCCATGGGTGATTTTTCCTGGGAAAAAAAAAAAAGCATAAAACTTCAGTAATTACTTCTCTTTTTATTTGTTTGTGTTTCATCTTTCCATTCTTCCTCATTCAGAGCTTAGGAATCTCCACCTGGTTTTATCTGAACTCACCTCTCACCTCTAAGCAGCTATTTTTGATAGAAATGTTAAAAAGCTTCCTTATTTTTTATTATTATTATTTTTTAAATATCCTCACACCTCAGGTTCACTAACTCCTAAACTACTGTAAAATCTATCTAGAGGACCTGTGTTAAGGGCCTTGTTGGACTATGTTTCCTCCCAAAACTGCATGTATAAATAGCTAGGGAATCATAATTAGAAGGGAACCTTCAGGATCCAGATCATAACACACACATGTTAAATGATGATATGCTGAATAGTATTTATTATTATTGAAAACATTTTATATTATAAAATGTAACTTGCATATTTTCTTTGCCCTTAGCGTCAACCGAAAGCCAATAGGCCATACTTCCTACTCATTTCACTGTCCACCTAACATGATGCTTTCTCAATCACCTGACACTAACTTATCTCCTTTTCCACCCTTCACCTATCACCTATAAATTATTTGGCAGTTTCTTGTTATTTCCCCGCTTTCCAACCGACATTTTATAATCTAATCTGTACAAGCAGTACTTTCCCTCTTTCCTAACCTTTGGCATAACAGTCTTGATAAAACTTCTCATTATGTTAAGAAATTCTATCCCCTCTGACAGTCTTCGTAACCAGGAAAACTGTATATTAAGTGCCTTCCTTTAGCTGATTCAAATAGGATTTTGGTTCCTCCATTGCACATTGGACTTAGTTTAATGAAGAACTTCATAAAAAGTATGAACCAAAAAGGAGAGGCATTTGCATATCTCATCGCTAAGTTCCTATGAATCAGCAAAGTAAAATCAAGGAAGATATTTTCATTGACCCATTGAAGATGGGTGAGTTCCTCATTTGCAAACATTTTGAAATCATTTTAACTTGTAATGAACATACTGCATTTTCAAAAAGGTGGCACAAATTCTAGGAAATGTGAGGGCTGAAATTTGTAAAGAGCTAGTGGAGGAATTTGTATCATCATACCAAGGAAGAAATTGCAGTATGTTACTGAGAATACACATGCTGCACTCCCATTTTTGAAGAATTTCAATGAAGTCAGCAACGACCATGGAAAACACTTTCGCCAAGTGATTTCAACAATGGAGAGATGATACCAGAGCAGATGGAGCATTTCTAGGCTTGTTGATTATTGCTTTCCATCACAAGAGATGCCCAGAACTGGAACAAAGGGGACAGGTAAAGAAGTGCCATTTATGGGGAAAAAGAGACAGGCTAAGCATGTATTTTCAGACACACAAACATTTTTCTAATAATTCATAAACTAGAAGTAACTTAATATTTTGAATATTGTTTTCACCAATCAAAAATGAAGATGATAGTGTACTTTTTATTTCCAAAGGACACTGTAGTCGAAATGTGTTGACCAATGTAATCATCATGTTTTGTTTTAAACCAAAATAATAAGAGTGGAGTATTATAAACATTGTATAGCACTAAAAGTTACAAAATGCAGTTTAAAGTGTGAGTGCTTTGTGTTAAAGAAACGACTGTTATTATGGGCTGATTAAAATTGTTTTTACTTACCTCAGGTAAACCTATATCTATCATGCGATCATGATGCTTTCCCCAGCAGCTCAGGGTTTTTCCTGTGAGCGAGGGGGGTAGTAAGCCTGCTTGCTTACTTGTTGACATTGCTGACTTTTGTAATCCTAGCATAGCTGTTCTCAGGTATGTGTTGCGCTGTTGTTTTTTCAATTTGACAGTATACATAAAATGTATATTGATTGGTGTGTTTACAATGCCACAACATGTCTTTATGTACAATTCATATGTGTTAACTCAGTCAGTTCTTTTCATTCAAAGACTGTTTCAAATAAAATTCCCCGATGTAGACTCTACAGATCTTAAAACAATCTATAATATGTAAATAAATTTCAGGAAACTGGAATTAACCAGCCTAAGAACCCAAAAGCAATTTAGGGTTACATGACATTGGTAATCGTTTAGAAATTTCCCCTAGAAAATTTCTTTGTCGTCTTGCATAAGTGGGAATTTCATTTGAATCTGTGCAAAATACTACTAAATTATCATACTTCAAGAATATAAAATAACTGTGGCACATGCACTTCAGCCAGTTGACCCGTACAAAGACACATTTTGTGAGTGAATTCTGGTAAATGTGTAAAATGGACAAATTGATCCACATTTAATATTCTTTTCGGAGAAGATCTGGTTTCACCTCCATGGTTATGTGTGCACTCGAATACAATTGTTACTGGAGTACTGATAACCTAGCTTCGTACATAAGTGCCCCTCCATGAAGAAAAACATGGTGTATGATGTGCCATCAGTGATGAAAAAATCATAGGATTTTTTTTTTGAGCATGTAGTGAATTCTGTTACTTATGTGAATGCCCTAATATTCCTTTTTGTGAGAATCAACCGAGAGAAGCATGATCATCTCTCTCTCTCTTTCTTCACAGAACTCTGCCATTGCTCATACTTTGAATAATTCCATAGTAGCAATTCACAATGTTTACACAAGGCAGAATTATTATAGGGATTTGTGGCCCCCTCGTTCCTTCAAATTTAACAGCCAGCGATTATCTCAGCTAAATTAACCAATGCCGTGTACAAGACGAACTCAGACGTCATATAAGAACTCAAAAGATAACATTTGTAAAGAAATTGTACAATTGTCCTGATTTATCAACATGAACGACAACGAGCAATGAATAATTTTCTAAATAACTGCCAAAAAATATGTGGGGAAATGAAGACAAACAGTTTCAACACCTCATTTGATAATTCGGTAAAAATGAGCCTCTTAAATTGGTTTGTGTATTGTTGCATGGTTGGTTTCTTTCATTGTCACTCCTCAGCTAATCATGAAGACCCAGCTAATGAGCAGATTGCTTGCTTATAAGCAAAAAACTCTGGGGAGAATCAAAACTAATTGTAAGTCTACCTTTAATATATATTTAATCATTGCTAATTCGTTTGAAAGCTGTTAATGTATTTTATACATTTTTGTGTTATTTTATGATCTGTACCTAATATATATTACACATTACATTGTATTAAGGTATTTTTATATTGCATTTTGTTGGCCCCAACCAAAAACTATAAATAAATTTTTACTGCAATAAATAATAGTTTCACTGATTGAAGGCAAGATGCAATGCCGCAAGTCATTTTGGAATATGATGGCTTTAAATTTGATATTTTTACTTAGCCATAGAGTTTTATTATTCCATTGTGATCCATTTCTATGTGTTAAGTAGAACATTTTCGATTTTGTTTCAGGGTGATCTGAGACAACCTGGCAGTATGCGGAACACACTATATACTGAATGGGCTGCTGTCAATAAGCTATTTAATTATCAACCACTTGATTACGTGAAGGATTATTTTGGAGTGAAAATCAGCTTATATTTTGCTTGGTTGGGTTTTTATACCCATATGCTCATCCCTGCATCTATTGTTGGGGTTATTTGTTTCATCTACAGCTGCCTTACTCTTTATGGGAATCATCCCAGGTAACTGTGTATTGCATTATAATAATTTAATCAGTGCCTAAACTCTGATAGCATTTATAAACGTAAATTTATAAAACTGATCTGAAACTCACATGTTGCATAGGAGATCCCTTAATTTAGAAAGAATAAAGTTAATTTTAGATTTTAACACTAGAGCTGCTGGAACCTATTTGTAGTTAAAACTGCCAATGTTAAGTATATATTAAATACATTTATTACTAGCTCTATACTAACAATGTATCACATTATAAAATATTTAATAATGAATACCTAGGAATGTAGCTCAAGTAAACACAATAATATGCCAGTGAAAGGCTTTATTAATGTATCGTTCATAGTGAAACTTGGAATGTTCATTTTCCATTATCTTTTGATAAGGGTAACAAAAACACAATATACAATAATGTAATATCATCATATGATTTAAATGTTCTATTTACATTCATTACAACTTTTTTTTAATTTTTTATTTTGCACAGGATTTGCAATTGTGTTTTCTTAATTTATTGCAATTAGTATTCATTTTGCTTCAACATTTCTTTATTTGGTACTGCTACTACCTATGATCAAGCATTTTTTGTGTTGCTCTAAACCTTGTTCATCTTCTTCCTCCATCATTATTTCTAGTTTTCATATATTCTATGCACTGTTCTTCTGTGAGTTTCAAGATATTTTTTTTACACCTTATACTGCATCCTGTAATTCATTTGAAAATAATATATAAATTGAGGGCAGCTAAGTGAGAATGTTGTGGAAAATGTGCACTGGTTATCGACATAACCCAGAATATCAGCTTGCTATATGGTTCATGGGGTAGACTACAAACTTTGTTTTATTCTAGGAGATATTTTGTCCAGAAGTCATTTTCCAATATTGTATATCGCATCATCTGAGTGCATTGAACTGTGCAGAAGAACATTTTTGTTTCCTTTCCCTCGCTGTACAAGAAAACATTTTAGGAGAATTTGTATGTAGAAAGGAAATTTCGTGAGTTTTATAATATCAGGCATTTTCCTATATTTGAGTCATTTCACAACATCTGATGATAATAGTAGTGATGAATATAAAGGGGTCTTAGGCGAGCAATTTGAAATAGGAAATCTATTGTTCAGGAAGAAAAATAGCAGGCCATATATGGAGATAAAGAAATTGAAATTAAGAAGCTGACAAGTCAGTATTAAAGCAAAATTTGCCTTAGAATGTATTCAAAACTACTTTGCGAGCAAGGAAATCCAGATTTTCAATAGCTCAACTTCAGTGTTTCAAGATTTATTCCTATAAGATCTTAAAAAATTTGTACTAATTATGATAGTGTGGCAGTGAACAAGGTTAGCTAATTTTTCACTGTATGTAGCTTAATCTACAGGGAATTATCCTTCTGATTGTGGGGTTTAATGGATAAATCAACAGGCTGTTGTTTCTAATATTGGGGTTTTAAGCCCTGCAGAGTAGTTTTTTTATTTGTTTTAGTTTGTAATAATGTATACTCACAAAGGAATCAACAAGATTATCAGCTTAAATGTAAATTGGAACTTGCACAGTGAAGTCAATCATATTAATTGATATCATTGTATGATTCAGTTGAACTGCACACTCTTTAAGCTTCATTTACTTTTCATAAATGTATGGAACCAGTTTCGAGAACATTTAGTTCCCATCTTCAGCCAGGCTAAAGTTCAACTGTTGGATCATTCGTTGAGCTGTGGGAATGTATATTCTGCTCTGGTGGCAGTGTGATAAACTTGTAGTTTATGTTTTCATCCCCTGCAATGTCGAAGTTCATTATGCTGTCTTTGTATTTGTAGATATAGATTTTCTCCCAGGTTGCTAATTCCGTAGGTCCTTGTACTGATTTTAATAATTTTGCTTTATTTATTATGTCGTGATTTTGTGTCCAAAAATGATATGCTACTGCTGATTTCTCTATTTACTTGTACTTTATGTTCCTGAAAACACTGTTAAAGGAACATTTCAGGAACATAAAGTGCAAGCAAATAGAGAAATCAGCAGTAGCATATCATTTTTGGACACAAAATCACGACATAATAAATAAAGCAAAATTATTAAAATCAGTACAAGGACCTACAGAATTAGCAACCTGGGAGAAAATCTACATCTACAAATACAAAGACAGCATAATGAACTTCGACATTGCCGGGGATGAAAACATAAACTACAAGTTTATCACACCGCCACCAGAGCAGAATATACATTCCCACAGCTCAACGAATGATCCAACAGTTGAACTTTATCCTGGCTGAAGATGGGAACTAAATGTTCTCGAAACCAGTTCCATACATTTATGAAAAGTAAGTGAAGCTTAAAGAGTGTGTAGTTCAACTGAATCGTACAATGATATCAATTAATAAGATTATCAGCTTTTATTTGACTCTAGTGTATACCAACTGCGCCAGAAACATGCAGGTTGTTGTATGGTGTCATTTTGAACAAAAGCTTCATTAGCTAGTCATGTACTGGTCCTTCAGAAACTTAATTTCATAACTTTGAAATTTGAACAGGCAGACCATAAATTCCCTATCTGAAATTGCTTGTGTAAGATTCCAACAATCTCTGAAATTACTGCAGTGTAGTTCATTAACATTCTGTATAACCTAATCAGTAACCAATGTAAAACAGATGTGGAATGCTAAATTGCAATATGGCATGCAGGATATGCTGGAAAGCTTGCATGTATGTAACATACACCACTACACTGGTCGAAAGGAATTAATTTTCAAATGGGCTTGTAGATGCAATGAAGACATTTTTACATTTCTGTACCTTTCTCATCAACTCCACTGTAATCCCTGCTATAATCATCACCATATTCTTGTGCTATAGTACTGGGATATTTAACTTTTTTTTTTTTTTTTTAAATGTACCTTCTAGTTGTAATTTTTCTTCTATTTGTTACCTTCAACTCTGTTATTACAGCATATACTTTCTAAAATACAGCTACATAAATTAAATAATTATAATGATTAATAAAATAATTTCATTGCAATCCTCAAACGTTTTTACTGTCAGAAAATAACACTTAATGGATTATAATGATTAAAATAATTTCATTGCAATCCTCAAACGTTTTTACTGTCAGAAAATAACACTTAATGGATTATAATGATTAAAATAATTTCATTGCAATCCTCAAACATTTTTACTGTCAGAAAATAACACTTAATGGATAAGGTGATTAAAATAATTTCATTGCAATCCTCAAACGTTTTTACTGTCAGAAAATAACACTTAATGGATGAGGGGGAAAAAATTAATGTATTTGACCTGCCTACATATAAAGAAAAATACATAATAATGCATTTTATTTTAAACTGTAATCATACGTTGGTCACAACTGCAGATTGTTTTTATGTATCAGGACAATGCAAATGTAAAATTGCAAGGGTTACAGAGTTTTTAATTACAATTAAGGAAAGCTTAATCTTAAGAATTTATTGAAAAAAGCAGCATTACCATATTAAATTGAAAATAATATATAGGATGTACCTGTTTTGTTACAGTAACATACAGAGTAGTTTGAGCAAAGTGAAGGGCAAAATTGAAAATAGAACATATAGGGAAAATATTCGACTGTCTTAAAATGTTTTACTTATATCTAGAATAAATTCTTTAATATTTCTTACCTTTTGTTATAGTAAATGCTCCAAAGTTTTCATTAATAATGCAGCAGCAGTTATGTATCTATCGCGATAGATCCTGTCTCTATTCCCTTAAGACATCACCATGACTGCAGATACTGCCGGTGTACAGTTTCATTCTCTTTAAAATATCAAAGAGTAGCTTGTACATCACCGTGGTATCAGTTTTGTTTTCCTATGGAGTGTTTTGCCTATGTTCCAACCTTGGCAGCCGAGACTTGGTGATTAGCTGATGGGCAAAACAATTAAACAAACCAACCATACAACTATTATACAAAGCTAAATAAGAGACTCATTATTTACCAAATTATCAAATGAGGTGTTGAAACTGCTCACCATTCTTCACACATTTTTGGCATCTCTAGTAAATTATTCATCACTTACTGTAGTTCATTTTGAGAAATAATTTCCTGATGAATACTCTCTTTTGAGTTGTGTAGTGTGTGCAGGTTTGTCTTATACACAGCATTTTTAATTCACTCCAGAGATAATAATCACAGGCTGTAAAATCAGTGAACCGAGGGGGCCACAAATACCTACCAATAACTCTGTCTTGTTGAAATAAATTGCGCTTGTGGAATTATTCACAGTGTAAGCAGTGGCAAAGTCATGTTGAAAAAAAATGCAACATCATGCTCCTTGTCGGTTAATTCTCTGAAAAAAGGGGTTAGTATGGTATTCACATAAATAACAGGATCAATTGTATGCTCAAAAATAAGTGGTCCTGTGAATCTTTCAACACTGAGTTAACACATATAAATCGTACATAAACACATGCTCTGCTGTTGTAAACACACGATGCTTAATACACTTTAGTATATTGTCAAATCAACAGACGAACAACACAACACACACCTGTGAACAGCTGCGCTAGGACTGCAGCACTCAGCAAGGTCAACAAGCAAGCAAGCAAGTTTGCTACCCCACTTCATTGCACGACAAATAAATGGGGACTCACTCATAGGAAAAACCCCCGCGTTACTAATTGCTCAGTATGAGACTTGACTGACATTCAAACAAACAGATATTGGTTGTTTATAGTGTTACTGCCATCCACAGGAGAAAGGATATTTCCTGAAAGTTTGCAACAGCTGAAGCGAATATGTTAAAGTGCTTGCCTGATATCATATTTTGATATTATTAAAAAATTTGGAAAAATAAATAACTATTTAAAAACTATAATTTAGATTGGAGTATAACCTCAACTTAGGTATGCATTTTTTACACTAAACTCCAGTCACTTACACTCGAAACTGTTGAGGAACGGTGGTTCATTGAGCAACTGAAGATGGGAGAGATTCTCCCAAAATGTGTCTTACTTTTGTGTAAGTGAATGGAGTTTAGTGTAAAAAATTAATACCTAAGTTGAGGTTATATTGGCACTCCATTGTCAACAGCTTCATAAGTACAATATTTAGATTGGAGTAGTTTGCAGATATAGTTTCCCAATCTGGAATTACTTCTTTTAATGTCCCCATACAAACCCTTAAGTGTTTGCAATGTTTAAATATAACAGTTAAAATTGTCAAATAAAACTAAAGCAAAAGAACTAAGGACAGCAAAATTAATAATAAATATTTTAAAATATCTTCTTCTTCAGCCAACACCCATTCTTGGCTGGTCAGCCATTTGATGCTGTGCCACCCAGTACATCCATGCTCGTCCATCTAATGAGTCTTCTCTTGAGTCACTCTAAAGTGCTGTCAATGTAGAAGATGATCAGCGGTTCCTTCTCTTTTGAGCAGAGGGTGCAAATCGGACAGTGAACTATGCCAATTCTGTGCAATTGTTTTTGTAGGTAGTCATGGCCTGTGGCCATCCTGATGGTGGCAGATTGCTCAGGATAGGTTTTCATATAATCATTTCCCATCTTTTACTAATGCTGCTGTTCTCCAGGAGTCCACGACGACTTCCTTTATACTGTTTGAAATTACATTGCATATAATGGCATAAGTAGAAGGGGATAAAGGTTGATTCATTGTGCATCCTTCCTTTGCCTATCTGTCAGCTTCATTTCCGCTGATGTCACAGTAACCTGGAACCCATTGTAAGTGCATCTCAGTTAATACTTGCAGTTTCAGTAGTCTTTCTTTATATTGAATTACTAAATCATCTTCTTGTTGCAGCTCTGGGGAGCCCAATACTTTGGATACTTTAATATTTTAAAATAGATCTTATTGTGACGATTGAGTTTGTTTACCCCAACAGCACTTTAAGTTGAAAATAGATCTCTGTGATTCCTAGGACTGGAACTTGTTCATTACTGTAGTGGTTCATGTTTTTCGTTTTTATATTTATCAGTGTCTAAGAACCTCTTCTTCAAACAAGAAAGTTAAAGGCAATGGTTGGAGGTGACAAATGGACAAGTTGCTGAGCTCTTTGTGAGCCACATTCCAAATGTTACCAATAGGCTTTGTTTTCGAATATCAAGTTTAGTGAACTCTCAGTGATCATTTTCAACAAACTTTGTTTTAATTTAATGACGTCATGCCAAAAGCAAATTCTTAGTAAATAGTATCTGCACAGTTGTGGCTCCACTGTTCAGAACTTTGGTCTTTGGTTGGTATCCTGTTCACATGGACAACACTGTGCACAACCTGTTTAAAGGAAATTGCCAGAACAGTATGTGAATCTGCTGAAGAAGTGGTCCCAAGAGGAAGTTCATTGTATCATTCGATTTCTAAATGCTAAGATTGTGCTCCCTATGGAAATTGATAGATGAGGACAAAGTGACCAAGCCATTGGAGTGTGACGAAATAGTGCTTAGAATGTCCAAGAAGCTGGTTCATACTACAACTTGCAAAATTTTGAATCACTTTTGATGGGAAACTTTGGAGCATCCAGCATATAGCCGGATCTTGCTCCAAGTGGTTTTCACTTCTTTCAAGCTCTAAAAGAACACCTTGGAGGCTATAGTTTTCCAAATAATGATAAGAGTTTATGTTTATGCTTTGATATATAATACATGAATTTAACGTAGGTATTCATACATTATTGTTATTATTAATATTAACTCTGTTATGAAATTTAAATACCGATTATAGCACATTAAGTGTAAATATGAATGGATGTTCTGGGTTGAAAGAGAGGTTACTTTCAGTACTTTAGACTTGTTCACAGCTGGCTCTTTGTACCTACATCTCCAATGGGGGATACCTCCAGGAGGAAGGTATGAGGCTAGGAAGACACCAGGCAGTGGCTGCACAGATGAAGTGAGGTTCCTAACATGTTTCTAGATAATAGAATACCCGCAACTGGTGAAAATCCACCTCTATTTTTGACAGGGGTAGAAACCTTTTCAAAGTGAAGCCATCAGCATGCCGCATATGTGCATCTTGCCCTAGCTCTTTCAACCTTAAACAGAAACAGCCAAATGAAATAATATGAATGGTAAAGTGGAAAATTTTTGGAATGTAAATATCCATCCCAGCTTTTGCTTCAGACCAAAAAAAAAAAAATCCAAGTTAGAACATTGTGGCCTATTTATACAGAATGATATATTATTCTATATTGATTCTAACAAAGACAACACAATAGGAAGCCCAGGATATTCTGGAATCTGACAAGCCAAAGGAGACATTGATAATATTTTTATAGAGCCTTCATATGTTAACATCTACTCTAATGAAGAATGTGATAGTAATTCAATTGACATTCTTGCAAGACCTAGCTTTCTACTAAGGCAGAAATTGTCCTCACTAACTACGATCATGTAGAATGTGTAGGTAATATATATTTATACTACCTTTTTACTGGGATGAAATACTTGTAAATATGGCACTACAGAGCTGGAATTCCCAAAGATTGTCTTCTCGTGCTTTCAGAAGAAATTACGAAATAGGCCAAGGTATCTGTAATATGACAAGAGCTCTAACACCATAAATATATATATATATATATATATATAATCAACTACTTGTCATCTAAACACTCTTATGCTCCACACTATTTTTGAAAACGATGGGACTGGTTTCAGAGCGACATCCACTCCATTCTCGACCAACTCGACGACTGATTGAAGAAAAATCAACGGTTATGAAGAACTGCAGCTCCGCCCTGGTGGTACTTCTATGAACTGGAAATTCGTATTGCATTCTCCCATCAAGTCGAAATTCAACAGATGATCCCTATGTTTATAATTAAAAATCTTCTCCCATGTATCCAATTCTATGTATCCTTGTGCTTCTTTTAGTAACTTTATTTCTTGTTGTATGTCGCGATTATCAATCCAAAAATGGTGTGCAACTGCCAACCTATCTATCTGTTTATGCTTGACATTCCTGAGATGTTCCTTTAACCGTGTTCCTATGTTCCTCTTCGTCTTCCCGATATATATTTTATCACATTCCTTACACGATATTTTGTAGATACCCGATTTTTTCTATTCTGGGATGTTGTTCAAAGTATTGTCTACTAAAGCATTGTTAAAGTGTATCTGTTGATAGGTGCCAATTTTATATTCCTTTCTTTAAAAATTTTTTGGAATTTATTTATAGCTATTGGATGAAAGTTAAATTTTTTAAAAACTGGTCTATCTTTTTCATTCATCAGTGTAGTGGTGTTCTTAATCAATTTTTCTTTTTTGAATCTGTTAAGTTTTTTTATTTACTAAATTTTTATTGAAACCATTTATAATTGCAATCTCGTGTATCTTCTCCAATTCTATTCTGTATTCATCCTTACTAATTGGTAAATTTACCAGTCTATATATTAAGCTATTAAAAACTGCATGCTTGTGAGCAATGGGGTTGAATCCTTTTGATTTTATATAGTTGTCAATATGAGTTTCCTTTCTATATATTCCAAATTCCAAATTTTCTTGGTTCTTTTTAATTTTCAAATCCAAAAATGGTAACATCCCATCTATTTCTGTTTCGAATGTGAAGGAAATATTCTTGTCCTGTATATTTAAGAGTTTCAAAGCTTCTCCAACTAATTTTTTATTCACTATACTAAAAACATCATCTACATATCTATACCAGCATTTAAAATAATGTGGAAAGGCTGATATTATGTGAGTCTCAAATTTACTCATAAATAAATCTGCCAAAAAAGGGCACAGAGGATTTTCCACTGTCAGTCCTGTTTGCTGTTTGTAGAACTCACCGTCAAATTTAAAATAGAACTGGTTAATACAAATTTTAGTGAGGTGAATGTAATCCTTTCTATGAGTTTCATTAACTCCTATCTCTTTTAACCAGTCATTCAAAAACAGTAAAAGTTTTTCATTTGGTATGCTTGGGAATAAAGAGACTACATCAAAAGACACTAAAATATCTGAGGGTAAAACCTTAAAAGTTTTTTAACTTTTCTGTTAACTGGATTGAATTTTTTATGCTTTTACTTTCAAATTTTGGTAAAGCTGTGAATATATCTGTGAGCCATTTTGCTAGAGAATAAGCAGGAGTGTTGATGTTATTAATGATGGATCTCATGGTAAATATAATTCGTTGGACAGTTAATTCAGCATTTACCATAGGGTCAACATTGACTTTGTAGTTGGGCCAGCTTCAGTATCATTAGTCCTGGTGATTTATTGGTAACCACACTATCCTTGTAAACCCAAGGTCGCAGGTTCAAATCTGGGAAGAGTCTGAATTTTTTCGAAAATCCTAAGTATGGCTTACTTCAGAAGGGAAGTAAATTTACGTTATGTAATATAACGTCAAACCCGAAAGAAGCAGCCTCTCAGCAAAATTTATCAGTTGTTTCACACCCTGAATAGATGAGACACTAATCACCAGAGATATTTAAGAACATCCTTAATAAACCTAACATAACCGATGTCTTAGAAGTACAGCGCGAAAAAGAACCTCAACCCTGAAAGAAGAGGCCTCTGATCAAAATTTATCAGCTGTTTCACTACCTGAATGAATGGGCTTCTAACGACCAGAGATGTTAAAGAGCATCCGTAATAAGCCTAAGTTAGCCCATGCCATAGATTTACGGCACAAAAAAAACCTCAAGCCTGAAAGAAGAGGCCTCTGGACAAAATTTATTGACAGTCTCACTTCCTGAATTGAATGGGATGCTAATGACCAACGATGTTAAAAGAGCGTCCTTTAATAATAATAATAATAATAATAATAATAATAAATTTTTGCATTAAGATTTCACCAGCAGAAAAGTGGAAAGTACTCTGGCTGTGTTCGGGGATAACATTGCAAGAACTGGTAGAATGGACCAAAATTACCTAACAGAATTAGATCTGTATAATGGTGGGATCTGTTCACATGATTGCTGGGTATATCACTTGTGACACAACTCAACTTTTGGTGCTATATTCTATAGACATACCTCTGGAGAAACATAAAATGGACCATTAAGAAGAGGCCCCCCTCTCACATGAAGATACAGCATTCAGCATGGCGGTGCTAGTGATAATTCATCTTCATAGAATTAAATACCTCAAAGCACCCTGCATTTTTCTTTGAGCTGGAAAGGAATATACCAACACTGTGCACGCAGAATGCACAAAATGCAATGTTGGTCTCTGTATTCCATGTTCTGTTGAATTCTGCACTATTCAGGATGTTAATGAACTACACTCAATTTCAGAGAATGTAGGGGGGGTTTAGACTAGTAATTTGTAATTGGGCATATATTTCCTACATTTATGTATTCAGCTTTTTTATACTAAACTTCACTTACAAAAAACTAAGACATGGTGTACAGTAGGGAAAATGTGTGTTTAGATCACAACTCTGAGTGCATTGCTCTAAAACATGACCATTAAAAGTATGTAACTTTACAAGTGTCATTTTCTTCCTGAGCAAACTTAGTGACAGTATTGTAAGTAGAATTTTATATTAAATCTAATAATGTTGTTAACAATACTGCTTTTATTCTATTCTGTTTTCGAAGCAGGACTATTTGTGGCTATACTGACATACATTTTTGCTTAACTGTATTGCTGATATTATATTATCAAGCTATATTTCTTTCTTAAATGTCCAAATAATTGTTTACCACATTAAATTTCATCAGCAGTATTCCTTCAATTAAAATAGTTAATGTACAAGCAGCTGGGCTTGATCAGATAATTTTAGGCACATATATGTATTAGAAGTCTTTTATTGATTTTAATGTTTTCAAGAGGTTCTTGTGATATATCGTGAAATTTTTGAGCTACAGCTGTGTAAGAACTATGGATATTTTCACCTCTATTTCATTTTCACCTCTTTTGTTTAACTGTTTTATTGCTTTTAATTAAAGTACCAATCACAAGAAGCAATTCTATTATGATATATGGTGCTTTATATTTTGTGGTTGGTTAATCATTGACTTTTTTTTTTGTTTGTTTTTTTTGTAACTTGTCTATATAAATTTTTGCTGTTTTCATTAACACGTTCTTAACAATTATAGCCATGTTTTATAGGAGATTCGAAAGTTTCAGCAAGATATGGACTAGATTAAATTTAATATCTTTTTTTTTTTTTTTTGACTAGTGTTTAAAGCCTATTTTTACTACTGAGGGACCACAGGCAGCCTTTCTCTATTGATTCATAACTATCCTGAAAGACCAAAAAAAAAAAAAAAAAAAATCAGTCCTGGTGGTGTAGGGGTAACTATATTTGCCTCCTAGACCCAAGAAATCCCAGTCAGAATCAATGGATTTTTTCGTGCATAAAAATCCTAAGTATGGCTTCCTTTGGAAAGAAAGTAATTCAAAGGTTTCAGCAAGATATGGACTAGATTAAATTTAATATCTTTTTTTTTTTTTTTTTTTTTTTTTTTTTTTGACTAGTGTTTAAAGCCTATTTTTACTACTGAGGGACCACAGGCAGCCTTTCTCTATTGATTCATAACTATCCTGAAAGACCAAAAAAAAAAAAAAATCAGTCCTGGTGGTGTAGGGGTAACTATATTTGCCTCCTAGACCCAAGAAATCCCAGTCAGAATCAATGGATTTTTTTGGGCATAAAAATCCTAAGTGTGGCTTCCTTTGGAAAGAAAGTAAAGTCGAACTATTAATCATAACCACAAAACAAGTCTAAATTTGACTCTTATGTATAGTAACACAAACTCAAAAATGCACTAAATAATTAATTCCTGAATAATATGTAATAATGCTTGTTAAAACCATATTACTAACTGTATACACATATGAGAATTACCGCCACTGATGGTCGTTAAGGTGTGGACTGGACTCGTAAGACAAAAGTCTTGGCCTTGAATCCCACCAGGACCGTCCTCCCTGAATGAGGTTTTTCCAGGTTTTCCTCAGTCATAAATGGCAACTGTCGGAGAGGTACCCGTAAATTTAGGCCTGAAGGGCTTCCTTCCTTTAAAAAAAATCCTTTTCCAATTTACCACTTCATTTCATGTATCATCAGTGTCCACCGCTTGTGGTGCCTCAGTAGTAAAAACAGATGTTAAACACTAATAAAAAAAAAACAAAAGAATTGATGTCAAACTGCCATGTACAACTAAAACTCTGCCCCTTCAGAGATACATTGTGATCAGATTGATTAACTTATCTTGAATATAATTTGAAATTATTAATTTAATTGCTTGATCCATAAGAAAGTCCGGTAAATTCCTATACAAACCAAATACACAATAAAGGCCTTAAAATTGTACTTATAAGCATTTGTAGAACAAGCATTATAGATTAATGAAAGATTAAGATTATTGTAATGCACATTTAAATTAGTGTTCTTATAAACATTTTATACCAGAAATTGTCCTTAAAATGCAATTTTGAATACCTATGTCTGTTTTTCATTCTATAACGAAATATGAGGAATATTCAAAGCATATCCTAATGCCAGAAAATGGAAGCTACATAACTGGACATGCATTTTGTTACACATTAGCACAACAATTTGAAAGATTTCTTTAAAGCCTGTTTTAAATTTGCTCTGAGTTCCGCATCGCGAATGTGAAGTCATTGCAGCTTAATATCTGGGTCGTATCTGGACACTTACATCTTATTACCACTGATTACAGCCTTCAGGAACTCAGGATTTTCATTGGCACATGTCCAGCATGGATCTTGTTATTGCTCTTGTGAAAGTACTTTCATACATTCTGCAGAAACTGAATTGATGGGAGTCGGTCCTGGTGGTGTAGTGATAACCATACTTGCCTTCTGAATCCAAGGTCGCAGGTTCGAACCAGGCCAGGATCGATGAGTTTTTTCGGGCGTAAAAATCGTAAGCGTGGCTTCCTTCAGAAGGGAAGGAAAGCCATAGGTCCCTTGTCGTACATTTACGGCACGATAAAGAACCTCAAGCCTGAAACAAAAGGCCTAGGCCGTTTCATGCCCTAAATAGTATGAGACTGATGACCTGAGATGTTACAGAGCGTCCTTAAATAAACAAATCAATCAATGAGCTGATGGGAACCTCATCAGTAATTTCTAGTATATTAAATTAATGGTTTTCTCATGATAAAAAATTATCACTAACTGTGCATCAGTGTTTTGACTAATTGATGGCCTCGGCTTATTGATGGCATCTGAATACTTTTGTCTTACTCCTTCATTGTGTAGCTGTCTTGGAATCGATTAATGTATGCAAACCCCATTGAATCATCACCAAAAGCCTGCTGAATCTTGCAACATCCTCTGGGATTCTCTGAGCTTCTGGCAACATTTAATACAGTACTCTCACTTCATGCATTGTATTATATTGGGCAAAATTAAAATGTGACCAGCATGAATTAGTCTTTTCAATCAATGATTGTGTGGATCCGAAATAAACATGTTTTCCTTCCTTAAAAAATCCTCTCCTAATATATCATTTCATCTCATGTATCATCAGTGTCCACCGCCTGTGGTGCCTCAGTGGTAAAAACGGGTGTTAAATACCATTAAAAATGCATATGCAATTTGCACTTTAAACCCTCTGATCCATTAACATTTGTACAGAAAAAAAATTGTGATACTTTCCTATACTGTACTGAAGTCATTGACTAAAGGACTCAGCTGTGATTTGTCTAACTATAGTATGTTCAGAAAGTCAAAGCATGGCACCTATTGTAGTTCAGTAGGTACACATTCTGGTCAGTAAGAGGGCCCTCATCTACGTTTGTAAAGACAAAAAGTATTGTCCATCTTTACTAAATTATTTGTTGCAATATCTATTGGCTTTGCAATCATGTCAGCATTGTAATATAAGCCTATGTATAAATTTTGAATTTCAAATTCCTGTTTGAACTCTTCCTTTTGTAAGTTAATATTCTTGTAGGCCTCGGCAGCCATTGCATAACTGCCTGGGCTATTTGCTTGATGTCAGGTCATGTCTTGAACGCCAACGTTTCAACAATCTTGTTTTCAGGATAGAACTGGGGGATGCAAAATAATGATCAAAAACCTGACTCAGCATCAGACAGATTTCCAAATTAAAAAATAAATATCAATTCACAAAATATTTTGGAATAGTGTTCTTCATCCATTTTACTAATATGATAGCATAGAATGATCATAAAAGATGAATATATAATCATTTTGGGTAATTAATGTAATCAATTACTTGAAATAAATATACATTATACACCGAGTGGAATTATTTGTTTTATTACACATTAACAGATTTAAATGTTTTTGTTTTCTTTACTCAACTCATGTGTTCAGTTCTTTGTAACTGTTCATTATTGTAAACCAGTAAAGGTTGGCAATGCTAACAGTAAGGTACACACAAATTGATTAAAAGAAAATATATATTTATTGTTTATTGTATGTATTAATATTTACTATAGGCACTTCAGCATTTATGGCACTTAATTATTAGTATGTTATTTTTTGAGTAAATATGTGGTTTAGCAGTGATGGAACATTTTACCATGGCAAAAAATTGGCTTAGCATCAACCGTACAGTTTAGCTGACCCTAAACTCTGCCTAGCATTCCAATGTAATCAACAAGAAGTTGCATTGCAGCCACTGACTCTTAACCCCTCCCTCTGACACCCTAGCTCTTGTCAACCTTATGCTGATATCTTGTTTCCATAGAAATTGTTGGCCACCTATGTAGTCTTGTGGTCAGCGTGTCTGCCTACAAATCCAGAAGTTTCAGGTTCGAATCTTGTAAGGTTAATCGCCTAGGTGTTTTTCAGGATTTTTTCCTTGCTCATAAAATGATTTTCAGAAATTTTTCCTTACTCTAGAAAGTTTAATGCCAGGTAACTTTAAGCTTTGTGAACTCCAGGTCCACATTTCATGATTCATTCGTTGTCATATTAGAGCTTTGTACTAATGAGACACCTTTAACTGTAGCAGAAAATATAATTGAATTGTTTCATATTTACTGATTAGGTAGTATTACAGACTAATAAGCATAGCAATTCAGTAGAATAAAGTGTGTATAATGCAATTGGAGAGGTATGATATTGCCTCAAATCAATATGCAATTTTTCTTTGAAATATAATGTTTGGTACCTGTGCTGAATTTTTATGTATTTTAAGAGATGTTTATAATTGTCCCGCTAATAGCTGACAGTTTTGTCATGTCCTCTTGCCATCAAGCTAATTTTTTCTAGGAAGAGTTCTAAAGTTTCTAAAATGCCTGTGCATGCCATCCTTCCTTCATACAACAAGAAAGGCCCCTATATCATTAAAGTTTGTGGCATAGTTCAAACAGTTACTCATAGTCTATTTATTAAGCTTCTTGGGTTTTTGAGTATTTGTGTCTTTTCTTTCTATGATATTTAAGTTTAGTAAAATGCAACACTGGGTCTGAGGGGCAGCAAGATTTTTCATGATATACATAATGTAACTTGGTTCAATGAATTAATGTTATTGAACTAAATGAACTGTATTAAATTTAAATTTTCAATATGAAAATGAATCATAATTCTAATTTGGTGCTCACTAACAAGATGCTTTACAAGTTTAAGGAAAATCCTGCTATCATACCATGTAATTTCAAGTTATCTTCATAAATTCTTAAAAGAGAAAATTGAACTAAAAATACCAATTGAACAACAAACTTGCTTCAACTTAGGTATTCATTTATTACACTAAACTCCATTCACTTACACAAAAGTAAGACGCGTTTCGGGAGAATCTCTCCCATCTTCAGTTGCTCACTGAACTGCCATTACTCGAAACTATGGCTGGACAACGGATGTTCCTGTGGTGGCCTCTTTTGGTTGAAGTAGGAAGTTGCTGAGCTCATCCATAGGAGGAATCTCAAAATTCATTAGGTTTTCTCTATTTTTTAATATGAAAATTTTTTCTCAAGTGGATAACTCCAATGGGCTGTGAAGATGTTTCAGCAGTTTTATTCCCGGTTTTATTTCATGGTTTTTGGTCCAAAAGTGAGCTGCTACTGCTGATTTATCCACCTGTTTAAACCAAATATTCCTAAAATGTTCTTTCCTCCAAATTTCCAAATTTCTTTTTGTTTTGCCTTTGTAGCTCTGTTCACAATCTGCACATTTTATTTTGTAAATTCCTGATTTCTGTTCTGTTGGTATGGAGTCTTTTACTGTGCAACCTAATAAATTCTTGATGTATCTGTTCTTTGGGGCTAACATTGTTCTTTGAAGATTTTCTTGAACTTGTTGTGGTAAATCTTCAAAGAACATGGAATAATGTTAGCCCCAAAGAACAGATACAACATCAAGAATTTATTAGGTTGCACAGTAAAAGACTCCATACCACCAGAACAGAAATCAGGAATTTACAAAATAAAATGTGCAGATTGTGAACAGAGCTACATAGGCAAAACAAAAAGAAATTTGGAGGAAAGAACATTTTAGAAATATTTGGTTTAAACAGGTGGATAAATCAGCAGTAGCAGCTCACTTTTGGACCAAAAACCATGAAATAAAACCAGGAATAAAACTGCTGAAACATCTTCACAGCCCATTAGAGTTATCCACTTGGGAAAAAATTTTCATATTAAAAAATAGAGAAAACCTAATGAATTTTGAGATTCCTCCTATGGATGAGCTCAGCAACTTCCTACTTCAACCAACAGAAGCCACCACAGGAACATCCGTTGTCAAGCCATAGTTTCAAGTAATGGCAGTTCAGTGAGCAACTGAAGATGGGAGAGATTCTCCCGTAATGCGTCTTACTTTTGTGTAAGTGAATGGAGTTTAGTGTAATAAATGAATACCTAAGTTGAGGTTATATTGCCACTCCATTGTCAACAGCTTCGTAAGTACAATATTTATGACAAACTTGGTGTTACTGAAACAACTGCATCCAGCAAAACAAATTCTTCAATTGCAAATAAACTGTCACAATGGTAATCACAGCCAAATAAAAGCATTACAAAATTAAGAAGCATTAACAATATGTCATATTATCATGAACCTTGTTTCCTTTTTCTAAAAATATCTAATTCTTTGGCATTCAAAGTATGAGAAGAACTACTCACTTGGCTATGCTTGTAAGATGACATATTTTAAATCAAAACTCTCTTGTTTTTTACTAGATTACATATTAAGATTTATTACTATTTTTCCAGATTATCGAAGTGTGTATGTTAAAATTTGCTACATACCTGATTTTACAACATCGAATTCAGCTGTGGATGCTTCTGGGCTGGGGGAAATATGTGACACATCCTATCGTTTTGATGGTCTATTACCAACTATATCCTAGCATTCTTCATGAGTTACTACAAAGGTGGGGGAATTGCAAACAACCAATGAGATTAAAGCACAGGATTTGCTTTTAGAGATTTTGCCAACCACCACAAACAGTCTTTCTCCTTAATAGACATTTCCCCCAATAATAAATAAACTTATTAGAACAAACCAAACAATGCTTATGCATATCTGCCCCCCTCCTAGGCCGTGTTTCACAAAAGTATGGTCTAATACATACAAGTGTATTAGTGCAGGTTCTTGTAAAGTATAGTCTTGTAACTTTCTGTCCCATGAAAGAAATGCTAAAGTAAAGTAAACAGTTACAATTCACATCATTTGGAGGTGATATGAAAGCAAGATGGAGGAACAGCTGTTTGCCATACATCGCCATGTGTCCATGCTTTAGGAATTTTTAATGCACGGAGCTCATCATTGTATTTTTCTACACAAGACGATGTGTCTTGGTTTTTCCGCAGACATAATGATAATTTAATTACTTTATTATGTATTTATTGATATTGAAGCATAATAATTCACTCTGAGATGTCACTCCCATAAGCTACATTTACGAGCATCAATTTCAGCCATCGAGAATGGCAGAAGAATTGTGCTTGCTGGTTGCTCTAAAATCATTTTATTAGTCCATTTGATCCTTTATATTTATTTGTTTATATTGCTTGACAATCACATTCTCACAAGGAAAAAAACTGGGAAAATTGTGCCAAATAGCAAGTAGCAAGAACCTTAAAAATGCAATAACTAAGATGCTGATCTGAAATATGCATTTGGAACAGAAAGCATCAATATCAATCATAAGCTGTATTTTGCACTTAACCTAACTTAATCATTATACAAAATACTCATTTATTCTTTCTTTATACATATTCCTAATCATCATATCACTTTCGCCAATACATAGCATATTTTGGTCAACTGGCTTCGAAAATCATTAAAAAGATTATAAATTTTGTGCTAGTATTTGAAGTTACCAATGTTCCTACACTTGCAGAGAAATTTATACAAATTACCATTGCCCGACTAATAATAATACTTCCGTGGAACAGAATTATGAAAATTCACTTGTACATTTGTAAGTATGAAGTAGTAAAGTACAAGCATAGCAAAAATCTTTGTGGAACAGAATTTTACTAATAACTACAAGTTACCAGTCTGTACACCATTAGACCATACTTTTGTGAAATTGGCCCCTGCTAAAGCAATATTCTCATTTTATAAATAGTTTTGAATACCGGAAATTTTCGCAGTGAAACAAAATTAGTGAAATTTAAGTGATTTCCTCAATAATAATTTGTTATAATATTCTCATTTTTTGTACTGTAGTTTAAAAAGAAGAAAAAATGAAGGGAACATTAATCCTGACCTAAAACATACAAATATATAACCTAAGCTATCTATAACATTTGTGTGTATCAAAACAAATGGCACCCTCCCCAAATTTACATTAGGATCCATTGTATAGCTAAATTATGTCCACCCCATACCGGCATCCCCCATCTTGGTTATCCATGTATATAATAATAACAACATTCCTTCAGAGCTTTATTGATCTTGACTATCCTGCATTAGTAATAGAAAAAAATATATATTTCTAATTATCTGTGTGGTGGGTCCCTTGCCCATCAGTGAGAAAACAGAAGATAAGCAACTTGCAGCTGATTCTGCAGAAACTGCAGCAAGACATACCACATCCTGTGGAATATATATGGTGATATATATTGCCTTTGTGCAATATACAGCAGATTTGTCAACGATAGTGTAGCCAGTGAGTGCCAATAGACATAGATCTGTTTTCTCCAGGGGAACAGGTAAACGGGTGCTCATGATGCATACAGTTAAGGGTGAAGTTCAAAACTATATGTACCCAAAATTAAAACAATGAATGAAATGATAAAAGTTTAAAGACACAGAAAAGTATACTAGCATGAGAAAATTCTGTTTTTAAAATTTTTACAAAAGAAAAACACGAAGTTGTAAGAGCTTTTTATTTAACTTAACTTTTACAGTGATCCCTGAGTATATTACAATTGAAATTATATGACATATATAAACGAAATGCAGAATTAATTTTAAAATTTTGCTGATGCTAGTTTATTTTTCTCTTTCTGAATGTGTACATTTACCTTAAAATAAAAGTTAAAATGAACAGGAAAGACAAGGATAGTGATCATGAAAATGTTACTATATTCCAGGAACTATTAACAATAAGAAAATTAATATTTTATTGCACACAGGAAGTACTTTCAGCATTATTAATGAAGTTCACATTAATGATTTTACTCAACTTAAACTTAAAAGTTCTTCTAGGAGCACATTACAATGATCTAAACAGTGCAAATGTCATTTAATGCACCTAATTTTATTAATGAAATGGTTAAAATAACAGTTAAAACTATAGCTTATTCTTAATTAACTACTGAGTTTATTTAATACTCTTATGCTCTACTTACCATAGAAATATACAGAGCATATTTCACAGGCTTTTGCCCGCATCGTCAGCTGTGAGTCGACTGCCAGATTCATTGTTGGTTGGATGGACTTGGTGTGACTCTAATCAACATTTTGTGAACTTTTGTATTAATTTGTCATTTTTGGGATCTTGAAGTTCAAAATCGTATCTTCATATTTGTTTATAAAATTGTTTACCCATATTCCCATCTCCAAGGGTCTATCTACAAATTTCAATAATTTGACTTCCATTTCTATATCATGTTTTTCTATCCAAAAGTGATGTGCAACTGCTGATTTATCTATCTGATTGTACCTGAGGTTTCTCCAGTGTTCCTTTAGCCTAATTCCAGTGCTGCTTTTTATTTTGTCAATATATACTTTGTTGCATTCCAAATAGTTGATTTTATATATTCATGGTTTCTTCTCATCAGGTATTCTATCATCACCAGAGTTGAGCTGATTATTTAGGCTGAATTTGTTTATTAGGGACAGAGTAATCCCAAACACTTGTGAATATTTTCTGGAATTTTTTTGGTGGCCCAAGAATGATACTCTGGCAAAAAATTTTATAATCAAATATGAAGATGAGGTTATGAACCTCAAGGTCCCACTAGAAGACAAATTAATCCAAAAGTTCATAAAATGCCCATGAGAGATATACCAAGTCTATTCAACCAACAATGAATCTGGCAGTTGACTCACAGCTGGTGATGTGAGTAAAAGCCTGAGAAAAATGCTCTGTATAATTCAATGGTAAGTGGAGCATAAGAGTATTAAATTGACTCACTAGCTAATTAAGAATATATTAATTGCTTCACTGTGTTAGTTCCAACACAAAATTAAATTTAAAAAAATAAAATTTACTTAAATTTATTATTATTATTATTATTATTATTATTATTATTATTATTATTATTATTATTATTATATCTAAATCTTTGTTGTAAACAACTATTTTCTGTAATCACAAACAAATAAAAATATTTATCAGCATATAAATTCATACAAAATCACTTAAATTAAGCAAAAAATCACGATATAAAATTGAAAGCAAAATAAATTAATTCCCACTCTTTTGTTTAGTGAGGACATCTGCACAGGAAAGTTCAACTTTACAATGTGCCCACAGTGTGATCATTTCTGTGGCTATTGGAGTTTGCAGACAACATGCCTTCATTCTAGAATCACTTATTTATTTGACAATCCTACAACTGTATTCTTTGCAATATTTATGTCTTTCTGGGGTAAGCATTCTGCTGCTCATAGTTTTCTTCCTCTATTTGCATTGACAACTGCGCTGTATACCATTATTACTAATTTGGTTTTGAAAACTAATGTGCTATCGTGTACAACCAGAAGAAGAGCTACTTTTGTGTATGTGCCTGCATGCTCATGAGTGTACATTATTTGTGTGGTATAACAAAACTTAACATATTGGTATTTTGGTTTGGTAGGATAGTTTAACATTGTGGTTTTCATTAGTACTGTTATTCATGTTTTGGTCAGTTAGAATTTTCCTGAATGTGCAACTATGCATTAAATGGATTCCTTTCTGAACTTAAAATTATTTGAATATTCTCTCTGATAAAATAGGATACATGATTAAAATTAAGAGCTATTTACATTTTGTGAAATTCTTGTACAATATGTTCTTCAAAGCATGGAGTACAGTAAGTTGCATTACATTCATGATATCAATGCTATTACATTTAAAAATGATTTCAATATTTAAATATATTATATTCAATACAGTTTAAGTAATGGTAAAAGTTAGCGAATACAGTAATAAAGCTTTACACATTTTAATAAGCCATACAATGTTGTGGTATAACTAAATGCTCTTGTAACATTATTGATTGTTAAGCTGCAAATTCTTTAGTAGGTAATGGGCTTTGTTGCACAGATATGCTGTAAAAGCAGATTTTTATTGTATATCATTAGAAGATAATATTTTGAGAATAATTAAGAGAGCATTACACATTTTAATACATAATTATTACATTTGTAATAAACAGCTTTTTCATAAGAAACTAAATTTATAATGTGACTGCAAATTAAATTTTTATCAGGTGCTTATAATATTTAATATTATGATATTTTTAATGAATTCATTTTAAAGTTCTTATGAAATAGTATATTTCCATTGTAAAATAATGCCATTTGACACTATTTACCCAATATTTTGGCTTATAATAAAAATTTGATTTCTGATGACTTTGGCCTTTCCCATTTCAAAAGTGCATATTTCAGTCGAGCATCTTTGTTTTTTAAGGTTCTTGCTACATGTGACTAAAATAATTTCTTTCCATCTCTCTTTTAAAATAATGCCTTTTGACACCATTTTAACAATTTTTTTAATTTATAATGAAAATTTGATTGCCATTAGTCTATTTCCATAGTTAGTAATTTATTTGCACATTTATCATGCCTTAGTTTTCTTTCTTCATTGATTCTTTTTTCAATTTTGATGAGCTTCTTCTATCAACTTCTAATATGGATCCCAGGTATTTAAAATTTATTGATCTTTTTAATTTCTCCATGTTCAATATCAAGTTTTTCGTCATCTTCCATTTTCAAGGTTAAATATTCAGTTTTCCGAAAATTAATATTTAACCCCTATGTTTTAAGTCTTCAATCAATTTTTTGCCATCTGAAGCATTTTCCACATATTACATTATTATAACTTGGTCATTCATGAAAAGTTTACAATATAAGAAATATTGTGAATTCATTGGAACTTCCATAACAGTGCATGTTCTGGGCCATTCTCTTAAGATATACATCAATATATATTTTTAAGAGCAGCATTGACATACAGTATCCTTATAACCTTTTGTGGAAAAGAATTATCTATATAGATGGTTTCCAGCTTTAATTTGACATCTGTGCCTTGAATAAATTGATCTTAAAATTGTTGTTGTGTCTTCACTAATTGAGGCTTCTCTTAGAGTTTGTCATAATTTCCGCAGCATATTATCATATGTTTTTTCTAGAACAATGAAAACCAGTCCTATCTCTCTCGATATTTTCATGCTTTTTTCCAAAAGGACTCATAGTGTAGAGATGTGATCTATATAGAATTTTCCAGCTATAAAGCTTCCTTGTTTCTGTGAATTATGATATTGTTCTTATAAATTATGTTTTCTTATTCTGGAAAATTATTTATCATAGCATTATTATAGTATTATTTGTTGAAATTTTGTTTGGAGTAATCTATAATAAGATCTCACGTCCCTTACATTGTAAGATTCATATGAACTATCATATCGTTCTATAGCTTATATAGCTGGAGCTGAATCTGTAAGAATCACTGCTTTATTTTCTTTTATATCAGTCCTATGGTATATCTGTTCCAATGCTCGTATTGCCACCATTTCACCCTCATAACTTTTGAATTGTCTAGGCAGTGTGAAATAATGCGAGAAACACTCATAACTTGTGGATTGTCTAGGCAGTGTGAAATAATGCGAGAAATATTTACACTATATACCACCTCCAACATTATTTCTCTATTTGTCTGCAGATCCATCTGTGTAAATTCTAAGCCACTCTGTTTCCGGGAATTGGTTGTGTAAATGTTCAAGTGCTACAGTTCTGCATACCTCTGTTGAGTCTTCTTGTTTATTTAATTGTTCTGTCAATTTTTTATCTGTTACTATCTTAATATAATCCTTTGGATTAGTTCTTGAGGGATATGGGATGTTCTTCTCTGCCAGGTTTAAATAATTGTAATTCTTCTCTAAGTAAGCTTTATTTGTTATCTGTGTTTTTAGTTTGTGTTCTTTGGGTAGTTGATGAAACCATTGATGTTTACTTGGGTTTGTTTTAATTTTATGTATAATTGTGCCGCTTGTGTTTCAATGCTAGTTTTCATTGGATTATTATTTGTTCTGGCCAGAAGCGCATTCATTGGTGTTGTTTTTACAGCACCTGTTATCAGTCTTAAACATTGATTTTGGCATTTCTCAATCTTATTAATTTTTTCTTCTGTTGCTGTTAATAGTAGCTCACATCCATGTTTTAGTACTGGTTTTATATATCTATTATATGTTTTATTTAAAACTTCCATTGAAGTGCCCCATTTAGATCCAGCTAAACTTTTCAATGTGTTACTTCGTTTTATGGCTTTTTGTGTGATATTTTGTACATGGTCTTTCATTTTTAATTTCCTGTCCAATGCTATTCCCAAATATCATCTGCATATTCTATTTGACTTCCGTTAATTTCAAGTTTTAAGTTTTTTTCCCTTTTATCAAAGTGTTTCATAGAGTAGACTTGATATTTAGTTTTGGCTGCATTAATGGTCATATTATTTAATTTTGCCCAATTTGCTAGTTTATCTAAGACATTTTTAATTTTTTCTTCTAGTCTGATATATACATTCTTATCACTATTTTCAGCTGAGCATATAACTACATCATCTGCATACATTGCACTGTTTGTTCCGGTTTGTTTTATAGTCTTTGGCATATCGTTAATATATATATTAAATAATAATGGACTGGATACTGCACCCTGTGCCACTACGGTTTTGAGTTGGGTGTGTTTGGATAATGTATTCTTCCATTTAACTTCAATCCATCTTTGCTGTAGGAATCTTCTATACCATCTAATTATATTTTTTGGGCAATTCATTTGTATTAATTTTGAGATCCATAATAGCTCAAATGCTGTTTGAAAATCTATGAATACTGCAGCTACTGACATATTGTTAGCTAGTTTACTTTTCACATCCTCTATTAATCTTGACATTTGGTGAACTGTTGAATATTGTCTTCTAAATTCAGCCTTTTCATCTGTTAATAAGTTGTTTGTTTCAAGGTTATATATTAATCTATTAACTACCATTTTATCTGCTATTTTTGCCAGAATTGAGGTCAGTGATACAGACCTGTTTAAAACTTACCTGACAATTTATAGCAGTACTCACTTTTTCATTATTGTTTGCCCCTGTAATTTCCTTTAATACAATGTTCTATTGATATACATTTGCCTAAGCTCTTTTTTCCTTGTATTTAATCATCTTTTAAATGTTTTTTGTTTTATCTTCTATGATAAATTGTTCATTACTATTATTACCAATATAAATATGAATGAAAAATATAAATATAAATTATTCAATTATATTAAAAAGTTTGTAATACTACAGTAAGGAGGCTGGTTACAAATGGTAGACAGCAATGATAATGCTAAACACGTTTATTTCAAACATTTCAGAACATGTTGAAACAAAAATAAAATAGTAAATGGGTTTAGCCGTGTTGCAACGGTCAAACCTGTTTACTCTTCTTTTTGCATGTGAATCAAATAAAATAAAATAGAGTGTATGGTAAGAAAATTGGAGAGGACAAAAGAATTTTTGCTTTTCAATTAAGGAAAACATCAAATCCTGCCGTAGACTTTAAATACAAGGCCAATGCCAGAATCACTGTCTACTTTGCCATGGCGATAATGAATATTTATGACTCAAATGAACTGAGAAATAGTCAGTACCTAAGGTTACCCAGCATTCCGCAATGTTTCAGTGTGAGGGACAACCCGAAAATAAAATCAGGCAATTTGTGCCCATTGGAATCTGAATATAAGTTCATTATTGCAAGAGATGACACGATATTCCAGCAGTTCCTTTCAAAAACATGTAACCGTAGTGTAAGATGGTATTAACATATAGCTAATGCTCTTTACAAGCTGGGCTGTTTCGCATGTATATCTCCAATAATCAGTGGTCACTTGATGGTTTGCATCCCTCAGAAACGCGCAAAAGTTTAAAAGGGCTGCAACGCCGGCACCAGGTACTTTATTCGACGACTATACATTCCCGGAAGCATGAGTAGCGATCTTCACTTTGACTCCAATCCTTAATGAATGAAATCATGCTACAATCATGCATCCAAGAATCAGCTCCACTCTAGTCCAGTTCATGCCTCGAAGAATTAATGATGCGATTGATAGCGGAGAATGCTAGGCTAGACATTGAGGTTAACAATGTTTTAAAACATTCTGTTTATTATTTTTACATGCATTGTCCTATTCATTAATCATATGAAATTCTCTACTTCACTATGTATTATTATGCAAAGAAAGCCTGTGTATTATTTACACTACTTACCATATTCTGTTTGACAAGAAATATATGTTTTTACGTTCTTTTTTCCCCTTTTTTCTTTTTCTTTTTCTTTTTCTTTCTTTCTTTCTTTTTTTTTACAATCTTTATCCCATCGTTTTAAAAAGAACAAGGGTTTTAAACTTTTTTAAGGAAAGTTTTTCTTCCTTTGCAGAGACCGCATTGAAACTTTAACCTCTTACTACCTTCATGATAAACAAGGTTAGCCTAATATAATCTGCTGCTTCAGCAAAAGAGGCATAAGTCTAAGTGCTGTTGTTTTCCTGTGGTCGTTACTTGCGCTAGTCATAGCAAGGCTCTTTTATATGTACGACATTAACTAGTTACGTTTTGAAAGTTGTGCTTTTAACTAAACGTTATCTAGTGAAAACAGGGACTAGTTAAAATTAGTAAACTAACTTACAGTGCCGGGAAACGCCGAAATTGAATAAAACTGTATTAGTCTGATTTGAACCAATTTTAGGTTTTCTTTGATTTATTGAATAAACATATTTATAAACACAAACGTATTCTACAAAAAATGTATATTTATGAAAACATGCATGAACACAGTAACCGAAAGCTATAAAAGAAATATTGTTATGGAGATAAGCATGTTTTTGTTTCTAAAATTTACAAAAGGAATATATTAATGTAGATATTATTTTAATGTACAGGATGATTCACAACCTCTGAACAAACTTTGTAAAATGAAAAGTTTGACAAAGAAGTTTTGGTCACACAACCGATGTTGCTTGATGCGTTGTTAAGAGTCACATGATTGGGCAGACAAAGTTCGGAGGTTACATATGCATATTTATTGCTGTAAGAACAATGCAAATTTAATGAAAAAGTAATTCAGAGAAGGTCTTCGAAGTGTCCATCTTCAGCCCCAATGCATTCATGACTCCGCCATTCTATTGACTGTTGAGCCCTCTCCAACATGTGCAGCCTCTAACGGATGCGGTCAAAGGCAGCGTGTATATGCACAATCAATTCTTCCAAAGTGTCAACTGGGGTAGCATACAAAAGAAGTCAAGCTGTGTTGAGTCGGGCGATCGTGCTGTTCATATAACAGGTCCTCCTCTCTCCACTCACTTCTGCCAGTAGGTGTTGAGAAGTTCTCTTACGGCATGACTGAAGTGTGGTGGAGCCCCGTCTTGCTAGAATCACATACTCCTTCATGCAACAAGGGACACATTCTTAATGAGTAGTGGCACTGATTAAAGGACCCCAAGGTATACAACTTCACGTGGTGGCAATATGACTGGTTCCAGCAGCTGATCACCAAAATTCTTGCCCAATTTTGACGGAAAACAGCTGCTGGTACACTCTAATAACCAGTGCATGAGGGTTTTCATAATCCTAGATGTGTATGTTCTTACTCATGAAGTAACCTACTTAATTCATAAACACAAATACCATTTACAGTAATATTAAAAACATATAAACAATAAATCAAGTTAGATGCGATTTACAGTTTTCCGTGAAGCAGGCCTCATCATCTAAGAGATCATAAGCTGGAAATGCAGGATCGGCGATACACTGTTGTACAAACCGCTGGGCAATGTGCAGTTGAGATCTATAGTCGCCGGTTCAAAATGCTCTTCTTTCTGCAGGTGATATGCACGAAGCCTTTGTTTTCGCAACACTCGTCAGACTGAAGATTGACTTGTGCCCATAGCATGGACAATGGCACGCGTGCTATTGGAGGAGTCATTGCGACTCGCTCAAGCATTTGTTCTTCAAAGTCAATTGTTCTAACTTTGCGCCTTCCCACACCAATGTGTTGAGGACGTAGATTCCCACGTTCGCGAAAACGCTGAAACTTTCGTGCAAGCACTGTGTGATGCGGGTGCTGCCTGCGAGAGTACCGGCGTTGGTAGATGCGAAGAGCTCTTCTGTTTCCTTTTGACCTCCCCGTAACACACGAGCATATCATTGAGTTCAAGTAAATCGTAAACGTTCATCCTGACTGTTCTGATGATAGCAAGCGAATGCAGATCATCCCAAGTAGGATCAATGGATTTTTTTCGGGGCGTAAAATCCTAAGTATGACTTCCTTCGAAAGGGAAATAAAGCAGTGAGTCCAGTGTCGTACATTTACGGCACGATAAAGAACCTCAAGCCTGAAAGAACAAGTCTGAGCAAAATTTATCGGCCGTTTCACGCTCTGAATTGAGTGGGACACTGATGACCCGAGATGTTAAAGAGCGTTCATAAATAAGCCAAATCAACGAATGCAGGTCATTCAATTTGTACTGGTACACCGTGTTAGTAAATTGTAAGCATAGTCGACAACGTAAGTAGCTCTCGTCTCAGACGTTAAGACTGAAGCAACTGTTAAGTGCAGTAGTGTGCTCAACTCGTGGAACGGAGCGTTATAGGACACGGGTTGACTATTCATTTGGGCTCCTATCCATTGCATTAGCCAACATCGGTTATTTGACAAAAAATGATCCTCATTAGATTTATTATTCCATAAGGTTTGCTGCAGAAGAGGTCCATAATCACACTATATATGTTGTCACAACGACTAAACTGAAGAATCTAAGATCATATAAAAATTATAGATCTTTAACGTTTCTTGTTAAATAAAATAAGATAAAACCCACAGGTAAATAACACATAATAAAGCACAAAATACTATATTTTGAGGCTAAATTATATTTCTGAGTATGAAGGTCCAAAGTGAAAAGAATGACTGCTGGTGAATAAGTATGTGTGTATGTGTTTTTTGCAAGGTAAACTGCCACGGCAAATGGAATTGTAGATAAGTATTCTTCTTGCACAGGCATTTTCTCAAAATGCAAGTTTTCTTGTATGTAAAACCCTTATGGTGCCACTGCTTTCCTGACGGCTGTCCTCGAAGAACTAACTGTTTCTGGAACCTCTTCTGGCGTCAGGAAATTTTTAAATTCCGATCTAGAAAAAGAATTGTTTTCGCAACCATATTGTACATACTCTCTAATTAGTAATGAATGAATAGTGTTTAACGCCCGGTTTTGGTACAGAGGCACCACAGACGATGGACACTGATGATATATGAGATGAAATGAAATGATATATTGGGAAAGGATTTATTTTTTTAAGGAAGGAATCGTTCCAGCCCTAAGTTTAGGGTACCTCCCCGGCATTTGCCATTTATGAGGACTGAGAAAAACCTTGAAAAAATCTCAGTCAGGGAAGACGGTTCTGGCGGTATTCGAACCCAGACCTCCCGTTCACTAGTCCGTGCCTTAACGACCTCGGCCACCCGTGGCGGTCTAATTAGTAATGGGCACATAAAACGTGCAAAACCTAACTGCAGAATAATTTATTCACCTTTCCATTTCTGGATCCCATTTTCTGCAGATCATTTTTTCCAGCACAACTCCGATTACATTTCGAAGTTGTGCCTAATCTCTTCCTCATCTGGGATTGGGATTAATGTGTTATTTCCTATATCAACAAGGGGTGAGTAGTATTGGCTGTATGTTTTATTTTGTTTCCTGTTTGGACGAATTTTCCTGAGCTTGTTTCCTAACTATGTAATGAACTCCACTACCACCAGCCACATATTTTTTCTTCATCTTTGATCTGTCATGTATTCATCTTTTCGATGACTCATCTTATCACCTATGACCTATGTTTTTAATAACATTTTATGGTTATGCTGAAGTTGTGAGTTCTACACTTGGCTCAATTTCAAACATGCTTCTGTAGTGCAGCTGCTTTATTCCATAATGAAGAGCTGACATTTTCATAAGCTGAAGAATTCAGGGGCAGTTTGACCACTTCTTTGTGTCACATCTCGCATCCATAAAATGAATGAATTTGTTTTGGATGTTTGATTAGCTTGCTCTACAGACCCCTGACTTTGACTGCACTTTGGTTGTTTGTTAACTAACTTATCTCAGACCAGAGCGTAGTTCTCATCGTGTATATAACAATAAACAATAAATAAGGCTGAAAAAATTCAATTCCATTTCTCACATATTTTTGTGTAGTTAGATTAATTCCAATTACAACCTAATAGTTATAGCTTCAATTAAATGTTAACTTTCAGAATTTAAACTGTAATTCTATTGTCATATGAAATAGTGAATTAAAGTATACAAAATTTATTGATTTTTTAAAATTGGTTATATTTATGGATGATATGATTCTTGGTGGTAGCTGGACAAATAACATCAGTATTTGCAGTGCTTGTTAGAAGCATCTAATCAATTCAGTTTTTTTCTGCATGGAAGTTGTAAAATTAGCAGTTTGTTTATTAAATTGTATAGGCAAATGTTCTTTAAATACAGATATACAGAGTCACGATTCATTATAACTCCAAGTGGTTGCTATAACTCAACTTTGTTACTGTTTTCTCAGCCCTACACATTGCTATTTATTCTCTCTTTAGTCCCTTCCCTCATTTTTTTACCTAGCAAAAATCCTTACATTGGTAATTTTCTCTTTTAAGATATCTTATTTCAACATAACTGATAATAAATCGGTTGCTCAGTAATGCTAATATGTATGTTCACCCAACTGAAGTGCTAAGTGCATTGTTGATTCCTGAATGTATCAGTTTTGTGTCCAATAAAACATACATGTTTCTCATTTAAGAACTTTAAAAAAATAAGACATTTTTAAAAAATTCTGTTGGAACTTAAACAGTGAAGCGTGTTAAATGTAAATTATAATTAATTTGTCGTCTAACACACTCTTATGCTTCACTTATTTTTAAATATGGTGGGACCGATTTCAAAGAGACATCCTCTCCATCTTAAACCAACTTGATGACTGGTATGAAAAACTAACATCTATGAGGATCTGTGGCTCCGTCCTGGTGGTGTTTTTTCTTTATAAATGGGAAATTAGTATTGCATTCTTCTATAATGTCAAAATTCATAAGATGATTGCTATGTTTATGAATGTAAATCTTCTCCCATGCGTCCAATTCTGTACGTCTGTGTGCTGCTTTTAGTAACTTTATTTCTCTTTTTATGTCGCGATTATCTTTCCAAAAATGGTGTGCCACTGCTGACCTATCAATCTGTTTGTACATAATGTTTCTGAGATGTTCCTTTAACCCTGTTCCCATGTTTCTTTTAGTTTTTCCAACGTATATCTTATCACATTCTTTACATGTTATTTTGTAGATGCCTGACTTTTTCTCCTGTGGATTGTTATTAAAACTGTTGTCAACATACATGTTTCTGTTTTGTGTATTTTGAATTGTGTACCTTGAATTTTTAATGTAAACAATAATGTTAACCAGCATCATGGCCCAGTATAGTCTGTTCACTTTTCAATGACCTGACTATGATTCGATCCCAATGGTCTTAAGTGAGAGACACAACTGCACTGGGTAGGTTTCATTGATGTTCAGTCTACCAACTGTGCACTGGGTAGGTTTCCATTGATGTTCAATCTACCAACTGTTCAATTATTTTCATCAATCAACCGAGTAAGGTGGCTCAGGTGGTCACGCTCTGGATTCGTATCTGGTGGGTTTATGGTTCAAATTTCTGACCTTGTATGTTCATGGTTGGTCGGTTGGTAAATGCTGAGTAAGGACTTTTTCACGAATTTTCCACTTTTGTATTTGATATCATCCCTGTTTTGTTACAGGATCGAAAGTGCAAGGGCAAAATTACGCTTGTGCGGTTTGACAATGGCTTGCGCTTTGGATAGGTTCCTGCTCCGACATCTGGTATGGAAGGCGTCTGTTAAGAGTGGCTCGAATGCCATGGAATGGGGCTCCACTGACATCGGGGTATTTTATCTAGAAACATTCTTAGGGACCTCATTTAGATCCTTGGATACTGGCTGCCCAGTTTGTCCCTCACTACATCTGCTCCTCCTGAACGAAAAGGGTCAACCGTTGAGTAAGGCTGAAGTGCTGAAATGTCCTCCTCCATTGCCTAGCTACTCATTCCTATCGAATATTCATCAGTCAGTAGGATGTAATCCCGTTGACAAGCATGAGTTAAGAAAATGGGCTGGGCTTCATATTGGCCACCAATTATGGAACTCAATGTTGGCTTACAGTATACATTAATAGCATTATCATCTTAATGATGATAGGTAAATAAACAGGTGATTGAGTGTGATTATGTAAATTTTCAACCGGAAATCCTTAAATTTTCCCTCAAGTTTCAAATTTGTTTCTGTGCATGTAATGAAAAAAAAAAAAGTATTTTATAACTATGGTAATTTAGAAAATAATAATAACTGTAACAAAATATATAAAATGTAAAATATTATGTTTTGCATCATTAAAAGTATTCTGTACTTGAAAGTTAATACATTTGCCCTCCTGTAGACACAGAAAAATAGTTGTTGCTGTAATTTGTCTCTCTAGCATACTCAAGTTGCTAACTGTCTTCATTTTGTTACTTGGTAGGTTATAGCTCCATTTATATTTATTTATTTTTATTCCTCGTTTTTAATTTAGTTATTTCCTTGTTCATTTTTGTGGATCTGATAGGTAGCTTTAGTTTTCAATTTTATATGCATTTTCTCTAATTTAATCTTTAAAATATAATCAGACATTTAATACAATTTATGTTATGTCTCTTATAACATTTCTTATTAATTAAAACATTTTTGTTTTTTAAAATATATATGAAACTAACTCAGTGAAGCCAAGTCATATGAATAAAATTATGTGATATGCATTGTACTAAACATTCGTATTGCTTCACTTGTGTACTTACAAGTGTTTAGTATGACATATCACATGATTTGATTCATGTATCTTATTAAGTTTATAAAACTACTAAAAATAAACTATGGCAAACATCTTGAAATAATGAAACAATATCAAGAAAACAGTGTATTATGTTTACTGCACACATTATATGGCTCCCTAGAAAATAGAACTTAATTGGGAAATATATTCTGATTATAGCAACTATAAATCAGCATTATATTACTCGTGTTATTGAAACAAACTATTATTACTAGTATTACTCTTTAGAAATAGCTAATTATGAAAAAAAGATGTATAAAAACAAACGATCTCTAAAACTCCTTTTGATTAAAAATGATATGAAATTAAAAATTAAGAACGTTATTGGATGCGACATTTCCTGGAGGCTTATTTTAACCATGCTCATATTTACTTTAAATATGAGAGCTGCATTTATACTTAGAATGAATGTCCTCTAATGGTCAATTGACAATTGCACAACCCTTAATAGTTAAAAAGAAATTTCAAGCAGATTTCTGTCAAATCTCTTAAATTCTTGACTTAAGTGTGAATTGTTCAAAATGGTTAGTTATAAGTGCTTTCTATGCTAACACGAAACTTGAACTAAAAAATAACTATATCGGCTTAATTATATGAAAAGATGATTACTTGCATTATATTTATTTCATTTTAGCGGCTACCTTCTTGGAGTTATGGAAGAGATATTCTGCAGAGATTACCCATCGTTGGGACTTAAGTGGATTTGATATAAGAGAAGAACATCCTCGCCCGCAGTACCTAGCGCGTTTAAAGAATGTTAAAAGAAGAGAAATAAATATCGTGACCAACATGATGGAGCCTCGAGTACCATTCTGGAGGCTAAAATTTCCAGCCACGCTGTTTAGTTTCTCAGTAGTTCTACTTTTGGTAAGTGTTATGTCATTGATGTATAAGTATATGGACAATAGAAGGATGTTATTTTTGTAATTCACTATAGACAATAGGTGTTATGATCTTAATCTAACTCACTTTTTACTTTGTTCATTCGGATCAGAGATATTACAGACATATTAAACAGTTATATACTTATACAGGGTGGCCCATTTATCTTGCCACCCAGAATAACATTTTTCTGATAAATGTTAACTTTTCACGGACTTTGATGCTCTACCTGTCGAAGACGTGGTGGATTATTGATGGACCAATCTTAAAATGGTACAGTGTGATAAATTACTGAATAGCTTTTGGAGATTGTAAATGTATTCCTGAATAACATATACATGCTGCCATTTAAAAAAGCAAGCTCTATCCCACATCTCCAACATTAATGGAGATAAAGAAAGTATACCCTCAGCAAGAACTTCCCCATAATGTTAAAAAACTTTTGGTTCAAACAATTTTTCATTTAATTGAAATCATAGTATGGTTGAGTTGAACCAAATACTCTTATTGCTCTACTTGTCTATAAATGCAGAACCGGTGTCACATAATTTCGTTAACATCGTCAGCTAGAAAGTCCACTGCTTGATACTTCGTTATGCTTTGGGAATGTGTATTCTGCTCTGGTGAAGGTTTGATGAACTTAAAGTTTATGTTTTCATCCCCAGAAGTGTCAAAGTTCATTAAACTTCTTTGTATTTTTATATGTAGTTTTTTTCCCAAAATGCTAATTCTCTAGGTTCTTGTACTAATTTTAATAATTTTGCTTTATTCAATATGTCGTGGTTTTGAGTCCAGAAATGAAATGCTACTGCTGATTTCTCCATTTGCTTATATTTTATATTCCTGAAATGTTCTTTTAACCTTGTGCATATGTTTTTCTTTGTTTTTCCAACATTGATTTTTTCACATTCTGCACACTTATTTTGTAAATACCTGCTTTTTTCTCCTGTGGAATAATGTCATTACCATTATCTCTCAGGAGATTTTTTATATTAAATGTGTTTACCTGAGCTAACCTGATACTAAAATATTTAAGAATATTCTTAGCCCATGGATATGTGAATTTTTTTAAAAAATTAGCTTATCTTTTCTTGCTGAAAGTGTTGTGGTTTCCTTAATAAGTTTTTTTGCCTCTTGGATTTTTGTGCTTTACTAGTTCTTTCTTAAAAATATTTTTAGCTAATGTGTTTTCTATTTGTTTGTATTTTTTGAAGTATTCTTCTTTCTTAATTTGTAGGTTAACTAGCTGGTGTGTTAAACTGTTAATAACTGCATGTTTGTACATCGTGAGGTTAAAACTGTGTGTTCTTTCTATATATTTCAAATTCTAGGTTTCCTTGACACTTCATAATTTTGATGTCCAAGAATGGTAACATGTTATCTGTTACAGTTTCAATTGGGAACAATATGTTTTTATCTTGTAAATTCAGAAGATTTATGGCACCATCAATGAACTTTTTCATTTAAGAACTTTCGAAAAATAAGACATTTTTAAAAAATTCTGTTGGAACTTACACAGTAAAGCTTGTTAAACGTAAATTATAATTAATCTGTCGTCTAGCACACTCTTATGCTTCACTTACTTTTAAATACAGTGGGACCAGTTTCGAAGAGACATCCTCTCCATCTTCAATCAACTTGATGACTGGATGAGAAACTAACATCTATGAGGATCTGTGGCTTCGTCCGGGTGATGTTTTTTCTTTATAAACTGGATATAGATATCACATTCTCCTATAATGTCAAAATTCACAAGATGATCCCTACGTTTATGAATGTAAATCTTCTCCCATGTGTCCAATTCTGTACATCCGTGTGCTTCTTTTAGTAATTTTACTTCTCATTTTATGTCGTGGGTATCTTTCCAAAAATGGTGTGCCACTGCTGACCTATCAATCTGTTTGTACTTAATGTTTCTGAGATGTTCCTTTAACCGTGTTCCTATGTTCCTTTTAGTTTTTCCAATGTATATCTTATCATATTCTTTACATGTTATTTTGTAGATGCCTGAATTTTTCTCCTGTGGAATGTTATTAAAACTGTTGTAAACTAAAGCATTTTTCAGAGTGTATCTGTTAACAGGTGCCAAATTAATGTTAATATTTTTAAAAAAATTTTGGAATTTATTCTTAGCTACTAGATGGTAGGTGAATTTTTTAATAACTGGTCTGTCTTTTTCAGTTAATAGTGTGGTGGTATTCTTGATCAATTTCTTCTTTAGGAATTTATTAAGTTTTTTATTTACTAAATTTTTGTTAAAACCATTTATAATGGCAATCTCTTATATCTTCTAAAATTCTTTTTTGTACTCCTCTTTACTGATTAGTAAATTCACCAGTCTATGTGTTAAGCTGTTGTAAATTGAGTGCTTGTGAGCTATGGGATTTAAACTCATTTGATTTTATATAGTTATCTGTGTGCTTATCCTTTCTATAGATTCCAAATTCTAAATTTCCATGATTATTATTAATTTTTATATGTAAAAGCGGCAACATTCCCTTTGTTTCTGTTTCCAGTGTGATGGATATATTCCTATCTTGTATATTTAAAAGCTTCAAAGCATCTTCAACAAATTCTTTTTCACTATACTAAAAATGGCATCAACATATCTGTATCAGCATTTAAAATAATGTGGGAAGGTGGAAATTATGTGAGTTTTGAATGTACTCAAATCTGCCAGAAAGGGGGACAAAGGATTTCCCATTGTGAGTCCTGTTTTCTGTTTATAGAACTCTCCTGCAAACGTAGCATATGACTGGTTTATACAAATGTTAGTAAGATGGACGTATTCTTTCCTGGGAGTTTCATTAATTCCTATCTCCTTTAACCATTCATTCAAAAGCGATAAAAGCTTGTCAGTTGGAATACTCGGGAACAAGGATACTATGTCGAAAGACACTAAAATATCAGAGGGTAGAAATTTAAAATCATTTATTTTTTCTATTAACTGGAACAATTTTTTTTATGCTTCTACTTTGAAACCTTGGTAGAACTGTAAATCTATCTGTAAGCCATTTTGCTAGAAAGGATGTAGGGGTATATATATTATTAATGATAGGTCTCATGTCCTTCCCCGGTTTATGAATTTTAGGTATCCCATATATTCTGGCTACTTAGGATTGTTTTGTTTTAAACTAAATTTTCTATTAATTGATATCATGGTATGATTCAGTTGAACTACACACTCTAAAGCTTCACTTACTTTTCATAAATGTATGGAACCGGTTTCCAGAACATTTAGTTCCCATCTTCAGCCAGGCTAAAGTTCAACTGTTGGATCATTCGTGGAGCTGTGGGAATGTATATCTGCTCTGGTGGCAGTGTGATAAACTTATAGTTTATGTTTTTATCCCCAACAATGTCGAAGTTCATTATGCCGTCTTTGTATTTGTAGATGTAGATTTTCTCCCTAGCAGCCCTATTGAGGACTGAGATTTACTTCCTATCAGGACACCAATAAGGCATTTAAAGCCCCTCATTTCAATATTTTCATAAAGAATAGAAACCAGCTATCAGACAATTTAGGTCTGGAGCCAGCCAGGATACTATTTATTTATTTGTGAATATAAATATTTTATATTCTTGACTGTGTCCTGGGGAAAAATAACCTATGACAGTTATTCAGAGATTTAAATATGTAACATTAAAGTAGGTGATCCGTAGGTGGAAAAGCTGGCAATGCAGCTCAAAGTAAATTAATAATAATAAGTAAATTGAGGTAATCAAAGGAAAAACTAATGGTTCTTTGTCCGTTTTGGTTTATATTTTAACTGGACATCATCTGAGCTTTAATGAGTACTCAGAAATAGCTTCAGGCAAATAAAATGTTATTAAGTTCAAACTCGGTATGGTGTGCGATCCATTATTTTCAAGGTTAGGGACTGCTGCTTTTAAAACAAATTTATAAGCATACCTTTGAAAAGGGATAAGTATGTATTCATAATCTTTTGAAAATGTTGAGCATTGCAAATTCTGTGGATTGTATGCAGAAAATAATAGGAGTAGTTTTATAATGTAATAATTTATTTTGTTGGCAGGTGGCGCTGGCTGTGGCAGCAGTTCTAGCCGTAGTTTTGTATAGAATGTCAGTACTGGCAGTTTTAGCTGTTCAAAGAAAGACATTTGACACAAATTACGCTATTTTATTCACAACCTCAACAGCGGCATGCATCAATTTGTTGTGTATCATGATCTTCAATTGGGTAAGTTTTAAAAAATGTCACTTTAGATATACTTAAAAATCTTGCATTTATATGAAGATTTTCCTCTTGAAACATTGTTAAATGGACACTGAACATTTTGATTACCTGCATTAGAAACTTTCAGACATACACTCTATGTCACGCGACAAAGTTCATATGTTTGGTTCAAGTAAAGCCAATTCCAAGCTATTATTCTAACAATCTTGTTTTTACAAATGCTATTCTGTTGAAGTATTCAAGTATATGTTACATGTTAGTACTTTTGCTTTCTTGAATTTACTGTTGATTCTTAAATTTGGGAAATATTCCACGTCCAGGCATGAAGCAGTCAAAGTAAAATATATAGGCTTTGCAGGTAAGAGATACAAAATTTTGCTTACTTAAACTTTAAACTTATTTTCTCACAATCTATTTTTCAACATTTTCCTATATCTGCAACAATCGATTAATATTGCATAAAGACTTTCAGTATTTTTTTAAATTTATTCAAGCAAAAAAATTTAACTTTCTGATTTTCATTTGCTGACACAGCCTTTCTTTTTGTACATAATGTCTGTATATACATGTACAAAATTATAATTCATATTTATGTGTTCATTGTGTTTTGCTTTAGGGAAAGAATAATAAAGCTGCATAAAATTACTGTAGTAGGTGTTGTTAAAATGTTTTAAACAACACATTTTATAAGTTCAAATGTTATGTTTTGATGCCTTAAGTAAGTATTTAACAGTTTCTTAAACCGTATGTGTAGCCTTTAACTTTATTATTCACAGTTAAAATAATTAATTTTTTATGACTTTATTTTTTCCCTTTTCACATAATTAGTTATTTATTAGTTACTGAAACAAGTAAAATATTAAATACACAGGCACAAGGAATGTTGATTTTCATCCTTTATTGCCATAATTTTAGTTCTTATTATTTTTAAATGTATAAAATCTAAGGCAATTTTAAAAATATGTCAAGTTTCCATAAGTACAATTTTAAATATTTAGTCATGTATAAATTATATTTCAGCGTTTAAAAATTATGTTTAGTGGTAATATAATGGATAATAAAATGTAATAAACTATATAAAATTAAGTGGAGCAATAAGAGTATTTAGTTTGACTCAATCATACTATGATTTCAATTATATATAACATTAGTTTGACTAAGTGCCATTTTTAATGTTTTTATACAACTATTCCACACTTTATGTGATAAAGTAAGGCTTATTGGCATTGAAACAAAAGTGCATCTGCTGTATATAACATAAAAACTCGTCTAAACATGGGAATAATACAAAAAAGTGAAATATTTCCATTTTACATTTTTGTTGGAGGGGTGTTTAACTTTTAAACAACATTTTTAATTAAACATTTTATAATTTGATGTCTATACTAAGCATATGACAGCTTTTTAAAAAGCAACTGTAAAAATTGCAAAAATATAAAAATTAGTAAATTTTGTAACTATTTTCTCCAGAAAAAAATGAATAGTCATTATGTTACACATTTTCAAATATTTTTTAAAAACCAATTTGAAAACTGCTTCATTATTATTTTAAAATAATTGCATTTTTTCCATAGTTTTTTGCATATATTTTAATAAATCTGTAAGTTATATTATAATAAACTAATAAATTATTTCTTTTTGCTTATCTCAGTTACTGTAATAGATATTGTCAACTTTTAACACTAGAACCGCCAGAGCTAGTTACATACTTAAAATGGCAGATGTGGTCAATTTGGCCTCTGCTTAACACACACAGATTTCAATTTCAATTTATTTCATCCATGAAAACATATACAAGTTTTGTATTCGTCAAATACAATAATTATTTACAAATGAAATTTTTACAAGTACAAATTATTTACCATTCTTGCTTTATAGCCCCACGCTTAAATTCCTCAAGATTATAAAATGCATTTATTATCAGGCAGCTCTGTATTACTTTCATAATTAAATCAGCATTTTTAATTACTTTTATTTTTTCAGGTAACTTGCAATAAAGTTCTTTTTCCAAATTTTTACACAGCATCTGCTTAATGTTCCTCTAATTATTGGCCTAAAGTAGCCATCCTTATTTCTTAGATTATATGTATGTATACCAACATTTTTTTAATCGTTTTCTTGTATGATCTGTTTTATCATCTCATAAATGTATATACAAGGAACAGTCAATATCCCAAATTGTTTGAACTTGAATCTGCATGTGTGTCTTCTATTTGCATTACCTATTATTCTAATTGCTCTTTTTTGTAATTTAAGAACCTTATCAACTTAAGTTGTAATATTTCCCCATAATGTTATTCCATATTTTATGTGTGAATAAATAAAAGAATAATACTCCTGTTTAAGTGTGTCATCCATGGTTTTCCTCACTTATCTCATTATATATAAGCCAGTGTTATCTTCTTTTTTATATGAGTTATATATAACTTCCAGTTTAACTGTTTATCTATTAAAACTTCTAAAAAAATTGCATATTGAATCTCTGGTATTTTTTTCCATCTATTTCCAATTTTATACTATTTAAACTACATTTTTTTAATTCAAAGTTTATCCAGGTTGTCTTTTTAATATTTAAAATCATGTCCAAGTTTATGTAATATTGTTTTAATTTTTCCATCAACTCCTTTGCTTTTGATTCTACCTCTGCAGCTGACTTACCTTTAATTACTACGATCATATCATCCACATATTCAATTGCTACATTTCCAATTCTTTGTACTAATTCAAAGATATCATTAATATATACTAGAAATAGAAATAGGCCCAATTTTGAGCTTTGCTGTACTCCTTTCTGGACCAATTGAAAATTTAATTTAATTTTTTTTACAACACCAGTGCTGTTTTTATGATTTATTTCAATACACTGCATTCAATTTTTAAGATATGAACTAATCAATTTAGTGCCAATTCATGGGCCCCATAATTTTCTAGCTTATTTATCAGTATGTTTATATTTACACAATCAAATGCCTTTCATAGGTCCAAAAATATAGCTATTACTTTCTTCCAACTATTTAATGCTTCAATTATATAATTATTAACTTTGCTGATCAGGTTAGTTGTCAGTTTCTTCTTTTGGAATCCAAATTGCCATTCTGATATTATGTTCAATTTAAAAAAATAATTTTGTAATTCGTTTAAAAAAATGCCTTCCATTATTTTTGAGAAAGTTGAGCTTAATGTAATTGGCCTATAATTTTCTATATTCGTCTTACTTCCTTTTTGTTTAAATAGTGGCCTTACAATTACTTTCTTTAAAGTTTCTGGAAAGATCTCTTGAATTAATGATGTATTTGTAGTATGTGTTAGCACTTTGACCATTTCAATTTTTATGTCTTTTATAATCTTATTGGACAGTTCATCAAAGCTAACCAATTTTTTAGGCTTAAGCTTATCAATTTCTTGCAATATGTTTTTCTCCGATACTCCTAATATTCCCATTGACTTTACTTGACTTGATGCTGCTATTTTTACTTGGTTATTATTTTGCCCCTTTATCATCATTTGGTTTGTGACATTTATAAAATAATTATTAAATTTAATGCATATTTCATCTGGGTTGATTATCTCTCAACATTTACTTTGATTACAATATTTTCACATTGCTTATTTGCTCTCTTCTTGTGTAACTTATTAACTATATTCAAAATTGTTTTATTCTTAATTTTTGAGTTTACTACCAATTCAGGATTGTACCTCATTTTTGCATTTTCACATACAATACTAAATATTCTGTTATAATTTTCAATATATTTTAATGATCTTTCTCCCATATTTACATAATTCAAAAATTTCACTCTCTCCCATGAAATTTTTATTCTTTTCCTATCTCACCTAAAGTATGAAAACTACTTGTTCAGCTATACTTGTGAGAGGGCTTATTTTAAATAAAAGCTCTCTTGTTTTTCATTAGATTAAATTTAAAATTTACTATATCCAGTTCAGCTGTGCATTCTTGTGGGCTGGGGGTAAGAATCGGCACACAACATACCCTACCAGTATGGTGGTCTATTCCCAACTAACTCTTTCCTAGCATCTCTACAACTTGCTACATATGTAGGGGAACTCCAAATCACCAATCAGATTAAGGCACAAGACTTGCTTTTGAAATTTTCTAACAACCAACCACCACCAACAGTCAATCCTTTTAACAGACGTTTTCCCCAGTCAATAAACCAACACACCACAATGATCCAAACAAATCTAATGCCACGTTATTCCATTCAAAACACCAAACATATTAAAGCACAAGACTTACTTCTGGAAATTTCTAACAATCAATCGCTGTCAACGGTCAATCGCCTTAACGAATATTCTTCCCCGTAAATAATGGAGCACACCACAACAATCCAACAAATGTACATGCTACATGCTACATAATTCATTTTCATTGAAATTTTCTTCCAACATTGACAGTGTAGTCAAAGGGCATTACACATTATTAAAAAATTGACACTGTAGAGACAGCAGTATGTGAAGTTGCACCAACTTGTTGGATCTACTGGTGACTTACATTATAAGAGTCATCTGATATTTCCATGAACATTCTGGTTATATGCTAATAGCATTGTTGGTTAAGGTAAGTATAAATCCATTTTATCCAAAAACCAAAATAGACTTCTTACCCTTAAAATGCATTCAAGCAGTCGGTGCATTTGAGTTGGCTGCTTACAACTTAATTTTGAGAGTGTACATCCTTTATCTTTATTTTTGCTGATTAACAACACTATCGGGATGAAAATGATCTTTATTTGAGAATTATTAATACCTTTATCAAGTCCTTCCATCTTACGAAAAATTTAGTGCACATGATTATGTTTTCAATATTTACCAACATTTACCATACAAAAATATTTTGTAAGGAAAATTCATCAGTTTAATTGTCGATTAAATTTATTTTTCTGCTCAACCCTTGTAAACATTAGCATTATTATTTACAAGTACTCCGATCTAATGACATCAGCAATCAATATTTTATATGTATAATCCTAGCAGCTTTTGGGCCCCCTGAATTTCTGGTTAAGTACATTTTCATTTTAATTAAATTTGTTTGCTCTTTGCCAAGATGTTTTTTATATTGATACTTCTATGCAGTTAAAATTGTCATTACTGACCTTTTGCCTGTATTAATGAAAGTGTTACAGAAAATACATTTTTCTTTGTAAGACTGTTAAAACATTTACACATTTTTAAGCTGGCCTTTTGTTTTAGAGAAATGCATTTAAGAAATCACATACACTTTTAAATATTAGTAAGCTAAAAGGTATTCTTAATTAGAAAGTGAATTGTTTTAGTACTCTTATGCCGCACTTGCTATTGAATTATACAGAACATGTTTCACAGGTATGCCTACATCATCACCTGTATGTCTCTCTCTGTCTCTCTCTTTTTAGTAGTGTTTAATGCCTGTTTTTACTACTGAGGCACCACAGGCAGTGGATACTGATGATACATGAAATGAAATCATATATTGTGAAAGGATATTTTTTAAGGGAGGAAGCGTTCCAGGCCTACGTTTAGGCTACCTGGCATTTGCCAGTTATGAGGACTGAGGAAAACCTGGAAAAAACCCCAGTCAGGGAGGACGGTCCTGGCAGGATTCGTACCCCAGACCTGCTTGCAAATCTGCACCTTAACGACCTCGGCCACCTGTGGCGGTACCTGTGTGTCGGCTGCTGTATTTGTTGTTGGTTGAATGTACTGGGTGTAGCTCTCGTGGACATTTTATGAACTTTTGGATTAATTTGTTGGGATCTTGAAGTTCATTATCTTATCTTAATATTTTTTTATAAAAATTTTTTCCCATATTCCCACCACCAAGGGTCTGTCTATGAATTTCAATAATTTGACTTCCATTCTAATATCATGTTTATCTCTCCAAAAGTGATGTGCAACCGCCGATTTATCTATCTGATTGTACATGATGTTTCTCCAGTGTTCCTTTAGGCTAATTCCAATGCTTCTTTTTGTTTTGCCAATATATACTATGTAACTAAAGTTTTGGGAAATTATATTTGGGACAATCTGGAGTTCACATTTTTTTGGCATATTAATATTAATATGAAAAAGAAAGCTGTAAGGCAGCAAAAGAAACTAAAGAATTTGCAATGGGGAAAGGTTATGAAGAATAATCAGCCTTATACAACACCAGAACTTTCAGATTGCGATGTGGGGAACCTATTTAAAGAAAATTTCAACATGGAAGAAATAAAGGTTTTAAATGAAGGGCTGAAGATTTGTGTCAATTTTTCAAACAATATGGAGGAATATATAGTGGATCTTGAGATGGTGATCAACGGGCTAAATAATGATGATAAGAACATCGTTAGAAGAAAAGGGGAGGAGATTCTGAATCACATCACCAAAAGTAAGGTAGAGGCAAAAGAAAATCCTGGAATCTCATAATAAAAAACCGGTAGTATACAAAAAAGCAGATAAAGGAAACAAAATTGTGATCATGACAAAGTGGAATACATGTTAAAGATGAAAGAACTTGTCAGTGGGAAAGAATACATGAAAATAAAAGCAGATCCTTTGAAACAATGCATACAGTCTATAAAAAATTGGTCAACAAAAGCAAAATCATATCACCCAAGGAGAAACCAAAATTAAATGCAGACAACTCCACAATAGCAAGTATGCATGGGTTACCTAAAATACATAAGCAGGGAAATCCAATGAGACCAATAATCAATTGTGGAAACACCCCTTCCTACCAACTAGCAAAATGGCTCCTCCAGAGATTTCAAAAATTTCCTAGGTTTGATAGCTTAAATGTAAATAATTCTAAAGAAATGTGGAGAAAATTAAAGATTTGGTTCTCCAAAAGGATGATCTTCTTGTGTCCTTTGATATAAATTCACTTTTTCCCAGCATTATCAATATGCAAACTCCCAAAATCCCTTCAGAAATGGTTGCAGTCTCTGAAGCTAAGTAACGAGGAGATTGAGAAATACATCCAACTAACCGAAGTCTGCATCAATTTCTTCAGGTTCAATGGTAAATTTCACAAACAAGAAGCAGGTTTAGCTATGGGGAATCCATTATCACATTTTTCCTGGCTGATTTGTATATGAGTAATTTTAGAAATGCACATCATCAAATCATTTCCATACATTTTGGCACCAATATGTGGACTATATCTTTGTAATTGTTAATAAGAAACACTTGGATGATGCTTTGAAATTGCTAAACCTACAAGATAAGGAAATAAAATTCACTTCTGAAACAGAACAAGACAATATGATTCATTTCCTTGACTTATAGATTATAAGAACAGGTAATAATTTGAAATTTGGAATATACAGAAAGGATATGCAGACTGAAAATTAATAAAGGCCAGTGGCTTCAACCCCACAGCACACAAACATGCAGTTTTCAACAGCTTAGCACACAGATTCATTAACATACCCATGAATGAGTTTAAATACAACGGGGAGTACTCTCACATAATACAAATGGCAAAAATCAATGGTTATGGCCAAGAAATTCACACAAGAGAAGAGGTTAAAACATGTTACAACATTGTCAGCAAAAAAAAGCACTTCTCAAGAAATGTGCTTATCATACTTGGGCCAATAAAAAATTCCAGAAAATACTCCCAACAGTTTGGGATTACTTTGACCCCAGTAAACAAATTCAGCCTAAATAATCTGCTCAACTCCGGTGATGATAGAATACCTCATGAGAAGAAGACAGGAATATATCAAATCAATTGTTTGGAATGCAACAAAGTGTATATTGGTAAAACAAAAATAAGCATTGCAATTAGGCTAAAGGAACACTGGAGAAACATTAATTACAATCAGATAGATAAATTTGTAATTGCACATCACTTTTGGAGAGATAAACATGATTTGGAAGTTAAATAATTAAAATTCATACCCTTGAAGCTGGGAGATGGAACAAATTTTTATAAAAAAATATGAAGATAAAGTTGTGAATCTAGAGATCCCAACAGAAGACAAATTATTCCAAAAGTTCATAAAATGTCCACGAGAGCTACACCAAGTCCATTCAACCAACAACGAATCCACAGTTGACATATAACTGATGATGCGGGTGAAGACCTGTGAAACATGTTCTGTATAATTCAATGGTAAGTGGAGCATAAGAGTATTAAATTGACTCACTGTCTAATTAAGAATAAATTAAGTGCTTCACTGTATTAGTTCCGACACGAAATTTATTTTGAATTTAAACTAAAATTTATCGTATTTTATTAATTTATTTGTAGATTTTAAGTTTGTAAATGCTGCATAAGTACGTAAAATTCTTGAATGTATTACAGGGAATAAATTAACCTAGTAACAATATAAAACTATTCCAGTTGTATTGCTCATATTTAGTCCACGAATTTTGAGGTCAGTAGTCTAAATATCAGAATCCAATAGTAGGAATTCCTGTTGTACATTTTCAATTTTGAGAAGCTTTTTCAATAGAGGTTTTTTTTTTCTTCAAAAATGGCATGTTTAATCTCAGATATAGTTTCCTGGATTTTTTTTTATAGAGTGTATAAACATTCAGATGTGTCAATAAATAATTTAAATTGATGTTTAATGGTTTTTTTTTTTGTTGTTTTTTTTGTTTTTAGATTTATACATTTGTGGCAGAATATCTTACAGAAATGGAACTATTGCGAACCCAGACAGAGTTTGATGATAGTCTGACATTGAAGATCTATCTGTTGGAGTTTGTGAATTATTATGCTTCTATCTTCTATATTGCTTTCTTCAAAGGGAAACTCATTGGATATCCTGGGGAATATAGTAGATTTTTTGGTCATCGACAAGAAGAGGTATTTATATTCATAAAAATAAAGTACAGCCTGTAATTAGAAATACACGTATTCAAACTTGACATATATTAATATTCAGATTGTAGACCTTAAGTTAATAACTTAAGTTTCATTTAATACTACTTGATATAATTCTATTTCTATTTAATAGAAACCAAATTTAAATATTTTTCTGTAGATAATAGTTTTAAAATATGATTTACTTAATGGAAATGTCAGTAAAATTATAACAGATATGGCCTATGCTATTATTTATATATTCCAAAAATTGAAGCCATTCACAATTTTGTATCACTTTTAATTTGTATACAAGTTGTAATGTAACTACTAATGAAATTGAAATAGCTTTAGAAATATGTTACTTTTTTAACATAGAGGTTTCTTCATGTATATGCAGAAATTACAGAACTATTTTGTTTATTTTTCTTGTTCTATCAGTCAATCAGATATTCATCCTTATCAAAGAGCAAAATGACTTGTGTGGCATAGTGATTGATATGAGGAAATGTTATTGACATGATTGACTGAGGTCACTAAGACATTGTCTGAGGTTCGAATATTGTCAGGTCCGACCTTCCTAACTGAGGTATTTTCCAGATTCTCTTCAGTTGTTTCCAATGGTAAATGCCAAGAAGCACAAGTACTTTCTTTCTAAAATTCATTTCTTAATTTATCATTTCATCTCTGCATGACCAGAGTCCACTACCTGTGATGCTGCCACAGTAGTAAAAATGGGCTTTCATCACTGTCCAAACAGAAAAATAAATATGAAGAAATCTGCAGAAGAATGCCAATGTTAATTGATTGATTGGTGTTTAAAGTCTGTTTTTACTACTGTGGCACCCAGGCGGTGACACTCTTGGTACGTGAGATGAAAGGATTAATTGGGAAAGGATTTTTTTTTTTTAAAGGAAGGAAACATTCCAGGCCTAAGTTTAGGATACCCTACCGGCAATTGCCATTTATGGGGATTGAGGAAAACCTGGAAAAATCTCAGTCAGTGAGGATGGTCCTGGCGGGATTCGAACCCCCAGACCTCCCGCTGACAGGTCCATGCCTTAATGACCTCAGTCACTCATGGCTGTTATGCCAATGTCAATCCTTGTCTTTCTCAAACACACAATATAACCTCATTTCCAAAATAACCTTGGATTTTATATTCATTTACTTTCTCCATAATTGTAAATGCAGTTAGGAACAGTAAAGTTTGTTAAATATGCAAATAAGTCAGTATTGGGTGACACTAAACTTCACTAACTGATTTCTAATTCATCAGAACATGTTTCAAAAGCATTCACTTTCATCATCAGCTGGGGACAGACTAAAGCTGGAAGGTGACGAAGTGACCTCTGGTGGTTCCAATAAGTTCCAATAAGTAACGGAACAGTCAGACCAATACCTTGAGAAAAATTGATAAATGGAATCTAAAAACTAATAATCCTAGTTTTCCGATGTATGGCCTTCCGAGGGTACACAAATCAGGCAAAAACATGAGCCCAATAATCAACAGCATCATTTCACCAACCTACAATTTGGCTAAGTGGTTGGTAAAGAATTTTGGATCTATGGAGCAATTTGAAAGTGGAAGTATCACTAATTCATACGAAATGGTGGACAAAATTAACATTGTGTTGACTTTGCTGAACGACTCCATGGTCCCTTTTTGTGTTATATCTTTGTTCACTACTATCCCCACTAAAAACTGCTCCTGAATCTCCAGAATTGGCTAAAATGTATGGATATAACAGTAGAGGAAATTGAGAATTATACCAATCTCATAAAACTGTGTATGAACCAAAACTTTTTACTTCCAATGGGAAAATTTACCAACAAATCTCTGACTTGGCTATGAGTAACCCTCTTTTTCCATTTCTAGCAAATTTATTCATGAGTGCAATAGACACACACATATCTAGGGCATTTCCACTCAAAGCATAATTTCGTTATGTGGATGACATACTGGCAATAGTGCCAAAAATACAAGCAGAGGATGCCCTAAATCTACTTAATCTGCAAGATCAAATTATTAAGTTCACTATGGAATTGGAGGAGTATGATTGTTTATCCTTCCTGGATCTAAAAATATACAGGAGAAACAACATAATTTTGTTTGGCATATATAGGAAACCCATACATACAGATAATCATACAAAGAATAACAGTTTCAATCCTAAACCACACCAGCACGCCACTCATAGATTGCTAAACAGCCCACTCAACAAAGAAAAATATTCAGCAGAATATTATTACATCATCAAGACTGCCCTGAACAATGGATTCAACAGTTCATTAGTTGATAAGAAGATCAGACATTTCCTAAGACAAAAAGATATTAGAAACATCACCACTCTCTCGAAGATAAAGAAGAGCTTAGTTTTTAAAAAAATTCACATACCATCCTTGGGCAAACAGAGCAGTCATGAGATTTTTAAAAAATGTGATATTATGTTGGCAGAGCAAATTAAATTTTGCATTGGAAATCTTCTGAACCACACCATAAAAGATGTTATTCCACCCAGCAAAAAGGCAGGAGTGTATCAGATAAATTGTTTGGATTTTAACCAGACACATGCAGGCAAAACAATAAGAAATTATGAGACAAGGACCAAAGAACATTTCAGGAATGCAAGATATAAATAGGTGGATAAATGAACAGTTGCAGACCATTTTGGACTTATGATCATGACGTTGCCAAAGAAGCCAAACTGCTGAAAGGTACCAACAATTCCAAAAATTGGCAATATGGGAGAAGATTTATATTTTGAAAAATAAACATTATGTTATGAACTTTGACATCCCACCAATGGACTTCCTGTTCCGTTACTTATTGGAACCACCCGAGGTCACTTCGTCACCTTCCAGCTTTAGTCTGTCCCCAGCTGATGATGAGAGTGAATGCTCTTGAAACATGTTCTGATGAATTAATCAGTTAGTGAAGTTTATTGTATTCTTCAAAGTAAATTTAAAGTATTCTGCTGGATATGGTTAGTGAAATTCACATAGCTCCTTCCTATATTCTCAAATACTATAGAAACAACACAAATATGTGTTGTAGATGGTGAATCTGTATTACGTTGCATAATATGACCTGGTTGAAATGCTACAATTTGTGAAACTTAAGACTTTTGTAATACAATGTTAATTGGAACTTGCAAAGTGAAGCCAATCATACAATATTATCAATTATAAGACTTGTGTTTTGACAAATTAATATCTTATTTTCAAGAATAACCTGAAAGTTATTTGTACATCATATTGCATAACTGCAATTCTTGTATGTTTTCAACAAATATCATAGCCTTGCGATAGCAAAGATTTCTTTTCCCCCACTAAGTTTAATAGCAGTAGCTGTGACCAGAAAGGAAATGAAAAGAAATCTTATTGCAGAATAAGAAGCATTAAATATTTGCTTCTTATGGCCTGACTGTTAAACATTTTGGTCAGCCTGATGCTGTCATTACATGAAAAGTTCTAAAATATCACATCATATATCTGAATCCTCAACACACACAAAATCTTTTCACTGATATTTAAATGCATTATCTTCTGAATGTAATAAATAAATAAATGCTGTGAGTTGCCTGTGCTATTCCAGGTAGCTTGTTGCATTTAGCAGGAATTGCACGCACAGATGCATTGAAAGATTGAGCTAAGAAATAAATGCACAACATAGAGGGTTATGGCCATCTAAGTTTGTAAACCTTGGATATTTTTTGATATTAACAGTGCTGCACCATAAACAGGTCTCCATTGAATTTTAATTACAAATGAAGAAAAAATTTTTAACTTTAAGAAAGCTTGCATAAAGCATTTCTGAAACATTATTCACCAATGTCAGCATATAAAAAAAATGTATTGCATGAGACAATAGTACCATTTTGCAGCACATAGCTTGCACGATTATAGCACAAGTCAAGTTTTTGATAATGTAGATCACATTATTTTATTAGGGGATAATTTGAGTCCTGGATTCTGAAAAATTCTGTATAGCTCTCTCTATAGGGTTCCTGAATTTGCATATATTTGCAGATATAAAATGGTATGCCAGTGTGTAGTCAAACTTCCAAACAATTGACTCTAATTGCACATATTAATAAACTAACTAATTGGATTATAACTTGTAAAAATTACACTGCATTTAAAAAAACAGTCAAAGGCATTCTAAACTTACTGCAGAAAAGCATTCAGAACTATGAACAAAGCATCATTGCCCTTATAATTTATTGTACATTGATTTATCAACACCAAACATGAATATAATCTGACAGTTAACAGAATCTATAACCACAAGAGAAGAAAAGGCATAGGTTTCATATAAATTAGCATATTCTGAGATACTTTTATAAAACATTCATTAGTGCAGCACAGCACTTCTTTGACAATACCTCCAGCTGTATGAAAACACAAAAAATATGAACATATTCATGAAAAAAGAAACAAAAATGTAATTATTTCATATAATTCCTAATTTTATATCGTAGTATTTATGTATCATTGTTTCATAGTCATAAAGAAAATAACTGACATGTCAATAATATTGTAAATGTAAAATGCAACACTGCATAAAATAAATTAATAGATGTAGGTTATAAATGAACGTGAATTGGGATGTAATTTTCTTGCTATCATGTAAACAAATACTTATTTAAATATTGTACTTACAAAGTTGTTGACAATGGAGTGGCAATATAACCTAAACTTAGGTATTCATTTTTTACACTAATTACTACTTATTTGTTAGCATAAAAGGTATTCTTTATTCCTAAATGTATAGCTAATTATTTGCTATTTGTTCTGTGAATGAACTAAAGATCATTAGCAGTTTCAAAATGCAGATAAACACTCTACTTTTTAGTTAACATTAATTGTAATTGCATTTGTTGCCACATTTATAGCAGGAACACATACCACATTTTTGCAACAGTGGTAATTTAAAAAAAATAATGTTTTGTATTTCCCTATTTTAAAATATCACCTTCACATTCACGTTTAGTAAGGGCTTAATATTTATTCAGTGTATCTAAGAGAGTTCCATAATTTTGGTGCAATTTCTCCATTTTGCTGGAGGACTTTTTATGATAATTGTTTGCCTTTGGCCCTCTGGGCAGATAATTGTGGAGAATTGCTATATGTTTTTGACTTTTCCTTTGCAACTTTTACTCTGGGAATCATATCACTCTCATTGTCTGTTGATTCACAATGTTCCAAAATATGTTTATCTCACGATACCATGCATTTAACTAGGATTCCTTTATAATTTTCCAAATCTAAAATTGTCTGTCAAATAAACACAAAAAATTTATAATGTTATTGATAAAAGAGATAAAAGGCTCTCATAATCATAATAAAAGCTTAATGTTCCAAGTTTGACTCTTAGCTGATTGCAACATTAAGGCAATTCTGTTATGGGGTATCACTAATTCTAATTGCAATATTTATTTTTTCTGATAAACCTCAATGTCCATAAGTATCATACGATATAAGTATCGTAAATGTTCTTTAATACTGAAATTTCACATTCCAAAATAAATTTATATGCAGCAGCACCTTCATTAAACAGTGGTCCAAACAATTCACTGGTAGTTTTTCAAGAACTGTATTTATAATTGATCATTGTTCAGAAAAGAAAATTAACCACTGAAGACATTATTTTTTAACACCAACATTCTGAACATGAACATCCTCTAGTGTACAGATGGGCATGCCAAGCCAAATCCAAATTAGGTCCGCAAAGCAGTGAAGAATCGCTGCAGTTATTCAATCAATGGCATTATGTTATGATGACTCTGGATTTCTGTCTGCCAGTTAGAAATGGAGTGATGGAAGTTGCAAACCTCTAGTTTGGCTCTGCATGGCCCATCCCTGCTGTACTATTACTGTCACTAATTCGCCATAGTTTCCTAGCTGCAGTGAAAAAGAAACCAATTGATCACACTTCCACACACTATGCTGGAACGGAATGAATGAGGAAGCACTCCATGAATTTCTTGACTAGGTGCAAACATTTGTTTCATTGTTTTAATATTTAATTTTCCATGTAGAACGAGTCTTAGCTACATATATTCCACTACTTTGAAAGCATGTACTAAATAAAATTTTAAGGACTAGCTTAGATGTGGTTTTGAAGGTTGTTTAATGAATAGGTGCAAAGAGAGATCTTTCTCTTAATCTTTTAATGTACCATGTTGAATATCATAGAACTTTGGGAAAGTATGTATGAGTAGATGTTTAGTACAACAGTTAGAAAATGTTTTATTATTTTATTGTAGTAGTTCATAGTATAGCATTAGTTATATATGGATCATAACTTAAATATTTCATCAATTTATTTTCATTCATTTTTCAATAGTGTGGAGCTGGAGGCTGTTTGTTGGAGCTGTGTATTCAACTAGCCATTATAATGGTGGGGAAGCAAATTATGAACACAATACTTGAAATGTTGTTCCCGTAAGTAAAGGATGGTTTTTGTAGTCTCATAAATCATAATATGATACATATATTTTATACGTGTATGTGTGTGTGCATGCATATGCATGATTATGTGTGTAAAGCAATGAGATATTAAAGCAAAATATTCTTTGTTCTGTAACATTTTCCAAGATAATATATGTTTTCATCGGAGTCAGGGGTGCACTTCATTTCTACCACCAACAAGGAGACATTTTTGCCTGGTGAAGCAGAGAATCAAAATGAGGCTTATCTCTTGGACCTCAACTTGCAGATCCCGGACATGGGAATAATTTAACAAACCAATAAAAACAGTCTGTTTTTACTTTGTAAATTGGAACTTGCACAGTGAAGCCAATCATATTAATTGATATCATTGAATGATTCAGTTGAACTACACACTCTTAAAGCTTCACTTACTTTTCATAAATGTTCTCGAAACCGGTTCCATACATTTATGAAAAGTAAGTGAAGCTTTAAGAATGTGTAGTTGAACTGAATCACACAATGATATCAATTAACAGTCTGTTTTGTTGTAACTTGTAATTAAGCAGCACATTGTGAATTCAAATGTTATACACTCCCTCTGCTCAGTTACAAGGCATGCCACCATTAGTGCAACCTTTTTCAGCTTTTCAAACATCAAAATTATACTGATTTCAACATAAATATAAACAAGCTGTGCAATGACCAGTTCGGGAGCAGTGTTTGTGTAGACATTGTTTAAGATAATGCATAATACAATAAATAGTGCCTACTAAATTTAGGCCTCTTTCAAATTATGTTATCTTTATGCCATTTAGAGTTTGCATAAATGCAAATGGAGCAGTTCAACATAAATAATCCTCAGATACAGTATTGCAATACAGAATTTGTGCCACCGGCAACTGTCTTCATATGAAGCATTTCAATGAAATGAATTTTTCATAAGTGCTTACAGTAATGGCCAGTTTTGTCGCTATTTGTGACACAGTATTATAGGAATGGTGAATAGGTTAACTTGCGACAAGTGTTTGATAAACAACGGGTAGGCATATCAGAGAATGCAAGAATGCTACTGTGGTAGTTCCATCCAATATATAGCATTTCTTGTCCAATTATTTTTAGAATTTGTTTTAGGCAGGTACACATAAATTCCATTAGGAGTCCTAGACCTTGTTGCAATATTTCCCTCTACATCGCCATATCTCAGTTTGCTTCGGAGCTTTGAAAGTAATGGAGATGGTAGTGACTGCAAAGAGGAAACAGCTACACAAGAATGAGGTTAAATGTTAATGTTAATGAGCTAAATGGAATTTTTATTTTATTCTTGCATTGAGAGCAGAATGAAGCATGACAATAGGACACACTAACCCAGGTGATATGCATGTATATGTGAGAAGAAATGAGAAGCGCTTTACTTTCAAACATTTGCCGCGTGTGCATCATTCCTATGGTGCCTTTATAATCATGGACAGTGTTTCCGGCAATAATATATTAATTATAATTCAGAATTTTCCTCTGTTATGAGACAAGGCTGATATTATATGCAAATAAAATGGAAAAAAAAAAACATTCCTGGAGTATGGTGATGATTGCCATGCATGCACCGCCACGGGTGGCCGAGGTCGTTAAATCGCGGACTCGTGAGCGGGAGGTCTGGGGTTCGAATCCCGCCAGGACCGTCCCCCTGAATGAGGTTTTTTCCAGGTTTTCCTCAGTCCTCGAAATGGCAAATGCCGGGAAGGTACCCTAAACTTAAGTCTGGAATGTTTCCTTCCTTAAAAATAAAATCCTTTCCCAATATATCATTTCATTTCATGTATCACCAATGTCCATCGCCTGTGGTGCCTCTAGCAAAAATGGGCATTATACACCATTCATTCATTGCTATGCTTGTAGAAAAGGAAATTATTTAAAGAAGTGTCTCTTCTTTCAATAAGTTCTACAAATAAGGTGACAGATAACTGGAAATAATTGCATTTACTAGGATGGCCTTGAAATTCTTCAAAGAGTTTATGGAAAGTTGTCTGTTCTTTTCCTATAAGGAGATTAATCCAATATTTCTTTCTTCTCTTCATTTTAAGTTTTTATGTAAGAACCAAAGAGCTAATACTTCAAGATTATCAATTTAAAAATATCTTCCTCACAAGTATGTGTTGAACTGTACAACTGAGAAATAATAGCTGACATCCACAACACCCAGTAGAGTACTGTATCGCATATGTATTTTTAACCTGTTACTCTACAAACCTTTATCGCATACAGCATACATGTATTGTTGTGTGAATAGGCGGTACACTCATTCCTAGTCCTACCCTTTAGTAAGCTGCATAAAATCTCCATTTGTAATGAAAACACAGCAATAACACACGCATAGCATGGCATGGACACATGTGGTTTCGAAATGCCATTCACATGAAAATTACAGTTATCGTATGTGTTTTACTATGTGAATGCACACAGTTCAGGGTATCAAAAGCCATTATTTACCTAACATAAATCCTTTTCATAAAGCAGATAACTTCTGTCCCCTTATTAAAATTTTTGTTAATACTAAAGCAACAATCTGTTTCAAATACTAGCCTGTGTATAAATACGAAGGCTATTCTTTTTCTTTTTTACACCTCACCCTCCAAGCATGTTGTAGGCATTTATTGTTAGAATAGATCTTAATTTCTTCTTCATTTGTGAAATTATTTCTTCACTTTATTTCTAGCTGTCAGCAGGTACATTTGTTTCAGGATAGTTTTTCGTTTCTCTGGTTTTTGTCTCTTGTTTATGGCCTTCATCCTAATAAATTTCTATGTTCAAACAACACATCTAATGACATATTCTTCATACTGGGATATTTAAATATTAATTTATGAATGGGGGTCTTCATGACTCTTGAACATTTATTTGTCACTTCTATGAATATTGGTGAAGTCGTACTCTAAACTGATGGCAAGTAAAGCTAATGTTCTAATGGTTTAATTAACTATTTACTTGAAAAAGATGAAAAACGGAATTTTTCAGCAAGAAAGTGACTTTTATGTGTCCCATAAAACGAATCAATTTTGTTTTAACTTTTAATTAATGGCCTGCAAGCATTTATAATAGTTGCAATTTTTCAAAATTTACAACTTGTTTCTTGTGAATAAACTAGTTGCTCAGTTTATTTAAAATGATATAATATGGGTAACTTATTTACATACTTCACTTACTATATTTTCCTAAGTTGGAACAATGTTTCAGGAACCAGCGTTCCCATCTTCAGCCGTTGACCCAGTGGTTTCTGATGCACGTGTTGGTCCCTTGCAAGTTGTTGTGTAAACTGTGGTTACCGCTGGTGAATCTGAAATGAATCTAGAAAGGTGATTCAATATAAAGCTAGCCCCAATCAACAGATACAATATCAAGAACCTCTTAAGCTCAAAATTGAAAGACAAGATACCCATAGAAAAGAAATCAGGAATATATGCCATAGAATGTTTAGACTATAATTTGAAATACATAGGAAAAACCAAGAGAATTCTGACAATCCAGAAGAAAGAACATGCTAGAAACATCAAATTTAAACAGACGGAAAAATCAGCAGTGGTACATCATTGTTGGAGCCAAAATCATGAAATAAACCCAGAGATAAAACTTTTAAAAGAAATAAAGAACCCATTGGAATTAGCTGTCTGAGAGAATATTTTCATCTTAAAATATCATAAAGTCGCTATGAATTTTAATCTTCCACCATGGGATCACCTTTCTAGATTCATTTCAGATCCACCAGAGGTCACCATAGTTTACACAACAACTTGCAAGGGACCAACATGAGCATCAGAAACCTTTGGGTCAACAGCTGAGGATGGGAATGCCGGTTCCGGAAACATTGTTCCAACTTACGAAAATATAGTAAGTGAAGTGTGTAAATAAGTTACCCATATTGTATCATTTTAAATATAATGATTTCACTGTAATCAGCTTCAAAAATTATACATATACAGTTGCTCAGTGATTTTATCAACACTTGAAAATAATTCATCTTCCTCATACACTCACCCTTCTCTTCCCAAACAAACTTCTTTCCTCTTCCCCATTACCACCACCTGCAATTTTACTGAGCATTGTTGCACTTAATGTAGTGTGAGTGTCCCTTGAATAATTCTCATATGTCATTCAGAGCAGTTTGGTGCTTAGTAACTGCCACGGGTGGCCAAGATCATTAAGGCGCTGACATGTGAGCCTCTTCGATTTCCACCAGGATCGTCCTCCCTGATTGAGGCTTTTTCTAGGTTTTCCTCAGTCCCCATAAATGGTAAATGCCGGGGAGGTACCCTAAAGGCCTGGGATACTTCTTTCCTTTAGAATAAAATATTCCTTTCCCAAATTATCATTTCATTTTATGTATCATCAGCATCCATCGCCTGTGGTGCCTCAGTAAATATGGACATTAAACTCTGTTTAAAAAAATAAGCTCTTGGTTCTCTTAAAAAGATAACACATTACTCATATTTTATTAGCATCTCTGTTACAAAGCCTTATCATCATCATTTTGTATTTTAGTGGAACTGTTAACTTCCAGATGCAAGCAATCACACAAATTTTAATTTAAATGTAGCAAAGCAGTACTTCTTAATAACTTTTGAGGAGTGGATTTGAAATCAAATTTCTTTAATAATCTTCATTTTCGAAATGCATGGAAAAAATGTGAAAATTGTTTGCATTCGTTTTTAATTCAGTATCTTTAGAAAACTTATAATACAAAGTATCTTATTCTTCAGTTTTGCTATTATGGTTGTTATAAGAAGATTCTGTACCGTTGTAAGGCTTGTTAATTTCTTCTTAACATTTAGCACTTAGAAGAAGCTTATATGTAATAACAAAACTTAACACAATGTTGTTTTAGACATCCAGTCAGCTGCCATGTTGCAAGTAAAAATAACATGGACACCAGTTGATGTCATATGCAGGAAATGCTACTGCACCTACCATCAGTGATAGTGTTGTAGTACTTAACACATCGTGATGAAAGCTTAATTGTTAGTGCAAAAATCTAACAACTGACTTCTAGGTCGAACATGAGAAAGAAACTTGCACTCACAGCCTATTGATTTATTAAATCTTTCAGAAACATCTTATTACAAAACTATGGAGATTGCAACAAATTGTATAATTTCCTTAAATGATGGCATTTTTGGCATAAAATAATTAATTTTTCATCAAACGATGTCATATCTAAATAAAGGTATATAATAATAGTATGATTTTTTCTTTGTGACCACTCACCTTCCCGAGCTGAAAAGTGGTGGGTAGTCATCACACTGTGCCCAGCACTGCAGTAAAGAAATGCACCAGTTCAGTGTATGCTGTCAGAATGTCAGTATCTGAAGTGTGCGTGCACAAGAGCAAAAGGAAGCTACACCGGAAAATACATCATGCAAAGTTACACACAATGTGTTACAATATAGTAAAGAAGAAAGATCTTACCATTCTATTAAAGAATACTGTAGAAAGGACAACAATGGCAGTGGGGAAAAGTGAAAGAACAGTACATGCTATAGGGAAGGGGGCAAGGAATTGAGGCTCACTGGAGAAGCATTGTCAACTCTGGTAAAAGTCACCCACATCCAAAGAAAATTGAACTTGACAATTTTGCAAAATGTGCCTTGTGCTCTGAACGTTTTTGAGCTTTATGAACCGAGAAAAGATATTTCAATTTTATGAAAACTGCTGCCAAAGAAAAGATACATTCTGGAGAATACTGAATGACATTGAATTCAAAAAATGCAAAAACTTTCAACACATTTTGCATTCTGACATTATTACATGTCATGCAGCACATTTGAGAACACCAAGAAAAAATTAAAAAGTACCAAAAAAGCAATTGTTTATACCAATGAAACATGAGTTTATACTTATACTGTAAATAAGTGGTAGCTGCATGATATGCAAAGTGTGCACATAAACCAATGTGTTGGGCAGAGGGTTATTGTTGTTCATGCTGGTATTGAAAAGGGTTCAACAAAGGGGCCAACTTGATATGTGATTCCATCATGATTGTGCAGATTATCACAAAATAAATGGCAAAAATTATAATAAATACCTAAATGAACGTCTCATACCAGTTCTGTCACATTGGTACCTTTTTGTTTTAGACAATGAATTGTATCGCACAGTACAAAAAAATAAAGTACCAACGATGGCCTCTAGAAAAGCTGACTTAATTTCCTGTCTAAAAATCAAAATCTCACTGCTGACTCAGATTTAGCTATGGAACATTTAATAGAAAGAATTAAACAAAACAATCCTCAACCTGTATACACAGTGGTTAGAATTTTAAAAGAACACAGATTTACTCTACTATGGATACCACCCTACCACTGTGAACTAAATCTATTCAAACTTGGAATTTTGTGAAACAAAAAATAGTATCTAAAATATTGGTTCCATTTTCCTGCCAGATTTAAAACGAATGACTACACAAGCAATAAGTGAACTCAGTAAAGAAGACTGGATAAAATCTGCCAATCCATTAAAAATATCGAGGAAGGTTGTTCGCCTCGTGATGCGTTAATGGAAGAGGAAGTTGAAAGGATTATAATAAACATAGGCATTGTGAATAGAGATGAAGAGTGTAATGAAAGATCAATTATGACAGGGAAGGTAGCAGAAGACAGAGTTCAACAGATAGTGCAGATGAAATTGAAACTTCTGCTTCCTGCATACAGCCACTTCTGGATCAAAGTACTTGTATATACTGCATATATTGCAGAAATACTAAATTCATTAATATTGTTAGTAATTGTATTTTATTAGCTTCCTAACAGTTGTATGGCCAGACTGTACTCTACACTCCTCAAGCTGACTTACGACGCAGCAAGACAGAGTGGATGGCATTCATACTTACCCTTACCCAAAGAGAAACTCTTGGAGCTCAGAGTCCCGAATGACAGCGGAGAGAGCGGAACTCGTCAGAACCAAACTGCTGCTGGGGGAGGGGGAGAACTCTGATATTGCCTCATGACTGCATAATCTGCATGTTACTGTTTTCATTTTATAGGGATAGGCGTACGATTGCTGTCTTTTTTACAAGAGATGTGAAAACATTTAAGTTTTTGGAGTGTGCTATAGAGACATGCCTAGATGTTTATTGTCCTCAAATTCCCCACCACATTCCAGGCATATGAACTGTTTTGATGTACTCATTATTACACAACAGTTACACTTCCTTATTCACATTAAATGCTTTTTTTTTCCAGTAGTGTTTAATGCCCATTTTTACTACTGAGGCACCACAGATGGTACACTGTACACTAACAGCATGTCTTGAGAGAGCTAAACTCCTCAGTCCCAAGCAGTAGTGGTGGCGGCAGTAGTACAATCTTGCAGCCTTTTTATTTCTACCTGGATTAAAGGGGATTTGCCACCATTATAACGATTTACTCGCTAACATAGTACCACACACACAATGCACTGTAAATTGATATTTACAATTTTTTTTTTCTGCTGGAATCAAAGTAGATTTCTCACCATTACAGTGCCACACCTATCAATTTATATTTACAAAAAGGAGGCAAATGTATGCCGCAAGGCCATAGCGAGCCGCAGCAAGCCACTGGGTCCACTGGTTACTAGGATTTACCCAAGGTTACCATTAAGGTTAGTATATATATGTGTATATATTAATTAATTGCGAATTGCAATAAGAAAACACATAAAAATTACAGTGATTTATTCGCCCCTATTAATTTATGCAGAGGAGGTGAGATAGGCTGTAACAAACTGCAAAATCCACTGAGTTCTTTGGTTTCTAGGATTAACTCAAGGTTAGTGTGTGTGTGTGTATATGTTCATTAATTGTGAATTCCAACAAGACAACGTGTAGTTAAAAGGGAAAACTCAGTTTTTTAGTAATGGAACAATATATTGCAGCCAGAAAGTTACAGAGGGCAATGCATAGGTTATGTTACCTTTAACAAATAAAATTAATATATGCAATATTTACACTTTATCAAATGGCCGGGAAAACTTTCAGCTTTACATTTCTAGTTAACATTGAACATATTAATTGAAAATTTTTCAGGGATGCTGGGGCTGCTAGAAGCCACTACAGCTCCAGTACCGAGACACTACCTAGCATTAGCAGAGAAAAATACTCTGCTAATGCTATCTCCCATTTGGGCTGAGCAGTTCACTTCTCTCTGTATTGCTCGGGACTGGAGCTCTGGCATCTCCGAGAAATTTTCTTCGGGTAAGGGTAAGTGGCAGTCTGCAGTCATTACACACTGGCGCCTTCACTTGAAAACTGTAATGGTTCGTCAGATGGGATATAACACTTTATCTTAACATGCATAGCCTATGGACAACAGCTTGATATAACAATACATTCTGATACAAGGCCCAGTCTGAATAATTGAAAACTGAAGGTAAAATAAATTTTGAAGCCCAGTTGGTGGCGATCAAAATAAGAACAGCAGTATATTTGTGTAGGCTCAAGGATTTATATTGTGAAGAAGTCGGTGAGAGGAATAATTAGCACACTATACTTAAAAGTCCTATTTATATGACTATACTGTTCTTAACATTTCATTATTATTTTATTTGACTATTAGTATTAATGAGCATTAGGGCTTGTAGCTGCTTTTGCTGCCTAGAGGAGAATCTGTGAAATCAGTTTGTTGTAAAATTGTTAGCAATAAACTTTTAAAGCCCTTTAAAGAGTTTAAAACTTTTCTTTATAATAGCATATGCTGTGAAATTTTTCCTTAATAAAGAGAGAGAAAGGAAACTACTCTACTAACTTGCAAATGTGCTTTCTCCTATTATAAGGCAAGCTTTTACTATATCATTAAATAAATAATAAGCAAGTCCAGTATTCATAAAAACCCTTTAGCAACAATCCTTCATCCCATTACAGCCCCATGACTACTCTGACAACATTTTATTACCTTACTCTAAAATTTAGCATAAACTCTAAGTACAATTTGCCATTCAAATAAAACAAAGCAAATTACACATAAAGTCTTGCTCACCATGGTAGGTAAGAAGCTCCACTTTCAATTTATAAATATTGTCCAGAATAATTGCAATCCCCATGGGTACATTACTTATGACCTGTCACTGCACAAACTCAGAAGGAAAAGAAAAAGTGCTCGTGCATTTACACAAGGCACATGGTAACCAACCATATTAAGTCTTAGGTGACATCACCACACTCTCATGATCTTGCTAGAAATGAGCAAAGAAATATTCATCGGTACAAACTTCTTGTGTGCCAATGGCACATTTATTAAAGTAACTAAAAATCTAACATTAATTATACATTGGGATTTTTCCATTATAATTTTGGTTTCATGGACAATGAAAGTGATAAAGGTAATATTGTTAATCTATTTGTCAATATAAAACTATATTTCTTTTTGAATACATTCATTTACTTCATTCTGAACTATTTTTGAAATTTCCATTCAGTATCTAAATCTTCTCCCAATGTTTTTTTATTTATTATATTTGTTTATTTTTTGTGGTTCTAAATTACTATTTAGTATCAAACTGAGTATAGCTCTTAAATTTTGGCATAATTTATTGTATTTGTTAAATAAATCGCAGTTGAAATTTGTTTAAACAAAGGATTTATGTAATCTCTACTTTCTTCATATCTACTCACTGACCTGGATAGGTTCTTAGAGTCACCATACCCCGTCAGAGGGCCATGCAATTTTAACCGTGCTTGTCATATGCAGGGCTAGCAAAATGAATTATCCTTCTAAGCATTTCCATACATCCATTTATGATTGTTGTGCCAAGTGCATAGAAATGATGTTTTCCCCTATTCTTCTTTACCAATGATAATTTTGGGGTAGGTCATTCAGATCTTAAAGTTTTATTTCATTCACACTCTGTTTATCTTGAAAAAGGAATGCCAGCTAACTAGTTAATATTTTCACTGTTAGATTCATTAGAGCTGGATTTTCACTTGGTAAAAAGGGTATAGATACACGATAAACTTATCAAAAACACAGACATATACATCACATTAAAATTACCAATAAATTAGCTATTTTATAAGTATAGCACAATAAAGTTTCTGTATTGAGAACTCTTAAGTTTGTGGTCCGCTTTCATGGGTCTCACGAACCAACTACAAAAGCTGAGAAAGGGTAAATGACCTTCACTCATAACCATAGCTACCAAGACATCTTCCGCACAACCTAGCCTTCAGTACAAGGCCAAATTCCAAATCCTGGCAGCCTCAATTTATTACAAATACAAACTCAGTTTGAAACATTACGTCTTCAGAGGAGCAATAGCTCATGAGTGAGAATTGCATATATATAATATGAGCATTAATTAAATAGTGAATGAATGTGTGAGATTAGTATTGTTTCAAAAGTAAGGGAAGAAATGGAAGAGGTAGAAAGTCCATCCTCCCCTGCCTGCTAGCAAAAGCCATACATCAGATTTTTAACTTTAATATGAATGTAGAGGTTATGTGTAATGTACTCATAATTTTGAATAATAGGAGATTTTTCAGTATTACATTGGCAAACTTGAGACTCCTTGTGTTCTCCAGCAATGAGAACCACTTCCTGTATTTGTTGCATAATGTCTTATTTACTGTTACACTTTGTAAAAAGACAGTAGTGGCCCCTAAATACTGTATAAGCTATACCGCTCAGGATTGCTATAAAAATAATCTCTTTTGAGATAATAATACAACTAATCACTTTTTGGAGAAAATATGTCTCAAAGGTTAAATGAAAGTTACAATTATACTTAGGTGTGAGGATAATATTTTTATAGAAAGGAAGTAAAATAGTTCATTTTAGATAGTAAGCTTTCATCAAAACAATATTAAAAATATCATGGGCACACTGGAGGTAAAATATCCAAGAAAACGTCTTTAAAATTGCACAGATGGAAAATTCTGTTTAATCATGTTATGGTTTCAAAGTTCACAATGCACACAAATCAAGTAATACCAAGGCAAGTGATAAGTATATAGATGCAAGGAATGTAGATGAGGCAGACTTAGCAAAGATTTTGGCATGATATTGGTCAATTGTATATGTGTTGTTCTCTGAACTGTGTGTGTGTGTGTTTGTGTGCATATATGCATATATATATTAAAAAAATCGGAAATAACTATGCTTCAAGAGAAGTCATTCATAATTTTATACAATGAATAATCCAGTGTTAGATGTACCAAGATATAGACTATCAACTACATCTAATATGTGTTTTTATATGGGTGTCAATCTTTTTAATAAGTTATTTTATAATATTCATAATCATACTGTTAAATAATTTAAACAACTTACATGAATTCTTAATTAGACAGTGAGTTGATATAAATGCTCTTACTCCACTTACCATTGAATTAGTTGTTGTTCTAATGTGCAGGATTTTGATCCATCAATTTTTCCCTGGCCAGCCAATATAATTTGTGTATTTTCCCGTCAGGAGCAGCTTTTCTCAGTTCTGTGCATTCCAATAGATGTTCTCCGTTTAGAATCTTGTCACTATTGCAGATCTTACATGTGTTATCATTCATAAAACCAAATCTGTGTAGATGTTCCGCCAGACAATCATGTCCAGTGGCCAGTCTAAAATGAGCAACTGCTTCCTTCCTTGATAGATTTTTTTTATTTTTTGTACTCTTTCTTTTTTATTAGAAAATTTTATTAGATATTAGATATTTCCACTTGAATATTATGTTTGTTTTGTTTTGATATTTTTTAATTTTACATTTAATCCACAGGGCTTTATTGGTTTTGAATATAGCACTGTCCCCTTTCTGGCCAGAAAGTCTGCATTCTCGTTACCTATATCACTCCCACATGTGCTAGTATCCACAGTAGTATAATTTGTTGAAATTTTTTATTAGATATTTCCACACTAATATTATGTTGATGTTTTTGTTCTACAGTCGTTTTGATATTTTTTAATTTTACATTTAATCCACAGGGCTTTTATTGGTTTTGTATATAGCACTGCCCCATTTTTGGCCAGAAAGTCTGCATTCTCGTTACCTATCACTCCCACATGTGCTGGTATCCACAGTAGTATTATTTGTTGAAATTTTGTTTGGAGTAATCTGTAGTAAGATCTCACGTCCCTTACATTGTAAGATTCATATGAACAATCATATCGTTCTTAGCTTGTATAGCTGAAGCTGAGTCTGTAAGAATCACTACTTTATTTTCTTTTATATCAGTCCTATGGTATATCTGTTCCAACGCTCATTATATTGCCACCATTTCACCCTAATAACTTGTGGATTGTCTAGGCAGTGTGAAATAATGCGAGAAATATTTACAATATATACCACCTCCAACATTATTTCTCTGTTTGTCTGCAGATCCATCTGTGTAAATTCTAAGATTGAATTATACAGAACATGTTTCACAGGCCTTTGCCCACATCATCAACTGTATGTCTACTTCCGGATTCGTTGTTGGTTGAAATTTGGAATATACAGAAAGGATACAGAGACTGAAAATTACATAAAAGTTAGTGGTTTTAACCTCATAGCACACAAACATGCATTTTTCAATAGCTTAGCACACAGACTCATTAACATACCCATGAATGAGTTTAAATACAGGGGAGAGTACTCTCACATAATCCAAATGGCAAAAATCAATGGTTATGGCCAAGAAATTGTAGAGAGGAAAATCAAGAAATTCAAACAAGAGAAGACATTAAAACACATTACAACATTGTCAGCAAAAAAAAAGAAACTACCATTCACAAGAAATGCACTTATCATCCTTGGGCGACCAAAAAATTCCCCAACAATTTGGGATTCCTTTGTCCTCAGTGAACAAATTCAGCCTAAATAATCTGCTCAACTCCAGTGATGAATACCTGATGAGAAGAAGCCAGGAATATATCAAATCAATTGTTTGGAATGCAACAAAGTATATATTGGTAAAACAAAAGGAAGCATTGCAATTAGGCTAAAGGAACACTGGAGAAACATTAGTTACAATCAGATAGATAAATTGGCAATTGCACATTACTTTTGGAGAGATAAACATGATTTGGAAGTTAAATAATTAAAATTCATACCCTTGGAACTGAGAGATGGGAACAAATTTTTATAAAAAAAAATATATGAAGATAAAGTTGTGAATCTAGAGATCCCAACAGAAGACAAATTATTTCAAAAGTTCATAAAATGTCCATGAGAGCTACACCAAGTCCATTCAACCAACAACGAATCCGGCAGTTGACATATAACTGATGATGCGGGTGAAGGCGTGTGAAACGTGTTCTGTATAATTCAATGGTAAAGTGAGCATAAGACTATTAAATCAACTCACTGTCTAATTAAGAATAAATTAATTGCTTCACTGTATAAGTTCCAAAAAATTCCAAGTTCCAAGTAAAATTTATTTTGAATTTAACTTACATGAAATTGGTTATTGCAGCATTCATTTTGCTATTCGTGAATTACTTGAGGTAGATATTTTCAGTATTATTGTATATTATTCTTATGATGATATATAATCCTATATAGGTTACAGTTAGATAAATTTTTATTTTTTATTATTATTATTATTATTATTATTATTATTATTATTATTATTATTATTATTATTGTTATTATTATTATCCAGTGCTTTCTGAGTGAACTCACTTTCAATACAAGTAACATTCTTGCATTTTGGCATTAAATTTAGAGAAGTAAAGTTGACAATTTTGGTTCTGTTTGTGAATTTTGGCCCTGCTTCATTTCCATTGCACTGATAGTAATACTTCATGAATTTTGTATTTTCAGTTACTTGGAATTTAAAGGCATTTCATATCTTTGTTAGTTCAAAGCTTAGCAAATATGGCATTAAAATTATAATTTTTATTTCCACTTGTCCTACAGCAGTTTTTACTGCAGAACATTAGGTCTTATATGGAAGTGTTTTAATTGCAGGATAGTGACTTAACAGTGATAGTGTATTTTTTTTTCTTCGGTTTTATAATGGAATTGAACTCTATTGTGTTCTGTATGGTTGCCTCCAGATAATGGAGCAGGTCCAGGCATTATTTACAAATATAGCCTATATGCTTATCTGGACTTTTATTCATTGTTGGCTTGTATACCGGAAATGAAGTTGCAAATTTTATTTGTTTCCTAGTTCTCTTACTCATTCCCTTTTCTCAAATATTAAAGTCATGCTGCACAAGGCAATCTCTCTATGTGACAGAGAGAATAAACTATTGTGAGAAACCATCACATTTAACTAGGCTGCCACTTGTCTGTCATACAGGAACAAGTTATTTTGGTTCGATTGATTTAAGGGCATTCCAATTTTAGCCAATGTTAAAGTGCTTAAAGTAACTCCCTTCTCAAAAAGTGTTAATTGTGGGTACACCCATAGCATCTGTCAGGTTTCAATGAAATATTAGCACTAACCCTAAAAGATGAGCTTGCCAGAGATCTGGTGGTTGATGTGCACCTTTTGGATCACATCATATTTTCTAAGAAAAACTGCAGATAAAATGCAGCCTGTTGAATTTTCCAGCTGCTGAGGCATGGTTGGGTTTTATTTGGTATGTTTAAAGCAATTTTTTATGATTTTTGTTTTTATCGTTGAAAGTCTGATGTAACCAGTCCTGATAGCCATGCACATTGCAATGAATATTTGAGGCAGTACAGGATATTTTGGGAATTTTCATGGTGGGCTGTTGCCTCAACGAGTCCATTTACATTTTCAGCATCATGCACCTGCAGAGTTTAAAACACAATACATTTGAAAAGAGGGAGAGATGGCACAAAACTCAGCCCCTGTAGTCCTGCAGCTCTAGCACAACATCACAAAGAGCATGTAATTTGTAGTATTATTCATCTAACCTTGCAACTGCTTTTATTCCTTCTTCCTTCCATCCCTTCCCTAGTGCTGAACTTTCCTTCACACTGGAAGTAAATGTAGGAATTATATTGTCACAGCTGAGCTCGTAATGGTTTTTACTGCAAGAAAAGCACTTAGATATATTTACTGTAACCATATGGTGTTTTTGTGTTTTCTTTTTAATAAAGTGAGCGAGAGTCCAATTTTGTAATACCTATAGAAAATTCAAATGTGCACTACAGGTATTCCTTAAGATAGTTGCTAGAAATGGCTAAAGGAGATAGCTATAAACTTGATATGAAAGCCACAGCAGAACTGAAATGAGATGTTAGCATTTTTGAGAAGTATTCAATTCTGGAAGAGATATAAAATTCCAAAATATTGATCTAGTTTGATCTTGGTTTATGGCTCGTGTTTGAGTTTTGGCTCAGACCATAATCCTGTTACTCATCTAGTGTTGCTACTTTTTGTCTAATTATTATTGATTTGTTTTATTTACGGACGCTCTTTAACATCTCAGGTCATCAGCATCCCATTCAATTCAGGGCATGAAACAGCCGACAAATTTTGCTCAGAACCCTGTACTTTCAGGCTTGAGGTTCTTTTTCGTGCCATAAATGTATGACACGGGGCCCATGGCTTTACTTTCCTACCAAAGGAAGCCATACTTAGGATTTTTATACTCGAAAATATCCATCGATCCTGGCCGGGTTTGAACCCGCAATCTTGGGTTTAGAAGGCAAGTATGGTTACCACTACTATATATAGGACAAAGGCTGTTGATGAAGAAGAAAAGCTAGGACACATTGCCACATTAATGTAGCATAGAGTTGTACCCTTTAAAACTACATTTGCCCTTTTCCATCGTTACCCTGACTAGCAGTAGTACTGGATTGTTTTGGGCAGAGAAGGATACTTTAATACTTCAGCCTTGCTCATGGCTGGCTATTACCAGGAGCAGCAGGTCTTACATTTGAATAAAATCATGTGATATATGTCGTACTAAACACTCATATTGCTTCACTTACTTGTGTAATATTTGGAACCGGTTTCGAAGACATTTGTCTTCATCTTCAGCCAAGGGTATGACTGGTTGGAGAATCCAACTGCTCTGTAGAGATGAAGCGCCATCCTGATGGTGTTTTTATGTACTTAAATTTGGTCTTTTCTACCTTTGGAATATCAAAGTTCATCAATCAATCTCTGTATTTATGAATGTAAATTTTTTCCCAAGTATCCAATTCTATATGTCCCTCAGTCTCTTTTAATAAATTCACCTTCTGCACAATCTCATGGTTTTTAGTCCAGAAATGATATGCCACAGCTGATCTGTCTGTCTGTTTATATTTTATGTTCCTGAAATGCGTGTGCCTATATTTCTCTTTGTTTTTCCAATATGGATCTTTTCATAATCTGCACATGTTATTCTGTAAATCCCTGCTTTTTTTCTCTTGTGGGGTGTTTAGAGCTGTTTTATCTTTCAAGATGTTTCCTAAATTGAATCTGTTGATGGGTGCTAATTTATATTAAAACCTTTAGGACTATTTTGAAATTTTTATTGCTTTTGGATGATATGTGAATTTTTGAAAAATTGGTTTTTCTATATTTGCTGATAATGTGGTGATATCTCAGATAAGTTTTTTTCCTTTTAAATCTTTCCACGTTTTTATGTACCAGATCTTTATTAAAGCCATTTAAAATTGCCATTTCTTCTATTTTCTTATATTCTTTTCTAAACTCTTCTTTACTAATTGGTGAATTAACCAAACGATATGTTAAGTTGTTGAAAACTGCATGTTTGTGTGATAAAGTGTTAAAACCATCTGCCTTGATATGATTATCTGTATGGGTATCTTTCCTATATATATATCCCAAAGCTCAGATTCTCATGGTTCTTCATAATTTTAATATCTAAAAATGGTAACATGTTATCGTTTTCTATTTCATATGTAAACGAAATGTTCCAGTCTTGTATGTTCAGCAGCTTTAAGGCATCATCAATAAGATTTTTGTTTACTATAGAAAAAATGTCATCTACATATCTCTGCCAAATCTTAAAAAAGCATGGAAAGGCAGAAGTAATATGCATCTCAAATTTGCTCATGAAGAGGTTTGCCAAAAAAGGTAATAAAGGGTCACCCATAGTAAGTCCTGTTTGTTGTTTATAAAATTTTTCTCTAAATGTAAAAAATGATTGATTTAGGCAAATTTTTGTGAGGTTAATATATTCCTTTTTATGTACCTCTCATTAATTCCAATATTTAACCATTTGTCTAAGTAAAGTAAAAGTTTTTCTTTTGGTATACTTGGAAATAATGCTGCTACATCAAAAGAAATTAATGTGTTGGATGGTAATAACTTAATGTTCTTAATCTTCTCTATTAGTTGAAATGAGTTCTTTGTACTTTTACGAGGAAAACTTGGAAACATATTAAATTTATCAGTCAACCATTTTGCTAAAAGATATGAAGGCGTATTGATATTATTGATAATATGCTGCATACTTTTTCCAAGTTTGTGAATTTTGGGTAAACCATATATCTTTGCTATTATTGGGTTATTTTGTCTTAATTTGTATTTAGTTGTGTTTGGAATAACTGTGCATGTTTGTATGGCATCATTTACTGTTTTACTACATTCTTTCAAAGGATTTGATTTGAACAAATTCTTTTATATTAAGCAATTCTTGCATTCTAGAAACATATTCGTCCTCAACCATAATTGCTATTTTGTTTCCTTTATCTGCCTTTCTATACACTACCTCTTTTTTATTTAGTGATTTTATAGTGTTTCTGTATATATTAGTTATTGGTGATACCTTTCTATTGATTTCTTTGAAAGCTGTTGCTGATTCTTTCTTTTTCTTTATTATTTAAGTTTCCCATAGCAACTTCCAAATCAACTATGTAATCCTCAATGTTACTGGAATATTTAACACACATTTTTAAACCTTTATTGAGAAAGGCTAACTCCTCTTTATTGAAACTTTTTTTAGATAAGTTAACTACATGGTTCTGTTTTGATTTTGAATTTCTTGAATATTTAATTTTTTCCAGATTTTGATTACAATTGCTAAATTTTCTTTTATGAATGCTAACTTTTTTTTCTTGATGAGAAATTGTATGTGCTCCAATGTATTTCTTATCAAATTGTCCAAAAAATACCTCCTAACCTTTTTGAAATGAGTAGCTATAAATCTTATAGTTTTAAGTCTATATTTGCTAGTTTAGCGTAATGTTTGGTTTTTTCTGTTTGAAAAAAAGGTCATACCCAGTCAACTGGTGAGCGCAGAAATATCCCATTAGTCTTTCAGTTTACAAACATTGCTGATGAATCTTACTATCTTTAATTTTGCACTATTTTTATTTTCAGTCTATTCTACAAATGGTTGAATACTTTAAAGGTGAAGACAGGACATTCTGAGGGACAGGAGCCCAGTTTTAGCCACTATCAATGGGTAAAGGACTTCAAATTAGTGGAATGGGGCTCACAAGGTCTATTTCCTGAATATCTAGAGATGGGTAAGTAAGAAGTGTTCAATATAGGTTTATTATAGCGTAGGTGCATAGATTTCATAAAAACATGCTTAAACATAGATTAAATAATCATATAAACTATAATGATAATTTATGATTTCAACAAAAATACAAACATAATGCTAGGGTACAGAGTATTGCTCAAGGATTCTAGTCACATTTTAGATGGGAATTTCACTCTAGACAAAATAGTAATGATTTGTCAAAATATTCAGGCCCAATGAATTAGGTAAAATCAAGTATGACATTATAGAATTGTGGGCATTAATTTATTCTGGATAGTTAGTATTAACTGTATTAGCTAGAATAAAAACAATCTTTAAAATACCCATGAGAATAACCTGGTGCATAAGCATAATGATATGATTGATATTATTGTATGAATTAGTTGAACTACACACTCTTAATGCTTCACTTACTTGTCATAATATATAGAACAAATTTCTTTGTTTTTGAAACCGGTTCTATATATTATGACAAGTAAGTGAAGTATTAAGAGTGTGTAGTTCAACTAAATCATACAATAATATCAATTATATGATTAACTTCACTGTGCAAGTTCCAATTTATATTTTAATAATGATATGAATTGAGAACATTGTCCAAAAAGTGTATAAATGTGTAGTATGAAAAAAGATATTAAACTATCTACAGTGTTTTAGCTGATTGCATGCTCAGAAAGCCAAAGTTGCACCAGCAGCACTACTTCATTCAGTAACAAATAAACGTTAATTTTTCATTAAGCATAACCCTTGTGTGGCATTCTGGGCACCTTAATATATAATTCCACAGTTCTTACTGCATTTTCCTAATCTTCAAGTTCTGTTTAGTCTTCTCTTAAAAAAGTTGAGTACTAACTTGGTTTACAATTCTTCTCATCAATTAGTTGAATCATGCCACATGTACACCTCTCAAGTTACCTTCTTCTCTCTGTTGCCACCTCCTAAACTCACGGGTTTGAACCCGGCCAGGACCGATGGATTTTTTTGGGGCGTAAAAATCCTAAGTATGGCTTCCTTCGGAAGGGAAGTAAAGCCATGGGTCTCATGTCATACATTTACGGCACGAAAAAGAACCTCGAGCCTGAAAGAGAGGCCTCTGAGCAAAATTTGTTGGTCGTTTCATGCCCTGAGTTTAATGGGATGCTGATGATTTGAGCTGTTAAAGAGCATCCATAAATAAATCAGTCAAAAAAAAAATCTCTGTTGCCATATATTTTCTAAGCCTTTTCATCTTAAAGGCTTATTCTTAGGTCTATTATGTACAAAATATTTTATTTTCCATTTTCCACTGCAGATTTCTTTAATGCAGCACAGTATTCCATAATTTTTATAATATTATTTCAGCATTTTCACTTCAAATAATTTGAAAAGCAACAATTTCTTTGATTTTTTTTCTCTTGTCATCTTTATAAAGAACATAGATACTACTGCATTACTTAACCACTATTTTCTGAAATTTCATTTCTTAAAAATATATTCACAGCCATTTATTAAATAAAATATAGCATTTCTTTTTTGCTACAAAAAAATGCAGCACAAATACCTTATTTTGTATAGTTAGCTCAATAATTGATGGTAAATGTGATTGTATATAAGCAATATTACCTTGCATATAATAAAAATTGTTATTTCATAGCCAATATTATAGAGCATAATCAGACATATGTTTTATATATTTCACAAACTGATGGCAGCTTGTGATATGCCTTTTTATTCTGTAAGCAATATGGCTAAATACTCAAATTTTTAAAAAAAATTTACGAATATCACTGATATCTCAGAATGTTTCCAATTCAGGAAATTGTCAACACTCTTCTGTCATTTTAAGGATAAAATGATACACATTATATTCAGAGTTTGAATTATCACATTTGTTTCAAATGGCATAGCAAAATGGATGTTCTACCATACTTCTGCAGGTTGTAAATCTCATAAATAACTGCACTAACATAGATTCTACTGAACACTTTAAAAAAATGGCTGTATTCTACCAGTATTGCATCCTGGAGATGTTATTGAGAATACACTGAAATTCCTTTGAAGAATTGTGATTGGTTTGTAAAGTTAGCTGCTGTTAGTTATTGCTGGTCAGCTCATGACCAAACATTCTCTAAAGAGAATTTCTCTCACACATTATCATTATATTTGATTGATGCTGATATCTGTTTTAATCACAAATATGGGAAAGAATGAATATTGAAAAGCATCACCATTGTACCAAATAGATATTAAGTTTAGAACTGCTGTCATATAAGAGGTTCACCACACCAAAATAGATGATTTTTTCATTAAGACAGAAACTGTAAGAAAATGCAATGTAATGTTCTAGGTTGGCATCAGCAAGAATAAGATAGTCATTGGTAGGTAATCAAGATCATAAAAGGAAGAAAGAATGGTTTCATGCTGGAATATGCAATAATGGTAACAGAAAAGCAGTGCTGTGAATAAGATAAACTCCAGGTTGAACGGTTCCAGTTATGCATGATTTATCCACTATAGGTCAGCTGCCCAAGGTATTGAAGTCCCCTTAGAAGGGCACTAGAGCAGAAACTCTCCGAAAGTGCAAGCCATCATCACACTTTGTTAGGCCACCTCTCCCTGGCACTTCAGTTCCTTTAATATAACAGAACCAAAGGAATGAAATAATATGAAATGAAAGAGAAGAAAATTCATGGAAAGGGTGTCCTTCATAGCATTTGCCCAAACAACCATGAGAAACCATGGAAAAAACCCATGGTGAAGATGGGAAGGGATCTAATCCAAGATCTTCTAAAGGCGATTCCCAAGCCTTACCACTTGAGTCATCTCGTTCAGTATAAAAAGGGTTGATGAATAGAATGAATTTAAAAACAAGAAAACTGCTTGAGGAAGTTATGAATAGAAAGCAAAACAAAAATGAAAACTGGTATGTTGCCAATATTAAGTGAGGAGAAGCAATGTGCTCAGGAAGTTCATGAGTCTTGTAAATGCATGTAGCTTAATGTGTTATTCTAAGCAGCATGCTCGAAGTAATCAAGATCATGGTACTATGTTGGCAAGAGAGGGTTTTGTTGCCACATGGTAGGGTGCATGAGCTATCCTCTGTGCATCTGCTTTGCTCTTTTCTATGCCAAGAAAGTTGCCTACTTATGTAGGCTAACCAAATTTTCCAGGTTAAAAACTGGGAAACTTCAAATAATCATTTATTTATTATGTATTTCAATTATACAAAGAAGCTCCATCCCATCCAGTTTAGGTCATTATAGGGCCAATAAATTTTGTTCAGGCATCTTCTTTCAAGCCTGAGACTCTTTACATGCCGTAAATATATGACACAGGACCAGAGGCTTTATATCCCTTTCAAAGAAAGCCATACTTTAGAATTTTATGCCTTAGAAATACATCAATCCCGACCGGGTTGTAAACGAGATAATTATGGTTACTACTAGATCACCAATATAGAATCTCGACATCAATATTTACCAATCATTAGCATACCTTGATATGATGATGATGATGATGATGATAACAGCAATAATAACCATCACCAACATCATAATAATCATCTAGAAGTCTAACAATGCCACTGGAAACCCGTGCCAAGCACGCATCCATATTTAGTACTGAAAATGTAAATCTTCATTAAATACAAAAATAAAATAATCCTTTAATGATGTAAACCAATGTTTTTAGGCATGGTCACTGCCAAGGGCTTATAGGACATAGCTGTAAGCATCAGTTGAAATTAACAAGTGACACAATTTAATACATTTAAATTCGTCATAAAAAAGGTTAGCTGTAACAAGAAACTCAGCATTGACAAGATTTATGATTTTGTTGATAATTTCAGTGTTTTACTCACATAGTTGATTTTTTTAAATGTATTGCTACATTTCACCCATCCATACACTTCAAAATGAAATCTGTATTTCGATTGTTAGAACAGAGAGCAGGAGTAACAGATTAAGTTTCTTGGAAACTGTTTCCACCTCAGTGCACTCTCATTAAGCAAATTTCTGTTGTGTTGTGAAAAAATATTTCTTTACTACATTCCTCAATTCTTCCAATACCATATGCATAAATGGCCAATTCTCCTATCTTTGAAAAATATATTTTTGTAACCTCATAAATATATGCTAACCTCTTCAAAATGTTACACACCTTGTAAATTACTTCTCTATTCTGACTCCAGATGACTTCATGCTTCCTTACTGTAAAACCACCTGCACTACTTGTCCAGCTTCTAACGACATGTTAAAATAAAAAAATAAAGGAAGAAAAGGAAAAACAAATAAAGAAGAAGAGAAAAATATCAAAATGCAGAATACTAGTTGATGCACTAATTAATTAAAGCACTAATGATAATGTGCTTTTAATGAAATTATTATGGGTGGAAAAAATATAAATACAAAAATTTCTCCTGTATAATTTTTAGAATTCTTTTTGTATTTATCCACTGGTAAAAATCATAGTGTTTCAACAACTGGCTTTTTCATCTCTTCTTGCATGTATCTGTTATTATTGTTTGTACACATTGTGAATCTCAACTTCAAGCTGTCAGCATTCCGTGCACCAGATTATATCTAATCATCCAGAATAAAAATATGGGATATGCATATTCATGAACAGAAAAGCAAGTTCTATCCTCCGAAGCCATATATGGGGTTTCCGTACGAAAAAATTTAATTGTATTCGAGTGATATATGTAATGAGTTCTTCACAGCAGGAATTAGGCAACACTGTATGATGGTGTAGCAATTTGATTGGCTAGTGCTTCACACCAGTACGTTTCTGCATTGACTTAGATATTCCTTTAACTGTTGTGCCTGCAATATGAAATATTTAATATCTCGCTTGCAAAAAAGTCAGGTACTGGTACCAAACAACCTAATAATTATACTTTTTACTCAGAAGCCATAACCTATAATTTCATTCTATTTTATTTCATCTTTTAGGTCTTACATTGTCAACAGTGGACACGTCTTTCATATTAGGGGACTCTTAAGAGTTTTGGGTGTTTTAGAACTGTGATGTATATGAAAAAATCGATTTGGCAAAATGTTGAAAATGAAGCTGAGAGAAACAATAAAAAGTTCCTTGTACCCTTATCCTTCAAAAAGGGACTTGTATAATTTAGTTTAAATTTGTTCTGGAGAAGCTCTGTATAATATGGAGTCAACTTTCTTTTTACTTAATTTTTATGCTGCTTTTTCACTGACAATGAGTTCAAATATATTTCAAAAAACATAGAAGAAGAACATCATAATTTAATTAGCTTATTTAAAATTATATTTAAATATTTGTTTATATAGTAGCATATGTGACATAAGGTATTCTAATCAATGTCTTAAAAGTATTTTTCCTCGTACTTTGATATTTTGGGAAAGCTTATTATACATATAATAAAACACTTGAGATACAAGAAATCTTTTGGATCACATAATATATTGGATCATCATTTTAATCACCTGTGCCCATTTTTTAATTTAGCTCCTAGCTGAAATTTGTAACTCATTTCTGAAGTAGGTAAATTTGCTGAAATAAAAAAAAATATATTGTTCAATATTCAACAGAGGAATAAAATATTTAAAAATATAATTATCCCTTCTTTGTTTTCACACATCCTTACCTATGTACAAGAGATTAATGTCTCTTTTTTGCAATAATGTAATATGCCTTCAAGTTCTCAAAATTAGCTGCATAAGGGTAGAGGTAATATTAACACTTTGTATTCCTTCACAAATTCAACTTAATGCATAAGATAACAGAGGATACACAATAGGGCTCTTCTTAGATCTTAGCAAAGCAATTGGTACAGTGAACTAAGTAATTAAAGTACTTAAGTACAAGGAATGCAGTAGAAAACGTATACAGTTCATACTTAAGTGACGGAAATAGTTTGCAATCCCCATTTATCCACCTTTGTTATATCTTGTAGCTAATAAATGTAAACTTACTAAAATTTGTTCTGTTCCCTAATGATACATAGTAATTTTAAATAAAATTAATTACAAATTCAAATAAAAACTACTTTCCCCAATTTAGCCATTAAACATTGCATGCCCTTTTAGTAATATTCAATGATGACTTAAAAGATGTAAGCACTAAATTCCTAGGCATTTTAGATTTTTCAAATATTCAATTGGAAAGTCATATATTGTATTTAACGTACCCGATGCTATGCTATTAGAGCTATAAATAAAGTAAAGCCTATAAAAGTAGTAATGTCAACCTATTTTGGTTATGTTTATTCATTCTTATGTATGGTATTACTATATGAGAAATGCAAATTGCAAAAGAGGGTATGTAAAAAAATAAAACACATATCAAACCGAACAGAAAGCAAACAAATCTTTGAAATACTACATACATATTTATTTTATTAAGAGAAATTTTATTCATAACAGCCTAAACCCATTTTAAACAATGAAGATTGTTACGGGTAAATAAAAGAAGAGCAAAAAACATCCACTTTCTCTCCGTTGTCTCAACAGCACAGCACATAAACGATTACTTTATACAGGCTATTTCGAAACAATACTGAACAAAGATAACAGTAGTGTGGTTTGTATTTCTACTAGTCGTAAACTTACATCGCAACTTCAAAACACATTTAAATAAATCTTTATTTAGCATGGCAAATTGCACATTTTTTGTGGTAGCAAAGAAGCCTCTTATATGTGATGCCGAAATAATTCGTCGCTGGCCACATAAACTGCAGGAAGCATTGGGAAGTATGTCGTGCGCAATAAAAATGAAAGGTCTCTTCGTAATTTGTTATTGTAGTTTTCAAGGAAATGAAGGCATCATCTTGATTTTACATAAAGGGACAGTAAGGTAATAACTCCGCAAACAAAGGGCTACATACAGGAATTATTTATTTGACTTTCCTCTTGAACACGGCAAATAATGTTACCCGCTAACAACGAGCATATCTACATACCGAGGGTGCCAAAAAATGTATACACACTTTCACAATAGATATGTGTTTAATATATTTCAAAGTTGGACGGAAAAAACAACAGTAATGTGTAGTATGATGTTCTGTAAACAGATGTGACTCGCATACATCATGATAGCGTTGTTGCGTTACAAGTAAATCAACAATGAACAATTGAAGACAAGATTGTCGTATGATGTTCTGTAAACATATGTGACCCACATTACGTTATGCTAGCGTTGCTACAACAAAATGGAGCCAAGATTATCGTTTGAACAGAAGAAAGCAATTATGAAGTAGTTTAGGAAAACCGAGAATGCTGTTGAAGTTCAAAGGCAATGGAGACGTGTGTACAGAACAGAACCGCCAACGCGAGTAACAATTGCACGCATTCGAGACAAATATGAGACTCGTGGTACCGTATACCGTAGAAAACCACCTACACTGGCAGCACTTTGGGAAGAAATTGAAACGCTATATGCTGCAATCGCTGAGGACACGTTCGCAGACGTTGCTCATCAGTAGTTCAACGTACTCGGGAGTGTATCGACACCTATGGTGGGCATTTTGAGCAACTGTTGTAGCTGTAATAACTGTAAAAGTCTAAGATGATTAGTGCTCATCATTTTTGTTTATGTGAATTCGGTTTTGTTATGTTAATACAGTTTTTTCTTTGCTTGAAGTGTGTACACATTTTTGGCACCCTCTGTATCATATTTCATAATGTGTGCTACAAACAATTAATTGCGAGAAATATCGCTAGTGTTTGCCAACTCTTTGAAGCAACGTGGAATATTACACTAATGTAAAATGACAGACATGGTTTTGGCTTATGGAAGAGCTGGAGGGAGATCAACAATCGCACGTCATATTTATGAAGAACAGTTTAATCGTCTACCTATCCCTGTTATCATGGGGCGATCAGATCAGTAGAACAACGTCCAAGAGAATCTGGCAGCTTTAAACCAAGACTGTATGACACCTTTTGAAGAACGAGTTCTTGGAGGCATTGCCGAAACGCCACGAATTAGTACGTGCTATGTAGCACGTAAAATGAATGTCGACCATCTTCTGTGTGAAGAGTTGTACATGAAAATCAACTGCATCCCTACCATCAGAGCCAAGTTCAGGTTCTAACACCAACTGATTATCCCCGAAAGCAAGTATTTTGTCGTGATTACTTCAAAATTGTAACGCCGTCCCATATTTTACAAATCAGTTTTATTCATAGATGAAGTTTAACTTAAGACGGACTAACTCCGGTATACCGTGATCATTACTGAGCTGAAAATAATCCTCGAATTTACTTTGAAAAATTATATGTACCAACATCTATTTTGTATAAATTATTGAGGAGGTATAATATTCGATTTGCTTATTGAACAATACATATTACCTAGTGATCTGGTCGGTCTTGTTGATAACCATACCTCGTAGACCCAAATTCACGGTTCAATCCCAGCCAGGGTCGTTTAGGGCGTAAACATCCTAAATATGACTTCCTTAGAAAGGGTGGTGGGTCCCGTGTATAATTACGGTACTTAAAATAACCCCAAGCCTGAAAGAAGAGGCCTCTGAGCAAAATTTATCGCCGTTTCACGCTGATGACAGAGATGTAAAAGAGCGCCCGTAAAATTTGGAATCAGTTCAATTAGGTACAAATCAGAAAATAATGTATGAAGATGATGGCACCTCTGCACACGAACTCGTAGTTCGTGAATATTTTGATATGATCTTTCCAAACAGATGGATTCGTCGTGTTGGTCATATACCCTGGACATCTCAATCTTTATGTCTTAAACTGTTTGACTTCTTTCTGCGCGGACACTTGATATCATTAGTTTATGAACCTCTTGTAACAACAGAAGAGGAAGTGGTAACTAGAATCCGTGCTGCATGGGAGTAAGTAAATGCAGACTCAGCAATTGTGCGTCGGGTGCATATGTCAATGTTGCGAAGTTGTCGTGTATGTTTAGAAACAGGTCGACAGTTTGAACATTTGCTTTAAGTTATCATTAAGTTAATATAACTTATTCTAAATAACAATAGGAAATTGCTATACATTGTGCAAAATGTGGCCATTTTCATTTATAGGAAATAAAATAAGATTTTAGCCAAACAACATAAACTTTTTTTTAACTTGGTTTACAGTGGCTTGTTATTACCACTAATAGTATTTTTGCTTCCGTCGACTTCCTTAATTCCATTTTAGTGTTTAAGAACACTATCATTAACTACTTCCTATTAGGCAGCTTTAACTCCATACATCCCCGAGCTTATTTGCGCAGTTCAGTTCATTCATTGTCGGATATGTTGGAGAATGCTAAACGCGCATGAAATAATGCTACTTTGGTCACGATTGTGCTTGGATTAAATAAAACGAAACCCCAAATACTAAGTATTTACGAAAATCAAAACGCATTTGTGGAAATGGTAAAGAAAAGTACTGGGTTCTCCACAATCTGCTGATGTTGCATTCACTATTTACTTGAGAGAATGAATTAGACATGCTTCTTCGTTCTTAGACAACTGTCCAACTCAGGGTGACGATTTTTTTTTATTTTTTGAATGGTGCTTAACGCCCTTTTTTTACTAATGAGGCACCACAGGCGATGGGCACTGATGACACATAAGATGAAATTATATATTAGGAAAGGATTTTTTAAGGAAGGGAATGTTCCAGACCCAAGTTTAGGGTATCTTCCCGGCATTTGCCTTTTATGAGAACTGAGAAAAACCTGGAAAAAACTCAGTCATGGAGGACGGTCCTGGCGGGATTCAAACCCCAAACCTCCCGCTCACGAGTCCGCGCCCAGGGTGACGATATCAACGATTTTTTATGTATTATTATTTTTTTCTTTTGTATGTTTACGTATTTTGGCGCTGCAAATTATACATTTACGTTAAGTTCGATACAAGCAACGACGCCTATATCTTCGTTTGGTATCGTTTTGATACAGTTTGTAAAATAAACTTTCAGATTATACGAAAATACTAAATAATAAAAGCTTTAAAAGTAATAAGCTATTCTGAAGTTAGAAATATTCTTTAATATCCATGCATCTTATTTCAAATACTTCTTAAGTTCAACAACAGTAGATACGCATACATTAAATCATAATGTTTCTTGTAAATACTATCCATTCTGTTCGTTTTGTTTAATGTATCTGGACACATGGATTAAAAGAAGCAGCATCAAGGTTAAGAAGAGGGAAAGATGATATCTGCTGCATGACTATTGTGATATCTGTTGGTGAAGTACATATAGCTGAAATAATATTGTATCGTATGCCATATTTTATTTGTGATGTATATTGCATTATTAATGATCATATGATATTGTAATCAGAATCAACTGAGCAAATTCAGCTGGAGGTAAACTCCTGCACCAAGTTGAGCGTAATAAAGATAGTATGTTATACTCTGTCATATCTCTATGCTTTTTACGTTGGTCAAATGGGCCGCTTGAAGATCTCTGTGTTGAAACCACCTAGGGATGTGAATTTTCATTATAGCTCTATCTTCTCTTCCAATGAATCTATATATCCATCATGTTATTTCCATCCGTAATAGGGACAATTTCAGATGGACAATGGGTATGCAAGAATCAAGCTCTAAATGTTGACAACTCTTACCGTTTACACTGTTTATACTGCAGGCAACCCTCTCTGTAAAGCAATATAAAAGAGTTTGTGATTAGTGTGCTCCCTCACTTGATGCGAAGCTTGGATGCACAGTAATGCAAGTACTGCATTAAATTAAATTAAATGCAATGGCAATCTCAGCAATGCAGTCACACGTGAGTATGCAGAGCAATGTCCACAAAGACCACACCACATCTTGGAGGTGTTCCGAAGTTTGCATAATCGCCTAGAACAATAGGTCACATCATTCCAGTCTATAATGGCCAGTCTCCCTTCTGACTTAAAGGAGGGGTTGCAGCAAGGCATTGAAGAAGACAATCTAAAGTCCGTGTTTTATTGCACACAACTCTTGGGACAGACTTGCAGCTAAGAAGCAGCTGGATATGTTTCCCCATAGATGGATTGGTAGAGGTAGACCAATACACTGGTTGGCACAATTACCGTACTCGATGAATTTTTCCTGTATGCACATCTGAATGAACTGGCCTTCTGAGAGCCTGTTTACAGTCCCTAAATAGCCATTACATTGGTGAGCAAGGACAACTACCTAACATTCAGGAAGGTGTCCCACATAGAGTAGCATTTTACTTCAAAATGGTGGGAAAAGCCTTAGAACATCTGTTATAGAAGCCTAACTGCATTCTTACATAACAAAGTACCTATTTCTTTTTTAACCACATTTTCTGCATTTCACCAGGCACTATTTTTTCCAATATCAATGCAGTAGTTGCACTCATACCTGGTCTCTATTCTAATTTTATTTTCTGCCACATCCCCTTTCTGTGTATTCCTTTTTCCATGGTAGATTCAGATCATACTGTATATATACGTAGGTATACAATGTTATTTTTAAAAATAATTGTAAGTTGAACAGCTAATGAAATTTTAATCTAGCCCAATTTCTTTAGTTATGAACAGTATAAGTTGAATACAAATATTAGTGAATATGTTCCAATATTCAAAAGTAAATAAGTAGTAGAATTAGAATTGAACAATTTCTGAACTGAAAGTATGCATTTATAGGTTATATCTCATATAATGGATTACAGTGTTTTCAAAATAGAAATTTGGAAAATACTGTAACATTATTTGTTATTGTTACACATAATATATATTATATGCAATGTACTGGATGTTCATAAACTACACTGCAATAATTTCAGAAAATGTTTAGGAGTGTTAAACTGCATTTGAGATAGGAAATCTGTGGTTCGCGAAGAAAACTAAAATGTTATATTATGATAAAGTACTTTCAATTGGATGTTGATAAGTATGTCATTTAAAAACCAGCAGGACTGACAAAGAGGGAGAGAGGGGGTAGAGAGAGAGAGGAAGAGCAAATAAGATATAACCTATTTTAAAAGTAAATAAATTTTAACTTTTATTCTGGGTGTAAAAGACTTGGTGGTAGGTAGATGGGTTTGTTATGATCATACATGTTAATAAACTCATGTCCAGAACCACTTTGTTTACATGTTAGCGTCTCCGAAACGTGGAAGAGGACGTAGGCAGTACGGATCACAAAGGCTAGGGGGAAAAAAAAGTAAAATGAAGTTGAAATACTGTAAGTGTACAGCATTACAAAAGGTGCTTAATATGGCTGCCACCAACTTTGATACATTTTGCGCACCGACTGGTTATATCAGTCTTGGAAATATTCACAGCACATCTCAAGTGACTCCAGCTGCTGCATGAACTCGTGCCACAATATCTTTTGTTGTTTCCACGGGGGGTCTCGTACATCAGGGTTTGCACATACTCGCAGAAAAAGAAATCCAGTGGTGTCTGGTGAGGTTAATTTTTTTTATTAGCGTTTAACGCCCGTTTTTACTACTGAGGCACCACAGGCGGTGGACACTGATGATACATGGGATGAAATGATATATTTGGAATGGATTTTTTTTTAAGGAAGGAAACGTTCCAGGCCTAAGTTTAGGGTACCTCCCCGGCATTTGCCATTTATGAGGACTGAGAAAAACATGGGAAAAACCTCAGCCAGGGAGTACGGTCCTGGTGGGATTCAAACCCCAGACCTCCCGCTCACGTGCCCGCACCTTAACAACCTCAACCACCCATGGCGGTGTCTGGTGAGGTAAGCGAGAGGTCCAGGCTATTGGGCCTCCACGTCCAATCCATCTGTTGCCAAAAGTTTCATTCAAGTGACCATGTACCTCATGATCAAAGTGTGCTGGAGCGCTATCATGCTGGAACCACATCGCACGACGGATTTTCAAAGGCAACTCTTCCAACAATTCGGTTAATGTCTTTGAAATACTAGGTAATCCATTGATTAAGACGCACAGGTATGAGGTACAGATCTATTGCATGGTCATCAGTCGGTCCTAATGGTCTAGTGGTAACCATACAATCCTCGTAAACCCAAAATCGCGGGTTCAATCCCGGCCAGGGTAGATGGATTTTTCGGGCGTAAAAATCTAAAGTGTGGCTTCCTTCGGAAGGGGGGTAAAGCCGTGGGTTCCATGTCATAGATTTACGACAAGAAAAAGAACCTCAAGGCTGAAAGAAGAAGCCTTTGAGCAAAATTGATCGGCCATTTCACGCCTTGAATCAAATGGGACCCTGATGACCTGAAATGTTAAAGAGCGTCCGTAAATAAAATAAACCAAGATGGTCAGATAACTGCCTACACGTTTACATGGAAACGATATTGGTGGCTTCGGATATGCAGCCCATGATGATTTTTTTCCATCCAAACATGGCTACTTCTGGAGTTGAACATGCCGTTTCAGGCAAAGGTACAATCATCAGAAAACAAGATAAATTGTAGAAATTAAGGTACCTGCTTATTTTGTCCGAGTAGTCATAGACAAAAAGTGACACAAAGAGGAAAGTCGTCCTTTCTGGAAGTGGTAGGGGTGAAGTTGCTCATCCTGTAAAACTTGCCATACTGACATCTGATTTACACCAATGGTGTGTGCTAAAAAAGCTCCAGTGCTTGTAGAAGGCTTATCTTCAAAACGCTGGAGCACCGCTTTTTCAAACTATTGTGTATGGGAGGGTGCTTGTTAGGACGTCTTTCCAGTCGTTAAAATACGGTGTGGACTGGGTGACGCCTGTTGGATAACATTAATCATAGAGACGGCAAGAGCTTTGCGTTCCTTTGGGGTTCTCTATACTCTGGGTATACTCTGCATTTGTATAAAAGACCGCCATTGTTCATTCCCAATTAACAACAGCCACACAAATGAACACTGTAAAAGTAAGAAACTAATGAACAGAACAATACTGCAAACACTATCGTTGGCTGTGGGATATGAAGGACTGCTGCGCACCGCACAACAGCTGAAGCAGTACCACTGGTAAACAATCCTTAACTAATGAATGCGACTGTATTGCTTGTCGCGGAGTCTAAATCTTTGTTTACATACATTACACCCATCCTGTTTTGGAAGCGCTAGCGCGTAAACAAAGCGTTCCTGGATTAACATATTATCACATGGTACCCATCTACCTACAACCTAACCTTGTAATATGTATTTTTTCCACCTGTATAAACTCTTATTTAACGTGAACACTAAACATGCAATCTTTAATTTGATGGAGAACCTTTTATTGATTTGGTGGTAGTTTTCTTTGGTACAGCAGATCCGTTATTGCTAGAAAACATAAAGGGACCAGTTATGCCTTTCGTTTTTACAGCTCACAATGCAATACATTTCAGAAAATAATACTACCATTCCCAGATTTCATTTGGGGATAGTGTATCGTAGAATCTTCTATTTCGACAATGTGCAGCATCATTGAGATTAAAATGTATTTCGTCTGTGAACCAAGCATTCTTAATCCATGCATCACTTTCTTCCATATTACAAACATTTTTATGGCACATGGTCTTGCAGATACATAACCACTAGGGTTTTCACGGTCGGCTTGGTAATGTATAAAATTCATAATATTCGGATTTGTATGCCACCGATGTGCTGAGCAAAACACTGGTTGCTTCAACCTCAAGACTGAATCATGTCTACATGCCTGAATAATGTTACATCTAACTTTTAATATGTTTAACCTATTAATATTTAGAAAAAATGTATTAAATCCATTTTGAAAAATCTTTCCAGAGATTTCGGTCATATTGTCAACTGCTATAACGTACATGGTATCCTTTAATTCTTAAGAGAACTCTGATCTAATGATTTCAGCAAGAAATCAATATTTTCTACTGCTTTTTTTTTTTTATCATATCTGAATTCCTTTATTTAATTAAAAGTTATAAATTTTCATTACTTAATTTACTGACTAATTTCAAAATTGTCTTTGAAAATTGCGCTTTTCTACAGTTAAACTTTAACTGTATAGATGCTGTATTTGTATTATTGAATTTGTAGAGAAAAACAAACTTTATTCTATGTAAAACTTGAAACAATTTCAATGGAAACTTCCAAGCTTAATATGTTGTACAAAAATGCAACGTAGAGTGACTTTCATCTTCTGATTATGAACAAGTGTTTATATTTATTGAATAGCTATGTAATATACATTACCATATAAAGTTTTATAATGAGTAAGGACACATATATGTTAACAAGTATAATTTACTTTGATGACAATTACTGCTGCTGTTCTGTTATGGAATAACAGTTAAAATTTTGAGTGTTTTGCCTACTGCTATCAGTGCTTAATGTTATTGTTCTGATTTTACCTTGCTTATTGACAGTTATATTATTCTGTAAAGATGCTTTTCATTTTAATCATTAGCATATATGCTCTGTAAAATAAAAATAGTAAATATGCTCGTGAGTGTCCTTAAAATTTTGCTTCTTCTATTTTCAAACTCGGTAAATCCGTAAACAGTGATTATGAAAGCAACACCTTGTTCCTTTCTCTGCTAGTATTTAACAGAAAATGAATCAGTTCTTTGATATTGCATTGATTTAAGATTATCGTTTTCTACTAGTGTCAAAAAATATATCAATCAGAACTTCATAGCTTTAAGTACATAAGGGAACAAATAATTTCTCAACAAATAGGTCAATAATAACATAAAATTTACCGAGTTAGAAAACAGTAATATAATTAGGCATTGTGAGCTTAATAATGAATTAATTAGCTCCTTAATGGTTTAGCTGTTTTAGTTCTTTTCATTCAATTTATATTGCCAATAGAGAAACCCCAGTCTTTTAAATTATGGTTTATGTACTTTAAAATATTCTGTTTTAATAATATAACTCTTCGATATTTTGTTTACAGTTCTTCAATATGGATTTGTTACCATTTTTGTGGCTGCATTTCCCTTAGCTCCATTCTTTGCACTCTTAAATAATATCCTGGAAATGCGACTTGATGCTAAGAAACTGCTGACATATTATCGGCGTCCTGTCTCTCAAAGAGTTCGAGATATTGGTGTTTGGTTTCGTATTCTGGACTCAATTGGGAAGCTATCTGTTATTTCAAATGTAAGTATTTTATTTCATGTAATTTTATATGCTAATTTATGATTATTAAATTGGTGTAAACTTCATGCCAAACATTTAAGGGTTAGTAGAGAAGGACAAGGTCAGGCAACATAGGGGACTCATTTTATTGTGGTAGTGAGCACTGCAACTGAAATGTTGATAATACCATATATCCCTTAACTGTATTAATTCAACAGCCAGTGTCCAGAGCAAGTCACATATCTGATAAAAATAATAAAATCTGATTATTTTCATCCTGACATTTGGATTCTATGTCAAGACTGATATACACTAGATTTTATTTTTCTACACCCATATTTATTATCTTTACTCTTGCAATCATATTTAAGAGTTTTGTTTATCTCAGATTGCTTCCTAACTTATAGCCCTCATTAATTTATCTAGTCTCAAGTTATTTGAAACAAGTAACTTTACAATGCAAATTCTGAATTATAAGATAACTGTCCTACCTTTCAACTAATATGAGTCATTATATTTTTCTATTTTCAAAACCTGAATATTTATTACAGCTGTTACTTTACATTGTTGTATTGTTTGGGACAGAGGATTCTTCAGTACTTGAACTTTACTCACATCTGACCCTTTGTACGTATTCTCCCAATAGAGGCACTTCCAGAAGGAAGAGATATGATGAGGGATACACCGGGCTGCCAGGATCCACAAGCGATGACCAGGCAATAAATGGAGCTTCGAACATGTTTCTGATAGAACACCTCAATTCCAGTGGAGTCCTTACTCCAAGGATTAAGAACCTCTCAGAAGGTCCACTTCCATACCAGATGCCAAGGCAGAAGCCTTTACAAAACACACAAGCCACCATTACTCTGCGCCAACCCATCTCACCTTGGTACTTTCGACCCTGTAACAGAACCAATGAAATAGATGAAAGTAAATGGGTGAGCGGAAAATTCGTGGAATGTAAATAGCGTTAGTGCCTGAGCTACCCCAGGCGCTCGGTGTTACTTCATCTGCTAATCTTTTAAATATGAGCTCCTGGCATCCAACTTTTCTATTACACAGAATCCTGATATCTCCATCATGCCGAAAAAAATTCTTGTTTCCAAGATATTTTAATATCTGTTGATCTGGTTATCTTCAGTTTCTTTTCTGCTCAGTTCTCTTCTGTGGCTTCTTTCACACTTCTGCATTGTTTTATAGATTTCTCCTTCCATTCTTAAGCTGAATTCTTCTCCTCTTGGACTATTAAGTTTGACTGTGGTAAATATTTTTTTCCATTTGTTACGTTGGTCCGGTGGTGTAGTGGTTACCATACTTGCTTCCTACGCCCAAAACGCGGGTTCGAACCCGGCCAGGATCGATGGATTTTTTCGGGCATAAAAATCCTAAGTATGGCTTCCTTCGGAAGGGAAGTAAAGCCGTGGGTCCTGTGTCGTACATTTACGGCACGAAAAAGAACCTCAAGCCTGAAAGAGAGGCCTCTGAGCAAAATTTGTCAGCCGTTTCACGCCCTGAGTTGAATGGGACGCTGATGACCTGAGATGTTAAAGAGAGTCCATAAATAAATCAATCAAAAAAAATCCATTTGTTACCATTAACATCTAATCGTTTTTGGCTCTTGAGATGGTTTACTTGATCTAGCATTACAATGTCTCTGCTCTGCTGTCTGCAATTCTTCAGTAAACTTTTGGATATTTTTTTTTTCATTCGTTAAGTATCTTCCTCATTTCTTTATTTCTTACAGACAATGTTATTTGCAGGTCTACCAATGCATTTTTTCTGCATTGTCAAACTGTTACATTTGAGACATTAAAATGTAATGTGTATGTAATAGCCTGTCTCTCATGTTGCAGAGGTCCATGCACTTGATAATAGCACATTACATGCATGGCATCTGTGAATTCCTGCAAACTTATATATAGGGGTAGGGCCTGATTATTTGTAATAGTATTTTCTGCCCGTTTTTACACCTGTGGCATTACAAGTTGTATACATTAATTTCACATAAGATTAAATTATAAATTAGAACACACATTTTGGTATGAAAGCATTTTATCCTAAGTTTGGGATAACTCCCTTGTATTTGCTGTTGATGAGGATTAAGGATAATCTTGCAATGAAATTTCAAATCAGGAACAATGGTTCTGGTGGTATTTGAACTGTATAGCTCCCGTTCACAACTGCGTGCCTTAATGACCTTGGCCAACAGTATCCATGACTGATTTGCTTGGCCACTAAATTACTGGGCCCCATCAGCTGGTACTTCCTCTTAATAGAGTTGTTAGTGCATACATCTTGGGAATAGGTTATGGTCAAATTGGACGTTTCAACGACATAGCTTGCCACTTATTTTATAGCTCATTAGTTATTACCTCCAGCACCACCTAAAACAGTGCATCAGCTGAGTGAAAATTTGTATGCCAAGCAGATTGCAACATAATATTTTAAATTTTTGTGTCGTCTTCCAGATAATACCATGATGCCAACCTCATGGTGTCTGAGAAAAACTGCTAACTTTGTCTTCTTGCCAATTGCTAAACATTTGCTCTGAATTTAAGTCACCCGGCATTGTAACTTTATTTTGTTCTCCAAAGTATTGCTATATTTGTACGTGTGCCAGAAAGCTCAACTTAATCTCATATTTTTTTGTCAATGGTGAGATCAGATCCGTGTTGCATTAAATCTGTTAAAATGTTTCTAATGTATATATTTATGCGTGCTAGTATGTGAAAATTAGCCCAGCTAGAAGAAATAACTAATAACAGTACCTTTAAACCACGTGTGTCATTCTACCATTTCTAACCCAATTATTTAGAATTCCAAAAGTTATTTACATCAGGTATTCTTTGGTATTTTCCATTTTTAACCAGAGATGGCACTATTTGGAACATTTAAATAGCTACTAGGTCTCCTCCCCCCCATTGCTACTGCTTATGTCTTGGTAGCTCTTTAGAGAACATGTTGACCGCCACGAGTGGCCGAGGTCGTTAAGGCGCGGACTCGTTAGCTGAAGGTCTGGCGTTCGAATCCCGCCAGGACTGTCCTCCCTGACTGGTTGTTTTTCCAGGTTTTCCTCAGTCCTCATAACTGGCAAATGCCGGGAAGGAACCCTAAACTTAGGCCTGGAACGCTTCCTTCCTTACAAAAAGTATCCTTTCCCAGTATATCATTTCATTTCGTGTATCATCAGTGTCCACCGCCTGTGGTGCCTCAGTAGTAAAAACGGAAAAAAAGAACATGTTTAGATATTCTGAGTCAGCAGTCGCAATACGAGGTGGTATCCAGAATTATCAGGAATGGTGCTGCCATCTGGTCAAAAACTTACTTTGAGACTAATGATCGCCGTCACCCTCGAAGTAGTTCCCTTCCACATGTATACACGGGTCCCGCGATTCTGCCATTTGCCAAGTGCATCTTGAAACTCATGTTCTTTGAGGGTGTTTAGCACAGACAGCGTTTCTTCTTGAATTCTCTCAATTGTATCGAACTTACGTCCTTTCAACTTGATTTTCAGTTTGGAAATAGAGCGAAGTCGCAGGGTGCCAAATCAGGCGATTACGGTGGATGGGAGACAACCGTCATGTTGTTTTTCATCAAAAAGCTCCTGGTGAACAAGGAATTGTGACAGAGCGCATTATCGTGATGCAACAGCCAGTTCCCTTGTCGCCAAAGTTCGGGCCTTCGCAAAACGTCGCAGTACTACGTGGAATTCGCTGTTTGATTTGGTGGGACGAATTCTTTGTGCACAATCCCCTTGGTATCAAAGAAAACGAGGAGCATGCCCTTGACTGTGCTCTTCACTTGTTCTCGCTATTTTTGGTCTTGGTGATTTCGGGCTGTTCCACTGGGAGGATTGTTGTTTTGTCTCAGGGTCATAAGCGTACATCCAGCTCTCGTCGCCGGTGATGATCCTGGAGAAGAAGGTTGGGTCATAGGATACGGCCTGACGACGCTCTGTGCTAACTTCAACACGCTGCGCCTTCTGATCAGCAGTCAACATCCTTGGCACAAATTTTGCGGCGACACGATGCATGCCCAGTTCATCAGTTAAAATTAGTTGGCATAACCCATAACCAATTCCCACTTTATGAGCTAGGTCTTCAATGGTTCGACGTCGATCCTCACGAACCAGGTGTTGAACTTTGGCAACAATGTCAGGCGTTGTGCAGCTGACGGGCCTATTGGTGTGAGTATCTCTTCAATAGTTGTACGGCCGGGCCTGAACGGAGCATGCCACTCAAACACACGTGTACGGCTCATGCTTTGGCCCCCAAATACTTGTTGAATCATTGGAGAATCTCAGCATTTTTCCCGAGATTTGCACAGAATTTGATGCACACTCTCTGTTCTAATCTTCGATCCATCGTAAAATCGCCACACACTACACACACACAATATCATGAAAATTACTATAGAATCTCAACACATCTAACGCAGCTGCATGAAACTTTAAAACACTCACTCATCAGAGTGCTAGCGCTAGTGTTGCCACGTAGCAGTACAAAACTCTACTGCAACTACTGTCGCGATGACAACACCAGTCCTGAATATTGTGGATACCACCTCGTATATTAATTGTTGATATGAAGTAACTCACTAGAATCGTTATGGTGTGGATTAAGAGTGTTACAAATATATATGTGATCAAAGATTAAGAATGTTCCATTTCAAGATGCGCACTGATAGTGGCTGACAATACCGAGCTATATTTCTGCATGGGGAAGTTCTCTGGATGTTCATGAAGAATTTGATCTTTATAAGCTAGTGTGTCAAAGGGTTGATTAGAGATACTAAATTACTGGTTTAATTATTAACTCTTCTGTGCCCAATTTAACCAAGAGGGGTAGCTCAAGCAGTAATGGTTGGATCTCATATTCTGAAGATACCAGATTCAAATCCCTTGGAGCTGACTTCCTGACCTTTGAATTTTCTGTGGTTTTCCCTGATTGCTTAGGTGAATGATGAGATGAACCTTTCTTTTCCATGAATTTTCTGCTCTCCCATTTCATGTCATTTTATTCCATTGGCTCTGTTACTGGGTTGAAAATAGGCAAGGTGGGCTTGATGCAGTGTAGCGGTTGTTTGTGCTTTGGAAAGATTTTCGTTCCGACTTCTGGTATGGAAACTGCCCTCCTGAGGGTCTCGTACTCCTTGGAAGGGCCTCTGCCTGAATCAAGGTATTCTGTCCTTAAACAATATTAGGGACCCCATTTAAGTCCATGTCTGAGAATTTTTGCCAAGCAGTGTATCCCCCATTACATCCCTTCCTTCTGAAGGTGCCATATGCCAGTTCTTAAGCAAGGTTGAAAGCGTGATAGTTTTGCTATAGCAACATAAGTTTACAGCTTCACTCTACATTTATTTATGACTCTGCTACTCTGTATAAGAAATTGTCAAAATATTGGTTTCTTGATTGCCATCTCTAGTCCTGTTAATGGTTTCTGCTCTTGTGTTAAAACTGCCAATGTAAAAATCTAGAACCAATAACAAACTTCACCCATGTTCACTCGATACTGGTTTATTTATCCTTCCTGTTTAGAAGAAAGTAGTTTGTTCTTGTTTTCTAACATTTCCCTGTAGAAGTTGGATAGTGTTTACCATATGACAGACAAGGCATTTTAAATGCAAATTATGTTTGTAGGCCGATTATATATCTAAGTCAATATATAGATGAAAATTCAAAATTGTGTGATTTTTATTAGAATTGTTTTAATTCACTCTTAATATTAAGTTGGCATAATCTTTATGTCAAGCTTCATGTCTGTAAGTATATTAATTTTTATAAATAATGCTAAATTTTTATAGCCATTCACTATAAAGAGCTTCATTATTTAGATAATGGCCGTTATTTAAGTACCTTAAAAGCTTTGTATTTAGAATGAATGCTTCTACAACATGACAATTTATTAACATAGGAGCTATTAGTTAACAAATAATATTCTTTAATTTTTAAATCTTTCAGTAACATATTTTTGCCCTCAGCTTATAAACATGTGTGTATACTTCATAAAAAAAAAATAATTTGTCATTACCCATTTCACCTTACTTTATTGGTGGTAAACTCTTTGACTGCCTACGTCATACTCTACAGTCACTAAGAAAGATAATTCTTTCAAGCATGCAATTGAATACTGTTATCTCACTTGGCGTGTTAGATGTAAAGATCTAATGTATTTTATTGTTTTGTAGCATATTATTTGATGCTGATGTCTCTTTTATGAACATTCATTTCCATAATAGCCATTTGGGATACATGTAGTGAAGCGATTGCACTATACCTTGAACCCACCACTCTTCTTGCTTCCCCACAATCACCAATGTTTATGTTTTATTGTCTTGAACTACCCCAAGCTCAGCGGTAAAGTTATCTGAAGCAAGTAATACAATTTCACTAGTTATTTCTCTGTATGACATAAAAATATAATTGTGGAAGACAGAATACTTTCTATATGGAGTATTGTATTACTGATTAACACATAAAAATGTCTGACCATTTTTCCGCTTACAGACATCGTTAGCTGCAGTACTTTAAGTAATTATGATGTATTGTGAAGCAAAAGCAGTGATTTTGTTCATGTATTCAATGAAGGATGTGGAACTTAACTCTTTCACTCATATAGAAATACATTTCTTCATTTCATAATGACCATTATTAGTTATTAGTGTAAGAGTCTCTACCACCCTTCTATCCATCTCAGCTGCTGGAATGAATTTAAATTATTTATGTTAGTACTTAAAAATGTTTGTGATATAATTTAGTGCAAGCACCACAGCATGCTATTTATAAAAAATTTCTTTGAGATTTTCACATTTTGTTCCTAATATTCCCAGTCTCATTACTTATACATGAAATCTTTGACATTTAAATTTCTACAAAATAGCATGATCTGTAATTTAATCACAAGCTTATGCTTCTTTGGGATGTGCATTTAAAGCGTACCCTGGCAGCTTGGAATTTTAAAACATGGTGTAGAATAACATCTTACAAACTATGTTCCTCAAGTTGTCCTCAAGGCCAGCCCATGTGGTCCTCTGACACTGGATTGAACATATATTTACTAAATTTGATCATTAGTCCTAGAAAGACAAAAATCAAATTCAAATAAACTGCAGGTCGCACTGTATTGTTGAGTACCACAAAAAAACAGTATATACCTTGCCAAAGGTTTCTCTCATGAAAACATGGGCTGGTCATTGGTCGTTATTTTTGGAAATGGTTTGCAGATTACTTTTATTTTTATACTTTTATAATTACATTTATTTTTATACTTTATAAATAATAAGGTAGAATAAATACTAATTCTGTTGTTAAAAAATGTATCTTATTTCTAAAAATTAATCCAAATGAAAACCAAGGGAGATGTATTTTATGCTGTTTAAACTTTTTAAAAGATGTTTGAGTCAAATGAATGAAAAAACACAATAAAATTGCTTACAAACAGAGCAAGAGAGTGATACAGGTCCCATATTAAGCATTTAGATTTACGATAAAACTGCCACTAAATGCTTGCTTTTAATCCTTGCAGGAAAATTTGTATTCTCATTCCAGGCGGCAAATTTGAAAAGTGCCATAGTAGTAGTATGTTAACACAAATGCCTAATTTGAGCCATTTTTATATATATGTATACTATTAATGGAATAATAAAAACTTCTAAAAAGCATAAAATTCATAAAAAAAACCACTCAGAATGCAATATAAAAAAGTTCACATAAAATTTCACACTAAAAACCATAAAATTGAACACTAAAACCACAGAATATTTCGAGCTTGGCTCTTGGTCACGTGCTGAGAATGAACTGAGCTGTGGCAGGCGGCGTCTGTCTTATTGAGGCATAAGGGATGTGAAGTGGCAACAAGACTGCCAACTCTAGCTGAACAAAGTAGTTTGGCAAACCTGGCAGTATTACAAGGAAATATTGAGGCCTGGAGGAATACGGGCTTTATGCAAAACTATTGCTGCCATCTCTACGTCTCTAAGTAAGGCATGTTTGAATGGAGGAGCAGCATCTATGAGAATAAGGGAGAAACGGTCATCGAACGTGGCCTGGTGAAAATTGGCATGTTGTGATATCAGCAATGGGGAACAGGTTTTAACCGAATGCCTGTGATTGTTCATTTGAATAGATACCTTGGTGGATGTTAGTCCAATATAAAAAGTGGGACAAAAAAGTTGCATTTATGTAAATACACAACATTCGCAGAGGTGCAGTTGAAAAATGAGTGAATTTTAAATTCTGATTTCAGATTCGGACTAACAAAAGACGAGCATGGGGATATCAAGGCACAAGTCTTAACATTTAGGGTGGTTGCACGGATATGAGCCAAGTGTAGAGAAGGAGGGCTGAGGATAATCAATATTTCTGCGAAAAATGCTCCTGAGATTGTGAGCTGACTGGAAACATAGCCTTGGTAATGTCTGAAAAAATGATGCAGCTAGCTGATTTTGAGTGAGAATATGGAAGTTGTCTTTTATGACAACTTTGAGTTTTTCAATGCCCGGAAAATATGTCACTGTGAAATTCAATGGGTTAATATCTGCTGGTTTACGAGTCTTAGGAGTATGCTTCTAATGGGAGGCCTGGACTTTGGATTTTACCAGGGAAGGGGGGTAACCCCTGTTAACTAATTTGTCAGTTAATTGGGTTATGTATCTATCCAGCGCTGAGTTGTTATTGCAGATTCGGTGTCCTCGTAGTGACAAAGTAAAGGGAATGGCCTTTTTTATATCTGATGGATGGCAACCTTCGAAATGTAAGTACTGCTGTAAGTTAGTAGGTTTAACATGAATTGATGTCAAAAATTGCTTATTGACTAACTGAATTTCTACGTCCAGGAAGATAGCTTGAGTATGGGAAACTGTGGATGTGAACTTAACTGGATATTTGGTGTTCAGCCTATTGAAGAAACCACCAAATGCAGTAATACCATGAGTCCAAATGATGAAAATGTCGTCAATGAATCTGTGCCACACCAACGGTGCTAAGGGTTCTGAACGTAGAAATTCTTCAAGTTTGGCCATATACAGATTGGCGTAAGATGGAGCCTTTCTGGTCCCCATGGCTGTCCCCTTGACTTGAAGAACATATTGACCCTCAAATACAAACACATTATGTGTAAGGACAAAATATGCTAATTGGCAAATAAAATCATTGGAAGGAGTCTGAGCTAAGTTTGATCTATCTAAAAAGTAGGCTAAAGCTTCTAAACCCTTATTGTGGGGGATATTGGTATAAAGCGAAGACACATCTAGAGTAACTAATAATACGTCGTCATAATTATTTAAATCCACAGACTTCAAAATTTCTAAAAAATGAAAGCAGTCTTTAATATAAGAGGGTCTGGAAGAGACTATGGGTTTGATATAAAAATCAACAAGGGCTGAAATTCTCTTAGTGGGGCTGCCATAACTGGCTACTATAGGTTGTCCTGGGCAGCCTGTTTTATGTATTTTAGGTAAAAAATATAGAGAAGGTGTGCAGGGGGAAACTGGTGTTAACAGTGTAATGTCAGGTTTATTAGAGCCTTCTAATGGAGCTCTAGCAGAAATGAAATGTGCTATTTCTATGTTGAAGTCAGGAGTGACATCTTTCAATAGGCTCAAATAATAATCTTCATCATGCAACTGTCGAAAGGCTTCTTGGGTATATAGTGCCCGGTCCATGACAACGACTGAGGAGCCCTTGTCGGCCAGCAAAATAATGATAATGGGATTCAACGATAACTTACGTAACAGTTTTTAGTGTGGAATTTTATGTGAACTTTTATATATATATATATATATATACACACACACACACACACACACACACACACACACAAATTATAGATATTTCCATGTTAAATTCATAGTTGTATAATTCATAGTAATAAGGGTTGGATGAGGAAGATATGGGGGGGAAACTTAGCGGCAAAACGAGGAACTAAAAATGATTGGAATTAAAATAATTTGTGCAAGAAATTTGAAAAAGGTATATTAGTGGTGGTAGTTGTTCTGGTGGTCAGGGTAGACTTGTTGACAAAACTAAGAATGAAAATCAGTAGGATTAAGATAATTTGAGCTTGAAATTTGAAAGGGTGGTGGAACTAATCTTCAGCACACACATACATACATTTATGTTAAAAACTTAAAGTTCCACAATGTGATGGCGGAAACTTGGCATCCAAAATTGGAAGTAAAAAATATACACAAACTGATGGAGGAAAAAAAAAAAAAAAAAAAAAAAATCAAAATAGTTTTGACATTGCAAAATAACATTTTCATTGTTACGCTGCAAACAAAATGATCTTTCACCATTGATTTAATTTCATAATCAAACAATAGTAACTTACTGGTGAGGAAATACATGACAGCTATGAAAATTTATACTAAAATTTGCAAATTGTATTTTGACTTACCCGTAATTGAGATGATGGGTTAGACGTGTTTATTACCACTGTCAGCAATTACTGAGGAAAACAAGTTTGAACGTTGGACTGTAAATAGCCTCAAGGACAAAGGAAATATACCTGACTTCACACTGCCAGCCATGGAAAAACAAGTTTGAACCTGCAGAGTTTGTTACATCATCTCTTTGATGAATTTTGACTTTAGAATATTTTCTGTCTCCAGCAACCCTTTGTTTTGATTTACTTTATAAGCAAAAATTAGTGTCATGTTTAATAAAGCCTCAGAATTATAGTTGTGCCAAACAATGGACAAGGAATCATTTTTAAAATTTATTTTCATTTTATAATGAATAAAGATATGTTTATTTACATGCAGTTGTCCAAATTGAAAACATATGTATACAATTTGAAGGTGGTAGGGGGGAACTTGGTTGCAAAACTAGAACCTAAAATGAATAGGATTCATATATTTATGCAAGAAAGGTATATTGGTTGTCATGGTGGTTGGGTACCTTGGTGACTGAAATTAGAACCAAAATATACACACAAGTTGGTGTTGGAAAAAACAAAATAAAAGATACTTTTACAAAATAAGTTTTTACACTGTAAATGGAATTATTTTTCTCTGTTTATACCTTTATAAACAATCAGTATTAACTTCATGGTGAGGAATTACGAGATGGTGGTGAAAATTAAATTAAAATTTGCAAATAATATTTTGACTTACAATTTCTAAAATGGCATAAATACCCATTGATTTTGACTGCCTGTGAACTACTGAGGAAAAGTATCATATGCAAGCACTAAAGAGTAGCACGGAAAGCCATGTGATTTGTCATGATTGCTGGAAATAAGAGTGTTGCGGTATCCAAGCGGAAAAACTTTGAACTACATGCTTGTAGCAACAGAAGCTAAAACATACACAGTGATGGAAATCAGGATTATGCACTGACAAGCTTTGAAATTACATGGTGACAAACATTACAAATAAATTTGAATAATTTGGGATTTTCACAGTGAAATATAGTACCATATAACAAATTATTTTCGAAGAAGTAACTCAAAATTTCACTAGTTTTATTCCACTTACTTGGACATGTTTCAAAACAAATTTCCTTCATCGTCAGCACGGTTCCACTGTCAGTTTTTTTCCAGCATGGTATTAAGATGTCGTTCTTTGGATTTTATAAACGTTTTGATGAGGTTGCTATTGTTTGGAAGATCAAAATTAACTAAATTTTCTTTGTTTTCGTTCAAGAATATATTTTCCCTCACTGATAATTCTATCGGTTTTTGAAGAGCTTTTAAGAGTTTTGGTTCATTTTGGAACTTGTGGTTTTCTTGCCAGAAATGGTACGATACTGCTGATTTTTCCATATGTTTATATTTTACACTTCTCATGTGTTCCTCAAACCATATGGTAATGATCCTTTTTGTTTTACATATATATTTATCATTGCAGTCTTTGCAACTGATTTCATAAATGCCCGGTTGTTTTGCTAGTGGGATTTTGTCCTTTGTGTTGGTTTTTAGGAGGTTTTTCAAATTACATTTATTCACTGGAGCCAAAATAATGTTGGCCTCTTTAAAAATCTTTTGAAATTTTATGAAATCAGTTGCAAAGACTGCAATGATAAATATATAGGTAAAACAAAAAGGAACATTACCATATGGTTTAAGGAACACATGAGAAATGTAAAATATAAATATACGGAAAAATCAGCAGTAGTGTACCATTTCTGGCAAGAAAACCATGAGTTCCAAAATGAACCAAAACTCTTTAAAGCTCTTCAAAAACCGATAGAATTATCGGTGTGGGAAAATATATTCTTGAACAAAAACAAAAAAAATTAGTTAATTTTGATCTTCCAAACAACAGCAACCTCATCAAAAAGTTTATAAAATCCAAAGAGCGACATCTTAATACCAAGCTGGAAAACTGACAATGGAACCGTGCTGATGATGAAGGAAATTTGCTTTGAAACATGTCCAAATGAGTGGAATAAAACTAGTGAAATTTAAGTTACTTCTTCAAAAATAATTTGTTTTATGATTAGAAATAAAATATACATGTTTGTGAAAAAATGAAAATGAATAACTTACCTCTTTGCAGATAAAAAGGCTAACTTCGCAAATAGAAGATAGGCTTTCCAAAAAGATATTACATTGCAAAAAAAACATGGTTTTGATTTATTTTATAAATAAAAAAGGTTAAGTTTGAAATCTAAAAATGTTTTTCTGTTCACCAGCAAATCATTTTAACTTGTATTTCAACTTTATAAATTTTGTTGGTTTACTTTACAAATAAAAAAGAATTATTTTTGCAAAATAAATAATAATCTTTCAAAAATGTGGTCACATTGCAAACAAAGGGGTTTTCACTTTTTGATTGACTTTTTTAAACAAAAAGATATTCACTTGAAATTTAAAAATAGTTTCCTTTTAACACAAAATAATTTTCAAGCGTATTTCAATTTTATCAATAACACTGACAAAAATGTAGGTTCATTTAAAAAGCATTTTCAAAATCCAACCTGAATATGGTAAAAGAATAAATCAAAACAGACATGGTATACTTGATCTATTTTACCATTTATTGCAACCATAAACCGTCTACATTATAATGCAGCAGATAATTTAAAACATAGCATGAAATTTAATATATATTTCATATTTACCCAAAAGCAATATTACCGCCTGTGGTGCCTCGGTAGTAAAAATGGGCGTTAAACACTACTAAAAAAAAAAAAAAGCAATATTAATAAGAAAATAATATGTTAATAATCTCTTCCAAGTCAAAAGTTTAAAACACTCTTTATGGTTTCACTTGAATAAGATTTACTAAGGACATCCCATTTAAGTGAAACCCCAAAGAGTATTTCAAACATCAGACCCAGAAGAGGTTATTATTGGGTATTTCACTGTGTTCAATTCCAAATTGAATTATTATTGAAATAATATCGCATTGTTACAATATATTAATATATTCAGTGCTTTTAATACAACTTTCCCAAAATAAAACTTATTTTTTCAAAGACTATGTTTGGAATATAATTTTGCAAAATTGTCAATAAAAATGCATAATTAATACGTTTGAAATATTAACCTGAAAGAATATAATATAATGTTGCTACATGGTAACTCGCAGGAATGCATTAAACAGTCTCAAGGACAGAGAAATCATATCTGACATGTCACAGTCAGGCAGGTGTCTTTCCTGGGTTAGCCTTGACTTAGATAAAAAGAAAAAATAATAATTAATGAACGATTGGAGTTGAATAAGCCTTCAATAAAGTTATTCTTAAGAAACAAACAAAGCAGTATTTTACATTGGAAGCCTTCTAAATACTATAAGTATTTTTGTCTGTTTACATAAAGAGAAAATTAATGAGTCAGGGAGTAAATGGAGAACACTATTTACATTAAAAGGCATCAAGCAATTGCTATTTCTGAACACTTTAGGAAAACGTGCTCCGAAACACCTACAAATGAAAACAGGTGCATATAAATATTTTTAAACACACAAAAAGGAAAATATAAGATAGTGTCCTGGCATTAAAATAATGGACAAGTTTCCTAAAGTCTAGCAGCAATGAGAAAAATCAGTTTTTTAAAAAATAAAATTGTATGTTATTAATGTTGATGCCTACTTTGCAAACAATATTTTATTTATATACAAAAATGTTGTACTTTTAACGGATAAGCAATATTTGTCATACTTTTTTTTGCGATGGGGTAAAGCTTCCACAGACAAATTAGCATCAAATAAGAGTAAGTTGATGGGGAGAAGAGGGATTTGCTAATTACATTAAAGGATTTAAATATAAAAAATAAATAATAAATGTTTAACTTGTATATTTCGCGCTGTTAGCATTAAAAAGTAGATGAAAAGCTAGATTATTATTAGTTTTAATGTATGAAGAAACTCACTATATTAAAAGCGTTTAACAAACAACCTGATTGTAATGTATGCCCAAATAAAAACAGGTGTACAGTACTTGAACTATACTGTTAAAAAGTCTCCAGCATATAATGTATCTGTATATTTAAAACCGTCACTAGCACTGAGTTTATTTACAAGGTCGCTACTTATGACTGCCATTATCACTAATTCTGAAAAGAAAAAAAAATAATTACAACTTATTTATTTCTTTTAGAAGAAGTAAGGTGCACATGTAGCTTCACTGTGCAAGAAAATGCTTTGTTCTCAGACTGCTGTATAGACCTTAACAGGAAACAAAGTTACAAAATGCTATTTCTGTCATTCCATACTAAAAATCTCGTATACATGTTGTACATAGAGAGAATGAGTGAGAAAGGAAACCCTTGTGCAACCAAAAAACAGATAAGTAGAACACGTGGTTGCTTATAGAAAACATAAGGTTACATTTATTCTTCATGGCCAGTGTCAACACTTTGCTTAGTGGTCTCAACGTGTTTATCTCATTCAAATAAAGAAAAGGAGGTGTATGGGTTAGAAGCTCTTCATAGGCTCTGCATGAAATACAATGTTTACCATAGTAATGTATGTTTATATATGTTCACCTCCCCTCCCTCCAAGTGCGTGTATGTATGTATATGATGACTCACACCACTTTTTCAGCTCGCTCAGGTAAAAGGCCACGAAGAATATATCGTACTGTATAGTTTGACAATCCAGTGGTGATAATAATGCCACAATCTAGATAAGTGATATATTAATAAAGCATTATCTAATAAGAAAATAATGAACAATTCTATGAACTGGGGCTAACAAAATCCGTTTGAAGGTAGTCTTAAAATAAACCCAAATAATATTTAATTCCTTTAAAAAAAATTCTTTTCCAATTCATTATTACATCTCGTGTATCAATATCCATTGCCTATGCTTCTCAGTACTAACAACAGGTATTAATCATTATTAACAATTGTTATATTGCTTAAGGTGCTTAAGTTTCAAAATCACTGTAATATATTTTCAGTAATCACTGTTCCACTTTCATGTAGAATAAAAGATGGAAAATGGATAGTTATGTTATTTGGGTTCATTGGCTGCATGTCACTGGGGGGTGGATAATCCAAACATTAAACCTAAACTATGACAAAATATTTTAACAACCAAAGTCACACTCCGTATTAGGCAAGCAAGTGAGCATGTCAAAATAACCTTATAGCAAATTTTTTTTTCAATAAAGTTTAATGTGTATTTTTACTACTGTGAAATCTCAGGCAGTTTTTAATAGTGTTTAATGTCCATTTTAGCTACTGAGGCATCACAGGCAATGGACACTGATGATACATTAGATGAAATGGTAAATTGGGAAAGGACATTTTTTTAAGGAAGGAAACATTCCATTTTTAAGTTTGGGATATCTATCCAGCATTTGTCATTTATGAGGATTTCGGAAAACTAGGGAAAAACATCATTCAGAAAGGATGGTCTGGTTTGGAATCGAACCCCTAACCTCCCGCTCACATGGCCATTTCTTAATGATCTCAACCACCTGTGTCGGTGGCATTGGTGATTTGTTCACAACATCATGTCATGTAATATATTTTGCAGAGGAGGGAGATATTGGGACTAAAATAGGTTTACTGTAAATTTGACACATAGCATAGTGTTTGTATGTGACTACTATTTGACTCTTATTCAGTTCTTCATAGTTTAAGTGGGCAAAAGATTTTTGGGTGCATTTTAACGTCTCTGATAAGAACAAAGATCTGAAAAATGACGAATGAGTTTTTTTAATGAAAATAGTGCATAATTTAAATATCCCAGAGCCCAAAATGCTTAAAGGTACCTGGCATTTCTCTTGTAAGGAAATATACCTAGAAACCCATTGCAAGCAGCCGTGCTACCAAAAGACAGAGAGGCAGCCAAGGGTAAAGCAAGAATAGATCATAGGGAAAGAGAGAAAAACAATATATTTTGGCTACTTTATAACAGAATTTTGAATTGTTTTAGTATTTTCCTATTTAAGACATTTATTAAGGGATTTTGGAGCTGAAACTTCCTAATTATGCATTAAGAAATGAGTTTGTACCCCACCTTCATTCTTTTAGTTTCCTCCCTCCACAAAAGCAAAATAGTTCAAATAAAAAATAAATAAATACAAGTTTGGTAAAACTAATACATAATACTTGGAAAGAAAGGCTTGGCCTCCAGTTACTTAAAACATAACACAAAATCTTTGGTTATTTCCCCCCTCTGATTGCACTGCAACTATCAGATGTTTCACCGTGTGACATTGGCTTCTACAGAATCCATGTATCTTCTCACCAAATAAAATATATTTAATTTTTAACTATTGTAATAGACCTTCAAACAGCTACTCTTCCATTATGCCTAATCATTTTAATATCCCTAAGCATAAAACCACCAAATAGTTTTAAAAGTATCGAGCTCAATGCTGTAGAATATAAATGAAACAAAAATTTGTTTTTCATACTTTTGCCATATATTACCTGTGCATTACCATGTGGATGATAAATAGCTCATACTAATTCATGTTTGCAGTGTGCATAATATTCTTAACCAATGAATGTATGCCTAGTTTTTAAATATTGCATGCATCAAAATCTAATGAGATGTTTTGCCATTGTTTCAAAATACTTTGAAAATGATACTGCTTTCATTTTCTTAGAAATTGGTGCAGGTCAAGCTATCTTATTGTTGAGTTTGAATTAATGGAGAAATAATATTTTAAAAAAAAATGGTATTTGGCTTTGAATGTATCCAAAAACAAACAAGGTACTGTGAAAAGATACTTGCAGCAGAGGGAGTATTCTTTTGGTTTTTATGTGTTTTTTAATATATCGTTTTTAAAGCTTGTTAAGTCTCAGTTACCCATATCAGTCTAAAGTATTCTTAATGGAGATCCGTGACAAATGGAAAACAGCTATAAGTCATTTCATAAAATTTTGAGCACTTTCACAATGGATGATTATTATGGGAAGGAATAAAAAAAAACTTGCCCAAAATAAACAGAAAAATACTGAAAGAAAACAATTTATGTTGAATTATTCTAGCAAATAACAATTATTAGTGTCATGTTAACTTCTCAAATTTCAGTTAAGTAAACTAAAATGAACAGTAAAATCTTCTTTAACAGCTTCATTTCATTTAATAACACAGTTATTATTGAATTTTTAAGCAAACTGCATTATTTTAAATATATATGAATGCTGTTAAAACAAATATTTATATCATTATTAATGAATAATTAATGATATTCTGTATAATGCTTTAAATGCCATTACAGTATTATGATGCAATTAATAGCCCATTAATGACGCAGAACATTTGGTATGTTTGCTTTACAGGCCTTCATAATTGCTTTTACCTCAGACTTCATCCCCCATCTTGTATATGCCACAGCAGTATCACCTAATAGGAGTCTGGAGGGCTTCTTAGACTTTTCTCTTTCCCATTTTAATACAAGTGACTTTGAACCTGGTTCTGAACCAAAGACAGAAGAACATCTTGAGATATGCAGGTTTGTATTCTTCCAATATATAACTTATATATCTACCAATTCTGAAAATATTTCTAAATTACTATTATTTTAGGAGCAAAAATTGGAGGGGAAAATTTCCATAGAGGTTACAATAAAAGAGCAGAAAATATTTTTTATTAAAATGTTCTTTTTTCACATCAAGGGCCCAAATGCATGTAGATATTCTTTCATTGTATATGACTTTGAATGTGATTTGATAAACAAGGAAAATTCACACATTTGCAGCTCAAATGTAATCATGCAATGAATGTTCTCTATTTAGATCTGGTAATAAGCTGTTGAATTTCGTTTATCGTTTATGCAACTAAAATTTAAAAAAATCAGCTATAATCAATATTAGCATGCATGCTACCTCATTTTCCATGGCCAATAAATATTTATTGTACAAATAAATTTATAACTGTGGATAGGAGTAGCCACTACATATGGTAGCAGGTTGTACTAATTCATAGTTTTCCATTTTAATGGCTTTAAACTAACATTTAAATATGAACCATTTTGTTTTTAGTATTAATCTGTCACTGGATAATGTTTGCAAGAATCTGATAACTTCTGGGAACCTTACTTGCATAATATTGATATCGTGTTGTTAAAGGGAAAAAAAGAAGAATCTTCACATATGAAAGAAGCAAGAAAGAGGGGTTTGCTCAGCTTTTCATTTTCATTAGTATGTAAAAGTACATTTTGGCAACATTTTTAAGTGATGCAGATTTGGCTATTTTGTTACTAAAATTTGCTTGCAGACATCCAAACAAGACAAAAAATATCTCTAATTTATACTGGTAAGAGATTTCTTGTTATTTGAATAAAAGGATGAGCACTAATCATCTTAGACATATACTATTACAAAAGTTGCTCAAAATGCTCTCCATTGTTGTCGATACACTTCCGAGTATGTTGAACTACTGATTGAGCAATGTTTGCAAAAGTGTCATCAGCGATTTCAGCACATGCCATTTCAATTTCTTCCCAAAATGCTGGCATTGCAGCTGGTTTTCTACAGTATAAAACATCCTTAAGAGTTTCCCATAGGTAGAAGTCCAACAGAGTTAGATCCAGAAAATGCAGTAGAAACTCAATCAGATCTCTTTGTCCTATCCAGTGCCTTTGAAGATTGTCATCAAGGTACGCACGTACATCTCAGTGGTAATGTAGTGATGCTTCATCCTGGTGGAAGTAAAACTCCTCATTTCCATAGAGTGTATGAATGGCAGGTAAAACTGTGCATATCAAGTTCAGATACACTGGCCCAGTTACTGTTCCTTCAAGAAGGAATGGTCCAATTAGACCCCTAGATGACAACCCACACCAAACATTAAATCCAGGTAAATTAACAGCCTTTTCCAAAATAACATGTGGATTGTTTGCATACCAGTAGACATAGTTATGCCGGTTAACAATTCCATTCAACTTAAATTGTGCCTCATCGGACCAAAAAACTTCCCCATAAAGGCCTCATCCTCTTGCACCATGTTCCAAAACCATTCACAGTACTGCATTCTCTGATCAGGGTCATCTTCATTTAATGCATGCAAAAGTCTTGGGATGAAAACTTTAAAATTTACTGTTTTAATAATATGACATGACTGGTTCTGCTAATCCCAGTCTCATGTGCACATTGCTTTGTAGTTTTCTATGGTGAGTGCTCAAAACATTCCAACATTCCAAATCCTATGGATGCGGGGCTTGTTGCTGTGCAAGGTCTCACAGATCTGCCCTTGTGAACATCATATACAGTACCATGAGTCTCAAATTTGTCTCAGATGCATGCAATTGTTACTCGCATTGGTGATTCTGTTCTATACACACGTCCCCATTGCCTTTGAACTTCTACAACATTCTCGGTTTTCCAATACCACTTCAAAATTGCTTTCCGCTGTTCAAACTATAATCTTGGCTCCATTTTGTTGTAGTAACACTAACATAATGCCATGTGAGTCGGATCTTTTTACAAAACATCATACTATACATTACTGTTGTTTTTCGATCAAGCTTTGAAATATATTAAATAGATTTCTACTGTTTATACATTTTTTGGCACCCTTGGTAGGAAGTATAATATTTCAGCTATTTGTTAAATGACCTTCAGCTGTTCTCTTCGCTAGAGTTCACAAAACCACTGATCACTATTCAGGAAGTTCTACCATTATACTTTTGCTTCTTGAACTTTACATTGGAGGCAAAAAGGGACAATTTTTAAATAATGTTCATTATTCTCACAATAACTAATTTGCTAAGGTGCATTTATGGTAAATGCTTTTTATGAGGAATAATACTAGACAGAGCTTTAATGTACCAGTTATAATGTAATAATTATGCTTTTTTTTTTTTTTTTTTTTTTTTTTTTTTTTTTTTTTTTTTTGATCATAACATACACTGTGATTAGGCTTATGCGATTTAAACAGTAATGAAAGGGAGATTAGTAATTTGATTGTACATTGTGAACGCTATTTTCTGTTCTTGCATTTAATAGACAACCGTACGATTCCAAGGAAAAAATATTTAATATTCTTGAGCCTCCTCTTAGTTATTCTAATTCATAGAGAAACTATATTTTAAAAAGCTACAAAGGACTGCGCTATTTTAATTTGTCTCGGGTAGTTGAAACAGTCATCCATTCCTCATGAGTTTCAGTAAGGAAATTGGCATTCATTTTTTTTCCCCCACTGACACAAACCTGACAACTTTATGTTCCTTTCTCTATTCTTACATAAAAATTATGAACATTTATAGTCTTTCAGACAGTATAAAAATATGAAAATCCATCATTCCATATTAGTACCATGCTGAAAATTCTGATAATGTCTAAAATAACTGAAACTAATTATGCACACATAATGGAATATATGAAAAATTTGCACAAATCAATCCTATTTTTCATTCAATGACAAATTCTATAAACAAGAATCAGGACTTATTGTGGGCAGCCCCTTTTTTCATTTCTAGCTAACCACTTCATGAGCAGATTTACAACATACACTAATACAGCATTCCCATACATAAATACACCTGGTACAGATGTGTTGATATCATTGCCATAGTTAACAAAAACATAGTAACGATGCCATAAAATGTTTGAATACACAAGATAATAATATACCATTCACATACACAAGAGAAATAGACAATGTTCTATCATTCTAAATTAATAAAACATCAAGGCAGCCTGGAATATGGATTCTACAAAAAAACCTACCCAGATAATCATACCAAAGCTGGCAGATTTAACCTAAGTACACATAAACATGCAGTAATCAACACCTTACCATATAGACTCATTAACCTACCCATTAGCAACAAAGAATTCTTCAAAGAATATAAGCATACAGAAAGAACAGTGATGAAAATTGGATTTTTGCAAAGAACTGGTTCACAAAAACATACAGAAGTTCAAGGGGAAAAATCTCATTAAAGAAACCACAGTACTTTCAACAGAAAAAAATAAGATAATTTTTAAAAAAAGTCACATATCAACCTAAGAGGTACACACAAATTTCCAAATATTCTAAACGATTTTTATAGTAGATTAGCACCAAAAAACAGATTTAATATTAAAAACCTCCTGAATGGCAAAATTTATAAAAGTTTCTACCAGATAAAAAAAGCAAGTATTTACCAAAACACTGTGCAGAAGGTGAAAAAATCTATATTGGAAAAACAAAAGAGATTGATATGCTCATGGTTAAAAGAATGCTTCTCAAACATTAAATAATATTAAATGGAGAAATCAGTGGTGGCATCTCATTTTTGGACAGAGAACCATGACATTGCAAAAAGCAAATTTATTAAAGCCAGCTCAGGGACCTACACAGCCAACATGGAAGAAAATATATATGTATATAAATACAGAGACAATTTAATGAACGTTGACACTTCCAGGCATAAAATCATCAACTTTTAGTTTATCATACGTCTACCAGAGCAGAATATGCATCCCCAAAAAATACTGTGAATCATCCAGCAGTCAACAATTAGCTGAGGATGCAGCCAATGGTCTGCAAAACATGTTCCACATATAAAAGAAGCCATAAGAGATGTAGTTCAACTGAGTCATACAATAATTTAATTATATGATTTGGTTCGCTGTACAAGTTTGAATTCATACTTCAAGTTAATTATCAAATTTAACTATGTTTGTAATTTTATGTGTTGTCATATCATCTGTAAGCATTTCATTATTTAAATTGTATTATTTTATGAACATATTTGATAGAGCTTGAAACAAAAATAAAAAACACCAATAATAAACATTTGATCCCATCACTATAGTAGTGCTCAAAGGGTGATTCCTTCTAAACACATTTAACACATGTGATCTGTATTTTTCATACACATATTTTACATATAGCTTTGTTGCACTTCTCTCCTCAGAGATCACTGATTTGTTGCCTTTGCCTAGATCAATTTAGCATTTTTAGCACTATTTAGCTAAGCTTGGTCCTGCTGCTTAATATTCTTTTTGCCACTGTTCTTCCTGCTCCTTTCTCATCTTTAATTCATTTGCCATCTAAGGTATGAAATTCTTCCTTTTTGTTTTCATGCTCTTTACTTTACTGTAGATTACTCATGCATATCTTGATAAGGGTGAAAGAAAATTAGGAATATTCATTAATTTTTTTAGATAAATAATGAAAAATGCTGAAGGATTAAAAATGTACTGAATTATGAGTACTTTAAACCACTCCTATTGTTAAGAGTCCATTGTGTATATAATTCATTCAGTAACCAGAGTTTTTTCATATATTGATGTAGATATTAGTGGTGGTCTGAAGAATATATGAATTTTTGTATTTATATGCAACTTATTGTCTGCCATATTGACCTGAATGTCACAAATTTAAATCTCATTTGGGGTATATGTGGAATTAAAATGCTTGTGTGTTCTCCTTTGTTAATTTTAATATGCTGTTAGCCAATTAAAACGCAAACCCATAAAAGAGGTGTTAAACCAACTCCACATTTTCTCAGAAGGAACAACTATAACTCATAAAAAATATGACAGTAATATCAGCAGTATTTGAATTTGATCAAGAGAGAATTATAGCATACCAAAAGCACGAGATGTCATTCTGAAAAATTGGTGCATGTATTGAATGAAATGCATTCACAACAAAATGAGTTTTAGATCATTGGATCGAAGTAGGAAAAACACACAGATATGAAGGATCCCAAATTCTTGTCAAACTGCAGTTTTAATGACTAGCAGTATAGAAGATAATGAATAATACTAATCCCAATGCTACAGAATCAAACACTTATTTGAATGTATGTTTTAATGTAACTTAGTATTATCAGGCACTCAATGATAGTGAAAATAAGCAAGAAAAAGAATATGCTATTTTTACAATAGAAACGCAAAATAAAAAGATGCCACTAAATAAAAAAAAGTATGATGTCAAGACAAATCCAAACATGAGATCTCTCTGTGCATCTTGATCATCCATTCAGTAAAATTGATAATTATGATATACAGTTATTATAATATTAATATTAACTTTAATAATATTCAGGAACATGAAGGAGATAATGGTAATTCCAATGGTAACAAAAATTCCTTTCAATATATGTATATGTGAATATATGCAGTTACATATGTTATTTATTTATTAAAATAAAAGTCACAAAACAAACACCAATATGAGTGGCAAAGGTCATAGGCAAGCACTCATGAACAGGAGGTCTAGGGTTTGATTCCCATTAGAATCATCCACTCTTGAGAAATTTTCCAGGTTTACCTCAATTCTCATCAATGACAAATGCTAGGAAGGTACCCTAAAATGAACCTGGAGCTCTTCCTTCCTTAAAAATAAATCCTTTTCCAATTTATAATTTCAATTCATTTGGTATAAATATCACAAGAATATAAACCAATGTGAACACAAAATTAAACAGTTCTGGAAATAAATATAATTGAGACTTCATGTAGGAACTAGCTTTAAAAAAGAGGAAGTAAAGAAAAAGAAAAGGCAAAACGCTCACATGCAGCTCAGTTAAACTTGAATTTCCATGCCTATCAATCATAAACAATCCTGAGACATAATAAATATATTATATAAATATTAATAAAGTAATAGATGCATAATACAATAATATTTGTGTAGTGAAATGATATCTGTGGTACTATAATAACATAATTAAGACAAGTGAGTCAGCCTTGAAAGTACACATAAAAAAATTTTAAAAATTGTGTATGCAGTTTATAGAAATGGAAAGAAAAATCTTTACATAATTCATACCCAGTCTCAGGACAGGACTGACTTCCTTGCTTAGCAGTCTATAATGTGCAATATTCCCCAGATTCAGGGTTCACAAATGTTGCAACAAGGCTGACCTAGAAGATTCCCATTTGTTTATGTCAAAAAAGAGATGTATTGAAAGTATTCGTAATTGTGGCCACAATGTTCATTTTAAACTGCTCTTTTCATTTGGAATAGTACTTTTATTTACGAATTTTTAATTATTTTATAACAATAGTTAAGTTGTGCAAATAGATAAAACAGATTATCAAGCAGTGATTTTTCATCTGCTTATAAGAAATAGAAACCTGTGAAAGTTTATGAGAATGTGCTGGAGATATTAAAGTGTGTTGTTCTATTTTATGCATTATTTTAAAGATAGGTTGTGAAGGTTGGTGTGGTAATATGAAAATTGAAGTAGATCCATATTCCTAAAATTTGTTGTATAAATTTTGGAATTCCAAGGGATCTTAATAATGGATTTGCTCCAGAAGAGTAATATGATAATATCAGATTACTACACTTCTGTATTTAAAAAAATGAGAAAACTACCTCAGTGACTGTATTGAATAGGACACCAGTCTAAAACAAGCTACAAAAAACTGAGGGTTTTCAAATTGTGCTTGGGTCATCTTTCCTGGGTGAGTGTTTTTCTCTCGTATGGAAAAGGCAAATGCCAGATACCTTTAGGAATTGACAGTTACCAGGTTGTTTATATCCTCATTCATGCATGATATTCATTGTTTTGTAGACTTATGGTATTAAGCATTATACTTTCAACATTTAAAATAAATAAATAATTAAATAACATGGATATAAGGTAAAATACATGGTAAAACTACAAAATTGTGCCATTAAGTTGTTCAGCATCCACTGTATTCATCCATCTGACTAAAACCTGTTCTAAATGTTAGAATCAACTTACCCTCTAACTCATAAAGTATTCAGTGACATTTTTGTATGAAACCCAGTATGTTCTATTGTTATAGTATAAATGTTATTTAGCAGCAGGAGAAAGTGTGTGGCCTTACTAAGAAGATTATTAGAATAATAATGGGTGATAGTTAATTCTTATATGCATGATATGCATATTCAGGATCAAAATATAAATTTATATATTTGAATCTTTCATGTTTATCAGTAAAAATAATCAAAGCTGAAGGTGTTGTACATTTATTTAATGAATAAGTCAGCTAGTACATTCTCCATATACTGATTGCTTTTATGTGCAGATATCCAGATTATAGAGAGCCTCCTTGGTCAACAGAAAAATACCGTAGAACTGCAATGTACTGGCATATACTTGCTGCAAGGCTTGCATTTGTAGTCGTTTTTGAAGTAAGTACTTATTTGGTTATTTAAATAGTCAAGTTATTTCCATCATACAAAGATTAGTTGCCTTTGTCTTTTCTCAGTAATACTGCTTAAAATATAATGCAATAAAAGGGCATGGCACACTCAGGGAAGCACTCATCATGAAAGTGAATAAGAACATATTACATTAGCATGAGCTCTGAAATTCTTTCTCTGCTAGAACTCTTCTTTTAAGTAATAATATACAAGGGTAGGTAGGTCCACGAGTTTCCAGCGTAACCATTTTCTAGGTATGATAAAGACAAAAACTATATTTCACTTTTCAGTATAGTTGCCCTTTATTGCAATGCACTTCTCACATCTTTGAATTAACATTTCAATCCCCCCCTCCCCAAAAATAATCAGAAGTCTTATCTACAAAATAGGCATAAACAGCATCCATCGCTTCTTCGTCACACTTAAATTTTCATTCTCAAAGGTCCTTCTTGAGTTTTGTGAAGAGAAAGTAGTCACTGGGAGCAGATCTGAGGTGTAGGGTGGATGGTTGATCTCCTTGAAGCCACATTTCTTCACAGCTTCCTTTGCAACAAGAGCTGTGTACACAGGCGATTTGTCATGAAGAATGTGCACATCACCACTCAGCTTTTCTTGCCTTTTCTCTTTGATGGAAGCATGTAGTCTGTGCAATAGGTCAGCACAATACTCCTCATTTACTGTGGTGTTCCTCTCCTTGAAGTTAGTGAACAGTATTCCTTCACAGTCCCAAAAGACTGTGGTCATGATCTTCTTGTGACTGAGTGACCTTGGCCTTTAGAGGTGGTGCTTCGCCAGGTTTACGCCACTCCATTAATTCTCTTTTTGACAAGGGATCACAGTAGAGGACCGTAGTTTCATCTCCTGTAACAATGATTTGCAGAACTTCTATCTCATTGCCATGGTAGAGCTCCAAAAATGCCCAATAACAAATGACTTGTTGCTGGTTTTGAACTGAGAAAAGAAGTCTAGACACCCATCTTGCACTAAGCTTATTCATGTTTAAATGTTCATGAATAATGTGAAGGACTATTGTTTTAGAAAGGTCCGACCTTGTTGCTATTTCTGTAACTTTGAGCCGCCGGTCTTCCATAATTTCTCCTTCCACAAGAGCGATGTTTTCAGGAGTAAGCACCTCCAAGGACTGTCCAGCATGCTCTTCATTTTCAATGCTTTCTCAACCCATTCGAAAATGTTTGGCCCATTCTTTTATGGTAGAATATGAGGGGGATGCTTCCCCATATACACCGTCCAATAACTGTATAATTTCATTTGTAGTAAGTCCTTCTTTTGTGAAGAACTTAATAACAGCTTGATAATCCATTTTGAACATGTGACAATCTTCTACACACATTCTTTATTCAACTATATCTGAACAACTGAACACAGTGCAGCAGAAGTTACAGCTGCAATTATTTACTTAACAGATAAAATGTGACACCAGATAAGGGTTTTTGAAGGTGATAATCCTTATCGGAAAGGTCGGAAATTTATGTATCTACCCTCATACATTACACAGGTTACTATAGTTTGGATACACATATTATACTGTGGTCCTTCATACCATACTGTGGCATGAACTGTGTGAATCCTGAGTACTTGCAATATTTTAAAAATTATTAGAGCTACATCAAGCCAGACTTTGCATCTTTCAATTTGAGTGTTAGCTTGTTGGCCTCTGTTTTCTGACATTGTGGGAGCAGTAGCATCCCAAAATTCAGAAGCATTTTTTCAAAACTTGATAAATACAAATTTTTTAAAATTGAGCTATACACAGCAGCCAAATAAGCCTTGATGTAGTACATCACCATATATAACAAGTTTTTTTGAAATTGATATTTCCCATGCTTAGAAGTAGCAAAACTATCGAGGTTTTTTCAAAACTCTGTAAATGATCACAAACGGAGAAATCAAAGTCAATAAATGCATATAAATCAGTATGTTTTACAATTCCAACTTTCAGTATAACCATTATTTAAACTCTTAGACTTCATGAACCATGATACAAACTGCTGACAAGTCAGGATTCCAGATTTCATTTCATTGTCAACACAATTTTAATTTGACTTTTTGAAAAATTTGCATAATGAATGGTGGTATATTATTCTGAGTGGACTCATTTTGCTGAAATGGAATATGATCCATGAATCAAAGAATTCTGTCATTGACAAATGAGTTGAGTAATGTTTGAGAGATAGAAAATTCAGATTTAAGGCAACTTCAACTTCGAAAATTAATTTGCAAAACTAAAGAACAAAACAATAAGTGGTATTTTGGACTTCAAGAATTGTGTGTGAAAACAAATGGAAGGAAATATGCATTGTGAAGCTGCTGACCTATTTTTAATCACATTACCAACTTTCATCATAATGTGATATTTCTAAACAAAAGAGATCATGACAAGTTCCTAATAAATTTATAAAAATTTTAACTCCTAAGCGCAGAACAGTTGCTCCTGAAAATGCCAAGAGCAAGAAAACAATTTCAGTGAAATGTACAATCAAAAGAAAAATCAAGTATTAGTACCTGTTTGTACTGCAACTTTCCAAGTGGTTTCTGGGATGTGTAAGGATGGATTATCTTATCAGGCAATCAGATTTCATGAAACAGGGAAACTACAAAAAGAAATAAAATGAAAGGGATAAAGACATGAATAACTTACCCTTACCATTAAAAATTACCTACAGATGTAGAGAAAGTCATCATGGCAGAAGAAAGTCAAAGAGGGGTATTTAACTTTACAACTTACAGTCAAAAAGATGTTTACACTTTAGTGCAAAGCAGAAAACAGTTTTTAATTTCTGCTTATTGTTCAAGTACAAACACATATTCTATACAAGTGTTTCAACTTGTCATTCAGGACTACCTATCTTCATACATGCTCCACCTATTAAATAAATACAATTTTCTTAATGACTTGAAAATTAAACTGAAAAATAATGATTCTAATGCAATTAATCTATTCTCACATTCTTATAGCAGCCAAAATAACAGCAGTATCATGATAGCCAAGCTATTGCTTTTCCTGGAAAGAAGCAAGAGGTTTAGCAATATTGTACATTTTTTTTTGGGGGGGGGATATTAGTTATATAGTTCCTGACAAAGAGTGGAGCAGGATCAAAAAAAAAATTTATAGTGAACAAGAAACCATTGCGTTGCCTAAAGAATTTAATGATGTGTTAGAGGAACATGGAAACCTAATGGTGCTGAAAAGCTACCAGCAAAACCAAAACTCTTAGAAAACTTAAAGAAAGTATTATAGTCAGAATTGCCTGTAAACTCCGGTTCAAGTTGAAGTTCTGAACATCAACTTATGGTAATGTATTCCAGAAATTTACCAAAGTGAGATATGGTGAGTGAAGAGAAGAAAAAGGATTTTTAGCTTTACCCATGTTAAATATTGTACTTATGAAGCTGTTGACAATGTTCTTTGAAATACCTGAAGATGCAAGAGACTTCTATGCAAATGCCCTAGAAGACAATTGCAAGACAAATAAAATGTCCAAAATTTAGATTAACTTGTTTGTATATTATTCTGTTAACTAGTTTACTGAAAGATGCTGTTTGCTTTGATGCATCCATTGTTGTGTTTGTGTACACTTGTAAATAATGTAATAAAAGTCAACAAATGTTGAAAAAATATTCCATAGCAATATAAAAAACATGTAGAACAAACTAAAAGGATACTTTAACTGGCCCACAACAAGCATATTTATGAGAACATCTTCCACATAGTAGGTAGCATTTACTGACTTTTGAAAAATCTTTCTAAATTAAGGTGTAATTTCTAGTGATAGTAAAATAATTTAAAAAACATTTACTATGATAATTTGTTTATTTAGTAATTAAAATATATTTGTGAAAATGTGAATCTCTTAAAATAAGCCCTTCTTGCCAAAAAAAGAAATTTAAATTTTTTGAAAAATCATCTATTTTTAGTAAAGAAATTTTGAAAAAATACTTCTCATTTGCTTAAGTTACCAGCATGGAGAGCTGGAGGGTAATGTTGGTAAGCCTCCCAACCCGTATTTTTTATATTAGGTTCAAATGGCTTTGAATGTGTGTTTCTTTGTGCCAAAATGATTTGGAACTAGATGCTAGTCTATTAAAATGGCCTACAATAGATTGCATCACACGTGTACCTTGCTATGCATGGAGATATACTTTCTTATATCATGCAAGTTAATGATTCAGAATGTCAGTCATAACTATTGTGTATATAGAACACAGTGATCACTGGATCATCATTTGTGGGGGTAATTTAAAATATTTGTTCAATAAGAGGAAATTCCTGGCCTCTAAGTTGGATGTTGAAGTATAGAGCCCACAGTAACCTTAGAAAAATAAATATATGCTAAAAATGCTATTTAAATGAGACAAACAAACAGAATTGACATACAATGACATGAAAAACAATTATAGAATTATGAACAAAAACATCATAGGTGATCTTAGTTAGCAAAAAGACATAATATAAAAATAAGGTATTTCAATGTGAACATGGTGGTGTTGACAGAAACAAGGAAAATGGAAGGGAACAAAATAGGATAATAACTATTCATTCATACAGTGGCATAGATATGGTGGATAGAGCTAAAGTAGGAATTTCCATTTTAATTAAAAAGACTAGAAAATCATACTAAAGAATATTAGGCCATAAACAAGAAAATGTTAAAAGCAGAAACATTGCTTCAAGTTCAACATGCTATAAAAACAAGTACTGATTCTTTCAGTAAAGGACCCCAGAAAAAGCGAATATTTCAAAGTGTGTATATTAGATTTGCAGCATACACCGATTCATTATAAATATATTATAGGATGTGCCAAACATGTTTGTCATCAGTGTCAAAGCAAAGCCAAAACGTATAGAGAAGGACAGAGAGTGTTAGTATGACACTTTCATGAGATCAGTGACTAATTTTCTTGTAACCATCTCCATCAATTTCATTTTTGCAGAATAAAGTGGGAATTATTTTTCAATTACCGTAAATTATTATTATTATTATTATTATTATTATTATTATTATTATTATTATTTGCTTAATATAAGCAGTTATTAAATATAGTATCACAATTTAAATAAAAGCACCTAACTTGTAATAAAATCATATTTATTCCCTCACTCAGGGCGGACAGTTGAAGAGAAGACACTATGCCTATGTGTGTATTAAAAAATACATAATATAAGTGTGTGTGTAAAAATGAGACCAGTTCAATGATCATAAAATTTTCTGGCATAATTTCCCTTGTTAATGTAATTTTACAATATTTACAATAATGTATAATGAATAGTTTCTTTGTCGTCACTTTTGATTCCCGCCTGTGGTGAGTGTGCAAGTTGGAACACGTTCAATTCCACCTGTAGTAAAATGGACGTGACACACGACGAACAATATGCTGCTCTGAAAGTCAGCTGAGGCCTATGCATTGTCACAAATGGCCTATGGAGAGCTTGTTTTTTCCTTTAGCAAGGCTTAATTTTTTTTTTTTTTTAATGGTGTTTAACACCCGCTTTAAGGCACCACAGGCTTTGGACACTGATGATACATGAGATGAAATTATATATTGGGAAATGGTTTTTAAGGAAGGAAACACGTTCCAGGCCTAAGTTTAGTGTACCTCCCTGGGATTTGCCGTTTATGAGAACTGAGGAAAACTTGGAAAAAACCTCAGTCAGGAAGGACGGTCCTGGCGGGATTCGAACCCCAGATCTTCCGCACACGAGTCCGCGCCTTAACGACCTCGGCCACTCGTAGCGGTCACAGCTCAAAGATGGTTTAAAATGTTGAAAGAGGGGAGGCATTAAATTTTAAAAAGAAGATGGACATGGGGCTCCAGTTTCTGAGCTAATGGAAGAAAACATTAATACTGCTGCAGTAATTGTGAGAAAGGATCATCAAATCCATTAAGAACACCTAAAAATCTGAAAACTTTCTCTGGATGCCACCCACAAATTGGCAGCTGAAAAGTTGCACTTGAGACGTGTTTGTGCATGTTGGGTTCTAAGACTGCTGATTCCCGAACAAAAGGACATTTGCATGCAGGTTTACATGCAGTTGAAGATGATGTCGAAGGAAGATAAAGAGTTTCTTTCAAAGTTACTCACTGGTGATGAAATGTGGTACATCATTTCCATCCTTAAAGTAAACAGCAAAGCTCTATGTGGAAATTTGCATCATCACTAACACATAGTATTTGCTTCTGCTAGGAAAGTTATGGTTATCTCATTTTTAGATATTCAAGAAATAGTTTGCTAGCTTGTCATATCTGAACACACTGACTGTAACTGGCCAATACTACAGAGATGTCCTGAAAACTTAACAAGGTAATATCATATACAAAAGGCGACATCTCCCTGCAACTAGGTCGATTTTTTTAATAATGTTTAACGCTGGTATTTACTATTGAGGCATCACAGGCGGCCAACTAGCTGGATGCTGTACCACAATAATGCATAACCGCACATCACAAATGTTGCTGGATATCTCACAAAAATCATTTTGAAGTCTGTCCCTGACCCTATCTATAGTTCATCTTTAGCCCCATGTGACTTTTTTCTTTTCCCCTAATTGAAGAAACACCTCCTTGGGAGGCATTTTCCCTCATCTTAAACAACAGTGAAGGCTGCAGAGGCAATTCGGAAGGAACTATCAAAAATAGTTTCCAGCATATCTTTGAAGACTAATTCTGGGTCAGGTAAATTGCATCCAATGGAAACTGCTTTGAGAAAGATCATAATTATGAGAATGACTAAAGCTTCATGATCCTTATTTTTGAACAGCCCTCGTATATATTAATTCTAACTTGTTAACTGTAACAACACAAAGATTTTCAATTATCGGATTATTACATTACTGTGTAAAAAATAGCTAATCTGCAATTTTTTCTATATTCTTACAATGAAATATAAACACTGTGTACTAAATAAATATAAATTATATTCCTACTCTAGAATAGCTTTACAAATTATAAAACTGAGCTTGTGTTCTTCCATGTTAGAAAATCGTTCGCATTCACGTTTAAATTTCTTCAATTTGCGGCTAACTATGGAATAGCCGTAAATTTTAACTGTCAATTTAGTGGCGGAATTTTGGTAAATGAGGACTGTAAACGTATCCTTTGGCGGACAAATAACAAAGAAAAGATTAGAGCAATATTTCATCTCCTTCTTTAGCCCTCTTGGGCAGAGCGTATAGCAATTATACACAATTGCTTAAGTAGCCTGCAAGACGTGCTTGCTCACCGCTGCAACTTCACGTTCTTTGTAAGCTTCCAGTTCGACTATGAGGACTATTGGCAAATACCTCACAGGAAACAGGTGGGCTTAGATTATGAGAATCGAAAGATCCTGCATAGACATCCAGAACACTTCCAGTCCTCTCTAACCTTTTCACCTAACTTGAAATTCTCGGATTTGCTGGTGACATTCTACCTTCAAATTACCTTACGAATGGAGTCCGACATTGCTTAAATAAACCTAAGTGCTAGTTACCGCAAATAATAAAACACTCACTCCCATATTGTTTGCTCCACTGTCCTTCAAAACTGCATACAATTAAACGAAACAAGAAATAACCTGCCTGGAGCTAACTGCAAACTTTGAACCACGTACTAGCTTATGACTGAGAGTGAGGGAGCACATTTAACATTTTCACCAGGGTTCAAATTTTGACAACCTGAAAATGGTTTTAAAATTAATCTCGATCAGCAATCATATTAGGAATTAAAGGCAAAATAAGATGATAAAGAACAAAGGAAGTTGAAAGGATAGTGCGGCGCAACGCTATTAGCTGACTCAAGGGCACAGGCACTATTCATTGTCACAAGTATTTTTCAATCTCTTTCTCAAAGTGTAAGTTTATTTTTTCTCCTCCCCTCTCCCAATATTTAATTTTTGAGCGTTCGTAATTACGGGTTTTACGTCCAAAAATCATTATGCTTATGCTACGAAAAAGGATGACATTGCGGGATAAAACACAACAATTAGGTACATCTAAATGAAATGTTGGACCACATGAGAGACCAATCCTTTTGCGCTATTTTAATTCTCCAGTAAAATCCTGAAAGATAGTAAGATAATGTTTAAAAAAAATTAACGAACAGCGGAGGAGATAGTCAGTAGTATGTACCCTACGGCGAACGCCCAATTGACGTCACATCCAGTTTACGTTCAAGGTCAAATTGCGATGGAGAGTGGTATGTGAATTTGTTGGACCCTGAACGTAAAGCTGATGTGACGTTATGTTGTTTGGCATCCGCCGAAGGGTACATATTTATTATTTTAATATTTATTTGTTTGATACATTGGTTGAATACAGATACATGAATGACGGTACATAGATTTATTAGGGATATAGTTTGTTTTGTTAGTTATTTGTTTGTTACATTCAGATACATGAATGTAACAATGCTAGGATACGGTTATATTAACGATGTACATATTGGTATCTGGATAAATATAGGTACATAATATATTGATAAGTAGGGATACTGAAATGGGTGATAGAATGGTGACGTGAATGATGCATGTGAATATGTACAAGTAGAGTAAAGTATGTATGTAATGCATGTTGAGGACAGTGCACGTTGTAACACTTTGACGACAACTTTGAATGTCGTGAGGCAAATATTTTGCTGATGTTGGTCCATGGTTTTGCATGTAAGGGTTAGGTTATATTGGTTGAAGACGAAGTGTTGGAAGAAGTAGAACTTGGACGTCGAGGGTGTGTCTCCAACATTATACAAGTTGATGTGGAAGTGGATGGATATGTTGCGATGGTTACGGTCCTGTGGGATGTTGGTCCGGCGATGTGGGTAGATTTGATGTTTAAGGCGTGGCGCGTGTCGTCGATGTTGAAGTTGACCAAGAGATTGTTTCCTGTCGAAGAGGGAAAGAGTGTTAGACATTTGAGAATGGCGATATGTGTGTAGGTAAGAAATGAGAATGTAATGTGGTACTTGCCGACGTGGAAGTGATCAGTGTGCATTGGGTGAGTACTTGGGCAGCTCCAGAAAGTCCATGATTGTTTGTCGGTTGTCGTTGGGTAGTGTTTCAGTGCCATTGTAAACGACGTGGAACGGCGCCTTGTTGAGCTGGTTTATTTGTTGCTGCATGAGGTCGTTGTATGAAGTAGGCAGCCAGACTTGCTTTCCGTCTTGGAGCGTAGTACTGTTTTTAGTACATATTGGGTATTGAGGGACAACCACGTATGATTGCTTGTAAGTGAGGTCTCGCACTGAGATGAAGGTTGGGTCCCAAGTTAGTGAGGTCTTGCAGAACGCTTCGTTGCATGAGCTGACACGTCGACTACTGGCTAGGGTGTGAGTGCGGGGTATTTATTTATTTATTATTTATGGACGTTCTTTAACATCTCAGGTCATCACCGTAAGAGTGCGGGGTAGGAAGTGTTGTATGTATAAATGGTTAGGAAAGGTGAGTGGAAGGAAAGTCACATAACCGCAAGCGTCTGGAATATGTTGTGCAGTTGGAGCAGTAGGTAACGTGTAAGGGCACGTTGTTACTGGGTTGGTGTTTGTGACGAGGAAATGTTTGTGTTTGTGATGTAGTTTCTGAAGAGGGTCTTTTGTTGTTGTTAATATAATTGCGGGTGTACCGAATACTAGTTTGAAATGTAGCGTGTGCTTGTCGATGTTGACTGCGTCGATTGAGTTTATCCAGTTTGTCGGTGTTGGTAGGGTGATGTTGTATGATTTGCGGTCCGAACTCCTCCACTAGTTTGGTCCACTGGTCGATGCCTTCTAGGGTGACATAGTGATTTTTGCCGCACTTGGATATGGTGATGGTGTGGGCTCCCGGCGGGCCGGCGATGGAAAGGAACTTGGAGTGCTTTGCGTTGGTGAGGTGTATGTGTCCGGCGCACCTGAAAAAAGAGATGTATAGCAGGTGATAGATGTGTTGGGTGGATGAGGAGAAAAGTTATGTTAAGAGCGGTTCTTACATGTTTGCTTCTTGCCGTTTGCAGCAAGAGTACCTGCGATGCGTGGATGGTTTAGAGTATATGTGTTTTGTGCAGAGGCTGACAAGTTTGATGCGCAGCTGTGCATCGGGCATGTCGCTCGTAGGAATGTAGGATTAGACGGTCATAATGTTGGATTCTGAACTTGTGGTAGAAGAGAGATATGGGTAAGTTGCAGCGTCGATGAAAGATATATGCTACGGTATAGTCTCCGCACATAGCACTGTCGTCGGCTTGTAGTCAACGGGAATTATATGTCCACATATAATTCCTCCGCATTTGCGGAGGAAAAAATGTTGGAAGGCGGGCAAGAGAGGTGGCAGGCCGTAACTGTCGAAATATTCTCCCCATCCGTCCCTGTTTATGAAAATGCAAAGCCAGTGCTTTCCCGGGTGAGTGCTAGGGTTCGTATTTGCGACGAGAGCTATGGGTAGTTTGGTGAAGGTGGGAGGTAAACGATCGGAAGGGAATACACCGGCGAACTGTTTGTATTCTTTGAGAATGTCGTGTGTGTGTTTCGTGTTCATGATATGAGTACGGATCTGTGCACGTCGATTTCCAAGGTTCTATAGAGTTCGGACATGAGTAGGATGCAGACTGATTCTGGGAAAGCCTTGCGAAATTCCATTTTGTATAAAATTATTGCCGTGTTGAAGACCGGAAGCGTAGTCATTGTAGGCGGTCATGTCGGCGGTTAGGTCAAAAGTGAAGATGGTGTATCCCTTGGACTAGGCTGGTCTGTTGATGACGGTGCCCTTGTTTTTAAAATGTACGCCTAAAACGTCTTGGAGGGTTTGAAAGCAATCGAGGAAGTGTCCTTTGTTGAAATTGGGTTATGGGGGTTGCGACAGGAAAGGTTGATTATTGACGAACAGTTGCAGCGCTGCTTGATCGAAACGTTGGAATTGGAACGAGTATTTGGAGACGTCGCCCGTGAATGCCTTATCGCTAATCATGGCGATGATGCTTCTGCGCGGTATCTTTCCGACGAAAACGTCGCTAAATTACGCTCCGGTGGTTCCCTTGGGTATGTTAAGTGTTTGAAAGTCGACGTCCGTGAAGTGATATTTGGGTTGCTCTTGGCGAGAGCCATCTGGTGGGTGACTTTGATGTTGGCGCAGGGTCTGACCTAGTCGAGATGGAGTTTAGTGAACACGATTTTGCTATGTCCTTTGAAAAGGGGATTTTTAGAGAATAGGTGGAATTGCGGGATGTCAGGGGTGAGTTTGACGGTGATATTGACGTTATTCAGGAGCGTAAGGTTTTGATTGAAGAGCCCGCTAGAGAGACATCGCATGAGTTGGACAAATTGCTCCTCTTGGTGTATTCCTTTCGCCACTACATTCCCTGGTTGTAGAAATCGTAAAGTTTGCGAGAAGTGTGGAGAGCCCTTAGGGACGACTGCAATCTACCGTTCATAACGTCAGAGGAGTAATTGAGTAGCGTTTCGAAATAGCTTTTGAACGGATAGCCCGTTTGAGGCATGGAGATGTTGACGTTATTGAGAGACACGCTTACCTGACTGAAAAGAGAATTTAGAGAATTGTTGACAAAGGTGACCTCGGTGGCATTGGCGATATCATGCCGTCCTCCTAGACTATTTTGACGAATGCTTCGAGAACGACGTAAGACAGGTCCAAGTAATCGTCGCCATTACCAGAGTAATGAAACGTTATGGGTGAGTTTGCAGATGTGGTATTTTGAGAGTTGAGAGCTCCACTGTTGGTTTGGACGGGTAGGTTACGAAAGATGTTCAATTTCGAGTTCATGTACACGGTATCCATTACGAAAATATGTCGTCGACCCTCGTTTTCTTATTGTGTTTGTGCTTGCACCAGCGCTTGGTCTTTTGTTTTGCGCGTCTAGCCTTGGACTGCGTCCTTTTGTTTTTGCGAGGGGCTTTTATTCTGACGCGCTCTTTCTTCCAGAGCTTAGCATGGAATCTCTCTTAGCGTCGGCCTTTCGCTTGAGATTTCCGCCCCCTCCTTAAATCCATTTTTAAAGATTTCCTTGGGCGTGGTGGATGTGGTGGCAACGCCGGAGATGACGTTTGCGCCCATTCTGAGCGCTTCTTTGCCTATGGCCTTGACGTCGCTCTTTAGGATGGGAAAGAGCGATCGGAAAAGCCCGCCCAGAGCGCTGAAGAGCCCGCTGCCCTTTTGGTAGCGGCTGCCCCTATAAAGTACGAAGTCGCGGTCGTCCAAACCGTTACCGACTTGATTTAAATAGTATCCATAAATGACAGCTGGTTGTGGTTCATGTCGGTGATTTTCTTTTGGTCGAAAGGAGAGTACCAAAGCCGAAAAAAATCCATCTGCAAATGGCACGAGATCGCAAAAAACCGTCCCTTAAAGCTATGGTGACCGTGTTGAAATCCTGTTGGAGCAACGGTACCCAGTTGAGAAGCAAGAAGGTCTTTTCGACCGTGAGTCTCTTGGTCGATTCGGTTTCGTATTCCAGGACCGTGCTCTCCACCACCTGGGCGAAGGTGTCGCCGACCATTTGCGAAACGATCAGATTGCAGTACACGAACACCTCGGAAGGAAAGCCCATGAACGGGTCCCCACGATACGCGGCGTTGGATGTTGGGCGATGTCGACGTTAGGAATAAATCCGAGTATTTTGGACACGCGACGGGAGGAAATGACTTGCGTGGACTCGCGCCTGTGCTTGGTGATCCTCGGCCTAGACAGGCGCACGTCCAAAGTGGCGATGGGCGCCCGAGGGCGGCGCACTATACTCGGAGGGAGGCGTGGGTTTGGGCTTTGCGGTCGGCTTGGCGATTGCCTTAGGAACGGAGGAGGGTTTCGGTTTGGGTTTTTTGGGCGCATCGGCCATGGATTGGTCGAACGTCCCCTTCTCATCTATGTCCAATTGCATGAACGGGGTAAAGTGTTCGAACGTTGTCCAATGAAGGACTCTCCTGTTCGATGAGCGAGCGGTTAACGACGACTCGTCTGTACCTCAGGGCGAAGACCTCGTCCAGGCTTCCGTTGAGTTTGAGAGCATCGCTGATGCTGGCAACGATCTGAGCAGGATCCATGCGCATTTCGTTTTTGAGTTTAAGGCAGAAGCGATAATGTACAACATAGGGTATCTGTTCCACGTTCGTGGTATGGGCTCATGAAGTAGCAAGTGCTGTTGAGGTTGTAGAATCTGATGGGATACCGAAACTTGGTGAGAGTCACCTCCCACTCGCCGCGCAATACCACCCGTTTCGGCAACAGGTTGGAAAAGCGAATGGTGGTGTTGTCGGCGAAGCGTTGCTCGCCAACCATAGACGCGTTGATCGCGACCATGACGAAAAATGGCGGACTGTTTGACCCAGAAATTTAATTTATCCGGATATCCTTTCCACTTGACGAGCACTTGCTTACCGGCATCTGTGCCCCTTGTGGCCAGTATTTTATCCACCTTGTAGGTTGCAGGTAGATCGGCTCATTGCAGTTCTTGAGCATAAAATATTCCCTGTACGCGTTCGCCAGGCAAGTCCTTAATTTTGTAGACCACGTGAGTGCTTCGCACATCGTCGTAAATGTTGAATATTCCGTCCGTCCAGTTCTGCTCGTAACCCTTGTCGAATCTCATCTTCTCCCCAGATTAGCGATTGTGGTCGCCCACGCGAAATTTTGGTCTTTAGGGAGGGTGCGCTCTGCTACTTCCGTACAGATATTGGTACACCCTGAAAACGTTGGATTCGTTGACGTCCGACGGTGCAATCTTTATGGATCTGTGATGGGAGGTGTTGTACGAATGTAGCAGAAGGGGAAGTACGTCTACGTACCCGTAGGTGTTTTTGTGCGTAAAGTATCGCCACATTTTGGTTTTTAAGATTCGGTTGACGCGTTCCGCCACGCTGGCCTTCACGTTATTGGTAGTGTAGTGCTGGATGCCGTGTTGCTTTAGAAACTGGGTAAATGTTTTGTTGGTAAATTCGGAACCCTTTTCGGTCTGCAGAACCTTGGAGATTCGCCTGTGCCTGGCAAATATGGAACTAAATGCCTGTGCAACGTTTTTGCCAAATTTAGCCTCGAGAGTACTGCTCAAGCATATTTGGAGAACACGTGTATCACGATTAGAATGTAAACGTCAAGTTCGCTGTATAGCCTAATGCTGCTCATGACGTTTAGTTCCGCCTCCTACAGGTCATCGATGTTGGAAACGTGATAGTTTGTGGTGGGGAATCTCTTTCTGATCTGCTTGTGTAGGGTGTAGCTTTCCTTTCCCCTGAGAAATGCCTCTATTTTGCTTTTGGGAACGCCCGTGGCCTTGCAAAGTTTCTCGGCAGTGCCCAGTCCCGCGTAATAATCGATGCGATTGTAAACGTCCTGCAAATCCATATTTACTATAGCGTCTCCCACTCCAGATGTTCCTGTTTTGTGGAGGTTTTACCGGGTCTCGGTCTCAGCCCTTACCTATTGGTGAGATTAGCAACGTTGCAAGCTCTTTTCAGCTTTTTGTTTTCGGCAGAGCCCTGAGTTTGCGTTATCCTTTTGGAGGAATGTCCCGGTTTCTTTTTAGGTTTAGACTCGTCTATTTGCAGACTGTCGTTCGCGCCCACCTTTTGCTCTCTTTGATTACTTTCGTGCGGAGCTCTGAGATTTGAAATAAGGTCTTAAAATTTGGCCAATTTGTACTTCATGAAACTCCACTTTTGTTCCAGGGACGGTTTGGAGCGCTGCACCTGACCGATGTCTCTCGAAATGAACGTTATGTCCTTATCTGTGACGTGAAGTCCCTTCGCGCTCTCCAATTGAGATTGAAGCAGCATTATTTGCTTCGCGTGCCTCATGACGATGCAGGAATCCTCCCTTCTGTGTCAGGATTTTTTTTCTTCTTGACTAATTTTTTCCGCGTGACTTTGTCTTTTTAAGCTTTTCAGAAATGCACACCCTGCATTTGTTAACGTTGTACACGCATTCCGAGATTGCTTGATCAAATCGGGGCTTGCCTGTTTGAGCATATTCTTGCGCGCGGACGGTTTGGCCTTGCTCAAGGCGACCGGATCATCGCATTGTTCCACGATCAAAGGGGAGGTTAGTTTTCGTATTTTAGCTTTCATCGTCGAAACTCTAATAATCCTTGAAGCGACGAGCAACGCGATATTTATAGGGGGACAAAACAGGATGGTTCCTCTCACGGCAGCAGTCCGGTTCTGTACCTGTCCAGTCCGGAGTGTACTGCGTGCAGTCCAATACCAGGTAACCGCGAGGTTTTTCCGTAGCCTTTTCAAATGCCTCAAAAAAGAATTTGGAGTTTCGCGGTTCCAACTGCTGAAAGAGTCTGTCTGAATCTTGTCTCTCTGGTTTTTGAACACCATAATGTAATTGGCGTTTCGCGAAATGGTGCGAAATTTTCTTCCCTGAGGGAATATGTTTTGCAGTATGTAAAGGATGCCGAAGTTTCTATGGTGAACAAATTAGACACGTCCATGCTGTATCTATCGTACATCATGTCCTCGATTACCACCAGATCTCCCTCCCTAATGCTGCGCATGTTAGGAACGCCTGCGTGCGTGACCACGTTAAACGTGCAATGGCTGAATTCGGGGCCAAATTTGGGGGGATACCGAGTCGATGGCACCGTGCGACCCTTTTTGGAATATTATGGAACATTCGGTCGGCGTTGTCTATGGTACGTTCAACGAACGTGAATTTGCTACAACGGGACGGCCCCGCAACCTGAATTACATCTCCCAAAGACACGTCTGTCACTTCCACGTCTTTGCCTGAATTGGCGCACTTGAACCTGCCCGTGTTGGTAATCACTTCGCCCAAGGTGACGTCATTCATTTCCACGATTCTACAGGTGTTCGCTCACTCAAATTTGCCTTTGTCTGGCACCACCTCATCCAAGGAAACGTCCTTTATGTCTACGTTTCTTACCGGATAACACCTTGAATTTTCCCTTGTTGGGAATCACGGGCAAAATAAGGTCAAATGACATACCCCATATCTCCGGTGGATCCAGATCATAATGAAAATCCCCTGTAGGTTCGGTGAAACGACGCTTCGAGCTTTGATCAGGGTATACATTATTGAACTTGCGTTTCCGAGGTAGCAGCGCGTGCCAATTTACGCGTTTCGCCTGGTATTACTGCGTGCCAAGCGACATAGGCCTTCCTTACTTCCTTACGCCTTCTCATCCGTGCCGGGTAGCATGTTGCCTTTGGCTTGGGACAATACTTGCATTGTTCCTGCTCATTTCTGAAAATTTCACGCTTGATTTCATCCTCACTCCAATTCTCCTCCTCTTGGTGCGATCTTTCTGTTGCCATACTATGTGCAAGCGTCGTTCATCCTCCTTTTATATCCGTACGAATACGTGTCGCCTGTTTGGGAGTCCCGTACGCGCTTGTCTACCACCATGCGAAACGTTTTGGTACAAGGTTCCGCCGTCCATCGGCGTTTTCTAGCATTGTTGCGGTTTGTTACAAGCATCGATGTATCGTTATGCGACAGCACTTTATTCCTTATGACACCACCGTTCACCTTACCCAAATTGCCGCAGTTTAAGCTGATTCCCTTTACTTTACACACTTAATAATCTTTGTCTTTGCATTTAACATCAAAAGTGTAACTCTTGGGTTCTGTGGATGCAAATCCTCAGATGTATGCGCCTTTCCCATATTTTGACATTTCATCCGTCATATCGCCCAAAAATGATCCCGTTTTCGGCATCCATTCGCTGTTTCCACAAGTCCACATGACGGAGTGTGTGTCGAAGTACCATACGCGCTCTCCCAACTTCCTCAGGTAGGAGTACAGTTCTAGACGAGCGTGGGCCGTGGTGTAGGGTGCTATCACTACGTTTGTCGTAAAATTATGTTTTGCACCTCGCTCATCGTGCCTCCAAACGACTCACATTATGTCGTCCGTGGCAGCAGGTACGTTTGTACTTCCACGCCCGCGTCGTTCAATAGTTCAGTCAGACGCTTGTGGGTGCTCACAAGTTCGCAGGTGGGGAGGTTATCGTTCTGACTATACTTTCCCCAAAAGGAGTTTTACATCAAGCTCTCTTCTGCCAGGATTGTGACAAATGGCACTTGGGTGCAAAGACAAGCCCTCTCGCTCAAAAAAAATTTTTGACGAACGCGTCCTTCCTTTCGGACGTGTCACAATCTGAGGGCCAGCCTAAGGCTCCGTCTTAATTTTTAAAAATTGGTTCACATAATCCTGAGAGGCCCTTTTGTCCCTGTCGATTTCTAACCATTTCGTACTCCCATATTTCATACGTTTGCAAATTTACGTAGCCTTCTTCGAGTGCAAACTTAACTTCGTCAATTACACACGTGCCTAGCAAGGACCGTTCCTCGTCTCCGTGACTGCACTACTGCTGGTATCTGGTTCCTGCGCAGGCCATGCATAGAGGAAAAAGTAATTTTCCACCAACTCGCACGGATAATACAGGGTAGTATACTAGGGGGCGGGAGTATTTTAGAGTTTATTATGCCACCCTGCACTTCCTCCAAATTTGGGAATTTATCCACGTGTAGCTTAGGATGTCCGACCGGGTAGGGTTTGATCTTGTTAGTGAACGGATACAGACTGCGCACGTCAAAATCATTTTCTCGTCCCCAGACGTTTCCTTGTACACTTTGTACATTTGATCCTTCCGCCAAAGAATGCGTCCTGGATTTAGAGCTACAGGATGCGTTTTACAATGCGACTTGAGAAAATCCGCCAGCAGAGCGTTGGACTTGGCCATTCGTTAAAATCGCATTCCCACATTTCCACCAAATTGTAATCGGCGTTGTTCATCATACGCGATATTCTCTTTGTGTCCTCATACCTGGAGCCTATGGTTTTGGTACCGGAACCGTATACGACGGAATGGAGATTGGGAAAGCAACGCGTGCAGCCGCGATAAAAGCATCCGTGGAAACGGTATACGCATTTGCACTCCTCTCTGTATCAGACTACTTTGTGACCCATCAACTTCACTTCCCTGCATCTAAACGTGTGCCGAATGACGTTTTGCTGCTGTTTCACCCACGACAGCCAAATGCACGATTGTCTATCTGCCAGGCGATAACCACCTACGAGTATTATGGGAATCGTATTTGGAGGCATAAATCTCTTTCAGTAAACGTTATGCACGCATGTGCAATGGTAATGCATTCTGTGAATGGATCTATGTCGTTTTGTCCATAAATTCCCTTCTAAATTTGGACAGTCCTCTATATAGCAGAAATACGTCCATTTTGCGGTATGACACTTCTTCATGTTAGCTGGAGGACAGCTTTCTCTGCCTGCAAATCCTCGAAAGCCTTGCGGCCGTGCACGGATATGCCCACAGGACAGTAATATTTTTAGTCGGAAATGGGACCCTCGTATTTTTCGTTTTCCTCAATGTTAAATAAATAAGGAAAATATCCCTTGCATACCGCAAGATTGAATGTTTTCGGAAATCTGGCCAAAGGCATAGGAATGATGATGAGCGAGTTCAAATATGTTATCTTTTCGTGCTTCATTCTGTATATGCCCGTGCCGTTAATAATCAGTTCTGGAGTTCACCTAACACTACCACCATGTACTTGAGTATAAACTGTCCAGAGTGAGCCCTGAGATTGTGGGCAATGATGATTACGTCCCAGAAATCGAACATGGACTGGGCAATGTGATCAAATAGTTGCTTAATCGGGTCGTTTCAAATATCCCTTCCTTTATATCGCATTGCGAACATGAGTTCATTTTAGGCGTCACGTTTATGCATACCGAACAGGCCTGATACAGCACGCACAGATTTGGCACATGCTCAAAGGTGTCAACATTTCCTATTTATGGGGTGTTTTGCGAGCCTTCAAAATCTATAAACATAAACGTCCTCTTACTAGTGCTATCCAATTTGTATGGCTGAATGTAGCACAAGTAATTTGCATCCATGTGCCACTTGCACGCGTTACATAATTTTTCATTGGATTTATGTGGCCTATTCCTACGTCTGCTGTTAAGCAGTTGCAGGATAGGCACACCTTTTTGACGTCGCAAACAGACACACCCTTAGGGTTATATGCTCCCTTTACTAAATGGTAGTTGTAACATTCCTCACCCTTAAAGTTGCATTCCGTAATTACAGTTTCGCTCCAGTTGCATTCCAGGTGACATTTGGTGCATTTCAAATCGCAGAAATGCCTCGGTTTTTTACTCACAGATATGTAATTACACTGACGGCAGTAAAACCTGCACTTAAACGATATGTGCAGGTCCACTATGGCATTAATGTGTTTGTCATGTAACATTAGATCGAGGTGCTTTTGGAACTTCGAATTCCACTTGCACAACACGTTCTTTCCTGAGTGATCCGCAAACACGGTAATGCTATATTTTCGCTGTTTAGGTGCAAAACTTTCAACGTCCTGCAGAGTAAAACCGCCATAGTGCAACCGTACATGTTGGCACAATTCTATTGCCTTTTCCTTTTGAACGCGTTCAAAACGTGCAATTGTCCAATGATTAACATCACCATCAACTTTGGCCCTACACGCGGCAATGGCTCTAGGTAAACACAATTTGTCCTTATTTTTAATCTCGATAATTCATTTATTTTTGCTACATGCTTCGCAATACTTGAAATACGAACCCTGCACCTCCTTGGTCAACACGCAGTTTATTTTCAGAGGTTCACCTATCAAAAATTCCCTATTGCTTTGCATTACATTCTCTATGGTTTTTATCACAGTCTCCGAATTGATTTAATGAAACCTGCGAACGCTCATATTAAATGGAGCAGAGGGTTATCTGGAATCACTAATGGATAAATCTAGATCCCCGGGTTCGTTGTTTTGCAGCTTTTCATTTAAAAAGTCTAATAGCCCCTGAAACGTTTGAGAAACCCACAGTTCGGGATTTGTATTATCAGGCATGGGACGAATGGTTATATCGGTTTCTGAAAATCCACAGTAGAATTTATTCACCGTACGTTTGCGTTGACGCGCAATGTCAATTAACGGTGGTGCACTTACTGACATCTCCATGTCATTATCGTTAGGTTGCTGGTCATCGTCTTTTTCGGAAGGCAGTGAAAGGTCCTCTGCAAAATATGACGCGAAATCCTCATCATCAGAAGGAAGGGGAAAATCCTCAGAAAAATAAGGTGTCAGGTCCTCGTTCTCCATTATGGCGCTTTATGTCTCAAGCGTACAATGTAAAGTTATATCGAAGCATTTTAGCATTATATACATCTAGCGCAACAGTTGACATCTATATTTCAGTTCTGTTATGCCTTAATATTACTATGATTTGTTTACATGCAATAATAACAATTACATAATTAAGACGAATTTAATTATGTCATAATAAGTAACACTTACGGTGCACATCATACACGGCGTAAATGAAGCGTCGCCACTTAGGCCGTTTAGTTTACACTTGGAGTCATCACCATCGCAGCAACAAATATACAGTGTTAGCAATATTGACAATACCAGTGCTATTAAGACTGACACTAACATCACTTCATAGTCCTGCATGGTATTGTGCTGCTTACACAAGGTTTTATTTCTTCATTCTTTTCAAACACAACCTTTACGTTAATGCACAGATTAACTGACTTTTCTCCTCACTTCAAAAAAACACATTCTTGTATCTATGTAACCGCGGAGTCACGATCCCCTGTCTTGCCCACCGCCAGTGCTCCCCTCTGCGCTGGATGGGGAAATGTGTTACATCATTTCAAGGCCGCGCGCGGACTTGAACCCCTGCCTTTCGCAATGATATACCGTTGGTGCTCCGCTTTAGGCAGGGAGGGGAAGCGTGCAAATGACAGTGGCAAAATCAGTACGGTCAACACCCACCACCACCATCATCGATAGAGCAACTATAAATGCCTCCACATGATACCATAGCAGCTATAGAAGCCGATCTGCGGCAGGAGGTATCCTCTGTTTTCTGTTGAACGACCTATTCACCCACCACCACCACCACCGTTAGAGCAACGGCCACATGATACCGTAGCAGCTATAGAAGCCGATCTGCGGCAGGAGCTATCTTCAAATTACATGCGCTTAATTGATGATAAACTTGTTTCTTTTGAAAGACAAAATTATATACTAAAACAAAAAAATTCAGGCGATGCAATAAGCGTTCAACGTTAATGCAAACTGCATGGTGAACATGTCAAAACTGTTAAGCACCCTACCAACAAAATTTGACATTCTAGCTCCCATTTTTCACTTGGCACATTTGTCCCAACTCCGCCCATGGTGCCCATGCAACCTGGGAGGCATGTGTTTACTAATTTGAATGATGTGCCTGAAAATTTCAATAAATTTACCGCGTGTTAAGTCTTATATATTTCTATTACATTGTCTTTTTTTTTCATTTTATTTATTCCATATTTTATAACCATTAGCATAATTTGTATGTTCTTTATTTTTTTTCATTTCATATTATATAGTAAATGCTTATTTTACATTGTTTTTCCAATTTATGCATTATTATGTATCATTTTATTATACATTGATTTTTAAATTGTAACAAACATATTTTAAACATTGTTTTTCACTAATAGTAAAATTATATATTACAACATAATTCATTTCACTTACTTTATTTTGTGTCATATTCAACTGCTTCCTCAACATCCTCTACCGCTCCTCCTCCTTCTAATTCAATATCGTATAGGTTTGCATAGTTTTCAAATTCCACATCTTCATTCACATCCCCTATACATAACTTACCCAATTTACCTATTAAACCCTTCAACCCTTCAAACTACTCATACACCTTTACACGTTCACCTTTATCCGACCTACCAATTCGTGCTGTTTACTCACATTCTCCTTCTTCTCTTCCATTTCCCTGTTCATCCTCTCCATATTACCAATCATTTCCCTCATCCTCCCTTCCATTTCTTCATTATCCTTTATCGCCAAGTTCAACTTTCTACTCATACTTTTCATCTTACCCTCACGCTCTTTCCTCATCTTGCTCTTCACCCCATCAACACTCTTCTTACACCTCCCGCTTGTCGCCTTCCTTATATTATTCATCGATACTTTCCCCGCTTCCCCATTGCATTCCGAACTTATCCTAAAATTACCCTCCGTACTCCATTGCGATCCACGCTTCACTCTCCCTTTTACTCTCCCCTACCTCCCACATTCTCAAAATAAATATACAAAATTATTCGAAAAATAACTATTCATTTCGTTCATTACACTATACGCCACCACCAGTTCACTCTCCTCTTCCGACAACCTCCACTTCAAATCCAACCCCTCCGGTAACTCCATCGCTTTCATCATTTCCCAATCCAACATCTTCACCCTCATAGTTACATTACCACTTGCATACATCACTATAGGATTACCATAATATTCACACTTCTTACTCTTCTTCCTCCCCTTCACGCATTCGCACCCCTCGCTCAGCACATACTACACTTTCCTCACCCCTTCCATATTCATTATACTCGCATTAAACCTTCATCCCACTCCCTCTTTGTACCTACATGTACAATTTAACGATTCATTATCCTGGTCGCATAAAAACCCCTTATTCAAAGATCCTGTCTCATCATCTACCTTGACCGCCACGGGTGGCCGAGGTCGTTAAGGCACGGACTCGTGAGCGGGAGGTCTGCGGTTCGAATCCCGCCAGGACCGTCCTCCCTGACTGGGGTTTTTTCCAGGTTTTCCTCAGTCTTCATAACTGGCAAATGCCGGGGAGATACCTAAACTTAGGCCTGGAACGCTTCCTTCCTTAAAAAAAAATCCTTTCCCAATATATCATTTCATCTCATGTATCATCAGTGTCCACCGCCTGTGGTGCCTCAGTAGTAAAAACGAGCGTTAAACACTACTCAAAAAAAAAAATCATCTACCTTAAATCCGCATCTACCGAAACTTGTGCAATTATCCTCTTCATTCACTGCCCACGCAATTACCAAAAAGTCATCAAGTTCATCTTTACAAATAACGCTCCCTCCCACCTTTCCTCTTTTTACTCCTCTCCTCTACACATTCCTCGCACAGCTTGTTATTCTCACCAGTCACTCTTCTCCTTTTCAGATGAACGCATTCGTCAAATAGCTCGCAACGCCTCTCAACATTAACGCCCTCTGAACGAACAATCATCGCACCTCTTCCTCCTAACCAAATGCTACTCTTCCCACTAATTGACCCTCTGCCTAAACCGTGTTCGCTACATTCCGACGATACACCTTCCACTGGAACCTGCCACATCATCGCACCCATATCGAAGGACCTCCACCTTTCATCCACCTCTGTCTTTTGTGCAATGTCAAGTAACGACTTGTATAAATTTCCAATAAGCACTCTCTTCTCATTCCTTTACGGTCTTTACCCAATATATCATGCACTGCTACGGCTGTTTCAACCTTCTGTCCAGCACTGAATACAAGCATTCCTGCGTCGAATGGACCCCGTCCATGCTACAAAGCATGCATGATAATATGGTGTACGTACCCCACTGTCTCCAGCGCCTTGCAAAACGACAGTGCAACATATATTCCATCAGCATTCCATTCCCTCACATACGCGCATTGCACACACCGTATTGCGATAAATGCGATAAAAACTCTTCCAATCCGGATAACATACGACTTACATCAAATACGCCACGACCACCTATTTCAATTTTACCATAGTCACTCATTCCTTGTTATGTATCTGCATTTATCAAATGCATTTATGTTCCATCGTTCATGTATCCGTATCCAATCGATGTAACGAACATTGTAACAAACAAATAAATAACAAGTAAAATATCCATATTTATCAAATTAATATGTGTACCTTCATTCATGTATCTGCAACCAACCAATGTAAACAAAACAATATGTACCCTTAAACGTCACTGACGGTCTATATTCAAGAATGTATCTGTATCCTTAATACAATAAATAAATTTATGTACCGTCATTCATGTATCTATTCAACCAATGTATGAAACAAATAATATTTAAAAAAAAAATGTACCCTTCGGCGGACGCCAACCAACATAACGTCACAGCCGCTTTACGTTCAAGGTCCAACACATTCACATACCACTCTCCATCGCAATTTGACCTTGAACGTAAACCGGATGTGACGTCAATTGAGCGTCCGCCGAAGGGTACATATTACTATAGTATTGCTGGTAAATGGAGAATCTTTCTTAAGAATATACCAGATGAGTCAGTGGTCCCCTATTTTTGTGGAAGCTTTTCAATCTGTTAAGCCATAAACGACAAGATGGTCGATATTTCCGTGTTTGCCTTGTACAAGTGTTAAAAAACACAATCTAATGGATACTAGAAAAATTCACCAGTTGCATTAGAAACCGCTCTATGGTGAGACAGTGACAGAATGGTGTGGCATTTCATCTTTGTGCTGTTTTAACAATTAAATGTGGAGTGTACACGCCGAGTGGAATCAGAATTATACTATGTCCGCACAGCACACCATCGAAGAATCCCAGTGCGTTATTGATCAATGGCGTTTTGTTATTACGATTCTGGATTGCTATCCGCCACTTAGAAGTGAAGCGATGCGGGTTGCAAACCGCTAGTCTCTCGACACTGTGCACTCGTGAGTTAAAATAACGAAAGCAACAAAAATTCATTTGTATTCTTTCAAAACTTAAAAAAGTAATGAAAATAGCAAAAAAGAGCAGTTGTAGTTTCTAACAATTTAAATAATATACAGAACTCAAGAGTATTTGAATTACTTTTTTACGAATGATAATAGCATGTTGTAAGAACTTTTTATGTAGAAATAAAATTTCATGTTCAAAACCTCAATAGTTGGTCGAGATCCTGGATATATTATACCTAAAAATAATTTGGGAGTGCACAAAGCACTCCTTTGATGATGGCAGTTTTATATCCAGCCCGTATGTGGAGCTACTTTTTGAGGGAAAAAAACCTGATATTATTGTGAATCTATTCCATTCACGGGGAAGCACTTGAGTTCTTCACTGAATCTGAATATGTGATGAATGTCTAAAATTTTATAAAAGCACAGCCAGAAAAAGAAAAAAATTGTGTGTAAATATGGATCTCTTTGTTGTACCACTGTCTTTTGTGACGGCTCTCTCTCTGTTGTAATTTATTGTCCAGTATATTTAAATTATGCAGAAATTGTAAAATTTCATGCACTTTTCTTCAAGAACAAAAATACAATTGTGGCAAACACACAATGAAAATATTTGGGTTTTGATAATACTAGCTTTATTTTCTTGACATTTTTTAAAAGTTAAAAGTTTGATCTTTCCCTCATGAATGCAACATGCAAATTTTAGCTGATCGGAATTTCGCAGTTCATAAAAATGTTCAACACTGGATAAGAAAAATGAATTGCAACAACTGCTGTTTATGCTACTGTAATTACTTCGATTTTTCTCGTAACATAAAACTTGCTAAATCCCATATTACAGCATACCTACTGGCTTCAAAAATATTTTCAAGTATATTCTATCGAGAAAATTGCATGGATTTAAGATCCATTCGAGATCAAATCACCATCTATCATAAATGAACAAAATTAATTGATATTTTCATTAAAAAAACAGGCATAATTATACCTAAATATATATTCAAATAAATATATCTCTGAATATACTTCTGTAGAAGACGGAAATGTTATTAACGTGTATTGTGACAAAATACTGAAGATATCAGCAAAAAGGAACACACACGCACGCGCACAACTATATATTAGCAAAATAGGAATACCTACAGCAATAAAATGATAAAATTTGGCGAATATTAATTGCATTTGTCATATCGCATTGTTCAAAGTTAGGTTTTCGACGACAGGTGTAATAAAATTGTGCAACATTTAACATGAGAAAACAAATGAGAGTAACTTTGTGCAGTTGATTCCAAAATTTCAGTAGATGCCCAGAAAACAAACAGAACTCGCCCATTCCATTAATTACGATTTATTTATCAAATATAGGAATGTTCAAAATATGTACTTATGCAGCATTTTTTTGCATAAATGGCTTGTGAATATGAAATACTTGTTTCGTAATTTTTAACCTAACCAATCTAAGCGCAGTAACTGCGTACTGCACCTTACTTAAGGCGTTGAGGAAAAAGTCCCGAGGCTCCGTGAATCGACATGGTTCTAAGCAATGGACATTAGGCGCGCCTTTGTTTGTTGGGAATACTCTGCTCAATGATTGCACATTTATCCTTGAAAACTGCCTGTTGTGCATAAGTTGACCACACAGGACAAAATTATCCAATGGATATTCGCCAGGGTTCTCTTTTACGATTGGCAGTCGGCCTATGGATTTTAAATAACCTTGTCGTGATACCCCATTGTAGCCATTCAAATTTTTGAACTACCTGGAAGTGTTAAGTACAATTTAATGGATCCAGAAAACTTACTCCAGTTGCATTAGAAACCGTCTATAGCCAGAAAGTGGCAGAATGGTGTGCATCTTCATAGACCCATATTTCTTCGAGGAAGCTCATGACCGTTACGTTCGGTATGCCCAACTATTACCCAGCTCCTCTTTCCAGAGCTGATCAACCAAAGTGTATCGCAGGTATGGCTTGGAAATTTTGTGACCATATTTTCTCGGTTGAACTGTTTTGGAAAAATCCATTAGCCAGCGCGGTTGAAGGATTCGAACACTCCAAACATTCCCTTGTAGGATTTCTAAAGGATTAAATCAGGTAGCATCACATTGCTGTTCGATCGGAGAAGCTACATTTTCCCTGATGCTACAATTGTCAGGAAAGCATGGCATTACCGGTGCCATGCGTGACACTACCAAAAGTATGTTACTGCAAAACGGTATGTTTACGGGACAGGACATAGTGGTGCTTAGGTTCTTGGAAACAGCATAGTTGTCAGAAGTTAAGATATATGCGTAGTGTTGATCATAGTGATGCAATTATTATTATTGTTGTTGTTGTTATCATCGTCTTAGTTGATGTACCGAGGTACGTAGCTGTATTACATTTATATCAGAAACATGGAATGCCTAACAAAATAAACTATTAAAAGGGAAAAAATAGCATTAAATTTTCAGTTTTCCGAAAATTCATAAGTTTTCTTATTGAAATTGAAATTATTTTTAGGTACAATTACAAATAAAACAATGCCAAATGCAGGTATGGCTGAATTCGATATATAATAGGTATATTAAAAATAATACATAAAGCAAACAGATATTTAAAACCCAAGCTTTCAATCTGCACAATTCCTGTGCCCCCTCTGTCACTTTTATACGTACAAATCTCTCGATGTTCTTAGTGAAACACTGAGCACCGCACAATCAGAGCGCACATTTTAAATTATAATTGGTTAGTTGACTTTTTTGATTATATTTATTCAACTTCATCAGGGAAAGTTAATGCTCTTATGCGTATTTAGAGCTAAACATAACGAGAATGCGGCCGACAAGATTTTGCAATCTCAGAAAACTTGCTTTAGAGAAGTAACTGTAAAATGAGGCAAACTTTTTTTTATTCCGAAATTTGTCATTCGTCTTGCTATCACGCTGCAAACAAATGAGTTCCAGCTGTACATCACTAGAAACGCTGTTAATGCCCTAATGCCCATGGAAAATGACGAAAAATTTCAAAGTCCGCCTCCGCACTTCCCACTTGTTGAATCTAAATCTGAATTCCTGGAGAAGGTCCCTACTATGTCCCTGCATAGTCCATATCTCACATCGCTGTATTGAAACCGTTATGTTTGAAAGGATGGTTGTGGATGGATGATGGCCGTGGGGAGTTTCTACTGCTTTATGCGTTGATTTGCATGGGAGAAGTATTGGAGAGTAATGATGAAAAATTAAGCAGCGATGATTTTCTGACTACTTAATATTTATTCATTTTGCTGTCGGCTATGCTTCTCGATACGTCTGCTTGGACCTCGGAATCCTTGGCATTGCCGGCGGTGGAACAGCATCTAAGACTTTGGAAAACGGCACTTACCTTGAATTAAAAGTAGTGGTGTCTGGATGTGATGAGAGTTCGAATCGGAGTGCTTCTGCCTCAGCGTCCTCGTCTACGTGTACTTTTACTGCTTCTCCGAGTCTGCCGCAACTTCCACTTACTGCTAACTGCTTACCGCTTACTACTTGCCTATGCCGAGAATGTTTCCCTATTTATATTTCCTTTGCATGTGGTCGCTTTGCGCTATGACTTCACATGAGAAGACACAACTGAACCCATAGCATGAGTGTATTTAAAATAAGTGATTTTCATTGGAGAGTGTAAACTCACATTTAGGCTCCCCTTTTGAACTTCAAAATCAACCCTATGTGATTCGCCACTGCCAGATCATGCATTCCGATGACCAGTTAAGTTCATGGCTTTGGATGTGTATCTTTGGAATGTAAAGGGACCAGCACTCCGCTTCGCGACTGTAGAAACAAAAAGCTCTATTGTCCGTTTCCTATTGTAAATGGAGGGTTTGCTCGTCCCTCGTCTAGCAGGTGTCGAAATGCATTACCTGACCACTAATTCTCGTTCTTGCGTGCAAAATAGGTTTCACAATTATATTAGAAAATACACGAGCATTGCTAGTAATTAAATATTTCTATAAAATAATATCTGTATCAGGCTGGGGGTGGTAGTTTGCGAGAACTGCTTCAATATAGAACAGACAGATTTGGAAAAGAGCTGTTCTTTTGTTGTTTAGCTGACGTTCGCAAAGCAAAAGTATGCTTAAATGCTTTCACGCTTTCGTAAATTTGAGCAATAGTTTAGACATTACTGTAGGATAGGGGTATTCAGGTGATTGAGACAGCGAATCATGTAGTCCAAAAACGACAGTACGTACCCATTTTCTCTCATGGAGTTGAAACGGACTTATCTTGCATCTCCATAAATACAGTTATCTCTTTACGAAAAAACTATTCAATGCCATCATACTTCGCTGTGATATCGTATAAAAATATATCCATGTGGAGCTCTTGGAAGAAATTTCTTAAGCTGTCTGATCATTAGAACTAAATCTTTTAAAATTAATTTAGTTTATTTAAGAACGCTGTTTATCATATCTAGTCATTAGCCTACCATTCAACTCAGGGCGTGAAACGGAGGCCTTTTCTTTCACGTTTGGCGTTCTTTCATATAACATGCATCTGCGCCACAAAACCCACGGCTTTACTTCCCTTCTGAACGAAGTTCTAATTGGGAGCTTATGTCCTAAAAATCCATCGACCCTGACCGAGTATGAACCCGCAACCTTAGGTCTACGAGACAAATATGATTATCAGCATAGGCTTGGTGCAGGATACAATGAATAAGAATAATGTAAATAAAATGTAAATGAATTTTTTTTTCTCGTATCCAGCCTATTACTCCCATTCTAGTACCATGACCGATTTACGTATCTACGCGGATAGTGGCCCTGTAGACCTAGCAGTAGACAACAAGTAAAGATGAGTAGGGCTGGAAAGGTGACGTTATAACCACTTCATGAAATACGTAAGCTCATTTCGCTCTCGCTAACAAATGCCCAAGATTTATACTTTCAACTGGCGGACAAGCAATAAAACATTTTACGGGGTTAATAAACTTAAATATTAATGAAATGTTACACCCTGATGGCGAATACAAATAGACTTGAATTCAAAAGAAATGCTCTTTTCAATTTTAAAAAGTGACAAAGTATTTCCATTTGAAAAAGAATGAATTAATGAAATAAAAGCAGTAAATCTCATTGTAAATTGCTGTTCTTACGGTAGCAAGGCTAATATATATTGTTAACGGGTTTAACAAAAAATTAAACATGTTTTCAAGAAGAATGAGCATTAATTTAAATTACACATTATAACAAAAACAAATGGCTTATTGCTCTCCACTTGATGCGCCGCAATCAAGGAGTTAACTGAAGATGTTCCTAGTTCTAAAGCTCTCAGTGAACGATTGCATTGTCCAAAAATATTTTTACGCTGCTGGTGTTCGTCATCGCCGAAAGGAGACTCTAACTGCAGCGCACCGAGAAGCAGCATCGCTTTCGCTCTTGAATATCTGCCGCAAGAACAGTTTTGAGAGAACATTATCTAGTCGGAAGAAAAGCATAGATGGTCCTGTGGCGCCTTAACAATGCCCGCTACGCTCCAGGCAAATTGTTGATATGACTGAAAGTGGTCGCATTACAGTGACGATGAGGTTGGGTGAGCGCATCGGGTATGGGAAAGTTAGTGGAAGGTGCTCCAGAATGAGTCTAAGGAATATATCGCAATTAGGGAGAACTGCGTGCTCCCAAGGGGAGTACAATTTATCCCGCTCAGGAAATGCATATCATTCACTTCGTTCAGGATAATAACAGTATCCACACTTGCACAGACAAAGCTATGGATGAAAGAACACTGTAAAATGGCACCTCTGGAAATGTTCAGAAGATCCCCAGACCTAAATCCCATAGAGAGTATCTAGGATACCATGGTGCGAGATTGACAGGAGCGGGCCATCGCAGCTCTGTGGTAACATATTTTCCAGGTTTGGGAGAGCATAGAATTCCCCAAATATGTACCTCCTTAGTTTAATTTTTTTTTTCTTTCAGGAGACTAAATTAAGTCCTAGACATCAACGGCTGGTGAATTTTTGAACATTTTAACTCAAACAGAGTTCCTATTCTTGCATTGAAATATGAAGAACATTTTTCCATTCTACCCTTTTCATCATTCCCACACTGACCTTATAGACAGTTAATTGCAGTTTCCATTTACTTAATTTATTAAATAAAACACATTTCTCCAATTAGGTAAAGTAATGGAACTTTATTTTTATATAAATATTTATTCACATCATTCCACTCGGACTTTAGGCCTGCATCCATTTATACAAACTAATTGGACTCTGTAGTAATTCTAGTCAGTACACGAAAATATTTATTAGTAGTAATAATATTAGATGCACTAAATGCTGTATTTATAGGCATACCTTACACCATTCAGAAGAGGAAATAAGTGATATTATAGTGGTGCAGATATATCATTAAATAATTAGCAATACATTCTGGGGATTCAGTCTCTGTTAGTTATGATTATATGTTATTATAATCTTACCTCTTTTGTTATTTTAAAAGGTTTTAAATAGTTTCAACACAGAGCACATAAAATTGACAGCAGAACGCAAGGACTAGCAACGTGTTAAGGACGATTACCTGAATGGGCATTTTAAGCATTTTCCTTAACCTGGATCAATTAAGTGCTAGACTTCTAATTCGTTTTCACAACACATATCTTGAGATCTAAGAAGTTACAGGAAGTTAACCGCTCATATCAAAATAAACTGTGACAAAACAGTAAAATAACATATATGCATATATTAAAGACATTCTCTGAAAGTTATCCGTCTTGGCATTCAGAAGTATACCTATTTAAATGTCTGATCTGTTTCAAAAACATCCTATATTGTCAAACAAGCTTTTATGGAAAACAATTATGTTCACCAATGCATTCTTTTACTGCTTTTCGCTTATATCCATATTAATGAAGGGTCGCAAATATGTTCATTTTCCTATCCCTGAACTCCTTGATATGCAATTGTGCTATACCTCCTTACTGACTGTGGAAACAACCAAAAGAGGGGGGGAACACTGGAAACTGTACTGAAATACACCGATGTTCAAGACAAGAATTTAACCCAAAACCTTCACGTAAAAATTGTGCAAGCTTTTTTTTTTTTCTTTCTTTCTATGGTTTTAATTATTATAATGTGGAATCTAAATTAATGTTCATTCCTCTTGACAACATGTATAATTGTTATGTTATACTGCATTAACAGAATATACCAGCCTTGCTACCATAAGAACAGTAATTAACAATAGGATTTCCTGCTTTTATTTCATTAATTTTATTGTTTTTCAATTGTAAATACTTTGTCACTTTCTAATATTGAAAGGAACATTTCTTTTGAATCCGACCTCTATTTGTTTCGCCTTCGGTGTAATAATTGCATTACTTATTAATTTTATTAACACCCTAAAATGTTTTATTGAATGTCCGCCAGTTGAAAGTATAAATCTTGACTATTTATTAGCAGAACGGAGATGCGCTCACGTGTTTCGTGAAGTGGTTGTGACGTTACCTTCCCAGCACCACCCCTCTTTAATGGTTGTCCATTGCTAGGTCTATAGGGCCACTTTGCATAGATACTTAATTCGGCCAATACCATTCATCACATTCAATATGTGATAGGCAGTATAATGTCGTTGAAGTTGTAGGTCTTCGTTTAATTAAACACTTTATGGCAAATGAAGCATTCTCATTGATCAAACAAAAACAGCTCTCCAACTCGAAATTTAAAATTATTGTTGGTGTCGATGACTTGCGCTTGAAAGTTCTTGCACTCATTTCACTGATGTATAATTAACTCATTGAGCTGTTATAATGGGCGGGTTTTCCTTCGCGGGACCGCTCCAAGCGTGAGGGCCAGCTTAATTTTTTATATATTTATGGCATCGGGTCATAAAATTTACCGTTACCCTCGGCAGTTCCGTCTGGTAAATTGAAGAAATTTCTTCACCAATGTTATATTTCAGTTCATCTAATTTGTGTAAATTTGTCTTATACACTTTTTCTTTTAATGCCCTCAGAGATAAAATGTCATAGGGCGTTAAACGGGCAGAAAGAGGGCCATATGTTGTTAGTGATAACTCTATCGTCGAATATTTCATGAATAGTATGCAAAGAGACGTGGGCTGTATGTGTCTTTGCATAGATCTGTTGGAAAGTCGCGAACTTACATTCCCTCATAGTTAATTCAAGTAAAAAATGTTACAAAATTTTCTGCTCATACCTATCATTATTTCTTAAAAAAAATAAGGCTCATTTTTCACTCTCCGCTAATGGCGATCCACACTGCTATCTTTTGATCATGTAGGGGTTCCTCGTGAAGCAGGTTAGGTATCTGAACTCCAGTATGTATTTTTTTTAATTAACATACCCACTTAGTTGGAGCCAAGATTCATTCATAAAGAAAATAAAATTATCTCAATTTCTCCGCCATGCACACTATTCAAAATCCATTCACAAAATCTACTCCTGGATGTAGGTTCACCTGGTTAAAGTTCTTGTACTAGAGTAATTATAAAGGGTTTTAACTTCAGTAACCGTTCCAACAGAGGAATAGGAAAGTGCCGTTTGCTGAGAAAGACGTCAAAGTGATTTTTTACGGAAACATTCCAGAGAATGTTCAATATTTTCTAAATTTTCTTTTTTGAGTACTAGATGTGGCTCTACCGCCACGGATGGCCGAGGTCGTTAAGGCGCGGACTCGTGAGCGGGAGGTCTAGGGTTCGAATCCTGCCAGGATCGTCCTACCTGACTGATGTTTTTTTCAGGTTTTCCTCAGTCCTCATAAATGGCAAATGCCGGGGAGGTACTCTAAACTTGAGGTTGAAATGTTTCCTTCCTTAATAAATCCTTTCTCAATGTATCATTTCACTTCATGTATCATCAGTGTCTACCGCCTGTGGTGCCTCAGTAGTAAAAACACTTAAAAATGTATGTGGCTATGTACGCTTTTTATTGAAAACACCGTACTCTTTGGGGAACAGAATACTTGAATTGAGCCATATTAACGTGATTAATAAACTGTATTACGCCACCTAATACACTATCACACAACACACAAGAACCCGTCCGTACCTTCCTAGAGTTAAACTCTACTGTTCTAAACCCAAGGTCGCGGGTTCAAATCCGGCCAGGATCGATGGATTTTTTCGGGCGTAAAACTCGTAAGTATGGCTTCCTTCGGAAGGGAAGTAAAGCCGTGGGTCCCGTGTCGTACATTTACGGCACGATAAAGAACCTCAAGCCTGAAAGAAGAGGCCTCTGGGGAAAATTTGTCGGCCGTTTCACGCACTGAATAGAATGGGACGCTGATGACCTGAGATGTTAAAGAGCGTCCTTAAATAAACAAATCGAAAAAACTCATACTGACTTCTCCGGCTCCCCAGCCGGCTTTTAAGCGTGGGAACGAGAAGAAAACTGAAGAACTCGGTCAACTGCCGAGAACTGCACGTGGAGCGGTCCCGAAAAGAAAACACCCAATAGAACAACCACACTGTACTTCTAAATGACTCAAACGGGTTTACCCTTCAGTCAGTTTACTGCTTCCTTAACTCCCCTACAATCGTGGTCATTCAAGCTAGGAGAGGGGAAATTTGCATAGTTGACTATGCCTGGATTAGATTATGGCTACTGCTCTCAACAACTGCCTGGCCTGGGTAATCGTGCACCGTTCATAATGGGAACAGCTACAGATTTTATGCTCAAGAAATAAAACTTGATATCAGCAAAACAACAGCAAAGCTTTGTACTATCCACTGTTGTTATTTATATGTATTCCACAATTATTTAAATTATGCTACCTGATTCAATTCCTATTATGCATTTTGCTCAGTCCTGTTATTATATTTAAAGTCAACCATAAGTTATGTCACATTGCTACTTACAGCATGTACCTTGTAAGCAACCACAGAAAATTAGTTATATATGGTATCTCTCACTGTACTGACAAAAATATTTGCAGTCTCACTTCAATCTAATATTGAATAAAGGGTATCGTCTTATTACTAATAATGTGCTTGTTTTTGGGTTACTTTTCCTGTTAATTCACCATTCTTGTAGGCAGGCATTGCAATATTTTCCATATTGCACAAGAATTGTCATCATTTTCTCATTTTCATTTGTTACAAATTCTCTGTCCTAAGCCTGGTAGATTTCCCATAATTTTCAGCACCCAAGTCATTACTGTAGAGCCAATATAATAATAATAATAATAATAATAATAATAATAATAATAATAATAATAATAATAATAATAATTCAGTTGTATAAATAGCACATTTCTTTTGAGGTCTAAATAAATTCCATTTCTCATTTACTCAGACCTATGCATTCTTTGTGCTTATAACTAATAATTAAATCTCGTACTACTTGCAACGATCTGACCCTATTTCTTTCTCCAGCTGAACTGCACTCCATACCACTGAAGGTGCTTTTGATGCATGTTTTCTATTGTTGAAGTTTGCATTTTTATTTTATCACAAATTACTGTATTTTGAATTTACCTCTCCAAGAGATTCATGCTGATTGCTACAAATCCATTTTTGTTATTAACAATTTTTAAGTAATTGCAAATTTCATCAGCCAAGTTTCAGTTGTATACAATGTAATATTTTGAATTATAGTTTTATACATGGAGCTTAGTGTGTTTTGAGATATGATATCCCTTAGGATTTTTTTTTTTTTTTTAATTATATAGTGCAAATCTTCCTGTTTTTATTCAACCTTTACTTTCTTGATCTTATCTTCCATCTTCAATAATTTGTTCACAAAGATATTTGAATATGTAACAATGTTCTAACGTACCCTGTTCTTCTATACTAAATTTAGATCATTTTCATCCATTGCCATATATTTTGTTTTACAATTATTTACAGTTAAGTTTCATTCTTCAGTAGGTTTTTTGTTGTATATTGAATACACGCATATTCTTGTGCTTAATCCATTATCTGCAAATTATAGAGATTATATCACAGTATTGCTTATTTCTATTCCCATTCTATATTTTCTGTTTAAAATATCAAGTGCTTGATCCACGTGCATTTGAAATTAAGTACATAATATAACATCATCCTTGATACAAGCCTTTCATAATCTTATATGTAGAGATGAATATTTTCTAAATTTAAGTTTTGAGGGCAAGTGACATTAGCTTTTAACTGCATTAATGATTTTACTGTTAGTTTCTGCTTTTTCTAATGCAATCCATGCTTTGGTAAAAGGTATGTTATCTTAAGCTCTATATTTATAAATACAAGATTCTTTTTTTAAAATTCCATTGGTGAGCTTTAGATATCATTCTTCTTTCATGTTTCCCATTAAACAGCTGGTAAACTGGGTTCTGTCCTTATATGTGGATTTATTGCACTACAATAAACTAGATGGTTGTTGTTCATGATGGTGGTTGTGTTGCAGATGGTGCACACAGGCAAATTTTTATATTAATTTTGTATAGGTGACCAGCTAAACGATTATTGTGTTAAAAGTAAAACTACTAAAATCATGTCAACATATTAAAACTCTCTTGATATTTCACATTAAAACTTTTTTTTTATTAAAAAGTAAGTTAGGACTAGTTTTGTTAGTCACTTGCTCACATTGTCAACCAATGGACGACTAACAGATCTCTTCAAGTAGGATGGTGTGCGCTCTGGTGCTCTGTTTTTTTTTTTTTTTTTTTTTAGTAGTGTTTAACGCCCGTTTTTACTACTGAGGCACCACAGGCGGTGGACACTGATGATACATGAAATGAAATGATATATTGGGAAAGGATTTTTTTTTAAGGAAGGAAGCGTTCCAGGCCTAAGTTTAGGTACCTCCCCGGCATTTGCCAGTTATGAAGACTGAGGAAAACCTGGAAAAAACCCCAGTCAGGGAGGACGGTCCTGGCGGGATTCGAACCGCAGACCTCCCGCTCACGAGTCCATGCCTTAACGACCTCGGCCACCCGTGGCGGTGGTGGTGCTCTGTTGATGAACCTGTAGAATATGTTGTTTGCTTCTGGTATATCAAAATTCATAAGGCTATGTTCATATTTTTTATATAAATCTTTTCCCATATACTAAGTTCCTTTGTGTGCTGAACCACTCTTAAAATTATTACATCTTTTTCTGTTTCATGATTTTCATTCCAGAAATGTGCTGCTACTGCCAATTTTTCTATTTGTTTGTTTCTGATGTTTCTCCAGTGCTCTTTCAATCTGATACTCAAGCTTCTTTTGGTCTTGCCTATATATACTTTATCACACTCCTCACAATTGATCCTATATATGCCTGAACTATCTTATTTTGATCTGGTGATCTGGGTTCAATTTTGTTTAGATTCAGTAATTTGCCTACTCTGTATCTATTTACTGGTGCCAAAGCGATGTTGTATTGTTTGAATATTTTTTAAGTTTTGATTGATGTAAAGGTGGTTCGTGAACTTTTGATAAGTATTTCAATACTTACATATAATACATACAGCAAAAGTTAATGGGTTTAGCAAACAAATGATAGATCGAAAAATAAAAAGATTCAAAGGAAAATCTAACAAATTACCACATTCAGTAATTTATATAAAGAAAAAAACTTATCAAATGTTCATGTACTGCCCTTACATCAATCATAAATTTCAAAAAATATTCAAGCAATACAACATAGCTTTGGCACCTGTAAATAGATACAGTGTAGGTAAATTACTGAATCTAAACAAAATTTAACCCAGATCAAAAGAAAATAGTCCAGGCATATATAGAATCAGTTGTAAGGAGTGTGATAAAGTATATATAGGCAAGACCAAAAGAAACTTGGGATTAGATTGAAAGAGCACTGGAGAAACATCAGAAACAAACAAATAGAAAAATCGGCTGTAGCAGTACATTTTTGGAATGAAAATCACGAAATAGAAAAAGATATAATAATTTTAAGAGCGGTTGAGCACACAAAGGAACTTAGTATATGGGAAAAGATTTATATAAAAAATATGAACATATATGAATTTTGATATACCAGAAGCAGACAACATATTCTACAGGTTCATCAACAGACCAACAGAGCGCGTACAGCCAAGTATAGATCCTACTTGAAGACATCCGTTAGTCCTCAATTGGTTGACAATGTGAGCAAGTGACTCACGAAAAGTTCATCCATAGGAGGGAACTCAAAATTCATTAGGTTTTCTCTATTTTTTAATATAATTTTTTTTTCCAAAGTGGATAACTCCAATGGGTTGTCAAGATGTTTCAGCAGTTTAATTTTTGGTTTTATTTCATGGTTTTTTGGTTCAAAATTGAGCTGCTACTGCTGATTTATCCACCTGCTTAAACCAAATATTTCTAAAATATTCTTTCCTCTGAATTTCCAAACTTCTCTTTGTTTTTGCCTATGTAACTCTGCTCACAATCTGCACATTTTATTTCGTAAATTCCTGATTTCTGTTCTGTTGATATGGAGTCTTTTACTGTGCAATATAATAAATTCGTGATGTTGTATCTGTTCTTTGGGGCTAACATTATCCCATGTTCTTTGAAAATTTTCTTGAACTTGTTGTGGTAAATTGGATGGTAGGTGAAACTTTTAAATTTGTATTCTTCTTTTGTGTTTTTCAGCGTGGAAACTTCCCTTATCCCCTTTTATCTTTTAGATTTATGGATAATTTTAATCACTGTGTCTTTGTTGAAACCATTGATTATAGCTGTCTTTATTATTTGTTTATATTCTATTTTGTACTCTGCTTCTGTGAGTGGAATATGCATCAATCTGTGTGCCAAACTGTGCAATACTGCATACTTATGTGGAATGGGGTTTTAACTCTTATAGTTATAGTTTTAATGTGTTTTAATATGTTGACATGATTTTAGTACTTTTACTTTTAATTCAACAAGATTTATGATAGTTTCACTGTGTGGATTCCTGCATTCATTTTTAATTAAATTATTGTATGTATGAGTCTGAATATTGGTATAGCATCCTTTCTTGTCACTTGTGAGTTTTTATTCCAGGGCTGTTTATCTGTTCTCGTGATTTATCTTTTGGTTTGGTTTTTTGCTTTTTTTCTATACTGTGTTCATATATTTTTTTGTTGAAGTGATCTGAACCTATGGAAGAGTAATATACTCCTTAATTACACCAATTCCTCTGCTATCTCAATTTGCAAAATTAAGGACCAAACTACCTTCCACAGCCTCAGATCAAAATAAGGTTTAAAAGTACAAAATATTTTGTCTCCCTAATAACATTTTTCTGTTCTGTTAAATGCCTTAAATAGAATTCATTATTAGTTTTATCATCTAATTTAACCTGTTAACTTTCTCTCCTTGGCATTCATGCTCATGGAAATATTTGTTAATACTTCCATTTAAATGACTTGTAATATCAGTTGCTGTGAGCTGTATAACTATCACACTTGCTTTCTAGGTCTTTTTTTTAATTGCAGTATTAAGTTATATTCTCCATTATGGTGCAACTTTTTCACAATTTAGACAATATTCAAACATGCTTCTTAAAAATTCAAATATTTTCTTTATTTAATATTCAAATAGCATCTTCTAAGTACCAACAACCTTTTTTATTTTTAAATAATTTTTCTTCTCATCAGTCATCACTGTCTAATTCATTATATATATTTTTCTGTAAAATAGATAAATGTTCAGTTGTTCCAAATTTCTGTTAATAATGTCTTAAAACGTTGCTCCCATGAATGTAGAGATATATATTCAAAATAAAGTTAACACCAAAATTTTTCCATATGTATTTTATTAAGTTCCCTACTTCTATATTTCTTCTTCCCCATAAATGTGTTTCAATATTTAGATTGGATTTTGAAATATGCAAATATTGGTTTGCAACATTTTTAAAATCTGTTTCACTTAATTTTTCATCTAATCTCTTAGGAATCTGTAATTCCTGAAGGACATATCTCCAGTTCACAGGTAGGAAAGCTCAAATAGACCATGCTGATGGTTTGATAGGAAATAAAATATCACCCAAGGACTAATAGATGGGCAGATAGACTTCTGATGCACTGAAGCCAGGCGAATAAGAAGAAGAAAAAAAAGCTCTCATCTCGTACACTGGTCCTCCATCTTAAAGGCTGATGCAAAAGGCTTGCTAATACAAAAAATGCTAAAAATCCCAATAGAATGAAATCAATAGATTTAATTTTACAAAAAGAATCAGTGAATTTATTCAAACTCAGTATAATAAATAGAAAGTAAAATACAATATACACAATTATACAATCAATCATTCAGCACATTTTGTATTTATTAAATTATACAGTTTCCTGCTAATATTTTATCTGTATTTAGTTGCTGACTGTTCTATTGATCCAAGATTCACAACATTGTGGTTATTAGGATATTGAATTCATTCATACAATTAAAAATCATCTCTAAAAAAAAGTTGAATTAGAATCCAATGCTAATTCAACCTAAAAAATCAGGATAAGAGAGTGATCACTGTATGAGTGGTAACAATCACATGGAAAATTGGTCGCTCAAACTTCATTGAGAACTGTAACCTTAAGGTGATATTAAACCAGGCCGTGACCAACTGTCAAAGTTTCAGTGACAATAAGGAAGAGTGCTGTTGAATACAGTGAAATTACAATGGCTTTTTAAAATGTATAAAATAAATGAATAATTAAAGCTGAGCATATAATATTTCAGACATGAGTAAAATTCAGTTATTAAATTAGTTGGGTATCTGAGGGACAAAACTATTGAAGATGCTGAACATTCTATCATCTGCACAGTGGCATATAGCCAGAATTTCCTCAAAGGGGGTTTCAGTTTTGTATTTTGAATATCTAGGGTATATAAAGTATGAACACATGTTAACAAAAAAAAATATTTGTTTTATTAATTATATTAAATGGGTAGTTGAATAATAGAAACACAGAATCCAGGAGTAGTCTTTATGTTTTAAATAACATATTGAAATGTTTAATATTTCAGAACTAATGAATCTGGAACCCATAATTGGAGGAATGGCTTGATGATTATTTCAGTTAACTGAAAAACTAAAGAAAACTGATTAAGTATTGCTTCCAAATTTGTTGCTAATACCATTAACATGATTTGTAATAGATTCTATTTATTGATTCTGGGTTTTGAAGCCCAGGTCACAATGAATCAAAATGGCTGCCACTTATATGTATCTAAATTTGGATCAACACATAGGTAAGCAAATTTAGATCATGATTATAAATTTCAGGTCAAGTTTATTATGAAAATTTGCAAACCATACTCATATATTAGACCGCCACGGGTGGCCGAGGTCGTTAAGGCATGGACTCGTGAGCGGGAGGTCTGCGGTTCGAATCCCGCCAGGACCGTCCTCCCTGACTGGGTTTTTTTTCAGGTTTTCCTCAGTCTTCATAACTGGCAAATGCCGGGGAGGTACCTAAACTTAGGCCTGGAACGCTTCCTTCCTTAAAAAAAAAAAAAATCCTTTCCCAATATATCATTTCATCTCATGTATCATCAGTGTCCACCGCCTGTGGTGCCTCAGTAGTAAAAACGGGCGTTAAACACTACTCAAAAAAAAAAATACTCATATATTAAAGCTGCATCAATATTTAACTTCATAAAAAGTATATATGTTTGGATAAACAGATATAAACATGTTAGAATGCTGAAAAGATATCTTTTAAAAAATTAGAACATGAGAATTTTTCACCAACATTGGGTCTACAGCCACCAGTGGGCAACACAAACATAAATTAATAATTTAAAAATATAAGTTTGTGTAAACTAGTTTCTTCAATGCATGAAGTAATATTGTCTGGAATCAGAGATAGGAATAACTCATATGCTGCATAGCTATCTACATTGCTTGACAAGATGTTGTATAATTCATTCTTGATTTCAATATTTTCATTTTCATGCTTTTCAGTAGTTTTCACTTTCTTAAGAAATTGAAAGATATTGTCCTCTGCTTTCTTTTCCTATTTTAACTGATATAATAAGTATGAATAATGTCAACCATAGTGATAATGAAACTGTTTTGAAACTATTGATGGTATGAGATTTAACTTTTTATATTGGAGTTGTTTCATTACTCATTGCTGCCAAAGAAAAAGTTAATAGAATAGAAGCACTACTCTAGCAAAAACTGAGTAGCTTTCCAGTGGACATGGTTTGTTTGAAACAGTGGTAGGTCTTGCACATTCAATGCTGGCATAATTTTTCTCTTGAGGTCTGTGTCCAGTATCTTAATGTTAGGTGATAGAGCTGATTAAATGTATTACAAATCAAGCTGGTTGTTGATAAGGAATAAAGCTACCTGTTTGTAATTTCTAAAATACCAGAAGACAGAGTTTTCTGCGTAAAAGTACTTTCATTCTATAAAATTTCATTTCTGATTAATGTTTTTTGCACAAGTGGTGGATGGTATATTTTTATGATAAGATGTCTAATGGTTTGTCTAGAGGAAAATAAGGCAAAAATTAGCATAATTTATATTTTGCTATACAACAAATAACAACATTAAAAAGAACAAAAAAAAATTCCTTGAAAGAGTGGAGAACCCAAAGATAACACCTATGAAGCTATCATCCTGATCTGCCATCTTTTCAACCAAAATACTTGCCACCTGCTAGCGCATTAATATATGTTTGTCTGCAGTGCATACAATACTAATATTTCTCAAATTATGGTCCAAAGACCACAAGTGGTCTTCAAGGTCTGCCTTACAAGTCTATATAAATATTTAATATGAATATAATTTTTTAATATTAGAAAAAGACATAGGAAAAATCAAATTATATGAATTGTGGATAACATTGTATAGTTCAGAATAAAAAAAATATGATTTCCAATTGTAAAAGTTTTCTTTCTTAAAATCAACATTTGATTTCAAGAAATCAGGAATTTTTACGGTGAAATGAAGTATAAAAATGCAATTGATGATTAGGGCAACAGCTAATGAAACATTTCCAAGTAAGTGGAACAAAATTAGTGAAATTTGAGTGATTTACTCATAAATATTGAATAACCTTTAAGAATTAAGTAAAAATTGCACTTACGAAGCTGTAGACAATGGAGTGGTAATATATACTACATTAATGTGTTCTGTTGTTAACACTAACTCCACTTACTTTTTTAAAACTTTGGACTAGTTTTGGGTAGAACTAGTTTCTAGTAGAAACTCAGCAAGTTTCTACTAGAACCACAAGATACCACCACAGGAGCGAATGGGCATCCATCCCCCTTTTCGAACAATAGCATTCAGTCAACAACAGCCAATGATGGGAGGAACCTCTCTCGAAACTAGTCCAAAGTTTTAAAAAAGTAAGTGGAGTTAGTGTTAACAACTGAACACATTAATGTAGTATATAAACCTTTAAGAAGTCTGGAAATTCCATGCAGCATGCATCTATCTCTTTCTCTCCCAGGAATGACTATGAATTATCATCATTGAAGGGAGTGGGTTACTGTTGCAAATAGTTTGTTATAAAACACACAAGCTAGGCACAGATCAGAAGTTTAATTTTTATTGTTGTATTTCTTCTTGATTCGACAACTTTCAGTCATTGGAATACTTTCTTGTGTAGTTATGCACATTATATTATGATGAATAAGTAGCTTGATGCTGGACTTTGAAAAGTAAGGAACATAATGATACACTTCATGTAATCAATGTTATAATGCAGAAATGAATCTAACATAAATATCAGCAGTATTAGTGTCATTAAAAATTCTGGTAGTAGCTGTTCAAAGAAAAATAATTTTAAAAACAAAAGAGGTATCTGCAACTTAAATTTACTTAGTAATTGAAATTGCAAAATCAATGCAATATGTGTTATAAATGCTTTCAAATGAGCCTACTTTTAAAATAATTAAAATGTATTTTCTTGTATTTATCTTAATACAAATGTAAGGGCACTATAATAAATGCTTCTTTAAAAATTCACATAAAACTCAAAAATAAGAAAAAAATATAAAAATCCCTGATAAAATCGCTATTGAACTGGACTCATGAATGGGAGTTGTGAGGTTCAATCCCTGCCAGGACTATCTTCCCTGACTGAAGTTTCTTTTACAGATTTTCATCAGTCCTCATAAATGCCAAATGCCTGGGAGGTACCTGAAAGTCGGTCCTGGTGGTGTAGTGGTTACCATACTTGCCTCCTATACCCAAGAGCGCGGGTTCGAACCCGGGCAGGCCCAATAGATTTTTTTCGGGCGTAAAAATCCTAAGTATGGTTTCCTTCGGAAGGGAAGTAAAGCCGTGGGTCCCGTGTCGTACATTTATGGCACGAAAAAGAACCTCAAGCCTGAAAGAGAGGTCTCTGAGCAAAATTTGTCGGCCGTTTCACGCCCTGATTTGAATGGGATGCTGATGACCTAAGATGTTAAAGAGCGTCCATAAATAAAATCAATCAAAAAAAAAAGCCTACCTGAAACATAGACCCGGAGTGTTTTGTTCCTTAAAAATATCCTTTCCTAATATTTCATTCCATCTCCTGTAACATCAGTGTCCAATATCAGTGATGCCTCAACAGTATTAATTTGGAATTAAACCTTATTAAAAAAACTATTAAGTAAAGGTTAGTTTTTAATTAAAAGAACTATCTATACAAATTTCTGACATAGTAAGAAGCCTATGCAGTTTAACTTCATCTTAGTCCAAATATTTTACCACTAGTGAAACAAACCAAATCCTGATTCTGTGTCCAGTAGTGGGTCATATAGCTTTTGTTTACTGATCAAACCAAGATTATGGTGGTGATGATTGTTATCAATATTATTATTTATATTATGGTTATTGTATCCATTTTCGGTGATATAACTGCTTCAGATTACAAAAAATCAATTCCTGAAGGAATCTTATTAACTTAGAACTAGTTCTGTATTAAGACTATTACCTAAATCTCTAATTGTGTGTTTCCTACATATGTTAGAACTTAAGCTATATATAGAAGTATAATTCAAGAAGGAAACTTCTGTTTCAGGCTAGCCATTCTTAGTGGAAAAAAAAGTGTGATAGAGAAGGCAAAAGGCTTTAACAGGTGCTAGCCACAGCAATTAAGAGTTTCAGTCTCTTCCAATAATTACAAAATTCTGTTTCACATTTTGCATAGCTCCAATCTGTACATGAAAGATTGTCCAATAAACAAATATTTGCTTCAATCAAATTAATTAATAATGAGCACAAATATAATTAAATCATTAACTAGAATAAGTATTATTTTTTTCTTAGACTAGTTCCAGAAGGCACAATGTCCATGCCTATTTGCTACCCCAATGTATTTCCAACTATACTATAATTTACCAATGCTTTGAGTTACATTTATAGACAGCCTAATCCCATCATATTCTAACATGTTAGTTATTGGCTTACTGGAATCCTACCTACCTATCTACCCATCCAGCCACACACTCACTCACTCACCTCTGTCTGTTTGTTCATTCGTTGATTTGCCATATGTGTGTGTGCAAATTAGGTAATAAAATATATATTACAATTATAATGCTATTGCTTAATGATGCTGAAAAGTTTCAGCCAGTACTATAACATTGAGAAGGAGATAATATGTGTTTACATAAGTAAACACATATTATCTTCTTCTCTGTTGTAGTCAAGTGGTAACCATACTTGCCTCATAAACCCAAGATCACATGTTCAATTGCAAGGGTTGATGAATTGTTTCAAGCATAAAAATCCTAAGTAAGACTTCCCTGTAAGGGAAGTAAAGCTGTGGTCCCATGCCATAGATTTATGGCATGTAAGAGAATCTCAAGCCTGAAAGAAGAGACCTGAGCAAAATTTATTGGCTGTTTCATGTCCTAAATTGAATGGGATGCTGATGACCTAAGATGTTAAAGACATCTGTAAATAAACAAATAAATAAAACAATTAATTTTCTCTGTTGACTCTATTCACATTTTGAAATATATTAAATGATACAGATATATATTGGAATATAATATATATATATATATATATATTTGTGTATGTGTATACATGTTTTTTACAGAATGTAGTAGCAGTGGTGATGATCTTGGTGCGATGGTGTATTCCTGATATGTCAAGGAGTCTGAGAGACAAAATTCGCCGTGAAGCTTACATAACAAATGAGATCATTATTCAGCAAGAAGCAATCAGAGCACATAATCATCAAAATAATGAACTATCAGGAAGTACTATTGACATGCCAGAAGCATGGCACAGTTTTTCTGGTCCTGATATTGACTTGGCTATGATGGAATATCAAGAGTTTGAAGCCAACAGCTCAGCAAGGAAGAGAACCCCTGATTTTTCTGCAGTTATGTGATAACACTGCAGTAAAGAGGATATTTTTAACAAAAATTATATATCTCCAATATTATTCCTGCATAATAATTATAATAATATACTTATAAGAGACTATTGAAATATTTAAGTTTCCGTATATCATTCAGTCAATTAAACAGAAGTTGTGATTTGTTTTTCATTCTTCATCACTTCTTATGTCCTTGATCATCATATAGAAATTAAATCAACATTGTTTCAGTAAAATAAAAAAAAAATGGACTTACTTCCACCTTATCAATTTTGTCACTTTTGGCCAAAAATACTCATATTTATTTAATGAATAAATATATATAATATTTCTTGCCCTCAGTCTGTAAATCATTTCTTGTTCATTTTCATATTGCAAGTACATGTATTATAATATGAGAACGAGACAATGAATGGAATTAAAATCAACTTGATTTTTATGAAAAGTAACAAATAAAAAGTAATAACATACTTACAATATGACTGAACAAAACAAGTTATAATTTTCAAATGTAAGTAATTGTAATTTTTAAAGACCTCCAAACACGATTATGTTGCATGTTATGATTAGCTTATGTTATGAAGGGAGATAGACAATCTCAGCTACCTCGGACAAGGAAGAAAATTTCAAGTAATTTAAACAATGTCAATTGTGATATCGTTTTATGATCACCTTTGGTTTAACATCCACATAAGAGAACTTTATAAAAAGCTACAAGTGGCTCTTAAGTGCAAAGCAAAAAAAATACACTGTGTCTGTAAAGTCATGGTGCAGATTTGAACACTTATAATGGCCAAACAAAATGAAACCAAAGCATGAAACCTACAATAAATTGAAGAGTATGTCAAGGAGTTTTGAAGCATAAGTTTCAATTTTGTGCATGGGCAGGTAATGAGGAAACACTACAGTGGAGGGAATCACACCATTTAGTCAATATGTGGATGGTGCAAAGGAAAGCAAATTCGTCTTGTGACTTGAAAATGTTGAATTCGTGATGCATGTATAATGAATAGCTGCCACAAAGGAATAACATTCACCCATGGGATAAGCAGCTGAAGAAAACTTGCAGCTTTTTGGGCCTAAGGTAGGCCTTAGGTTTGTGACAAACCTGTTGAAGCTTTATAGGATAGCTAGCTAAGGAGCTCCAAGAAGTCTGTGCATACCTGTGCTTGAAATCTAGGCCTAAGGTAGACTACAGTTTATAAAGTTTTAAAGAAACATCTCCAATTTATGGGTTACAAACTGTTACACACTATCTGCTGAACTGATAAACTTAAGCAATATGAGTTAGCTGTGCAGATACTTGTTAAGAATGACAATGATGAACAATTCTTATAGAAGATTGTGTTTAGTGTGAGGCTTATTCCATTTGTGTGGTCATATTCGTCACTATAATGTCAGGACATGGGCTTATGAAAGTCATAATGCCTACATTCAGTATGAACATGACATCCCTATGGTGAACGTCTGGTGTGTCCTCACTCATGATAAACTAATAGGCCCATACTTCATTACGGAGCAAACAGTGAAGTCACATTACCACTTTGACAAGTTGCAATTGTGTGCAGCATCACAAATTCAAGATGAATGCGAAGGTATGATCTTTCAAAAAGATGGTGCGTCTCCACACTATGCCAAAATTTTTCGCGAGTTTCTGGATACAAAATTTTCCCAGAGGTGCATAGAAAGGGGTGGATGGAAGTCATGATCACCATGAATGCAGGACCTAATGCCTTTAGACTTTAACTTGTGGAGTTGTGTCAAACAATGCGTGTACAGTGTCCATGTCAGCAATATTAATCATTTAAAAGAGAAAATCAGATACCCTATTCACTCTTACGCCTGATGTCTTTAATCATGTATGGAATGAAGTAGAATATCGTTTAGATGTGTGTATGGCAACACGGAAGCCATATCGAACTGCACCAAACAATTATGCAAATTTGGAAAAATATTCCTTCATTTTGTGAAGGTTTCACATTTCAATCTTGTTTCGTTGTTTTTATGTGACTGTTCAAAACTGTACCATGACTTCATGGACATATTGTACATAAAAAAGTAGTTCAAATATAGAATATGATTTGTTGTAATAATGTGTGATATTCCATTTTTACTAAGATAAATGTGGGCACTATGTATTTAAAAATAATAAGCAAAAATGGATTTAGCTGAATTAAATTTACATTACATAATACACTATTCATGATCAGATTATAATTTCATGAATAAAACAAATGTAGATGCCATTATTTAGTATCATAAATGTGCACAAACAGCAACAAGTTTTCCAAGCACCAGAATCCGTGACATGATACATCTTGTAAGTGGTACTGTCGCTGCCCTAAGGGACGGGACGTGAGGAGAACAGCCCAAACAATAGAGGTAAATTTAACAAATTATTTATTCTCTAATTTGCATATAATGGTTTGTTAAAGCTTACGGGCGAAATTAACGTACTACAACATTTTCTTACATTTGGATAACTGTGTCAGACGTAACTTGTTGAGGTACTGCTGGACCTACACAGAAAATCTTCTCAATTCGGTGTTGCTTCTGCACGCATAACACCCCAAGCGTCTAACACCTACTAGTCACCAACTAATTACAGCGAGTTCCACAGACCGGACATGTCTTATCCTTAAATAAAGCATGCAATTCTCACAAGTATCTGAGGATTACGATGTCATCCTTACCATATATGGTGAATTACGCCTTTTTTTTTTTTTTTTTTTTTTTTTTACGAGGTTGAACGATAGTTTAGAGCACAGGTATTGCATTTAGAGTCTTGGCATGTATATGGGCGATGGAGATAAGTTGCGGTGAAATAAGTTTTTAAGGTGGGAGTGTTCTGTAAGTAAGGGGAGATGCAGATTTAGAAAAAATCACTCGAGGATGAATGCATTAACAAGGTGTCATGACATTCATTCAAAATGATTTCGGATTCTCATTTCAAGGAATGTAAGAGGTTATTAGGTCAATTAATTTCTTTGTTTCACTATATACACACAATTATATATAGGCATCTTTGGTAAATGAAATTAATAGGACATTGGCATATGCTTGGCGCGAATACCAATAGCAATTCGCCTTGGCATGAACTCATGTCTGTGGATAAGGTTCGCATCAATTTGAAGCCCTCTGTCATCAGCAGGTTCCATAAGTTTGGTAGTAGTCCTGATATGCCTATTGTCCTACTTGATCCATTGTTCCAGATGCTCCCAAAGCAGAGGCGATTCTTCAGATGAAGCTAGTGAAGCGCCACTTTGCCTGTTTTCTAACTATATATATTTAAACAATTCTATTTTCTGTTTTAAAGTTTTTATTTTTAAGTATCTTACTATTTATAAAGGAACATGTTTTTTGGAATCACTATGTGGAGAACGAAAGTCGTCAGTCCTGAAGAAGTAACTGCGTGTTCAAGTGCAGATGTAAAGTCGATGCAGCTCTTTTTCTGCTCTCTGATGTTCAGATGCGTGTTTATGCTTGGGTACCATGAAAATCAAATATAGCTTAGGCTGTATATGTGTTGTTCTGCTATCTGCTTCGAGGCTACAGGTTGTAGAGGCTATTCAGTGGTTCAAAGGTATTCTTAAAACCTTTTGCAAATTTTGCAAACCACCTCTTCCCTTGGGTTTTGAGTCATTTTCGTTCAGTATGTGAAAAGAGTTTTATAGAGTGGTTGCTGGTGGGTTTGTTAAAGTTAGCTACTCTGAGTTTTGTGCAATTAAAGCATCGTAAGTAATTAATTTTAAAAACGTATTAGTGCTTTGCATTGAAATGACATAGTATGTCGTGTGCTATAAACACCATTTTTACTATGGACTAAGGACGATAAAAGGGATGTGCTAATAAGGGAGAGGCCAAAGCCAGTTCTTAAAATAGAAAGGAAAGGTGTGAAATGTTACAACAGACATTGTAAAAGTTCATGTACAGTGAATATGTTGGTTGAGCGCTAGTTGTTACTTGCAGAAATCGTTTTGTTGGCCTTGTCATCTCAAGTGCACTCTGCTATTAAAACAACTCTAGAAGACTCATAATGCTGTTGAAATAAGTAAGTTTCATGACATTTTGTGTAAAAAGAGCTTCACCTACAGTTTAGGCCACGAACCCCAATTGTTCAGAAGATTCCAATACAGTTTAAATCAGGGGATTTAGCTGACCAGAAAAGATGGAAGAGCTCCTCGGATTATCCAACCAGTGACAGCTCGGGCCTGATGCACACGACAATTATCGTCCTGAAAAACGGGTGTATCCATGACTGGATTATCAGTGGGATGCAGCTCTTGTTTGCTGAAAAGCTGAATGTAGCACTGATGGTTCACCTGAATGTAAGACAAGAGGTCGCAAATCGATCCACCTGAAGCATCTAGGACATAACTTTCTGCGGTCTGTCATCGTGCAATCGGAAAGCTCAATTTTTCTGCCATCTCTCCATTAAAATTGGCGCTGCTACGTAGCTGTATGCGATCATCTCCTCAAATTGGACTAATACGCTTGAATATTTACACATGCAAAGTATTAAATGATCATTATTTCTGAGAAAAGATATCAAACTCATTTATCATAAATGACTATAATCAGTTCTATAAATATTTTTAAAAAAAATACGAATTTGCTAAGGAGCGGAAATAATCTAATTCAGTGTATGAAGACTTGTAGCAAGCGGCTGTTCCTGATTTTGATTTTATATTACGTCACGTGTAACTATTAGTAATACGTTACAATTGTTGTGGGTACATTCTTTCGTAGAACAGAAAGTTATAAGTCCATAATTTACAAGGACTTATAGTACGAATACACTTGTTATGTATAAGAGGATATACTTTTGTGAAATAACTCCTAGCTCTTGGAATTGTGTCGCTGTTTCGACTAAAGCGATAGCACTAGACACTAGAACTCGGTGGGATGGGGCGATAAGATTTGCCCCGCATATAATCACGTCAGTTAATTCCATAAAGTGGGCATTTTTTTAGGTAATTTGCGCACTTTTTCCCAAAAAGTTTACAATACAAAAAATTATTATAACCTTTGCTTGTGCAATTTATGTTTATTTTAGTGTGTGTAAGGATGAAGGTTTATAACAGTTTTGTAAACTCTGAGCTGAGAGTTCATTATGGGCGATAAAGATGGAATGAGCGTACAAAAATTAATTGTATTTATAGCATAAGGGCTAATAAGACTGGGTTAAATTAAGGCTTTACAATTAATTTAACTAAACCTCGAGTATCCCTATATCGTTTACAAAATGGTACGATCGTATGTTGATTGATTGATTATTGCTTAAGGGCGCAAAACTGCTGTGGTCATTAGCGCCCAAACACATCAGGTACTATGTCAGAAATAAAAATAAATAAACAAAGAACGCAAATCCTGCGCATAACGAACGGACAGTAGTACTTGTGCAATAAAACTGATACCCAAAAACAAAAAACAAGGGTATAAGGCGCCACAAACAATAAGGTGTTACTAAAGCACAGCCGCAAGAGCGGAAAACCACAACAGTCGTGTAATGGGCTAAAAAAGCACCAATAAAATCCCAAAGCAAACACAGGTCAACAACCAAAGACCGGTATCAAAACTAATCAGCAAGAGCTGAAAACAAACCAGTCTTATAAAAGATTACAATGGTAAAAATAAAACCCCAAAACAAATAACAGGGGTAAAGTGCAAAACAACAATTTAAGACTAGTTAACAAAATGCAGCAAAAGCTGAAAAAACAACAGTCTTAAAAGAGTCTAAAAAAGCCGTCAATGGTAAAAGATAAAACCTCACACCGTGCTCCAAAAACCACAAACACGGATAAAACGGAGCACACGCTCAACAGCAACCACATCATCTGCTAGTAATTCCTCAATAGAGGACGGCAAACCTAAGCTATTTCTAAAAGCTGTCAGATGAAGACAATCAATTAAAATGTGACGCACTGTAAAGGGGTGGTCACAGTGAGGGCAAGCTGGAGCGGGTTGACCATTAAAAAGGTGAGAATGACTAAAACGGCAATGCCCAATTCTAAGACGAGCTAAAATTACTTCTTCGCGACGAACACCGCGAGAAGAAGTCGACCAGTTAAAAGGGGCGGATTTAATTTCACGGAGCTTATTATTTGGGAGTAATTCCCACTCCTCGCGCCAGCGCGAAAAAATGGCTCTACGTAACGAATGTATAAAATCCCCGAAATAAAAACGCTGCTCGTACTCAGCAGGGTCTAAAAGAGCGGATTTTGCTGCAACATCTGCGGCCTCATTACGTGGGAGTCCGACGTGTCCAGGCACCCATAGCAGTGTTACCCTGACGCCAGCGTCGAAAAGGGTTAAAACTACATTCTGGACCATCTGTACAAGAGGGTGGTGATTGTACAGCTGTTTAAAACTTAAAATAGCACTCAAAGAGTCGGAACATATAACACTGTTCCCCAGCCCGTGATCAGAAATAAATAAAACCGCCCGATAGATAGCATAAAGCTCCGCCATAAAAATAGATGTTGCAACGTTAAGACCATACGTAAAACTAGCCCCATTAAAAACAAAAGCACATCCTACACCTGTGTCAGATTTTGAGCCGTCGGTATATATAAAATTCCAGCCATTAAAAGAGGATTTGACCTCGCTAAAAGAACAACGAATAATATGTGCTGCGGTCGAAGATTTTGGACAGGACGTGAGCCCGAGATGAACGGGGGCCTCTACTAAAATCCAGGGGGGAGAAGAAGTTTCCCCGGCTAAGAAAAAAGCAGGTAACTCCATGTCCAACGTCCGCAAAAACTCCCGAAAACGAAAGCCAGCGGGCTTAGGAGTAAAAGACCGAGCAGCATAAAAACAATCAAAAGACACATTAAAAAACGGCCCATTCGTGGGATGACGAGGTTGCGCAGCTAACCGACAACCGTACGCAGCTAGTAAAACATCCCTACGATAAAACAACGGAGGTTCTCCAGACTCCGCACATAAACTCAACACAGGACTGGTGGGGAATGCCCCAATGGCAACACGGATACCCAGGTGATGAATCGGGTTAAGGCGACGAAGCACAGAAGGTCGCGCCGAGCCATAAACCACACAGCCATAATCCAGTTTCGATCGGATAAGAGATCGATAAAAACGTAAAAGTATAGTCCGGTCAGCTCCCCAAGATGTGCCACATAAAACACGTAAAATGCAAAGAGAACGTTCACACTTGCCTTTGAGTAGCGCTATATGCGATGTCCAGCATAATTTCCTATCGAACACCAAGCCAAGGAACCTAACTTCGTCCGCGAAAGAGAGTGCGTCTGGGCCAAGATGGAGCGAAGGTGGAGGATACTCCTTGTGGCGCCAGAAGTTCATGCAGACGGTCTTCTCTGCGGAGAAACGGAACCCGTGAGAAACACTCCAAGCGTGAAGGCGGTCGAGACAGCATTGGAGGCGGCGTTCCAAGAGACAGGTTCTCCGAGAGGAAAGATAGATGGCAAAATCGTCCACAAATAACGACGATTGTATTCCTGGCGGTAAACACTCGGTGATAGAGTTAATCGCAATGGCAAATAGTGTGCAACTAAGTACCGAGCCCTGAGGTACGCCGTTCTCTTGAATAAAATTAGATGATAAAACTGATCCCACGCGAACATTAAAAACCCGGTCCTTCATAAATTCCTGAATAAAAACAGGCATACGCCCACGTATGTTCCAATCGTGAAGCGTTCGGAGGATACCGCCTCTCCAGCAAGTATCGTACGCTTTCTCCAGGTCAAAAAATACGGCAACCGTTTGGCACTTGCGCACAAAACCGTCCATTACATGGGTAGTTAAAGACACCAGGTGGTCGACTGAGGAACGATGACGCCGGAAACCACACTGGGCGTTCGTTAATAATTGCCTCGACTCCAACCACCACATGAGCCGTCCGTTAATCATTCGTTCCAACACCTTGCAAACGCAGCTGGTGAGGGAAATCGGACGGTAACTGGAAGGAAGATGTGGGTCCTTTCCAGGCTTAGGTATCGGAATGACGGTGGCCAATCGCCAAGCGTTGGGAAATGTGCCATGAAACCAAATAAAATTAAAAGTTCGTAATAAAAAAGCTTTGCCTTCTGCTGATAAATGCTGCAACATAGCAACATGAATGTTGTCCGGCCCCGGTGCGCAGTGTCGAGAGGTAGAAATGGCATGCTCCAGTTCCCTGACGGTAAAAGGAACGTTGTAGCTCTCCTGATGGTCGGAGGCAAACGAGAAACCTTTCCTCTCAACCTGCTCCCTTAATGCGCGAAATGTAGCCGGGTAATTGGCGGAACTAGAAACATCAGCGAAGATTCGCCCTAAAACATTGGCGACGTCAGTCGGAGTGGTGAGCACTCGATTTAAAATCCTAAGACCGGGTATAGGTGTAAACCTTGGTTTGCCAGCAACGCGGCGTAGCCGTTCCCAAACTACGGATGAAGGCGTTGTGCGGTTAAAAGAAGAGGTAAAAGAAACCCAAGAAGCCTTTTTGCTATCCTTGATGACTCGGCGGCATTTGGCACGAAGTTGTTTGTAACAGATCATATTTGCTGAAGTAGGGTGGCGACGAAAAACTCGGAGAGCACCTCGGCGTGCACGCAGTGCATCCCGGCATTCATCGTTCCACCAAGGAACCGGTAAGCGTCTGGGGTGACAAGACGACCGGGGAATAGCCTTATCTGCGGCCGTCATGATGACCATACGGAGGTGCCCGATCGCGATGTCGATAGATGGAAATTCACACCCTGAAAATTCTGCCAAAGATCGATAGAGAGTCCAATTCGCCTTATCAATGAGCCATTTTGGCGTGCGCTGTGAATGTGCGTTCGGAGAGAGTACATGGATCTGACACGGAAAGTGGTCACTGGAATGTAAATCAGAGATGACGTTCCAGGTGAAATGTACAGCAAGTGAGGCAGAACAAATGGATAAATCCAAATGCGAAAAGCTATGAGTGCTGTCAGAGAGAAAAGTTGGTTGACCAGTGTTGAGAACTATAAGATTGTGATTTAGCAAAAAGTCAGCTAAGAGGTTACCTCTTGCACACTCCGTGGTGGAACCCCATAGGGGATGGTGTGCATTGAAATCCCCCAAAAGGAGAACAGGGGGTGGTAGCTGAGACAAAAGATCGTCCAGGTCAACTGTGGTGATGGTGCCGGACGGAGGTAAATAAACATTGCAGACTGAAAAACTAAGGCCAGAAAAGTGAACTGTAGCTGCAGCAGCTTGTAAAGGAGTCTGGAGCTGTAATGAGGTGCTGTACACGTCGTTTCGAATTAAAAGTAAAACTCCGCCGTGAGCGGGAGTGCCATCTTCGGGAGGGAGATCAAATCTCACCGAAGAGTAACGGCGTAAATTAAAAGAATCACTTGGGCGAAGCTTGGTCTCCTGGAGACACACAAGCAAAGGGTCAGTAGAACGTAAAATTAATTCGAGGTCAGGTCTTCGACTACGGAGACCACGCACATTCCACGAAAGGATAGCCATTGTTAAAATTAGATAAAAGAAGCTAAAAATTTACCACCTTACTTTTTGGACGGTGCTGGGCGAAACAAACGTCCTTTTTTCAGTCGCGTGGGACTCGGTGGTTTTGAAGGAGCAGGCACACCCTGCTCCATCACATCCTCAGAGGGAGGGCTCTCCCGCTGAGAAGCATCCACCGATTCCAACGCCTGGAATCGGTTGGATGTAGATATAGGCGGCGACGGCGACCGCCTAGCGGGTTTGCTCCCATCATGGGAGCGTGACCTCCGAGGAGGAGAAGGGCTCTTTTTATTCTCTACCTGAGTTGACGACTTTAAAAAATCCGTTCGTGTAAAACTCGTCCTGAACTTGATATCAGGGGCATTAAAAACAACCGCTTTGGGCTTCACGGTAGAGCGCTTTGGAGAACTAGGAGTAGTTTGGACCCGTGTAAAAACAAGATCGCAGGTCTGCGTACTGCTGTCGCACTTCTTGGGCGCAAAAGAAGCTGCTGCGCTGTAGGTGCCGGTCTTAGGCACGACAGGTTGGCGAGACTGGAATCGCTTCCGGGCTTCAGTAAAGGAGAGTTTTTCCTTCACCCGGATCTCCTGGATACAGCGCTCCTCTCGAAAACGAGGGCAATCGCGGGACGAGGCTGGATGTTCGCCGCGGCAGTTTACGCAGACAGGAGCGGATGGGCATGCTCCCTCGTGACTTGCTTGACCGCAGGTTGCACAGATGGATACGCAGTTTTACATGATATGCGAGTGTGTCCAAAACGCTGACACTGGAAACATCGCAACGGGCTCGGGATATACGGGCGCACTTCTATTACCTCGTAGCCCGCCTTGATCCTCTGCGGCAAATCGACCCTGTCGAATGTGAGGAAAAGAGTCCGGGTCGGCTGTACACGATAAACTGAGGTGACCCCTTGGTCTTCCAGACAGCTCTGGATTTCCGGGTCGGACATTCCGTCTAGAACATTTGTGGTAACAACTCCTCGCGACGAATTCATGGTCTTATGTTTCTCGACACGGACGGGATATCCGTGGAGTAGCGTCGCCTTGAGCAACGAGTTGCTTTGAGACAGGCCAAGTGTCTCCACTAAAAGTGATCCGTTGCGTAGACGGGTACAGGACTTAACGGGCCCAGCTATGGCATCAATGCCCTTCTGAATCTTAAATGGATTTACGGTCGTAAACGACTGACTCTCTTCAGTACGACTAATAACTAAGTAACGAGGGAAAGACTTCTCGACTACTTCTTTTACGTCAACTCTTTTGCGTTTAAAATGTAAAGGATTATTTTCCAGTACCATAGCGATTTATTCCTCCACCATTGCAACCGTCTCCGATGGCGGGCTGCTTCCTGGGCGCCACCCCGGCTTAGGTTACTGGCTCTGGCCTGAACCAAGTAACCTCAGGGTCACACCTTCCTGTGGGCTGACGAAGGGACCCAATCGCCTGCAGGAAGACTACAGCTCATGCAATGGCCCTTCCCCGGGCCTGGCCTTTACCAGGGGATACGCTCCCGTCCTACATGATAACCCTGTGCTGGGAGTTACGCCGTTACCCAGTCACATTTTACCGCGTCAAACACGGGGGCACCCATCAGACAAAGAACAGGGAAGTAGGACAAATAAAACAATAAAAGAGGCGAAATAAAAAGGAGTCAAACGCGCTAAGCGCGGACCTAAGGGAGCAGCTCGGGTGCCTCGGGGTCGCTACGCCCCGTACCCAATAAATTGGGCCCCTGAGGGGACGATCGTATGTGGAAGTCGTTTTGGAGCAGGGCAGACCCAAAGATTGATATCGATATTTGACAAAATGGCGGGATATGTTATCGCCGTGCTAATTTCTCACGTTATCAATTTGCAGTTTTCTGGTTTATTACAGTGGTTTATATGCGGAGGTAAATAAACAGTAGCGTGTTACTTCTTTTGTATTTTATTAAGTTAATGTTGATTTAGTGAAATCACATCAGGAATTAGTGTAATAGAAAGTGTTAGAATCACATGAAATGTCTTTATTATGGTAGTGTATAGCATAATACCATATTTTCATTTCCTAAATTGCAGTAATTAAAGGAAGAATGGATAAGAGTATACATCGTGCAAATTTTGAAGTTAATGATGAACATGCAGAGTTTAATAAACCTATCATACCAAACTTTGTGGTTGGCAGGATATTTTCCAAGAAAATTTCTCTTATCTACCGATATATGTGACGGTTTGGGTTAGCAAAGAAAGGAAAAATCAAATTTAAAAAAAAAAAAAACAGGTATGAAGGGGTTTGGATCGACATGATGAGAGTTTCAGGGAGCCTGGTGTTATGACATGTTTGGACTTATTGCAAAAGAGGTTAGGCAGAGACAATACAATGGTGGTACAATTATTCATGTTACTAATATGAAACACGTTGGTTTATTTAGTTTAGTTAAGTTTAGTTCTAGCAGCATTCAGCGAGTTTGCGAAGCAGTTACAGAGACATATGAACATAGAGCTTGTCATATACAATTACCACAATAGCACACGAACTACATTAACAAAAATTATTGTATACGTGTACATAAGTGGTTTCAATAAAAAAAAACACCAAGAACAACTTAACCAAACAACAAAAGCAGAGAAGCATTAGCAAACAATTTTACCATATACTTGTTTACATAAGCATTGATATAAAATGGTTGCAGTGTTTTTAAATCAGTGTAATAACTTGTCACTCAAGGAATTTAATATATTTTGTACACTGTTATAATATATGATCTGTAATTGTGGATCTGGAGATCTGTGAGTGATGAATTTCATAACATTTGTTTTATCTAGATTTAGGGACAATTCGTTTGCCTTGAACCATACCCACAAAGAACTCAGAACCAAATTTAAATTAATGGCACAATCATTAATGCTAATTCCATTTATCAAATGCTTGTGTCATCTAGAAATAGAACAGTATTTCCTACATCTTGGGTAGATAAGGAAACCTCATTTATATATATCAGAAAAGGAAGAGGGCCCAGAACAGATCCTTGAGGCACTCCATGGTTAATCATTCCTCACTCTAATGCATTGTAATATTTTTAAAGGGACAATTTATTACTACCTGTGTTTCCTTTTGTCAATGTAGGATATAAACCTTTTTAAATATTGGTTTTTTATTCCATAGAAAGCTAATTTATCTATCAGAATTCCATGATTGACACAACGAAAGACTTTGCTAAATCACAAAATATTTCTCCTACATGTACTCTTTCATTAAAGCAGTTAAAATGTCTTTAGTGAGTATATAGATTGCATTTTCTGATGAAATGCCTTTTCTAAAGCCAAACTGATCATTAACTAGAATATTGCTGTTTTCAAGGTAATAGTAAACCCTATTGCACATTACTTTCCCAAACACCTTAGAAAATGTAGGTGAAATAACCATAGGTGTATAATTAGAGACGGTTATCTTTGCTCCCTTTTTCAACAGGGGCTTCACTATTGAATATTTTAGCATCTCAGAAAATACACCCATTGTTAAAGACTCATTATGGAAGTGACTTAGATGGGTACTAATTTTCTTTGTACAGGCATTTATGACTTTGCTGTTAATCTCATCATAGCCAGAAGAATTTTTTATTCTAGTTTTCTAATAATATTAATAATTTCTAATGGAGTACATGGTTTGAGTTCATTGTTTTGACTGGGAATTGATGATTGTAAAATCCTTAAAGCATCTCTTTATCACCAGAGTATACATTTAAAATTTTTGGTACATTAAAAAAGTGATCATTAAACACATTCTCTACATCTTCAGGGTGTTGTATCTCTTGATTGTTAATGATTAAGATTATTGCAATTTTTCTGCCTGTTTCTTGTTTTATTATATTGCAAGTAGTTTTTATTTTGTTTTTTAACTGACTGGTAAGTGTTTGATAAAGGTGGCCGTTTGCAGCTTTAATGACTTTCCTAAGTATCTTACAATACTTTTTAAAATGTATTTTTAATTCAGGGTGTTTACTAACCTTTAGCTCATTATATAATTGTCTTTTATGTTGACAAGAATTTTTAATTTCTTGTCTTAACCATTCCCTGCTCATATTACAAGTTCTTTTTTTAATTTTCAGTGGGAAATATGCTTCAAAATGCAATTTAAAAATGTGTAAAAGTTGTGGAATTTACTGTTAGCATCATTTGCACTGAAGACACTATTCCAAGATTCTTTTTTATGTTTCTCTACCATTTTACGTTGGTTTGTATTATTAATCTCTCTCTCTCTCTCTCTCTCTCTCTAATATATATATATGTGTGTGTGTGTGTGTATGTTTCATTCCTTGTGTTTTATTGTATAATCCTTTTTCACTATTACTTGAGTATCATGGTCAGAGAGATCATTGAGCAACGGAGACATAGAATTTGATGGCAGTTTGATTTAACAAATATATTATCTATTACTTCTAGCGTTTTTATCAATCCGGTAGGAAGTTACACTGGCTTATTGCTGTAATTTATAGTTGGAAGTAAATAAACACTAGCGTGTTACTTTTTTGTTTTTTAATAAATTAATGTTGATTTAGTGAAATCACACCAGGAACTTTTGTATTAGAAAGTATTCAATACAAAATGGGTTGATCTTGTGTATCTTAATTGTGGCAGTGCACCGCTGAATACCATATTTACATTTCTAAATAGCAGTAAATAAAAGATGAGTTGACAAAGAGTATACACCGTTCAAGTTTTGAAGTTAATGATGAAACTGTGGTGTTATTAAACCTTTCTTACCAAAGTTTGTGCTTGGGAAGAACATTTTTGGCGCAATTTTCCTTATTCTATTTTTGGACAGTGAGGGTTAAGAATGAAAGGAAAGGTCCGGCGGAATGTATGAAATGGCTCTTGGAGCGAGATGAAAGTTTTAATGACTGTGAAGTCTGAAATGATGCCATTTTTGTTTTGTTTTTTAATAGTGTTTAACTCCCTTTTTACTACTAAGACACCACAGGAGGTAGGTCATGCAAGTGTGGTAATGCAAAACAGGTACTCCCGTAGTTAAATCGGTCTTGTTACGGCTATTAACACATGGATTTGTTTACATAGTTTGTTTCAATTACCTAGTTTATAGTTGAAGTAAATCAACAGTATGTTACTTCGTTTGTTTTTCATTCAGTTAATATTGGTTTAGTGAATCACACAAGGAACTTGTGTAATAGAAAGTTTTAATACAAAATGAGGTTGCTCTTTATGTCTTAATTATGGCAATAAGCCCCATAATACCATATTTAGATTTCCTAAATTGCAGTAATTAAAAGGGAAGAAATGAAGGATATAGACTGTACAAGCTATGAAAGTTCATGATGAAACTGTAGTGTGTATTATACATTTCTTACTAAAATTTGTTTATAGTAGTTATACTTTCTTTGTGCAAATTTCATTAATCTACCATGTTATGTGACAGTGGTGGTTAGCAATGAAATGAAAAATTATGAAGCGCGTTTTAGAGCGACATTAAGAGAGTTTTAGTGAAAGGTGTGAGCGGGATGTAACGTTTGGACTCCTTTGCACGTACTGTTAAAACAAGACAAGACAAGTACTCTCGTTTATAACCATTGCCAAAATAGACTGTGTCCCTTTCCTTAAAATACGGTGATAAACAAGATACTATCGAAACTATTTTGATTAGCTTTAAGGTTTTTTTAGTTATCTGGAAATTGCATTTTATAAAGAGTTATGCTTACCTGTTGAGAAGTTTATTTTTCATATCATTTGATATTGCGTTTACCTATCAGAAAGTTTTTATGTAAACAGTTTCATATCCTTAAAACTATAGAAATATTTTATAATGATGAATAATGTCATTTTGTAAACATAATACTGTGTAAAATTTTCGTATTTGCTCTTAGGGCCACTTTAGCCGCCATTTTCTTTCATATTGGGGTCTAGTAAATATGTACTGTATGTGGAGTAGCATATCGTGTACTTTTCCTTAATCTGTAACGCCATGGGTGGACTCGTGAGCGGGAGGTCTGAGGTTCGAATTCCACCAGGACCGTTCTTCCTACAGGTTTTTTTCCAGGTTTTTCTCACTCCTCATAAATGGCAATTGCCCTGGAAGTACCCTAAACTTAGGCCTGGAACGATCCCTTCCTTCAAAAATAAATCGTTTCCCAGTATTTAATTTCATCTCATGTATCATCAGTGTCCATCGCCTGTGGTGCCCATGTAGCAAAAACGGAGGTTAAGCTCTATTCGTTCATTTCATTTCCTTATTAAGTGTGTATTTTTGTCGAATGGCGTTGGCAATACTACTGGATACGTTACCAGTGGTTCTTTTGACACAACATTGTTGTTTTAGTACAGGTGCGTAGCTGTATAGTGGAAAAACATAACCAAACGCTGTGATCATAAAGGTTTTTGCCAGAAGTATTGCTAATGGAATGGACGCTGCAAATAGATGAACATGTGGTGTGAAAACAGCATTAGTTTTGCCCCTAATGTGTGTCGCTTGTGTGCTGGCGTAAGTGAAGTTGTAATTCCTGTGTTCGGAAAAGACACTGAAAAAGAGCGAATCGATCTAAAAATAAAGAAATGTTTACCCGTAGTAGTAAGTATGCCGTATATAGCATAAATATTTTTTTCGCTTACATTTTGCCCAAAAATGTATTTAACCATTTATTATCCCATGTTTTAGGTTAGGGAAGAAGACATTAAACCAAAGCAAGTGTGTTTTACCTGTGTTTCCAAACTGGACATTTGTGTGGATCTTGTGGAGCTTTGTTTGGCAGCGGAATTTAAGTTCGACTCGATACTGCAATCTAGAATATCTGTTCTGAAAGGAGCTGGTGTGGAAAACCCTTTGCAGGTAATTGGTCAATAATAATGCTCGTTTTAGATTTAAGAGCATAATTTTTTTTTTCCATCGGTTTTGTAAGGCAGATAATTATTTACAAAAACACGGATTATATTGAAGGTGTTTTAATGTAGGTTAAATAATATTCAAATCATGTTTTTAAACATTTTTTGTGATACAAATATATGCAGTCTTTGTGTTCTATTTTTATCTCATTAAACTTGTCAACATTTTTGCCAGTGTATATAATCATGCCAGTCTAATTCCTCTTTATTGCACAAATCATATACAATTCAACAAAAGATGCATTTTTAAAAGCATTAAACTTTGTGGCATGTTCCTGGTGCAGGTTTTCCTGGAGACAAACATGAGCTATTCTTCTGATTTTGTTGATTCTTTGTCCTCTTTCACAATATTTTCTAACAGTATATGCACTAACGCAGCAAGATTGAACTGTTAAATTCCCACTTGGAGAAAAATTTGTACTATCACATGCTTCTATTATATAAAGTTTCTTGAGAAAAGTATGTATACAATTGAAAAATCTTAGCAGATAATCTGTGCCATTGAATAGGCCTCTCAACTAGATTTTAGGAAGGGAGATTTTGAAAAAAAGTTGTTTGTACAGCAGTATTAAATATTTATATGTTATGTTATACCCTTTGGAGTTTTGCCACACTGTACTTTCACTTTGGTTCTTAAAATTATGTGTAAAATCTTAAAATCTTATGTGCAAATGTTGGAAATGTCATCCTGCTCAGGTAAACAGACATTGTAATGGGTAAAAACATTCCGATTGATATGATTTAATTAAAATATTGTAATGTTTGTTCATTTTGTATGTTTTCCATGTGTTCTTCCAACATGTGAGGATTTGTTTTGTAGTCCTTCAGGCAGCCTCAGAAATAAAAATCACATACTGTTAGACCTAACCACTCTATTTTCAAATGCTTTGCTAATTTTACTCATGGTTTCCTCTGCTGTATGAGCAGTGGAATCTTGTTGAAACCACCTATATCATTTCTCTTACTTTATCAGCTGGTTAAAAAATGGAATCAGAATGCCCTTTTAGTACCTCTTACCATTTACTGTCTGCTCATAAAAATGAAACCAATTATGCATTTATGCTAATTGTACACCAAACTCCAATTTTCCTATCACAAAGAAAGATTTCTTGTATACAATTTGGATTTTCAGAACACCAATAGCAAATGTTGTGAGTGTTCATTTTGGTGAAACCAAGTCTCGTCTGAAAAGAACACAAGCTGCATATAAACTAACTCTTCAGCTACTGATGAAAAAGCTACTCACAATTATGTGCACATGCTATGGAATCACTTTGTCATAGACAATAGACACTTTATACTTGTAAGGTTCGAGCTTTAACAATTTTGTTGCTTTATGTGCAAAAGAAACTAAAACTCCAAACTGTGCTAATTTTTTAGTGATATCCTTGGTTAACATTTAATATGGTGCCAGTATTGTCTAATTCATCTTCTGTAGAACTGTACATTTTTGCTTATGTTTCTTGATTTGAACTGAAATAGTAATATCAAATTTATTCACAAGACTGTTTAGTTTAGTTCCTGGACCATTCATTGAGTTCGTGAAGCACTCACAGAGACCTATGAACATAGAATTATCACATACATTTACCACAGTAGCACATAAACTACAATTACAAAAAAAAAAAAAATAATAAAATAATTATGTACATCTCCTTAAATAAAAATGAAAAAGAACAACTCAATCAGACAACAAAAGCAGAGAAGCATAAGCAAACAAGTCACTTAATCACACAATTTTACCATATACATGTTTACATATGCATTAATACAAAATCATTCCAGTGTTTTCAACTTAGTATAATATATTGTGGCTCATATATTCCTTTACAGAATTACAGGCCTTTTTACATAGGTATTTTCTAAGAGCAGACTTAAAGGAACTATCATTGTTTATTAGGACCTTTAAGCTAGAGGTAAGAGCGTTTTGTAATAATATGCATTCATAATAAACCCCTTTTTGATGAAAAGCTCATGATAGATAATATATATTCAGAAGAAAGAGTTGAAGTTTCAAATTGTATAAAGAGATTTCTGCATGGATGACTGCTATGTGTACAATTGATTATTCATATGGCTTTTTTCTATAGTGTGAAGATATGTTCACTTTTAACTGAATTTCCCCAAAATATTATACCATATTTTATTACTGAGTTGAAATAAGTGGAAAATAAACCAGTTTTAAAATCTTGATTGACTGCAACTTTACTAATGCACGTATTGTGTAGCATACACAGCTAAGTTTAGGTAAGATAAGATCGATGTGATCTTTCCAATTCAGATGGTTATCAATTATTAAACCAAGGAATTTAATATGTGGTTTGTAGAACTACACTATTATAATATCCTATCTAGATATCTGTGAGTGATGAATTTCATGGCATTTGTTTAATCTACATAATCTTGACATAAATATTGGTACAAACTTTTAGCACAGACTGTACAACCGGTTTCGAAGGTCATGGCCAACACTTACATGGATAAGGTAAGAGGATGTCATTGTGAGTAGAGCTGCAGGGGTTAAATATGTTTCCTTATATTGTAGCGATGGAGTAGGGCGATTATGAAAATCGTGTAGCAGTGGTAGCCCTTCATAAGGTGGGTAAATCAGCTTCTGAAATTTTCACTCCCTGAAGAAGTTTTGAAAATAAGCCAAATGTTTGTGTATCAGACCATTAACCGATTCCTAGAAACCAGGAATGTTGGAGATCATCAGAGATCAGGCCGCACACATAGCTTAGGGACAAGCAGTTGGTTAAAACAGTGGCGCTTATATTCAATGAAAACCTGTGTGAAAGCACTCTGTGCTGGCTCGAGAGCGAACGTTTCAAAATTGTCCATTTTCCACCTGTTAAGCGATGACTTAGGGTTGAAAGCTTACTGGTGGAGTATATGTCATCTTCTAACTTAGCATCTGAAGGAGCAGAGGGTGATATAATCAAATTGCCTTCTTCAGCATTATGCAAAAAATGGCCAAAGAAAAATTCTTTTCACAGATGAAAAGATTTTCACCATTCAGGTTTTCAACTGACAAAATGATTATGTTTATGTAAAATCCTCTCAAGAAACTCGTGAGAAGGTTTTGAAGATCCAAAGAGACCATCATCCTGCCTCAGTCATGGTTTGGTGTGGAGTAGCGTATGATGGCACCACCAAACACCATTTTTGTGCAAAAGGGATGAAAATCTTTACCAAAGTGTACCAAAACATCATGTTGGAGAATGTTGTGCAGGGCTTGAGCAACACTTTGTTCAAGAATCAACAATGGAGCTTCCAGCAGGATTCAGCACCAGCTCACAAGGCAAAGTCTACCTAGGACTGACTGCAGAGAAATGTTCTGGACTTCATTGCTCCGGAATATTGGCCTTCCAGCAGCTCTGACCTCAACCCATTTGACTACAAGTTGTGGTCCATGCATGGTCTGTAAGAAGAGACAACCCAGTATCAACAGCCTGAAGCTCTCACTGGTGAAGGCAGTGGCAGATATTCAAATGGAGACTGTGCATAATTCCATTGATATGTGGCCACAGAGATTTAAAGTCTGTGTGAAAGCCAAAGGTGGCCATTTTGAAAATTAATTAGTGCTCTATGTTATAATACATGTAAGTGAGCAGCGTTAAAAGGAAATTAAATTATGTTTAAAACTGTGCAAATGGTTCAGGTTTAATGTTGTAACATTATTTATGGTAAGACTAGGTGATTTAGAGACAATTCGTTTTCTTTGAACAATACACACAAAGAACTTAGAACCAGATTTAGTTTAATGGCACAATCATTAAGCTATTTCCATTTATCAATATGCTTGTGTCATCTAGAAATAGAACAGTATTTCCTACATCTTGGGTAGATAAGGAAACCTCATTTATATATATCAGAAAAGGAAGAGGGCCCAGAACAGATCCTTGAGGCACTCCATGGTTAATCATTCCTCACTCTAATGCATTGTAATATTTTTAAAGGGACAATTTATTACTACCTGTGTTTCCTTTTGTCAATGTAGGATATAAACCTTTTTAAATATTGGTTTTTTATTCCATAGAAAGCTAATTTATCTATCAGAATTCCATGATTGACACAACGAAAGACTTTGCTAAATCACAAAATATTTCTCCTACATGTACTCTTTCATTAAAGCAGTTAAAATGTCTTTAGTGAGTATATAGATTGCATTTTCTGATGAAATGCCTTTTCTAAAGCCGAACTGATCATTAACTAGAATATTGCTGTTTTCAAGGTAATGGTAAAGCCTATTGCACATTACTTTCCCAAATACCTTAGAAAAGTTAGGTGAAATAGCTATAGGTCTATAATTAGAGACGGTTATATTTTCTCCCTTTTTGAACAGAGGCTTCACTATTGAATATTTTAGCATCTCAGAAAATACACCCATTGTTAAAGACTCATTATGGAAGTGACTTAGATGGGTACTAATTTTCTTTGTACAGGCATTTATGACTTTGCTGTTAATCTCATCATAGCCAGAAGAATTTTTTATTCTAGTTTTCTAATAATATTAATAATTTCTAATGGAGTACATGGTTTGAGTTCATTGTTTTGACTGGGAATTGATGATTGTAAAATCCTTAAAGCATCTCTTTATCACCAGAGTATACATTTAAAATTTTTGGTACATTAAAAAAGTGATCATTAAACACATTCTCTACATCTTCAGGGTGTTGTATCTCTTGATTGTTAATGATTAAGATTATTGCAATTTTTCTGCCTGTTTCTTGTTTTATTATATTGCAAGTAGTTTTTATTTTGTTTTTTAACTGACTGGTAAGTGTTTGATAAAGGTGGCCGTTTGCAGCTTTAATGACTTTCCTAAGTATCTTACAATACTTTTTAAAATGTATTTTTAATTCAGGGTGTTTACTAACCTTTAGCTCATTATATAATTGTCTTTTATGTTGACAAGAATTTTTAATTTCTTGTCTTAACCATTCCCTGCTCATATTACAAGTTCTTTTTTTAATTTTCAGTGGGAAATATGCTTCAAAATGCAATTTAAAAATGTGTAAATATTGTTGAATTTACTGTTAACATCATTTGCACTTTTTTTTTGATTAGTGTTTAATGCCTGTTTTTACTACTGAGGCACCACAGGCAGTGACACTGATGATACATGAGATGAAATGATCATTTGGGAAAGGATTATTTTAAGAAAGGAAATGTTCCAGGCCTAAGTTGAGGGTACCTCCCCAGCATTTGCCATTTATGAGGATGAAGGAAAACCTGAAAAATCCTCAATTCAGGGAGGACCGTCCTGGCGGAATTCAAATCCTAGACTTCCTGCTCACTAGTCTGCTCCTTAACGACCTTGGCCAAGCTTGGCGGTTATCATCATTTGCACTGAAGACACTATTCCACGATTCTTGTTGAAGTGTCTAGATCATTTTACTTAAATTTGCATCATTAATATCTATATATTTTATGTATCTATAACATTCTTTGTGTTTTATTGTAGAATTGTTTTTCAATATTACTTGAACATCATGGTCAGAGAGACCATTGATCATTGGAGACACAGAATATGATGACAGTTTGCTGAATTTACAAATATATTATCTATATATGTGGTAGAGGTTTTATCAATCCTGTTAGGAAAGTTCATTGTTTGCACTTATATTATATGCAGCAAAAGGGGAGTTAAATCAATTATTCTATTGCTTGGCATTAGATAATCAATATTTATGTCCACATATAATTATTTGATGCTTAGGCTTAATTAAAATTTTTTAAGATATCTTCAAGTGTCATCAAGAAATTTTGCAAAGTTTCCTAACGGTGAGCGATAATTAGCAGTTACAATTATTTTTTAATTTTTGATGTCCAATTGGGTTGTGCATAATTCATTGTCCTGTTCTGAATTAAATTTTGATTCATCTAATGTTTTATATGGTACATCTAGTCTAACATAAATGCAAACTCCTCTGTTATTTAGTTTTTCCTTGAAGCTTCTGTTCACAAATAATAACCATATAATGACAATTGTGATAATTCCTTTTGTTTCAAATGGTGTTCAGATAGGCAGATAATATGTGGTTTTATATTGTCACAGGTTAAGGTTATTAATAATTCATCTGTTTTACTTTTAAGTTCTCTAATATTTGAATGAAATATATAATGGTTCAAATAAGTGTACTTACAAAGCTTATATATATATAATGGTTGTTTATTCCTTGCTAAATACTGTTCAATTTTACTTCATTTTCTGTGTAATCATTATCACCGATATGATTTCATTTGAGTTAACATTAGCTGCTATAAATATAGCTTGATGAGTTTTTGGCCTGGATCAAGTGTCTCTATCCTAAAAAATGGGATTCTGTACCATTGATAACAACAGGAATCTCACCCTTGATTTTGTCAGCAATAAGATGCAAAAGTTGCTTTTTGCCTCTAGAATTGAAGTGAAGGTCATGTACAGTAAAGTTTTTTATATTTAGGTGATTTACATCGATCATACCAATGTGGGAGTCTGTGGATGTGATCAATGCAAGCTCAAGTCTCAGATTCATACTCCACACCTTCCTATAAAGCTGAGGCCTATCATGCCTATCTAACAGTCCTACAAACTTCACCTTGGTATGCCTTCTTTTAGCACTGATGTCACCGAGATCTTGCTCAATCGGATACATATTAACTTTCTGAAGGCTATTTCTTGCACCACCAACAATTACAACATGATCATCCTTACTGAAATCGGCATTTAGTTTTTTCAAGTCTATTGTGACATCAGCAATTCGATCCCTTGGCTTAAAAATGCTCACATCATAATCGCTACCCAAGTTGTCCTTCAGTAGGGATACTATACCCCTTCCATGAATAATGCCTAGCAACAAAATCTTACTCTTCTAGCGTCAGCTACTGGAGGACTTATGCTCTGGTGAGCTTTCATTGTTCCAAGAACATTAAATCTGTTCACCAGAGGGATAATAACAGCATCATCAGCAGAAAATACTCCCCTCCTCTTACAATTGTTCCTTGGCACAACCTTGAATACAGGTGATTTACCGTTAACTTTAATTGGTTAGCAATAGCTCTCAATCTGCATCTTAGCAAGTGCCAGTTCCTCTCATAGTTGAAGAATAGTTTTCTCTTGCTTCACAACTAGGACTTACCTACAAAGTTCACAACACCACTGATCTGAAGTAGCAACCATCTCACTTTGTCAAAACAGTTAAAATCTCCCGAGTTGTTTTGCGGTGGTCCATAGTTTAAATTACTACCACGACTTTCACCAACTACTTTGGTTGGCATCTTCAGTGGACGATGAACAACACCTAACTGTTAACAAGAAAACAGTATTGATCCATCTCTGTCTGGCTTTTTGGGACAATCGATATTATGTGTGCAGAGGAAGTGCAAGGGGGGATGGAGGGGTGGTAGTTGTTTGTTTTTAAGAACCGGTTTCCAAGTGCCACTTAGGTGGTGTCTGCCATCTTTATCAAAGTAGTTTGGATGCTGTTGTATTTCCAATACTTCCCTCCTGGCTAGATTGAAAAAGCCTTGTGTTTTTGCAACCACTTCTGTTTTATTAAAGTGTATACCTATTCATTTATTGCATGTTCTGCTACTGCAGATCATTCAAGTTGATTAAGGGGAAGATGTCTCTTATGTTCCTCCAATCGTTTTTTAATTGATCTTCCAGTCATGCCTATGTGAACTTTGCAACATTCACATGGTATTTTATAAATTCCCATGGTGTCAAGAGGATGCCTAGGGTCTTTTGCATTATTAAGCATTTGCCCTAATTTAACAGTTGGTGTGAAGATAAATTGTATGCCTTTTTCCTTTTTCCAATGGAAACCATTATTACACAGGTGGAAAATGCTATTTGTGAACTTCCTACAGCTGATCCAGAAGAAGTACACTCAGAAGTATGCAGAATTTTAAAGAAAGCAAAGCCTCCTAAGAATAATCTTAATAGGAAGGAAAGAGTACAACTAAAAAACTTACATGAGAATGTCAATATCATCATCCTACCAGCTGATAAAGGCAATGCTATGTTAGTGATGGATACAGTGGAGTATTATGAGGAGAAAATGAATTCCTTATTAACACCAGATACATACAGAATAATACCAAAGGATCCTACTCCAAGTGTAAAAAGAAAAACTGTGGCTCTTCTAAACAACACCAAAAGCAAACCCAAGGAAATAAAAAAGCTACAATCAACTAAGAGTACCTACTAGACTGTATGGACCCCCGAAGGAACACAAACCAGCTATTCCTGTAAGACCTATTGTTAGCACGATTGGCTCACCAACATACAAATTAGCGCAATACTTGCATTCCTTGATATGCCAATAATAGCTAACTCGGATCACCACAACAAGAACTCAAAACACTTTGTGGAAATCATCAATAGGATCAGCATCCAGCATAATGATATTCTTGTAAGTTTTAATGTTTAATCTCTATTCACAATTGTATTCGTCAAAGACACCTTGGAACTCCTGCAACTCCACTTCAAAGCAGAAGAAATTACATTATTTAAACACGTCCTAACCTCCAGCTATTTTCATTGGAGAACCAAATTCTATGAACAAAAAGGAGTAGCAATGGGATATCCACTGAACCCTGTAATAGCAAATTTCTTTATACAACACTTCGAGGAGAAGGCTCTAGACACTGCTAAATGCAAACCTTCACTCTGGTTGAGATACATGGACGACACTTGTCATATGGCCACATGGACATCACAAACTACAGCTCTTCTCAGTACATCTAAATAGTCTCCATGAAAGTATAAAATTTACTATTGAAAAGGAAAATAATGACACATTTCCCTTTTTAGATGTTTTAGTTGGAGAAAATCATCAGGAACCCTTGGTCATCAAGTTTATAGAAAATACACACATACTGAAAGATATCTCAATGCCGGATCGAACCATCATCCTGCACAAAAAATAACCATAAAAGACTTTAGTACACAGAGCAAAAAACATCACAGAACCGCAACATCTTAAACATGAATTAACTCATCTCCACGATGTTTTCATAGCCAATGGATACAACTATAAAGATAATGACAGAGCCATTCACCCTAAGCAAATGGCAACATCTAATACCTATTCAAACAAAAACCCAAGACTTTTCTGACGTACATAGAAGACATTACTGTCCATACAGCATGTATATTAAAGAAAAAAGGCATACAATATATTGTCACACCAAATGTTAAATTAGGGCAAATGCAAAAGACAGTAGGCATCCTCTTGATACTATGGGAATTTATAAAATACCATGTGAATGTCGCAAAGTTTACATAGGCATGACCGGAATATCGATTAGAAAACGATTGGAGAAACATCAGAGACATCTTCGCCTTAATCAACCCGAATGATCTGCAGTAGGGAATATGAAATAAATGAATGCCATGGTATACACTTTAGTAAAACAGGAGTGGTTGCAAAAACCCAAGGCTTTTTCAATCTAGCCAGGGGAGAAGCATTGGACATACAACAGCATCCAAACTACTTTGATAGAGCTGGCAGAGACCACCTAAATAGCACTTGGAGACCGGTTCATAAAAACAAACAACGGCCACCCCCTTCATCCTCCCCCTTCTGCTGCACACATAATATTGATTATCCCCAAAAGCCAGACCGAAACGAATCAGTACTGTCATCTTGATAACAGGTAGGTGTTGTTTATCATCCACTGAAGATGCCAACCGAAGTAGTTGGTGAAAGCTATGGTAGTAGTTTAAACCAAGGACCACGGCAACACTACCCAGGAGATTTGAACTGTTTTAACTATAACATCAGTCGTAAAAACCTAAGAAGTACTGTAACCATTTCACTGTTTGTTTTAGTCGAGTTCAAGGGAACCATAATTGACATCCTCGCAAAACATGCCTGAACTCATCTTCCTACTACACCCACCCTAGTTACTGCTCAAATCACATCTTTAGCACTCATTTTCATATTTTTCACTTAAATTTGGATACAACATTAGATTAAACTATCTAAGTTATACTTAACAACCACACACAACACAAAATTGAAATACTTAAACTATTATATCACATCAACTATGTATCTGATTTAATTCAAGACTAACAAGTTGTTAGACATGGGTTTAACTACACTTAACATGGATGAAAAAAGAGACTAAAATGAAAAACAGAATTTATAGATACACAAATTAAACCAAACTGACAATCAGCTGATTTTAACGGTCTTGTAGAATATGGTTGTTTTACAAAACCACAGTATAAAAGCTAATAATAGTTCAATATAATAAATAATAAAAACATACTTAAGCTATGTTCTATTTAATATTTCTAAAATAAATGGATATGAGAGAATAAATATTCAATGAAGTTGGAACTCAAATTCTGGCAAATGATCTCCACTACACAGGGCCACCAATTCCTAATTGCAAATTTAGTTCTGGAGGAAAGCAATAGTCCAGGGAACTTCTGATATAATTCCTGACAAATGATTGAACTGATTCATATTTATAAAATTACATACAAAAATATGTTGCTCTGAAGTCTTTGCAAACAAATGTGGACTGATGACTGTTCAGAAGTTCAAGGACAGCTTTGTGTTTACTATAGTGTGATATACTTGGCATTTATTTATAATTTAATCCTTTCATTTGAGAGCTACAATCCACAAACACTCTTGCTAGGTGTTTAACCTCTTTAACAAGGGGTATGCCAACCTTTGTTTAATAAAGTCATCTGTCATCTTTGGTCAAAATAGTTTGTGCTAATCTAGAAATAATTTTAATAAATATTCAAAGCTTGTAGTGGAACATGGAAATATAATTAGCCTTCGCTACTTTTAAATTTTTAAAGGACTGCACTGCAAGCTTTAGCTGCTTGAGCAGAGATTGATCAGTATTACAGTGGATTAAATTATTAATATATATAAGCTGGTAATGCTAAGACCATCAGGTATTCTCTTCGATACTACCAGTATACTTACAGTACATGTTACACAAATAATACAATAGTGTTAATAAAAATTTAAATTGAACAATTTATAAGTAAATCTATTCCAAGGTAATTTTAAGTACTGTAACCACTAACATAAACACTAACAATTACAGTAAAATAAATAAATCTGCAAGAATTACTTTATTAAAATTGTCAAAATACATCTAAGACATATGAAACAGCACTGAAGGCTTTCAAAATTCATGCATTTGTTCTCATGGCATAATGTTATGATAACATATTCTATAATGATGGATTAAATGTGTTGATACTCCAGTTACAATATTAGGACATGTTTTGGGGGAATCGCTTCAATCATCAGCTGTTGACCAGCTATTCAATTTGGTGGTTGAATCACAAGGTGCTTTCAAGGCAGTCTCTGATGTTTTGAGTAGAAACTTGCTGAGTTCATCCATGGGTGGAACATTAAAATCCATTAAGTTTTTCCTATTTTTTTCGGATGAAAATTATTTCTAAATTAGATAGCTCTATTGGGTTATGAAGTTCTTTGAGCAGCTTAGCCTTTGGTTTAATTGAATGATTTGTGGTCCAAAAGTGGGCTGCCATTGTTAATTTATCAATTTGTTTAAAAAAAATATTCCTAAATTTTCTCCAAATTTCTAAATTTCTCTTCCTTTTCCTGATGTATTTTTGGTTACAATCTACACATTTGATTTTGTAAATTCCTGATTTCTGTTCTGTTGGTATGGTGTCTTTTACTGTGCAACCTAATAAATGTTCTTGGGGGTTAATTGATGCTATGTTCTTTGAATATCCTATTGAATTTCTTGTAAGTTAGCTGATATAAACTTTTGAATTTGTATCTTTCCTTAATGTTTTTCACTGTGGAAATCTCTGTATAGATTTTTGTCTTTTAAATTTATTGATAATATTTATTACTGTTTCTTACAGATAATTAATATGGCAATAATCAATGGTTTCAATAAAGACATGGTAATAAAAATTATCAATAAATTTAAAAGACAAAAATCTATAAGAGAGATTTCCACATTGACAAACATCAAGGAAAGATAAAAAATTCAAATGTTTCACATACCATCCAACTTTCCACAACAAATTCAATAGGATAAATAAGAACTTAGCATCAATTAACCCTCAAGAACAAATATAAAAAATTTATTAGGTTGCACAGTAAAAGACACCATACCAACGGAACAGAAATCAGGAATTTACAAAATCAAATGTGTATATTGTAACCAAAGATACATCAGGAAAAGGAAGAGAAATTTAGAAATTTGGAGAAAATTTAGGAATATTTTTTTTAAACAAATTGATAAATTAACAATGGCAGCTTACTTTTGGACCACAAATCATTCAATTAAACCAAAGGCTAAGCTGCTCAAAGAACTTCATAATCCAATAGAGCTATCTAATTTAGAAATAATTTTCATCCGAAAAAAATAGGAAAAACTTAATGGATTTTAATGTTCCACCCATAGATGAACTCAGCAAGTTTCTACTCAAAACATCAGTGACTGCCTCGAAAGCTCCTTGGGATCCAACCACCAAATCAAGTAGGCAATCAATAGCTGATGATGGATTGCCCCCAAAACATGTCCTAATGTTGTATTAGTAAGTGGAGTTAGTGTGAATATATTTAATAATTCTTATAATGTATATTACCACTCATTTGTCTATAACTTCAATATTGAATTGTATAATCATATTATAATTTTTTTTTTGTAGGCTGATATTGAACCACAAAAAAATGGCAATGTCACTGATTCTGGTATGGGAGTTATATCACTCTTGGGAACTCGAGCACCTCGATCATGGCCTGAAGAGGTGAATAAAGCAGATCATGGTGCAAACAATACACTAACAGTTCAGCATGATGGAGGAGTTATTGTGTTAAGTAAAGTTGACACAGAAACTGGTGGACATCCACGAGAGGATTGCCAAGATATTCTCCTTATGGTAGAACTGAAGTATAAAGATATGAATGAACCACAGCAACCAACAGTAGCTAAAGCTTCACCAATTACATATACTGTTGAACCCAGTGATACAATAATTTCTAAACCACTGGCATCATCCTTTGTTTCTGAAGTTGGTAAAACACAAACTGTAACATATACGAATGAAGTTCCTTTAAGCCAAAAATCACAAAACATTTCATATACCATTGAACCACAACCTGTTAGTTCAGCAAAAACTTACACATTTGCCTATGCAGCAGATTCTCAGCCACTTGTTGGAGGGAAGAGTCATTCCATTACATATACTACTGCAGCACCCACCGTAAGTGTTTCAAAAATTCAGGCTTTCGCTTATGGAGCAGAAAATCAGAACTCTGAATCTTTAAACAAATCTCAAATAGCATATGCAAGTGAACCTCATTCTGGTTCTAATGAGAAGGCTCATGCGTTATTGTTTACAGAAGCAGATTCACATCCTGTTGCACTGACAAAGACTCAAAATATAGATTATTCAGGAGAATTACAGCGTGTAGTATTAGCTAAGTCACATATATTAGCTTTTGGTGCTGAAGAGTCTTCTGTATTAGGAAGTAAATCAAGTCTTATTACTTATACAACTGAAGAGACAAGTGATAATGGAACCAAGACTCAACTTTTAAGTTATGCACCAGATCCTGGTCTGGAGCCACAAGCAAGTGAGAAACCTTTGGAGTACACATCTGCTCTACAGCCTAGACCAGTGATATCTAAGGAACAAGTTCTTGGTAGTACACCAGAAATGCAAGTAAACACCAAGAGTTCTGTTTTTTCAGGAGAACAAGCATCATCTTTGGGGTTGGATTCAAACATATCTTCTCATGCAGCTATTATCATTGGCACGGAAAAGTAAGTACACATTATGTTCAAAGTTTTAGATTAGTCATTTAATTTAGCTTTGTAAAAATAACACACGTTTACTCAAAGATAAATCTCCAAATGAATTTAATCAAATTTTCACTTCAAAATGGGTTAATGCAGAGATCAGTGCTTACAATATCCATATATATATATACTCTTATAAGTAGTTTTGAATAGCAGGAATTTTCACAGTGAATTATAGTATAATATAATAAATTATTATTAAGGAAATCGCACAAATTTCACTAATTTTATTCCAGTTAACTGCATGTCCAAGTAAGTGGAACCAAATTAGTGAAATTTGAGTGATTTCCGTAATAATAATTTGTTATAACGTACTCCTATCTTTGTTGAACACTTGCTGGTGACCCTTACTTTTTGTAGAAGGTTTTTTTACTAAGTGTGGTGAATTGAATAGTAGACAGAATATAAATGTATATTTATGTCATTGTTACATGCTGAGAAATCATCAGCAAACCTAAATATATTCTTATATTGCGTCCCCTTTCAATTGACCAAAACTCACGGAAAAACTTTAATTAAAATCTTAGGTCCCTAACTGTTAGACGAAAGTAACAACAATGGTCATAACTCCTTGTTGAATAACATTGAATCTTTATCACTGGTTGAGAGTGTCCATATTCCATTTTAGTTGCTCACATTGTGGTAGACCACATCTGTTGGTATGGCAATTTTAGGTATTTAAACCTACGACAGAGCATGCATTAACAAAAAAAGAAAATTTCCATATCAGATTTTGTATTCAATTAGATTTCACATTTTGAAAACCACAATTGCAGTTAAAGAAGATATCAAAATTGAAACTTACAAAATATCCTAAATATAATTTGAATAAATTTTCATTTTATAAGTGTATCCATTTCAGTGCAACAATGCTAAATGCTACAACTACAGACTCAGTATTATTCAAAAGGTTTTTATTCTCTTCTCTTTCTATGAATAACAACACCAGATTTGACAGTTTTTTTATATTTGTTCATTGTTGACCTCAGGTATGTTTAAATTCTCCTTATTGAGGAAAAACATTGTTCTACAATGCTAGTAACAGGCAGTGATAATAGGAAGTGTAATACTTATTCATTTAAGGGTATATCAATATGTGCATTTAATTTTGAGGAGAAATGAAGTGTTTTCTCACTTTAGCATGTTATTGAACTAAATGGACATATTTGCATGTCTCTCTTGAAGTTGTTCCTTTCTCCCAGATACTTTGATGCTCAAGCTATTGATGCATTAGCCCACATGTCATTAAAAAATATGTTACATCTGTTTACTTGCATTATTTATGGTCTGAATTGCTGTTCCCATTATGGCAATTTTGAAAGCATTTGGGAAAGCCCATTGGTATATCTTTAAAGCTCAATAAAGAATTGTAAAACAAATGTTATCAAATGGGCAAAACTGAAAAATAAATCCATAACTGCTACAGCTTCACCTTTCATGTTAGATTGCTAAACATATTCAAGAGCTGATTTAAACATGACAAAATTATTTCTAAAATATTTTTTATTAATCCATCACTTTGTAGGAGATTTCAAAGCTAGTCAAAAGCATTTTTGGGTATTAATTGATATCATTGTATGATTCAGTTGAACTACACACTCTTAAAGCTTCACTTACTTTTCATAAATGTTCTCAAAACCGGTTCCATACATTTATGAAAAGTAAGTGAAGGTTTAAGAGTGTGTAGTTCAACTGAATCATACAATGATATCAATTAATATGATTGGCTTCACTGTGCAAGTTCCAATTTACATGTAAGTAATTTTTGGGTATGTTTGATTTGGTTCTTAGAGGCAATGCAGATTGAAATGAGTAGGTATTTTCCAGGAGTCCTGATGATCATTAACAATGCCTACATCTTTTCTACATGTACTAAAACTTAAGATTTTATGTGTGTGCATAGCAGCGGACTAATGCATGGTTTCTCTGCAACATCATAAATTAATGCATTTACACCATTTATGTGAACCCTCATAACAAATGTGCTATCATAAGACTGGCCAGTACATATTGTTATTACGAGATTATTTGACCATAAGGAGTGTGTTACTTTTGTTGCAAGAACATTGCCTGACTTTTTTGTTCAGTGAAGCTTAATCTTTCATGTATACCATTCCATCCAACATAACATATATAAATTATCTGTTTAGTTCTGCTAACATCTCTTGCTTCAGCAACAATAATGTAAAAATAGCCTTCATTGAAATGTTTTAATTAATTAATAATGAACTTTATAATTTTTTGGTAGGAGAGAAAAAAATCTTATTTTGGGTATTTTTGAAACTGCATTTAGCATTGTTTGCCAATTTTTACAATTGATGTTTTATTTTGCCTAATGAAAACTTTAGAAATTGTAATATTTCTAGGAAATGCCTTTGGATTACATCTTTGTATGTGCATGTGCTTTCTCTGTGCTCCCTTTAATCTCTTCCCAGATATGGACATGTATAAACATCCAGAGTAAAATGGGCCTGTGTGATATGGATGTGTATACACTTCCAGCAAGCACTGCAAATTTAATGATTTTCAGCCTGTAATTGTTTTAATTTCTTAAAAAAACTTACTTAATTCTATATTATATTTTAACCTTATTTTTAAAAGTTGCATTTTGAAAGATACACCTCCAAGCATTGGTAGTGACATGAGGGCAAATTTCAGCAATCACCACAATTCATGTTGATTTCCTTGGATGTGCCCCCTTTGCAGCATACCACACATTTCTGAAATTGATGCAACTTTTTTCCCATAGACGGTATCCTTTTGGGGAAATGTTTTTCCATCAATCTGCAGAAGGCAGGGATTTTAGATTTTCTGCTCCATATATACAGGTCTAGAATTTGGTACCTTGCAATTAGGCTGTGAGCAATTGATAAGCAAAAACCCAGATATGTTATTGTTTTTTGTGGGTTTACAGCTCTCCAAATTACCAAGCAATTGTATATGGTGATATCCAACATGTGAAAATATAGTTTTTTGTACCATTTTACAGTTTTTTGTAAAGAGGATGTGCCCTGCAATACTTGATCCACTAAATCAACACCTCCCATATGCATATTGTATTTATGTATAATATCAGGCTTTAAAATTGTCATTTTGGTTTTGGCATCTAGCTTTCCTGTATATTTTGGAAGTGAATATAGATAAAGCTGTAACTACTCTTCTATTATGCCATGCAATATAAGTCAAAGGGGGAAGCTGACACACTTCCATTTCCCCTCTCTTTAGGACCTGTATGTTCATATATTTCAGCAATCCAATATGTTTTGAATGTACTGTTTCAAATTTGTCATTCTTTTACATAAAACAATAAATAACTTATGGGAACCGTACCAGTTGTCTAGATATACAGTCTTACATTGATCAAGCTCAAATTCCATGAGGTGCATGGCAATGAAGTTTTTTTTTAAACCCAAGTTTTTTTCCGCTGTACCCTCAGTCCCTTTGCCAGCGTAAATAGAGCTATTGTAGATATACCCTGATTTACTTTCACAATGGTAAAAACTTTTTATGCCAAATCTGACCCTTTTAGTATTGATTTATTGGTTCCAAACCAACCGGCCCTTCCAGAGCATCAAGCTTTCATTAACAGTGACCTTTTCACTGGGAATGCAATTTTCTTTGAATTTTGAAATAAGATAATCAAAAATATGTCTAATTTATATAATTTATCACTTATATTTTTCTGTTCTAGTGAAATGTAGAAACTGCAATATAGTCGAAAACCTATTGTTTGATTTGCACCTTTCAAAAAATGGAGTTGCTAGCATGTCATGTCTAATATAGGTTTTCAATTAACACCAGTGATAATAATTATGCCAAGTAGCCTGTAAATCTCCCTTTGTGTTACATCTGACCAATTCTATATTCTACTTTTCAATCTTAATTTTCCTTTTGAGATCAGATCTTCATGCACTTTGTATACATTTGTTTCAGTAACTGTAAGGGTTACTAAATCTGCAGTAAAAAATTTGGCAAAAAAATCAGTTGGTTGACTGTCACTTGTGAGCTGTGTGTGAGACTGTAAACTGCAGTTTATACTCCGAAAAACGTATTTTTTTGCCGCAGTGATTTTTGGAACTACATAACCTTGTCTATGCACTAATACCTGTAGGAACAAATGAGTGAAAGGTACACCACAAGTTGAAGCCATGATTTGAACTGGGTATAACAAGTTTGTACTTAGTAATTCCTTGCCAAGTAAACCTTGCCTCATTAGTATTTAGCTGGACAAATTTTCAAACCCAAACTTATGGTGCCAAGAACAGATTCCAGTATCAAGTTTCTCATTTATCTATCTCAGCAACTAACATTTGTATAGCTGACCTGAGCATAATAAGCTAAGCTTAATGTGTCATACAAATGCAATCATATTTAGATTCAACTTCGTCTAAAGCCACACAGGTATATGTATTAAGAACCTACTCTCTGCACAGGAAGAACAATAGCTGGTTTTGTGTTAACATCAAACATTTCTCCCCTTACAATATTTGTGTGCTGTGTGCTGACGAACATAGAGCTAGACCTTGCAATTGTAAAACACAAGTTTTAAATGGTAGCAACGTTTCAGAGAAAAAAAAATAGAAAACCCTCTTAGCTCTGCAAATCGCAATCAAAGACATGTAAAATATACTCCAAAATTGCAGGGTTTTTTTTCTTCCCCTCCAAATGAATGCAGCAATACTTGTAGTTCACTCGTACTTCATTTAATGCCCTTTAATTCATTTTTTGTTTCATTAAAATATGATAAAAAATGAACAAAATATAAAGATTTGAAATTTAAATTGCAGGTCATTTAAATACCCACATCTGTTTATTGGGTATCCGGGAACAATCAGTGCGGAATTTAAATTGCCATCAGGCAACAGGTTAATATATATTGACATGCACACAAAATTGCTACTCTTCTAAGAGTTACAATAACATTTCTTTTTTGTTGAATTTTCTCAGCAACCTTTCATTAAACATTGAAGAATCTGTACCAATTTCCTGTGAAATTTTATAAACATAATAATTAACACTTACTTCATAATAGCAGTTACTAACTTCATGCTTATCACATGCTTCTCTGTATCCTTTCTGAATTTATCATTTCATCTTGTATTGTCCACCATCTTTGGTGCCTCAGTAGTTAAAAGGGGCGTTAAACACTTAAAAAAACAAAAATAACCATTAAATATAACATTTAATTTCGTGTCGGAACCAAAAGAGTGAAGCTACTATTATGTTCTTAATTATCTAGCGAGTCGATTTGATAATCTTATGCTCCACTTACTGTTGAATTATACAAAACTAGTTAAGAAAAAAAACATGCTTTCCCAAGACTTTCCCAATTAGAATAGCCCAGTAGTAACATTTAATTCTGCATTCCCTGAAGCATTTAGAAAATGACAGCAAAGGAAACGAACTGCATTATTGCTAACATAATGTTCCAACCAACTATATTTTTATATATAGTATATTTCTTTCACATAGCTGTGTATAGAAGACATGTAAGAATCAGAATACTTGAAAAATTTCAGTCATGACCAGGATTCAAATCACATATCTTCAACCTTCCATACACTAATGATTTTGCAAACATTTGTATTGATGTGAATTGCTACTAAATGAGACAATCAATAGAAGCTTTAGTTGTTATTACTGATATAGTGAGTGATTAACAAACTACACTTTCAAGTTCCTTGCAAGCAACACATTTTACTTTTTTGTGGAGAAGAAACATTGCCATTCCTGTTATTACTGCTAATAATATCATAAGAATTTGGCTGAAATCAATCCAATAATGTATCATACACAAGTACAAAAGTTTACTGCAATGTTAACAGTTCTCATGAACATCAAAAAACTGCAATTTTACTGTGGCATGTGTCACTGTCAATGTAAGCTCTCAGTTTTACTAACTGTAAATCAGCTTGTTATTATTGGTTGTTGCTGGGTACTTAACCATTCCTAGCTCTATATATACTAGTACAATCAAGCAAAAATATTAGTTTATTAGAACCAGATTGCTATTTTTTTATAACAAAAAAAATATTTGATCCTTGAAAAACTAGATGGACAATTATCCACTCATCGGTTAGGTTGCCTGATTAAATCAGACTTTCTGTCTCAGTGCTAAAAGCTGACTCAACTTTGTTCGTTAGTCAGTCTGGTGGTCTAGTGATAATCATAGATTGCTTAGTAGATCCATGGTCGTGGTTCAAAGCTGGCCAGGGTCGATGCATTTTTTTAGGGCTTAAAGATTCCAAGTATAGCTTCCTTCAGAAAGGAACTAAAACCATTGGTCCCATGTCATAGATACATGACACATAAAAGAGCCTTAATCCTGAAAGAAGAAGTCCCTTGAGTAAAATTTATCAGCCATTTCACGCCCTGAATCAAATGGAACACTAATGATTATAAAAGTTAAAGAGCATCCTTAAATAATAGAAAACCTAGCTTTGTTCACTTGCAATGAACTACAAGTAAGTTCATTTAAACCAGCACCTATTTTAACATAAGCAAAAACATAAATATTTACTTATGCTAAATAGTTCTGTCAATGTTAATAATGCTAAACAAATACATACCTGTTATGCTATGACATTGTTTTACATTTTCTTTTTGTTAATTCATTAATTTATATATTTATTTATTTATTCAGTGAAATAAAAAGAAAAAGAAGTCCAGTAATTTGTATGATAAAATTTAATTGTTTGCTATAATGAATTATATGTAGTTGCAAACATTCTATCCTGTCTGTGGTACCTCAGTAGTAAAACGAGCATTAAACACCATTAAAGAAAAACATTCTAATGATTTATAACTAGAAGTTTGTTCTGGGCTTGGAAGCTGTGGTCTGTTGAAGCTAAGGAGTCCAAACATTTCATCCCCACCTGCTGAAGACATCTTCAGTGGCGCGGTCTGAGTCTTCTAAGTGAAGGTCCTGGCATGACGTGCCTAGAAGACTCAGACTGCGCCACTGAAGATGTCTTCAGCAAGTGGGGATGAAACGTTTGGACTCCTTAGCTCCAAAAGACCACAGCTTCCAAGCCCGGAAGAAACTTCTAGTTATAAGTCTGACTCCGACCGTGAAAGTTTCTGACTACTCATTCTAATGATTGTATTTGAATCTTCTCTTAGGAATATTTAAATATTCATTTATTGATTAATGTAGTAGTGGTGTTGTGTAAGAGCTTATGCAAAGTTATCATAAATTTATTAACAGCATTTATACTCTTGGCTAACCTGGGTGGCCAAGGTTGCTAAAGCATGGACTTGTGAATGGACAGTTAGCAGTTTGAATCTTACCATGACTGTCTTTCCTGATTTAACCAGTCGAGTGGCTCAGGCTGTAATGCTTGGGACTCGCATTTGGGAGAGTCCAGGCCCAATTTCCTTATTTTTTTTTGTGTTTTTCCCTGGTAAGTGAGGGTTTTTTTTTTGTGATTTCTCCTGGTCACTGAGGTGAATTCTGGGATGGATATTAACATTCCACAAATTTTATGATCTCCCTTTTCATGTCATTTCATTCCATTGGTTCTGTTACAGGTAAAAAGTGCTAGAATGAGATGGGCTGGCATAGTATGATGGTGGCTTGTGCTTTGAAAAGGTTTCTGCCCAAGTGTTTGAAATGGAAGTGGATTTTCTGAGGAGCTTGAATAATTCCAGGAGGGGTTCCACCAGCATTGGGGTATTCTATCTGGAAATATGTTTGGGTGCTTAGGTCCAAGCCACTAGATGTCTCCCTCAGCTGATCCCTTTCTCTTAGAAGTGCCCCCATTGGGGGCTGTAGGCACAAAGAGCCATCTGTGAGTAAAGACAAGTACCAAAAGTATCCTCCTCTGGCCCAGACTATCCATCCCTGATTGAGGTTTTTTCAGGTTTTCCTCTGTTCTCATTAATGGTATATGTTGGGGAGGTTCCTTAAAAATTGCATGGAGTACACACCAAAATTTCTTTCCCAGTTTACTATTTCATCTCATATACCATCAATTTCCACCAGGACAGTCCTGGTGATGTAGTGGTTACCATACTTGCCTCCTAAACCCAAGAACGCGCGTTCGAACCCGGCCAGGACCGATGGATTTTTTTCGGGGCATAAAAATCCTAAATATGGCTTCCTTTGGAAGGGAAGCAAAGCCATGGGTCCCGTGTCGTACATTTACAGCACGAAAAAGAACCTCAATGAGAGGCCTCTGAGCAAAATTTGTTGGCCGTTTCACGCCCTGAGTTGAATGGGATGCTGATGACCTGTGATGTTAAAGAGCGTCCTTAAATAAATCAATCAAAAAAAAAAGTTTCCACCATCTATGAAGCCACATTAGTAAAAACAAGCATTAAACATCAAATGAAGTTATTCTTGAATATTCAAGTAAATGATTATGTAATTTTAAAAAATGTTATTTAAAAGATGCTGAAATGATTTAGCATTATGGACGTGTGTGTACTGCTCTTATTTTACACATTATAATGGACTTTAGCATTGATTAAATGAACTAGTGGGAAATATACAGTGCCTAATATATTCATGGAAGCAGAACAGCAGCCCACACTTGGCTCACTGCAAGGCTGGCAAAATACAGAGTAGGTAACATAATTCTTATGAGCAATTTTAAAATTTTGAATGTATTTAAAAATGCTTGCTGTTCAGACAAGATGCTGAAAATGTTCACTGTTTTGCTTAAGACAGCTGTTGTAGCATCTAAACACATGTTTTACTCATATGTTGCAACTTTGCTTCCAAAATGTTCCCTATTTCTTCTCATATATTGGTCCTTTTTTCATTTGGCGTTTATAGATTTGATTTGTAGACTGTGTCTTATAAACTACCCTACAAATAAAAATCACAGGCTGTTAAGTCTACCGGCTGTAATCTTTCACTAATTACATTCTTATTAAAGAATTCGGCAATCACATCCATGGAGGACCAGGTTGCATGAGATGTAGTCCCATCTTGCTTGAACATACCATTTGCTTGTTCTTCACTTAATTCAGAAAAGACTTCCAAAATTAAGGCTATATATAGGTCAGCAGCATTAATTGATTAATGCTAAAAATAGGGCCAATTGTTTTTTGCACCAGTGCTACACCACACTTTGGCATTAGAATTATGTAATGAACTTTCGTGTATGAGTCTTGGACTTTCTCTTGAGCTGTACAAATATTCTTTTTGAACTCAAATCACCTTTTATGACCTGGAGAAACAAGCTGTAAACATTTATTATTCCTTGTAGATCCCTTATTTCTAAAGCTTGCACTTCTGTAACTTTATAAGAATAAGTTTTTGATAATTTTGTAACACTGATATACGGTTGATCCCTACTTCTTGGGTAACTTGAGAGAGATTTTCACAATGATTATTTTAATTGAGCACTTATATCATCAAGCATTTCCTCTGTTATAAAAATTTTTTAATTTTATTTCTTGTCCAATACAAATGCCATAGCTTTTAATTTTTTACAAGAATATATTGCTTTCCAAAAGATGAAAGAATGTATACACTAGAAAAGATTGAAATTGCACTATCCATGTTTTGCATGGGGCTGTAGTGCATCACTGAATTTACAGTGGAGTATTTTTAGAAGGTGTGCTTTCCAACATCACATGTGCACTGTGAAAAGTGATTTATATACCAAAATAATTGCTAATGACCTGCAAATCTTAATGCAGAAACTTTAAGAGTGTAAAGTATAAACAAAATAAAAAATTCAATCTCATTTCATATATAAAATACGTTATAGAGTTAAGTTTATTTATTTTTAATTAGTTATTGAGTCCATTTAATACTCTTATACTTCACTTACCATTGAATTATACAGAACATGTTTCACTGGCTTTAGCCCGCATCATCAGCTGTGAGTCAACTGCCGGATTCATTGTTGGTTGGATTGACTTGGTGTAGCTCTTGTGGACATTTTATGAACTTTACATTAATTTGTCTTCTGTTGAGATCTCAAAGTTCTTAACCTTATCTTCATATTTATTTATAATTTTTTCCCCTATATTCCCAGCTCCAAGGGATTTCAATAATTTGACTTCCATTTCTATACCATGTTTATCACTTCAAAAATAATGTGCAACTACTGATTTACTGCCTGTGGTGCCTCAGCAGTAAAAACGGGCGTTAAACACCACTCAAAAAAAAAACTACTGATTTACCTAACTGATGTACCTGATGTTTCTCCAGTGTTCCTTTAACCTAATTCCAATGCTTCTTTTTATTTTCCCATTATATACTTTGTTGCATTCCAAACAGTTGATTTTATATATCCCTGGCTTCTTCTCATCAGGTATTCTGTCACTATCACTGTAGTTGAGCAGATTATTTAGGCTGAATTTGTTCACTGGGGACAAAGTAATCCCAAACTCTGGGAGTATTTTCTGGAATTTTTTGTTGGCCCTAGGATGATAAGTAAATTTCTTGTGAATATTAGTTTCTTATTTTGCTGACAATGTTGTAATCTGTTATAATCTCTTCTCTTGTTTGAATTTCTTGATTTTCTTGTCTACAATTTCTTGGTCATACCCATTGGTTTTTGCCATTTTTATTATGTAACAGTACTCCTATGGGAAACCCATTATCTCTGTTTCTAGCACATTTTTTTATGAGTTCGTTTGAAATGCATATCACCAAAGCCTTCCCTCTAATCTTCAAAACATGGTATAGGTATGTGGATGACATATTTCCAAAAAAACATACAACAGATGCACTAAAACTTCTGAATTTGCAGCACAAATCTATAAATTTCACCATAGAGGAAGAAAGAAGTGGATATCTCCCCTTCTTAGATGTAAAAATCATAAGAAATGAAAACTATCTTACATTTGGAATTCATAGAAAGGATACTCACACAGAAAATTACATAAAAATGACAGTTTTAACCCCATTCCACATAAATATGCAGTGTTTTATAGTTTAGCACACAGATTAGTTAACATTCCACTCACAGAAACAGAGTACAAATTGGAATACCAACAAATCATAAAGATAGGAGAAACTAATGAATACAACAAAGACACAGTAATAAAAATTATCAATAAAACCAAAAAAACAATAAGAGATGTTTCCACACTTAAAAGTGCAAAAGAAAGGTACAAATTCAAAAGTTTCACATACCACCCAATTTACCACAATAAGTTCAAAAAGATATTCAAAGAACAAGGAATTATGTTAGCCCCAAAGAACAATTTTAATATAAAGAACTTATTAGGTTGCAGAGTAAAGGACTACATGGCAACAGAACAAAAATCAGGTATTTACGAAATAGAATGTGCAGAGTGCGATAAAAAATACATTGGAAAAACGAAGAGGAATTTGGGAATCCGGAAAAAAGAACACTTCAGAAATATTCGCTTAAAACAAATTGATAAATCAGCAATAGCAGCGCACTTTTGGAATAAAAATCATGAAATTAAACCAGAGATAAAACTACTTAAACAACTTCATAACGCAATAGAACTTTCCACTTGGGAAAACATTTTCATTACAAAAAATAAGGATAATTTGATGAATTTCGATTTCCCTCCATTGGATGAACTCAGCAAATTCCTAATAGAACCAACAGATGCCACCACAAGAACATCAAGAGACCCAACCACCATGTTTAACAACAGTTTATCTACAGGCTGAAGATGGGAGGGATCACTCCCGAAACATATGTCCAAATTTTATGTAAGTGAATGGAGTTAGTGTGAAAAAAACTGTATTGTATTACATTGTTTATATATATACCACTCCATTGTCAACAGCTTCGTAAGTACATTTAATTGAATATACATGTTAATGTCATTTAACATTGAGCTCCTCATATATATGTTTTTTAAATATTATGCATTGTGGCTCCCCATTGTGATTGAAGTTTAACAAACTCTGAATAATCGGTCACTTTTCATGTGTTATATGATGCACCAACACTACCACTAGCCACTGTGCAGCTTTCATTTGGTTTATCTTAAGAATTGAATGTCTGCTAATGAAGAGATTGTCAGCCCTGTCATGCACCTGTTCCAAGTTCAATGCCCTTCTATCTCTCTTATAGTGTTAAGTGCTTGGGAATGCAGCATTTTATAACCGCACCCTACTCATAGCAAATGGACTGTCTATTATATTTCACATATGGGTGGAATTTATTAAATTTATGTACTGCTGGTATAGGTGGCTTAATAAAAGTTGGGCCAGTTTCAGTCTGATGAAATAACATTGACCACAGTAGTTCATTTCCAGCTATGAGTACATTAGTCCAAAGAGAGCTATAGCACAAATCATTTTGTACCTGTTTCAGTTTCCTAGGATATTATGTGGACTGGCTCACAGCATTCAACTTCATCTATATGCTGTTTTCCTGCCTCTTGTGGAGGTCCAGCTATGTAAATAAGGTTGCACTTCCACTGTAGAGGGTTTTTGTAATAGTATGTAAACTAGCCACAGTCAGACCTATATCCCAAATATTTCACTGGAGAAAAAATGTCGCATGTTGAAAATTTAAGCTATCAGTGGTGGTTAAGTAAACTGAACTAATTTTTTTTCCTTTTTGAGAAACAACAAACTAAATATTAATTAAAATGTAAATTGGAACTTGCACAGTGAAACTAATCATATTAATTGATATCATTATATGATTTGGTTGAACTACACTCTTAAAGCTTCACTTACTTTTCATAAATGTATGGAACTGGTTTTGAGAACATTTAGTTCCCATCTTCAGCCAGGCTGAACTTTAGTTGAACTTTAGCCTGGTTGAAAATGGGAACTAAATGTTCTCGAAACCGGTTCCATACATTTATGAAAAATAAGTGAAGTTTTAAGAGTGTGTAGTTCAACCATATCATACATGATATCAATTAAAATAATTATTGTTCAATTTTGCATCTAATATGTTTATATAAATAAATCTATAATTATTGTTGTATTACCTTTGTCTTATACATTTGAAGTTTTTTAAAAATACTTTGATCAAGTAAAGAGCATGCTAGTTCATAGATTCGTTGCTCTATTTTCCTATTTTTAGAACTTCCTCAGTGCATGTTAAAAGAAATTCCCATCTTTCATTTCAAGTTTTCAGTAAAGATTTAAATATTCCTTGGTGATATTCTTCACTAAAAATTTTTAAGCAATCATTTTGGCATTTGATGAGCATATGAGTTAGGTTGCGCTTCAGGAAAAATTTTATGTCTTATGTTCACAATGCACCACTTTGCATTTTTGTTTTCTTGTCATTTTTAATTTTTCCTTTACCACTCTCTTCATCAAAACTTTCGTCATCTTCATCTGATGGTGAAGTATCATTATGAAATACCATGGTTAGAGTTCTTGTTCATCACAATTACTGTAACATTTATTGTGATTCATCACCAAAAAATGTTGCAAGAGATGATTCACAATTGAGGAGTATTTTTTCAAATTTGATAAATGCAGTATATTGAATTTTTCAGGAAATTATTTTTATTTTCACCTAGACATGAGAAGAAAGTAATATTTTCTGCAGTATTAGATCTTATTGTTTTAAGTAATGAAACAATATTTCCACTATGGAGGGTTATAGGATTTTTCGTTCAGATTTTTTCAAATGTCCATAAATGCATGTATACATAAGAAAGAAAAGTTGTTCTAATTAATGTGTTACAGTTTTATTATATTTATTTATATGCAATTACCTATTTACTTATTTATTATTGCATTAATTCCTATGCATAATAATTTTTACAGTTTATTATTGGACTATATTATTCTTATTATGTATTAAAAGTTCTTGACTTTAGTTTTGTTAACTTTATTGAGGATAAACATAATAACAAAAATACAACACCAAAGGATTAATGTGTTAAAATCTAATTATTTTATCATTTTTATTAATGCATATAATATAATATAGTATAATAACCTAAGCTACTACAATCATTGTATCAATTATACAATATTGAATGGTCCTAGTCTCATATCTGGGCCTGGTCAGATTTGTTGTTTTCTCCTAGGACATCTTTGTAGAATTCAATTGCATCACTCAGTATTTCAAAATACTTTAATAGAGCAGGAATGTTCTTTATTCTTTGCTAACCATATTTTGCTTTGTTAGAACAGTGGACAATTATAATGCTGGATGGCATGGTTTTCTCCTAAGAACATGAACTTCAACTAAATCTCCAAAGCATGTGCTTTTCACTGAAACATTATTATTGTTTTTACTTTCTTGTATGCAATGACATGCTGACTATTCATTTCAAACCATAATCAAGGTTTTAGTACTTTCTGTACACTATCCTTTAGGTTTTAATTTCTCAGTCTTCATTCAGTACTTTCAGGGTTACATGTCCTTTTAAGATGTCATAATATTCTTTAGCAGACAAGATGGTTTTTTTCCTTTTTGCTGTATGATTTCTCAGTTCTTTCAAAGTCTGGAGCCATGTAGCTGTGTCAGACTGGAAAAAATGAGTATTTTGAATCTTGAACTCTTTTCCAAGAATGCTATGAACATCACTACCATTCAACTATTTTATTCTGACTGCTGCAGAAGGTGGAGAATAGATGTGTTATAGTGGGACCAACTTAGAAGTTTCTTATCTAAGTCGGAAAGAAAGTGGAGCAAAGCTGACACAACTTGTTTGCATCCTCTTGAAGACTGTTTCCAGCCAGGCATGGAAAACAATATTTTCCTTTATTTGTTCATTATTATGGATCATGATGCATAGATTGTATAGCCATACTTGCCTAGTATAGAAAATTTCGCTTACTGACAATTTTGGAAGTGGCTGGATGGTTTTGCTGCATGTTGGAGACAACCTTAATGACACCTGAATGCTCTTCTTTCATCATTCTATAAAACTGCTGTGCATTAAGTTTGTGTATTGTGTGACTAGTTCTTAGTTCATTTTACTTCTCCAAACATGCTCTGATTTTATTTTGAGGAGACCAACCTTACAATTGGAGCATGTTTCAGTTAGCAGAGTCAGAAATGATAGAATAAATTATTTATAGAACACATTATTATATTATATTTTGGTAAAAAGCAAACTTTTGAGTCCTAAACTTTCTTTGCAGAATCTTTTCCATATCTTATTGACTGTGAGTTCTTCAGGTAAATAACTTAGATCTGTCCCTGCCATGATGACTAGCCATATATTTGTATTTCTTTATGTCATTCTTAATGGCATTAATAATGACCTTATGATCTATTCCTGTTCTGTCTCTGCCTCTCTTTTATTTTGGCAACTTCCTTTCATCATGAAATGTGCTTGTAGATAGGATAATCTATCCTTTGACATACCAGAAATTCCTGAAAAGTAGCAGCATGACAGGAACTGCCTGACTGTTATTCTTCCTAGTGGTACATTTTATGTTCACTACTCTGCGCTTAGGTGAAGTAATAGTCATAAACTTTAATAGAAACTTATTTTAGTCTGTCTTATTTAAAGCTTTCACATGATGATGAAACTGGGTGATATTTTCCTAGCAGTGTTCAGCAGCTTTGCATTCTTTCTGCCCTTTAACTTTTGCATTTGAGGTGAGACTGCAAGTTCGTGATTGCATTTAATATTAGGGTTGTTGTATGTGTTTTTTTTTTTCTCTCTCTCTCTCTGTCTCTTTTCTTGTTCTTGTTCTTGTTCTTGTTCTTCTTTTTCTTCTTCTTCTTCAGTCACTGGAATCACCCTCCATTTTGATTTAACATAAAATATTTCTTCTTGCACCATTGATAGCTTCTCTAAAAGTAACTAAAAGAAATGTGCTAATGACAATGAAGTCTCAAAGATCTACAAAAATGTCCGCAGTAAATCTCCATAAGTGAAGCTAGAAAGAAATGGTGAAATATTTTAACTGAGGAAAAATTATCACAAAATGTTTGACAATAAGAGCAAATTTTCTTATTAATAATATCAAAAAGTATGTAGCTTGTATGGGAAGGATTTTATGCTTGCATGGAAGATACACTGGCCTCTTGCTCTCACATATCAACAATGGCACCTGACACATGTACACATGATCTTATAATGAAATGTCTGTATAAAAATTACATAATAATTTCATTGCAGACCATAGACTCTACACTTCAATTTCAGTCATTGTCAGCAAATATATTGATAAAGGTTATGTACCAAACAGTTTAAAACAAAAGGTAATTAACCATATAATAATGGGGTATTTCCATTTATGCTTTTAACAGTTATATTCAATTATATTTTATATACATATTTATAATTCATATATCCTAAACATAAATTTATCTATCAAGTTTTTCAATTCTGCTTGAAACTTTTTCCCCCTTTTACTTTTAATTGTTAGTGATAGTTTATAAAAATTTTTACAACTACTCTGGAATCTTTTTCAGTCCCTTTTTTTGGGTACATTTAGGTGATAATTTTTGTGAGACCAAAGGCTATAGTTATGGGAGTCCTAATTTAGAACCTTGTCATGTTCATTGTTTACAACTAACATATACATTTAATGATATTATAGGTAGTTCACATTTTACATTCCTTAAAAATATATCCACATGATACTGGGCTCTGTACCCTATATAGATGTCTCAAACAACTTTTTTAAGGATATGTATTCTACACATATTTACACTATATTTATTCCTTCACGAAGAAGCTTATTATGAAATACTATTATTAATAAACTCCATAATGAATTCAAATTATTATTAGGAAAAAAATTAATAAAGGAGCAACACTAATTTTCATTTCTACATTTTCTATTATCCTGAAACCTCAATTGCTTAACAGAAATACAGATCAATTAAATCATAATATATTAACTTTAGACTACCTGAATTTAAATATGATGATAATTTCCTTAATAAATATACAGAATGAGCCAAAATCTTGTTACCACTACAATGGTAAGACTTTGACATTGGAGTGGTAACATAATTTTGACTCACTCTGTGTACATGTGCTCACTTTGTTACAAATAAGGTTTACTGGTGTTTAAAAGTTAATTGATCATCAACATGAATCCCAAGAAATTTATATGATTAACCCTTTCTATTTCTTTTCCATTGATCTTGATTCTTATTTGCAGTAGAAATAAAGTGCTATAGTTTTTTCACATTTAGTGTTGAATTATTACCTAGTGTATTTGTAAATGGCATTTGATTGTTTAGCTATAATTTGTTCTAATCCAGTAACAGATTTGCAAGAGAATAGCAGGGTTGCATCATCAGCATGTGATATAGTGTTACACTTGCCAAGATTAGGCAAATCTATATCAAAAACAATAGTGGGCCCAGTACGATTCCTGAGGTGCTCCAACTTTAACTATTTTACAGATTGATTTAACTGAAATTATGACATTTCCATTTTTATAGTAAATTTTTGTACATTGTTTGCAGCTATATAAATATGATTGTAGAATATCTCTGGATTTACCCCAAATTCCATATTTTTGCATTTTTCCAATAATATTGTATGAAATGCTGAATCAAATGCCTTGGACAGGTTGAGGAATAATTCAATCATTTTCTCATCATCTGTAATTTTAAGTATTGACTGGAAAAGCTCTACTACTGCTGTTGTTGTGGATAAGCCTTTTATGATTTGCTTTGTACGTTATGCTAGTTAAAAAAAATCTAACAATCTTATTCTTAATCTTATTTTGATTTAAAGTAAAACACTAAAAATCATGTCATCACATTAAAACTCTCTTTAAGTTTCACAAACACATTTTCATATATTTTAGCAAAGATTGCATTTAGCATAATTGCTCTATAATTTCCTATTTCCTTCTTGTTGCCTTTAATTTTCATTTACTGTATTCACAAAGTGATTGTTAAATATTGGCTACCTTTCTGTGGTTTATCAGTAGTTTGATCATTTACAGTTAAAGTTATATTATCATGTTGATTCTTATTTGCTCTGTTATTCTTTACTCTCTCCCAAACTGACTTAATTATCATGTAACAAATTATTTATGAGGAAGTCACTCAAATTTCACTAGTTTTATTCCACTTACTTGGACATGTTTCAAAGGCAAATTTCCTTCATTGTCAGCACGATTCCACTGTCATCTTTCCAGCGTGGTATTAATATGTCACTCTTTGGATTTTATAAACTTTTTGATGAGGTTGCTGTCGTTTGGAAAATCAAAATTAACTAAATTTTCTTTGTTTTCGTTCAAGAACATATTTCCCCACATCGATAATTCTATGGGTTTTTTGAAGAGCTTTTAAGAGTTTTGGTTCATTTTGGAACTCATGTTTGGTTTGTTTGTTTGTTTGTTTGTTGTTGTTTTTTTGCCAGAAATGGTATGCTACTGCTGATTTTCCATATGTTTATATTTTACACTTCTCATGTGTTCCTTAAACGGTATGGTAATGTTCCTTTTTGTTTTACCTATATATTTATCATTGCAGTCTTTGCAACTGATTTCATAAATGCCTAAGTGTTTTCCAGGCCAGATTTTGTCCTTTGTGTTGGTTTTTAGGAGGTTTTTTAAATTGCATTTATTCACTGGAGCCAAAATAATGTTGGCCCCTTTAATATAACAAATGTAAATTTTTTATATGTCTGCTCTCCTTTGTAACCTTTCATTGTGGTGATTTCTTTTATTTGTTTTTGTTTTTTGAATTTTTCTATCTTTTTCTTGACCACATCTGTTGTGTAGCCATTTTTCTGTTCTTTATCCATGATTTTTTGGTACTCCAATTTGTATTTTGTATCATTTACTGGTAGGATTGTTATTCTGAATGTGAGGCCATTGATTATAACTAGTTTATGTTGTTTTGAACTGTGACTGTTGCTTTTTATATAATTATCCGTGTGGGTATCTTTCCTAAATATGCCAAATTCCAGTATGTTATCATTTTTTATAATTTTTATATCGAAGAAAGGAAGAACCTTGTTGTTCTCCATTTCCATTGTGAATTTTATGTTGCTTTCTTGTAGGTTTAGTAGTTTTATTGCATCATCTTTCCATTTTTCATCTACTATTGCAAAGATATCATCAACATAATGATACCAACATATGTATATATGTGGGAAAGCCTCTACTAATTTTGTTTCCAGGAAACTCATGTATATGTGTGCTAAGAATGGTGAGAGCCGATTACCCATTGCTAAACCCTTCTTGTGAGTGACTTCCTCATAAATAATTTGTTATATGATACAATATTTCACTGTGAAAATCCCAAACTATTAAAAAAAATGACTTAATTATATTCACTGATTCAGCTATCCTATTAGTAAATGCTTGTTTCATTCAATTAATAAGTGACCAAGAATGTTGCTTTTTTTAGATTTCTGTGTTTGGTTCTGTAAATATCCATGTTCATAGTTTTGGAGAATAAGTAGTAGTCTTTCATTTCTTCCCTAAGATTTTTTATTTCATTAATTATCCTTAAATATTTACCTCCGAATTTACTCAGTATTTTTCTCTTTATTGAACAATGCTTATTTGAATATGCCGTTAAAAAACTGAAAAATGTTTACTGTTTATGCCCTGAAAGATATAAACCCTTTTCAAGTTTTCTTGCTTTAAAATTTCACAGAGCTTGCTTAAGTTTGCATTATTATAGTTAACATAGGTTCTGTTTGAACAGCATTTACTTTGCAGTTCATAATGTCCATAATCTGAGCACAGTAATCTGAGATGCAAAATTAAGTAACAGACACTGGGAATCTGTCCATTTCTAGGTTAATATAATGTGAATTAATGCAGAGGATGTGGTACCTGTAATTCTAGTTAGTTGTTTTATAGTGTCTTGCAAATTAAAACTTTTTAGTAAATTCTTAGGTATTTATAATTCATAGTGTCAGTACATGCATTAATATTTAAATTGCTCAAAATAATGACTATTTGACTATATGTTGCAGCTTTATTTAACAAATTCTAATCTGCATCTTTTATGAATTCATCTGCCTTTGAGCTTGGTGATCTATATTATTTTGGGATGTTACTTGCCACACACACAAAAAAAAAAGTTTCATCAGTGAAAAAAATTAATTTTTTGCCAACTTCTCCAATACTAACACTGTTAAAAATCCAATTACAAAAATCCGGTCAGCTGTCATCTCGGAACCAATGTTGAAATGTATGAGAAAAATGTTCCAGAAAAACCATTTCTAACTTGCAGAAATACTTGAATTACACATTTTGAATAGTGTTTTGTTTAATTTTTCTGGTAAATAAAGCCTCCAACATTATTCCTACCTTGATGCCATTCTCTCATTTTTAATTTTGAAATATTTACAGTTTCATTTTCCCTTCTTGCAACAAACAGAACACTCTTATCATTTCTGTCCTCTCTTCCCTCTAACACCTTCACCATTCTTAACAGCTTTGGTCTTGTTTGGCTTATTCTGAACAACTTCTGACAAATTTTTTGAGAAAATTGCTTTTCCTTGGTTACCCACTTTCATCTTTTTGTTTTGTAGCTAAATTTGTCAGCTTTATTACATTTTTATTATTTAGGCATCTAGTTTTTAAGCAGCTAGTTGTAGTATTATTAAAGAAAACACTATAACCTACATTTATTTATTATCATTCACATCACTGTAAAAGTTGCAGTAATACAACAAAATTTTAAAAAGTATGATCTTTTTAAGAATAAAAAATGCTTGTAACTAGTACATTTGTAACAACAATGTTAACATTTTTTAATTGTCACTCATAGAATACTACAAAATCTGGTTAGCTACTGAGCTTCCTGTTTACATTTTTTTTTTTTTTAGTTTTTCCAACTATTATTTGCTTCCCATTCTATTTTGATCACTCTCACAGGTAACTAACCATTCAATGGTGATGAAGTGTATGGTCATGCAAACGTAGCTTCTTTACAAATTACATATCCATTTTTTTATACTGTTTAATGTCTGTTTTTACTACAATGCATCATAGACACTAAACACTGATGATACATGAGATGAAATAAAAAATAGGAATTTTTTTTGCACAGGGAACTTTCCTCCTTAAGAGTCAAACTGCAGCCTCCTGCTCATGAGTTCATGCCTCAATGACGTGTGTTGATAGAACAAAATTGCCAATATAGCCAGCAAAAGAGCAGGATAAATAAATATACGAATAGCATAGTTTTAAAGTAGATAACACTCAGGAATGGAATGCAGATTGATGTGATTTCCCCACAATTATGCCAAGCAACTTTAACACTTTTGGCTGTCAAACTGTATTTAAAATGTTTAAATTGTTTGTTAGGTGCACATAATACAGTTTGACAGCCAAAAGTGTTAAAGTTGCTTGGCATAATTGTGGGGAAATCACATCAATCTGCATTCAATTCTTCAGTGTATCTACTTTAAAACTATGCTATTCATATATTTATTCTTAACCTTTAAAGTTAGACATGTAATAGTTTATATAGGAAATAGGTATTTATTAAAAAAAGCAGCATTTGACTGGATATGAGATAAGCAGCACATATTTGACTATAACATTTCTCTTCTGTAACAGAAATTGGATTTTTCTCATCATAAAGGTCATTTTGCAATATTGTCCTTAACTCCATACCCATTTTCTTAGATAGAATGGAGTCTATGGATAATTTTTTTCTTCTTGTACACAATTATTTTGGGATCAGTAACAATGTTCCTTCTTACATTGTATTATAATATAGTTCCAGATTCAAGAGTCATCTACAGATCTGACCAGTAGACATTTAATTCATGAGTTTGTCTATAGTGTTGCAAGGATATTGATCATTGCAGCATCTTACTATTATATATTCATCAACTTCTGTTACATTTGTATTATTCTATTTTTTTTAATATTATCTTATGCATTGAACCACCACTAAACCATCTTATTATGCAAAGTTATTCTAAATTAATGGAAAATCTTTAACCATTTATTATAGAAAAATATATGAGGTATCAATGGATAAGAAAACTCACCGCCAGTGGTGGCCGAGGTTGTTAAGGTGCAGACTCGTGAGCAGGAGGTCTGGGTTTGAATACCCCCAGGACTGTCCTCCCTGACAGGTATTTTCCAAGTTTTCCACAGTCATCATAAATTGCAAATGCTGGGGAGATACCCTAAACTTAGTCCTGGAACTTTTCCTTCCTTAAAAAAATCCTTTCCCAATATATCATTTCATCTTATGTATCATCACTGTCCACCACCTGTAGTGCCCAAGTAGTAAAAACGGGCATTAAACACCATTAAAAAAATAAAATCACCAAATTAATAGTATTACAAATGTTCACTTCAATGCCACAACTGCTTGCAAAATGGCTTATGTTTATACAGTAGTGAAGTTCTTGCCATTATTTGTGCAGCATGTCTACATCTATGATTTAAAGGATAGTTGCAATATGTGTGCTTGTAAGTATTACGTAAGTACTTCTGCAATATGCTATTTTGCTATTACAAATACTTAGGTAAACTTGAAAAGTTTTGGTAACCATTACTGCCTTGTACATTTTTCTATGATAAATAGTTCCTGTATAATAAACATGCAGAATGATTCCTTTCATTTACAATGATCCTGTATTTTCAGACTTCACTCATAGTCTTTAAAACATAGGATCAGATAACATAAATGTAGAGAATATTTTTCATTAGGTAATTATTAATAATTTATTAATACACCTATTGTGACCAGTCACTCATCGACCATATCATGATTTTTCTCTCAAGAGCCAAGGTCTCTGACAGCCTGATTGAGAGGTACACGCTTTAACAAAAAAATTTTAAAAAAAAGTCATCTCTTGAATGCAGAATTTTACATCCTACTCAATACATTGCATGGTTCACAGGCTATCCAGCAAACCTGTGTATCACTGCAGCAATTGTGTTATATGGCATGTACTAAAGTTGCTGACTAGTGTGTGTGTTCCATTAGTTCTGTGGTAGAGCGTGCAGTTATGCAGTGGTTAAGAGCACAGGTTCATCTCCCAGCTTGAAGCACATTTAATAAACCTTTGTAACAAAATGACAAATCAGTTTCATAATATTGTTGTTTATATAAATTATGAAACTGATACATAATGAATATTACAAAATTTCCTTCGATATTTGTTCTGTCTAAATGTAATATGCCACACATGCATGGAGGTCAAAAGTTGACATATAAGCACAAGTTCAAGAAGCCTGAGATGTTGTGGCCTTTCATTCACATTACTTTAAAAATCAGAAATTTCTATGGCCCAAAGATTGAGGGCAGTTACAAGGCTGAGGGTTCATACACCCAATATTAATTTGTGTTTATTTCTATGAGTTTTCACTTTAGAAGGTAAAAGTATCTTTGTGTATTTATTTAGTTATTTATAAAGAATGCGTCAGTTTAATTATGCTTTTGTGTATGCATAGGTAATGCCATAAAAATAAAATGTTATGTTAAAATATAATTGACAATAGGCAACGTGATGGTCTACATGAATACTTATAAAACCAATAAACAATTAAAGTAAAAATGTGTAGGATTTGAACCTAGGATCTTATGTAGAAGAACAATGCCTTCTAAACTGCTCAACCGGTGCTACTCTATCCCATTGTTCTCTTTCCAGATGTTGATGATTGTAACTACTATGTTTACAGCCAAAGCAACCCACTGTAGTGTGCCAGTCACTACACATTGTCAATACAGCATTTACAAGCATCCCGGAATTTCTCTGATTGACAGACAGAAACTGGAGATGACTCTCTCTCTCTTTTGTGTGTGTATGCGTGTGTGCATGTGTGTGCGCGCATGCGCACCTGTAAATAATTCAACTGTACATGAACACTTTGAATTGATGAATCAAGAATGCTATATCACTTTTAATAATAGTCATTCACTCTGTGTATGATAGCAAAGTTCTTTTTAGAGTGACAATAAGTATAATTTAACATCATATTCTGAAATAGCTATGGGACAATACACAAAGGTAAATTCTATTACAAATCAGGAATTGTGAGAGATGATGAGATTAAAAATTTTTAAAAATGAAAATAAATATGTTGTATAAAAATGTAAGGATCAGCACTTGAAAATGAGTTTTTCATTATTAAGGTAGCAGTTTTGTGGATACATGATAGCACTTAATATGAGGTATTTGCAAAGCAGAAATGCTAATAATTAAATTGTAAGAGTAACACAGTCGTACTTATATATGAGTTTTATGTTGGAAGTCAATTAACTTGCTTTTACTACATCCTGCAGTGCTGATCCATTTAAACTCTATGTATTAATAGCATACAATTAAGGTGAATGCTTTTCATTATTGGTTCATCTGTTTGTCCATTAAGGGGGCTACTCTCATTATGTTCTGGTTACTAATACAGGTTGCCAGCAAATATATACTGCATTTGATGCTAACACATTGTTTAGCTTCAAATTTTAGAATATGTCATTGTGTGGAATAATGTAATCCTAATATATTATACTTAATCAGGACATTGTAACATTATTGAGAAATATTTACTTTGTTGACAGATACAAACCATCAGCTGGAGAGGAAAATATAAGTCCTGCACGATCAGAGAAGCGGTTTCATTGCAACATATGTGGTAAATCATTTATGCGAAGAACAAATCTAAATGCACATATGGGTGTGCATACACAGGTTCGTCCACATACATGTGATCAGTGTGGTAAAGGATTTGTGCTTCGTTGGGATTTAACATTACATCAACGTATTCATGCTGGACTATTTTCATGTGAGTTCTGCAACAAAGCTTTTAGTGTTCGTGGAAAATTAGAACGTCATAGACGAACTCATACTGGAGAGAGACCGTATCCTTGTACAACATGTGGAAAAGCATTTGGAGATAAACGGAATTTAGAATCACATCGAAGAACACATTCAGGAGAACGACCTTTTACTTGCGCAACCTGTGGGCGTAGTTTCCGTGTACGTTCCCATCTATCTGATCACCGACGTGTTCACTCCCAGGAAGCTCCTTTTACTTGTGATATTTGTGGCAAGTCCTTTAAGTGGAAAACTAATTTAAATATACACCTGAAAATACATGCAGGAGAAAGATTTCCTTGTGCAGAATGTGGGCGAGAGTTTGCAAGGCGAGCTGATCTGGCTAAACATCGCCGCTCCCATTCTGGTGATAGGCCACATGTTTGTGGTATATGTGGTAAAAGTTATAGTGACAAATCTATGTTGCAGAAACACCTTAAGTCTCATAGTGATCATAAACCATTTTCTTGTGATATATGTGGGAAAAGTTTCCATTTTCATTGGTATCTTGCAACACACAAGAAAACACATGTGGAAGAAGGCTCATTCTGTTGTGTTCATTGTGGTAAAGTTTTTAATAAACGCGGAAACCTTCTTAGTCATGTGAAATGTCATTCTGCAGTTTCAGGTGCAGATATAAAAGCTGATAGTTCCATACTTGAAAGTAGAGTTGTATCACAGGTGGCTGGAGAAATGCAAACTAATATATGAATTTGAAACAATGCTTTAGTTAGATAATGATTCACCATGTAATGGCAGTATTTTTTGTTTATTTCAAGGGTATGGAAGACTTATTATTTTTAAAAAGCAGTGAGTTTGGAGTATAAAATAGCAATAGTAAGTTCATTTATAGGCAGTCGTTTTAACTTCTGTAGCAAATAGATGTAAGCATGAAATTTACTGTTGGCTTTTGCAGGGATTTATTAATAATAATAACAACAACAACAACAACATAGGAACTAGAACTGTGGAATCATATGTTCTTGAAGTATAGAGTTGAAAACTAAAATCCAGTCTTTAATCTCTAAAATTTCAGTCATATCATTTTTCCATTTTGCAGGACTAACTGCTATTCACAGTTAAGAGTTATAACATAACAAATGCAATGAAGTTATTTGAGTTATGGGCCAGCAGAGCATGGTTGCATACTGGTAGAAGCACTCAGGTGGTCTGTAACTCATATAATCTCGTATATCAGTCTATACATTGCACTAAAAGCCACATTATAAAATGTGCAATATGTTTTAAAGACCAGTAAAAACAAGTATTGTTTAATATTTTGTACTAGATGGATCACACTATGTTACCCAAGCTTAAAATAAATACATATATCTCTATGGAACAATCTGGTCCTGATGGGGGATATTAAAGTTGATGGGATTTAAAGGGAGAAGGTTGTTCTCCCCATATCTGGTCTAGTATGTCATTTGGGTGCATGTGATCTTTATCTTTTCTTTGTTTATTCATCTTTGTTGTTGGTGCAGCACTTGTGGAAATAAATAAATGACTTTATGCTGAGTAATATATATTGTACAAATTCAAACAATGCTCTTGTTTTGTAGGCCAAAAGTGTATAAAACATATATATTGGTATCATTGGTAATGTTTTAATCTAATGTTTTAGAATGCACCATGTTCTTGATTTTTCCCTCTGGTACATACATAGATGCACAGGTATGCTCACTCTGGAGCCAGCTACATGTAACTGAGTGTAAAACAAGTTAAGGGATTGAAATCAAGTACTAGTGTGAAATCATAAATAAAACTAATATCATGTTCACATTCTTTACCTTGAAAAACCCAATCATTTCCTGGTGGTCTAGTGATAATCATACTTACCTTGTAGGTCTAGTGATAATCATACTTACCTTGTAGACCCAAGGTCGGCGGGTTCAAACCCAGCCAGGTTTGAGCATAAAAATCCTTAAGTCTGGTCTTTGTAATAATTTTCTAATTTTGACATCTATATTAAAAACCTAACTCAAAAGTTCCAAGACCAAAAACATCCTTCCTAACTTTAAGAATCCCATATCAACCCCATACTCAAAAAGTTCTAATGCAAATCTAAAACTTCCAATATAAATTTCATTAACCTTGTTACTATTTATGTGCCTGAAATTGAGAGCATCAAATCTATTTTGAAAGAATATCATTATAATGTATTAATGCATAAGTGATTTTTCTAAATTTGTGCTGTGCCTTACTTTTAGAACACTCCTTAACCTTAAAAGTATATTTTGCTGCCATCTGTCTCCTTCCAAATTACCTAGTTTGGTCACAGGCTCATATCCTTTCCAACTCCCTAAATGTAAAACCTGTGCACTAATTATGCCATGTCATTCATTCCACAGCCCCAATTATCCAGAGAATTTAAGATTACTTAATTTTGCTACCTGTTCTCTGGAGAATGTCGTATATATGTTATCTTGTAAACTTTGCCAAGCATTTTATATTGGTTTAACTTCTATGTTTCTTTGCTCCTTATGAACAATCATAGGCATTCTGTTAAAACCAAATATATCTTGCCGGTTTCTCAATATGCCATGTCTCATTTTAAGGATTTCAATCTTGCTTTTAATTTAACTCTTATTGATGCCTTACCACTTAATGGCTCTGAAAGTTTACTCAGAGTTAGAGAGATGGCAGCTATATTTTTTCATAAATTGCATGCACCACTAGGTTTAAATCTTATTTATTAATATATACATATTTTTTCTCTCTTTCTTCCTCTTCAAGATTCAATATTTATTTTTGCCTCCTTCACTTGTCTTCTGTCTTTGAAGAATAAAACAGGATGTTCAAAATATAGTGAAAATTGTGTGACTACTTAAGTGTTTTATCTATTTCTGCTTCTGTAGTTCTTGTTATTTTAGTTACATTGTTTCAATAGTTACTTTATTTTTATTTTATCCAGAACAAGTATATTATGTTGTGGACCAAATGATAGTAGATGAACAGAAAGAATTTTTTGACTGGCATCAAAAAGCACAGAATGTCATTTTTGATAATAAAAAGAAACTTGAAATGTACTACTTGGCAGATGTTGCAGTACTGAGAGAGGCTGGCTATATTTTTAGGAAACACTTTCTTAAACTTTAGGAGCATTGACATATTTCTCGATTCTTATCATAATTTGCTTCTGATTGCAATAAAGCATTTAGAAAGAAATTCTTAAAATCCAAAAACTGCGTGTCTCATTCCATATGGGGACTGTAGGAAGACTGAGGTAGGAAGAAATTAAGAGAGACATTTGTATCAGGCATGGAGGTAACGGTAGAGATATCGACTGCCCGAGTACCCTTCTTTAAGGTTCATGGATTTTGTCACGAGAACGAAAGAAGTGTTTAGCTTCAACGGATGCAATTGGCACGGGAACCATTTTCTGGATAACAGAGACGTTCCCGTCATGGAAACTACAATGGAGACGCTAGCAGATAGATACGAACACAGTTTAAACGGAATTGTGGTGGCAGAATACTTCGGTCATGTTATGTGGGAATGTGACAGTGAAGAAATTTTGAAAAATCACCCTGTTGTTAAAAATATATCCGATTGTAAAAAGTATACCTCTTGTCCTCAAATATTGCATTTATGGAGGGAGAACTTATTGCAAAACTAATGATGAAACATGTGTTAAATATGATTCATGTTTGTATCCATATATTTGCAAATATATCAAGTTCCCTGTGGGACATCCTTCAGTTTGCATTGGTGATGAATACTCTTATATCCCAGAGATGTTAGAAAAGGAAGTTATGGCCAAGTGTAGAGTTTTGTCAAAGAACAGAGAACTGTGTCATACAGTTCTGCCTTGTCTTTGTCGCGCGTGTGCTGAAAAGGGGGAAGCGGGGAGAATGTACTCATGACGAAAGTTAGGAGAAATTACCGGCACATAGATTGTAGACGAAGTACTAAAGGCTCTCGAGATGAACTATGAAGTGAGGTAGATTTTTGAATTTTACTAATATAAAGTTGAACACAATGCTCCAAATCAAAACCAAGGAGGTCTTTCTGCAGTGCATAAATACGTTTCTAAAATTAAAGGCAGAAGCCAGCGGTTACCCGTCCTGGGTTGTAAATGAAGAGGAGAAGGAAAAGTACCTACCTTCCAAAATGAAGGAATTCTTCAGAATAAGATTGCGATTTGCAAAAATCCTGGTGCTAGGTCCTTGGTCAAGCTGCCTAAACAACTTTTGGGGAAAACTTACAGAACAAGGCAACAGATAATGCACGAATATGTTAAAAGAACCTCAAGAATTGTACAAGTTCTTGACCAGACCGTGCATACGGGTACAAAATGTGATGTTTGCAAGCAACAGGGTCGTATGGTGATCATGGCGCTACCTTGAAGAAGCGGAAGCTCCTTCACTGAAACACACCAACAAGGTCCTTTGGGCCTACGTGACTACCGGCGCAAAACTTAAATTTTACAGTTACTTGCAATCACGGAACAGAAAAACACTGTATACTGATATGGACTCGATATTTTTCCTAGCCAACAAAGGAGAACAGTGTAGCGTACAAACGTGGAGATAACCTAGGCGACATTACAAACGAACTAGCTAACAACGGTTTCCAGTCATGTATTTGCGAGTTTGTATCTGGAGGACCCCGGAATTATGCGTATAAGATTAAACTGCCAAATAATGCTTTCAAAACTGTATGGAAAGTGAGAAGAATAACTCTTAGTTACACTTATTTGCAATTAGGTAATTTTAAAGGAGAAAGAGGAGGAAGTGATTTTGGTTCCAATAGAAAGTAAAATGAACCGCAAAAGAATCTCCGGGGTGATTGTTGTTTCAGAACCAGAAAATAAAATATACAGGATATTCTTTTATAAGAGGAGACAACTAACCAACGATTCGCACGATTCTGTCCCTTTCAGGTATATAAAGCCCAGCTGACTTGTTGCCGGGTTTAATTATGAATATCAAGATGAAGGCGCAATAAAGAAATATCTAAGTGGGAGAATGGGACTGCGAACTTTCAGAACGAGGAGCTATCTCTTATTGCAGAGGAGGTGTTTGATCGGTTTCTCCTTTTGACGCGGAAGACGTGCGGTGTAGACTATCCAATGATCACAGGCAAAAGTTGAGAAAATTTTGTCGTAAGATGGGTAATGAGCACATTTCCTGCAATCTAGTTTTAGTGTCCTTTCACGCTTATGGTTAGTGGCAGCACGGGATCGGGGAAGACTATAAGATTAAAGACTTTCAACATTTATCACTTAGTCGCATATTGTGGCGTTACAGCGAAAAGGCTGCAGTTGCAAAAGAATTAAAGAAATTTGGAGTTAAATTTTATGTTGGTGTTCCCGAATTTGAGAACGATAACTTGAGTGTAATTTTGATCGCCGTAAATTTGTTTTATAAAGGAAAATATTGTAGATATATTTCCTTAAATTAAAAAATATTGTGTTTTTTTTTTTTTTTTTTTTTTATTATTAAAGATATGCAGCAAGTAGCCTATTTAGCCAAGCAAATATATCCTGAGACAGCAAATCGCTCTTCTAGAGGCGTATCTTAGACGTCACTAACAAATCTCACGGTTACTTGCTCTTTTGCCTTTAATAGAAGGCAAACGATTTGCTTCGATTCATAACAAGCATAATTCCATCAGGCTTTTCCACGATTGTCTACCCTCCAGTAAATGAGCAATTGAATAATATCAAACTATTATCTATTGTACGTGCTTAAAAGGCTAAACCTAAATTATGGAATAGCCATTATGGAGAAAGATGACAAAGAACTCGTGCTGATCATTGCAGAGTGTGCTCTTTTCGCCCTGAATGCTAATTGCAAGTTGACCAAATACATAAACCTTAAAGCGATAAATTAAAGAATACTGGTGATTCAGAGGGGTGAATTTTTGTTACTGTTGCTTTCGGCAGTTCTGATAGGTCTCTCCACTTTGATAAAAACCTTAATGCTGCGAAATTATTATTGGTTTCCGAGCAGTACTTAGATTCCTACTGTAGAAAAAAAGAAGAGAAGAAAAACCAATAGGTCAGATCCTTACAAGGATTTGCTCAAGTTTAGATTGCGGCGCCATCAGCGTCTTCGGCCTTTGAAAATGCCGCAGCACCGGCCATCATTGCCGCAACGATCAATCAAGGGAAGGCTGAGATTCTCTTCGGGCGAGGAGATATTTCGGAGGAGGAACAAGAAGAAGAAAAGGAAAACAAAGATACAGAATTGCCTTTGCCAGAGGACGAGAAAAAGTAAACAGACTCATTCACTTGTCAGAATTGTGGTTACTTAGGTCCCTATCTTCACACTCCGAGAGCCAGCGATACTATTTTGGGCATTTTCGCAAAGATACGGATAGAAGATTTAAAATAGGCGATTCATTAATTAAGATTGAAGATATGATTTATACTTTAAAATAAATAATTCAAGGGAATGCAAGAACTGTGGAATTATTAATCAGAAAGAACGTGGTCGTACACTAAAGTTACGTCTTTAGAAAAAAACAAGTGCAAACAAATCCTCACAAACGGACATTTGCGCAAAAAAAGTTCAATCAGATAAAGTTCAAAAGGGGTAAGAAGTACAAAGATATAATAGCTAAATTGTTCCCATCAAAGGTAATCGAGGCAGAGCAGCGTTAGAGCTCGTACTAATAATGTACATAATATACTTTTACAATCCACAAAAGCCATCCGCCCGTTTGTATTCTGCCTAAACTAGTAGCTGCAGTGAGGAAAAATCTCAAACCACAAGACAGCGTTGCATCAGGATGCTTACACGTTACACAAACCTGCAAAGAAAAAAATTCAAAGAAACTTCTACACATTACAATATTAACGGACTTTGGGAGATCGATCTGGCCGATTTACAAAGTCTGGAAAATATATAACTACGAGATCAAATTTCTCTTTACTTTTGTTGATTGTTTTTCCAAATATACATAAGTGAAACATTTAAAAACAAAACTAGCGTTGAAGCAGTAGGAGCTTTTAAATGTATACTAAAAGAAGCACAGCCTTCCTAGACTGTAAGAACCGACAAAGGTATGGAATTTATGGGATCGGCCATTTCAAAGGTGCCTAAAAGAGAAGGGCCTATAGCATCAATTTTGTAGAAATCCCTACATTAAGTGCTCCATAGTTGAAAGATTTAATCGCAAGCTGAAGACCAAACTGTATAAATATTTAATTTAGAACTCTTATAAATATGTAGATGATCTTTAGATATTCGTCCATCCTAAAATTATACTGTGCATTCAACAACAAGAATGGCATCTAGTAACGTCAATGCCGATAACGTGCTTCAGGGTTGGAATAATATGCAACAAAAACGAGCGAAAATTAGGTCATTATTCGATTACGGGTGGGGCACAATGTAAGAATAAGTAAAGACATGACAAATTTCTCCAAAGGTTAGGGGCAAAATTTTTCCGCTGAAGTATTCAAAATTATCAAGGTGGCGAAACATTCACCGCAACTCATCTGCGAACTGGAGGATCTGAAGGGAAAGCCAATTGAAGGACAGTTTTACAGCTATGAGTTGACTACCGTGAAAATTACTAAATCAATGCTTTTCGAAATAGATAAAATGTTGAAGACGAGAATTAAAAAGGGCAGAAAGTACACCTCATCCGATGAAAAAGAATCGATCCCGACTTTAACAGCTAGGTCCTTTCATCCAGCATTAAAAATGGACAAATTTTATATAACTGTGTTAAGCAATTCCAGCATTACTCTACCCAGAAAATACACTTTCTAGTTTCCAAAACGATTTGGCAAGTCCGGTTAGTCTTCAGAGAGACAAACGATTGATGGGTCTTGCAGAACTCTCAAATCTTTACGCTTGCGAGTCCATGGGAGGGGACGTGCCAAACCAATCTGGTGATCTGAATAAAACTGTGATAATAGCCACAGCCGGTAGGATCGTGCTTGAAAAAAAAAAAGATTTTTCATGTTTTAAAGAGCTGTAAAAAGCGTAAAGGGTCAGGTAACAGACTTAAAGACCTACAAGAGCTGCTCTTAACCGACCTGCAAGGCTATCTTGTTCCTCACCAAAAAGAGATAAAAGACAGAAAACACAAAGAGGAAGTGGTTTCCGACATTTTCCGTACCAGAAAAGCATACTGCAAAAGGCAATAGTGTGCATATGATACTTGTCAGAAAGAAGGGAAATAAATTAGAGATAATATTTGACGGGAAATTTTTCTTCCATATACCAGGGTATATTACTATCTGGGAGATCTCCTGGACACCTTCGAATGTTATAAAAATGCAAACAAAAACTTCCTATTAGAGGTGAGCCAGGACATGGTGACGCTTTTTCTCAGGTCGCACAGGAAAATCGATTTCCAGTTTGTTTACAATACGGAACTGGTGTTTGTATACTGCAATGTCATAGGGCTGCCCGCAGCTAATTGGTGACTCATATGTTCACTGTTTAAGAATAATTCATTTTACCTCTATCACCAGTCATCTCATATTTGATAACATACGTTATTTTCCTGTAAAAATTAACCACTACCAAAAGTTAACTTTTTGATATTCAACGGCGTAATGATCACTGTTATACTGCAGAAATAATATAAAAAATGTACAGTGATTCCAGTAAGAATATTTACCTTTCTTATATACCATCAAATACGAATGAGATGCAGAGTGTTAATAAAATCTTTGAATCAGCAATCGTAGATCCCACAAAACTTTTGGAAATTTTGTTGCACGCTTTAAGCAATGGAATTTTAAATTAGCCTGCAAGAATTGATTCCCGAAAATGTATTGACAATCATATAGACATGGATGTATTTAAGGAAGGTCCAGGGCGTCCGTATCCCCGAAATGCATTGTAATTTTGATAAATGAAAAAAAAAACAAATATAATTTGAAAAACAGTGAAAAAGTTTATTCAAGCTTCTCATCTTAGCCCCTTAGCATGCTGTCGTGCGCTTTCAAAGGCTGTGCGGAACAAAAGAGCAGCAAAAGCGAGTGTTTCACTTTCTGACATTCCATATTTCCAAACATTCCATAAACCCAAAGTCACTTGAGGGTGAGGCACAGTCAGTTGACATTGACATGCGGAATACTATGGCTCTGTTAATGGTTCATGCCATGGCATTACAATAATAATATAGTACAGTACGTAACACTAGATACGGTGCACATACCAACGTCTTACCTAATTGAGATATAACTTAATAAAACAATAAAAAGCGTTCTTTTCTATAGTATAAGTACACATTTAATACATATTTGGATAAGTTTAGACCGATTTATTAATGGATTAATGCTCGTGTATGATGTTTGTTAACGTCAAGTGCTTCAGATTTTTAAAGAAAGCGTTATTATAATTTGAATTATATTTTTATGGTCAAGATAATACAAAGGCGAAGTCTCTAAATCATGCATTTTTTGTCCAAACTAAATATTCTTTTTCTCGTATGCTATCTACAGAATGATTTTATACTCTTACCCATTCATACTAAAATGACAAATGATGAAGATGATTATGAAAATGGTCAAATGATATCTAAAATTTCCCAACAATTGATCGAGGGGTGAGAACTGTATACAATATGACCCACCTAAGAAACAAAAAATAGACACTCTTAATGCTTTAATTTTCAAAATCAATGGAATAAAAATAACAAACATATAAGAGAAAATTATTACTAAAACACATGAGTAATCAAATGAAACTGTTACTGCAACTTTTTCTTTTGCTCCCAAATGTACCACACCACTTTCATTTAGAACTCAATTCTTTAAACTAAAAGGAAGTTTGGGCTACGGCTGGTTCGTTCACCTTATCAGGTGACTACCTACTGAAGGGTGGAGCGGTCAATTTGCTTTGCGGATCTTATTGTTTAAATTTTAAAAGTATGCCAGTAAGCAAACATTTCTAGTGTTGTGAAGTGGTTTTTGTGCTGTGACAAATTTTAAAGGTTGTCTTTGTGCTGTGGCAGTTTTAAAAGGTAGTTTTGGAATTACGAAGAGGAGCGCCAAAATGAACAGTTTTTTTTTCTTCTTCTCCTTTCAAATCTACGAGTAAAGTGTCGAAGACTGGCACTTTGAATGAAGTTAATTCTGATGAAACGTGTTGTACTTGTACGGGTAATAAGGAATTGAACAGTTTTCTACAGATTAGTCCTGATATTGGCCTCTTGATGCAAGAAACAAGCTGTATTTCTAGAAATGATAGATGTGACATGCTCACAACCGATTTGAAGCCGATAAATCATTCTTGTTTCCTGTACGTTTGCATGGGTCTAGGAGAATCACATTTAAAAATAAGAGGCTGGATAGGTGGAGGTGGCTAACATACTCAAAAGTGCAAGATGGTGCTAACTGCCGTTATTGCGTTCTCTTTTGTAAGCAAGGCGTAAGTCAAGATGGTCATCACAACTTGATATGTCTGGTGATAAAGCAATTCTGTAAATGAATGTATGCTATAGAAGCATTTAACAATCATCAGGCAACTGGTTATCATAAAGAATGTGTCCTACTAGCAGAGCGGTTTTGGCAATAGAGAATGGCCGAAAAGAAGATGTTTCATCTCAGATCAAGAGGCAGAGGCGAAAAAAATAAAGAAAACAGAGAAGAACTTTTCAATAGTAAAAACAATAATATTTTGTGGACAACAGGAACTGCCTTTGAGAGGGAATGCAGATAGTTGTCCCTTAACATTGCCAAAGCCCGAAAAGAAAGACGGGAAATTTCCGGCTCTTTTATGTTTTCGTCATAAAACTAGTAACAAAATCCTAGAAAGACAGGTGGCTAAAGCGGCGGGGGGGGGGGGTGCAACTTACATTAGCCCTATAATTTAGAATGAAGTTTTCGATATGTGTGGATAAATATAATACAACAACGAAAGCTGATCAGAGTCAACTCTGCTTTTTTTTTTTTTTTTTTTTGAGAAAAGACTTCTTGGGTTTCGTGCCTATAGATGATTTGACCGGTAACAACATTGCTAAGACAGTCTTAGAAGAGTGGGTCAGTGTATGTCTAAATATGAGCAACCTGGTAAAGCAAGGGTATGATGGTGCATCATCTATAGCTGGAAATTACAGTGGAGTTCAAGCTAAAGCTATATCCAAAAAAATTATTTGTTCATTATGCTAGTCGAGGAGTGAATTTGTCCTCTGCCCTGATTATAACTCATGTGGGTAATTGTTTAAGTACTATGAGTGACGTATGTGATATATTTCGCAATCGCCCTTTTGCGGGCATCACTTTAAAGAGCAGAATTAATGAGCTGTTGCCATTCAGTAAGAAGTCCACACCGATGGGCCTTTGCAACACAAGATTTTTAGAAAGACAGGATTCCGTCGTGGTTTTTGTTGAGCTTCTGGAACCATTGTTGAAAGCCTTCAGTCTCTTTCAGTACGCCAAATATCTATGTCCAAGACTGCAGCACAATTACTGACAGCCGTAGAGAAGATTTCGTTTCTCATCTCACCGTTGACATGCGAGAAACTAGTGTATTTCAGGTTCGTCTTACAAGTTATTTGCAAAAACTCTTAACACGATCTTAGTTCCGCTTTGGAATATGCTAGTGGTGTTGTACAGCAGCTGGAAACCTTGAGAAAAGGTGCTGGTGAAAAATTTAGCAACATCTTTGAGCGGTGTTCGAACACAATGAACGAAAGCCCTTTCCGGTTCTGAAATCCAAATTCAAAGACTAACAGGAAAGCGGATGAAGAAGGATAATCATCCAGCAGATATTGCAGAAGAGTACTGCAGAAAATGTGTCTTTATTCCATGCACTAATGAATTGATTTCAAATCTCAAATCACGTTTTGAACAGAACAAAGATGTATTGTCTGCTTTTGATATTTTTTGCCCAGAAATGTCGAAGAAACTGCAGTTAATAAATTAAATAAGTTTTATTTGTATTCAGGTGGTAATATCAGTGATGCTGAAATATAGGATAATACCGGATGTGTTGTCAAAAATGGAAATAAAAAAAAAGACCAAATGATGCCGTAAAATTTTGGCCGCATGTCCTGCAGAATTATACCTTAGGATTCACTGTCTCCTTAAACTTTGTGTCTCAACAGCCCCTGCCGAAAGGTCGTTTTAAACAATTAAACGGCTCAATGCTTATCTGAGAAATTCAAAGCAATCTAGCTTTAATATCCGTATATTGGGATCAGGATATCAATTCTGATGAGGTGTTAAACATGAGGAGACCAAGTTAATACTGTAGAATAGTACAATTTGTGTGTAAATATTGTGAACTTTTGCCAGAACCTCAAGGACTGTAATACACACCCTCGTGGAAAACGCTTTACTTAAATAAATTTCCAGGCCTTTATGGTGAGTTCTCATATTAAAACCTTCTTTTAGTGTTACTAATACATTTTTGCATGCTTAGGAGAATATTAGTAATTGTTGTGCAGTGTGCACGTATTTTAACAATGTGCTTGGAATAAAATTGAGTATTTTTGCATTTTTCTAAATCAGCCCAAATGTTTATTCATTATTTTTTGAAATAGTTTTGTAAGAAAGAATACATGCAAATGCAGATTTATTTTGGACCCCCCCCCGAAACTAATTTTTAAATACGTGCCTGCTCATAGACCCTCTTCCACACCTTGGCTCTTCAGCTGAAATGAAACAAAGTCTTCAATTTGTGATATAAAATTAAGAAAAATGTTACATGAAGGTGTGTTAATTTTACAAAAAAAAAAAAAAAAAAAAAAAAAGCTATTTGAAGAAATTCAAAATATATTGCCAGAATATACAGAAATCCTGCGCAATATATCTGTACTAAATGCGACTGAAGCTTTGATAATTTGAATCAATCTGTCACAGATTTAGCGTTAGCTTTAGGATTTAAATCTACTAATGATAAAATCGTAAATCAATGGCGAAATATAGGTTTCCGAAAGTGGATAAATAAGAATTTCACAACTGAATGTTAGCAAGAGATAAATCAAAAGATGCTGCAGGAGAATATGCTTATGCGTAATTGGTTTCTTTGGTATTTTATGCGTTATTTTTGCTCATTCGAATGCTGAAGTAGAGAGTTTTCAGTCAAGTCAGTATCGTTAAAAATAAACTGAGGAACAGGTTAAAAAAAATATTGTCGACTATTTTGAAAGTCAAGTTAGGATAACGTCATGTGCAAAAGTGTTGTTGTTTATATGAAGTTCCTTCTGAAGTTCTTCGCCTTGTGGAAAAATCTGCAACCTATGCGTTATTGGAGAATGATCCTAGTACTTCTGAAAGAGTGTTGGAAACACGTTGGAAATGAGGGACGAGGAAGATGGTAGTGTTGTTATTGATTGTGTGTGTTTTTATTACGTGAGATTTAATTAACAATTGCCTATTTCTCCAATTCCTTCTCTCTGGACTTATTAGGATAAATTGCTTTATAGTTTTTAATGTTTGTACAGCAAATCCTTGACATTTTGGTGATTTAAATTTTAGCCAAATTTGGCCATTCTTGGAATCAGTTGTAGCCACTTTTTTCACTTACCTTTGTCAGTAGTACAAATTCTAGAGTTGCTATAGCTGCAGTCCAGGGTATCAACGGAGTGAGCCGAACTCCTCAGTCCCAAGCCGGAGATAGCGGAAAAGGTATTTTTCTTTGTTTGCGTGACCGCTTGTATAAGTATAAATATTGGATGTATTATTCTTTTGTTAAAGGTAACGTAACCTATGCGATGTCCTCCGTAACTTTCTGGCTGCAGTATATTGTTCCTTATTATAAAACTGAGCTTTTCACTTTCTACCACGCGTTGTCTTGTTGGAATTTGCAATTAATTCATATATACACACACACCACAACGCTAACCTCGGGCAAATCCTAGCAACTTGTTCACCCAATGGTTTGCTGCGCCTCGCTACGGCCTAGGCTCGCCTCCTTTTCATAAATACAACTTGATAGGAGCGGGTAAATCGCTGTAATTTTTATCACGCGTTGTCTTATTGAAATTCGTAATTAATTTATATGTACATGCACACATTAATCTTAACGCTAACCTCGGGCAAATCCAAGACACCGGTTCATCCAGCGGTTTGCTGCGGCTGGCTACGGTCTAACGGCCTAGGCTCGCCTCCTTTTCGTAAATATAAATTGAAAGGGGCGAGTAAATCACTGTAGTGGTAGCAAATCTATTTTGATTCTAGCAGATTTTTTTTTCTCGAAAATATGAATTAAAGTTCATTGTGTGTAATGCTATGTTAGCGAGTAATGATGGCAAATCTCCTGTACCTCTGGCAGAAAAAAAAAAGCATCAGTATGTGAAGATTCCATCCCCATTACCTTCACAACTATATCAGGACGTTCTAACAGTCTGAATTAACATGCCGTTGTGCTCGAGAGCGATATTATCTAACTATATCAGGAAAAGTAAAATCACTACCATCGGCTTTCTTCCCAATCGCTGGAGGCTCGGGATTGATGCTCTAGCAGCTCGAGCATTGTACTACATGTAAATAAAAGTATTTTTTCCACTGGTGTTGGCAATACTGCGACTGTGATTTGTGTACACTGCACTGTACACTACAGTTTGATGTGGTGCTAACTGTGGTGGTGTATTAATTCTGAATAGTTTAATTTTACGGCTGTTTCTCAACATATCTGGATTAATTCTTCATAAAATCCATTTCTCTCTAATCTTTTGGATTGATATGCTGTAATGCTGCAAGGTAAATAGAAAAGGAAACAAGTTAGGTTATGAGTATTCTTTGAAGTTCGGTTTCCGGGAGGTTTACGATTTTTGTTATATATTAAATGGGAAACGGCTTAAAAGTTCAGAAACTTTATACCCCAAGGACAGTTGTGTGCTGTTGCCTGAGAACGGTATTTGTATAATAAAGTTTGCAGTATGCACTGTGATTAAATTGCCATTGAACATAAATTTCTTGATATACAAATCTGTGGGTTAATGAAAAGTGATAAATCTTGTTCTATTGATCCCATATGGATTGATCTTCAGGATTTTTCTCTCTCTCTCTGATTTGGTTTATTTACGGGCACTCTTTAATATCAGGTCATCAGCGTCCCATTCAAATCAGGGCGTGAAAAGACCAAAACATTTTCCCCAGATGTCTCTTTTTCAGGCTTGAGGTTCTTTATCGTGCCGTAAATGCACGACAGGGGACCCACTGCTCTATTTCCTTTCCGAAGGAAGACATATTTAGGATTTTTACGCCCAAAAAATCCCTCGGTCTTGGCCGGGATCAAATCTGCGATCATGGGCTTAGGAGGCAAGTATGGTTGCCACTACACCACCAGGACCGACGAGGCTTCAGGGTGTAGAATGTGTTATAAAATAAAAGCAATTTATGCTAGCAACTAAAGAAATAAGGGTATGCACTTAAAGTTTGTTTTGCATTGACATTAAAGTAATCCTTCATACCATAAAATGTAGAGTGGTCAGCAGTTTCGAACAATGATATTAAGGGATCTTCTTACTTGTACAGAGAGGGGTCATCATTTGAGAATGTCATCCTCATTGCCTCTGTAATCTTCAGATAGTGATCTAGTGATCTTTATTCAAAGTATTTTGAAGCAGAATTAGGTTTTGGAAGTCAAAATGTTGAAATAGCTCTGTAATGAAGAATGGATTATTGGGCCATGCTTCTACTATTACATTCTTCCACTGTCCTGGCACATACACTTTTGACACCCATTTCCTTTTTTTAAAAGAGCAAAATGACGATTGCATGGTAAGAAAGAGTGTCCAGAACACAAGAATTTTTGATCCACTTGTAGGAGGAGAAAAATAATAATAATGTTACCAATGGGTTTAGTTTAGTTTAGTTCTCAGAGCATTCAGTGAGTTCGTGAAGCAGCCACAGAGACCGACGAACATTGAACTTGTCATATACAAATACCACAGTAGTTTTCAATCTGTATTTACAAAAATTTGTTTACATCTACATAAATAATTACAATAAAAATAAAAAAGAACACTTAGAACAACTCAACCAATACCAAAAACAGACAAATCAATCATACAACTTTTGTTAATACATATACATTGATATGTTGTGCAGTATACTATTGTCACTCATATATTCCTTTAGAGAATAACAGGCCTTTTTACATAGGTATTTTCTAAGAGCAGATTTAAAGGAATTGTCATTGTTTATTAAGGCTTTTAGGCTAGAGGGAAGAGCATTGTATACTAAAATGCACTCATAATAAACGCCTTTTTGATGGCATGAAAGTGCTGAAATTGGGCTATGTAGATTTGCTTTTTGTCTAGTATTCTTGTAATGTATATTTTGATTTTGAACAAATTTTTGTTTATTTCGTATATAAAAGTTCATGAGGGATAAAATATATTCGCAAGGAAGAGTTAAAATTTCAAATTTCCTAAAGAGGTTTCTGCACGAATGTCTACTGTGTGTACCAGCAATTATTCGTATGATTTTTTTCTGTAACAGGAAGACAAGTTCACTTTTAACTGAATTTCCCCAAAATATTAGACCGTACTTCATTATTGAGTTGAAATAAGCATAATAAACTAGTTTTAAAGTCCTAATTGACTCCAACATTACTAATGCACGTATTGCATAGCATGCACTGCTTAGTTTAGGTGTAACAAGATCAATGTGATCTTTCCAATTCAGATGGTTATCAATTATTAACCCAGGAATTTAATATATTTGGTTTGTGAAAGTACACTGTTATAATATCCTATCTGTAATTGTGGATCTGGAGATCTGTGAGTAATGAATTTCATAACATTTGTTTTATCTAGATTTAGAGACAATTTGTTTGCTTTGAACCATACACACAATGAACTGAGAACCAAATTTAATTTAATGGCACAATCATTAAGGCTCTTTCCATTTATCAATATGCTTGTGTCATCTGCAAATAGAACAGCATTTCCTACTCTTGGATAGATTAGGAGAGGTCATTTATATATATATTAGAAAAAGAAGAGGACCCAGAACAGATCCTTGAGGCACTCCATGGTTAATCATTCCCCACTCCGATGCATTGTTTTTATTTTTGAAGGGACAATTTATCACTACTTTTTGTTTCCTTTTGTCAAGGTAGGATATAAACCATTTTAAATATTGGTTTTTTATTCCATAGAAAGGTAATTTATCTATCAGAATTTCATGATTGACACAGTCAAAAGCCTTGGCTAAGTCACAAAATATTCCTCCTACATGTGCTCTTTCATTAAATGCAGTTAAAATTTCATTAGTGAGTTTATAGATTGCATTTTCTGTTGAAATTCCTTTTCTAAAGCCAAACTGATCACTACATGTTGAAATTCCTTTTCTAAAGCCAAACTGATCACTAACTAGAATATTGTTACTTTCAAGGTAATGGTAAAGCCTATTGTTCATAAACTTTCTCAAACACCTTAGAAAATGTAGGTGAAATAGCTGTAGGTCTATAATTAGAGACATTTATCTTTTCTCCCTTTTTGTACACAGGCCTCACTATTGAATATTTTAACCTCTCAGGAAATACACCCAATGCTAAAGATTCGTTACACAAGTGACTAAGGGGGGTACTAATTTCCTTTGTACAGGTCTTTATGACTTTGCTGTTGATCTCATCATAGCCAGAAGAGTTTTTTGATTTTAGTTTCCTAATGATATTACTGATTTCTAGTGCGGTAGTGATACCTGGTTTGAATTCATTATTATGAGGGGGAGTTGATGATTGTAAAATTTTTAAAGCATCTCTTTTGTCACCAGAATATAAATTTAAATTTTTTGTTACATTAAGAAAGTAATCACTAAACTCATTTGCTACGTCTGCAGGGTATTGTATCTCTTGATTGTTAATATTTAAGATTATTGCATCGTCTTGTTGCAGATTTTTGCCTGTTTCTTGTTTTATTATATTCCAAGTAGTTTTTATTTTGTTTTTTGACTCACTGATAAGTGTTTTGTAATGGAGGCCTTTCGCTGCTTTTATGATTTTCCTAAGTATTTTACAATACTTTCTAAAATGTATTTTTAATTTAGGGTCTTTACTGGGCTTTTGCTCATAATACAATTGTCTTTTATGTTGACAAGATTCTTTAATTCCTTGGGTTAAACATTCCCTGCTCATATCATAACTTCTTTTTTTTTTATTTTTAGTGGGAAATATGCTTCAAAATGCAATTTAAAAATATGAAAAAAATTGTTGAATTTACTATTAACATCATTTGCACTGTAAACACTATTCCATGATTCTTGTCGAAGAGTCTCCACCATTATATTGAGGTTAGCATCATTAATATCTCTATATTTTATATATCTATAACATTCTTTGAGTTTTATTGTAGAATTTTTTTTTCATTATTACTTGAGCATCATGGTCAGAGAGACCATTGATCAATGAAGACACAGAATATAATGACAGTTTGTCTAAATTTACAAATATATTATCTATTGCTGTGCTAGAGTTTTTATCAGTCCTGGTGGGAAAGTTAATTGTATGAACCATATTATATGCAGTTAGAAGGGAATTCAGTCGATTCATTCTTACACTTGGCATTAAGTAATCAATGTTTATGTCTGCACATATAATTATTTCATGTTTAGGCTTAAATAAAAAGTTTAAGGTATCTTCAAGCTTCATCAAGAAAGTTTCAAAGTTTCCTAATGGCGAGCGATAAATAGCAATTAAAATTATTTTTGTATTGTTGCTATCTAATTGGATTGTGCATAATTCAATGTCCTGTTCTGAATTAAATTTTGATATGTCTAATATTTTATATGGTACATCCTGCCAAACATAAATGCAAACTCCTCCGTTATTTAGTTTTTTTCTTGAAGCTCCTGCTTCCAAACAATAACCATGTAATGACAATTGTGATAATTCCTGTTGTTTCAAATGAATTTCAGATAGGCAGATAATATGTGGTTTTATATTGTCACTAGTTAAGCTGTTTAATAATTCATCTGTTTTGCTTCTAAGTCCTCTAATATTTTGATGAAATATACAGAGATTTTTATTGCTTGTTGAATACTCTTCAATTTTACTTTATTTTCTGTGCTATCATGATCATTGATATGATTGTCATTTGATTTAACATTAACTATTATTAAGTTTGACTTGATGAATTTCTGGCCTGGACCAGGTGTCTTTATACTAAAAAATGGGACCTTGAACTATTTATAACAACAGGAATCTTACCCATGATTCTGTCAGCAATAAGGAGCGAAAGCTGCTTTTTGCCTCTAGAATTCAAGTGCAGGCCATGTACAGTAAAATTATCTCTACCTAGGTGATTTACATCTATCATACAAATGTGGGAGTTTCTGGGTGCCATCAATGCATGCTCAAATCTCAGATTCATACTATGCACCCTCCTATGAAGCTGAGGCCTATCATGCCTATATAACAGTCCCAGAAACTTCACACTGATATGCCTGCTTTTGGTGCTGATGTCACCAAGATCTTGCTCAATCTGATAGGTATTATCTACATTAAGGCCATTACCTGCACCACCAACAATCACAACATGATCCTTCTTACTGAAATCAGCAGTTAGTTTTCCCAAGTCTTTACTGACATCAGCGAGTCCAGCACTTGACTTAAAAATGCTCACATCATCATAATTCTACCCAAGTCATCCTTCAGTAGGGATGCTATGCCCCTCCCATGACTACTACCTAGTAACAAAATCTTGCTCTTCCCCTTAGGCTTAGCATCTTCTACTGGAGGAGGACTTGTGCTCTGGTGAGCTTCCAATGTCCCAAGTACATTGAATCTGTTCACCAGAGGAATAGTGGTAGCATCATCAGCAGAGAATACTCTCCTCCTCTTGCGAGTGTTCCTTGGCACAACCTTGAATTCAGGTGATTTACTATTTACTTTAATTGGTGAGCAATAGCTCTCAATCTGCATCTTTGCAAGTGCCAGTTTCTCTCGCAGTTGGAGAATAGTTTCCTCTTGCTTCACAACTAGGGCTTTATATTTACAAAGTTCACAATGCCACTGGTCAGAGGTAGCAACCACATCACTGTTAGTTTTAGCACAAGTCCAATGAAACCATAACTGACACCCATCACAAAACACGCCTGAACTCACCTTCCTACGACACGCACCACAGTTCCCGCTCAAATCACACTCTTTAGCACTCATTATCACGCTTTGCACTCAAAGTCGGACACAACACTAAATTAAACTAATAAGCTACACTTAACAACCACACGCAATACAAATCTCCCTTACGTAGGCTAAACTTACCCTTCACACGCCACACAAAACTACGTCACGTGAGCTACACTTTACATACACCGTTTTGCACTCAAAACTCGGACACAACACTTGATTAAACTACTTAAGTTACACTTAACAACCGCACGCAATACAAAACTCCCGTACGTAGGCTAAAATTACCATTCACACGCCACACAAAACTACGTCTCGTAAGCTATACTGAACACAAACAGCTTTGCACTCAAACTCGAACACACCGCTAGATTAAACTACGTAAGTTACACTTAACAACCACCAGCAACACAAAACTCCCGTATGTAGGCTAAACTTACACTTCACACGTCACATAAAGCTACGTTTACGTGAGCAACACTTAACACACACAGCTCAAAATTCAAGGTATTATTTCACACCAACTATAAATCTGATTTAACTTGAGACTAACAAATCGTTAGCCACGGGTTTAACTTTACTTAACGTGGATGAAAAAGAGACAGAAACGAAAAATAGAATCTATACTAGATACACAAATCAAACCAATATGGCGCACAATCAGCTGATTTTTAACGGTCGTGTATAATATCGTTGTTTTGCAAAACCGAAATATAAACACTAATAATAATTCAGTATAATAGATAAGAAAAGATACTTAAGCTACGTTCTATTCAGTATTTGTAAGATAAATAGATATGACAATAAATATTCAATAAAGTTGGAGCTCAAATCCTGGCATGTGACCTACTCCTCCACAGGGCTACCAACTACAGGGAGGTTGGTTTAGCTTCTAAGCACTGTCCCAATGCATTTTGGGAATTAGTATTCTGTTCAGCACATTTGTCTGACCAAATAATTAGTTTCTTCTTTGCTCCCAGGGTTAGTGTAAATAGATCCACATTATTTGGCTATCGATTCATGCCAAGCATTCATAACTACCATGTTTGTACCTTGAGAATGTATAGCAAAATTATATGTACAGTAGTGATGTTGGTAGTCTCTGAGGTTTATGTTGTCAGATGCTCTTTAGACAGAGAAAGTAATACTCATTATCCCTCTCTACAGCAGTGCAGGCAGATCATATACCCCATCCATAACCATTGTGACATCATTGTTCATCTTCTGAATGTTCATCAGAGTTACTTGAAACTTAAGATGGATCTTGATCCTCGTGCTCATCTTCAGATTCCAATTCTTCTAAATCAATTATCAGCTTGCGAGTAATTTCATCAACAAGCCCATCTTTATCCCAGTAAAATGTTCAACATTTTTCACATGTTTGCATGCTTTTCTCCATTTTCTGCATTCAAATTTTCAATTGCATTGTCAAAAAATACTTTCACTTCGCTACTCTTAAATGGGATACTATGTTTGGTAACATCATTCTTTATCTGCATCCATAATCAGTTCTTTAGCATTAAATTCTCACTGATAAGGTGGTAGCCATAATATAAGCCCTCGCCTGTGGTACCTCAGTAGCAAAAACGGGCATTAAATACCATTCATTCAGTGTTCATTTTTTTATGGTATGCCCATGCATTTCTGTAGTGGTGTCTAATTCATCCATTTTGAAATTATCCTTTTAAATTTAATAAGTTCATATATTTGTCAGTCATGGATCAAACTCAATGTTCTTATTTCAGAGCCATGACTGCATTTTGGACTTCAATGGTGACAAATGGGTGCCTTATTAACGTCTACTGAGTGATAAAAGGCATTGTTCATAACAATGGGAGGAAATGTGTGACAATAACTTATTAATGAATCAGTTCCTAAACACTTTAATGTCCATTTCTTCATGATAGTCTTTTGAGCGACATCTAGCATATAAAATAATAAATTGCTGATCTTTTCATATTTCAGAGGAAAGTTGCTTTCATTGAGATTGCGTTATCTTACTACTTTATTTTTAGTGTGATTTACATTCACTCGTGTACACAGTAGGATGACCATTAGCCCAATATTCTTTCATATTTCCTAAAAACCTGAATCTGTTTGAAACAACATTCTTTCCATTAATTACTTCCTTCCTTGATAATTTTTAACATAACTAAATTTAATTTTTTAAGAATTTGTCTTAAGAACCATATGCTTCTTTAAACAATTATCCAGTCCTTAGTGCACTATATACATCCTGTAAACTAGGCAGAAAATCTTTCTGATAAAGAGAATAAATACTTCGCCTTATAGCAGCTGCAGTGAATGAATCTATTTCAGTTGTTCAGGGTTTCCTTTTTTGGCACTTCTTACCTGGAGTTCGCAAACCATTTGCATTCGCTTCACATTTGTTTTGCTCTTTTAATACTTGTAAGACAGTACGATAACACATGCTTGTTGCTGCAGCAGTTCTTTCAGTTATACTGACCACTGAAATAGTCAGCCTCCTGCATTTCAAAAATTCATACTCATCACTAAAAACTTGTGAACTTTCACAATCGTGTCCTTGCCATCAGATTTTACAGCTTTTCCATGCTTTCCAATCTGAAGAATAATGAACACAAACATAATGAAAATGAAACAATAAAAAATCACAGGAAAGGTCTGTAATTGTATCTGAGGAAACACTGTCAGTGCACAATATCACTTACAATCTCCAAAAACAGAGGCTAATTTTAACTTAACCATGAGTGATATCTTTACAAAATACCGTCATTCAGGCATAATGGGTAGGAGTTGGGAGGGTACTTGAAGGGGAGGAGAGTACTTCAAGAGCTGCCATTAAGGAATTTCCATGAATTGTGAGAGTGGACAGATGCCCATTACTAGAAAGAGGCATTAGAAAAAGTGACAAGTTTAATTTCATGGACTCTGATAAACATTAGAATATGGCATCATGGAACAACAAAACAACTTGCTGTAAATATTGTACTTACTAAGCTGTTGACAATGGAGTGGTAGTATATCCTAAACTTAGGTATTCATTTTTTACACTTAACTCCACTTACTTACATAAAAGTAAGATGCGTTTCGGGGAGAGATTCTCCCAAAACTCCTCTTACTTTTATGTAAGTAAGTGCAATTAAGTGTAAAAAATGAATATCTAAGTTTAGGATAAACGTGCTGTAAGTTGACACAAAGAATACCAAATTTGGATAAATTTTGGTTGTTTCAGCATCTTGATTAAAAAAATTTATATGTAGATTCAGTTTTTCTGTAATGCAACTCACCTTTAACAATGGATATCATTAAGTACCTGTAACAATGGGAAGTAGAATGTAGAGTCACAGTACTAGCATGTGTTTGTTCTTGGTACTCTAAATCCAAAGTTAAAAATCGTTGGAAAATACATCATCATAAAGTCTTTTCTTTACTTCCAACTCAGGATGGGACTCCTTTTACGTGCTTAATTTTACATAGAGCCAGATCACAATGCAAATATTCCTTATGTGAATAATGACTTTCCATCGTGGAAAGCTATTTGTGATCCCTGATGTAGCCTGTGATCAGCAATTGTATGTCCTATTATTATGCTTGCTTCTCTTATATTTTGGGTCTGTATTTTCCCTTTTCTGAATGTTTTCAGGAATTTGAATTCTTTTATGTAAAAAGGAAAAAAAATATGTACATTTTTGCACTGTGCTGGCATTGTTTGGTGTTGGAACAAAATACTGTATAAAACATCTCTGATGTAAAGTCACATCTATTTTGCTATTTTTCCTTCTGTTTGGTTCTGAGATTTTCAGACTTACATTCATGAGAAATGAAGACCAACTATTAGATAGATACAATTTCATAAACAAGTAACCTTTATCTGAAGAAGTGAGTATCCATTTCAATGGCAGAACTGTGGATCACATACATGACTCTAAAATACATAACAGAAAGCTATTAATTAAGGTTAAATATTTTTATATTCTGAATTACTCTTTATTTAACATGAATTGTGAGAATGTTTACTAGACACCCCCTAATCTTATTTACTATAGTCTCTTATTCCACTAACCACTTCTGGCTTATCTCTTTTTTTGTTGCTTGTTTACTCGTTTCCTTGTTACATATTCTTCACCCTGATTGTTTAATTTTTCGTTTACTGTCCTACCACTTATTCATATTTATCTTCCTTTTCATTTAGATTTTTAGGTCACTTGGTAAACAACTAGTATACTGTATGCATCTTGTAAGTTTCTGTGAACACTTTTTCAAGTCTAGGAAATATTTAAACACAGAATTACAGCTTTCTATTAAACATATGACTGTCATAACCCATACATGCTATGGATTCATATTTGTAATAAATTCAACTGTGACCAAAATGTGCCATGCACACTTATTCTTTGGGGGAAGGCTTTTAGTTGTACTTTTGTGGTTAAAATAAATTGGTTTCACCCATATCTAATGGATAACTTTAAAAAATCTGTAATTGTAATGAATGAAAACTAGAATACTGAACCCTTTGCTCTTTCTGATTTATATAAATGACCTATCATGTAGTTTTAGCAATGAATCCAAAGCAATAACTTTTTGTGTTTCTGGAAAGTTATCTGAATAGTTCTCAGTTATCAATAAGGGCATTTGAAGAAGAAGAGTATCTAAAGCAGCGTCATTACTAATAAACACAAGTGAATATTACATAACATGAATAAGAGTATTTTTGCTTTATAGTGATTTTTTTCCTTCACAGGATTGATCTATCCACATGCAATGTACCAGTCTCTGCAATTCTCATCTCATTCCCATGCTTGAAGCCCGGGGAGGTCAGTACGAGTTTAACTCTTGGAACTTACAGACGTGTTCTTGCATGTGTCGTGTGATAGTAATTAAGTATTCATTAGTGGGTAATGCAATCTATTATTTATGTTAATATGGCTCAATTCAGAAATTCCACTAAGAGTATTTATTTCTGATTTGTACTTGTGATATATGGAGATTATTTCAAGAGTGATACTAATATTCAACTTCCAAGTCAAAGTTTGCTTTACAGATTGGAAAATAAATTTCATGAAATGGAAAGTATTGTGATAAAAAAAAACTGTACACAACCATATACAGTACCCAAAGACGAAACATTGGAGAAGCTCTGGAATTTTCCCCAAAAAATCACTTTTGACACCTTTCTAAGCAAATGGGAATTTTCTATTCCTCAGTTTGAACAGCTACAAAGCTACCAAAGTTAAAGTCCTATAAAATTACTATAGTGCAAAAACTTAAAAATGGTAACCCTGCACCCAGGAGCAGATTTTGTGAATGGATTTTGAATAGTATGCATAACAGGAAAATTGACAGTAATCTAATTTTCTTTATGGATGAGTCTTGGTTCTGTGGATATGTTAATTCACAAAAACGACCAATACCCGAGCTCAGAAAAACTTCTGCTTCACAGGGAACCCCTGCATGATCCAAAGATAGGAGTGTAATGCACCATTAGCAGTAAGAGAACAATAGCCCCCCCCCCTTTTTCTATAGTTATAGATATGTGCAGAATATTTTTTAACTCTTTTTTCATGAATTATGAGTGAGGAAGTATAGATTCACACTTTCCAACAGGACTCTGCAATGTCACATACAGCACATGTCTCCTTGCATGCAATTTATGACATATTCGACGATAGAGTTATCACTAACAACATATGGCCCCCCTTTCTGCCTGTTTAACACCCTATGGTATTTTTTCTCTGGGGGCATTAAAGGAAAAAGTGTACAAGACAAATTTACACATGTTACATGAATTGAAAAATAACATTTGTGAAGAAATTTCTTCCATTTATAAGAGGGAACTGCAGAGGATAATGACTAATTTCATAAGTGGATGACAGAAATATGTGGAAAATGAAGGAAAGCAGTTCTAGCATCTTCTTGCTTGATAATGGTGAAAATGTACTTTTTAAGTATTAGAATGACTTATACAACAACCATAGCTCCAGACTTTTTGACTCCTATTCACCATGGTACCAGCTTGAACTGACTGACCAACCATTATGCTTGGAGTGATCTTGTAAAGAAAAAAAAATCACCCATTAAAAGGCCTAAAGTCTTTGCATAATTTTACTTTATGCACAAAATAGTCACATGTAAACATTTTTTATATTTTACATTCATGAACTCTAATATCAGTAGAAGATCTTTTATTCTTCTCTGCAGCAACTCCTTCCTTAGTACTCAGCAGCTTGAACTTGTCCACATTTGAAAGATTCTGAAGTTTTCCATCTTCTCTAATCACATGGAAAGTAGCTCAAACCTCAATAACACTTGGAGCAGACCTGCACAAAGTTTACGCTCTCCAGGTTGGCTAACAACTTATGAGCAGAACACAGGTATTGGCTGTGCTCTATTTATGCATGAAAACGGGGTTGTCTAATATAAAATATGCACAAAATGAAATATAAATATTCATGACATGAGTTCCTGTTTCAGTGCTTACAAAGCAATCTGGGACTAACTAATTAAGAAAGCAATATTTATTTTAAAGAAAGTTATTTTTATTTTTGGTAGCTGAAAGAAAAAGTATTAATCTTAATTAAACAAAGAGATGTTCGATGCCTGCTTTTATTAAAGTTCATATACATCAAAAAAGAAAAGAAAAAGTTCTTGGCAAATTTTTGCTAATTTTTAATTTAAACCTAATTTTAAGTGTAATTATGGATATTTACCATTGGTAAATGTGGTTAATTCTTTTATTGGATGCATTAGCTAGAGTTTGAATTGCTCAGCCCCTTCTTTTATCCTTGTTATAAGCTATAATGCATTTTATGCTACTTGAGGGTGTTACCGCACTGAACACAAGCCTATACATTAAAAGAGATTTTATTGTGCACTTCTTTTTTGAAAACTGACGCTCTTTCTGTTTGAAACGAATAACAATTGTTATTTTCTCATTTTATCACTTAATTCAGTTGAAATCGTGCCTTTGAGTACTAAGCGTTGCCAAGGCTTCTCCCTGATTAATGATGGACGCAGCTTCTTTTCCGCCGCTACAACCATAGGCGCACCTTTATCACGACGCAAAAGGCTGTGAAACGGTTCCTAGTTATTCCAGAAAACCTGGATCTGGCAGAAAAAGGAAGACTATGTCCAGAGATGATCGCTTTCTCGTCTCCCAGGTTCTAAGAAATCACCATACAACAGCGGTTGAAGCTTGGAATCGCTTACAACATGTGCGAGGTGTTAATGTGAGCGAGAGGACTGTTCGACGACGCCTTGGAAAACAACTTCCGTAGTCAGAGCACAGAATCGCCCGTCTACAGTTCGCTCTTCAAGACGCCTAATGAACTGTGCAGCAGTGGCGCTCTGTGTTAATCTCAGATGAATCTAGGTCTTCCCAGAAATTTCCAGATGATAGGGACAGAGTTTGGAGATGACCTGGAAAGCGATTCGCAGAGTGCACATTCTCCGAAAGGACACCATTAGGAGAAGGTTTCAAGATGGTGTTGGGTGGTATCTCTATGGAGGCCCAAACCGATTTAATGTTCATCGAGAACAGTAGCCCCAACGTTCACTGCCATATCAACGAGGTTCTCGCCGATCAAGTCGTGCCCTCGCCGTTTTGGAGATATCTATATTCATGCATGACAATGTTCTTTTACATACAGCGCATATCTTATTGCGGTATCTTGACGACGTGGGGATTGATTTTCCAGGTCGCAGCCCCCACCTAACCCTATAGAATATCTCTGGAATAGATTGGGTAGATGTATCCGAGATCATCATTCTGTTGAGGGGTTGGCACTCCAAGAAGAATAGGACAGTATCGACTAAGGAGACTTCAGAATTTTAATTGAAATCATGCCTGAGTGAATGGAGTTAAGCTTAGAAGGGGGCACACTGTATACTGAGTATTTTTTTGTTTTTTTTAGGATGAACGTAAGTCGCATGTGCATCAATATCACTTCTACTTGCAAGGTTAGTGGAGTTGTGAACAAATATTGGGCATAAAAGTTAGGTGAAAATTTTGACAAAAAGTATGTATCTTTTGTTTATGAAGGTCATTGTCTCAAAATTTATAAAAACAAGTGCAAATTAATGTGTTACAATTCACTAAAATGCATTCTTTAAAATGAGCATATTTGCAACAATGTTATTTCTGGAATTACTTCAAAATTTGCATTAAAACTTCATTTTAGCAACTGCCATAAGTGTTTTTTTCTTTTTCTTTCTTTCTTTTTTATCCATTGAACCAAACATGGCAGTCATTTTCACAGGTAGCTTGTGTAGTCACAGATATTGTTGCTGAGGTATAGGCATATAAAAACCAATCAGTTTCAATAATACTGTTATTGAAACTATCTTTAGACCTTATGTCACACTGAAGAGCAATAAGTCCAAGCTGCAAATTACATGGTGCTGTTTTACTTGTAATTGAGAAAGAAAATGTGAGAGCTTTAAACTTATTTTCAATTGAGTCAAGATCTTGGGACCTAGAATTAAATTCATTTTCAATTTGAATTAATAGTTATACATTGTATTAACATCGCTCCACCACAAGCAGCTTTTAATGTTGGAAAGTGAGCCAAATTATCTTCCCATAACTGACTTACGAAGTGTTTTAGAACTGAATGTCCATAATTTCCATATCCATCATATCGACAATAAGCTGGCCTTTTTCCTGAAGAGAAATATTTACATTGTTAAATATTTCCAAAAGAAATGCAAGACTGGCTATCCAGATATCACTTAGTTCTGGTGTGGGTTTTTCTTTCATTTCAAGAAACATAAGTTGAGTAATGGAGATGGAAGAATTTTTCTAATATCCTGCCTAGGCTCAATTGCACAATGACAGAAAACAGTCTGATAGTCCAAATCATTATCAGGGAAATATTCTTGATGTTGTTGGTGAGTGAGACCATGTGATCTTAAATAATAAACATACTTACCAGTGTTTCCATAACATTGCTAATTTACTATTTTCGTAAGAAAACATTTTGGATAATGAGACAGTAGATTGCAATCACATCACTGGCATCAGAATTTTTACTTTTTCCCTCATTAAGGCAATTAATCCAGATCATTGTCCATGCATTGCTGGAGCTCCATCAGTTGTTACAGACATTAGATATTACCAAGTTGGTCCAATGGCATTTACAGAATCTTGAACACTGTGAAAAATATCCATCCCTGTTGTAGTATGTTTTAATGAAACAAAATCTAATAATTCTGTGGTAATTTGGAGATTGTTGTCAACTCCACAAAAAATTATGGCTAGTTCAGCCATGTCAAATGCATCTTTTGATTTATCATGTGTCAAAGAATATGCCATGAACTGTGTTGTATTATTAATGAGTTACTGTTGGATGTCCTGTGCCATTTCTGTAATGCAGTGAGCAACTTTGGTGCTTGAGAGAGAAATCACTTTGAACTGATGCACTTCATTTGGACAAAAAATTTCTGCTGTCTTAATCATGCATTTGTTTTATGAAGGAACCTTCAGAAATTGTTTCCCAATTATTGCATTCTTACATGAAAGAATGTGATCCACAAGCACCATTGCATTTTTGAACTCTTATTAGTTTGTTACATTCCATAGATAATAAATAAAAACATGAACTTAATATTAAGATTTTAAAAAATTGAGTCGTAATTGTAACATACACACCACTAAAATTCAATAAAATGGAAGACTAGTTTCGGGAGCCATCGCTCCTATCATCAGTTCCTTGTCGTCTCCTGAGGAGTTGATGATAGGAGCGATGGCTCCCGAAACTAGTCTTCCATTTTATTGAATTTTAGTGGTGTGTATGTTACAATTACAACTCAATTTTTTAAAATGTTAATATTTGACACCACTGTTACAAAAGTTCACTATATTTTATACAATTTATATTAATATTGAGAACTGATATTCTTATCATATTTGAAAATGCACATACTACTACTGTTATTATTGAATATTAATAAACCCCAATCTATCTCAGGTAATGCAACTATTAGCCCCTGAACTTTGTTACTGTGGATCTTCAACAAAATCATCATAAATATGTTTATGCAATGAGGCATTATATTACACTTTATTCTACTTTTCAAAATTTTTGGCAGATAAGGCACTGAGTATTGACTCCTACTGCTATGAAAAAATAAGCATTTTTCCAAGCAATATTAAAAGAATTTGCCTGATAGTCACGTTTCTGCCTTTTAGCATCCTGCATTATTTAGCTATAGATAAACTGTGAAATAGCTATTGACAATGTACACTGCACCCCATCAGTTAGCTTTGGGGCCTTTGCCCCACAGGTAAAGTAGGTCTATGTCATTTCAAGTATTTTTCTCCCCTCTTTTCTGGCAAACTGTAACCACACTCTCCTACTCATGTGTAGCATTTATGCTCAATGGGTGCTGTTTAAGCAGGGTTGACTTAGAAATTTCTTTTGCTACCACTTTGTTGTATATGGCATGGCACTTGTATCATTCCCTTGGAAACTGCCTTTGAAACTTATATCAAGTGTCATCTAATGGGCATTTTTTGAATCCCAAGTACTACTGGAAGGACCATATATCCATTACGAGGTTATGGTTTGCAATTACACATATACCAATCCCATGAAAGAACAAAAATATTTTTTTTTTGTAGCACATACCATTTTCTATGTTCACAATTAATCTAGCTTTGAGGCTAATTTGGCAATGCGTGACTACTAAACTTAAAGAGATTTACTCAAACCGGCAAACTAAAATTTTCCCAGCAGGGTGGTTAGTATTCCATAATACATTTCAATTCAACTCAATTCATGTGTGCATTATCCTTTCAATGTCTTTAAAATTATTAGATGGCTTTCATAAAAGTTCAATCTTTTAAAAGCACTTAAAGAAATAATTTATTTTTCATGATTTTTAAAATGCAAAGGAATGCCTTAATATTAATATAAGATAGAAAATGTAATATTTAATTTTTTTGTACATATTCTATTGAGGGTTACTTTTGTCCTGTAGATCTGGGTGTACCATGCTCTACACTAAGGTAGTTTAACAGCTGAGGATATGGATGATATGGGCCCACAAGATATGTCCTGAGTAAATCTCCAGTAAGTGAAGCCAAAAAGTGTGTGATTAAATAGTTTTATTAATAAGAAATTATTAATGCATGCTTAACTATGTTAGATTTGATATTTCTGCCTGTGGTGCCTCAGTAGTAAAATCAGACATAAAACACCATTCCAAAAAAAATCATATTTAATTAATATTCAGATCTTCTGGTATTTTAAATTTTTAATGAAATCAGTGAGGTTCTCCTAGTTCTTTCACATAAAATAAATGCAAATGATATAAGAGCTGTTCCTTGGAATCTAAGAAGAAGTGAGTTTCAAGATATTGCTGCAAGAAGTATGCCATGAATTTCCAGTGAAATCTTTTCATTGATATAAACTAAAAGTATTTCATTAGAGACTACAGAAAGTTGCATCTAATTATAACTAAGATTATATTCCCAAGGCTTTCTGTAAGTTGATGGTGTCATTTAGATTGAATACTTCATGTTTCGGTGACATATGCAGGAAAACATGACTGACAGCGGTGAAGGATACCAAAAAAAATGAGTTATGTGAATGGGCACTAATTATCTAACAGATATTTTTGCTTGATGAAACAAAAATAACAGGCAGTTGGTCAGTAATGATCAAGGAAGTGCTACAACTGCTTTTAAGCAGCTACTGTGGGTTGCAGCCATTTTGCATTAGCAGTTGTATCAGAACATTGAAAAAAGCAGGAAAGGTATTTTTTGGATATATTGCACCAACATAGGGTTAAATACTCATTTCTTCTGTAATATTGATGAATATTTTATTTCCAGCTGAGTGTAACTAGAATTTATTATGTTATTAGGCAAGGTAAATATTTCCAAAATACAGTTGAGGTCTTTCATTAAATAATAATCTAGATGAGCAAGGAAACTGCACTGTATTATAACCTACATAATGAAATTTTTTATTGCTCATTCATTTTCTGATATGAAGGATTATTTTAATATTAATGCAAAATAAACAGCAGTGCATACCTTTATAGCTTTAGCCACTTACATAAATTCCTTTTCTTGTATGACAAGTCCAACATCCTGGATCCTCTTTCATGAGTTCAACAGAACAAGGTTTAACACTTAACATTCACTAAGCAATGGTTATAAAGTTGCATTACATGCTTCTTGCAGAGTATATTAATAACTGTGATGATTTGTTATATTCTTATGTCTGTATTTGAATGCTTTATAAGTTGTATGATGTGTTCAATGTCCTTCAGTTAGTTGTTGCTCCATAGATCCCTTAATGAACATATAAGCTCATAGGATATTGCTATAAAACATGTGAAATGCAACATTACAGATGAATGAGGTGCATGATTCACACATACAACAAATAAAACAAATACATTGCTTGTGCTGTAAATAAATACAATTAAGCATGGTAAATGAAACATGTCATAAACACAATGTACAACAGCTGTATACAACAGGAATACAAAACAAGTACAGCAGCTAATATACTGCATGACGAAGGTAATATGCCAAATGAGCTGCTAAAGCAGCACTTTATTTTATAATAAGTGTTAGTGATGAAAAAAAGCTTAAAAGTTTTTCTTAAAATCCTCACATTTAGAATAAATGCCCAGTGATAGTAAAGATTTTGGAAGTTTATTATTTATTTGATTAGTAGAGTAAAGGCTGCTTTTATGGAAGAGTGTCAGTGAGTTTGCTGGCTAACGCAAGCCATTTCTACCTCTGGTGTTATATGATATGATATGTTTATTAAGTGCTAAGAGAATTCTAAATGCAAAATACATCAGGGCCTCCACCTATCTGATCCAGGTCATTTTAGGTGTTACCCCTCCCAATTACAATTATTGTTACCATAATACATTTATTTCTATCACATTCTCCTAAATACTAAATAATTTAACCAAATACATAATACCCACCTCAATTTAGTCAATCCCCAGTCTCCGGTTTGTCAGCAGTCACCTACTGGAATTCCAGGGGACCAGGATTCAACTCAACCTGAACCACCAAAATAAATTGTTTACTTGCTATAACTGCTCCAGTATTGTATCGACTTACTACTGTCTCTACAAACTGTTTATTCCTTAACCAAATACAAAATACCTGCCTCGATTTAGTCAATTCCCAGTCCCCTGAAGTCAAACTTTTAGCTGGAAAACTGCATTTAAAATTGTTTAAATTATGAACTAGATAGCACATAAGAGAATAAATGTTCACCAGTGAACTAAGGACTTTTAAGGTTCTGAATAGGGGTCTACAAGATTATTGATGAATTATATTTATTTTATGGGCACAACATTTCAATAATTAGTATACTTAAATGAAATCTGTGATCTAACACTCTTCATGCTTCGCTAACCTTAAAAATATTCGGTACCGGTTTCAAAGATATGTTATCTCCATCTTCAGCCGTGGGCGACTGGTGTAAAAGGCTGTTGTTACGTTAGTATCAGAAGCAATGTTTCGCTCTGGTGAAACTTTTATGAACTTTTTATATTTTCTTCCTTCAGAATGTCAAAATTCATCAAATGATCCTTATGTTTGTAAATGTAAATCTTTTCCCAAATACCCAATTCTACCGGTCCTTGTACAGCTCTCAATAATTCAACTTTTTCCTTTATATCATGATTTTCGGTCCAAAAGTGATATGCCGTTGCTGATTTTTCTATTTGTTTGTATTTTAAATTTCTCATATGTTCTTTTAGACATATCCCCATATTCCTCTTAGTTCTTCGTATGTAGGTCTTATCACATTCAGCACATGAAATCTTGTAAATCCCAGCTTTTTTCTCCTTTGGGGTATTATCTGTAGTATTATCTTTCAAAACGTTGTTTAAACTAAATCTATTGGTGGGAGCCAATTTTATATTAACATCTTTAAATATTTTTTGAAATTTATACATCACTGTTGGATTATATGTAAATTTTTTAAAGGACATTTTTTCTTTAATTGTTGATAATGTAGTGGAATTTGCAATTCTTTTCTTTCTCTGGAATTTTTTAATCTTATTATGTATTAAATCTTCATTAAAACCATTTAAAATTGCTACTTATTTTATTTTTTTATATTCTATGTTATATTCTTCTTTACTGATTGGCAAATTGATCAATGTGCATATCAATCTATTAAAAATTACATGTTTGTGAGCTATAGGATTAAAACCATTTTCTTTGATATAATTATCTGTATGTGTGTCCTTTCTATATATGCCAAATTTCAAATTTTCTTTACTCTTTTTAATTTTAATATCCAAAAAAGGCAGCATATTGTCTGTTTCTGTTTCATGTGTGAATTTTATATCTCTCTTGAATATTCAAAATCTTTAGTGCATCCTCAATTAACTTTTTATTAACTATGGCAAAAATATCATCCACATATCTGTACCAACACTTAATGAAGTGTGGAAATAAGTATACTTATTTCTTCCCAGTCACATGAATTTTTAACTTTAATGACTTAATTATTTCTACAATTTCTGGTGGAGCAGAGGAATTCATAGAGAATTTGCAACATATGTAATGCAATGCTTTGTTTAGGAACTCATGTTCCTTCTTATTTGTTTTCATATGATCTTCAGCAATATTTAAAAAGAAGTGTTGAACACTGACACCGACAACTTGAGCCTTGCTCACCATAGGTTCTAAGAACATCCAGTGCCACTGCCACCACCATTGCTGCTGTTGTCATCTCCATCACCATAATTTTATGCATAGAAAATGAAAGAGACTACAAAATATTGCAGAATATTTTTTTCTGCTAAGCATTGAGGGCTTAGAATAGGAATATTCTTAAGGAAAAAAGGGGAAGGAGATGTTGAAAAGAGGGGAGAGAGCATTTAGAATTCTTTTTCTTCTTGCACTACCTAATCCTACTTCCATGTGCCCTATTACTTTTGCACATATTTGTTCACCACTGATTGAACTTGATTCATTGTTTGACAACTCCTCAGATTTTGTTGTAAAGATTTCATTTAAATCTTTTGAATGATAAAGTAAATATATATGAGAATAAAATTAAGATAATTGTGGAAAAAAACTACACCAATTTGATGCCTAAAACTAACTTTATCATTCCTCATAATCAAAAATAAATTTTATACACAGCAATAGAATTTGAAGCAGCACTTTTCACAGCACTGAACCTTGCTTCCTTTAACTTGCATCCCTTACATACCTGAAATTCAGTGCTCTAATGTGGTAACCAGTATCCATAATTGACTAAGCGATATCAGCATGAGCATTTCACCCAAATACACTGCTCTTTAAATAACTTAAAATTTGAAATGTCACCATATGAAACAATGTAATCATTTTTGGAATAAATAAATATGTAATTAATGTTTCTCTGCCTCATGTGCATGTTGATCAAAACAAGATTTGAGAAACGTTTACACAAACAGCATGTTCATTATACACAGTATGTCTTGAATATCATATTTCTTTGGATTGCAATACAAAAAATGTATGCTCTTCTTCAATATTATTTGTTGCTCTAGGCACTTTAGCAGCTTTATTTATTAGATTATCCCATCCTATAATCAATTGGAAGTTTGACTTTCTTTACTGCAGTCATTGGTGTGTGATCTTTTCTAATAGTTGCCAAAATGTATACTGCTCGCAAGGATTTTGCAATATAAAGAATCAAAGACACTAATACTATAATTTGTGAGGTTTAAGTCCTTCTAGCAATAGGTATATGACCATTCCCACATTACCTGGAAATTCTTTAATGACAGCCCTTCAAGTATCCTTCCCACTCCTACCTGAGTGTGGGACTGTGAATTGTAAAGATATCAGTGGTGGTCAAGTTAAAGTTAGCCTCTGTAGTTTGAGTTTGGGATTGTGAATAATATTGTGCACTGAAAATGTTTTCCAAGGTACAATTACAGTCTCTTCCAGTGATTTTTAATTGTTTTGTTTTCATTATACTTGTGCAAATTGTTCTTCAGACTGGAAAGCACAGAAAAGCGATAAAATTTGATGGCAGGAGCATGATTGTGAAAGTTCGCAGGTTTTTTTGTTGATGAATGTAAAGTTTTGAAATGTGGAAAGCTGACTATCTCAGTGGCCAGTATAGTTAAAACATTTGCTGCATCTAAGGTGTGTGTTCTTGTACTATTTTATATGAATTAAAAGAGAAAAGCAAATCTGAAGCAACTGCAAATAATTTGCAAACTCCAGGTAAGAAGCGCTCGAACAAGAAACCCAGAACAACCTAAATAGATTCATTCACTACTGCTGTTAGAAGGCAAAGTATTTAATTTATTTATCGAACAGATCTTCTGCCTAGTTTGCAGGATGCTAAGGCTAAAGAATTATTGAAAGGCAGTAAATTGTACTTAAGACAAATTCTTAATGAAATTAAATTTATTTATTTTTAAACTATTAATGCAGGAAATGTTTAATGGAAAGATGAGATGTTTCAAAAAGATTCAGGTTTTTGAGAAAAATTAAAGAAGTTGAGAGAACTGTCGATCCTATTGTGTATAAAGATGAAAAGTGGATGAATGTAAATCACACTAAAAATAAAGATAGAAACACGAACTTGATGAAAGCGACTTTCCTCTGAAAACTCCAATAGGAAAAGGTTACTGATTTATTATTTTATATGCTGGATATCCCTCTGGATTCATTTCCAATGCATTGCTCACTTTTAAATCAAAATCCATAAAGGACTATCATGAAGAAATAGGTGTTAATAGTATTTAAGGACTGGTTCGTTAATAAGTTGTTGCCAAACATTCCTTCCCTTAGTATAGCTGTTATGGACATACATTTTACCATCAATAGAAGTTTTAAGGCAACCATTTTGTCATCACTGAAGTCTGATATGCAATCATACCTTCAAAATAAGAACACCAAGTTTGATTCACAATCAACAAAGGCAGTGTTGCGTGAAATTCATAAATTGAAAAAGGATAATTTCAAAATGTATAAATAGACAGCACAGAGATACATGGGCATATCATGATTCAGTTAATACCTTATCACTGCAATTTTAATGCTATAGAATTGATATGGACGGAGGTAAAGGACAATGTTGCCAAACATAATATCTCATTTAAGAGTAATGATGTGAAAGCATTTTTTCATAATGCAATTGAAAAGGTGACTGCAGAACATTGAAGAAAAGCATGAGAACATGTGAAAAATATTGAACAGTTTTACTGGGAAAAATATGAACTTATTGATGAAATTAATGACAAGCTGATAATTGACTTAGTGAACCATTATCAGATTATCATGAGGATCAACATGCATCTTAAGTTTCAAGTGACTCTAATGAATATTCAGAAGGTAATCAATCTGCCACTGATGCCACAATGGTTCTGGATGGGGTATATGATCTGCGTGCATCGCTGTAGAGAGAGATACTGAAAAGGCCTCTTACAAGTAAAACTTCACAGACTGTAGCACTGTTATCTCCACACATTTTCTATTTTTGCCACTACTACAAATTGCTATTTGGTATGTTGATTTGGACAGCATTGCATTACCTAAATCACCAAGTTGTGCTTTTTAATGACAGACCAATCTACATTAAACACAATACTGTTGTAACTACTGTTATGTGACCTTATTTTAATAATTCACAATATTGTGATGACACAGTTCTTGTTAGATATGAAAACCAATTGAATAGTGGTCTATAAATGGGAGAGTGATATGCAATCAAAGGGTACTGTACTGTTGGTTACAGTGCCAGTGTCTGACAGTTGGACATTTCTGATTGGTAGTACTGGCATACCCTATTATGTGACTGAGTTAATTTAAATTTGATGTTTCAAAATCCATTGTATTCTTTATGTTCTCTATTAGAAATGGTGACTGTAATGTCATTTCTAGCACCTAATGATTTTCTCCTCAGTACTGGTGCCACTGGTTGTAGTTGTTGATATAACTTCAGTAGGTAGAAACAAACCTCAGTAAATCTTCAATCAAACAATTGCAATTATTGCAGGGAGGTAATACCATTTCCTTTGACTGTTGTTTGGACATTTTCAAAAATTGAAACTATTACTGATATGTTTAATGGAAAAATAAAATCTCAAAATCAAAACCATTCCTCCTGCATCCATCCACATGTAACTAATTTTTGAATGCCTACCATGCATGTTACTCCTTGGAGTGACTGGCATGCTATGTCAGCAGGCTACTATGACCATGTCAAAACCTGCTTATGGTGAAGTTTATTGCTTGCATGCCACCCCAAAATTTAATGACAACTTTGAATACTAGAACGGCCTACCATACTGATGTTTTGTTAACTTTTGTTGAAGAAATTGAACATAACCTCATGTTTAAGGTACACAGATGCTTTTTAATCTATAAGCATTGCTTATAATGCTTAAACACAAGTTACTGTATGATTTATAGCTGTGATTTCAACTGCATTAGTTCTAAACTTTTTACCATGCTAGGCTGTTTATTCCCATCTAATTTCTGTTTCCTTCATTCTTTTTCCTCCCCCCTGTATTATAGTTATATTTCAAAACAAATTAATTTGTCACATTTTGCTCTTTACCTTCAGGAGTGTGTCTGGTTTACTTATCACTTTCTCTTTACCAAAATGAGCCAGTTTCAGTATAGCTTTTGCTATGAACTTCTTCTTCTTCTTCTTCTTCTTCTTCTTCTTCTTCTTCTTCTTCTTCTCCTCCTCCTCCTCCTCCTCCTCTTCTTCTTCTTCTTCTTCTTCTTCTTCTTCTTCTTCTTCTTCTTCTTCGAGTTGCATTTTAATTTTAAATAACTTGGTTAACAATACTTTTAATTTATCCAGAACAAAACACTAAAATAGGTGGCAAATATTAGCAGCAAGTTAATTTGCTCTCAAATAAATTTAAAATATTCTTAGATATTATTAACTCATTCCAATCATGAAATGTGGATCAAAATAATTAAAAAATATATATGAATTGAAGCAATATTAAATACCTATCCCATTATAAATGGCAGCGGTATAATTAACTCAAAAGGAGTTCATGAATGATCTATCCAGGAAAGTTCAAGATAATAGCACTGTAATTCTAGTTTTTCCTCCTATTCCCAGCTTTGTCATCTTTTCTCTTGCTTCCTCATGTGCATTTTGAAAAAATATTTAAATTTTTACCCCTGAAATTAATGTACCCTGATTAAAAGAATAAAACAAAAAATAAAAATGAACCAATCAGAAGCTGTCTCATGTCCTATTGGTGATTTAGTGATTGTGCTACATTTTATTATTCAGGAAAAATATGGAGTGCATGTTAATTTCTATCTCTATCTCTCTCCCCTAACATGCAATGCATATGTGCGTGCACACACACACTAAAAATGTATTTTATAAATAAGAATATAAAAGGAAACTTTAAATGTATTTATTATTTTCTTTGTACTGTTCTGCAATTGATTTAAATATGGCAATGTATTAAATATTAAAGGCTATAAAAACAATGGCTGATACTGCATGTTTTATATTTTTTAGGTAGCTGGTGGTAAAGAAGAGGAATATCCTGGAAAATTACGGTGTGTCAGCTAATTATGTACCATATATTCTTCAGGGTTTTAAATTGCTTACCTCTATGCCTAGTAATCTCTACCGTAACTTGTAGCAACATTACTGAAAATGTTTTTGGCCAAGTAACAGATATAATGCCAGCAGCATTTGGAGATTTCAATGGAGATGAACTAACAGATTTATTTATTCTCCGCTCATTTGAAAAAAAAAGCATGGGCCTTGAAATCATGCTATGTATGCCAGGAGATCAAGAACCATTATTGAGACCAGGTGGCAAAGATCTAACTTGTAACTTTACATCTGTGAGTGTTACTAGTGTTGTGCCAGGAAATTTTGATGGGGATGCTCATATGGATGTACTTGTTAGTGCCTTAGATGGAAAGAGAACTAATATCTACATTTTGCATGGTGGAGGAACTTATATTAATTGTACAAAAGAGCCAGTATTTTCAATGTTTGGTCAACCACTTGCACTCGATTATAATCATGATATGATTGTAGATCTCTTTGGTGAAGATAAAAATCATAATAGAATGTTTTGGATATTTGAACCAGATGGTACCATAACTGAGATACCTCAAAATTCCACAAGAGGTAGATTGAGATTGCCACATTCTCATGCCTATTTGGATTTAAATAATGATGCATTGTCAGATTTGCTTGTAACAACCAAATATGAAAATGGCACTGGCTATGAAATATGGTATGGACTTGAGAGTGGTGGTTTTGAGTTTAACTCCAGTTTTAATTCTCCACCAGGACATCACATTGGACAATCTATATTTCTTGATTTGGAACTTAAAGGTAAACTTTATCACATAGTGCCTGTCTGTGATGATGATTACTGTAAAAACAGTACAATGTATGTTAATGTTGATGGAAAGTGGCATAACTTAAATCCAGATTTTAAGGATTCACAAAATCATCTTTGGGGATTTTTTCTACAACTAGGTAAAAAGTATGTTGATACACTGACATTACGTGCAGGGGATTTCAATATGGATGGTTTCCCTGATCTTTTAGCCACCTTGGCAAAAGATCAGAACTTCCCTAAAGCATTTCTCCTGGAAAATGTTCCAAGTAAATCAAAAATAACAAATGGGGGCCTGGAAAGGACATATACAGTAAATTGGGAAACCCTAAATTCAATGAATAATATGACAGTAATGGGTGCATTCTTTGATATTTATCAGGATGGAATTTTAGATGTAATTCTCTATGGTCAAGATAAAGTACAAGCATTTCGAAATACACTGGATTATGATGCAAATTTTGTAAAAGTAATGGTGTTTTCCGGTATGAAAGGTGGGGGAAATTTACCAGGGCCAAAAATAGCATACCATACTACCACTCAAGATGGAACATCCCAAGTTGCTGTGACCAGCCAGCTCCCTCAGTCAGCTCATTTTTCCCTAGGATTGCCATATACAATATTTGGTTTAGGAAGAACACCAAATTTTGTGGACTCACTTTCTGTTAGTATAGCAGGAAAATCAAGAGAATGGTTGCAGATCATACCAAATTCTCAGATGGTAGTGATTCCTTCACCTCCTTCTAATCCACTAAAGTGGCGAGCCAGATTGTTTATTACTCCGAGTAAGATGATATTGTTAAGTGTTGCAGCACTCTCTGCAACTTGTGGTCTTATAAGTGGTATTATTGTTGCTCTTTATTGGAAGGATAGGCGAGAAGATAGGATAGAAAAGTTGCAAGAAGCTCACAGATTTCATTTTGATGCAATGTAATGTCTAAAAAAATTAAAGTGAACTTCAGGAAATATTGTTAATTTTTTATAAAGCATTGTAAGTAAACAAATATAAAAACACATAACAGCAGTAAACAAAAGGAACATTCCTGTTTGGACACTATGTGAAGAATTCTATCTTAGAAACTTTTTCTTTTATAAAACATTTAAATTAATTTGTCATGGTGTAGAAATATGGCCTTCAAGGCTGTTTGGCCAGGGTCAAATGGAATCCATAGTTCCAGAGTTTTGCCTTTAACTGTCTGGTATCTTCAGTCACACTGGTGATCTCTTCACTCTTGGCACTGTAAACTGAAGATCTGTGCTTCAAATTGTGGCTGTGGCTTCAAATTTTTCCTTTTTGATTCTGATTTCAAATCTGAACTTAACCATGACAAGTACAAAAATAATCACATTTAACATAAATAATGTGTATTGTATATGCTATACATGCTATAATTGGGAACTGAATTAAAAATGAAAAAATTCAAAATTGGAAATTAAAAAAATACAGCTCGGCCCTGGGTCATTGTCCATATAGAGTGGTGTATCAGGGCTTAGAATTATTTGCCTAGTCTTAGTGATAAATTTTTGAAATATGATAAATATTTATTAGTAAATTAATGTATATAATTGAAGTAAATTCAATCTTATTTTTTCTTTTCCTTTAAAACAGAGAGGAAAAAGAAAGTGAAAGAAACATACAAAGTCTGTTAGAAAAGTATCCGACATTTAGCCGGTAAAAAAAAAACTGGCATGCGGAGCGTTGGAAACCTAATCACCCTCAAAGTAGTCTCCTTGGGACTCCACACACTTATCCCAGGGGTGCCGCCATTGTTGGAAGCATTCGGAAAAAGTCTCTTTCGGAATCGACTTTAACTCGGCTGTCGTTGCAGCCATAATGTCCTCTCTTGTCTGAAATCGCGTTCCTTTCAATGGTCTCTTGACTTTGGGGAACAGCCAGAAGTCGCAGGGGGCCATATCAGGAGAGTAAGGAGCCTGACGAACCAGAGGTGTCTGGTTTTTCGCCAAAATATGTTAATCAAGTGCGAGGAATGTTTGGAGCATTGTGGTGATGGAGTCGCCAATTTCCTGATGACCACAACTCCGGTCGCTTTCGCCGCACAGCATCACGTAGGCGACGTAGGACATCCCTATAGTACTCTTTGGCGATTGTTTGACCCTGTGGTGCGTACTCGTGGTGTACCATTGCGCTGGAGTCAAAGAAAGCAGTCGGCATCACTTTGACGTTGCTGCGCACTTGGCGGGTCTTCTTTGGTCTTGGTGACGTGGAATGCTTCCACTGTGACGACTGGGATTCTGTTTCCGGGTCGTACCCGTACACCCAGGACTCGTCGCCAGTGATTATGGTGTTCATGAAGTAGGGTCCCTGTTTATGAAGTCCAGCATGTCCTGTGAGATTTCAACACGAACTTGCTTTTGCTCCGCCGTCAGCAGCTTCGGCACGAATTTCGCCGCCACTCTCTTCATGGCCAAATCTTCGGTCACAATGGAATGTGCCGAAAAAGTGCTGATGTCGAGCTCTTCCGCAATTTCTCGGATAGTCACACGACGGTCCCGCATCACCACAGCGTTCACTTTGGCAATGACATGGTCATTTTGGCATGTTGATGGCCGACCAGAGCGTGGCTCGCTTTCCACCGTGTACGACCGTCTTTAAACCGGTTGTACCACTCCTTAATTTGTGTGATGCCCATAGAATCGTCACCGAAAACCGTCTGAATGGTTTCCACCTGGCTGTCGCCCAGTTTCTGGCAAAATTTGTTGCAGTAGCGCTGCTCCAGTTATTCCGTCATTTTACTTGCACTGAAAAACCGACGAGAGCACTACACACTACGTCACTCGAACACTACTCGACAGCAACTGTCGCTATCCACAGGCGGGAAAACATTCACGCATGCGCACGAAGGTTCAAGATCGGCTCATGCAAGCGAGATTGATTCAAATCCTCAGGTATGCGAAATAAAAAACAAGGTCGGATACTTTTCTAACAGACCTTGTATAATAAAAAAACTACAGTATGAACTGTAGCTACACTATATTTTTGTTTATGTCTTAATATTCCTTCACGCTTTAACACGTTTGTGGCATTATCCAATGTATTTTTAAAAGTTATATGTATATGTGATTTATATATATAAAGCAGTTTATTGATTAAAACATTTTATTCCTAGTACTTTGTAAAATTAAATAGCTTTTGTAGTCTATGAAAATGCACATCTATGCTGCTTATATTTCTCATTGTGTATCACACAATGCATTAAATATTTAGACTTTTGTTATAAAAATTAACATATAGTGGTTAGATTATTAGATGTGGATAATCCGGTCTTTTGAATTATTGTTTCTCCAGAGTAATGATCCATGTCTAAACATACTTTGAAAGAATGAAAATCAGTCATGAGCTCTTTTTTTTTTTTTTTTTTCCTCCATATTTGCTAGTGGAACCACTATACATGACAATTTGCTATAGACTAAGTGAATATAAATGTTCCAGGAGACTTGTCAGAGCTTCACGTTTTCGCTAGTGTTGCAAGGAAAGCCACAATTTCTTAGCATTAAGAAAATGTTTTGCATGACATATACATAATGATGCCTAATAATTTAAATGCATAGAGCAAAACATTGTGGTGATGAACATTGTTTGACAATCATGGGTTGTTGCTAATCAGGTTATTTCTAAGTATCTCCCTTTCTTGTAATACTTGTGTAGTTAAAGAAGTCCAATGTAAAAATAATGATTGGGGCTAATGTAAAATTATTAACAGTATTAATAATTAAAGTGCATACATATAAGTAGTTGTAATAATTTATTAATTTACAGTGACATTATTTACAAATCTTTTCTTATTTTCTTTATCAATTTCTCACTGTATGAGTTTTGCAGTGTATTCTCTTATTATTTAAAATGGGAAAAGGAAAGAAAATGATACATTGGTCTATCAGAGACTGTGTTAGTAAATTTAAGTTTGAAAATTAAAATCTTAATGTTAAGTTAAATGTGCTGATTAATGTTGCTGCATAATCTGCAGCAATGAATTTTGAAAGAAATAGCAAAAGGCGGTTCTTGTTTCTTTTTATTTGAGAATTGCCAAAGTTTTTATTTGCATTTAAGCATTCTATTTTCATAATTTGTTTTCTTTGTCCTGTGCAGGAAAAATTAATTTTGTCTGTTCAAGCAATAGACAAATCAAATTTTATTTGATTATCAACAGGGAAGCATTTACTTTTAGTGTACATTGAAATAGGTATCTACCATGGCATTTGTACATTTATTTTAAATAAAGAGTATTTAAATGCTTCTTTTTTAAAAAAAGAAAGAAAGAAAACTATCAAAATAGATGGAGTTAGCATTAACTATAGAAATAAATTATTTACAATACACTGTAAACTAAACTTAGTATAACAATTGTAAACTGGTAGAGCATTGTAGCACAGAGAAATTCAGTAGTCTGTTCTCCCTGATCTAGTTGTATAAAAAAATTATTTTGATGGTAAAATACAAAACCTGCATACAAGAAAAATAGGGTTGCAAAATGGGATAATAAATCAGAGGACACCAAGAATGGAGCTTGTGCCAAAGGTTTTTTCAGGTAAAGAACATAGATTAAAAACAATGATTACAATATCTGAAAATACAGTACTAGTTACATTTTCTTTCTTTCTTTCTTTCTTTCTTTCTTTCTTTCTTTCTTTCTTTCTTTCTTTCTTTCTGTGTGTGCTTTCATCGTTATATTTATATATGAATAATTTGTTTTTCTTGTTTGGCTATATTCTTTGAGTGCATCATTTTTAATTTTTGCTATGTACCTGTGCAGAGAGCAAAGAATTTGACAATTTTTAAGCCATGCACGGCAACCTGCAGACTGTTTATATAAATTGTTTCTTCTTTAATGGCGCTAATGAGTTACTGCCTATACGGATGCGTAAAAAGTAGCATTTCTCATTAATACTAGTATTAGAGGCCACGTATTTTGCAAAGTGTTCAATAATGGAATCTGTTATTACATGCATATTATAATTAATGGCGAAATAACATTTTGAGTAGATATAACATTCTTTCAGTACTAATAAATCCTTCGAAAGAAAAAATAAAGCTACATAAATAATATTTCATGCTAATTTGCGATATACTCTCATGTATTTGAAAAGGGTCAACTCATCTAAATCCTTTTGTAATGTAATACAATTAGCTGATCCTTTTCTGCAATCAAATGACGTGCTCCTTAAAGCGCTGACAACTCGCCAATTCGAAGCATAGAAACGTTTTTTCAATTGACAAAGAAGATGAATGGGGCCGGTTTTCTTTAGTCATAGAACTTTTCAGAAATGCTCTTATTCATTTTAAGGCACTCGTGCTATGTTCGTTGGACGCAGTCGTCGATGGAAAACATAAAATAAAATGCAAAGGTTTAGTTTGCTATTCGTATATTACGAAAAACGAATTTCAAACTCTTCTGTGATGACATATGTATTTGAATCAAAATAAAATATTTGCCTGAAGCTTTCCAGTACAAACTATACTTCAGTGTTACACAATTTTATATCCAATTTTCTTTGACCTGAAGAACGTTGAAGGATTATCTTTTTCAACAGAAACACTTTGTGGAGAAAGCAAACAAGAAAACTACGTTAGAATATTCAAACTTGTTTATGAGACCGTATGCACAGAAACCGCCACGGGTGGCCGAGGTCGTTAAATCGCGGACTCGTGAGCGGGAGGTCTGGGGTTTGAATCCCGCCACGACCGTCCTCCCTGACTTGGGTTGTTTCCAGGTTTTCCTCAGTCATAAATGGCAGATGCCGGGGAGGTACCCTAAACTTAGGCCTGGAACGTTTCCTTCCTTAAAAATAAATCCTTTCCCAATATATAATTTCATTTCATGTATCGCCAGTGTCCATTGCCTGTGGTGCCTATGTAGCAAAAACGGGCGTTAAATACCATTCATTCATTATAAGATGTATACTGGATTCCTCTTGCCGTGTTCACGAGCACAGCTTAAGTTCTTGGAAATGCACTTTTACCATTGATACAGTCCTAGAGTCTAGTTCACTTTTGAGAGCAAGTCGAAACTGTGTTCGTTCTCAGTAGTTCAAATCTTTTAGTAGACCTACTGTAAACGAATGAAACAGTCATTAATAAAAAGCTTAACTTGCTTGATATCCTTCGGTCCATAAATTACTAAAATCATGCCATGTTGCATAACAATGAATAAATATTGTATGCGGATAACTTTGGTTTATAATAGCCTGTAGGCATTACGTCTTCAACAAGCACCGAAACCATCGTACATCTGGCAGACTCTCTTGTTAAAGTTTTTCAGTATAATCTTTAACATGTTTGATGCAATTGCTTTGAAAATAGTTGAAAAACTGATACATTTTTCCTCAATTCGACTGCATAAAGAAATATAATTCTCATTTGTGCCCAGCATGAAACATTAGTTATGTTATTCACTTTCAATGAAATATAGTGCCTGTTTGCATTTTTCTTCCATTCTTTCTCTGCAATACATGGATCACACTTTCAATTACATCATTCTAAGTACTACTCCTAAACATACAATTTCTTTGGAAATGTACCCTGAACCTATATTCTTCTTGGGGTAATAAATGTAATAACTACAGATAATTCCCTTTTGACGCTGAATTTTCATCTTCACTGTCACTAAGGAGTTTTTTTTAAGTAGTGTTTAGCCCGTTTTTAATACTGAGACACCACAGGCGGTGGACAACTGATGATGCATGAAATGATATAATGTGAAAGGATATTTTTTAAAGGAAGGAAGCGTTCCAGGCCTAAGTTTAGGTAGCTCCCCGGCATTTTGCCAGTTATGAAGACTGAGGAAAACCCGGAATAATCCCCAGTCAGGGAGTACGGTCCTGGCGGGATTCGAACCCCAGACCTCCCGCTCAAAAGTACGTGCCTTAACGACCGCGGCCACCCTTGGCGGTGGAGTAGTTCCGGTTTGCCAAAGAAAGTGATATCATGAATAAATCCATCTAGAATGTTTCTGTTTGGAGACACCTTTTCGTTAAGTTCAAGTGCAGCAGGGCGTGAGATTTTAGAAATCGCATGCTCTATTCGACATCGACCTAAGATGTGAAAGCTTTCCTTATTTCTGAGGAGCCTGTTATTTGCATGCCTTCTTTTCAATTTTATTCACAGTACCTTCTTTATTCCATTCAGTTTCACCGCCAAAAAAAAAAAAAAAGACAAATATAACAGTAGTCAGTATAGTTTCTTTTGTTACTTCGCATCAATCGGTCATACTGCGAATACCGCCGAGGTCTTTATTTTCTAACTATTTTTCCTTCTATTTTATTTAATGTTAGATTAGAATTGGGTATTTCATTTTTAAGTTCACATTTCCCTCCATGTGCTAATAATAATAATAATATTAACAAAAAGTTGAATGAATTATCAGTAAAGTCAGGTGCATTCGAATCGCACGTTTCCAAGCATTAATAATGCAATGAGAAAAAAAACCTCAAATATTATAGGACAACCAAAACGCGCACCACCGAAATCAAAGGCTTGCGAGGGAGGTTTCACGCATTGGCATTTTCCCAAACTGTTTCCGTTATTGCTCATTAGTTTACTGCGGGATGTTACTCCTCAGCCACGGCAATGAAAGGACTTGTTTTAGTCAGCGGTGTATCAGGGTACTATAAAACTAGTGGTTATGGAGAAAGTAAAGAAAATGATAAGAATGTTAGCTGAGGAGATGAAGCAACGTTTTGCGACGCTTAACCCAAAGCAACGAAAGCAAAGGAGTTGGTAAGTGCGGTAATGGATAGACTTTACATCCTGTAAAAAATGGATTATCTGGAAAATCAGAACAGTTTATTGTTGATTTGTTTTATTTACGGACGCTCTTAACATCCCAGGTCATCAGCGTCCCATTCAATTCAGGGCGTGAAACAGTCGACACATTTTGCTCAGATGCCTCTTCTTTCAGGCTTGAGATTCTTTTTCGTACCGTACATGGGACCCAAGGCTTTACTTCCCTCCTGAAGGAAGCCATACTTAAGAACTTTACGCCCGAAAAAATCCACCTGTCCTGTCCGGGATTGAACCCGCGCAATCTTGGGTTAAGGAGGCAAGTATGGAGAATAACAATTATTCTAGTAGTGGTGTTAATATTCTGATTGTAGTATGTTATTTAAAAATTGATCAACTTATAAACAACGACTCAATGTATGAACTTATGAACAGTCCTTGAGTATTTTCCACAACATAATAAATGTAGCAGCAAGAAATCGGTCATTCTGATATTAATGGCTTACTGATTTGCTGGCACCGGGGTGTTGATAACCTAATTTTTTTTTTAAATTAACTATAGAATGATGAAACAGTTTTTAAAATTCTTGAAATGCAATGTTGGTTAGCGTGCATAATTATTTTATTGAACGTAAGTTACTCTTTTTAAAAGTATTTGTTTTACATTCACTTGCTGTAAACAAAAAGGAACTTAAAAGTTACACTGTAAAAGTATAACCGCCTTTTTCTGAATTGCCACACGTTACATTGTACATGTGCAGATTCTCAAAAGTAAAGAAACCTCGATTATTAGCAAAACCTTTTTATATTTTGAAAACTTCTTTAAACACCGTCACTTAGAATCTGAGCATATTTAAAGTGTCCTAGTCTCTAGACGTCAGTTCTTTCTTTGAAGTTTTTACCAGTTCCGAAATCAAGCACATGAAATGGCTTTTATATAGTGCGCTTTTATTTTTTCACGAACACCACATATATCGTAAAGAGCAACTCAAATTTGTTTTAGTTCAAAGGACGTTTCAAATTTTGCGCTACCTTTTTAAAGTCACGCACTTGTTAAGTATGTCAGCTTCCCCATTTCTCTATCGGCAAACAACTACTGAGCTCTCTGGATGGCTTTATTTCGCATCTTCAGAGCATCAACCATGGATTTCATAGCTTGAACGTTATTGCAATAGTACACAATTGCATCGTTTCAGGAGCCCCACCAAATAATTATGGGTTCCAGTGACAGGGAAACGGATCTGAAGACTTATTCTTGACGGAAAATTCCTCATTTAGTGATAGGATGTGCAATATGGCACATTGTCACAAATGCTCCTCTTCACTTGAAAATGTTATCACTTTTGTTTCCTGTACAGTATCCACATCCGACACACACTCATTTTCGAAACCTTGATACATCTTCGTGGTTAAATAATTAAACGGGAAAAATATTTAATGAAGAAGATGATACAAGAAAGATTATGGCAGGCATAAAGGCGGTAAAAAAAATAATTAAAACATTAGAGACTTCTATTAACTAATGTAAGAGAACTGTACAAAGAATTTTAAAATGGGCACCCTATTTATAAGATTGGTTTTTCAAGCTTTGTATCCTTCAGGCCAAAATATTGTATCTTGGCTGAGGCACCAGGTACACATAATATTGTATGCTAATATGAAACGATACAAAGTTAATTTCAATGAACACAGAGAAAAGTAAGCCTGGCAGTTTTTACGACTTAAACAAATAATTTGTAAAAATTCAATATCACACTGTTATCTAAATAAAATTGAAAGTGACCCAGGCATTGAAAATATTTTGAAATGTTATGTTCACAATTTATAAACAGTGGGAAAAGTGACAGGGCTGAAATGATTGTGGTTGATAGCTCGTCTGAAATGTTTGTAATTAATTCTTTTTTTTTTTTAGCTTCAGAAATGCAAAAGTCACAATTTCATGGTAAAAGCTCAGTCAAGTAATTTAAAGCAATTGAAAAATGACATCCAGGAAGGTGAATTTATCGTTATTGCTGATTAATAAAAAATTGTACTTTTGTAATGCAGGATGCTCTACAAGGTTGGCATTGGAGAAATTCGCTATAAATCCATCTGTAATATATTATATTACAAAATTATAAAATATTTTGTGAAACTTTGTAATATATTTAAAATTTTTAGGTGATGATAATTTGTCACACTTGCTTTTCCATTATATCTGATTATTGTATTCATGGCAGCGTAGGGGTTCGCCTTTTCCAGAAAAAGCTAATATGCTTTAGGAGAAATGATCGGAAATTTAAACTGTATATTATTTCAGTGATGAAGTGGCAAGGCAGTACAAAAACAAAACGAAATTTGTTTGTCAATTCATTGAATCATAAGATAAATGCAGTTATCCATGAGGAATGGCATTCCTTAGCTAGAAAACTCTGGAAAACACCCTTTTGATGGCTTTGGCTTGAAAAATGAGTTAGCTGCACATACTAATCTACAGGGGAAACAAATTTCTACTGCTGAAGAATTTTATGAATGAACAACCCGTAATGTTCAAGAAATTGTATTTACATTTACATCTAAAGAAGAACGTGAGAAAAACCGATTATTAAGTGCTGAGAGGTTTGAGGTTTAAGATTTTCCGGAACCAAGAAACATTCATTGTGTCTTAATTGTAAATGAAAATATAATTATCAAGGCCTTTTTACTTCATTCGAGGACGCGAGAAACGTCGCTTTCCGCCGCATAAAGCACAATCAAGAGTTTTCGTTCCTTAGTGCGAAGTGACGGACTGCCTCGCCGGGAAGCCAGAAAAACTACTGCGCTACTTCACCGAGGAAGATGTTTTATTTTTTAACGAACGGACTTTTTCAAGATTCCATTATTATATGTATAGAATATAGCAAAACATTTCATGAACATAAAGCCTTGCATTTTTGTTATAGGCTTATAAATTGTATTTTGCCAAAGTAGTTTAGCAACAAAAGTAAAGACGGTACCTCATGTTTACTTTTTGCACCATTCTCGAGAGCATGTGTGTTTGTCACATTTTATGTTCAGTTGAATTGTGAATCTCTTCTCTGCTGGCACTTCAAGTCCACAAATATTGCATAATAATTCAAACCATCAGTGACAAACACATCTTCAGCAACTTTAGAAACCTTTAGTTAAAATGATACTGTTTACATGATTTTACTTTCTGCATTTAGAGCGCAACCAAACTGCAACTTGAAATATGGGGAGGGGGGATTAAAATGCTGGTTTTACTACGATCTGTGGATATATATTTATATTAACGTAACCCGCGACTTTTTAGAAAGTCTCATTTAAATTTTTATCCTGACTTTGCATAAACGAGGAAGGCTGCATAACCGCAGAATAGGAAAAAAAATTATATTAAAGGTAAAAAGATACACATTATAACGCTAAAAATACCCCAAAATACAAACACTGCATTAAAACTAAAATGTTACTTTAAATAGTAAAAGATAGGAAATTACAAAAAAAAAAAAAAAAAAAAAAATCAACAAAAGGGCTTATTTTACTGCTACATATATTAACGTTACCCACGACATTTTAGATAGAAGATGACATAATCACAAACTCTGATATTTCAATGTGGAATTCTTACTTCCGGAACGCTATTTAGGTCTACAATTACTCATCTTGACTAATGTACTCCGCTAAAGAGAAAGTGCTCTGTGTTATTGCGTGATTTTTCAACCGAAAATGTATCCTGGTATTTAAGATGCATTTATAGCGCGTGCTTTTACTAAATATAATAATTCCACGAGTCCGCGCGTTATGAAGTCATCTTAGCATCGTGAGACTAAGTGGAGCAACTTCTCGATGTGATGAAAAGCAAATCAATTAGTGTTGCGCAACAAACAGATCATGCTCATTCAGGGAAATTGATGAAAAGAGATGAAAGCTATAACTTACAGGTTCTTGGATTGATTTTCGTGGAAACTCGTGACTTATCTCTTCGTGCTAAAAATTCACTTCCGTCGTTTTCCGTAACCTGTTGGATTTTACAGTCGATGCAGGGGAGACAATTTTCTTTGAAACCTGTAACGGTGCTAAATACACTTCTGTCCAAATTGAAAATCAACTGATAACATTTTTGCGGGAAAATTGTTCTAACGAGTCAGCAGATAAAGCAGGAAAAGAGCAGTTACCTATAAGAGTGCGCTTTGTGGACAACAATGGCATTGCTCATATAATTCGAAAAGAATTTCTGGGGAATTACACCACTTATTAATCAAGTGCTTGCAGTATTCCATTACTTTATGTTTAACTGAAACTAGTATTGAGCATAGAGTGCGGAAGTTTATTAGAAATAGGTATCCTAAAACTCTTATTTTCCCATTGTAGTGCACACAATATTAATGTAGTATTCCTTGATCTGAACTGTGTTCTGGAAATAAGAATCTGCATCAAAATAGTAAGGGAAATAACTACATTTTTCTAAGAAATTTCACTTCATTGAAATTGATTCCAAATGTATTTTCACTATGCGAAACTAAGTGAATTGTAATATAAAGCCAATCGCTTATTTTCAGAGCATTGTGTTTCTATTATTGAAGCTTTCTAGCCACAGTCAGTTGATATAAATAATAAAACTTGTCAGCGTGCACAAATGCTGTTTTGCTCAGTCACAACTTCCGTGTGTCTGGTGTCGTTTCGCATTATACCAATATACTCTACCCAATATAAGCCCGTGGCTAACATACTGCAGTGAATTCAAATGTATCCCGCTGTGCAAGAATTATATTTTGCAGCTTTGAGGATCACAGAAATAGGGCGGTCGAAATCTTCAGCAATTGATGAAATACTTGTAAGATAAGTCAAGTGAACAAAACAGAAATATGTCCACGAAAAGTGCCCAGACGAATACACGATATAACCATCCAGTAGATGTGCAGGAATAGTTCAGATGTTCCATATTCCTCCCCTATATAGATTCCATAATTATATTTCTAGACCGGTTTTTCCCCAAGCAATAAGAACGTCCTTTCTTTTATAGTAATCCATTCTTAAATGATGACATAACTTTCCTTCTGTTATTACCTGAATCATTTGAAAAGGGTTCAAAAAACTAAACTGCATTGATTATATTCTCACGGTCAAACATGGTATGAAGTGTGGGATATCAAAATCTGGTGACCATGAACACATTATGTACATCGATTTACTGAACCATTATTCCCGTTTCTCCAACCTCAATGGAAATTCTTGCTAAAACATGTTCTTTATAACGGTCATTCAACACTTCATTCCGGGTAAAATGAAAACATTACTGCGGTCAACAATGTACGAAGAACTTCAATAGGTCTGTCCTTAGAGCATTCAAAATGGAAAAATGAACACAGAGAAACAAAGAGTTGAAGGTGAGGTCTTCAATAAGTTCGCTTTGCTGCCTTGTGAACTTTAGCTGGCATTTAAAAAAAAAAAAAAAAAAAAAAAAAAGAGGAGCAGGAAGAGGAGGAGGAGGAGGAGGAGGAGGAGGAAGAGGAAGAAACTGAGTGAAGACATTAAGGTATACAATCAGCATTATTTTCAGTTACTTTTCATCTTGTACAAAACGCACTGAGAATTTAAAATTCAGCAATTATTCAAATTAGTGCGGTAATATCAATATTCGTTCTAGATTTTAATAACCAAAATAAGAACTAATAGGTTGTCTCTATAGTCTACTTCTGTATTCTAGTGGTTAGTCTGCTAGTCTAGTAGTTAGTCCAGAGGTCCCAATTTCCATTCCCGGTTGGCGCGAGAGGTTTTTCTTATTTTAGGTTTTTTCCCTGCCCTCCAAAGATTCTGAAGGCATGAATGCAAGAGCTGAGTGTGTGTATGCTTCAATCAACAGTAATAAATCCTAACTTTTAATTAAACATAAATAAGTAAAGAACATCAGGGGTCCATTTCACGAAATTACAAATGTACAAAATTACGTTGGAATAGGAAATTAATTATAAGGTATTCATGGGCTACAAAGTGTAAACATAAGCAAACTGTTACAATTATAGGAGTTCTTTTGTGATATTTTTGTGATTTTTAGCTAAAGATATTGTTGCATAATTTTGTAAATTTGTGCTTTTATGAAACATGCCGCAGTTGTTTCAAAAGTAAAAAAATTCGATATGATTTTAGTTGTCAAAGATGTGATATAAATTGGGGGGGGGGAACCAAGAATCGTGTGTTTGCAATGACGTTGTTTCCCATCCCTCATTTTGAGAAAAATTCGGGCGACGCCCAAGACTTAAGGTTAAGGAACATATCAGTGAAGATTGTGGCATAGGAGGGGACCTCATAATTAAGAATGGAAATAATTATGAGATACATCATAGTTGTAACGGTCATAAGTTAAAAGTATTATTGCAGTCGCGTATATAACAATTACGAACGAGTTCGTTCGCGGAGGTGAGAACGGAAGGGCAGCAGGCTCTGCGCGTGCGCAGTAATCAACTTGGGTAACATTCTCAACTAGTTATGCATTCGCCTCTGAGAAGTGAGCTAGAAATAACGCACGATTCCACAGCCATTGCCACGGCTTCTCTTTGGTGAATTCCTATATTTTGTATTTGCACTAATGTAATTATAATGTATAAGGCTGTATAGCCAGTAGTGCCATTATTATTATTATTATTATTATTATTATTATTATTATTATTATTATTATTATTATTATTATTATTGTTGTTGTTGTTGCTGTTGTTGTTCTTGTTAATAATAATAATAATAATAATAATAATAATAATAATAATAATAATAATAATAATAATAATAATAATAATATTCATTTTAATCCTCTCGATTAAGAATTAAATGAAGAACGGTTGAATAGATATATATTTACGTCAGAGCTATTCCCCCCTTGCCCAGTCTCGAAATTTATATTGGGACAATATAAACTAGCCAAACGCTAATTTTATTTAACTCCGCTTACTTGCACCACTTATTAGGACATGTCTCGGGGACATTGTCCAAAAGAATTCCTCATCGAATGCTTGAAAATTTTGAGCAGACTATAAGCATTCAAGGTAACTCAGCTGGCGTATTAGGGAACTGAAAATTAAATTCACAACTTGAGGGACATCAAAGTTAATCAGTTGTTTTTGGAACTTCTTGTGTAAATTTTCCCCAAATATTCGGTTTGCTTGGTTTCACAGCTAGTTTTGAAACTGATTTTCTTCTCAATCTCATTACAGCAAAAACTATGAATCTACAAACATTTCTGCAATATTAATGAAAATTAAGTTAGAAATCTGAACATAAGTCGTGAAAGTTTGTAACAGTGGGTAGTGTCATGTAAGCAGTGTGATCTCTCCATTACTGTTAATTTTCATTTTGGATAGCATTACAGAGCACCACAGTGGAGATCTAGTAAAATAGAGTTAGAAATCGATAATTCAAAGCTCATAAATATACAGATAATTTACATAGATTCCAAAATAAAGGAGAAAAACTAAATGACATGTCTCATGGACCATTGTTCAAAAGAATTCCTTATCGACTACTTGAAACTTTTGAGCAGACCAGTAGGCATTCAAGGTAACTTAGCTGGCCTATTAGGGAACTGAAAATTAAATTCACTATTTGAGGGACATTAAAGTTTATCAGTTGGTTTTCGAACTTTTGGTGTAAATTTTCCCCAAATATTCGGTTTCATTAGTTTTACAACTGGTTTTGAAACAGATTTGCTTCTCAATCTCATTACAACAAAAACTATGAATCTACAAACATTTCTGTAATATTAATGAAAATGAATTAAAAATCAGAACTTAAGTAGTATTGTTCTTAGGAGTTAAACGAGTTCTCGTAAATGTCAATACAAAAAGGGTTGCAAACTGGAGACACAAATAGAAGTAGTAAGGAATTTCTGATATATGGGAAACACAAATAAAAGTAGTAAGGAGTTTCTCATATAGAGGAAACACAAATAAAATTTTACGTTGATGGTATTTTTAAAGGATAGACTAATATAGGAAACTATGTCCATTTCAAAGCTTTTATCGTATATAAATATAAACTATAAATAGATTATTGTCCATAAATGGAACCCAGAATCAAAAACTGGAAAATGGTACGCTAGAACTTACAAAAATAATTAATAATTACGTGGTGAGTAGTGTTTAATTTTCCTTTTATTAAAAAAAAAACAATGTAACAAACTGGTAACAAGGCACGTAATGGCAGAACGAAATAAATTTAAAAATAAACGTGGTTGTCGTATACAGGCTGGAGGGTTTCTATCCAAATTTTAACTCAAGATGCTAGAGGTTTTCTATCCTTAATCCTTAATCTGCAGAAAATAAATTGTTGTGCAGGTTAAGCCCATTAGGGAGGGAAATGCGTTAGTTTTAATTGAAAAATTTATTTCTAATGTATATATTTCTATGTTCGTTGCCATTTTAATTCTGAACCATTGCTATGCTAAATGACCATATTTGGAACAGATTCGTATTGATGGTACCCATGATGAGTTTGCGAAACAAATTTATAATCTGGTCACAGTGCATATGAGATATATCAATAAATCGATAATAGCACGCCAGTGTCAAGACCGACTACATTTGCCAGATTCCAATACGGAAAAAAAAAAAATGGCGTTCGAAGTCACCCTAATACAGTCCAGAGAAAACATGAAAAATTTACGCACTGTTATCTATACAAGATAACATTATTTATCAATAGAAAATGTTTCGATATATTTTAAGAATCTGAAATTGTTTACAAACAGCACTTCTCATACATAAACGAAAATATAAAATAATATGTATTATAAATTTCTCCACAGGTAGGCACAAATCTTTATAAAATACACTAACTTCCAAATTACTAGATACCTTAAAATTAATCGAGATAGATGGGGCAGAATCACGTGTATAATCTCCAATTTTAATGAAAAGAACAAGCTTCCTTGGCAATAGCTATAAATGGGTGTACCTGCCTTGCCTTAACCTCATTTGCAAAGGAATCAAAACATAAAATCCTTTTCATACCATTCATTAAAACTCTCGTCACCTCCTCCAAAATCCTCTTCACGAGTTCTTCCTATCTTTCCTTTCCTGCCAACCCTGTCACATATGATGCAGGAAAAATTACACAAGAAAAATGTCCTACCTAACCACAAATTTTGCTACGAAATGTTTAATACACACTACACCTCATCATTAATTTCAAAATCTGCGTGGGTATATTATTTATCCATTACTTTAATTACTGCTATTTAGGAAATATAAATGTGGCATTATGTGGTGCACTGACACAATTAAGACGTACAAGAACATCCATGTTGTACTAAACACTTTCTATTACACATGTTCCTGGTGTGATTGCATTAAATCAACATTAACCTAATAAAAAACTAAAGAAATAAGCACAATACTCTTTATTTACTTCCAAGTATAAATCACTGTAATAAACCAACAAACTACAGCAAACCAAATAATCAAACGCATATGTTAATAGCAGCAACATAACCTCACCTGCAATAAAGTCAAAACATAACATTACACCCACAGCATCCATGAAATATCTCATTATCTCGATTCAAAACGCGCTTCATACGTTTTTTTTTTCTTTGCATTATTTCTTTCTTTGCTAACCCACACCATCGCATACGATGGTAAATTACAGAAATTTGCACAAGGAAAATTTCTGACTAACCATAAATGTTGGTATAAAACGTTGAATACACACTAAAGTTTCATCATTAACTGCGAAATTTGAACGATGTACACTTTTTATTCACTTCTTTACTACTGCAATTTAGTAAATGTAAATATGGTTTTTTGCGTTACACTACTATAATTAAGACATACAAGAGAAACTTATGTTATATTAACACTTTCTATTAAACAGGTTCCCAGTGTGATTTCACTAATTTAATATTAATTTTAAAAAAACAAAAGAAGTAACACTTTATTATTGAGTTACTTCCAACTATAAACCAATGCAATGAACCAGGTAACTGCAACGAACCAAATGAATAAAGGCGTGTAATTAGAAGCATGGACCACATTATCCACAATTTTGTTCACTATCGACCTCTAAATTCGGGTCTGGTAAACATAGTCGTTCTTGCCGGAGTAAAGCATGGCTATTAACACGACCCACTAGATATTTACCAAATCCCAAGGTAGATTCTTATAGTAGACAAACTGATGCAATATGTGGTCCATGTGTCATTGCATCGCGTTATTAATTTGAAGTTGTATGGTTTATTACAGTGGTTTATAGTTGTAAGTATATCAACAATACCGTGTTACTTCTTTTGTTTTTTATTAAGTAAATATTGACTCAGTGAAATCACACCAGGATTATGCAGGGCATAGCATAATACCACATTTATATTTCCTAAATTAATTTACATTAAAGTAGGAGTGTATAAACAGAATACATCGTGTCAACTTTGAAGTTAGTGATGAAACCGTAATGTATATTAAACCTATCGTACCAAACTTTATGGAGGACATTTACTCTGTAAATTTCTCTAATCTACCATGGTATGTGACGATATGGGTTAGCAAATAAAGGAAAAATCCGAAAAAAAGAAAAAAAAAGGTATGTAGCGAGATGAGATGATGGACGTTTAAGTGAGCCTGGTTTTATAACATATTCCCACTCGTTTGCAATTGAGGTTATGCAGAGACAGATACACATGGGTATGTTTATTTGGTTTATTGCAGTTACCTGGATTATTACAGTGTTTTATAGTTGGAAGGAAATCAACAGTAGCTTGTTATATGTTTTTTGTTGTTGTTGTTGTTGTTGTTGTTGTTGGTTTATTTTATTTATTTATTTTTTTTTTTTTGGTAAGTTACTGTTCATTTAGTGAAATAACATCAGGAACTTGTGTAACAGAAAGTGTATAGTACAAAATAGATTGCTCTTTTATATCTTAATTATGGCTGTGCACCGCATAATACCACATTTATATTTCCTTAATTGCAGCAATCAAAGGAGGAGTGGATAAAGAGTACACATCATGCAAGATTTGAAGTTAATAATGAAACTTTAGTGTGCATGAAATATTTTTACTAAAATTTGTGGTTAGGAAGCATATATTCAGTGTGCTAATTTCCTAAATCTACTACCTTATATGGCAGTGAGTGTTAATGAAAAAAAAATGGAAAGATCCGAAAGAACGTATGAAGCGGGATTTGGAGCGAAATAAAGCGTTTTAATGAATGGTGTGAACAGAGTATTATGTTTCCTTTCCTTTGCAAGTGAGGTTAAGAGAAGATTGGTACTCCCATTTATAACTGTTGCAAAAGAAGACTTTGTCCTCTCAAAATAGATGGTGATAAATATAATGTTGTCCCAACTATGTCGATTAGTTTTAAGGTGTCCAATTATTTGAAAGTTTGTGTATCTTATAAAGAGTTGTGCTTACCTGTGGAAAATTTTTAATTAATATTATTTTATGCTTCGTTTACATATGATAAATATTATTTGTAAACAATTTCAGATTGCAATAAACCGCCGAAACAAAATATAACGATAAATGATGTTATCTTGTAAACATGATGTTGCCTAAAAGTTCAGTATTTGATATTGGCAGTAATAGGTCCACTTCGACGGCCGCGATTTCCCCATATTGGAGTCTGGTAAATATATTTGATCTTAGTTATTAAGATATAGGAGAAAACCGTTTTGGAAAATAAATGCATACGTTAAAATGCTGGCGCGAAAATAGCAGATTATGAAAAATACTCACTCAAGTTTAAGTTTAAGTTTAAGTTCGAACCCGGCCAGGACCGATGGATTTTTTCGGGCGTAAAAATCCTAAGTATGGCTTCCTTCGGAAGGTCAGTAAAGCCGTGGGTCCCGCGTTGTACATTTACGACACGAAAAAGAACCTCAAGCCTGAAAGAGAGGCCTCTGAGTAAAATTTGTCAGCCTTTTCACGCCCTGAGTTGAATGGGATGCTGGTGACCTTGAATGTTAAAGAGCGCCCATAAATAAATCAACGAAAAGAAAGAGCTCAAGTTTAAATACCCCGTGATGTGCATCTTAGTGAAACACATGTAGCAGAAATTTATTTCTGTAAATAAATAAAGAAAAGTGTTCTGGCCATGTAGATATGCAGTTGGCACAGTTTCAGAAAGATAATAATAACGCTGTAAACATCATTTTGACTAATAATTACCGATTTAGCATATTACATTATCATTAAATTTACGCTACATTTTCTTTTCCAGTAGTTTGGTTAAAATTGCTTGTTGGACTTGCAGGGGAAACTTTAATTGGATATAAATGGCTAACTATTATATTATATTTATATAGTTTTACAAAAGCCAAAAGTCAAATATGAATAAAAATACACGTGATTTTAAATTATCCGTTTATTTCCACTGTAGTAAATATGTTTATATTAATTTTATGCACGTTACACTAATGAAAATTTTTGATTAAGTTATTCTTATTTATGCATGTTATTATTGCTACAGTTATTATTCTTATTACTAATACAGCAGTAAACTGTAATAGACAGTAAGTTGATTAACAGTTTTTTGAAAATGGATGATTTTATGTAAGCCGAATTCATATTATTTTATATTTTGTTTGTAAATAAGAAACATTATTTGTAAAAAATTTCAGATTCTTATAAATCATCCGAATCTTTTCTAATGATAATTAATGTCATATTGTAAACATAATACTACATATAGTTTTCGTGATTGCAACTGCCAGTTATTTGGGCGACGACGGACGCCATTTTCTACATTGGGGTCTGGTAGTGGAATCGGTCCTCAAATAATACATATTGTCGTCGTGTAAACTCCCATAAATGAAAAAAGTGTATTTAACGTTCTACTATGGTAAATATTTTACAGCAGTAAGAGAAGTTTAATGAAACAAATTGTATTATCGGTGTAAGTTACCGTGGTATTTATAGTGTTTTATTAAAAAGGCCGCTTATAAGACTATTGCGCCTGATGATCATGGCATAACATGCATTAGTTAAAATGTTTTGCCGTTCTTTTCAATATTATGAGTTCATAAAATGAATGTACTGTTTTCATGTTCTGCAGTAGATAGCGGGAATCAATGGAATACAAATATAGAAAAATCGTTTCCGCAGGCAATATATGTAATTGTTAATACAATCGTCTACACGGCCTCGGGTGGTTCAGGTCGTTAAGACTAGAACCCATGAGCGGTAGACCTGGGGTTCAATTACCACCGGGACTGTCCTCCCAACTGCTTTATTCTCTTCTTCTTCTTCTTCTTCTTCTTCTTCTTCTTTTGTTCATAATGTTCTTCCTCCAGATTTTCCTCAGTCCTCATAATGGCAAATGTCAGAGAGGTACCGTAAACTTAGGCCTGCAACATTTCCCTATAAAATGAAGCATTTCTCAATTTATCATTTCATCTCATGTATCATCAGTGTTCACCTTCATCGACTGTCATGCCTCAGCAGTACAAACGGGCATTAAGAAATATTAATAAAATAAAAACGCGTCTGCAGCTAGCACCTTTGATTGACTGCTGCTCCTCATCCTTCGTTTAAACTCGTTACTACTACTAGGAAAGTTTGGAAGAGTTCAAATGAATTTCCTTCTGCCCATATGGCCTAGTAAAATTTGACACATAAACTATAATTATAATTGCTAAAATTTCGTCTGAAAAAAATGTTAAAATACTACATTTGTGATGCGAGGTTTGCATTCCGAAGACACCATGAAATACACGAGAGGATAAAACAGTGTCGCCGCCCAAGAGGCAAAGAAAACATAAATGTAATGCATATGGAGTTGTTTAGTGCATGTGTCAGGAGTTGAAACAACACATAAACTGATTATAGTGTCATTGTGACAAAGAAGGGTTTTCATTTTCACAGATGTTGATTAATGTTTTCATATTTTAAAAATCTTATATTGCATGTAAAGGAAAAAGCGTAATTCAGATACTGGTGTTTCAAGTGAACAGTTCAAATGCTGAAACTTCACTGCACAGTTCAACAGAAAGAATTACCTCTTTGTGCACAACAAGAAAAAGAATGGTTTATTTTCAGAGAAGAAGACTTCTGAAATCATTTGTGTGTTATGTGAATATAAAGGTTCAAAATTACCATTATATCAACACTGCATTGAGACACCTAGAACAGAATTTTGTCAATAAACGTAAGGAATTTATTGAACTTTATCATTTCGTATCCTAGGTATATGACGTAGAAAAGGAAATTAAATCACACTTCATAAAAGGATAAGTGTGAAATAACCGCAGTGA